>OY796850.1:24878918-26267918 GCA_963680765.1 Agrochola lychnidis
AAAGTGTGGCACTCGGGGACTGCCGCGGTAAAGCTATTGCATAGCATTTGTAACCTCCATACTTCCTATTTGTCAACGCTACACTTGGGATGATGACGTGTGACATAAAACAAAAATTACGTTCCCATGACAACATCACGTTGTCATGGGAACCGTCATTACATGGTAGGCGGAGTGGGGGGTGTTAGGTTTTTTTCGTTACAGAATTTCTTGATTCGGTCACCGCGCTCAAAGCCCGCGATAAAAGCTATGCAATAGCTTAAAAATAATTGTGTAGCCTTCTATCAGTGAAAGAATTCTTGTAATCGGATCAGCAGTTTCAGAGTTTCAGGAGCTCGTGGCTAAGTTATACCAGCCGCATGGGTGGGTCCATCAGTTTAAACTACGCTTGCCAGGGTTGGTCCGTGGATGGGTAACCATCTTTATATACCGATACTTCTCCTCCGTGCCCTCAGAAAGCACGTTAAGCCGTTGGTCTCGGCTGTCATTCGTGGGTCTTTGATAGTCGTTACGGGTCATCAGAAGCCCGAAAGTTCGAGAACTAGTCTTACCAAGGTATCGCATTACCCAGTTACTAGGTTGTAGAGGTCAGATAGCCATTCGCTCCATGTAAAATAGCGGTACTCAGCTACATCCGGTCAGACTGGAAGCTGACTCCAAAATAGTTGGGAAAAGGCTAGGCAGATTGATTGGATAAGCAGTTTCGGAGATTAACCGCATACAAACAATCAATGTTACAATGTTTGTTTAGATAAAATTATAAGCATTTTGCTCCCCAATAAAACAAACTCTGACAAGACTGCCTCGTTGGTTTAGTGGTAGTTATATTAATGGGTCGGGCAAAGCGTTATTGGGTTTTACCATCTGGAATTTCTCAGTAGCACCCCGGAGTCTAGATCTGTGCCCGGTTGTTGAAATGCCGAATATAGTGAAACCCATAGAACTTAAGAACATATGTACCTATATTCTTGCAAATAAATATATCATTCATTCATTCATTCATTCATTCATTCATAGTCTCGCTCCCTATTACATGGGACTTAAACATAACTGGCGAAATGTGGGTGTACTTTAGGTACACCTCTGCCTTACTCTGCGGGGAATACTGGCGTGAAGTTATGTTATGTTAAAACAAACTCTAGAATTAATGACAGAACTATAGAAGGTTGCCACGATGATAACTACTAAGCTACGCTATTAACACCCGTCTCTGTCCGCCTCCAATACTTGAGACGTCTGCTGCCTGACACCGTACTGTTCAGACATGCTCACATACTGCAGGGTCGTTCGTAGAACCGAACTCTGAAATCCTATACTATTAAACGAGTAATATTTGTACTCATGTTCTCGAAATCGGCTCTAACGATGAAAGATGCTATATAGGGGTTTACGGGGGCGAAAAATCGATCTAGCTAGGTCTCATATCTGGGAAAATTCGTTTTCACCCGAGTAGAGCTCGGTCGGCCAAAGTTTAGAACAAGATAATGAATAATGACATGGCAGCATGGAATAAGTAGGTACTGTACATGGATTAGTATGAACTTTCCCATACTATTAAATGAGCATTTTCTATTTTCACCAGAGCAGAGCTCGGTCGCCCAGGTACTTACTGTTCATGATATGAAATCAGTAAAAATTATGATGACGTAACCTTTGGTATAAATACTTATCTAGACTATACTAAACGCCACTTTTGTGAGATGCACGGTCATAAAATGTGCGACCAAGACGCAACGAAACTCAGTGCGGAATTCTCAGAATTATATTCGTTGTCCTACTCGCACGAGTTTAATGAGGGGTACTTCGGAGAACCGATATTTTTTGGAAAGATAGAATCCCTCGATTTCTATAACATATATTTATTCATGCAAACGTATGAATGAATATCGGTGTTGGATAAAAAAAACAAGTATTTTCATAATAATACAGAATAACAACGATAGAAAGAAAGAAAGAAAAAGTATTTATTGAGACTCGTACAGGAAATCACAAATTAAACTAAAACACACTCATTAAAACATTAATAAAAATAAAAATAAAGTAAAATTAAAATAAAAGCAGAAAGTCCTGTACGAGGCCAAAAGGCTCCTATCTCAGCATGTAGTTAAATTGAGATTTATGAAAGAGCATTGTCCCCGAGCTCCAAGATACAGACTACCTGTTTAGTTTGGGGCTCATTAGCAAATAATATATCGTAACCTTATTACAAATAATATATGGTAGGAAATAGTTTAAGCTATGTGGTCTCAACTTGCTGTTAACCTGTGAACCTGCTTACTGTATTACCCGGACAATAATTTTTTTCTGTTCTATTCCTTTGTAATAGAGGCATCTGAGGCTTTTGAGGCATTTAAAACTCAGAATTATTTTTCCTTTTAAAGTTTGTTTTTTAATCCCCGAGACAAAGTCATTTTAAGTGATTGTCGTTTGTTTTTTTCAATTCGGATTTTGAAATTTGCACCCGTTAAATTAGTCTCTGGGATTAAAAACAAACTATAAATCATATTGCCTTTTGATTTAAAAGGAATTAGTAGAATAAACAGTGTGCAGTCAACGGTAATTTACCAAGAGTAGAAATTAATAGTGGTTTTTGACGATGATCAAAATTAGATTTTTTTATTTAGCCAACCAATCATGAGTACCTACGAAACAACGCTATTAAGAATCGTACGTTCATACCCAACATGTCCGCCAAATATCAACCCAGTATCTCCCAACATTCTAAACTCTAAGATACTATCAAAGTTTCCGATGCAGTTGACTCGGTAACTTAGGTAACTTGATAAATAACTGTATAATACTTAGTACTGGAGTGTTTCGACCAACTTAGTGATGGCCAGTTAGTCATACACTTTATCGAGTTCAAATGGAAGCGTATTGAGTTAGTTCGTTTGTGTCAAAATTGTAACAAAGTTTTTGTTGTTTAGTGTCAAAATTGAAACCTAATTGGTAGCAATTAAATCACTTAGTTGTCTGTCTGACTACAACCTTAAATAAATGGTAAATAATTTCTGATCGATTCTGTTTTTATATTCAAACTTGAACGTTTGATTCTTATTTTGTACCTAAATACTTTTTAACGTTATCTTAAATAGTCTGATGTCTGCTGAGGGCAGGCATCGCGAATTAACCTCAGTTTCTTAATCTTAAATCAGTAAACTGCCGCGAGTAAACGTAGTAAGCAATGCGCGTCATTTTTTCTTAACCGTGCAGTGGGACACCTATAGATCAATATTCTCAATGACTGCATCAATAACTGTCACTCTTTGTAAAAACTCTCTTGACAGCTGTATTGTCCTTTCGTCTTAATATCCTAGTCAGTTTTTTCTAACTCTAGACTACAGGATAGAGAACTTTTCATTCATAGCAACAAACACATTATTAAAATCATCATCATCATACATAGCCTTTTCCCAACTATGTTGGGGTCGGCTTCCACTCTAACCAGATGCAGCTGAATACCAGTATTGTACATGGAACGACTGCCTATCGGACCTCCACAACCCAGTTACTGAGTAATACGATACCCCTTGATAAGACTGGTTGTCAGACTTTCGGGCTTCTGACGACCCGTAATAATTGTCAAAAATCTACAAATGACAGCCGGGACCAATGGCTTAACGTGCTTTCCGAGGCACGGAGGGGTCACCCATCCACGGACCAATCGCGGTAAGCGAAGCTTAACCTGATAGATTGACCCGTGCGGCTGTTATTACTCAGCTACAAGCCCCTCCATATTATTAACGCCATTAGTGCTTATGACATTTACAAAAATGAAGCACACATTTTAAGACATAAATCACATACGCAAGGCGAAATCTAGTTACATTAAGTGAGTACTCAAAACAAATGGCGTTGACCATAATCCCTTTGTGTGTATGACAAATGTATAAGCATGGTTTTAGTGTAATGGGACATACGGGAAGATTTAGTAATAGTGGTCGTTAGGATAGATGGTGGTAATCTTTTGTTTTGCTAAAGGAAACATTTTTGGGGTAGTAGTTTCCTCTATAGAACTCAGTAAATGGTGCCGATTCCCTTGTTCACAAACTAAACTAAATTTAAGTTCAGTGCATCTTTTTCTTTCTATTACATTAAGAAAAGGACAGAAAATAAATTATAGTTTAGTCCTGTCAAATTAATCAGCGCTTAACGTAAATTGACGTAATTTTAGTCAGCAAGTTTTTAATCACGTCTAAACTTGTATGGAGAGTAAGCCATGATTAATTTGACAGGACTAAACTAAAATTTATCTTCAGTCCTTTTCTTAATGGAATAGAAAGAAAAAGATGCACTGAACTTAAATTTAGTTTAGTTTGTGAACAAGGGAATCGGCACCATTGTCTAATACTATTTGTTGTGAAATGGTGAGCTCTGCTTGTTATACTTTTTTTGTGTGAGAAATTATCAAATAACTTCTCCCGCTCTGGGCGGAGCGGGAGGACGTGTCAGACTCTTACTGACTAAAACCCACCCGTGTTTATTCAGTTGTCTGTATGTTGCCAGAGGCCACGGTATCCCTTACCTTGCGACCCCCGGCAGGCATTGTCCATAGCGGGCCCTACCAGTTCTGCTGACATCTCTTTGAGGCGTGCGTTCACAAAACAGTCAGCAAAAGGTCAGTTTTGTTCAACCTTTGTGGGTTTTCAATTCACTGACAAGGTTGAAAAACCTTATGCAAGTGGCAACCTAATCATTCTTCTTCTTTTACTGTGGTTAGTGACTAACCAGGTCTAAAGCCGCCCATGAGCCTCTGACTTCGTTTCAAATGCCGTCGAAAAATATCTCGACCCTCGACTATAAAATCTCTTACCAAAAAAAAACCAACCAAACCACCTAACCTAACCATTAAATTTGCTAAACCAAATATTTTTCTGGTGAAAGAAATATAGTATTTGATCTAACGGTTGCCGAAAATAATGAACTAGACCTGGTATTTGATGAATCTGTTTATTTTTTTGAATGGATTTAAAAAGCGATACGTCCGCCATGCGATCTGTGTTCTGTCTTCTTTTTTCAAAAATTCGCGGCGCCCCTGACTGCGCGAAGAGCACAGGCTGGCGCAGCGGCATGGCTACAGTAAGTCCCGCCGTGCGCCACCTGGCGGCGGTGGGGCCGTAACAGTATTCTCTTCGAAAAAAGAGACGACGACTAATAGATATCGTCGCTCGGCATCCAATACCGCAAATGTGATTTTTTTTACGAAATACAGATTTTTTTTATTTCATTCTACACGTTCAAATACGTGATCCTGCATTTAAAACTGATTTTCGTAATGCCGAGCGACGATATGTATGGAAGAAAGAAACATGTAGCGCCGACCACAAATGCAGGAGAGTGATAATGATTTTCTTCGACAAACAAGAAACTACTTAGTCCTTTTTCTGGGAAAAATGTGTGTGAAGTCAGCAGCCTCAAGCCTTCCCGTTTTAAATAAAGAAATGGGTCCATAGGGCTTAAATCAACCTGCAAAAGTCAAAGTGTCATCGAACTCCATCGGTTCAAAGACAACAACATCGACAATTCATTCAAACAACCTATTTATTTCCAACCGAGCAACTCTTCAAAAATAAACAAATTACAATCATTTCAAGCTTACCACATTCAAATTAATTTCAAACAATTCTGGACAAAGCAATAAATTAAATGGCGCTGACCTTAAATGAGCAGACCACAAACATTTAAATGCTAAGCTAACTTGTAGTAACGACCGGTTGTTGTTACCAATGATCGTGATTGGAACGTTTAGTTTGTGCTAAATGTATTTTAGTTTATGGGCTATGTTGTATACGAAATTTCTATGTGCAAAAACGTTTAGCAACATATTTAACCCCCGACGCGAAAAGAGGGGTATTATAAGTTTGGCCGCCATGTATTTGTGGCACCGTAACTCATAAACGTGTAGACCGATTATAATGTGGTTTTTTAAATTTGAAAGCAGGTTTTCTGGCAATAGTTCTTAGACATGTTTTATCAAAATCGGTTCAACCGTTTGAAGATTATTAGTTCTTTTCTAAAGTCCCCGTCACGAGAAGCTATAAATTTTGTAAACACACATTCAGGGGTTTGCAATCTTTGGGTACTTAAAATAAAATAAAAACAGTTTTGTACTATTTTTTACAGGGATATAATTATATTAACACACACATCTTAATTAACACAAACAAACAATATAACTTAATCCGCGAAAACACCACAAACAAACAGACGCATTCGAAACTCGAAAGACAGCAGAGACAACGTCAGCGTGAACTTACTTCAAAATCGTGGCTCAAATGTTTACGTTCCATGAATCAGTTGCGTTCCAGTACCACAAAACTTTAGACGACAGCGCTTTATATCGCTAAAATATAACCCGATCAAGTGAAATTGCTCATTAGTTTCGTATAACACGTACGTTACTTTGACTTCATTGAATTTGGGATTATTCGTTGTTGATTAAATTGTCGCTACGTAACTTGGTAGAAGTTCTTTATTTACAAAAATTATAGCTTCTCGTGACGGGGACTTTATTTGATGAATGGATGTGAGTATCTTCCACAAGTCTGATCGATTTGAAATTTGATATTCTGTTACTTCAATGATATTAGAAGGACATAGTAATCTTGAACTGATGCTGCAGCATCACCTGGAATTTGCAGGATATCCATCTCCCTTACCAACTTACAGCACAGGTATCGTGTTTGGGCTCATTGGAATGGTCTCAATGAATAGGCTATACATAGATGATGAACAGGGTCTGGTGATGGAGTAAGAAAGAAAACTGAGAAAATGTTTGTGTCGGGGGTTTTTTAAATTTAGCTGTCAAAATTAGGAATGAAGAAAAAAATGACAAAAATATAAACATTGTATGCTTATGTTCCTTGAAGGGTATAAACATATATTATATTATTCCAGTTTTGTTAAAGTCCAGGTAGAAGAGAGCATAATTATTGCCGCTTACCCCTTAAAACTTTGTTAGACCTGGGATTCAAACCTAGGGCTTATATCCTTACTTGCTAGGAGTCGCGTTTGCAATATCTAGGTCAAAGAGGCAGTCAGAATAATAATGTTAATAATCTTTTGGTAATCTGGGCTGCTCTGGGGACCTTTCCCAAGATGCGTCATAAAAAAGTTTTTGGGCCTCTGTGTCTAAAAAAATAGAAGGTTCTGCTAGTACTTCCTTCACAGCCTTTTATAAACACGCGTCTCCAAGGAACAGTCTAAGAAAAGGCGAGATGAAGATTATATTCAATGTACGCTCAACGAAACTTGAAAAAGCCGTCTCTCTCAAGTCTTAAAAAGACCTTGTAAGATATCCTACGTCTTGGTAATTAAAATTAAAACACTTTCTTGCTCCAAGACTTGTAACACAAAATAAAAAAGTACAGAGAAGGGCGACTCTATAGAACGTGGTAAAACAGGCACACGCACACATAGACGCCGTACGTACGACGATCTTAAACGATAACCAGTGGTCAGTGCACTTGCACTCACTGTACGTCAAGCGTGTCTATGTGTGCGTGCGTTTTCGCTCGTTGTGTGGAGCCAACCTTCTGTACCTATCTATTTTGTGACATTAGCGCTACGGAATACACGTAGCTGCTACGCGTATCGTAGCTGCTACGAAATTAAGTCACTTTGGCGTAGCACGCTCGTAGTGTAGAAATTAGTTTTAAATGCTAACTAAAACTTGTTTCAGGGCATTTTGTAAGGTAAGATAAAAAAAAAAAATATGGATAGATTCAGTTCCAGAGTTTCAATTTAATTATTTATTTGCCAAAAATTAAGGATTACAGAGTCATTACCCACAGATTTTCACAGCATTAAATATAATAAAATTTATTAAAACCCTTTGGAAACCTGAGAATCAAAAGAGAGTCTTAAAATATGTCACAAAATTAATCATAATTTATTACTAATTTAACAACCCCACCAAAAACAACTACTACAATTTAAAAAGTGCATGAAACACGATGTATATCTCACAAGCTTCACTTCATAGAATATTTAAGGCAGTACCCAAGTCACTTGGCGATACACACATATAAAGGCGCGTACGTATGACATGAATTTCATATCGCACTAATCGTGTCAAGCAATCGTTAAATCGCGTACGCGTCGTGCAGTCGCGACAAGAGTGACATCCTCGCATACGCGTACGTACTGCGGTTGCTATTGGGGCGTTGATCGTGTGCGGTGTGCATAATTATTACATGTTATGCCTATGTTACTTTGTGATACTATACAAAACATTCACTGGTGAAAGAATTTTTAAAATTGGTCGAGTAGTTTTTGTATTTATTTATAACAAACATACAAAAATTCAAATCTTTTCTCTTTATAATATTGGTGTAGATATGTTAGTTCGTTATCACAAAAGGAATAAAGTGTAAATTCCTAAGTGTTCGCAGAGAGAGCCGCGTGCGCGATGTGCGAGCGATATCGCTTCGAATAAATTCACGTTCGTGTGTACGCGCCCTGAGACTACAGCGTGCATCTCATAATGGAGTATCTTGTCGGCGAATAGCTAAATTTCCTTTGCCTCGTTATGAATATTATGCCTTAATGAATATTTCAGAAGCTGGATATTGTAAATAGCTGTACATACTTCTTTGTTACGTTAATCCTGGTCTTTTATCCAGTTTTACTTTTCTTTTCAAAAGCTTGAAGTGAAAGAGATGGTCTGGAAGATATTAAAATGTCTACTTTTTTTTTGTAATAATATGAAAAAGCTGCCAAAAAAGCCCGAAGAAAATACTTTTTACCCGCGTTTAAGATACTTGCAACTCTATTAATTTGTCACAATAATGCTGATCTTCGACAAACAGTAGAAATTCCCTCGAAAATGGTAAACAACCTAAGGGTGACTGATTCACAAATTACAGTATGTAAAAAAAAACCCTGATCCGTGAGGGTGTTGTTAGGTATCGTATTGAGAGTCTAACTTTCAGAAAAAAAAATGTCTTTTTTATGCGTTGTTTTACCGCGTCATTTAGCGGGTGTCTACCTACAGGTCATAACTTATGACCTATGTTGAAAATTTGCTAATTTTTAATGAATTTGGAGTAATTTTGGTACTAAAAATGTTTTTTATAAATAGCAATAACTTTTTATCTTCAATAATAATTCGATTTTTTATTACTTTCAGGTAATATTATTGAAGTAACAAAATGGTATCCCAGAGAAAGAAAGAGGAAAAGAGGAAGACCATTTCAAAGATGGGAAGACGATTTGAGAACTACTGCGGGATGGAGGAGAAAAACTCACGTTCGTGAGTTATGGAAAAGCCTGCGGAGGCCTATGCTACAGAACAAAGCAGTCTGGAGAATTCTGATGTCTAAACCTTTAATTTTTATAAACTGTAAAACTAGTTTTATGATTGCTAATAAAGGCTATTTGAAATTTGAAATGTTATTGCAGTACCTGTGAGCCCCTCTTTAGGGTTCCGTAGTAAACAAGGAACCCTTATAGTTTCGTCATGTCCGTCTGTCTGTCTGTCTGTCTGTCCGCGATCTAGCTCCGAGACCCTTAGTACTAGAAAGCTGTAATTTGGCATAGGTATACATCTAGACACGCGGCCGCGTGTCGAGCCAAGTACTAGGCAAGACACGGCTGCAGTGTGTTATATTACACGAACCATTTGGAGCCACTTTTGACCCCTTAATAACTCAAAATCTATGTAACATAGACTCATGAAATTTGGTTTATTTATAAAAACCCCTTAGATTAACTAGAACTCCAAATTTCATAAATAAAACTCAAACGGTTATTGAGATATTAACGTATCAAAATCGGCATTTTTATCAACGACTTGTCACTAGACATCAAAAACATTTAACCCATTTCCGGGTGACCTAGAAAGTTGAAAAGAGATTTCCCGAAAGCAGGCCCATGGTATGATACTGTGTCAAAGCTTATTTATCAAAAATTATGTCGTATTTTTTTCAAGTCGTTTTATCAAAATTTATTTCTTCTAGCATTAGAGAACCTAATAAATATTTATTTTGTTGATACTTAAAGAACTACATCCGCCATTCAATCCTAACCTGAATGTTGCCAGATGACAGACTATTCCAATAAAATAATTTGTAATCGATTGAAAATATCGATACTAACCCACATGGAGTAGGTGGAGTATCCACTACACGAGTATGTTTTAAATGCTATTTATTATACTCAAATACTGTAAAATTATGATTTTACAATAAATAAAATATTATATGGTCTGAATATACTCAACAACTTAAAAGTGTTTCGAGGCAGTAATGTTATTTTATAAACTACCAGTGATCAGAGTAAGTAGATTGATTTGAGGTCAATGAACTGGCACGTATATTAGTATGGATACGCCTCCGGGATTCCGGGATTTTGAAATTATTAAGATTTTTTAAGGAATTTCAAATGTTGTAATGTGTAGAATAAAGAATACATCAATATGAATAAGAAATGTTCAACCCTTTTGCTGTCTGTTTAATAGTATATAGGTGATCGGACTCCAAGAAAAGGATAGATATACTATAAAACAAAATAATATATTTTAAATTTATATCAATCGCATTCTATAAATTTCTAATGTAGTAGTTTAAAAATCCTTACTTTAACAATATTTGATTCAATCCCGTAAGTACCAAAATGAAATCCCGGAAAAAAGGCTTATCCATGTTATGATTTCTATGACTATTCATGATGCGAGTACGTAAAATCAATCTACCTACTCCGATCACAGATAATCACCCAATCGATTTCGTCAATCGATTACCAAAATAATTAAACCTGGTAACACTGGCACCATGCATAATGTCAAACTGTCAAAAAAAATCTGTCAGATCAATGGCATTGTTGGCTGTTTGTTTTACGTTGATTTGAATTTATTTTTCCGTATTTACTTTATACTTATATTACGTTACGATTTAATGCTGTCAATTTAAATTGAAGCCAGAGGAACTATTGCTTATCTTTCCATGGCCCTGGGTAAGTTTATTATGTTCTCTAAATATTTATAAACACCGTCGTATTGTATAACCTCATTGATTTTAGCAGCCTATTAGTAGAAGGCCTATGTTCAGTCAGGGGTACGTCGCGCGTCGTCAGCTGTAAATGTCTATAGTATGATGTAATTATATAGCATAAGTAAATACACTGAATTTTTTTACCTTTTTCAGGTATGACGATGTCATGTGTTATTGCAAGACTTGACATTATTGATTATATTATCTACAACTCTATCCCAAGTATTACTTGCTCAGGAAAATCTAAGCATATTATGTTATGTATGTGGCATGTCAATTGCAAGTCACAGAAGTCATCAGGTTAGTGTTTTTAAAATGGCAGAATTACTATGAGTGATATAATTATTATACAAAAGTAAATAAACAACAATAAGAGTATTTTCTTACTTTCTAGGTTAGGTATACATTTGGATAAAGTTTGTCATGCTTACTGAGAGAGGCTGCTACCAGAGATGTTTATAGGCAAGCAAGTGATGATAAAAACAGAGCCACCCTAGAGTGTAAGAGATTTACCCATAATAGATCAAAACAATAATCTGGTTAGGACCAGAATCAAATCGTGACATGTGAGCAGCAGGACTTAATGTACATAATTATTGATAAGTGAGCAAAATAGGACAAATCGTTTAAGAGATCATCATTGCTTATTACTGTTTTGTGGGAAAGCGTACACCTACCACCTACCGTACCTACCTTATGTGAATGTTATGTTATGCCCTATCCCTTCACATTTACTAATTGATTATGTTTACATACCGTGTGGTGGGACCCTGGTGATCTGCGATACAGGTATTCCTAGTGCAGACACCAGTCTCTCACAAACTACTGTCACAGTTTTTCAAGTCTGTCTAAATTATAAGATGCCATTGTTTGTGAAGAGAAAATAAATTATTTGAATTTGAATTTGAATGAAACTGAAGCCGTTTTAAATTCTATGAAAATAAAATGTTTTTAGTATATAGGTATTGTTGTGTTATTTGTTAAAGTAAACCTTCCTATAGAAGCACTGAAAATGCTGCTGCCAATGAGATTATTCATCTTTAATTAAGAGAGTTGGCTAAAATAATGTTTATGCCATTAAATCTTTCATATTTAGCGCGCAAGATTATTAATTTACCTTTATAAAATTCAAGTCTGTATATGCGATAATCGCCATTTTGATGACAGTCGAGGTCGAGGCTAAAAAACATAAAAATTGGGGATTTCGAACTTCCAAACTCCACCATAAGGACAGTGACTATTACAACATTTAATTATTTGACGAATTCATCCATTTTTCAAGTTAAATAAGTAGTAGTAATGAAGTTTTTGATATCAAAAGTCGAAGTTTCGCGCCAATCGTGCGTGTTTACATTTTAACTTTTCACAATTAACACACATACACATATCTGATACGACTTAAAATGTGACAAATGTGATTAAAAATATTATAAGTAACTAGAAAATGCCCAGATCTTAACTTATTATACGAACACACGTTCAATAACACGTAATATTCATTACTACTACTCAATTTGTGTTAAAAATCGTCGATCATTGTTTTTTTTTTTATTGTAATGATGTGCGAAAACGATTATGGCAAACGTTTTTTTTTTTTCAATTTTGATTGTCTCGATTAATTTATAATTATGTCGAATGTCTGAAATCTATACTTGAAAATTAAAATAAAATTGTTTTAAGCATTAAATACAATAAACATTGTTTAAAATAATTATTTATACTTTTCTAGTGTAATTTTAATCGTTTTTAGGACATTCAATATAAAACGAGTCAACACATAGATACTTACCTCATTTATTGAATTTCGCGCCGAATTGTTTCTATTTATTTGAATTTAAATTCGGAACGTTGTTCAAAATTATTTTAAATTTATTGGACAATTATTTACTGTGGATTTTATTTTTGATACTTTCTGATATAGAATGCCTAGTATACATTTTTTAGGTAGGCTTGAGAAAATTTTGTTTGGGAATGATGTTAAATTAATTCTATAAATTAGGTAGGTATTCCGCAAACTTTTAAATGACGTCTATATTTTTAAAGTGAAACTTTTATTACATCGTCTCAAACTTTTTCGTCTGTGTGTTGCAGCTGACCGTGTAAAGTTTCACTTTTACCCTGGTTTCATAAAACCACACAATCGTTTTTTGTTAGTTGTATGTGTTTGATAGTATTTGTTTTTAATAGGATAATCTTACTCGAGTAATAAAAATTGTTTTTTTTGAGGTAGTTTCAAAACGAAAGGAGACGTTTCATTTTTGTATGGGACTCCGGCCATAACATGTACACTTTAGAAAACCTGGGAAACGAACCCCTAAATACAATAAAGACTATTTTTTTCCATAATATCTAATACTTTTTGGGCACAAAATAAAAACGGAAAATGTTTGACGTTTGTCAGGAGAAATACGACCATCGACAGCTAGCCATTTTCGTCCAGAAGTGCCTACAAATCTACAATCCACAAAAGCAATTTTTTATTTTTATGATGAATCACACTTTCTAATTAATCAAAAAAGTTGTGTAAGATAGCTATCTTAATATAGTACAGAAATACATGCCTTTCATATTTATTTAAATGACGTCTACGTGATATTATTAGGTTAAAATGTAACATGATTTCTGGACGCAAGCAGTATGCAAGTAAAACGACGCCATGATGAATAGAATATGGCAATAATTTGTTAAACAATTATTTTTTGTGCCGAAGTAATCAGGGGAATAAACAGGAAAGAATATTTTTCCTCAATTCGTGGAATTTTTTCATTTTTTTACATTAACGTACACTTTATGGCCGAAAATGAAACATCTCCTTTAAAAAACTGCCCAAGTGTATGTCGGACTACGCACAGTGAAGGGTTCCGTAATTGGGATGAATATTTACGCATAAACATTGAATAGTATCAATCAAAATAGTTATCGACTGCAAAAATAAGTTTGTATTTCTCGAAAAAACTATAAAAACAAAGTTAATTCTGCGGTTGTAACCGAAAATAAACTATCTCAAAAATTATTGACTTCAAAAGCAAAGTCACTTAGAAACATCTTTAACATTTTAATTATGAGATCCAACAATACACGCTTTATATGCATAGATTTTTTTCATCTCTCGGTTATATGTAAGTATGGAGAATGCCACCCCCACTATTATGTTTATCGTAATTTCACTACACCATTTTTTAACGGTTCAAAAAATACACCTTTTTCAAAATTTTCATCGATAGAGTTTAAATCCGCTAGATGGCGCTGCGTCTAACCAAACGTAAAAGTAAACGCTGTGTTATAAAATATCTTTAAAAAATACTATTAGTGCGAATAAGTAATTAAAACTAAGCACACACTTAAACCATCAACTAATAACTAAGTGACAGTGTTATCTACGAGTTTAATATACAAACGGTGAAATCAAAACAAAAACTCTTATTCACAAATCATTAACAACATCAGTGATAAATACGCAAAAAACCAATCAACAATAACGAGGGATTGTAGTGCAAAGAAACCACCTGCATGTTCATTGTTCATGTGGCAATAACCAATATCAAAATCAAAGTGAGTTAATTAATCTATTAAATAAGTGAATCAAGAAAATTTTGGACGGTTGTTGTGTTATTTTATAAATCCGAAGACCCACCGTACCCTATATATAATTATAAACTCTATCAATACGTAAGAGCACCTTACATTCGGTGGAGAATTATAATATCAATTGACCCCGTGGTTGGGTGACGGGATTGAGATATCAGCGACCCGAGTTCGAACCGCAGTCACACACAAAGTCTTTTTGAGATTGTTTCGCCAAAATCTTACTCTTCCAACTTCACCACATCTTAACAAAAATCATCCAAGCTAAGTTGAACAGCACCTAAAAGACTTACGAAACTTTAAAAATAAACGACTATAGGATATTTATATAAAATGAATTGCGAAGCATGTAAACAGCAAATAGCACGCGGCGAATTACTACGTTGCTTCACTTGTAAACATGTTTACCATTATCGATGCGTAAACATAACGACATCTTTTTATATGGAAAACAAACACAAATTAACAATGTCCTGGAGCTGCCCATCGTGTGCAAACGCAAAAAAAACTGTTAGAAATGATGATACTCCCGTCCGAAGCCAACCCCTGCCTACGCTGAACGACACTACAGTGTCCGTTGACGATTACATTGAAGACGATCACAGTGTACTAGGCAATACCAGGGGGAGTATCTCTCCTGCGAGCCCAGCAAACTCACATTTGAGCTCACAAACAAATTCCATCACATTACTACAGATAAGCCAACTATTAGATGAAAAACTTGAGAAAAATAAAACAGCAATATTAAACGAAATAAAAGTCACAGTACAGAGTGAAATAAATACAGCAATACATAAACTACATTTAAAAATTACTCAAAAAACAGAAGCCTTACTCTTAGAACAGACTTCAATAAATACTAAAATATTAAACGTGAACGAAAAGATACGGAAACTAGAAATTGAAAACGACAAACTCAAGAATGAAATGGAAAAGTTACACAACCAAGGTACACGTAAAGACGACAACACAAAAAGATTTGTTATCTACGGCCTAAATGAGTACTATCGGGAAACTGAAAGAGACCTCGAAGATAGAATAATATACGCATTCCAAGACACGCTGAACATTGACCTAACTGGTTATATCGAAGAATTACACCGCATAGGTAGAAATGGGCTAAAACGCCCAATACAAATAGAGCTCATCAGCAAAAGAATGATGAAGTACATTATAGCACAGGCAAAATTTTTGAAAAGGCAAGGACTTCATATTTCAGAATATCTCGATTCGGACGCACTAAAAGAAAGAAGAAAATTTAGAGAAGAACGAAATCTGTGGGGAAGAAGCAACGAAAATCCATCTGAAAACACATTCATGAGCCACACCCTGACTGCACCACAAACCACATCCGTTGCAACCACATCCACTACGCCACATTGTAGAATCAGCCACGGTGATGAAAGTCACAAACAGCCCAAAAACCATACTTTTCGACTTTAAAATATTTATACAAAACGTACAAAGTCTCAAAAATAAAACTCATATTCTTGAGAGTATACTAGATAATGAACCTTATAATGTAGTCTGCCTTACCGAGACGTGGATTAGAAATCATCAAAAAGAATTAATTACAGTCAGTGGATACGAGTTCAGTTCGGCCTTCTGTCGACAAAATCACCGAGGCGGTGGAGCCGCCATTCTGACACAAACCGGATTGAACTGCAAAGAATTACCTGAAATTACCAATCTATCCATCGAATATGTTGTGGAATGTTGTGCCATAGAAATTAAGTCACCAAAACTAATTATTATTCTTGTATACCGGCCTGATCGAAATATAGAAAAGTTCTTTAACTTTTTAAATCAACTTCTGAAGCTCATTACACTAAAGTACAAAAACAAACGCCTCATAATTACCGGAGATTTTAACTTAGATTATTTTAAAAAAGCAAAGGAATACCAGAGATTTAACAATATCATGACAGAACTAAATCTACAGCAAATAATCAAAACTCCTACAAGAACCACAAAATCAACATCGACTTGTATAGATCTTTTATTCACAAATAATAGTAGCACAGAATTTGAAATTACTGTTAACAATAATGGTATCTCGGATCACAATAGCTTAATATACAGCCTTAGGAAAGACAAGGAAGCGCAACGTCTTAAAAGGACACCCTACGTTACTAAAAGAATCTTTAACAATACTAATTTGACAAATTTCCAATCAGCACTAAATAAAATAAACTGGGATGACATTTTTTATCAAAACTTTGACATAAATAAAACTTGTAGGGTTGCTGGTTGTGAAATTAAAGCCCCATTGAACTTTATGATAATTTATTGGCAACTTAACTTAAACTTTGTTACACGTTACAATATTATTATATCATGTGGCAACCCTAAGTGGAGGGATGAAAGGGACTACGTGGCAATCGCCCTTCAGACCTCCCCTAGCTGACTAATTTCCTGAAGACTGCTAGGCTATCGAAGCAGGAACTAGTCGTACTAAGGATCAGAGCTGGCTGCGTGGCTACCGGGCTCAGAACCTCTAGCTAGTGAATGACGATTTGTTCGAAGACAGCTCTGCTTATAAAGGCCGATTTTTGACATGTGTGCATAATATCTACACGTAGTCGTCTGTAGTTGTGGTGCAGATAACTCTCGGGGTGGCGCTGGCGCAGATTGTCACGAAGCTTGCACACGAAGATTGTAGATGGCATCACTTGTCCACAGTAATCGTTTGTAGTTGCTGTCTTCTAGTTTATGAAACCGCTCATCGTAGTGCTTTGGATAAATTACACTAGATGGCGCTATATGTTTGTTACAAACTTATAATAGATTTCATGACATTTTACAATCTCATTTGAATAAATACATACCAAAAAAACGGATAAAAACAATGCAAAATAAAACAAACAATTATCTTACTAGGGGACTAAAAAAATCATGCAAAAATAAAAGATTGACTAGAATTATTTCGAATCAGCTCAATAGCGCCATATTCAAAAAACACTGCAAAGAATACTCGAAAATGTTAAAAAGATGCATCAAAACTTCAAAAAACTTAATTACATAAAAGAGATGAATGCCTCGGAAAATAAAACAAAAACGATGTGGTCAGTAATAAATAAAATTACTAAACCTAATAAAACTAAACAAAATCATAAGAACATTACCTTAAAATTAAATAACGTAATAATAAAATCACCGCAACAAGTTTGCACCACATTTAATGATTATTTCATATCGGTAGGTGTAGATAACAAAAGTTCGGGAGCAGCGGCGCCAGCGCCGTGTGGGCCATCGTTACATTCGGTGCATAAGCCCGCAATAAACTCCATGTATATCGATCCGGTAACCGAGCGAGAGGTTTTTAAAATTATACGCGGTATGCAAAATAAACGTAGCTTTGGAGTGGACGATATTCCGCCGATACTAGTAAAAAAATGCGTAAAGGAGCTTACATCGCCGCTCACTAAACTAATAAATATTTCTTTCGACGAGGGACGATTCCCAGAAAAACTTAAAATTGCGAAAGTACGCCCAATTGCGAAAAAAGGAGGAAATTCAGAAAACCCTAGTAATTATAGACCTATTGCACTGTTGCCCACTATCTCAAAAATTTTCGAAAAAGCGATGGCGAATCGTGTCAATAAATTTTTAGAAAAATATAATATTTTAGATAAAAACCAATTCGGATTTAGGAAAAAATGCTCAACTACTCTAGCGGTATACAACTACGTACAGGAAATTTACAGTTGCATTAACGAACGAAAGTACGCTATTGGACTATTCCTAGACATGACGAAGGCGTATGACAAGGTGTCACACAAAATTTTATTACAAAAACTTTACGGTTCGGGTATTAGAGGACAAGCTTTTAATTGGTTTAAATCATATTTACAAGACAGAGTACAATTCGTAGAAATAGAATATTTAGATAGCGTTGACCAGGAAATGTACAACATAGGATCAGACATGGCTACCATTAATACTTCAATACCACAAGGAAGTGTTTTAGGAAGTACCTTATTTGTATTATATGTAAATGACTTGCCAAAAAAGATAAGTTCGTCGTGTATTTTGTTTGCTGACGATGTTTCTTTATTATTTAAAACGCCCGTGAATGTTGACCATCTAGCTATTGAAAAAACTTTCATAGAAACTGAGCAATGGTTGAAAGAGCATAATTTAGAAATAAACATAACGAAAACTAAAATATGCCAATTCAGAACTTACCAAAGAACTCCACTAAACCTAAATATATTAACACAACAAATAAAATTAGAAGAAATAAACGAATTTAAACTTTTAGGCCTAACATTAGACTCAAACCTAAATTGGAAGAAACATGTAGAAAGTACAAGAGCAAAATTGTCCCAATTTATTTATGCACTAAGCATATTGAAATGCAACACAGATTATAAAACCGCCTTAATTGCCTATTATGCGTACGCCTACTCCTGGCTGAATTATGGTATTATTCTGTGGGGGGACAGTACTGACTTTTTGGACCTTTTCATTCAGCAAAAGAAATGTATCAGAATATTGATGAACATAGGCCAACGAGAGAGTTGTAGGCCACACTTTATTAAACATCAAATTCTCACACTACCAGCTATATATATACTGCAAAGTTGTATATTCGTTAGGAAAAATAGGCACCTCTTCAAATCTAATATCGAGCTAAATGAAAACTATAACCGACGGAACAAGAATAGACTAATACTACCCATCACAAATTTAAAATTTATCGGGAAAAGCCCACATTCAAGACTAGCTAATATATTTAATAAGCTACCGGAAAGTTTAAAATCCCTACCAAATGACTCAATTTTCTTGAAGCAGTTGAAATCTCTGTTAATAAAGAAAGGCTACTACTATACCGTTGAGGAATTTAAAGTTGACGAATTGTGAATCGATTGACCTCGTAATAATAAGCTTGACGTAAATGTGAAAATAATACTTTACTATATTACTATAATGTTATGCTTACTAATAATGACTAAAATAAATGAACAAAGTAATAAAAATGATTTCAATGAAATAAAATGTAATAATGAATGAATTAATGTTTTTTGAAATGTAATGAATTGTTATAATTAGAATCAATATTATATATTATGTAATCATTTGATATGTAAACATTTGCAGTGCCCTTACAGGGTGCATGTCTTAATACTGTGTCATGAAATTTTAATGCATGCCTACTAATCAGTGTTTTACATGTTAGCAAATAAATAAATAAATAAATAGTCTCCATGTTAAATGACTGTATGACATCCGGACGCACGGACAGATGAACTTGACGAAATTAAGAGGTCCGTTTTTTTACGGATTTTGATTATCAAGTTTACAATCGGCATGAAGTTGATGTCTATGACAATTGATCTACAATATTATTATTATTTGGAATAGCCGCCATCTTAAAATCCAGAATGTCCATCTAATTCGATATCAGCACTATCTCCCGAAAACCATGAAAATGACAGTCATGACGACAAATTTTCAAATGGGGTAAAAAACTGCCTCTTGCTCACTTCAGATGGCGCTGATCTCCAGCGTCTTATAATTTGACAGCTAACTATACATTTTTGATTCGAATGCCAAAAGTTGATGTAAATTCCTGAATTTCATGACTGAATTCAAAACACCCCGTCGAGTCAACTGATGTGTCACGTGTCAAAATCTTGGTCCCTAATGTTAACCGGCAGTGAATTCATTTCATTAATTCTCTGATCTCGAAAAACGTTGTTACAAAAGTCAGGTTGGTATGTTCAAGGTAGTAAGGTAGTCAGGTTGGTACTATGCTTGAGACGTTTTTGAATTCATAGATCGTATGACTATTGTTTTAGGGACTATTTCGACGTTTAATTTTTGATATAAACTTACGAATAGCTAAGTCCATAGTGAGGTCAAAATGTAAATCCAAGGGGCGGCTGCAACGGTGGCGGTGATCTCTCGCGTCCGGCCCTGGTTCAGACCATGGTACGGAGCGAGAGGAAATGGCAGGCCGTCACCTCCTTCTGCGAAGCGGTAATGCTCGCGAAGGCGGAACGCGTGAGGGAGAGGCAAAGTTCGCGCTCTCACGCCCCTAACCACCGCAGGAGGAGACGCCCGGGGCGGGAATCGCGAGCCGATTTCCGGCCACCGTAGGCGCGGGCTTGCGAACGGTGAGCAATGGGTAGCTCGCCGTCCGATAAGGACCAAACTCGGGTCGACGGCGCGTTGTGTTCCACGCGCGCCTCGAAGAGATGTCAGCAGAATTGACGGGATCCGCTAGGGCCAATGCCTGCCGGGGGTTCGAAGAAAACTGATAGGGACATCGTGGCCCCCGGCAACAGGGCAACCGAAGGAACACGGGTGGGTTTTATTCAGTAAGAGTCTGACACGCCCTCCCGCTCCGCCCAGAGCGGGATTTAAAAAAAAAAAAGGGGCAGCTGCAAAAATTAAATAATTAAATCATACGTGAGAAGGAACTTTGTTCCTGACGGGATCAAAGTCAAAGTCAAATCATTAATTTCAAATATGCCCATGTATGGCACTTTTGAACGTCAAAAATTACAAAATAATAAAATTGATTCTATTCGCCCCTTCCAAAAGGTAGTTTTCGTATAGAGAAGAATGGGCAAGAAACTCCACCGTTACTCTTTTAAAATGTTTTACAATTGTTTGTATATGTACGTACATTTGTTAAATAATTATTATATGTGAAGACGATGCACCTAGAATAAAATTACTATACCACAATAGGTAAAAAGAATTAAAAATTAAACAACGACAGATAATTTAATATGTGATAGATACATGGTGCTCACATATTTACAAACATTGTAAAAGTAGACGATTTTCCTAAAATTTTACAATTAATAAGTCAGTGTGTGAGGAAGTAATCACAGAATGTAAAATCAATGTCATAAAACACAAAGTAATAAATTTTACAATTAAATTAGCAAACAGTTTGATTTTGTCTTGATTCTAAATTGTCCTATGGAGCAGGACCAGCATGTTTCCAAGCACTCTTATCTTGGATATAATCCTCTAATTTGTAATATGCTTGTTTACAAAGTGTATTTTTTAACCGACTTCCAAAAAGGAGGAGGTTATATGTTCGTCGCGTATGTTTTTTTTTTTTTTTTTTTATGTATGTCCATTTTTTATGTTTTTGTTATGTAAATACGTATTTTTTTCCCACTTAGTATGTAGATGATATGATAAGTTTCTGTCACTGGTAGCAGGTAGTGGTATTCGAATGTGTGTGGGGTAGGTACCACAACTAAAAAGGGAAAAATAAAAACTTTTTACAAAAAAAAACAACCGACCTCCAAAAAAACACTACAAAGTGAAAAATAACTTTAATTTCGGAAGTCGGTGGCAAAAAACGAAAATACAAAACCCAAGACACCGACTTCCGAAATTAAAGTTATTTTTCACTTTGTAGTGTTTTTTTGGAGGTCGGTTGTTTTTTTTTGTAAAAAGTTTTTAATATGAGTTTTAAATTTTCTTTCATTTAATTGCAAAATGTCACAAGGTATTTTGTTGTAACATTTAACCCTTTATAGGGCATAGGGAACTGGCAGAGTTAAAGTAATTCTGTCAGTGGGTTTACCTATCATTATATGTCAAAAATCAAAATATGTAAAGAAAAAAATATTATTATTATTATTTTTATGGTGGGAATTTTTTCCCCTCTGCCTATGGCGACACCTGTATGTTTGCTAAGGGATGGTTGTTAGAACTAGTTGTTCATGTAAAATATGGTAAGGTATGTACTAATGGGACATAATATAAGAAAAACCAAATATATAATTAAACGTTTTATTTAAAAAGTACAAAAAAACTATAAGAAATAATATTACTTCCTATGATAAGCATAAAAACATGGCACTATACATAGAGGCACTTCACATTTCTCGCACATTATCTTCGACCTCTTGTCGTGGGTTTTAGTGCTGCAGAGACGGCAACGTTTATAGTTTGGTAATGAGCAAGGCATATGATCACCAACATTGGTATAACGTATCTCGTCGGCAATATTACCGACAACTTTTTGGCGAGTATCAGCCTGTGCAACTTTTTTGCGTATTATGTAGTTTGCCATGGCTGAACGCCTTTTACGACTCGTAAATCCACTTATCAGTCCTCTAGCTAGAGCAACGCGAAATTCAAAGTGCGTGAGATTAACTTTGCAACTCTGACTCAAAACAAAAGCGTTAGTAATGCTGGCATCTAGCAAGAAGTAAAAAATTCGTAACCACCATCTCTTGCTCCTTCGTCCAACTGTGTAAGTAGATTTTAGACGATCAAACCGATCTACTCCACCCATTCTCTTTGTGTATTCCTTGATGATAAGGGGGCACCGAATATCTACTTTGGACCCATCTTTTTGTGTCCTTGCCACCGTGGTTATCCCGACCGTAGGATGGAAGACATTTGACATTAATAACACTTCCTTGTTGTCTTGCCAAATAACGAATGCTACGTTCTCTTTCACCCTCCACTTGAAACTTCCTTTGGGTAACTTCAGATTCTTTCCACCAGGCCCTTTTATGAGTTTAGGCAGGTCTGCTCTTAGCCTTCGTACCGTGCCGGTCGCGTGTATACCATTGTCGTACAAGTACGCCAAAATATTGTAGTCGCAAAAAAAGTTGTCAAAGGTTACGTGAACATTCTGCATTTTTGCTGCTATGAGTTTCTCTGTTAGGCTTTTGACAACTTTTGCGCCTAACCCTTCTTCAACAGTATTATCGATCTTACCGGTATATATTTGAAATTCAAATAGGTACCCACTTTGGCTATCACACCGACACCAGACTTTGTACCCACGCTTGATCGGCTTCATCGGCATGTACTGTTTCAATGATGACCTCCCCTTGAATAAAATCATAGACTCATCTATGCTCTGAGAACCTGAATCCGTGCAATTATTTTGGCAACTTTCGTTTATGAGATCAATCAAAGGACGAAGTTTATATAATTTGTCATATCCGGGCATATTTTTTGCTAGTTGATGTTCATTATCATTCAAATGTAGGCAGCGTAAAATTTTTTTGAATCTTTTTATGGGCATCACATTAGCCACCTCATCCAGTCTGAAACCGGGGTCAGAAGACCAGTATAGGTCTATAGACGGCAGAACATGATAACCCATTATTATTAATATGCCCAAAAAAGCTTTTAGTTCTTGCTGAGTCAGTGGAGTCCATGTTTCAATATTTCGCTGCTCAGCATACAAATTGGTTTGCAGAACAATGAGCTCGTAAACTTTGTCACTGAAAAAGCTTTCAAAAAAACGAATTGGTTTTGTTTTATTCGTGAATCGTCGCTTTGCCGATATGGGCTGCTCATCAAAAAATTGTGGTTCAGGCCGGGATGTCCACTTTTCTTTTTTCCAGACCATCTCATCAGCATCAGATTCAGAGTCGGAATCAGAGCTCGAGCTCAAGTTGTCAATCACAGGACTATCGGGAGATAAAGGTCTTGTACCAGAACACCTGGGTAATACCGGAGGTTGAGGGTCGGGATTAGTTTCGGTATTCCCAGAGATACTAGGACATGGGCTACAATTCTCATTTTGTGGTTTATCTTGTAGTGCAGCCGATTCTGGGTTGTTAGGTATTGTAACTTCATCATCTAATCCTTGCAATATACTTTCGAGTCTAGCTGTACTATATTGTTCTTCAACCTCCGATTCGTTGTCATCGTCTGATTCTTCTGGATTTTCTGGCAAGCCAAATATTTCATCTAAAGCTTCTTCAATCTCTAAATCTTTCAATATTTTTCGACTCATCTGCAATAAAAATGCAAAAATCCATAACCCATGCCAAAGCCCCTACACAAACATTTTAGTATTTTTGGTTGTACACCTTAGCACCTCTTTAGATAGATTATTTATTTTGAAATATGAAATAAATAAATCAAACCAAAAAACCAGTTACGACAACACCAAAGTAGCCGACGGGCAGGGGGAACATGCAACCCACCTTGAAAAAGTTACACTAGGAAAGAACGAAGCACAGAATTTGAAAAATATCCAACACATTATGGTCACAAAACCCAAATAAAACGAATAAGTGAAAATAATACCTTCCGACAATAGCAGATTACGGAGATTTTCTTCGATTTCTTCCACCATTCAAAAATACTCCACTTTTCAGTTACGAATGCAATTCACAGAAAAAATTCAAATAGCGGGCTGTCATTGTCTGATGTCAAATTATTGACACTTAACTATTAGTGTTCCCAATGTGAAAAAATAGACCGTTCGGAAACATTCAGTGAACTTTTTACTCCAACAAACATGGTGGTAAAAATATTCCCTTTATCCCAAAAAGGTACACAGTACCCCATAAAAGATGTATCTACTTAAGATAATCTAAAAAATGGTTGATCTAGTTTATCTTTATTTCTAGTATTAAAATTATGTCTATCACTTATTTTATTAAAGAGATGTGGATTTTTCCTTACATACATAATATTTTCATAAATGAATTGGCAAGGTACCGTCATAATATTAATCCTTTTAAAAAGTTTCCTGAGAGATTCGCGGCGACGTAGATTATAAATGGCTCTGATAGCTCTCTTTTGCAAAATAAAGATGGATTCAATGTCAGCAGCCCGACTCCACAGTAAAATACCATACGACATAAGGCTCCCCGACAACACACGTTTTTTTTAATAATAATACTTGCCGCGCCGGCTCAGCGATCTGACATCATTGCGGAAAATTTTAACAATTGTTACGAAAGAAATACCTACATTCTTACACAATATTACTACGCATATTTACAAAAAGAATTTAATAGATCACGTTTGATTGACGAATAATAATAATTTCTTTACAAAAAGTAATGATATCCCATCAAAAACATAAATGTGAAAATGGGAGCCAAGTTCCACAAATATGGTTGTCGACTTCGCCGACAAAAGAATTGAAATCTAAATGGGTGCCAAGTTCTGTAGATAATCCTGAAATTTATTTATAAGAACATGCAACTTTCTAAAATAAAATTAAAACACAAATTCTTGTTTTTTCTACTATAACAATGTTTGCTATTTAAAAATATAACTTCTTAAATTTGAACAGTCGAATTATTTACACAAAACACTTAGGATAAATTGAAGCTCAAGATTTGACTTGGCTAGTTTTTACATACAAGTTATCTTATATTTGGTTAATCAATTTATCATCTTTATATTTGTCTACAGTGTCGCAGTGCAAAAGAACTAAAACAAACAGGGTAACTTTTTTATGCTGGTGTGCATTACAGCTACGTCTTACACTCGCGCCACGTCATTGTGCTGTAATTTTACTTTTTAGTGTGCGTGCATTAAGCGGCTAACAGTTGGACGCTATTTTTTCATCGAGTTTACAGCTTTGACTGTCTACCTAGGCATATTTAATTATTATTATTTAATTTTAAGTAGGCACTCAACATCAAATAAGTAATTCATGATGTGCTTACCTGTAAGAAATTGGTACACTAGTCTATAAGTTTATTGGATGTATCTCATATCTTTGTATCGATGTACTTAATTGTTGGTGAGCCAAATAAATAAAGTAAAATATTCATATCTTTGTTCTTTATGTTATGCGCAAGTTACTGTTTCTTATTGTAACTGTTTACATCTTTGACTGTCTACCTAGGCGTATTTATATATTTGTTCTTTATGTTATGCGCAAGTTACTGTTTCTTATTGTAACTGTAAGGTCAAAATATCTTCATCCTCTAAAATTTTAGCTTGCTGGTAAAAACTAGCCAAGTCAAATCTTGAGCTTCAATTTATCCTAAGTGCTTTGTGTAAATAATTCGACTATTCAAATTTAAGAAGTTATATTTTTAAATAGCAAACATTGTTATAGCAGAAAAAACAAGAATTTGTGTTTTAATTTTATTTTAGAAAGTTGCATGTTCTTATAAATAAATTTCAGGATTATCTACAGAACTTGGCACCCATTTAGATTTCAATTCTTTTGTCGGCGAAGTCGACAACCATATTTGTGGAACTTGGCTCCCATTTTCACATTTATGTTTTTGATGGGATATTAATTACCCCGACAAAGTGGTAAAACAAAATTATGAAAAACATTTTTTATTAGGGTACCTCCCATACATGTAAAGTGGTGATGTTTTTTTTTTATCCCATGATGTGGGGTATCATTGGAAAGGTCCTTTAAAAACATTTTAAGGTTGGGATTTTTGGATTCAGGGATCCGTTTGTGAGCTTTAAAGTGCTAATTTTTGTTAGAGTCAAGTGTCCCCTCTTTTTTTTTTTTTTTTTGGGTGGGAAATTATCAAATAACTTCTCCCGCTCTGGGCGGAGCGGGAGGGCGTGTCAGACTCTTACTGACTAAAACCCACCCGTGTTCCTTCGGTTGCCCTGTTGCCGGGGGCCACGATTTCCCTATCGGTTTTCTTCGAACCCCCGGCAGGCATTGGCCCTAGCGGACCCCGTCAATTCTGCTGACATCTCTTTGAGGCGCGCGTGGAACACAACGCGCCGTCGACCCGGGCTTGGTCCTTATCGGACGGCGAGCTACCCATTGCTCACCGTCCGCAAGCCCGCGCCTACGGTGGCCGGAAATCGGCTCGCGATTCCCGCCCCGGGCGTCTCCTCCTGCGGCGGTTAGGGGCGTGAGGGCGCGAAGTTTGCCTCTCCCTCACGCGTTCCGCCTCCTCCTTCGCGAGCATTACCGCTTCGCAGAAGGAGGTGACGGTCTGCCATTTCCTCTCGCTCCGTACCATGGCTTGAACCAGGGCCGGACGCGAGAGATCACCGCCGCCGATCGCTTCTACGAGAACACGGCGTTGCTCCGCCCAAGCCGGGCAGACCTCCACCGTATGCTCCACCGTATCCTCAGGCCGATCCACACAATGGTGACACCCGGGTGTTTCCTCCCGCCTTATCCTGAACAGGAACCTCCCGAAGCAGCCGTGTCCGGTGAGGACCTGCTTCAGGCGGAAGGTGAGAACACCGTGGCGTCTCTCCAGCCACTCCTCAAAGACGGGTCTTATCGCCGCGATTGTGGCGTGCCCAAAGTGTCCCCCCCTTGCCAACTAAATGGTTGGTTTTGGATGTGTGAAAAAAATCACAGTAGTAGTTTATATAACGAAATTAAAAGGAAAACTATCACAGCTAAGTAGACTTTACAAGTTAACGAGTAATAATCGACCAACTTAACTTTGCAGTTGCAAAAACACGTTTTCCCATATATTTCGTATGGGAGAACATGTTTATCAACTACAAAGTTAAGTTTGTTTTTGGAACAAATTCATCCCTATTACGGAACCCTTTACTGTGCGTGGTCCGAAACGCACTTAGCCGGTTTTTTACATATTGTATATGTACAGTTATGTGATAGATAAGTTAACAGGAACTCATCTGGATGTTTTAAGGCAATTTTATACTTTATTTCATTAGCCCGTCATCTAAACCAACGTTGATAACTATCACCATTAATACTAAAATAATTTCAAACACTTCTCTACCCACCCCAGATGCTACAAGAAATAACAAATAGCACCAATTCCAGTGAGGTTGGAGCAACACCACACCATTACGATGAAATGTGTGTGAGCGAACACATTTGTCAAATGAACTCATGGAAGACGGTGTTCTATGATTTTGGTTTTTTTTTTTAATATGAAATTTTATACTGTTTGTTACGTACCAGAATACCCGTAAAATTTCGCATTGGTGCATAAGTTTCCAACTAGCCGAGATTTTTCATTCATATTCTTAATGTCTTTTTAGGTCATGTGCTATCCGAATATCTAAAAAATTTTGGCCCTAGGTCTTAAGGGAGGCGTGAAAATTGATTCACTGTTACAATGACTGTATGGTAGATGGTTAGTTAAGGATCATCTATAGATTTCAAAAAGTTTTAAAAAACTTCGCTCAAAGAATCAGCCTTGCTATCCAACGTGCCAACGCAGCCAGCCTTTTTGGGCACTTTTCCCACTGACAGCTATGCGGATTTTTTTTTTGAAATCCAATGAGCTCCACCCTTTACTTTTTCCTTTACATACTTGTACATAATTATATCGTCGTTGTAGTGCGACAAATCATTAATTGCAAAAAGCAAGTTTCGAGAAAACCGTGTTTAAAAGTTTTTTTTGTTCTTATAATCGGTATAACACATTAACATAGTTACAAAAATGCTTTTTATCAACAATATATTGATATTTTTACCCTACGCTCTAATATTCAGTAAATTATGTAAATATTTTTACCGTAACTGAGAAATTTAATAAAAAGTAAGATAGTTAATTTTAGCGCAAGTAGCACAGTAAAGCTTTCGTCTTCAAGAAATAACAAAGAGACATTATCAATGGTTCTCGTCGAATAATTATATACACCCAAATTACATTTTTTGAGTGTGCTAAAATTAACTATCTTATTATTATTATAAGATGGTTAATGCCAGCAAGAAACTCCACGGTTACTTTTTTTTAAATAATTGGCTTTTACAATATTTTTAAATAACAGTGTTAATAGGTATAGGAGGACAGTGTAGGTATTTCAACAAATACCAGGTACTTAACAAAATACCAAAATACCAGGTACTTAACGTGTCCTTATCAAAAAAGCATATTATAAGATTAAAGACTACGTTGAAGACAAGGAAGTCTGGCAATAATTCCTTCTGCACATGTGGCTTCCCTGGTACCTCATTAACGGCATAACAATGTAAATGTCTATTAACTGCTCCCAAATTACGATGATTATTTTATTTTACTTTTTTTTTACCTACTTCATTAACATAATCTTTTCAGTATTTGACATAATATACCTACAATTTTCTATATTTTTTTTTTTTTAAATCAAATTAGATTTGTTACAGCTGACTACAGCTGTATCATGCCACTAGGCAATCATGTCATTTGGTTTAAATAGGTCCTTATTTTTATTATTTTGTTTATCTTTTATATAGATTCTTTTCTTTTAGATTTTGTGAATGTGAGAACGTTGTAGGCTGTAGACTTGTGGACCATTTTCTATTTTACTTAGTACCTGGTACTTGTTGATAGGCCTACACTGTCCTCCCATACCTATTTACACTGTAATTTGAAAACATTGTAGAAACAATTTATTTTGAAAAGAGTAACCGTGGAGTTTCTTGCCGGCTCTTCTCCATAGGAAGCGACCAATTGGAACCGTGCACCTAGCTTCTGACGTTTCATAAGTGCCCTTGTAGGTTTATGTGAAATAAAATATTTTGATTTTGATTTTGAATAGAAAATGGTCAACAAATCTACAGTCTGCTAGGCCTACAACGTTATCAAATTCACAAAATAGAAAATAATCTATAAATATGATAATTTAAATGAAAACCTATTTAAACTAAATGACATGATTGCCATTACACCTACAAATCATGTCCACAAAAGCCTCTCTCTAATAAAGAGTAACAATACAATTTTAATTACCTACAATTCTGCTCGCATCAGAGAAAATTAGCTGAAACAGATTGCAGCCATTCCTGTGCGGTCGAGAGAAACGTGTAACATTGTAATGTGCGGGGTGAACGTATTTGTCAAACAATATTAAACGTAGGTAATAATTATAATGTTTAAAGGATTGATTTGGTTAGTGACAATAAGCTTGTATCATGTATCACATAGGAGTTGTATCATAACTAGCGAATTGTGAGTATACGACACTCTTCTGCTTATGCCTTTCGTGGAATCTTCTTCTTCTCCTTCTTCTTCTTCGTATCGCTCTTAACAGAGCGGTCGTGGTCACAATGATTCAAATTTTGTAACAATATTTTGATTTAAAAGAGTGTCCGTGGAGTTTCTTGCCCGTTCTTCTCCATAGGTACCTACTACGCTTTGGAATGGGCAACTAGCTTCATTTTTCTGACTGACCGACCCCTTGACAATTCAATAGTACCTTTAGTTGGTTTATTTGAAATAAAGTCTTTGAGTTTGAGTTTGAATGAACTATGTCTAATCGCAGGTGTAGTCGTTGCCCGCCTCACGATCTCCCTCCATCTGGTTCTGTTACATGACAGTCTAGCGCATTCATTAACAGGGCCTCCAACCGCAGATTTTATTTTCGTAGAATAGAAGCATGATATTATTTGTATGTGATTGTGATGATTTTATTAGTTATCATAGAGATTGGTTTTAGTTTAATTGTCTAATGCCCGTTTTCACCAATACTAAGTGACACTTAAATGAATTCCTAAATAAAAGTGCACTGTTGTATTTTCAACACTATTCTCAGCGCTGAGAGTTGAAAATCTAACAGTGCACTTTTATTTGGGGATTCATTTAAGTGTTACTTAGTGTTGGTGAAAACAGACATTAGTAAGTTTATCTTTGCCAAATTACAATCTAGTTTTTTTTCGTTCTACGAACTGATTACATTTAAAAAAAACAGTGGCACTCCGGGAGTACCGACAGAAGTGAAAACTTGAAAAAAAACACGGCCCGCGGTAGTCAATGCGTTGATGTCTTTTACTCCACGGTGTCGGTAAATTCGTCGCGAAATCAATGGTTTAGTCCCATCTCAAAAATGCTCAACGCACCTAAAGAAGTTTTCACTTCAAAAACATAATCAGAATAATAAAAATTTCTTGAGGATTCCGTTTAAGAAAGTTTTTTGTTATCTCACGAGGTTTGCGTTCCTTGATTTATTTTCTAAAGTCTTGTAGGTAATATGCAGTAGTAAAAACTAAATGGAAACAAGTTTAACATCCACTAATGCATGTTGTTCTAAATAAACTTGCTACATCTCTGAATTATTTACCGCCAGTTGTTAACCGCTTTGAGTAATGTCAGTGCAATGATTGTTAACACTTAACAAAAACCGAGCTTGGTACAAATTGCACTCATTTGAGTGTGGTTAAGAGGAGCACCGTGCTATAACATTGTAATGGTGGGCGTGAACGAATTCGTCGAACATGATTTCAAAATTAAAACCTCCTCCTATTTTGACGTCGGTTAAATTAACGAGTGTAAGGTTTATGATTTGTTTTGGTTATAATCGGAGTAACTGTATTTGAAATTGGCTTTGCATAATCAGCCTATAATGTTCCCACTGCTGAGACACAGGCCTCTTCTCTTCGGAAGGGAATGGGCTGTAATCCACCATGCGGGCCCAGTGCGGGTTGGTAGATGTCACATGTCTTCGAATTTTTGGTTCTAGAACATGCCGGTTTCCTCACAATGTTTTCCGTCACCGTTTTGAGAGCAGTAGTGATGAATTATTTACACAAAGTAAAGCGCCTGTCTGGGTTCGAACACACTCGTAAGTCTCCAGTGCGCCATCACTGCTCGAATTAGCTTTCTTCATCATCATCATCATCATTTCACCCGAAAGACGTCCATTGCTGGACATAGGCCTCCCCCAAGCACCACCATTTCAACCGATTCTGTGCTTTCCCCATCCAGCGGATTCCTGCGGCCTTCACAAGGTCATTGGTCCATCTTGTGAGGCCTTCCCACGCTACGTCTTCTGGTATGCGGTCGCCACTCCAGAACCTTTCGGCCCATCGGCCATCCGTTCTGCGAGCATTGTGCCCTGCCCATTGCCACTTAAGTTTGGCAATTGTTCGGGCTATGTCGGTTACCTTGGTTCTCCTGCGGAACTCTTCATTTCTGATTCGATCACATAGGAAAACTCCAAACATAGCCCTCTCCATTGCTCTTTGGGTGACTTTTAGTCTTTTAGTCTTTTTGGTATTCACACAAATGCTTATTTATTGGATAAAAATTACGTTACCGTTGTATTAAATCCTGAATATCTTTAAACCGGTATGACCGTGAGAAATCGGCTTTGCTTATTCATATCAGCAGGCAAATATTTAATTAGACACTGCTTAGATTTAAAACTGCTTATAAACAGTAAAATTTTAGAACTACAATTTTGTAACAGTGGTGTAAACATGTTGTAACCGTAGGTATTATTACTGCTTGACTAAACTGTTCTTAGTGATGCGAGGTACATAATTACAACTTGTTTTCTTTAAAATATTTGTATGCCAGTCCATGGCAAGACAAGCCCTATTATTGAGAGCATTATTGTACCATGTTTTAATGCAAATAATAATATAATATTCTACGCCTGGATGGTACTGGAAGCACATCCTAACAAAGTTGTAGGTGAAACTGTGATGTAATAAACATTTAGCTGAACTATAAGTAGGTCTGCGTTTAGCGCTCAGTGTGGCAAAATGTTGTGTTCGAGTTCGCGAAAAGTCAATCGTCATCCTGGGGATGCCTCATTGAGAGGTGAAATACGTGTTGATTTCTTTCAGGGTTTTTTATGAATCTTTAGAAATAGTTAAGCGGAACAGGTTACTAAATATATCCACGTCTATTGTATTTTATAATGGATTTCCGCATGGTCACACCTGAATAAATTAACTATAAGTAGGTTATAATGAAGTCCAGATTGTCAGATAGATGAGGACCTACTGACAGTAAATTTTTTTCTCATCCTACATACCTTCAACCAATAATATAATTTCAAGCACTTACAATTCTGCTCACCCCATCACGACAAAGTAAATACAAATTGCACTCATTGAACTGCGGTTAAGAGCCTTGCTATACATACATACGAGGGTGTATGCTATAACATTGTAATGTGCGGTGCGAACGCATTTGTCAAACAGGATGGGTGAGGTTATCGCTGAGTGGCGCAAAAATTTAACATTATTTTATATGTTTATGTTTTACTGGTATTGTGATGAAAAGTGATGTTTTTTGTGCTTGTATTTGTAGGTAATTATTACCCTAGGTAGTATTTGGGACCTGTTTGTTATACCTACAGGGATCAGTGGTGGCCCACTGGAAACGGCCGCGACTTTTGATTATATAGGTCATAGGTTCGAACCCAGTCAGGCACTTTACTTTGTGTAAATTATTTCATCACCACTGCTCTCAAAACGGTGAAGGAAAACATCGTGAGGAAACCGGCATGTCCTAGAACCAAAAATTCGAAGACATGGTGACATCCATCAACCCGCAATGGGCCCGCGTGGTGGATTACGGTCCACTCCTTCTCACAGAGAAGAGGCCTGTGTCCCAGCAGTGGGAATATTATAGGCTGATTATGTTTAAGCTGATGATGAAAAGTAGTACTTTAGGTAGTATTTGCGGACCTGTTACGTTGGGTGAAAATATTGAAAGGAAACTGGAGAGACCGCTAAAATTTACTGTAGGTATGTATGTATGTTTAAAGTTTAGGTCATCTTCGTACTCTATAAATATTAAGTAACTAGCTTCTGCCCGCGACTTCGTCCGCGTGGAATAGTTACTTTGAGCTAACGCTAACTTCGCGACTTCGTTTAAGTAAAAGGTGAAAATATTTTTTTAATAATACGTACGTAAAGGAGCTATTTTAGGTACCTACATCACGCTTTAATCAGTAAGCCGACGTTCGCACGGACGTAATAAAATCGCAGCGGGATTTTATCGCGCACTGAATTTTAACGTGTTCTCGTCCCAGCTCGTTGAAAAAACACACTATTGGATTTACAACTCTCGGTGCTAAGCAGAACGTTGAAAATCAAGGGCACGAAAAAAATAACCAAATCTCGATAGAGCAACATATAGTTGCCCGTGTGAAAAACACTCTTGGCGTAAATCTATTCCTACGTGCTTAAATGTTTGCCCCTGGGCCTTTTTAATTATTACCGCAAACGATACCTTCACCGGAAATCGCGCGCAGTACTTAATCATTATTTTGCTGCGATGTTATTTTAAAACTGCGGTATCTCCTAAGATATTGTTTGAAATCGAATGATGTATAAGGCAATTTTGTTTTAAATTAAATACTTGTGATGAATAACGTATTTATTTGGATAAGGATTAATATCATGTTTATAAAACACCTTCGCAAATGATGCATTATTTTAGAACAAATTTGGTTAGCATAAAAAAGGTTATAGTGAGCCAACCGTAAAAGATAGACATATGCTGTCGCGGACTTTTTTTAGAACTTTGAAAGGGAAACAATTCTGTCATACATGATTTTTGCAAAACTTTAACCGTTTATGCAGCGTACGCAGCGGAAGCTCTCAAAAGGAAAAAAAAATCCCCGATTTTGAAACATTATTCATTGGTGCTCCGCTCCTATTAGTCTTAGCGTGATGATATGTAGCCTATAGCCTTCCTCAATAAATGGGCTATCTGACGCTGGAAGACTTTTTTAAATCGGACCTGCAGTTCCAGAGATTAGAGCGTTCAAGCAAACAAACAAACAAACAAACTCTTCAGCTTTATGTATTAGTATATAGATTAGGTCAATATTTAAGTCAAACAGTGTCCGTATTTTTTACTACCGGGAGATATTTGTATAACAATTAAAACAAAATGGCGTTACAAAAAAAAACAATAGTACGAAAATATAATTACGTACAAAGCACTCATAATTCAGTACACATGTTATTCTACACAAAGATTAGACAGCAAACCTTTATATAAAATTAATGTAGCGCTGTAAAATGTAAAATTTAATCCTCTGAGCTGGATTAAATTGTACATACGAAACAACCATGTCGAAATGGGCAAATCCGGAGATGCGAAACCTAAATCTGGGCAAAAAGTGCTCGTTTAGCAGTCATTGGGTTGAAAAACAAAACATAAAAATTATAATGGTCATTAAGTGCTTGTCGGACCACGCACAATGAAGGCTTCCGTAGTTGGGATGAATTTATCCCAAGAACAAACCTATCATTGTAGTTGAAAAACGTGTTCTCTCAAACATTCAAACTGCAAATGTAAGTTTGTACGCACAATATTGGGAGATTTATCATGTTATCTTAAGACCATAAATTTCTTATAGATTTTCCTCTTCTTAAGTATAAGTATCGAATTATTTTTGGTACTTTTCAAAATTTTAGGCTCAGTAGTTTCGGAGATAAGGCGTTGGAAATGGTAAATTTTCATCTATTTTCCTATCTTTAAAAGTATTTATATTAAAATATTAAAAAAAAAAATGAGATCCTTACAACAAGCCCTTTTATTTAATATGTCAAACAGTAAGTACAGTTTGCTAAATTGTTTTTTTTTTAACTTTCCGCCGCTAAGGCCATATTCAAAATTATTTTTTATATCCTTCATTAAACTTGAAAAAACTTTCAACTAAACCAAGCCAAGGGAAAATTCCCGTATTATTAAGAACGTTCGCATTCTAATCTTAGTCTCAAAAACACCTCTAATAAATCTAAATTTTGATTGGCAAGTTTTTGGAATTAATCCTCGCTGAGATGAGCTTGCAACTAGATATTGAATTATGGAAAATGGCTTTCAGATAATACTCTTTTCAACAACAAACTGCCTTCTCATTTCACTCCACAAACACAAAATACCACGACATTTGCATCCAAGCTCAGTTTTCCTCAATACTCAAATTGTATCAAGACTCATACACTTACTTCCTCTATCAAATCTGATAGCCTTTTACATTCCCTACACAGATTACCCAATCACATTCACTCAAGTCAAGGATGGTCAACCTTTGGTTGAATTACCATAAGTAATACGATATAGGAAACGGATATTTACTACATAAAGACTCCGGACCCAGCACCCTAATTACGTAACACACGATCAATCACAATTTGTTTCATTTTGACAGCTCAACAACATTCATTGCATTGTTTACGTTGGTGAGCAGACAAATATTTCGAACTTATGAAGTAATGGATTAGTAATAACCCTTGAAAATTATTTAGATTATGATTGACTGTGTGATGCAATTAGGGTGCAGGTTGACCGAAGCAAGGAAAAACGGCCACATTAGCAATTCCTCTAAAAGCAATTAATTTTCTGAATTCCCAGCAATTCCTCTATGGTGACACAAATGTTTTAGATGAATCATATTCAATTGAATTCATATCAGAATCGTATTTTGGTTTAAATATTGCCGCATGAAAAAATGAAGACCGTAATTTTACCGGATATTTTTTTAGTTTTTATTAATCAAACGAGGTTTTTTTTTGTTTCTGCAGTTAAAATGTTATTTCATTATATTACAAAACTGTCAAACAGATGAATTGCGATGAATTCAACGCAGATTATGAATTGTCAGTTTGTGACAATTTGTGTGATTCATAATATTATGATTCTACCAAAGCGGCCGTTTTCATAGATGGACTCACTCCGCCTTGGATTGTAAATGTGGTGCTGTTCCACAATTGATAGGACACTTAATGTCGTGTCCTGCGCGTTCTGTCGTCTGCACTTTACACGAACTGATGGACGCTAGTGATGGCGCCAAACACGTGGCCGAATTCTGGGCCGAGTCTTTTGACACGCTAAGAAGAAAAGGACTACATTATAAGAACATCAGAGTTTTAAATTAAATTGATGTTTATTGGAATAGTTTTGGTCTTAATTTAGAATTCAGTAACTTGTTATATGGTTTATCTTAGTAATTGCATTGTTTTGTTTCATCATCAGCCTATAAATGTTCCCACTGCTGGGACACAGGCCTCCTCTCTGTGAGAGGGAGTGGGCCGTAATCCACCACGCGGGCCCAGTGCGGGTTGGTAGATGTCATGTCTTCGAATTTTCAGTTCTAGGACATGCCGGTTTCCTCACGATGTTTTTGTTTTGTTTAAATGGGGCAAATTAATTTTGTTACTTCTGACGTTTGCCTATCACAATTTTTAAACTGAATCCTACTTTATTATTAATGTGAAAATTTGTGAGGATGGATGGATGTTTGTTACTCTTTCAGGCAAAAACTACTGAACGGATTTGGATACAATTTGGCACACAAATAGTTTATAACCTGATTTACTACATAGGATTCTTCTTATCCCGATATTCCTACGGGATCGAAACTTATGCGGGTGAAACCACGAGGCGCAGCTAGTAATTCTATACATTTTGACATACTGACTCTTGATTGTGACCCTCAAGTAGCCAAACAACTATTTTATTTTCTGCATACAGTTCGTAAAATTCTAATCACGAGGTAGTAAGTAAGCAAGATGAAAAGAAAAATAATAAATACTTCAGGAGGTGATAAGCTGAAACACACACGAATACTAACCAATTTTTTGTAAAAAGCAAACAAGCAAAATTAAAGAAACGACCTTTCCTGGCCGTTCTCACAAAATCTAAGTGAGTCCAATATGGTGGAAGATGTTCATTTTTACCGGTGTTTCGAAAGTCCACCCCCAACAATCAGTTCACCGAACTTATCCAAGTGTTAACAAACCAATATAAAAAGATTCACCAACCCTGCAAGACGATATACTCACAAACGAAAAAAATCTCCTTTAATAATGCTTCTAAGAGAAATTGGGTCAATGCTCACATTTGGTCAGACACACGCGATTCCCTACTAATGCTGACATTATGCTGATTGCCTGCTCTTTCTACGCTGAATAAAAACTTAGTATTTCTAAAGGAACATTTTTTTGTAGGTAAAAAGGAACGGTTTTTGTAACAGCTGTTGCCTTAGGGACTGTTTTGGGAGAAGGTCTGGGTTCTGTGTATTATTGGGTCCTTTTTAGGTTATGGATACTCTTTATTAGAATCTTGATTTTTTATTTATTGAAATATGGCATGTCAGCTGCACGTGTGATGAGTATTTTATATTGAGTCTGGCTACGATAAGTCTGCAATGGAATAAATCGACGGCCCCCACGTATACTATCGAAATTACAAAAAAGCCATTTTCGTTTTATTGCACTAATAGCAAGTAGAGATAAAGATGTATGATTTTATATAAAAATTATGAACTAATTTTATACCCTCAATTGTTTTTCAATTGAACAAAATCGAAATTGGCATATTCGGTAAAAAAGTAACCAGCAGTCATCAAGTAAACTATCGAATGTGTAATATTAGAAAAAGTATAATAATTATCAAAAACTAAGTAGACAGTACATATAAAACGGTAAAATTTTCCACTTTAGATACATCGGTAATATAAAATTTTCGAATTTCATGTTCGACAAAAATCTAAATCTAAACTTAGAATCGCTCTCCTGTAAAGTAGAGGTTTTGCAGTTTCGATACTTTACGTGGTGGCCGTCGAAATGGGCAACCCCAAAAAGTTATACAGGGTGTTTGGCAGAACGTTGAACATACGAAAATGGTGGATAGGTGAGGTCATCTGCTACTTACTCAGCCCTAATTTATTTGGCCCTGGCCCCCTGGATATCTTTTTTTAATGCAGGTTGAAATTAGGATTTAAGTATTTTTTACATCTTTCTGTTAGAAGAATCTGCCAATAATAAAGATTTTAAAAAAATGCCTGTTTTACCCATTTTTTTTAATAAAAATTACACTTTAAAGTTAAGAAAGTTGTGAAACTAGAAAAAAAGCAAAAAAAAAATTAATATCCAGGGCGCCAGGGCCAAATAAATTAGGGCTGAGTAAATAGCAGATGACCCCACCTATCCACCATTTTCATATGTTCAACGTTCTGCCAAACAACCTGTATATATGGTATACTTTTACATCAGTCAGTTATGTCAGTTTCGGGGTTGTAAGTAGATCTAATGATTTTAATATTTTGATTTTTGCATAATAGATGTGATGTGTAATAAATAGACTATGTCGTACCTATGCTCTACCTCCATACGATGACAAAACTGTATCAAATCTACACTACATCGTGTTGTAGTGACTATAATTCTTTACCAGGAATAAATCTGAATACATAAACAAACAAAAAAAAAAACCCGACTGCAAAAACACTTACTTATTTTCTCTTTTCAGTTATGTGTTTTTGCAGTCGGGTTTTTGTTTTTTTAATTTTTTTTTTTCAAGCTTTTTAGTTTTATTAAAATAATTTAATATATTGACTCATTACTAGCTTTTATTTGATACCAATAATGTTTTTTTTTTAAACCTACCCCTCTTTTTTTATTTGCAGATGCAATAAGTAAATATTATATAGCCTATGACTCCCACAATTAAGACAAATCTAACGACACCTCACATGTTAAAATCCATCAATCCGTTTAGGCTACAGAGCGTACAAAAGAAATAGACATTCATACATACATACTCTCGAAACCCTCACTACCCTCCTTCTGGAGTAGTCGGGTAATAACCTAACAAAAAAAAAAACAAAAAGCATCAAATTATTTTTTTGTAGGACAGGATAGTGTTGCCGTCTATAGATTTTCAAATTCCACCGTTTTTTTACTTTTGCAGACTTAGTGTGGCCATACTCCAGAAATATTATGGCATGTCAGCTGCACACATGCATGCAAGATTGCTGAGCAAGAGTCTCTCCACATTGGGTGTCTGATGATGGACAGCAGCGCCGAGGCCGGGCCAAAAGGAGTCGGCAGAATGACCAGAACACGTATCGCAAGGTCTGGTTTGAGGTTTCGCAGGAAAAGAGGAACTGTTAACATTTGATGTAAATAGGCTTAGTTGTCAACTGCTGGATATTGGTTTCTCCAATCGCTCGCCATTAACCTGAGGAAGGGCTTGTGGCTAAGTAATAACAGCTGCACGGGTCGATCGATCAGGTTAAGCTACGCTTGCCGCGGTTGGTCCGTGGATGGGTGACCATCTTTACATACCAAGTCCCCTCCGTGCCTCTGAAAGCACGTTAAGCCGTTTGTCCCGGCTGTCATTTGTAGATCTTTGACAGTCGTTACGGGTAGTTAGAAGCCCAAAAAGTCTGACAACCAGTCTTACCAAGGGGTATCGTGTTACCTAGTCACTAGGTTGTGGAGGTCAGATAGGTAGTCGCTCCATGTAAAATACTGGTATTCAGCTGCATCCGGTTAGACTGGAAGCCGACCCCAACATAGTTGGGAAAAGGCTAGGCAGATGATGAATCGCACGCCATTAACCAGTTATTCGGCTACTCTCATTTAACTGTTACAAGCCATCCTCCGATTTCATTACTCCACTTAGCTTCAGGCCTTTCTACGTTTGTCGTTGTATTATTTTACCAAATTAGTATGTTGTAGACACATCCTTTACTATTAAACGAGCAATATTTGTATGTTTATACGTACACGGGGTGGCAGGGACATGGACGCGAAAACTGAAACCATGGATTCAGTACATGATTCTGAATCCCCTGCGTTGAAATATTTCGTCGGTTATTTTAAAAAAATCAGCTGTTCTATACATTTCAACCGCGTAGGTATTGCATTTTTCTATGAAACAGCTGATTTAAAAAAAAATAACCGACGAAAAATATCAATACAGGGGGGTTCAGAATAGGGCCAATGCCTGCCGGGGCTGCGAATACGAGCCGAAAGGGACATCGTGGCCCCCGGCAACAGGGCAACCGAAGGAACACGGGTGGGTTTTAGTCAGTAAGAGTCTGACATGCCCTCCCGCTCCACCCAGAGCGCGAGAAGTTATTTGATAATTTCCCACACAAAAAATAAAAAATAAAAAGGGGGATTCAGAATCATGTATTGAATCCATGGTTTTAGTTTTCGCGTCGATGTCTCTGACATCCTGTATATAAATATATTTGTAATCACGTTCTGGAAAACAGCTCTAACGATTTCGATGAAAGTTGCAATATAGGGGTTTACGGGGGCCAAAAATCGATCTAGCTTGGTCTCATATCTGGGAAAATTCGTTTTCTCCGTATTTTCACCCCAGCAGAGCTCGGTCGCCCAAAGTTTAGAACAAGATAGCTACCTTAGAATAATGACATGACAGCATGGAATTAGTAAGTACCTACTATAGTGGCAGCATGAATTTTGTATGTATTAGTCTGAATTTTCATAAACTATTAAATGAGCATTTTCTATTTTCACCAGACAGCTCGGTCGCCCAGGTACTAATTACTTATCTGTGTAACTATCTAATAATATCACCAGAATATTACTTCCTATTCAATAATAACGAGTGGAACTCGCCTACACAAAAAAGTAATCAAAGTTGATTACTTATCCAATATACCAAATGACCAATCATGACCACACGTAATGGACACACGATAATAATATTACCTACTTTTGTGACAGTTAAATTACGAACGTACAGTATTTTTATTTTGATATTTTTTGGGTGATTTTCCTTATTAGATAAGATCACATATTGGAAATACGCGATGATACTATTAGAACAAAATAGGTAGGTAGGTAGGGTGGGTAGGTATGTAGGTAGGTGCACTTTAGATAAGTACTTAGTGCTACCCGTGCGAAGCCGGGCCGGGTAAAGCTGGTATTTGTTTATTTTTATAATTTAAAATCGATCTAGCTTGGTCTCATATCTGGGAAAATTTGTTTTCATATACTATATTTGCATATTTTCACCCGAGCAGAGCTCAGTCGCTCAAAGTTTAAAACAAGATAATGAATAATGACATGAGAATAATGACATTAGAATAATGAAATGGCAGCATGGAATTAGTAAGTACCTACTATCATGGCAGCATAGATTAGTATGAACTTTCCTCTAATATTAAATGAGCATTCTCTATTTTCACCAGAGCAGAGCTCGGTCGCCCAGGTACTATAATATTAAGTTAGGATGTGTTCAGACCTCCATAAAATGATAAGATGAAAGAAAGTAAGTGCTCAACCGACGGGGATACACGTATTCCAACATTTATAAGATGCAGGTATTCAGTGGACAGATTGCCGTTTGCAAGTCGTCAAAGGATTCCAGTTCAAACCGTCTGTAGTTTTATACGTCTCAATGCATGCTTGGAATGATAAAATAAGAATAGAATGTTCTTGTCAAAGGTTCGACTGGTATACCACTTTTTACTATATTCCTTTGTTTTACAATAAAAATAGTGTTATTTTCAGTTCGATGGATACGTGTGCCAGTAAAAAATTACAGGGACATGATTTTTTCAAGCTTGGACGCAGAGATTCGCCATTTATTTATTTATTTAACCATTTATGCACACACATATAAACAGACAAGAAGAAAGGAACAGAAAAATACGCACAAAGGCAATGCTTATTTCTAAAAAATCTTTTCCAGCATACCTGCGACAGGAAAGTATTTAAAAAGAGATGTAGACAACGTGTGTAACCGTATAAGAGAAAATAAAAACATAAATCAAAGAACAAAAGAAAACAATTCACTAATTTCAATTTAAACAACATACAATATGAGAATATACTTACATACATACTTCTAAAATAAATATCACTAAAATTTATTGGTATTCGTTACTCAAAACATTACCATTAGGGTTATTGGTATATATGCCAGCTGTTACCACTTTCGAATGTGAGCAGTCGGTACGTTAAATAACAATAGTAATAAAAAAAAATGCAATTTTGTTTGCACAAAATCTGAACACTCACTCACTTTTATTTTTCCTTAGTCGGGTTACAGTTTTAAAAACTTATTTTTAAGCTATTGCATAGCTTTTATCGCGGGCTTTGAGCGCGGTGACCGAATCAAGAAATTCCGTAACGAAAAAAACCTAACACCCCCCACTTCGCCTATCATGTAATGATATCATGTGATGGGAACCGTCCCATGACAACGTGATGTTGTCATGGGAACGTAATTTTTGTTTTATGTCATCACGTCATCATCCCAAGTGTAGCGTTGACAAATAGGAAATATGGAGGTTACAAATGCTATGCAATAGCTTTATCGCGGCAGTCCCCGAGTACCGCACGTTTTTTTAAATTAAAATAATTGAGTTCTACAATCTGTAAAAGCAGAACTTTGGTACATTTTATAACTTATCAAAAACCAATAAAATAGGTCTTCCTCTAAAATGACAAAATCAATATCCCAAAGTCCCCTCAAGAAAATGTAATCGAGACCTACACGTTAGATGTTTTGCGCCAACGATATTAAATATCAGCGATCAAAGCCGTGATAAGTGCTCATTAGATGTAAATTGTAATTAATTAGCAGAACATCATCTGTGAACGCTTCAGATATCTTTGAAGTAGATCCTGTTTGATCAAGCGAGATTGTGCGATGTGCCAAGTGGTTGGAGACTGTTTTACATGGCGTGATCATGTTTTGCTATGTAATTGTTAATTATGACACCGGAAAATGAATTTGTAAACAAAGAGCATGACTGTCTTACTGGCCCTGAGGAAGGAGGTCGTGGCAAAGTAATAACAGCCGCACGGGTCGATCCACTAGGTTAAGCAATGCTTGCCGAGGTCGGTCCGTGGATGGGTGACCATCTTTACAGTCGAGACTCCTCCGTACCTCGGAAAGTACGTTAAGCCGTTGGTCCCGGCTGCCATTCGTGGGGTCGATCCACTAGGTTAAGCAATGCTTACCGAGGTCGGTCCGTGGATGGGTGACCATCTCTACAGTCGAGACTCCTCCGTACCTCGGAAAGCACGTTAAGCCGTTGGTCCCGGCTGCCATTCGTGGATCTTTGGCAGTCGTTACGGGTCGTCAGATGCCCGAAAGCCTGACAATCAGTCTACCAAGGGGTATCGTATTACTCAGCTACTGGGTTGTTGTGGAAGTCAGATAGGCAGCCGCTCCATGTAAAATGTTGGTATTCAGCTGCATCCGGTTAGACTGAAAGCCGAGCCAACATAGTTGGGAAAAGGCTAGGCAGATTGATTTATGTTACTGGCCCTGAGGTTAAAATTATTATGTAATATAATTCGTATGTGCTTTCTAAGGGTGATCTTCCACCGCCACCGTTAACAGAACATCAACGAGAACGAGATGACGGCGCTGAAATAGTGATATATACATTTACTATGGCCGCTTGTCCACCGCACGTACGTCACCCGAGAGCGCCGGGATCCCGAATTTTCGAATAGTTCGGCGCCACCGTTAGAACTCGGCCCAAGATTGTGACGAACCGATGTACCAGCAATACAAAATACGTCTGATCTTGTTCATTGCTGCACTATCGCACCGACGCCGTTCACCCGGCTTTTGTTTTGTATATCACAACATCTTGAACCGTCGAGTTCGGTTGTAGTGAACAAACGATCGCTGTCACTTGGACGTCACAGTCGGTTCGAATAATCTCATTTCTTTGTTGAAGTCCCGTTGACAGTGGTAGTAGACTAGTGTAAGTGTTGATCTGAAAATGGTACATTTTTTCGATACAGAAAATAATTCAAATTGCATCAATTCTTCGAGTCTATGAGAGCTTATTATTTGGCTTCAGCAACAGATGATTAAGTAGAAAACATCAATGGCGATTGGAAAATAAATCTAGCCAAACTCCTTGTATATAATGTAGCATTATTTAAAAAAAAAAAAACAATAAATTGATGATAATTTCAGTAATGACAAATGGGTAGTCTGTAGTACATTACTGTCGCGGCCTGCATCTGTGGCGTGGACTACGTAAAAATGTGGCCCGAGGTGAAGTCGAGGCACACAAACGTGAGTCCATCTATGCCTGGTTGCGGCCAAGGCTTGTATGGTACTTTTCTCAAATAATGCGCGGATGTTCAAAAGTCAAAATCAAAGTCAAATAATTTATTTCAAATAGGCCCATGTATGGCACTTTTGAACATCAAAATTGACAAAATAATAGAATTGATTCTAGTCACCCCTTCCAAAAGGTAGTTTTCGTATGGAGAAGAATGGGCAAGAAACTCCACCGTTACTCTTTTAAAATGTTTTACAATAGTTTGTATAGGTACGTACATTAGTTACATAATTTTATGTGAAGACGATGCAACTCGAATAAAATTACTATACCACAATAGGTAAAAAGAATTAAAAATGAAGCAACGATAGATAATTTAATTGTGTGGTAGATACATCATCAGCCTATAACGTTCCCACTGCTGGGACACAGGCCTCCTCTCTGTGATAGGGAGTGGGCCGTAATCCACCACGCGGGCCCAGTGCGGGTTGGTAGATGTCACATGTCTTTGAATTTTCGGTTCTAGGACATGCCGGTTTCCTCACGATGTTTTCCTTCACCGTTTTGAGAGCAGTGGTGATGAAATAATTTACACAAAGTAAAGCTCCTGTCTGGGTTCGAACCTACGACCTAAGTCGTAAGTCGCGGCCGTTACCACTGGGCCAACACTGTGATAGATACATGGTGCTCACATATTTACAAACATTGTAAAAGTAGACGATTTTCCTAAAATTTTATAATTAATAAGTCAGTGTGTGAGGGAGTAATCACAGAATGTAAAATCAATGTCGTATAACACAAAATAATACATTTTGCACTTAAATTAGCAACCTATTTGATTTTGTCTTGATTCTGAATTTTCCTAAAGAGCAGGACCAGCATCTTTCCAAGCACTCTTATCTTGGATGTAATCCTCTAATTTGTAATATGCTTGTTTACAAAGTGTACTTTTAAAATGAGTTTTAAATTTCCTTTCATTTAATTGCAATATGTCTCAAGGGATTTTGTTGTAACATTTAACACAGTACCCCATAAAATATGTATGTACTTTAGATAATCTGAAAAAAGGGTTATTTCTTCTAGTATTTAAATTATGTCTATCACTTATTTTATTAAAAAGATGTGGATTTTTCCTTACTACATAATATTTTCATAAATGAATTGACAAGGTATCGACATAATATTAATCCTTTTAAATAGTTCCCTGAGAGATTCACGGCGACGTAGATTATAAATGGCTCTGACAGCTCTCTTTTGCAAAATAAAGATGGATTCAATGTCAGCAGCCCGACCCCACAGTAAAATGCCATACGACATAATGCTCAAACTGAGTAAATTATCAATGACGAACAACGATATTTTGTCAAGTGCCATTATGTTCATTTGTTTCTTTTTTACTTTAAACAGCTCTATTTGCAAACCAAATTAAAATTTAAATAAAATCTTTGATAAGTTACCTCCTTGGTTGCCATGTGTTGAAGTAAAAAGTTCGTTCCATTTTTAAATAACACGACAGATATGAGTTTTCATAGTAATTTATTTGGCCGCTACATAGTTATGGATTTTCATACAAAAATTGCCGGCCGGGTGCTCGCATGTATTCAACCAGTTTCGATTCATCTCGAAGAATATTCAAAATAATGCTCGAACTTCCAAGCATGTTTGAGAAAAGAATATGATATTTTCCAAACAATTTTCTCTCCTTTTCAGAAAATATTCTCCTCATAACTCCTCTCAATCATAATTATGCTCAAAATATTCATATATCTTGAAGTTGAAAATGTGAACGGGTAAGTGATCGCATATACCAGGCGCACAGAAATAGCTGGTAGCAAGCATTTCGTCGCTCTAAATGCCTGAAGGCCGCACTATGTTAGCACCATACCAAGCTTCTCACACCGTAGTGTAATGTGAGTTACACCGTAGTAAGTTTTTAACCCCCTTATGAACATACCCGGAGCAAAGTTACACCAGTAAGGTAAAGTAAAAAGTAACTTGAGTTTAACCCTAAATTTTTCGAGGTTTGTAACTAATTTTGGCATAAGTTACTTTACTCTGGGTCTATTAGTAAGGGGTTAAAGCTCTGACATGCACTTTGGCATTAAATAATTAGTTGCCCTAGTGCAAAGCAAAGGTAACGATCAAAAAAAAAAAAACAATATATTTTATTTCACATAAACCTACAAGGGCACTTATGAAACGTCAGAAGCTAGGTGCACGGTTCCAATTGGTCGCTTCCTATGAAGAAGAGCCGGCAAGAAACTCCACGGTTACTCTTTTCAAAATAAATGGTTTCTACAATGTTTTCAAATTACAGTGTTAAAAAGTATGGGACGACAGTGTAAGCATATCAACAAGTACCAGGTACTTAGTAAAATAGAAAATGATCCACAAGTCTACAGCCTAAAACGTTCTCACATTCACAAAATCTAAAAGAAAAGAATCTACATATATAAAAGATAAACAAAATAGTAAAAATAAGAACCTACATAAACCACCTGTTAATACTCAGACTATATTTTAAACTACTGTGCCTAAAATTGAAAAAAAAAAATACAGAGAATGGATCTTTACTCATAGATTTGGTACAGGAAAATCCATAAAAGTCTTAAAATAACTTGGCAAATCTCTCAATATTGTGCATACAAATTTACATTTGCAGTTGGAATGTATGAGAGAACACGTTTTTCAACTACGATATGAAGTTTGTTCTTGGGATAAAATCATCCCAACTACGGAGTACTGTTCGTGTTCAGACACGCACTTGGCCAGTTTTTTCATAAGTTTCGTTTATTGCCGTATTTTCCGTCTACAACATGTTCTATTTTTCATATTTGCCGTTTTTAACATGTCACATCGACTAGCTCTAACCGGTCTACATTCAAAAAAAGTACGACAAAATTTAAATTCCTGTTGCACTGCTGTATGGAACCATCCACCACAGTTAGTGTGCTGGTCCATCCGGCGCGCGGTGAAAGCATTTCATTCATTGCTATCTTTTGATGAACACCATTCCGCGTAGCGTCACTTGCCTGTCCTATCACACAATAGTTTACTAGTTTCGTTTTAAATATGGAACTGCTGTTTGTATAGAGTTTTGTCATAATGGTTTTTGTTAAAGTTGTGAAACATTTTTAGCGGTTTCATTTTATTTCTGTTTGAAAGGTGTACAGATTTTTTTGTCAGACAGAGAAATGTTTTTCCATAATTAAAAATACGTATTATTGAAGCTAACTCAAAAACTGCACAAGTAAAGTTAATAAAATTTGTATGGGACCACCTCTAAGGTATGACCTATCAAACAAAAAAATAATCATTAAAATCAATTCATAACTGGAAGAGTAATCGCAAAATAAATTTGTATATGTCGGATCCGGTCATTAGTACGGAGACGAAGCGAATCGCAAGCGCGCCATTGGCGATATGAAGAGGACCTACCTACACCAAAAAAGGCGCGCTTCTACAGAGTCGTGATGTTTTAAGGCCACGGTGAGGAGGGCATTCAGCCTCTGATCGCATTGGAGTCAAGACGTCGCGGAACTGTTCTCGATTCGTGGTGCTCAGTAATTGTATTAGTTATAATTTGTGATCATTGTGTTAATTGGTGATTTTAATAAACGCCGTCGCACCCAGTGTGTGTATAATTTAGCTAGTGTGATTAATTTGATTGTAAATTATAATGTGATCTAAACTGCAAACTGTTTTTCTATTTCGCATTAACCAACACTACCCACACTACGCCCACAGTAGTTAAAATATCGCTGATAATAACGAGAGTCACATACCCGTCTCCGACATATATATATTTAAAAAAAAACAGTTGAATTGAGAACCTCCTCCTTTTTGAAGTTGATTAAAAAATAAATGTACTTATCCAACAAAGTAATATTTTAAATCATATTTTGAGGTTAGGCCTTCAGGTAAAGATAAAAGATAAAGATCATTTATTTGTCCAAAACATGAGTATACATACACACACATGGCATGCAAGATGTTACAATTAAATTTTAATATAATTTCAAGCATAATTTATAATGTCAAGCACCTGTGTGTGATATTATCACACAGGTATTTGACCACTTAATGAAGGTAACAACTATATACCACATGATTGCAATAAACTTAAATGTGTGTTTGTAAATGAAGCATGTTGTAATCTGAATAATAAAATAACATAATTTTAATAGGTACCAACAGTTTATTGGAAATATTAACATTATATTAATCCAGTAAAATGAATCCATTATTGATGTGTAAATACCTCTAATCAAATAACTGTGTAGACCACACACCATTGACAGTAATAGTTTTAGTCATGAAACGCTTTCCAATATCACTAAAAGGTTTAGTTTTAGTGTAATGATGTGGCTTATTACCATTGATGGCAAGCGCTGTTACGCTACGGTGTAAATGAGGTCAAAAATGGTTTTAGTCTCGCGCTGTAATTTGAAAATTTCAGATCTTCCTTCAACGGGGGATTGAAGAAAAATGTGGCTCTGAAATGTTCCGCATAGTAGAAATTCAGAAGTGTTATTTTGAATGAATTGATGTTACATCAATATTGTATAATTAAATAACTAAGAGTAAATTGTAGACCAATAGACCTCTTTTTTTACCCGACTGCCCCAGAAGGAGGGAGTATGTCTATTTCTTTGGCACGCTGTGTAGCCTAAACGGTTTGATGGATTTTAACATGTCAGGTGTCATTAGATTTTTCATAATTGTAGGAGCAACATAGGCTATATAATATTTATATGGGTAGGTTTAAAAAAAGAAACCCATACCAAAATTCTATAGATTATAATGCTTGTTTTCTTTTTTCAGTTATGTATTTTTGCTGTCGGGTTTTTAAGCTATTGCAAAGCTTTATCGCGGGCTTTGAGCGCGGCGGCCGAATCAAGAAATTCCGTAACGTAACGGAAATAAAACCTAACATCCCCCACTCTGCCTACCATGTAATGACGGTTCCCATGACAACATCACGTTGTGTTGTCATGGGAACGTAATTATTGTTTTATGTCATCACGTCATCATCCCAAGTGTAGCGTTGACAAATGGGAAGTATGGAGGTTACAAATGCTATGCAATAGCTTTACCGCGGCAGTCTCCAAGTGCCATACGTTTTTTTTTGTTGTTTTTTTTTTTTGGATTTATTGCAAAAATTTAAAACGAGTCCAAACAGGCATAAGATTCAGTTACGCGAACTCTGTTCACTGATGCAGTCATAAAATTCTTTGAAATTCACTCGCGTACTTTATTTCCAATTCCTGACTTACCTACAAACACAATTATGTCTCATTTTGAGGTTAAGTCCCTGTAGGCTTCAAAACCTATCCACCACGTATTGCCCATGAAGATTTCTTTTTGCCCTTGATGTTTCCTAGTGATCTAGAATTGATGTTCCTTTGATTAGTAAATTGTCCGCTCGACCAAGTAAAAATCACCATTTAATGTTGCCAAGACTCTTCGAAATTCAATCAATTCTTCAATAGGACTGATCCCTTCATACTAACGTTGATTGACAACATGTAAATCCTTTTGACGTGGCTGGAATCTAGATTAATCTTGAATTCTAGACGAAATGGCACTATAAGTAGACTTGACAAATGTGAACCGTTCTTGGTATGAAATGCCTTCTAATTGGTTCAATCAAACGCCAGACGTTAGAGAGCTTTTGCTGTCGAACGATTTTCAGATGATTAGGTATGGTTTGTGTGGTTAATAGGGTTCAATAATATGCAGCTAATCGAACCAATTTAAACTGAATTATTTGATTAAAAAATTGTGATGTAGTTGACGTGTAATTACGAAAAGATTCTTTCATCTTAAAATTTTCAATCAATGTACTATCGCGGACTCGCCTAACTGAACAGAACACTGTAAGAACTATTCTTGCTTGCAGAGATGGGCCGCTATAGTAACGCTTTAATCTGCCTAGTCTTTTAAGCTACATATTGCATAGCTTTTATCACGTCATCATCCCAAGTGTAGCGTTGACAAATAGAAAGTATGGAGGTTACAAATGCTATGCTTTACCGCAGCAGTCCCCGAGTGCCACACGTTTTTTTCAGCTACGTTGGGGTTGGCTTCGAATCTAACCAGTGTAAAATACCAGTATTTTACTCGACTGCCTATCTGACCTCCACAATCCAGTAACTAGGTAATACGATACCCCTTGGAAAGAGTGGTTGTCAGACTTCTGGGAGTCTGACGACCCGTAACGACTGTCAAAGATCCACGAATGACATCCGGGACCAACGGCTTAACGTGCTTTTCGAGGCACGGAGGAGTCTCGGTATGTAGAGATGGTTATCCATCCATGGACCAACCCCGGCAAGCGTTGCTTAACCTGATGGATCTACCTGTGCGGCTGTTAGTAGTTAGCCACGAACTTCTCCGCGATAATAACGTTTATCTACAAAAAATCGGATGGTAAAGAAATGTGGTCATCGTGTGCACAAGATTTTGTTTTCAAAGTGGTTCGATACATGTGGCAGGGACATCGACGCGAATACTGTTACCATGGATTCAGTACATGATTCTGAACCCCCCTGCGTTGAAATTTTTCGTCGGTTATTTTTTAAATCAGCTGTTCCATACATTTTGACCGCGTAGGTATTGCACTTTTCTATGAAACAGCAGATTTTTTTTTTAAATAACCTATGAAAAATTTCATAGCGGGGGTTTCAAAATCATATACTGAACCCATGGTAAAAGTTTTCGCGTCGATGTCCCTGACACCCCGTATGTCTTGTGTGACTGCGATAGTACTTAATGGTTGCTAATTAAAGACCGTTTTCTTTTAGATTTGGTTTCAAACTAGACTCAGCTGGATACTTGAAAACGTAACTACTTGTGTTAAGTTACAATCTACCGTTCATTTGATTTTGACGTATTATTATGAGCGTGAACATAAATTCACAAAATCTCCCAACTTCCATGCGCCTTATTTTGAAAGTAGAGTTAAGACTACATTGCATTAAAATACTTACATTATTGTCATATGTAAATATTGTCGTTTGTTACTCGTTCGATACATGACATGCGTACAAGGAACTTAAAATAAAACTGTGCCTTCATAGACATCGTCTTAATTTAATCCAACTGTTTGATCCTTTAATTTGATATTGATGACACGAATAATAAAATGTTCAAATCTAATTTGTATATTAAAGTGAAACTTTTATTACATCGTCTCAAACTTTTTCGTCTGTGTGTTACATGTCACGTGACGGTCGGCCGCGGAGTAGGGATAAAGTGAAAGGCGCTCGTCAGAGCAGCCAAGGCCAATATGGCGGCGCCTATAGTTCGCAGCAGCTGACCGTGTAAAGTTTCACTTTTACCGTGGTTTCATAAAACCACACAATCATTTTTTAAATTCCGGGTTCGAGTAGATTTCCAATTAACTGGGGTTTATATTGATAATTTAATGAAACTACTAAGCGTGGTCGTTCAAACTATTACTGAAAACGCTAAACCGTTTTGGTATAAAAATTAATCTGTGTAATATTGGGGTGGATTTCAGTGTAACATTGCTAGTTATTTTCAAATGGTAAATATTTGGATGACCTTTTAAAATGCTTGATAGTTCATAGTGTAATTCCACACTTGTACGTAATCTGTCATCGGCCGAATTAAGCCTCGTGCAGACTGGCGCGACGCTACGGCGCAACGCGACACCGGTAATTATTTTACCGTGAAGTATTCCTAGAGTCACGTCACGCCAGTCTGCACGTGGCTTTATGCCGATCGAACCAAACATATAAAAGAATAGACTAGAGTGCGAACAAGGAGTTATTCGACGTCATCGGACGATGTCGGTTGAAGTAGTGTATGCACGCACTTTCTTTTATATAAATCAAGTAAAAAAAAAACGTATAATTGCGGTAAAACATGACGTAAAAAAAAACACAAAAAAAGAACAAGTTGACAGTTATTGTTGAGGTACATTACGAGTATTATGGTTCGATCGGCCGAGTTTGGCCGACGACGTACGAGCATAGTACGGTCGATGACGTATTAGGTGTATCTGAGTCGTAATGCACGTGCATGCACAAAATATTTTTAACCCCATCGGTGACTCTTTTAAAGACACTATGGCATGCAAGAAGCTAAAGCAAAAGCTCAGCAAAAGCAAAACTTAGCAGCAAAAGCTCGTACTGAAACCATTACAGTTTCCACTTTTTTCTCATTCGTAATTCCAAAGGTAGATCTGTACTAAAAGCCCTTTCATGACTAATATCATTAGTATCCGCAGACAGACAAGGTCCCATTATAATTTCGCCTCAGGTCCTTTTTGATCGATAAACTCAATTGCTACTAAATTCGTAACATATAAGCACGTGCCAGACAAAGGTCGAGGACAGACCCAGCTTAAAATATAATGTGGCATGTTAATCTAAATCTAGACGAAACCCTACTCCTGAACTTGTAGCCAATAAGTAATTAGCGTGATCGAATGGCTGATACGTAGAATATAAGAGGAACTACACATTGTGGATTAAAGTCAATTTCCGATATAACAATGAAATACCATAAGAAAATATACTCAAAATAAATGATTTGACCATTTATTTCAATTCTTTTGAATTATCAAAGGAGTCGGTCATTCGGACAGATGAAGCTTCTCAAAATTTTATTAAGACACTGGATTTTGCCCGCGGCTTCACCTGCGTAGATGTCGGAAAATATCCCACCGGAACGTACCACTGGGATTTCATACCTAATAGCCGAGGAAAAGGTCATTGATTCCTACCGCTGCACCCGCGTTGCCATCAACCATAATTACTTTGTTACGCGTAATTTTGAATCTGTGATATCTTTTTGTCTACGACACATTCACTCATTAACATTCATTCGATTCCATTCATGCCATTTATTCATACATTCGTTAAGAATTCATCTTGCAAACCACACCGTTCATACGGAGTCAAAAATTATTAAAATATTGTAAAGGATTTAGTAAACCTATTGTAATCAAGAAATCTTTGTTTAATTTATCATAAACACTTTTTAACTATTAGTTTAAATGATATGATGTTAAGGCAGATTTTAATCTAAATTAAATTCCCAATTTAAATAACATATTTTATTGGATCAGGATTAATATAATACCGGTCAAAATAGCTTCGTAAATAACAATTAAACTTTTATGAAATTCTGAAAGATAAGATTGGTTACTGTGGGTCATCCTTAGAAGATAGACATGCTATTGCGGACTTTTTGTTGAACTTTTTAACACCTCCAATCCTGTAGAACATCAATTTGATGTGTCTCTTACGGCTAACGCAGCGCACGCCAGTAAAGCTCCCAGTCGGCATGATTTTTTCCGACATCTTCGACAATAATCGTCATATTTCAGCCAATTTACACAAAACCTTAAAGTTTTTGAGATTATCGCGTTCCGAAAAAAAGGACAGACAGACCGACAGACAGACAGACGCGGCGGGGGACTTTGTTTTATAATATGTAAGGTCAAGGATAAGGATTTTTCCGAAATTCAAGCTGCCTAGCGTTTTCCCAACTACGAGTATGTTGGGGTCGGCTTCCAGTCTAACCGGATGCAGCTGAATACCAGTATTTTACATGGAGCGACTGCCTATCTGACCTCCACAACCCAGTAACTTGGTAATACGATACCCCCTGGTAAGACTGGTGTCAGACTTTCGGGCTTTTGACGACTCGTAATGACTATCAAAGATCCACTAGGTAATAACAGCCGGGATCAACAGTTTTACGTGCTTTCCGAGGCACGGAGGAGTCTCAGTATGTAAAGAACGTCACCCATCCACGGGCCAACTCCAGCAAGCGTAGCTTAATCTGGTGGATTGACCCGTGCGGCTGTTATAACTTAGCCACAATCTCCTCCTTAAGCACAAAATGTAGATAATATTTTAGGAATAACAACCCCTAGACCGCACCAATATTCAACTCTAATTGCTGGAAATTTCTCTATTGCTAAAAGGTTGGCGTAAACCTCCATTTCAGGTGGTTGCATTAATTGGTCAACCACTTTTCCACGGTACTATGAATGCAGCTATTTAGGTAAATTAATTCATTTCATTGTTATAATTTGAACCTTCCTTCTATTATTTTAAGCCACTGAGGTGCATTGAGGCCGGCCATAATAGTAGTAGAACCAATGACCGTTGGAGTAGACCGTCTTCTTGAGTGGAGATCATGAATCGGCAAACGTAAGGTAGGATGCCCTCAGACTAGGTGGATCGATGATCTTCGCAGGGTGGGTAGTTGCAGCTGGATGAGAGTCGCCGAGAATCGAGTTGAATGGCCTGCGGGTGGAGAGACCTATCATATTTCCAGCATTGGACTGCTATATGATGATGATGATGATGATGATGAGGTGCATTAAAATTACCTCTACAAGTGCAATGTAAATTAGCTAGCAAACCTACGGAGGTTTGCTAGCTAATTTACTTGCATTGAACTTTTTCATTTTATCATGTTTAGATATCGAATCCCATCATATCTACGGAGATGTGATGGGATTCGATATCTAAACATGATAAAATGAAAAAGTTAAATTTGATGAATTTTTGTAATGAAAATTTCTTTAGGCGCGTTGGGCATTTTTGAGATGGGACTAAACCATTGATTTCGCGACAACATGACGACACCTCATTTTTGTAAACGCGATTGTGCTCTTTATTTATATTACGTTACGGATCAATGTTTTATGCAAGTATTTTTACTTTAAAGGTTTCGGAAGCATTATTTTTTGTAAACGCGACTGTGCTTTTTATTTAGACAAAGTTACAGACCAATGTTCTATACAAGTATTTTTCTTCCACCAAGGCGATCTTGTTCAAGTTTTCACTTCTGTCGGCAACCACTTTTTTTTGGGATTTTCAACCGCACGTAGAATAGTCACTTAAAATATCAGTTTTTTGTGTAAACTTCACAGACGATAAAATAATTAAAAAAAACAGATTTTCTTATCTTATACTCAAGTAACTACAGTACCAGAGCTCGTCGACCTCGTGTATCGACCAGGCTTCATTGACTTTTTAATAAAATATGATTTTCTCATCATGTCATCAAGACAATGAACAGCCGAAGAGGAAATTGCCACAATCACCACACGTAACGGAAACAATCGATATTTTCCACAACACGGGTTGGCAACATTTAATTGGCAATCCATGTCGAACTGACGACAAACCTCTCCAATGTATGGTCCCTCTTAAACAAGCATGAACTTAGTAAATATGAGGACTATTTGAGAAGTACTTGAATTCGATGACTAACAAGAAAACTTGGTAACTTTGTCCTCGGTTCTTATAAATATTTTTTCTAGAAGTTTTTGGGGCACAAAATATCATGGTTATGTGTAAATATGATAATAGTGCCATCCGTTTTTCTTATCAATTTTGGGAAATGTTTTTCTTAGTACTGTAAGAAAACTTGTTTCTATGGAAGGATCCATTCAATGTTTGTAAATCATGAAAATATGATTTCTTCTCACGTATCATGTTAAGAAGAAAATATTAGCTAATGTCGTAGTAAAAAACATATGAGAAAACAGAAGTAAATATACCTGACAAACGTTTAATATCGTCAGTTTTTTATACACCCCCATTCGTGACCCTATTGCATGTTTTATGAACATGCAAAAAAGTTGGATACATTTGAATTGGCCATTCTGTATACAGAGTGGCCAATTCAAATGTGTACAACTTTTTTGGCCACCATTTTACATTTTTTGATATCCACTATTTAGTTAAAACAGCAAATTCGCTATGCACTATTTATAAGACTATAACTACCGCATTAACTTCAGCAATTTTATCCTAAAGTTCCTAAACGGATTGAAAATCGACCCAATACTTTTCAACAAATCCGTACTAATAGCTAATTCCATTTTAATCACTGAGGATTTGTAAATAAACAAAATGTTTACAATTGTGGACAGAAAAGTTATCTTTTTTGACCACTTAGGAGTCCTAAATTCTCTTTGTCTGACTGGTTTGGTAGACTAATTACACCCTTAAAGAAAGAAAATACATTTATTTAGCACAGACAAAAAGGCACACAACACAACAATATAACACCAGTAAAAAATAAAAAAACTTTTTACAAAAAAAAAAACAACCGACCTCCAAAAAAAAACACTACAAAGTGAAAAATAACTTTAATTTCGGAAGTCGGTGTCTTGGATTTTGTATTTTCGTTTTTTGCCACCGACTTCCGAAATTAAAGTTATTTTTCACTTTGTAGTGTTTTTTTTTTGGAGGTCGGTTGTTTTTTTTGTAAAAAGTTTTTATTTTTCACTTTTTAGTTGTGATACCTACCCCACACACATTCGAATACCACTACCTGCTACCAGAGACAGAAACTTATCATATCATCTACATACTAAGTGGGAAAAAAATACGTATTTTGTAGCTAACTTAAAAACTATCCAAGCAAAGTTAATAAAATTTATATGGGACCAATTCAAGAGCACACCCTTTCAAACAAAAAAAGAATTTTCAAAATCGGTCCACAATTGACGGAGAAATCGGTGGACATACATAAAAAAAAAAAAAACAAACATACGCGACGAACATATAACCTCCTCCTTTTTGAAAGTCGGTTAAAAAAGGAAACAAAAACAAAGTGTAAAATAATAATTTAACAGGAAAGTGTGCCTCGCGGCTGCGCCAAATAGGCCCAGTTCAGCAAAAATGCCAGACAACTAGTGCCTGACGCTGGTTTTCAACTGAACCTGAAATGTGAGGTGACGGATGTAAATCAGTTTTATACCTACTGCAATATGTGTGTGTCTATACTTAATTAAGCAAATTAGTTTAAGTCCTTCCCTTCTCCCTTGAATATTGTCTGAAGTTGAGTTAAAAAAAAAACAACAATGCAATCAGTTAGAGCTAGGAAAGCCGTGGTTTCAATAAGACGGAGCCAGAAACCATGCAAACTAACATCAAAATTTTGAGAGGAATGTTTCAGATACAATAAACTCCAAGAAACGTTGACATTAATTGATCCCTAAATTCACCACTTATTGACGTTTACCTGACGTTTTCTGTGGGGTTATATAAAGCGATGTGTCGAGGTCAATTTTGAACACTAAAAGAAGTATTTTGTGACTCTGATAGTGGAATACCTAATAAAGTATAAGACATTTTTACACATAAAACCTGCCAAGGATATATTATACAGGTTGGCCCATTTATAGTGGTTCCCAATCATTCATCACACGCCACATATGTTTCGCGAAAATCAGTAGTTGAGAAGTTACCTAGATTGAAAGTGATTGCACTAAATCGACTCAAATTTGGTGTGTAAGTTCTATAATCATGTAGCTAGCAAGCAATGAGCTATTTTTGAAATTATTCCCAAATCATAATGGGTTTAGACCTTTTGGTGAACTATTTTTAATTTTCTAATGTTAATGCGTGTCCACCATTTTGGACCACTATAAATGGGTACCCTATATAATTATGGGCAAAATTCTGCAAATTTTCGTTTATAATGAAAATGTTTTTAATTTAAAGTTGTATACTTCCAAATTGGCCACCATAAACTTACTATCACCAGTGTTCGTTCAATATCGGTAAACTATATGAAGCTGTTAACGATGGCACTTATAAACAATCTTGCTACCCAAAGGAGCAAGTTCTAACATTAACTTCTAAAGCCAACCAACAAATCATTAATAATTACCAATAACAGAGACCATCGTGAAAAGATCCCTTGTATCGCCTTACCAATTACTGACGAGGAAAAGTGTCTCAAAAATAATAACAAGTGAAGAACAGTGGGATATACGACACTCGCTAAAGGGAAGATATTAAATCGGGACCCTTGGTCCTTTATTGTCACATGTTAGAGATAAGGATTGGAGCAAGCGTACGGCGGTTACCGCGATTGTCTGATGGTTGTTGGTGATAGACGTCGATTGTTGTTGTCGACACTTTTCGACGAAATTTGATTGTAGGTATGACATGGTGATGGTCAGTTGAGGCTGGTCAAAATGTCTTGGATTGTAGCTTTTCCAGGCGTGCTGTAATTTGTTGTCTCATAAACTTTGGTCGCATTTTAATGACTTTTCAGATTGGATGATTTGAGTTAATACATAATTGTAATTTAGCGCCTACAAGAAACCAGGGGCCTAGGTTTACTAATTTACAAACGTTTCATTCGTATCTTCATTCGAATTTACATGGCAAATCTGTCAAACTCTCACATTGGAGAGACGATGGCAACGTTTGTTTAGTTGACTTGACCGCCAGCTTCTTAGATCACACGGGGACAAACCGAATACGTAGTGTACTCCTGCCAGCTGCGATTCCTTATCATCCGCTTTGTGTCTAAATGATATTTACTTCTGTAAATTGGTCCAAATAAAATAGACGAGTTCGGTGTTTCCTATCCAACTACTCTATTAACACAGCACCTTCGGCACATCTTTGTGAGTTAGCTGCGCTTGCAATCTCAGCTCGAGAGGACAAAATCGCTCGTATATAACCACCCTAAAAGAAGGGTACTCTTCAAACCTTGTACAGTTTTTGGGCGTGTGAAAGAACATGGAGGGTTTCATTTAATATCTGACGTCTTGATCCGGGTATGGGATTATTGTAAATGTTATGACATGAACAGCATTTTATGGGTTGAATTTGACAATAGTTATTTTAACTATTTAAAAACGTAGGTATTTGAAGATGAAAATTGAATGCATGTGGTTTGTGAACTATTGGTAATAAATAGTCTTTAGTAAATGGCCCTTTTGAAACATGCATATTATAATGGAAAAATGAATCAGTGTTGTGATTGGTAAGTATATATTTTCAAAGTTATTGATATTTTTGTGAAATACAAAAGTTGCTTGCTTGATGTAGCGGTCTACACTTATATTCATGTTGTTACACGGGCTTTTATACACATGGAAAAAAATTAACTTAATTCATCAAGTTCGTGAGTATGTAAAACGAAATAGTGTTTTTGAAATGGTCCAAATTAGTTTACGCATCACTAAAATATGATAACCTAAGCACTAGTAAAACGCTGATAATACCATAACTGGTCACCTACCAGAAGTCTACTGGAAAAACACCCACTTCAAAGTTATATGCATATAAATATGTCCCATAAAACATGACACCAATAACTCTGAGTTAGCCACATCGAATCTTTGCCATAAATCTGCCAAGCTGATGGCGTGCGGTTCTCCTAAATTATGACTGCGGTCTACGGAGGATTAATTTTATTTAAAATTAGATCCTCGGTTGAAAGGTTTACTTTTCCTGTTTGTTCAGTTTTGAGGTCACTACTATTTCGATCGGCTGTTTGGTTAGAGAGAAACCTGTGTTCATTGTTGAACGGTTAAGGAGGTAATTATTACAGCAACTACTCTACTAGAAAGGACCATGGGTTACATTTAAGGGATTAGTCATTTTTGGAACGTCGAAGCTTCATGTTGTGAAAGGAACTTTTTCTGGCCTCGGTGTTATTTTCTTTCTTTTAATAAGAAATACCTACACAGGGAAGACTCGGCTGTTTATCCTTTACCGAGACAAAATCTCGCACCTAGTTGTCAGTTTCGACACTCGGAATGTAGATACTGGTAGACGGCAAATACTGCTCAAACTCTTTACATAGTTTGAGGAAATAATATGACACCTGCGACTGGAGGAATGTAGGTAGCTTTTTGAAGTGAAAACTTCTTTAGGCGCGTTGGGTATTTTTAACTGAATTCAAAAAAAGGAGGAGGTTCTCAGTTCGCCGGTTTTTAGGGTTCCGTAGTAAACAAGGAACCCTTATAGTTTCGTCAGGTCCGTCTGTCTGTCTGTCTGTCTGTCCGCGGTCTAGCTCCGAGACCCTTAGTACGCTGTAGAAAGCTGTTATTTGGCATAGGTATACATATTAATTACGCCGACAAAGTGGTAAAACAAAGTTACGAAAAACATTTTTTTTAGGGTACCTCTCATACACGTAAAGTGGTAATGTTTATTTTTTTATTTTTTTACCCCATGGTGAGGGATATCATTGGAAAGGTCCTTCGAAAATATTGCGAGTTTGTAAAACCATTTTTGGATTCAGGGATTCGTTTGTGAAGTATTAAGCTTTAAAGTTCTAATTTTTGTTAGAGTCAAGTGTCCCCCCCTGCCGGCTAAATGGTTGGTTTTGGGTGTGTGAAAAAAATCACAACAGTAGTTTATATAACGAAATTAAAAGGAAAACTATCACAGCTAAGTAGGCTCTACAGGTTAACGAGCAATAATTGACCAACTTAACTTTGCAGTTACAAAAACATGTTTTCCCATACATTCCGTATGGGAGAACATAATTTCCAACTACAAAGTTAAGTTTGTTTTTGGGATATATTCATCCCAACTACGGAACCCTTCATTCTGCGTGGTCCGACACGCACTTGGCCGGTTTTTTTTTAAATGTTTGTTCCCCGACTACTCAAAGACGACTGGACCGATTTGAAAAATAATTGTTTTGTTTGAAAGGGTCCCATTGTCATTTATTTGGTCATGATCTGATGATGGGATCTTGGAGAAATCGAGGGAATTCTTAAAATATTATAGGTACATCTATAGCGATTTGGGTATTTTTGTTGAGCAGTTGACATTAGGCTATTGTAACTTCGATAAATTACAAATCAACCTACTAAAAAGTGACAAAAGTGAAAAAACAACCAACTTCCAAATTACAAAGTGAAAAATAACTTTAATTTCGGAAGTCGGTGTCAAAAAACTAAAATACTGATCCAAAGACACCGACTTCCGAAATTAAAGTTTTTTTAAGATGAGAAAAAACAATTGAACTCGCGACACTGTTTCCGACACTAGCTTTTGATCATTAAAAAGACACCAACGCTCGATACATTTTCTGCACAGAAAAATTGTTCAAGTTTTCATTTCTGTCGGCACTCCCAGAGTGACACTGTTTTTTTTTTCCTACATTAAGGAGCGAAACCATACCTTAAGTAGTCATAACTCAATATTCACTCCTCACGTCGGTTATACCAACACATATAACTTCCAGTTGAAGGGTTACAACTCGTTTTTTGCGGAAGTGACGGTGACCGTAAAAGAGAACGATTTACGAACTGTGAAGTTATAGGCAGAAAATGATGGGATAGGTAGGGTATACCATGGTGTTAGAAGCTGTATACATCATTGGCGATTAGGTGTGAACACGGCCGGGTGTACAACTACGGGAACGATGTGCTTTTGTTTTGTTTGTTGTCAAAATCGAAGATGATAAACAAAAGCGCCCGAGACGGAGGAAAAGGAAGATTCGAAACAAAAGAAAGTCGACTGTACCCAATGAGTGAAGCTCGATTGATTAAACGAAGTGAAACGTGTGGTTCTCGGATATAGCGCTGCGAACAATACAGCATTCCAAAACTACACCTTCGCTCACACGCATACATTTACAACCATTTACAATCAAACTACACCTCACAAAGTGCAGCATGTTTACGAAACCGGCCTCACGTCACTGTTGACAGCGCTATGTCTTGGTTTTTAAACTATTTCATAGCTTTTATCGCGGGCTTTGAGCGCGGCGACCGAATCAAGAAATTCTGTAACGAAAAAAACCTAACACCCCCCACTCCGCCTACCATGTAATGACGGTTCCCATGACAACGTGATGTTGTCATGGGAACGTAATTTTTGTTTTATGTCATCACGTCATCATCCCAAGTGTAGCGTTGACAAATAGGAAGTATGGAGGTTACAAATGCTATGCAATAGCTTTACCGCGGTAGTCCCCGAGTGCCACACTTTTTTTTTTTCATTAAAATAATTGTATACCTACATTAAAATCGACATACAAAAGAGGATTACTTTAGTCATGTCCTGACAGTCAGCGGTTCCGTATGGTTCCCGACAAAGAAGCCAATCTACCCAACTAACGGCTATGTAAAGCATTATTCAGACAAGTAAATGACTGTGAGTACAAGTTTCCTCGCCTTGCTATTCAAAGTGATGTATGGAACAGACTCATTTCCAACAATGGACGACTTTAAGCTGAAATGTATTGAAGAACTTCAAGCAATCCCAAGATTGTTTCACAATACAATGACACAACCGTCCTTGAATTTATTTAAACCGAGACAAAACCCTCATAATTCGTCGGAAAATCGACTCTAAACCGACCACTTAAGATTGTTATCTAATTATTTAGAGGATATCCCGAAATTCCGCGCATACTCCTTGATCCAGATAATTCTCAAAACTTATCCGAAGTCAGATTAAGGGAGGCGAGAATTCGAAATTCTTAGTGTGGTTGCAGAACAAGGCTTGGGCGTATTTCATACTGGAGAAAAGCGAGCTGAGTGTAAACGAGACATTTTATTACACCCATTCAATTTCCAGCCTTATAAGGAAGACAATAGGTTTCTAAATTGAATATAGGTTATTTATATCTTATAGGATATTGAAGCAGACGCTAGTTACCACGAGTTCGGCCGCGGATTTTAATTCGGAACAGTATTTAAAGTTGATAGTAGTTATGATTTTTAAGCTGGTGGTTGAAAATGAGTGTGCGGACTTACAGTGCAATTTAAAATGAGTTTTATTCACTAAGCTTTATTCATGATTCTGAAAATAGGTCAGAATTTCACAAGGATTTAAAATCGTGTTAAGACTTTTCTACATGATAATTTGATTGGCATGCAGTCGTTGGCTTAGGGTAAGTTCCCATTCAACAAGGAATAAAATTTTGCAATACAACTTGATGAGATACTGGTACTTGGTAAATTGCGGTCCACATGAGCAATCTCAGCATCAAACTAATTAAAAAAGCATTTTACATTTTTCCGCTCCGCTCTCTTTGTTGTGTAACCCGCCTAAAATCCTCAACCGTCTGAAAACTATTAAGGTTGTAACCGAATCAAGTTTTTGAAAGTTTTCAAGAGGCTTAGTACCTACGTGTGAAATGGGATAATTTGCGGAAATACCGTGTTAAACGTCAATGAAGTGAGCCGGAAAGAGGGAAGAGGGAGCTTGATGAAATTTAAGGCATAACTTTGGTGTTACTATATACCACTGAAATTGGAAGGCAAATCGCAAGGTAGGCTCTTCGTTATAGTGTGTGTAATTTTGCCAACACATACAATTTTGCTAACACAAAAAGTCTTTCTGTGGTATGCAAGTGAGAAATGATAATTCCAAATGTACGTGACACCTATTATTTTACATTACCTGGGCGACTGAGCTTTGCTCTGGTGAAAATAGAGAATGTTCATTTAATAGTGTAGGAAAGTTCATATTAATTCCATGTATAGTACATACTAATTCCATTCTGCCATGATAGTAGGTACTGTAAGGTTTTATCATGAGATGCAATCTCATGCTGTACAGGCTGGCAAGAACGCTGTACGTCATCCGAACAATCTGACAAAATATGTTTAAATTAGGATTTTGATATGGTTTTCACTTGTTGATGAAAATATGATAGTCTAGCCTCAGCAGCGGCGTGCGCGTGTGTTTTTATAATATTGTACTAATGGTTTAAATATAATCTTCTCCTTAAAAGTTCTTTGATTTATACACTGTCCCGAGTACCGCAGCCAAGCGTGGTACGCTCACAGTACTTACTAATTTCATGCTGCCATGATAGTAGGTACTTACAAATTTCATGCTGCCATGTCATTATTCTAAGGTAGCCATCTTGTTCTAAACTTTGGGCGACCGAGCTCTGCTCGGATGAAAATATGAAGAAAACCGATTTTCCTAGATATGAGACCTAGTTAGATCGATTTTTAAACCCTCCCCCGTAAACCGTTATATTGCAATTTTCATCAAAATCGGTGGAGCCGTTTTCGAGAACGTGATTACAAGTATTGCTTATTTAATAGTATTGGATTTACATTACAATTGGGGTCCGTCGCTAATAACAGTCGCATGGGTCGATCGAAGGTCCGTGGATGGTTGACCATCAATTACATATCGAGCCCCTCCGTGCCTCAGAAAGCACGTAAAACCGTTGGTCACGGCTGTCATTTGTAGATCTTTAATAGTCGTTACGGATAATCAGAAGCCCGAACGTCTGACAACCAGTCTTACCAAGGAGTATTATATTACCCAGTAACTGGGTTGTGGAGGTCAGATAGCCAGTCTCTCCATGCAAAATACTGGTAGTGAGCTGCATACGGTTAGACTGGAAGCCGACTCCAACATTGTTGGGAAAAGGCTAGACAGATGATGATTTATCATATTTGACATGATTATTACGTAATTGATAACGTGTGTGTAATGTGACTATGTTATATTTATGGTATTGTATTATATGACGTTATCTATGTATGTATTTACTAAAAGTTGTATGTGGTTTTATATCAGGACATTAAAAGATTTCATTTCATTTTATACTAGCTATTGCCCGCGAATTCGTCTGTGATCCAGGACAAAAAGTAGTCTATGTCCTTCTCTAGATCATTGTCTACCCATAAACAAAATTTTATCCAATTTCGTTCAGCCATTTTAGCGTGAAAGCGTAACAAACAAAATAACTCACTTTCGCTTTTATAATATTAGTTAAGATTACATCTCGCCGAAGGGATTGATACCTTTATACGTAGAATATTTACGTCGTTTGTTTCGACACTATCATGTTTTGGCAACGCTAGCGCAGTGTCTACATGGCATCGAAGCTAACATCAACCATCATCTGCCTAGCCTTTTCCCAACTATTCCCAACTATGTTGGGGTCGGCTTCCAGTCTAACTGGATGCAGCTGAATACCAGTATTTTACATGGAGTGACTGCCTATCTGACCTCCACAACCTAGTTACTAGGTAACCCGATACCCCTTGGTAAGACTGGTTGTCAGACTTTTGGGCTTTTAACTACCCGTAACGACTGTCAAATATCTACAAATGACAGCCGGGACCAACGGCTTAACGTGTTTTCCGAGGCACGGAGGGGTCTGGGTATGTAAAGATGGTCACCCATCCACGGACCAACCGCGGCAAGCGAAGCTTAACCTGAAACATCAACCAGTACCAATTTAATATGAAATGTTTGGAATGGTTGGTTGAGTCGAAAGTGACACATTTTCGGTTACCTGATTTGCCTCGTCCCCGACAGCAAATAGCCGTCGGAAGAATAGCGGTAGTCTATTTGGTTTAAACCGTCAAAATTTTCGGGTTTCAGTATTGTGAACAGTAGCGTTTCCTCCTCCAGGACTCCTTCAATAACATTGATAGATGTTCGATTCGGCACGGAAGTGTATCGAATGGATGTGAATAGCTATAGAGGGCAATATTTTCCGAAAATGTCCATATAAATTGGAAACTTAAAAATAATCCGGAAAAAAATCCTATAAACCCCACCAATTCCGGATTAAACATAACCCATTACGTGTTACACAAAACTGGAACGCGGAATCCCTATACCCGGTGGACCTATCAATTTTACGATTGTACGTAAACGGTAGCGCGCACAGTTTACGATTCACGTTTATAATACTTACGTATACGTAGAGTCGTAAACAAAGATGGATGTCACCTGCTTTGTTAGAGGATGGAATAAGGAAATTAGGTGGGGATTGGTTCGGGGCTTAAAATTTTATGCTGAAGTATATTTTTAACCCCCGACTCAAAAAGAGGGGTGTGCTTGTCTGTGGCACACAGGGTGAACCAATTTGAATGCGGTTTTTTATATTTGAAAGCAAGTTTTCTACGTAGCGTTGGAAGGCCTCCCACAAGATGGACCGATGACCTTGTGAAGGCCGCAGAAATTCGCTGGATGCGGAAAGCACAGAATCGGTCGAAGTGGCGGTGCTTGGGGGAGGCCTATGTCCAGCAGTGGACGTCTTTCGGCTGAAATGATGATGATGATGATGAAAGCAAGTTTTCTAGCGATGGTTTTTAGATATTTTTCATCAAAATCTGTTCAGCCGTTTGAAGATTATCAGCTCTTTTCTAGTTGATGAATGGATGTGAGTATCTTCCATAGGTCTGATCGATTTGAAATTTGGTATTCTGTTACTTCAATGATATTAGAAGAATATAGTAACCTTGAACTGATGCTGCAGCATAATCTGGAATTTGCAGGATACCCAACTCCCTTACCAACTTATAGCACAGATATCGTGTTTGGGCTCAAGATAAATGGTGAACAGTGTCTGGTGATGGAGTAGTAAAGAGAAATGAGGTAATGTTTATGTCGGGGATTTTTAAAATTTTAACAGTTAAAATTGTACTTGTTAAATTGGCTTTGTGAATAACATGACATCACGAGTGTGTTTTTTGTAGGCGGGTTTGTGTTTACGTACTCTAAAAGTAAGTTATACTCATTTTGTTCTAAAATACAAAGATAGTAAATAAACATCACCAGGTAATACCTATTAGATTGACTTACATATATCATACGAGGTCTTCGGCATGTGGGATGTGGAATCCAAAGAAGCAAGACTGAGAATTATTTATGGAAACTCACAATGGTTCACCTGAGGGGTGCGGAAACTAAACCCTATAACATTATATATCGTTGTGTTGTGTGAAAGTGTAAGTGAGTTGATTTGTGTAGGGGTAATTTGTAGTTTTATGTGAACTACAACTACACAAATCAACTCACACTTTCACATGCACACAATACACAGTAAAATCCACTCTTGTAAGTTTTATAGTTATGTTATTTTAATTAAGTTTCGTTGTTTTTTTTATCTTATTTGTATTTTTTTCGTTTATTGTTTACTAGCGACCCGCCCCGACTTCGCACAGGTATAAACCGGGTTATTATACATATAAACCTTCCTCTTCAATCACACTATCTATTAAAAAAAAACCGCATCAGAATCCGTTGCGTAGTTTTAAAGATTTAAGCATACATAGGGACAGAAAAAGCGACTTTGTTTCATACTATGTAGTGATAGTGATTCTCTTCTGTTTCATAAAAACACCCAATGCAAGCTTGTACATATTAAGCGTTGTGTGGCCCTGGTGACTTGTACCACAGGCGTTGCTTGCAATGCCTATTTCAAGCATCAGTCTCTCACGAATGTAAACTATCCTTAAGCTAGTTTTAAGCACATACTGTACATTTTTGTGAAAAGAAAATAAAAAAAACCGGCCAAGTGCGTGTCGGACCACGCACAATGAAGGGTCCCGTAGTTGGGATGAATTTATCCAAAAACAAACTTAACTTTGTAGTTGTAAAAGATGTTCTCCCATAAGGAATGTATGGGAAAACATGTTTTTGCAACTGCAAAGTTAAGTTGGTCAATTATTACTCGTTAACCTGTAGAGCCTACTTAGCTGTGATAGTTTTCCTTTTAATTTCGTGATATAAACTGCTGCTGTGATTTTTTTCACACAGCCAAAATCAACCATTTAGCCGACGGGGGGGGCGAGACACTTGACTTTAACAAAAATTTGCACTTTAAAGCTTAATATTTCGCAAACGGATCCCTGAATCCAAAAATGGTTTTGACATACTCATAATGTTTTTAAAGGACCTTTCCAATGATACCCCACACAATGGGAAAAAAAAAACATCACCAATTTACGTGTAGGGGAGGTACCTTAATTTTTTTTTAACTTTTTTTATTTTACCACTTTTTCGGCGTAATTAATATATACGAAACCATGCCAAATTACAGCTTTCTAGTACTAAGGGTCTCGGAGCTAGACCGCGAACAGACAGACAGACGGACATTACGAAACTATAAGGGTTCCTTGTTTACTACGAAACTCTAAATATAAGTTGTGGAATATTGCCACAATTCTTGGTAAACATACACAATTTTTATTCTTCAAATCAGCATGAAAAATAACACCAGTTGGTACCTACGTGCCTTTTATAGTAGGCATGTGGGCATATATGGCACTATACTACAATGTAGCAAGTAGGGCAATAAAAAACTTTTATTTACAGACGCCATATTGTGCCAAATAAAACACGACGAGTAAAGTCGCGGCAGTAAAATAAATGTGAAAGCATTTTTTCTGAATGGAAAATATACGAGTTATTTTTTTGGTAATGAATATCGGAGAACAATTGACGGTATGGAATATGTCAGTAGGTTTTTTTTCTTTTTTTTTTTTTAAACTTTCTTCCCCGAAAGTATGTAGGTGGTTAATAAAACTCTTTCAATGAATGAAAAGAGTTCCAAAAGCCACTTTAGACACTAATCTACATGGTCCTCACATGATCAAGATTATGTCTGGACTTTAAAAGAGACTGCGACCTCTGAGTTTGTTTCGGTATTTCTTCTCAGAGGAGTCAAATTGGGAACACCAACTCATCTAGTTTTTACCCGACATCGGCGAAGCAAAATGGAGGTTTATGATTTTGACCGGAGTGTATATATGTATATAACATAACTTCTAAACTACCGATTATAATTTGACAAATGAGGTATCATTGGGAGCGTCTTGATCGTCCGCTGGTTAATAAATAAGTGGAAATGAAAATTAATATGGCGCCCGCTAGAGGACATAAAGTCACGAACTAAAAAAACATGGCACTCCGGGAGTGCCGACAGCTACATTCCTGTACACCTACAAAATTATAAAGGCATACGACCACGGCTTTATTTTGACCATTTCTGTACCTATATCTTGATTTCTGTCTGAAATATTTTCATGTTTCGTAAGCAAACTTAATTTTTTGTGAATGTAGATACTTTTATACTTGATAAGTAAACTTGTTGCAATAATGATAATAACATTTGATTTATGTGGAAAGAAAGACTCGCGCGGATGTCAAAATTAACAGCAGAATTATTTATTAACAGTGTTTCTCTAAACGAGTCATTCATTTCATTTCAATTCGGAATACTTACACATGATAGAAAAAAAGTAAGTTCAAAAACTAAAACCCGACTAAAAGGTATGAAACAAGAAAATATTTCAGACAGAAGCCAAGACATAGATACAAAAATGATCAAGGTAAAGCCGTGGTCGCATGCTTGTACACCTACAAAATTATAATGGCATGCGACCACGGCTTTACCTTGATCACTTTTGTACCTATGTCTTGACTTCTGTCTGTAATATTTTCTTGTTTCATACCTTTTAGTCGGGTTTTAGTTTTTGAAGTCACTTTTTATTTAAATTATTTTGGGGTTATAGTTTCGTGATAAAATATTTGCAGAGCGTAATGTGCTCATCAAGTCCTTTCATTTGATACCCAATATGGTACAATTCAATTATTTTTATTTTTTATTTCGTTACTTTATGTCCACTAGAGGGCGCCATACTGCATTTAATGTGACGTCTTATAGCTTATTCAAAATTCAAAAGTCATTTATTCAAACTAGGCTGAGAATCAGCACTTTTCGAACGTCAAAATTACATAAGACAGTCCCCCAAAAACGCCCACCCTTCACCACTTCCTAGTGCCTTTAGCTGGGAAGAAGAAGTGGCGCAACAAACTCCCCAGCAGCACAGCTGTCTGTTCAAGTTAGAAAAAAATGATTCTATACAATAGTATTCAAAATGACTTACATTATGCAACACAAAACATAATTCAAATGATAAATTATAGGCCATATGCCAGCTAGCACACCCCAATATACCAGCCAAAAACATCGAGAACTATACTCAAGCAATATTTAAAAAAAATAAAAACTAAACGTAAAAAGAACTAAATATCTATATAAAAGCCTCCAGACATAAAGGGCGTGCCCGCTTACATAAAGCCGTAATTGGCAGTTATAAATGATAAACTAGGACCATCGGGGTAAATGAACAGTTAATTACTAGTAACAATAACAAAACCATGATCAGCAAGACGACCAAGCAGCACACGTCCGAGCATGACGAACTTGCTGGTTGCTCAGGCAAAAAAATAATATGATCAATTGTCGAGGTCGCTAGCTAACCAGAAATTGCAATACAACTCATAACAAAAACATTGTAATGAGTAGATTATGTCAACAATAAAATAAAATTAAAAATAAAAACTCATATAAAATGACAGTGGGTAAGCTAATTTTGGAGAAAGAACATAAACATTGTCTTGAGTTAATCACAGCGACCAACTATTCTTATCATTTAAGTAATCGTTGATACAATAGTATGCCTTTGAACAAAGGTTGGATTTTACTTTAGTTTTAAATGCATTAAAAGGCAAATCTAGAAAAGAAGAGGGTAGCTTGTTATAAAAAGTTATACCAAGCCCAACAAATGAGTTATGAACCTTATGAAGCCGGTGAAAGGGAGCTCGTAGTTTGTCCTTATTTCTAGTGTTAACATTGTGAATATCACTGTTTTTAGTGTATAAGTGTATATTTTGCCTAATATATAAGATGTTGGCGAAAATAAATTGTGATGCCACCGTGAGAATACCAATATTTTTAAACAAATCTCTTAGAGAAACTCTGGCACCTAGCTGGTAAATTGCTCGAACTGCTCGTTTTTGAAGAACAAATATATTTTGAATGTCAGCGGCTTTGCCCCACAGCAGAATACCATAGGACATAACGCTATGAAAATAACTAAAATAGACTAACCGAGCTGTATCAACGTCAGTGTATTGTCTTACTTTTCTGACAGCGTAGGCGGCCGAACTGAGCCTTCCCGCTAGGCTTGATATATGTGGGCCCCACTGAAGTTTGGCGTCTACTGTTATGCCCAGAAAAACTGCCGAGTTCACAATTTGAAGCACCTCTTTATCTAAGACGATGTTGGGTCCTAGATTTCTAACATTTGGTAGAGCGAATTTTATACATTTCGTTTTCTTGGCATTGAGAACTAGGTTATTTGTCGTAAACCAATCCGTAACCATTGAGAGTGCACTGTTTACGTCGTCAAAATCTTGTCTATTCCTGTCTACTTTAAAAATAAGAGAGGTATCATCTGCAAACAGTACAACGTTACAGATATCCTTTAAATAAAAAGGCAAGTCATTAATATATACTAAGAATAAGAATGGACCCAGTATTGAGCCTTGAGGTACACCTAACTGAACTGGTAGCTCGGAAGATTTCACACCATTAACATCTACACATTGGAACCTATTATATAAATAAGAATTTATTACTTTAAGAGCTTCGTTTTGGACACCGTAATGACGTAGTTTACGCAAAAGTGTGTCATGGTGCACGCAATCAAAGGCTTTGGAGAGATCACAGAAAACTCCAATAGCATTTTGCGAGTCCTCCCATGCGTTAAATATGTGTTTCAGCAGAGCAACACCCGCATCTGTGGTCGAACGACCTTTTGTAAAACCATATTGTTCATCATGAAGAAGTCTGTTTAAATTAAAATGTCTTAGCAACTGCTTGAGTATTAACTTTTCAAATATTTTACTGAATGCTGGTAAGATAGAGATAGGCCTGAAATTGCCAACGTCATTTTTGTTACCCGATTTAAATAATGGTATGACTTTACTACTCTTCATGAGGTCAGGAAAAGTTCCTAAATCAACACATTTATTAAAAGTTACAGCTAAATATGGAGCTACTATGTCTATTATATTACTTAATAGTTTAATGGAGATACCCCAGTAATCACCAGTGTTTTTAGACTTAAGTGTGTTAAAAACATTAACTACATCACGAGGTGTTACATGCTCGAAGCTAAATAAGCTACTACATTTAGGCACAGTGCTATGTAAAAGGTTTTCAGCTTTAGATGGGGACGAATTTAAGGAGCGAGTCGTAGTTATAGGTATGTTGGCAAAAAATTCATTAAATGCCTCAGCTACGTCGGCTGCTATATTAACTAATTTGTTGTTGACCATAATCTCGAGTTGTTTTTCTTGTTTAACCGACTTACCCGTTTCATTGTTAATAATTTTCCAAGTGGTTTTTACTTTATTATTTGAATTTTTAATTGTATCGCCTAAAAATTTTGATTTTGCAAAAACACAAATATTTTTAAATAATTTTGAATAATTTTTGACATACTCTAAGAAAGGAGTGTCAAACCTATATTTTTTTAAACCATATAACTCGTATAGTGTCGCTCTACTTTTATAAATACCTGGAGTAGCCCATTGGTTAAAGCCAACAGAGGTGCTATTAATGTTAATAGTTTTGGTCTTGAAAGTAGATTGGTACTCTTTTTGCACAACATCAAAAAGGGCCCCATAGATTTCATTAGGATTCTCGTGTTCTACTATAGACGGTGTAATTCTATGAGCTATATTATTTTTAAACTTGTTGCAACGACTAGCTGTATAAGGCCTGCATTCTATTTTATGTGGTTTTTTTTGTAATGGCATAGGGAAGCTAGCTAGTAAACCACAGTGGTCAGACGTTAAGTCACTTAAAACTAATTTATTTTTGGCATCACAATCACTAAATATATTATCGAGACAAGTCGACGTAGATGCCGTGATCCTAGTAGGTTCAAAAAACAAGTTAATTAAATTATAAGATTTGAACAAATTGAGAAGTCTAATACTTAATGGAGTATCATCTAAAATATTAATATTGAAATCTCCACATAAAATTATACTTTTATTACTAGATTTTAACCTATTGAGTGAATCCTCCATTACCGATTCGAAACGAATAAAATCCCCAGAGGGGGGTCGATAAACGCAAATTATAACATATCGCTCTAGTTCAACACAAGACAACTCAATAGTGCGCTCAATGGAAAGATTAACTAAATCTAAACGTTGTTTACATTTCAACTTGTTTGAAACAAGAACTAAAGACCCACCGCGGATAGCACTCTTTCTTACAAATGCGCTTTGTACAGTAAAAAAATCATCATTGATAAAAACTACTTCATGTTCTTTCAACCAGTGTTCAGTCAAACATAATACCTGAACATCATAGTTCTCCATAAATAAACTTAACTCTAGCTCTTTGCCGGACAGACCCTGCATATTTTGATGTACAACATTCAACATATGCGGCTTATATGTTGTCGCTCCTAATAGTTTAAACTACAAGGGGTATCAAAAGTAGTGTTAGTACCACTACTAACAGTAATTAAAGGTACACTACAAGTACCAGTGTCACTGTGTATATTGTATGCTAAAAGATTAGCAATTTGTCTCCTACAACTAGGTGGCAAATACATTGTATAATTTGTCAGTTTGTAATCAGTAATAAATTGATTACAATCAAAATATAAAATAGCGTCACTATGACGACATGTCCTATTATAAATTAACATATTTAAATCATAAATGTGCCTATTTTGCTCATCAGACAAATATTTCGAATAAGGCAAGGCACAGAAAATAAATTTACAACTATTGGTCTCATTGAGATGTAACATCAAATGGACACATTCCATTATGTCCTTTTTCCTTACAGTTAAACTATCCCCATATAATAATATAACAGTAGAACTGGGGTTCATTTTTGTCAATTTAATATAATTAATTAATTGGCTAATACTGGCACCGGGTAAACAATTATTAATTACATATTGTTGTGAACACTGATTAAATAGACTACCAAAACCTTGACCAAATTTGTCAGAAAATACATAAGTTATAATTAGCGGACAATCAATACGCTTCCAATGATACCTCATTTGTCAAATTATGATCGGCAGTTTAGAAGTTATGAGGTAACAGATGAACATACATACATACCGGTCAAAATCATAACCCTCCTTTTTGTTTCACCGTAGTCGGGTAAAAACAGTACTGCATTGAAATCTACGGTGAGAAATCACGTGTTGAAAATCTGCTTCGATTAAATTATTCAACTATCAATACAGTTGCGGTGACTGACGATCGAGACGAGAGGGAGCTCAAACCTCCTTTGAGCTGAGTGGCAAACCTAGCACAAATGTATTGTGCTTAGTCTGTAGTAGGGGCACGAAATATATTGGTACAGAAGGCCAGCTACACATAACGAGAGAAAACAGCCGCACGCATACATAGATACGTATAGTCTGTTCAAAATTGTTTGATAAAAGTGTATACAAACCCTGTTTAGTTAAAATTAGTAACACATTCACCTGTATTTAGTAAGTTCCAACTTTATATCACACCACTTTTTCCAAAAATTATTGCTTACACTCTGTAAACATTATTTAAAAAAAAACAGTGGTACTCTGAGTGCCAACAGAAGTGAAAACTTGAACAAGATCGCCTTGGTGGAAAAAAAATACTTATTTAAAATATTGGTCCGTAACCTTATCTAAATAAAGAGCACAATCGCATTTACAAAAAAAAAAAAATACTTCCAAAACCTTTAAAGTAAAAATACTTGCATAGAACATTGATCCGTAACGTAATATAAATAAAGAGCACAATCGCGTTTAGAAAAATGAGGTGTCGGTAACAGTGTCGCGAGTTCAATTGTTTTTTCCCATCTCAAAAATGCCCAATGCTCCAAAAGAAGTTTTTACTTCAATAAAATTTATTTCTTTTATGTTAATAACATTATTCGATTGTAATTGAAAAGTTAAAAAAAACCTCAATTGTCAAATGAAAAATATCGAGTATTCAAATCAAAGCAGTAAATTTGTAAGTGGCACGATAAATTCGTATCCACAGCAATGTTTTCTGATCCATTTATTTTACATTTTCATCAGATTATTTTACAACAGACCATAATATACTCGTACGCACGGTCCTTTTCTAAAGTATTTGATGAAAATCTCGGTAATATTAAAATACCTAGTACCAGTCAAGAGTGCGCTTGGATTCGCTTTATGTAGACGCTTGTCTATGTGTGCGTGAGTATACCCTCGTTGTAAGGAGCCGGTCTTCTGTACCTATCTATCTCGTGGTACTGGGGTTAACGTGAATATTATTCATGTGCAGAACACTGGAAATGGTGTGAATTTGGTCCTGGATGGTGTAGAATCAATTGTGGTTTTGTACAGACGTGTTGGACTACACCTTCTCGATTTCTGAAGTCATGTGAAATGACTAAGGGAATTCATAAAACATCTAGATATGATTGATATTTCGCATGTTTAGCTGTATTTTGGAGTAATCACTGTACCAAGATTTTTTCTATATTTAATTATATCAATCACACTTACGATGAGGAAAATATTGTATTCACGAACGTGGTTAAAAAAGTGGGAATCATAAATCTTATATACCATCATATTATAATGATATTCAGATAATTAAAAATTTAGTAAGTAATAAAGTGCTTGGTATATACAGGCACTGATTAATAATATGCTAAATCTAATATAGAGGAAGGTCTCTGAGCTCCTGCTTCAGACGCCGTCTGTCTTCGTCAGGTTTTGAGAATCCACACTCATTCCTTATCTTATGAGAATATGCTTTTGCCATGGAGTGTGATCAATGCTAGCCGATAACAATTATCTTCAGTAAAACGAATAAAACTCTTGAACATTTTCAGAAAGAGTCCAAGGGCTTATAATTTAGTTAAAAAAACTAAGACACAAACACCAAATCCTCATCTAAAATTAACGCCAATCCGAGGTACGTAAGAAGCAACTATAAATAGTTCTTCACTAACACCCTAATCCCAAGGTAAACTGAACTCGGTCACCGAGCAAATATGTACTCTGTAATTAAGTAATTACTCGTAAACTAGTCGGTTAAGAGAGTTATAACGAGTACCGAACTATGAACTACAACTTTTACAGTTTGCAACATCGATTTAAGTTAGCTAGTCTTGTTCAGGAAATATTTTCTGAGGCGTGAAAAGTTGGAACGAAGATTGTTTAGGTGAGAATTTTCCTTGAAGTTCTTAATAGTGGTTATTATAGGGCTTAATTGAAGCGAGTTACTTAAATAGGAATATAGTTACAGGGTTTAATGAAGCTTTTGTTGTAAATTCCCACTTGTATTAATTAACAGTTTTTTAAGTATGATATTAGCGGAGTTTTGGTTTGACTAATGACTTTTACTATTGTATAGAATCAAGTTGTTTTAACTTAACAGACAGCTGTGCTGCTGGGGAGTTTTTGGCGCCACTTCTTTTCCCAGCTAAAGCTCTAGGAAGTGGGGAATGGCGGCCGTTTTGGGGGACTGTCTTATGTAATTTTGACGTTCAATTCTCAACCTATGTAGTATAAATAAATGACTTTTGATTTTGACTGAATCCGATTCCCGTCATCTCCCCTCTACAAATATACAACAGGCCCAAGTAGACTTAAGAGCCGAAAGAATTTTCTTCGCTGTACATAGGCCATCTAAAATCAATCACCAATAGTGAGAAGCAAGCTGTGGGAAGCACATCAAATCAGGGATGTAACGGATATCCGTATCCGCATCCGCAACTGCGGAGCATCCACATAAATTTTTTCCAGTCCACATCAGACACCTCTTTAATCCCTGTTTTCCCTTGAGTTGATTTTTTATTTTGGGGAACAAAAATGACAAATCCATGATTCATCACCCGTAATGAAATCGTAAACGCGCCGAGACGAGCCTGCTTCAAATTTTGCTATCATGTCTCGGCACCATTCTACCCGAACCTCCTTCTGCATTAGATTGTGTGGTAATCAGCGTGAAACTATCTTCTTTACCTGAAGATGCCCGTGTAGAATTTCATGTACACTTCCCGATCCAATCTGCAGTACATGCTGAATCTCTTCATATGTAATTCGCCTATTCACTTAAATTTAATTTTTCACAGCCAGCACGTTTTCTTATGTAACAGCCGTCATAGCCCTATGACGGCCACTTCTTTCTTCGTACGCCAAAGTTACTTGACCACGCTTAAATTCGTTGAACCAGCGGAAAACAGTCGCTTTAGAAGGGCTTTTGTCTATGAACATCATTCGAAGTCTTTCAAACGATTCTTTTGGTTTTAGTCGACATTTGAAATCGTACAAAATCATCGTGCGAAAATGTTCTCGTTGTAAATTCAATTTTCAGTGAGACGTTGCGCGCGGCGTTGTTGTAACGTTTAGCAAGTGTAAAAACGGAAAAGTATAAAATAAAAAATAAAGTTTAATAAAAAACTGTAACCCGACCACGGGAAAATAAAAATGATCTAAAAAGTACGAAACAAGCAAATATTTCAGACAGAAATCAAGACATAGGTACAAAAATGGTCAAGGTAAAGCCGTCGTCGCATGCCATTATAATTTTGTAGGTGTTCCTGGCACCCACATGGTATACAGGCATGCGACCACGGCTTTACCTTGACCATTTTTGTACCTATGTCTTGATTTCTGTCTGAAATATTTGCTTGTTTCGTACTTTTTAGATCATTTTTATTTTCCCGTGGTCGGGTTACAGTTTTTTATTAAACTTTTTTTTTTTTTTATTATTTTGTTTATCTTTTATATAGATTCTTTTCTTTTAGATTTTGTGAATGTGAGAACGTTGTAGGCTGTAGACTTGTGAACGATTTTCTATTTTACTAAATACCTGGTATTTGTTGATAGGCCTACACTGTCCACCCATACTTATTAACACTGTAATTTGAAAACATTGTGGAAACCATTTATTTTGAAAAGAGTAACCGTGGAGTTTCTTGCCGGCTCTTCTCCATAGGAAGTGGCCGATTGGAACCGTGCACCTAGCTTCTGACGTTTTATAAGTGCCCTTGTAGGTTTATATGAAATAAAACATTTTAAATTTGAATTTTAATTTATGTTTACAAATAAATAATCTGAATCTGAACTAATTTGACCATCATTGAAGAAAGAAAGACTACATATAAACCTACGAATAAATATCATCAAGTATCTTAGAATTTAAATCTGCGTTCACTGAATCACACATAGACGTGTGATTATTCAGTAACATAATTATGGGCAGCCAGTACATGTTAGTAGACTACACAGAAAATAAACTATGTAATAACTGCGGAAACAGCACCAAAACTGCAAAATTCAATCTTCCCTAACAAACCAATCAAAACTTCCAATTCTAGTCTCAAAAGCAACAGAAAAAAAAAGGAGTAAACCGAACAGAAATGTCATAACACCAACATTTTATGTAAACCAAGATACAGCGGCGAAACTTGTACCGGTGTCGTTAAAAAGTTCTAGTAACAGTTCCGTCCCAAGAGAAATAAAAGTAATATACGTTACGTTTCTAACTCCCAACTGTTCGGTTTAGCACGAGTTTGGTATGTTACCTCGAGCTATTTTTAGGAAAGAAATTAAAAGCCTATTAGAGGACGTGTTTGACAGGAGTGATTATTTGATAATGAGCAAGCTTTGGGTTCCTTGTTTCTGAAAACTTTTGTCTTTGATAATTTTGTTGATTCTGAGGTTTATTTGTTCTCTTTTCAACTTAAGTAGATATATGATAATTTGTTGTCATTTGTTTTTGACATATCTCGATTTCAGAAAAATGAACCTAATGACGGATTAAGCAAAGTCGTAGTCATGTAGACAAAGTATTCTTCTTCTTCGTTTCGCTCTTGACAGAGCGGTCGTGGTCACAATGAACTGTATCCAATCGCAGGTGTAGTCGTTGCCCGCTTCACGATCTCTCTTCATCTGGTTCTGTTACATGACAGTCTGGCGCGTTCATTAACAGAGCCTCAAACCGCGGATTTTATTTGATCGGTCCACCTCATCGGCGACCTCCCGTGTGGCCTATTTCCTTCCACAAGACAAGGTATAATAAATATAAATAGGTCTATAGTCAGCATTTTAAAACAAAAACTGTCCTTGAAACCCATGGAACGACAATCCTATGACCTTGGCACTCAAAATTCGGAAGATATTATCGTTTAGGGAAGCTTATTTCCCAAATGCCCCTTCATTGTCGCTTTCTCATTGCTGGAACGGTCACTTATAAGAAATGTTAGTTGTTGCAAACTTCTGTTATTAGTTTTGAAAAGGTATTTTGCTGTCGTTATGAAAACGTTAAACGCAATAATCTTGAAATTGTTATTGTTAGCATTATTGTATTGACAATCTGATTGCCTGTCGTAGATATTTTTAAAACATTGATGATATTTTTTACCATAACAATCAATTTGCACAAATTCGTTTGCATGGAATTCAAACAAACTAAAATGTAAAAAAAAATACAGGAGAAAACAAGGACATATTCGCAACATGATTCATCATTTCAGCCGAAAGACGTCCATTGCTGGACATAGCACCGCCACTGTAACCGCTTCTATGCTTCTCGCATCCAGCGGATTCCTGTGGCCTTCAAAAGGTCATCGGTCAACCTTGTGGGTCAGCCTGCCAACGCTACGTCTTCCGGTACGCGGTCGCCACTCCAGAACTTTCCTGCCCCATCGGCCAACTGTTCTGCGAGCGATGTGCCCTGCCCACTGCCACTTAAGTTTGGCAATTCTTCGGGCTATGTCGGTTATCTTGGTTCTAATACGGATCTCTTCAGTTCTGATTCGATCACGTAGTGAAACTCCAAGCACAGATTCACAGTAATACATTTCAATAAATGAAGTTACACCTTTTGATTGGTTTATCATTGCAAATAAATTGAAAGTTACAACATTAAACAGTATAAAACCCAGACATTACAAAAAAACCGACCAAGTGCATGTCGGACCACGCACAATGAAGGGTTTCGTAGTTGGGATGAATTTATCCCAAAAACAAACTTAACTTTGTAGTTGAAAAATATGTTCTCCCATACGGAATGTATGGGAAAACATGTTTTTACAATTGCAAAGTTAAGTTGGTCGACTATTACTCGTTAACTTGTAAAGCCTACTTAGCTGTGATAGTTTTCCTTTTAATTTAGTTATATAACCTACTGCTGTGATTTTTTTCACATATCCAAAATCAACCATTTAGCTGGGACACTTGACTCTAACAAAAATTAGCACTTTAAAGCTTAATATTTCGCAAACGGATCTCTGAATCCAAAAATGGTCTTCGCAAACTCACAATGTTTTTAAAGGACCTTTCCAATGATATCCATACTATGCGAAAAAAATAAAACATCACCACTTTACGTGTAGGAGAGGTACCCTAAAAAAAATGTTTTTTATAAAACCATAATTTTGTTTTATCACTTTGTCGGCATAATTAATATGTATACCTATGCCAAATTACAGTTTTCTAGTACTAAGGGTCTCGGAGCTAGACCGCGGACAGACAGACAGACAAACAAACAGACAGACAGACGGACATGACGAAACTATAAAGGTTCCTTGTTTACTAAGGAACCCTAAAAACGTCAAGCAAACGAGAGGAAACGATGCTGAACTTCTGTGAAGCAATTGAATAAGCAGCGAGTCATAGTATAACGATGCCTAAGCTTGCACGACTTTAAGGAGAATATTCAAGTTATTACTGTGGTTGCATTTGGAAAATCAAGGAAATATGTTTGAAATGGATCGCTTTAACATGCTCCTACAGATGGTGGCTTTTGACTAAAGTGCAGGAAATTAAGATGGGTTTTGAAAGGATATGACGGCAAAAATATACAGGGTTATTAGTTATATGTCGGCAATGCGTTAAGGGGTTGTAGGAGAGGTTATTTGCAACCAAATGACCCCTGACGACCTCATTTTCGAGTAATTTGAAATTATATTTTAAAATGTATGAAATAAAAATATAAAATGTTAAATTACTCAAAAATTGTTGACATTTGCATAGGAGTCACAAGGGGTCATTTGGTTGTATATGACCTCTCCTACTTTCCCTTACTGGATTGCCGACATGTAACTAATAACGCTGTATAAATAATACATAACAACAACACCAATAACATATATGTCGGATCCGGTCATTAGTATGGACATGAAACGAATCCCAAGCGTGCCACTGGTGACATCAAGTGATCTACCCACATCAAAAAGCGCGCTTCTACAGTTTTGTGATGTTTAAAGGCCATGGCAAGGAGGGATTCAGCCTCGGATCGCATCGAAGTTAAGACGTCGCGGAATTGTTCTCGATTCGTGGTGCTCAGTTATTGTGTTAGTTGTAATTTGTGATCATTTTGTTAATTGGTGATTTTAATAAACGCCGTCGCACCCAGTGTGTGTATAATTTAGCTAGTGTGATTAATTTGGTAGTAAATTATAATGTGATCTGAACTGCAAACTGTTTTTCTTTTTCGCATTAACCGCACTACCCACACTACCCCCACAGTAGTTAAAATATCGCTGATAATAACTAAAGAGTCACATACCCGTCTCCGACACATATAGATTGGATATTGAAACTGAAGGATTACGCTAAGTACCCAGTAGTTCTACATTCTACCGCGTAAAGCGCGCATAAGATGATAAAATATTTTATCCTTTGCTTATATTTCTCTGCAGCTACCAACATTTGGACGTCACTGCTAATCAATGTGGATTTTTACAAAAATCGCTGCAGACACAAGGTCAAACAACACTTATATGATCGGGGATCCCGCTAGATTCTATAAAAAAATGTGGGTTTTATGAGAGACGAAATCTTATATTTGTCATTTTTTATGCATCATAATAATATGCTTTTTCCTTCACAATAAATTTAAACTCCATCTCCTTCTTACACAATCCTTGCATCTAAATCCTTACATAATCTAAACACAACACATCAAGCACCAACAGGGCTAGTAAGCTGAAGGTTATGAAAGCAGTATTAGAGCATATGTAGACACAGGGAATCCGCAATTTGCAAGCCGATGCAGCCGATATCCCTATTCAGTGACCAGGCATTTACATAGCGTTTGTGAAGCTTAGGGCTATGCCTACTTCTTTTTTGCAGAAAAACGTTAGTTTCGAAGGTAAGGGTACCGTTTTTGTTGCTGAATATTTGCAATTTGACGGTGGAGTGCTGTAACAGTAACTGGCTTTTCACTCCTGAATTAGTCTCTTTCTCTCAACACATTCATGTGGTGTTTCTTAATCCTTAAATATTATTTTCTGATTAATTTCGTTCCGGTTTCCAAAACAGTTGAATCGTTTCTCCGGGACTCGTCGAGCTTCGTAGTCTCGGCGCTTTTCTGGTGGTCATCTCTTTAAAATCTGATTTACAGGAGTTGCATTGGTTGGTTAAGTGTCGCGAACTTGTTTTATTTGTCTTGTTTATTTGTCAGCTGCGTGGAAAGTTTGCAAAATGTCTACGGCGCGTGAGTCGCCGACGGAACGAAATGTTGCCATATTTAAATATATTATATTTGTATAAACATTGAGGGTTAAGTATTACATTTATTTTTGATTTGTTATTTCACTGTATGCTGCACCGGTTGACGTCATCATGTCAGCGCCGGCTGTCGCTGAAAACCAGCGCATGGGATCGCAGCATTATGCTGAGCGATGGCCGTTTTGCGTGGATGTGACGCATATTTTGCCCCAAATTTTGTTTTACGTGTTTTTTTCTTTCTTTGCGTCATTTTAACCGCAAATAAACGTATTTTTCTTTATTTAAAGCCCACATTTGCCTAAATACTTTCGTTATTAGAATATGTATCGCATATACTGGTGAAAGGATTCACCACAGAGACAGTCACCAGTCAGATTCTAAGAGCGAACTACTGCCCAGGGTACGCCAAACTTACATAAAAATCTAGTAGTTTCTTCAACCGGAATCATCCTAAAAAATACCGTAACTCGAAATCACAACCGAATTTCATGAAATCACAATAAACCTAACTACCTACCATTTCTTTCAGAATTCCGTTTATTATTCAATACACGTGATATTTACGCGGCATTAAAATTGGTGCTGGTCTTTTCAAAAAAGGATTACGGTGTCCCCCTGCCTGAGCACGCCGCGACTGGAAATTGAATATTATTATGACTTTAATATAAATCTGCTGGATGTATCCTGTTTACTGTCATGTTGATAAAGTGGAGTCTTGAGATCGATTCTCAGGTCCACTGGAAGTTTTTGTTTTGAATCAGGAAATTCTCAGTATCAGCCCGGAGTCTGAATTTGCGCTTAGCTAATGACGATAGGCTCAGCTCCTGCCACATGGGACTTATGACTTACAATACAATACAATACAAAAATGTTTATTTCAATATTACACGTTGTACATACGTTATACAGTTGGTGGCGTCCCCTTTTAAGCATATAGATGCCTGTGCCAGGAGGCGCCGCTCCTTTATATCTTGCTATTAGTGTAACATGTTATTAAAACCAAAGTTATTAAACAAAAGTTAAACAAAAAGTTATTAAATAAAAGTTACAAGTTAATTAATTTATTATTTTTATTTAGTCTGTTAGTGTGTGTGTATATGTGTGGGTGCGTGTGTGATTATGTGTATGTGTTTATGTGTATGTGACTTAACTGGCGAAATTATATTGCACTATTCTTCTGTCTACCTCTTCGAATAATAATATAGGCTTGTATTATGTTCAACCAATCAAATCAGTGTATCGCAAACATATTGTACAGAGGTTGGAATAAGATTAATAGTAAATTACTGCCGCGGTCTATAATGACTACTTTGCTGGTCGCGCTGATGATGGCCGACAGCGCAGCGTAGCGCAGCTCCAGGCCGACACAGCGCGGTCAGCGTGCAGCACTTGATGGACGAGCTGAGATAAAGGTCGAGGCCGTAGGTCGAGGCCTTTACAGCGAGGACAGCAAGGGCTGCAATGATGGCCAAGCTGGAAGGCCTAGAGCGTAGCTAGGCTAGCTCGAGGCAATCATAGCGTGACCAGCGAAGCAGTCATAGTGGGCCAAGGCTTGTATAGTGCTTTACTCAAAAATGCAAGTACCTACCTAATCTAAATAAAACCAGCAAGTAAAGATTTAGATTTCCTACTGATTTTCCACTGCACAAATTTTTCATATGCAAGCTCATAGAGTTTCGCGGTATTAAATTTTCAAGCACTAATTTAGCTTCATCTTTAATGTCTGGCGGTGTTAAACACATTGAATCGGAAGAATTTTCGCTTTGATAGCTCATTTTTAGCAAAAAAGAAAAAAGTCACTAAATAAAAATAAAAATTTTGCTGAACCGCGCATTTGTTACTTCTTTGTTTTTTTTTTTTAACATTGGTAGTTGGAACTATACAGCCAAATATGGAATAAAATCTTTTTGTACCTATCTCTATAAATACAAACAGCTGTGTTTTAAATAAAATCTTTTTGCATTTGATTTTTTAAAACGTTGAAACGTCAAAATAGCGGCCGGCAATGTTTTGCCGGCCTGTTAGAGCGACCAGCAAAATTTTGCCGGCCGCTCCTTGAAACAGAACGGCAAGGTCGACTTTGCTCAAACAAGGTTGTCAAAATAATGACCACATTACATGCATTTTTGAGTAAATTTTCAAACATGCACCCGGTAAGGATAAAAGAAAAAAAAATACCTTGCAAAACTGTTCTATTGTGTGTTGCAGTATAGTTAATAGTACATTACTGCCGCGGTCTATAATGACTACTTTGCTGGTCGCGCTGATGATGGCCGACAGCGCAACGTAGCGCAGCTCCAGGCCGACACAGCGCGGTCAGCGTGCAGCACTTGATGGACGAGATGAGATAAAGGCCGAGGCCGAGGCCTTTACAGCGAGGACAGCAAGGTCTGCAATGATGGCCAAGCTGGAAGGCCTAGAGCGTAGCTAGGCTAGCTCGAGGCAATCATAGCGTGACCAGCGAAGCAGTCATAGTCATAGTTAGTTATTAAGTACTAACATAGGCTAAGTAAGATTGTTACTAACAAAATGGACCTCATTTGTAGTCTGAATATATAAATAAATAATAGTAATAATAGTGGGCCAAGGCTTGTATAGTGCTTTACTCAAAAATGCAAGTACCTAATCTAAATAAAACCAGCAAGTAATTTCAATTAACTAGAAATTTAATTAAAATGACAATTATGAAAAGTATAGTTACTAAAATTCAACACCGACTTTCCCGGTTTGATATTACTAATAGTTTGTGATAATTTTAATGCGGTATTTGACTGCTGTATTATTTTTTCATTTATTACTTCATTTATTTCATCATTTTTTTCTTCATGTTCTTGAGCAGATGTTGATTTTACCTATCTCTATAAATACAAACAGCTGTGTTTTAAATTTTTAAAACGTTGAAACATGCATGCATTTTTGAGTAAATAAAATTTACTCAAAAATGCATGTAATGTGGTCATTATTTTGACAACCTTATTTGAGCAAAGTCGACCTTGCCGTTCTGTTTCAAGGAGTGGCCGGCAAAGTTTTGCTGGTCGCTCAAACAGGCCGGCAAAACATTACCGGCCGCTATTTTGACGTTTCAACGTTTTAAAAAATCAAATGCAAAAAGATTTTATTTAAAACACAGCTGTTTGTATTTATAGAGATAGGTACAAAAAGATTATATTCCATATATGGCTGTATAGTTCCAACTACCACTGCTAAAAAAAAAAAAAACAAAGAAGTAACAAAAGCGCGCTTCAGCGAAAATTTTATTTTTATTTAGTGACTTTTTTGCTAAAAATGAGCTCTCAAAGCGAAAATTCTTCCGATTCGATGTGTTTAACACCACCAGACATTAAAGATGAAGCTAAATTAGTAATTGAAAATTTAATACCGCGAAACTCAAAGAAAAAATATAAGCTTGCATATGAAAAGTTTGTGCAGTGGAAAATCAGTAAAAAATCTAAATCTTGCTGGTTTTATTTATATTAGGTACTTGCATTTTTGAGTAAAGCACTATACAAGCCTTGGCCCACTATGACTGCTTCGCTGGTCACGCTATGATTGCCTCGAGCTAGCCTAGCTACGCTCTAGGCCTTCCAGCTTGGCCATCATTGCAGCCCTTGCTGTCCTCGCTGTAAAGGCCTCGACCTACGGCCTCGGCCTTTATCTCAGCTCGTCCATCAAGTGCTGCACGCTGACCTCGCTGTGTCGGCCTGGAGCTGCGCTACGCTGCGCTGTCAGCCATCATCAGCGCGACCAGCAAAGTAGTCATTATAGACCGCGGCAGTAATGTACTATTGATGTAATTTGGGTTTTGCTTGAATTAAATGAATTTTATTTTAAGATAATATTTTATATCTTGTGCCATTTTTCAAATTAGTGGAATAATTATTGTTTATCGTTACTGGTGCTATCGAATTAAATTATTTAATAAAAGTATTAAAGAATAAGCTAAATAAAATAGAAATAATTAATTAAAACAAATGTAATAATAACTATGTAGATATGTATACAAACAATGGTGAGCTATTTAATAAAGTACGTTTTTTATTGTTTGTGTATTTTTCTTTTTGGTACCTAAATGCATCAAAATTGAATGTATTAAGGCACGATTTTAATATTTTAAACTCAACATCTTGTCTTAAAGCATAGTTTCGTTTTAAATAATTCATCAGGAAACCAGGAAATTCCCTTCTAGCAAAACTATAGAGCTAGGAATTCTTTCATCCGTGTTTTTTATTTCTTTAGAATAAGTTGGTCGCCAGTTCCGAGACAGTTTAGCATTTCTGGAAACTCTTCCTTGGAGTTATTATTCAATGTTTATTGGTCACTGCGGAAGATGTTGAATTATTTATGTATCGAGGCTCGATTATGAAAATGGTAGATGCAAAGTAATCTGTCTGAAGTACGTAATGTTTTAAGAGTGTAAAGGCTGATGCAGATTTGGGCGGGCCGCACCGCATTGCACACCCACATCTATTTTGTGTATTTTGTACTAGTTTCTGCCCGCGACTTCATCCGCGTGAAATTTCGGCCCCGACCCACCACGTCGCGTCCCATCGCCCAACCGCGCTATTACCTCATTTTCGCTTAGCGTTAGCTTCGTAGCATATTAGGTACCTTCTTCAATAATTGGGCTATCCAATGCAAAACGAATTTTTCAAATCCGACTTGTAATTCCGGAGATTACCTCCTGCATACGAACAAAAAATCAAATTTTGTCTTTTTATAATATTATTATTAATTTTTATTTCCTTAATTACATTTACACACATATTAATTACATTTGGCACCAGGGACAGGGTTGGACCTTGTCCCTGGTGCCTGGTGCAGGGCTCTAGAGAGATACGTGCCGTGTCCAGGAGTACTGCTTTCTGAATCAAGCCCTTAATCCAGCTGCCCAACGAGAGCCTCCTTAGGTGTTGGTCGAGGCTCTTAATTATAATTATATTATTATTAGTAAAGACTAGTAGATGAACCATCACACACCACAGGCAGGCTGCACCGCACTTTTTTGTACTGGAATGCGATGTGTTGCGGCCCAACGCGGCTGTAATGTGTGCTTAGCTTATTAGTGATTAAGTATGAGCTTTCTTAAAGGAGTCCGTTCCTCCAACTTACAGGTATCAACACCAGTAGTGCTATTCTGTAACCATCTCACCGTGTTATCTTAGGTGAAGTGAGCGTGGAGTGAGCTGTCAGTTGCTAAGGATTGACACTATTGGCAGCTCACTTCACCTAAGTTATCACGGTGAGATTTTTACAGAATAGCACTACTTTGATATTGGATTCGTTCACGTGTTTTCGTATTCCCAGCAAGTCTTCTTGGCAGCGCTTGATCTAACGGACCCCGGCACAACATGACATAACATAACATCACGTCCGTATACCCCGAACATGTAGCCAGAGATGGTTGTCGAATTCGGAAAATAAAATGATAGTTGTCTGTATGTGTGTGAAAATTAAATAAATCTGATAGGTATATAATAATATTATGAAGAGGTAAAATGTTTGTAAAAGGTCTCTTGAAGTAGGTAGGTACTGATCCGATTTCAAAAATTATTTCACTGATAGAAAGATACACTATTTCCGAGTGTCATAAGATATACTTTATATTAGAACATGGACGAAGTCGCGGGTAGAAGTCAGTAATAAAAAAAAGCAGTGGCACTCCGGGAGTGCCGACAGAAGTGAAAACTTGAAAAAAATTCGGCACCGCGGTAAACAATTCGTTGATGTCTTTTACTCCACGCACTGCGGTAATCAACGCGTTTATATCTTTTTACTGGTCAAAAGCTAGTATCGTCACAGTGTGGCTAATTCAATGGTTTCGTCCCATCTCAAAAATACCCAACGTGCCTAAATAAGTTTTCACTTCAATAATTTTGTAGTATACAAGACAATTCATGAACGACAGGGTCTTTTTATGTAGAAACAAGAACTGCTAAAATGAACAGTAACAAAATAAAGTACGTATCTTTCTAACCCACGCACTAAGCAAAGATTCCCATCAAGAATATCCCTCTAAAATAATAACCATTTCACATTCCTGGTAATCCGTGGAAAGGGCTTTAGGCATAATCAAATTGCGTCAGTATCACCGTTGCTATTCTAACGTTTGTAGCTAGAGGCTATCATTATCATTCATCATGACTACGTACACATAATTCCCTTGCGGCTGAATGGAGATAAGCGATCAATTGGATTAGATAATGGTATGGTATCTATAGATGGAATGCTGTAAATGGGTGGAAGGTATAATAGTTGAAGCAGTGTTACCTAAATTAAGAGTCCATAGTATACCTCAGATCAAATCGACACCTGCAAGGAATAAGATCGTAAGTCAGTTTTAGGCAATTTTAAGTTACGATCATATTCATGCTATACAAAAAATGCTGGTATTTTTTGCACCTACCCCTGTGTTTAAATTCATTTGCGTACAGATTTGTACAGTGTAAAAACATTGTAAGTGAGGGTCAACTGTAGTTAATAAAAAGGTATATTTAGTTACACATAATCATCATCATTGTTTATGCTCGTCATAACATTGTTATTCTAGACACACTCTTGTTCTGATTATTTCTTATTAAAAATGAGCTTTCATCGTAACCTTAGGTAAAATTAACATTTTATGGATTGTATCTCAGACATACAATTTATTTTATTTTATGTAGTACCTTTTATCACACGTTATGCGATTGTATGTCTGAGTTACAATGTCATTTTATACAGTATGTTGTGGAATGTCATTGTAACTCACAAAACGTCCTAAAATATACATAAATATAATAACACAATCATATGAAAGTGTAGCAAATCCCTCGTTGACTCATATTTTCAAGGTTGGTTGGCATTAAGACTTAACCGAAATTTGAGAGATTTTTTTAAATCTTTGACGCGCTCTCCTGCACGCGTAGCATGAACACCGTAGAAACGAGTTTTGTCGACGGAAGAATAGAGAAAATGACAGATAAACAATCACAATATGTATTTTGTCTATTCTTCCGTCGACAAAACTCGTTTCTACGGTGGTCATGCTACGCGTGCAGTAGTAACTAATTATTAGTTACAATGATATTCCTTGCAGGTGTCGAAATTCACTTCTTATCTTGCTCGCACAATACTACTCCCGACCTGAATGAGAGCGAAACCGAACGGCGTGGAGAAGGCTCTAAGGCGCCAATAGTTTAGGTAATTTCTTTTTACGGCGAAAATAATGGTAGTTTAAAAAATAAAAAGTAAACGTAGGTTATGCTTTATAGTTAGTTCAGTTATTATGCAAAGTGTCATTATTTAATCTGAAGTATTTTTTTAGTACCAGCGGTTTATAAATCGGTTTGGAGGTGACTTTTGGGATTTTTTAAATTTTTTCAAACATATTTCATAAAATTCATTCTCAAATTAACCATATATTTATTTCAAAATTAATGCTGCAGTATTTTCAATACCTTGATAATCAATTTATGAATGTATTAGCCACAAGGTGGATCGATGACCTTGTGAAGACCGCAGTAATTCGTTGGATGCGAGCACAGAACCGGTCGAAATGGTGGTGCTTGGGGACGCCTATGTCCTGCAGGGAACGTCTTTCGGCTAAAATGATGGTGATGGAAACGTATTAAAAATCAAAATAAAATCTTCAATAATAATGAAGGTATCAGAACTTTAAAATGATCAATCAAATCACATAACAAACCAAGTAAACAATAAAAAAGGGACTATATTTATTATAACTTTGGCATTTTTATTCGTAAAAGAATTTTCTGAAGTTATGAAAATAGTCGATTTTTGACAGTTGGTACAATTATTAATGTGACATGAAACTTTCGAATGAAAATGTAAGTAGCCACTCGATTATAAAATATTTGGGTCTATTTTATTTTGATATGGTACCACTAGTTTTTGCCGGTGACTTTGTGTACAAGAATTTCGGCTATAACCTTAGTTTTTTTATGAAAACGTCTATACCCCATTTTAAACCTTAAGTGCGTTTGTCCACCGTAGCCGTCACCGGGACGTCAACGAGAACGAGATGACGGCACCGATGAAGCAATACCTACCGCACGTCCGTCACCTGAGCGCCATCATCTCTGCTGCCAAAGTTTCGAGTAGTTCCGTGCAACTGCTAGAACTCAGCCCGAGATTGTGACGGAGCGATGTGACACCAATACAAAACACGATTAATCTTATCCACATACTGCCGTCGCACCGGCGCCTTTCGCCCGGTTTTGTTTGTCTATCGTAACATACTGAACCACCGAGTTTGGTCGCAGTGGAAAAACGATCGCCGTTATCGGGACGTCGCGGTTAGTTCGAATAATCTCGTTTCTCGGTGACGTCTCGGTGACGGCTGCGGTGGACAAACGCCCTAAGGTTGTGGACCATGGATTCAGTACATGATTCTGAACCCCACTGCGATGAAATTTTTCGTCGGTTATTTAAAAAAAAAATCTGCTGTTCCACACATTTTGACCGTATATTAGTTTGACAGCCTGTATATTAGTTTGACAGTGATGTTACCATAGTTTGATCATAGAGATCTACATCAAATAGTGCTGCTTCCTAAAACGTAATTTTTTTGTGTTTATCCTAAAATTTTCCTCGACTCCGGTGAAGCCCAAAAGGAGACTAATGTTTTTTAACCCAGAATTATGTGGTTTAACTTTTACACTGTCCTTCCATGCCCATTAACACTGTTATTTGAAAGTATTGTAAAAGCCAATTTTTTTTTTTAAAGTAAACGTGGCGTTTCTTGCCGGCTCTTCTCCATAAAAAACGATCAATTGAAACCGTGCACCTAGCTTCTGACGTTTCATAAGTGCCCATGTAGGTTTATGTGAAATAAAATGTTTTGATTTTTTAAATTACTACACGATATTTATCTTACTAAAAGCGTAGTTATTTAATTCTACTTTAATCGAAATACCTACTTTATCACTTAAATATCAGTGCCAAGAATTTTGAACAATGACGCCCTTCGTATCGAGCGTCAAAATTCTTTGATACGCGGTCTCAAACGGCCCTCAGCATTAACATTAGAGACGTGACCTACCCGACTATGAATAAATCAGACCTGTGCTATGTTAATGTGTACTCTACTGAGGTTTGAGTTATTATAGGCAAAGGGAGCATAAATCTGGAGACGTATATTTACAGGTAAGGATGGTCGAGGATACGGCGGTATAAATTATGTTTTGGTATATAGTTGTGGTGGACCATTAAGGTAATAAGCAAAATTAAAGGGACGGGGTCTCGTCAAGATCGTTTCTGATGGCCAACTCGAGCACAGCGCGTCAGTATTCAAATCAAATAGCGCGCGCTTCCCAAGCTTCCTGTTACACACTTCCGTCCCTTTTCACGAAATCACTCCCACAGATTGAGCTATCTAATCTGTGCATTTCACGCAGAAAGCGAGAGGAAAGATGTTATTGTGAGGTTTTATCATGAGATGCAACCTCATGCTGTACAGGCTGGCAAGAATGTTGTACGTCATCCGAACAATCTGACAGGATGTATTCAAATTAGGATTTATAATCGTTTTCTCTTGTCGATTAAAAAATGATAGTCTAGCCCCAGCAGCGGCTCACGGTGTGTCTGTATAATATTGTACTAATGGTTTAAATATAATCTCGGTCTTCAAAAGTTCTTTGATTCACACACTGTCCCGGGTACCGCAGCCAAACTGGTGCTTACATTACACATCAAAAACGAACTATCGATGTCGCCAAAACTCGAACTGAACCCCGAAAAGCCAAGAAATAAACAGACGTCACATTATTCGGATCACATACGAAACTGATTCGCCGTGTGCCCGTTACTCGCATGATTTGTACCGGGGTGCAGTAGACATTCATTTGCATACCAAATACCGTTTGGATAGGGGATTTCATTGGGTTAGAATTTCAATGCCTATGGATTTTGTAAGGTATCTTGACTTGTGTTATTAGAACCTGAGTTTTGAGGCATGATGGGATTTAATGAGCTTCGATTTTGTGCCATGAGCTGTATTCGTAGGAAATTGTTTTTGCTCATTTTTTTACCATTCAATTATATTATATGAGTCCGTGAAGGATATAAAGGTCAGAAGCGTAATACTCACGAGCGGCGTGCGTGTATGACCAGATATATGAACGTAAACAAAGCAAAAAGGAATATGTAAGATTCGTATCAGGTGGCGTTCTGTGGTGTCTGCCTTCCCCTATGGTAAGAAAGAGTTTATGTATTTATGTAAATTATATTAATGATTGACGAAAGATGACTAATAATATCGCCATTCAACCATAAAGTTACGTTGCAAATTCAAGTCATTTCGTTGTAATAACTAACAGAAGGGGTACTTAATTGTTAATTATCAAAATTCTATAAGTACCTAATTGATTTAAAATTTTTCGTTAAAATTAATCGTTTTTCTCCATAGAAACCTACTACGCTTTGGAATGGGCCACTAGCTTCATCTTTCTGACTGACCGACCCCTTGACAATTCAAAAGGGATAATAATAAAGCTTCCGAAAAAAAAAAATAACTTTCGAAAATCTGTCGTTGACTGTAATACTAAATTTCCGAAAAAAATACTAAACTTCCGAAAAAATACTAAGTTTCCGAAAAGTAAGGCCCGCGAGCTGAGGAGCAGGTGTCACCACCGCGGCTTCGGCTGGCTGGCGGGCTCCCTAAGCCACGGGCGGCGAGCGTTATAAAACCATCTGCGACGATAAGCTCGTGTGGGACCGCCGCCGGAGCCTTGCAGCGCCGGAGCCGTGACAAAAACCATGCCTGCTGCATTTTGCATGCTCGCTTGCATGCTGCATGCATGGTGTATGCTTGTTTGCATGTTTGAAAAATATCACGTCAGCAAATTCTGTATTGATTTTTCGGAATTTTCAGTATTTTATTCGGTCTTTTCTTTATTTGTATTCGCGTACAAGTTGTCGGAAAATTAATATTTATAGCAGTGAATTTCATATTTTGAGTATGCACATATTTGAATTTTTTTCCGGGACGTTTATTACTACCCATTCAAAAGTGCCTGTAATTGGTTTATTTGAAATAAATGCTTTGAGTTGAGTTTGATTGGTTCGTCAAGAAATGGTTAATAAAAGCACTTCCATCACAAAGCTTTTAAAAAACTATCATATCTAGGCACTGATTAGCGCTGTTTTTTTTCGTCTGCTACTAACATGAATGTTACATTAATTTTAAAGGCTAGCTCAGATTGGGGCGGGCCTCGCCGCAACGCAAAGCATTGCAAAACGTCTCCTTCTTCACTTTCGTACATTTTCTATGAAACAACACACACTACAGGCGGGCCAGCCAAGCACACATTACAACCGCAACGCATTTTCAAACTGTAAAGTGTGGTGCGGTTGTAATGTGCGATGATGTAATAGCTTAAAACTCAGTAATGTATTCCCGTGTAATGTGAGTTTTATAATGCAAATTCAAATCATTTATTTCAAATAGGCCCATGGCACTTTTGAACGTCAAAATTTACAAAATAATAAAATCGATTTTAGTCATCCCTTCCAAAAGGTAGTTTTCGTATGGAGAAGAATGGGCAAGAAACTCCACCGTTACTCTTTTAAAATGTTTTACAATAGTTTGTATTTTTGTTTATAAAATTATCTCCTGCGCTGTAAAGTAACCGGTAGCTCCTCAAATGACCTGAATTCGACTTATTTCAGGCTAACATTCGCTCAAATAAACAGCAGCTATTTTGGTACCTCATTTTACGTCATTGCTCTGACATTTTACTTATTTTTAGATCCCATTTACGCAATATGGCAAGCGACTAATAAGTAAAAAATATATAAAATGAGTACAGTGACGACCATAAATGCGTGACACTTACGCAGGATTTAAATGAGATTTTCTTCACAAGGTGGATCGATGACCTTGTGAAGACCGCAGTAATTCGTTGGATGCGAGCACAGAACCGGTCGAAATGGTGGTGCTTGGGGACGCCTATGTCCTGCAGGGAACGTCTTTCGGCTAAAATGATGGTGATGGAAACGTATTAAAAATCAAAATAAAATCTTCAATAATAATGAAGGTATCAGAACTTTAAAATGATCAATCAAATCACATAACAAACCAAGTAAACAATAAAAAAGGGACTATATTTATTATAACTTTGGCATTTTTATTCGTAAAAGAATTTTCTGAAGTTATGAAAATAGTCGATTTTTGACAGTTGGTACAATTATTAATGTGACATGAAACTTTCGAATGAAAATGTAAGTAGCCACTCGATTATAAAATATTTGGGTCTATTTTATTTTGATATGGTACCACTAGTTTTTGCCGGTGACTTTGTGTACAAGAATTTCGGCTATAACCTTAGTTTTTTTATGAAAACGTCTATACCCCATTTTAAACCTTAAGTGCGTTTGTCCACCGTAGCCGTCACCGGGACGTCAACGAGAACGAGATGACGGCACCGATGAAGCAATACCTACCGCACGTCCGTCACCTGAGCGCCATCATCTCTGCTGCCAAAGTTTCGAGTAGTTCCGTGCAACTGCTAGAACTCAGCCCGAGATTGTGACGGAGCGATGTGACACCAATACAAAACACGATTAATCTTATCCACATACTGCCGTCGCACCGGCGCCTTTCGCCCGGTTTTGTTTGTCTATCGTAACATACTGAACCACCGAGTTTGGTCGCAGTGGAAAAACGATCGCCGTTATCGGGACGTCGCGGTTAGTTCGAATAATCTCGTTTCTCGGTGACGTCTCGGTGACGGCTGCGGTGGACAAACGCCCTAAGGTTGTGGACCATGGATTCAGTACATGATTCTGAACCCCACTGCGATGAAATTTTTCGTCGGTTATTTAAAAAAAAAATCTGCTGTTCCACACATTTTGACCGTATATTAGTTTGACAGCCTGTATATTAGTTTGACAGTGATGTTACCATAGTTTGATCATAGAGATCTACATCAAATAGTGCTGCTTCCTAAAACGTAATTTTTTTGTGTTTATCCTAAAATTTTCCTCGACTCCGGTGAAGCCCAAAAGGAGACTAATGTTTTTTAACCCAGAATTATGTGGTTTAACTTTTACACTGTCCTTCCATGCCCATTAACACTGTTATTTGAAAGTATTGTAAAAGCCAATTTTTTTTTTTAAAGTAAACGTGGCGTTTCTTGCCGGCTCTTCTCCATAAAAAACGATCAATTGAAACCGTGCACCTAGCTTCTGACGTTTCATAAGTGCCCATGTAGGTTTATGTGAAATAAAATGTTTTGATTTTTTAAATTACTACACGATATTTATCTTACTAAAAGCGTAGTTATTTAATTCTACTTTAATCGAAATACCTACTTTATCACTTAAATATCAGTGCCAAGAATTTTGAACAATGACGCCCTTCGTATCGAGCGTCAAAATTCTTTGATACGCGGTCTCAAACGGCCCTCAGCATTAACATTAGAGACGTGACCTACCCGACTATGAATAAATCAGACCTGTGCTATGTTAATGTGTACTCTACTGAGGTTTGAGTTATTATAGGCAAAGGGAGCATAAATCTGGAGACGTATATTTACAGGTAAGGATGGTCGTGGATACGGCGGTATAAATTATGTTTTGGTATATAGTTGTGGTGGACCATTAAGGTAATAAGCAAAATTAAAGGGACGGGGTCTCGTCAAGATCGTTTCTGATGGCCAACTCGAGCACAGCGCGTCAGTATTCAAATCAAATAGCGCGCGCTTCCCAAGCTTCCTGTTACACACTTCCGTCCCTTTTCACGAAATCACTCCCACAGATTGAGCTATCTAATCTGTGCATTTCACGCAGAAAGCGAGAGGAAAGATGTTATTGTGAGGTTTTATCATGAGATGCAACCTCATGCTGTACAGGCTGGCAAGAATGTTGTACGTCATCCGAACAATCTGACAGGATGTATTCAAATTAGGATTTATAATCGTTTTCTCTTGTCGATTAAAAAATGATAGTCTAGCCCCAGCAGCGGCTCACGGTGTGTCTGTATAATATTGTACTAATGGTTTAAATATAATCTCGGTCTTCAAAAGTTCTTTGATTCACACACTGTCCCGGGTACCGCAGCCAAACTGGTGCTTACATTACACATCAAAAACGAACTATCGATGTCGCCAAAACTCGAACTGAACCCCGAAAAGCCAAGAAATAAACAGACGTCACATTATTCGGATCACATACGAAACTGATTCGCCGTGTGCCCGTTACTCGCATGATTTGTACCGGGGTGCAGTAGACATTCATTTGCATACCAAATACCGTTTGGATAGGGGATTTCATTGGGTTAGAATTTCAATGCCTATGGATTTTGTAAGGTATCTTGACTTGTGTTATTAGAACCTGAGTTTTGAGGCATGATGGGATTTAATGAGCTTCGATTTTGTGCCATGAGCTGTATTCGTAGGAAATTGTTTTTGCTCATTTTTTTACCATTCAATTATATTATATGAGTCCGTGAAGGATATAAAGGTCAGAAGCGTAATACTCACGAGCGGCGTGCGTGTATGACCAGATATATGAACGTAAACAAAGCAAAAAGGAATATGTAAGATTCGTATCAGGTGGCGTTCTGTGGTGTCTGCCTTCCCCTATGGTAAGAAAGAGTTTATGTATTTATGTAAATTATATTAATGATTGACGAAAGATGACTAATAATATCGCCATTCAACCATAAAGTTACGTTGCAAATTCAAGTCATTTCGTTGTAATAACTAACAGAAGGGGTACTTAATTGTTAATTATCAAAATTCTATAAGTACCTAATTGATTTAAAATTTTTCGTTAAAATTAATCGTTTTTCTCCATAGAAACCTACTACGCTTTGGAATGGGCCACTAGCTTCATCTTTCTGACTGACCGACCCCTTGACAATTCAAAAGGGATAATAATAAAGCTTCCGAAAAAAAAAAATAACTTTCGAAAATCTGTCGTTGACTGTAATACTAAATTTCCGAAAAAAATACTAAACTTCCGAAAAAATACTAAGTTTCCGAAAAGTAAGGCCCGCGAGCTGAGGAGCAGGTGTCACCACCGCGGCTTCGGCTGGCTGGCGGGCTCCCTAAGCCACGGGCGGCGAGCGTTATAAAACCATCTGCGACGATAAGCTCGTGTGGGACCGCCGCCGGAGCCTTGCAGCGCCGGAGCCGTGACAAAAACCATGCCTGCTGCATTTTGCATGCTCGCTTGCATGCTGCATGCATGGTGTATGCTTGTTTGCATGTTTGAAAAATATCACGTCAGCAAATTCTGTATTGATTTTTCGGAATTTTCAGTATTTTATTCGGTCTTTTCTTTATTTGTATTCGCGTACAAGTTGTCGGAAAATTAATATTTATAGCAGTGAATTTCATATTTTGAGTATGCACATATTTGAATTTTTTTCCGGGACGTTTATTACTACCCATTCAAAAGTGCCTGTAATTGGTTTATTTGAAATAAATGCTTTGAGTTGAGTTTGATTGGTTCGTCAAGAAATGGTTAATAAAAGCACTTCCATCACAAAGCTTTTAAAAAACTATCATATCTAGGCACTGATTAGCGCTGTTTTTTTTCGTCTGCTACTAACATGAATGTTACATTAATTTTAAAGGCTAGCTCAGATTGGGGCGGGCCTCGCCGCAACGCAAAGCATTGCAAAACGTCTCCTTCTTCACTTTCGTACATTTTCTATGAAACAACACACACTACAGGCGGGCCAGCCAAGCACACATTACAACCGCAACGCATTTTCAAACTGTAAAGTGTGGTGCGGTTGTAATGTGCGATGATGTAATAGCTTAAAACTCAGTAATGTATTCCCGTGTAATGTGAGTTTTATAATGCAAATTCAAATCATTTATTTCAAATAGGCCCATGGCACTTTTGAACGTCAAAATTTACAAAATAATAAAATCGATTTTAGTCATCCCTTCCAAAAGGTAGTTTTCGTATGGAGAAGAATGGGCAAGAAACTCCACCGTTACTCTTTTAAAATGTTTTACAATAGTTTGTATTTTTGTTTATAAAATTATCTCCTGCGCTGTAAAGTAACCGGTAGCTCCTCAAATGACCTGAATTCGACTTATTTCAGGCTAACATTCGCTCAAATAAACAGCAGCTATTTTGGTACCTCATTTTACGTCATTGCTCTGACATTTTACTTATTTTTAGATCCCATTTACGCAATATGGCAAGCGACTAATAAGTAAAAAATATATAAAATGAGTACAGTGACGACCATAAATGCGTGACACTTACGCAGGATTTAAATGAGATTTTCTTCCTAATGTCGTTCAGTGGTGAAATTTGGGTGTACTACAGGTACACCTCTGCCTAACCCTTCGTGAATTATAAAACAATAATTATTTGCATGTCTCTAGTATACCTACTGCAAATATCTATAGATGGTGGGACACAATCATGCAAGTTTACCACCCTATACAAGGTCAATTTATAATACGCAGCGAAACTCCGCTGACTCAGACACGTAGACTTCTTACTTCAAGTAACTAGACTCCCAGTAATCGTTGACCGTAAAAGAATCACCAAATTTATTTATTTTTTGTTTTGTAATGCTTAATGCAGATTCAAATTAAATTGACGACAGACGTGACGGGTCTCATATCTGTTGAGTTTCAAATTTGACTCTGCATAATAAGTTGTCACAAAAAATGCAACATTTAAATCGTCATTACGGTTTTGTCATCCCGACACGCACTCCATATGCTGTGATAATGGTGACACGTGTGTGCAGCTATTCGACAATGAGTACTATGAGCAGCCGACGACGTCGCTCACAGTTACGCGCTCGGCACGTTCTCGCATTACTCGCAACATGCAAGCAGCGCACGCTTCAATGACGCGTGCCGCACTCTTATGACGTAGTAATGCTTTACGAGAGCCAGTTCATTGGGTTTTGTAAATGTAGGTTTATGTTCTACAAAATATTTTATCTACACCCATGCTACAAAACCTCTATAAAAGTTTCTGAAACAGTTAGCTTATTGGCAACATTATAACAGCCAGTGTCATAGTAACCATTACATCATCCAAACGAGTGTTATAATGTTGTACTAAATTTCATTACGCAACTCGTTTCAACGTTCAAATGGGGGACAGCAACACCCGCTGCACGTATGTGTGTGTGATGTGCTGCTGCAGGCGACGTACATACGTGCAGTTGTACTGAATTTCGTGGGAATTTCTTTATTCTTGATCTTGAATTTCAAACACCCAATGGTTTCAGAAACTTTTATAGAGTATTCATATCATGGGTATAAAGTCTTGTATGCAACTGTTATAATTAGATGGGGGCGGCACCCTCATTTATTACAAAAAGGATCTGTACTGCATCCCAATGGATCCTCCCCCCCTCTCACGATTAGAAGTATCAGCATGCCATCTGGGCATGACCGGTCACGCACCGATCACTCTAGTGTCGGTCTATATCCCTCCCATTGCTACCAACGCTTCGGAAAATTTCCAAAATCTCTCGGACGATATCCAACTGTTGTTAAACATGAGTGACTCCGTCATCTTGGCGGGGGATCTCAATGCGAAACATCCCTTTTGGAATAGCTCCACCACCAACACCAGAGGTCGGCACTTGTTCGACCTCTCCTCCTCCCTAAACTTCGACATCATCGCTCCGATGAGTCCCACTCATTATCCCCATACCATCAGTCATACCCCTGACGTACTCGACGTAACGCTCCTTAAGAACGTTAATCTAAGACTAGATTCAATAGAAACGGTGTACGAGCTTACCTCTGACCACCGACCGGTAATCGTTAAACTCAGCTCCCGCATAGGTCCCTCCGACCCTGACCAACCCCTCCCCACTAAAAAAGTGACGGACTGGAGGAAAGTAAGCACTCAGCTGAAATCCAACACATCCCCCTTACTAGACTCGATCCCCGACAATTTCGACTCAGTCGCTGACACGACTGCCGCGATCGACTCACTCACGGAGCACGTACAGACCGTCCTGAGCGAATGCTCCAGGGAGGTTCCAGCAACAGAACCCTGTTACTTGAATCTCCCCGACGATGTGCGTGCCCTGATGACTGAGAAGAACGTGGCTACTCGAGCCTACAGCGTCTTCCCCTGTGCCGCCAACAAAGCCCATATGCGCTACTATTAGAGATCTGTTAGGACACGTATAGCGGAGCTGCGTGAAGCGGGATGGGATAAGATGGTGAGCGATCTAGAGCCCTCTCATCTAGCCTTCTGGGAACTCCAGAGGAAACTCAGGTCCCCCCAGTCGGCCCCCGTACCCCCGTTAGTCCGCCCCGATAAAACCATTGCCTTCGACGACATCGACAAAGCCGAGTGCCTAGCCGACAGTCTAGAAGCTCAATGCTCTCCCAGCACCCTACCAGTAGACAAAGCTCACCTCGATGAGGTCGACGCCGAAGTCGAACGTAGAGCCTCCCTTCCTCCCGTTGAAGACCCTGATTTTCCCCTGCCCCCCATCGAACCAGATGAGGTGCACGAGATAATCAAAGGTCTGCATACGCGCAAAGCCCCCGGTTCAGACGGACTCACCAATAGGGTGGTCCAGCTCTTCCCAGCCCACTTGATCATGCTACTGACCACCATCTTCAATGGTGCTCTAAGCAATAACATCTTTCCCCAGACGTGGAAAGAGGCCACGGTCATAGGTATCCCAAAGCCCGGCAAGCCTAAAAACGAGCCCTCTAGTTACCGCCCAATCAGTCTGCTCAAAGTTCTCGGAAAAATCTACGAGAGGCTTATTTATAAGCGTCTCAGAGACTACGCCGAGACTAAGGGCCTCATACCCGACGAGCAGTTCGGCTTCAGAACTCAGCACTCTAGCGTGCATCAGGTCCACCGCATAGTCGAGCTGGTCAAAGGTGGTCTCACCCGCGGCTATCCGACATGCGCAGTCTTCTTCGATATAGCGAAAGCTTTCGACAAAGTCTGGCACAACGGCTTAGTATATAAGCTATACAAACTCGGAGTGCCGGATCGTCTCGTACTCATCTTACGAGACTACTTGTCGAATCGCACCTTCCGCTACCGTATCGAAGGAGCCCTATCCTCCCCTCGCCCCATAAGGGCAGGAGTCCCTCAGGGCTCAGTGATAGCCCCCCTCGCGTTCACGCTGTTCACCAGCGACATCCCCAGACACAGAGGGACGCAGCTCGCTCTGTTCGCAGACGACACTGCGATCATCTGTAAAGGCAACGCCCCTTCATCTCTCCTAAATCTACAACGGGCCGTCAGTAACCTTGGCGCCTGGTTTAGACGGTGGAGGATCGAAGTTAATCCCGAAAAAAGTCAAGCGGTTTCATTCTCGAAACCGAGATCTAGACCCCCCCCTCCCCCCGAACGATCACCCTGTTCGGCAAGCCGATCCCTTGGGAGAAGCGAGCCAAGTACCTAGGTGTGATCTTAGACCACCGTCTCTCCTTTTCAGAGCACATAAAGACGGTTCGTTCGCGAGCCGCTTTCGCTCTAGGTAGGCTTCACTGTATCCTAAATTCACGCAGCAAATTGTCACTAAAGTGCAAATTGCGTATCTACACAGCGTGTGTCCGTCCCATAATGACCTATGCGGGAGCAGTCTTCGCCCACGCCAAACCCCGTTCCATCCATAGGATGCAGACCCTTCAAAACAGATTCCTTCGCAAGGCCACGGGAGCCCCGTGGTACGTCAGAAACGAGATCCTCCATCTCGACTGTAAGATCCCTACGATCCACCAGTTCCTCAAACGCATGGCCAAGCGCCACTTTGAGTCCGCTCCTCGACATCGGAACCCTCTGATAGTCGAGGCAGCCAATTATGTCCCGTCCCAAATCAGTCAGATCCGCCGTCCGAGGCATGTACTCTCCGACCCAGATGACCCCATTACACTCCTCCAGGAGCAGAATAGGGCCACCAGTACAGTGCACAAACACAGACGCCTCCCGTCATTCCGACCTCGCCGCCGAGGTCCTTTACGTACGCGATCTACTCCCCGAGTAAACGAATCCCCCCCCCGACCCTTGCTCGATAACGAGGTGCCAGCAGTTGTTGCAGCTGAGCACGTAGCTTTAAATACCCCGAATAATAATCATGATATAAATATAAATTTGATCCAGCCTGTCCCCTCTTGCTGTCCTCCCGTCAGCGATGCCCTAAGCCGAGGTCCGTACCCCACAGGGGGTGCCCTTAGCGAGCATTCGCTTAATTTTAATTTAGAATAGTTCAAAAAGCTCCTGGCTGGAAGCTCTAAGTGTAGAAGAAGCTTATGGCACCCACAGGAAAATCCGGTTAAGCAGCCACGACCTTAGTGGTCAAAACTGCGAGAAGCCATTTAAAAAAAAAAAAAAAAAAGTTATAATTAGATATTAAAACACTCATGTGATACTATTATCACAATCGGCTTCGCCTCGTGTGAAAAACCCACATTCGTTTTTTAATACCTCTTATTATACTACAGTTGCATTAATAACTATAATAAGACTTAACCTACAGGCAGGGATTTTCAGTTTTCAGTTTTCAGAAGCTGTCGGCGACTTATAATAAGAGTAAGTGTAGGATGAATCAATAGCTTAATGCAGACATAAAGATATTAATTCAGCCACCCACATTTGGAGATGTTAGTCGATGAGCCAGGCTCTTTACTATTATAACAACTATTTAAAACAGTGACTGCCGAGTCTACGTTACACATGTTCCCACGTCTTCGTATATTAAGACCAGATATTGTATTTTTCAATATTTTTTAGTCATTCCCGAAATTCTCCCTATGAGGTTTTTATTATGCCTTATACTTACTTTATAGAATTCCTCGTCAAATAATTTACAAATTCAAGCACGTTTTCTCAACAAATTATATAGGTATGTTATTTTTGCATATCTACGCCAAAGCGACGACATCCAATCCGAAAAATAAAAACAATTTTTCTCCTCACGACAACCGTTCCCGAAATAATAAAATGATTTCATTACATTCCACGGCAGAGCTCTTAACGTTAAAATTGAGATAATTATACGTAGCTTGAAGATATGAATACAAAATAAAATCATGTTTTCCTCAAAAGAGAACACATGAAGATTCTTAATATGTAAAAAAATGTGCCTTAATTTTTCCGTCGACGTATATTACGAGTACGCACAGTCTTGAGCTTAGATACCTTACATTTTCACAAAATTCAAAGGTATTTTTTTTGTGAATTAATCAAACTCAAACTGAAAGCATTTATTTTTAATAAATCAATTACAGGTACTTTTGAATTGTCAAGGGGGTTTGGTCAGTCAGAAAGATGAAACTAGTTTCCCATTTCAAAGTGTAGTAGGTTCCTATGGATAAGAACGGACAAGACACTCCACAGACACTCCTTTAAATCAAAATATAACTTCGAGAAAATACCTATTTGATAATGGTGTCAAAAATATTATAATAATATTATGCTCGTAACAATAAAATTTCTTTCCACACATGTTTAATTATTTCATTTATTTCAAAATTCTTTTAAAATACTAACTTATTTTAAAAAAAATCTTTAAAATAATTTAATAACCTTTAAAATAACAAAAATTAAATCTTTTGAAATGTTCGTCGATTTAGCTAATTCTGATTGCACTGTTAGCTTTTTGCCATATTTATTACTGTCCTATACAGAGTGATGTATTTTTGCTTATAATCCATCACAGTTTTATTTTGTCTATTCCCTTTGCCAGCATAGAGAAATCGTTTCATTTGACTAGAAACCTTTACTCCCTTAGTGACCCAGCGCAGCTGCGTATTACGCGTTAAGTGTACCTGCAGTTTCCTTTTTCTAAAACAGCGTGTGAACATTTCTTCGAATTGTTTTAAAAATGAGTTTATTCCGAAGTCACTCCAGTCTTGATTTAATAGCAAATTTCTAAAGTTTTTTCTTGAATTTGCGTTAAAAATCCGTTTGGTAATTTGAACACAACTGTTTTTTATATTCCTACATAGTTCGTTACTTCTAAATACTGTACTGGAAAGTTGATTGTCATCCTGCGAATTGAATTGAAAATTTACTGCTAGTCAATTTGTGCATGTAAAATATAAATTTCCTTCTGTGTGAGTCAGTGTTAACAGCGATGGAAACATAGATGAAAATCATTGTCTTTTAAAAACATTTTCTTAACTGCACACTTCTTGTTGTCTTATAGAGAGGTACGTCAGTACGACGTGCACTTAGAAAAGTAAACTAGCTTATAGCTTGAGATCCGACCTGGAGACGACCTTCACCCATCTGTTTAATGGATGAAAAGTATTTATTTTATATCAAATTTAGTATGTTAAAAATATATCGTAGGTTGGCTAAAAAATTCATGTTCAGACTATTGTTGATAAAAAAATTCAAAAATGACTTTTTTTTTAATTCGCGCTCATTCGTTAGAAAGAAAAGAAAGAAAGAAAATAAATTTATTTGACACAGGTTAAGGCAAACGATTAATTCGTTTTAGTAATTATAATGTTTCTCTTAAAAAGCACTATCCATTGATGTATCACTTATGGCTATTGGGCGCCATCAAAAACATTTTTAAACCGGCCAAGTAGTCACCTATTTAGGTAATTAACTCTAAATTGACTAGCAATTGGCAAAAGTGATTAGTAGTGTGTTAGTAGCAAAGTTTTTCATTGAAAAGCTCTTTTCTGTAACTTGCAATGTTCAAAGAAAAGTAATATTTGAATTTTTTTGCCAACCCACTCTCGATACATTTTTTAACATACTAAATTTGATTTTAAATACTTTTCATCCATTAAACAGATAGGTGAAGGTTGTTCTTAGGTCGGATCTCTATTATTATTGTATGTACAAATATCAAACGAATTCAATATTAACATTGTTCTGGTATTTGTTACTGGAAAGTTTCAATAGAAATAATAAACAGAAAGAAATCAACTTCAACAAAACCAGTAAAAGTTTTTGTATAAGTTTTTCATTACAATATTGACAGATATTGTGTTTTTTCTGCAGAACCTACAGTTATTCGATAAGCGTTAGACGTTTGCATGGATTTTTCACCGCTGCGATTTTTTACCGCGTCGTGTTGGATGTTCAATGTTGAATGTCGATACGAAGTTCTTTAGCAGCCTCCGGGCTGCTACTGAGAAATAATACATAACATAATATCACACCTTGTTTCTCCGAAGGGTTGGGCAAAGGTCCCTGAAGCAAGTACACCCACATTTCGCCAGTTATGTTTAAGTCCCATGTAATAGGGGACGAGCCTATTGCCATCAACTGGGCACAAATCCAGACTCCGAGCTGCTATTGAGAAATTTCAGATAGAAAAACCCAATAACACTTTGCCCAACCCGGGAAACGAACCTACGACCTCATGCTCAGCAATAGAGCTTGCGACCACTAGGCCAACGAGGCAGTCGATCGAGAGAAATAATAATTTTGCAGAATCCATATGATTTTTTTTACACTTTATCGAACACTCTATTGAAGGCGGGAATTTCTAGCTACTCTGGCCTTTGCCTAGTCGAAGCATGATATAAGCTGACTATTACAATAATCCTGCCTGGTCAGCAGATACTTTAGATTAGATTGTTATTTAGCTATGAAAAAAGTCCTAACAATAAGAATTACACACCAGATGTAATCGCACAGGTAGCGGCGAGTATCCAACAGATTGGTTTAGAAAATGTAAAGAACTGTTCACACAATGCTTCACACAACACTACATTATTCCAAAACTTTCTCCTTTTAAACTAACGCTTTAAAACCATATCCTTCGCACAAAACAACAAAAATCCAGACCAAAAAGCGAGCGACGGCCTATTTACACACACCAAGCGATACCATTGTGAAAGTTGTCCGTATCTCCACAATCGTGAAGTTTCAACAAAAGAGAACAGGGAGAACTGGCGAAGGACAGAACAAACTTGTCCGTTGAACTAAAAGCGCGAATCCTTCTAAAAGTTGTGCATTATCATAATGTCGGGGGATGTTAACTACAGGGCGGTTGTGGATGTTTTTGGATGGTTGGGTTAGGTTAACTGTGGTTGTGAAGTTTTGTGTCGGTTTTTTAGTTCTTCCGGGAATTTCAAAGTCAAAGTCAAATAATTTATTAGGCACATAAAAGGCACTTTTGAACGTCAACATTTATAAAATATAGAATTGATTCTAGTCGCTCCTTCCAAAAGATAGTTTTCGTATGGAGAAAAATGGGCAAGAAAGTCCACCGTTACTCTTTTAAAATGTTTCACAATATTTTGTAGGTATACCTTAATTATATAATTATATGTGAAGACGATGCACCTGGAATGAGATTACTATACCACAATAGGTAAAATAATTAAAAATGAAGCAATGACACAAAAATTAATTATGTGATGGATACATGATATTCACATAATTATTTACAAGCATTGTAAGCAGAGGGAGGGCTATGTTCAGCAGTGGACGTCTTTTGGCTGAAATGATGATGATTGTAAGCATTTGATAGCTAAACCGTGCTCATTCTGCAAATAAATATTAATTCCCTCGTTGGTTGCTCCAGTGTTGCGCAAGCGCTACTCCTGATCATGAGGTCCTGGGTTCGATTCCCAGGTCGGACAAAGTGTAATTGGATTTTTCTATCAGGAATTTCTCAACGGCAGCCAGGTTCTCAGTTGGAATTTGTGTCCAGTTGATGGCAAAAGGCTCGCCCCCTTTTACATGGGACTAAAACATAACTAGAGGAATGTGGATGTACTATAAGTACACTTCTGCCTAACACTTTGGAAAATATATGTGAGATGTTACGTAAATATTTATTATTGTAATATTTCTGCAACTGAAGCTGTTTGGTCTAAAATCCCAAAAATGAACTACCCTTAATACATCTTCGAATGTGAGAAGAGAATGAGCCGTAATTATTACAAGTACAATTTAATCAGTTAAAATTTAAAAAACCTCGACACTTACATTTCCTCATTTTTCTTTCCCACTCCATCACCAGACCCTGTTCACCATCTATCTATAACCTATTCATTGAGACCAATGGGCCCAAACACGATACCTGTGCTGTAAGTTGGTAAGGGAGTTGGGTATCTTGCAAATTCCAGGTGATGCTGGAGCATCAGTTCAAGGCTACTATGTTCTTCCAATATCATTGAAGTAACAGAATACCAAATTTTAAATCGATTAGACCTGTGGAAGATACTCACATCCATTCAAACTAGAAAAGAGCTGATAATCTTCAAACGCCAGAACCGATTTTGATAAAACATGTTTAAGAACCATCGCTAGAAAACTTGCTTTCAAATAAAAAAGACCGCATTTTAATCGGTCACCCGTTTAAGAGCTACGGTGCCACAGACAGACACACAGGCAGACACGTATACCGGTCAAACTTATAACAAACCTCTTTTTACGTCGGGGGTTAAAAATGAATTTGGACACAATTTTGACTAAAACGGATTGACTAGTTGTATTCACTTCCTCTCAAAACGGTGAAGGAAAACATCGTGAGGAAACCGGCATGTCCTAGAACCTAAAATTCGAAGACATGTGACATCTACCAACCCGCACTGGGCCCGCGTGGTGGATTACAGCCTACTCCCTCTCACAGAGAGGAGGCCTGTGTCCCAGCAGTGGGAATATATTTATAGGTTGATGATGATGATGATTCACAACCCTCCGGTTAACGCCTTAAGCCAAGGCTCGTACCCCACAGGGGGTGCCCTTAGCGAGCGTTTACCCTAGCTTTTTAGCTTAGTTTTATGTGTGCCCTGGCTGGAGGCTTTGAGTGTATCAGCTTAAGGCAGCCACAGGATTGATCGGTTAAATAGTCATGGTCTCAGAGATCAGCTATCAGATGTCCTAAAGAAAAAAAAAAAAGGAAAAGAAAAAGATGATTCACTTCCATGTCTTACCAATTATATGTATGTACTGCTGTATCACCATTGTAATTTACTGCGCATTGACTATCTAAATGTTACTTGTTTTCAAGCCACCCTGTATCATAACCGGAAGCCTGACCTTTGTCAGATTCTTGATGACGTAATGAGCAGTATTGTTCTAAAATTGAAAACTTATAATTTTGTTAAAGAACCTCTTTGCTGGGAAGTTATTTAAAAGTTTTTAGGCATATTTATTTTTCTTGTCCCTTAAATAGCTTTTGAATAGCTGGAGTCTTTATTTTATACTAGCTTTTATATTCTGCAGCTTTGCCCACATGTTAGTTGGCAATTATCCCACGGGAAGATACTACCGGGATAAAAGTATTCCATGTCCTAAACCAGTGGTCCCTGTGCGGCTCTGCACACATGTCAATGAGTGCGAGCGTTGATATGCACGAGTGTCGGGGTTTCGGTCACTAAGCAATATATCAAAGTTTATTTAAAATACAAACTATAATTCAAAATGTTATTTCCGAATCATTTTCACTTAAAATTTACAGGACTTCGAAAATTTATCATTTATTGTACCTACGGAGTACGTTGCAAAGTTTTCCGAAGTTAACTTGTTAATAAGTAAGAGGCCTTCATCATATTGTTATCAGCCGATATGATGATGATGATGATGAAGGCATCCTACTTCTTAGCAAATTAATTTTAGAAAGCGTTGTGGATTGAAGGAGGATGGGATTGAGACAAGTGTGTTGAGACAGTTTGGATATACATAAAGGATTGACTCTCATAAGAAATTTTAATCAGTAAAGTATTAATATTTGGCTTTATTGACTAATGAGTTTGCCAACCACTGTCCTAAACCAAAGTCATGGTCTACCTGTCAAAGTCGTCAAAACGTGACAAGGTAACAGATAGTCAGACAGACACAGTTACTTACTCGTTGATTATATTAGTAATTGATTGATTCGTTTGGACACGTTCAGTTACGTTATGTGTATATTCACAGTGTGAGTACCTCTAAATACCTATTCCATCTCTAACTACATAACCTCTAACCTCTGCCTTCCGCTTCGTGGAATACCGCGTGATGTGTGTTAGATTCGAAAGTGATTGACTTTGAACTGGGTCTTTGCGAATGCATCACAATTTTGGGACTCAATGTATTTTCTCGGAATTGTGTTAAGGGTACCAGTGCGTCGGGCATGTTCGCGGACACACACGTTGACAGCTTCCACGCCGTGCTCCGAAAGCGATGCGCCGCAGCGCTTGGCAGGTTGCGCGCCAGCACCAACAGAATCCTGGCTGTGATTGCGGATAGGCTGGACACGCGTTACGTCCAGCACTGGGTTAATACCTACATTAGAAAATAAGTTTTCATAATGTATTTTTTTAAATTAATTACTAACACTAGTTTCATAAGTTTTACTGTACTAACATTCTATGGATATCAGTCTGAATTAAAAAGTTTTTATTTTTTTATGTTTGAAGCTGTCCATATTCTCGCATAGAATGTATTAAAATACTGGTTAGTCAACGATACTTAATTAATTATTTGTGTTAATTTAAAAGTACTGTAACATCTTTCACTGACTTTAATAATCATCATTTGATTCAAGTGTGTATTATCACTCGCTTCATAAACGGTGAAGAAAAACATCGTGAGGAAACTGGAATGCCTGAGACATATTTCTCGACGGCATGTGAAGCCAAGTCAGAGGCCCATGGGCGCATAAAAACTCTGACACCAGGTTAGTCACTAACCACTAGACAAACAAAGAAGAAGAAGAACATAATCATAGTGAGACCAGAGTGAAAAGTAATGACATAAAACTAATTGTTAAAAAATTCAAAAGACCAACCAATTTTCAACTACTAAAACTAAAATAATGAAGACCCACAAAAATAAAACTAAAAACTAGCAACGACGCTCAGACGATACATCTATATTTTACTAATATCGAACATATTCGATACTTACGACTCATACGACGTAGTAGGTACACAATTTTGAGGGGACCCATATTGCAAGAAACTACACATCAAATAATCGTAAAATGAAATCAGACGGAATAAATAACTTTTGATCAGATATTTTTACGACGATATTTTACTATTATGGCATAGTTTTGTACTGCGTACGTACACGATATAAAATGTTGGGGTATCAGCTTCCATTTTTACTAATATTATCGAATTGCAAACCTTCGCTGTTGAATCTTGCTTGTTGAGCATCATCATATTTTATGGTTGTGGGTATCTTTTGGTTGACTGAGGGGCTCGTGACTAGTAAATAATTGTAACTACCCCACGGGTCGATCGGAGGTTAAGTTACGCTAATTAAGTCGGTTCGTCGATGGGTGGCCGCACAGGTATAGATATACCTAGATAACGCAAGAGCAACTACTTCGCGTGCCATTTTCGTGCTCATTTTACGTACAATAATCGTAAGCTGCCACTTTCGCGCTCAGTCTGCATCGGCGCCACGCTTGTCGGAAGTCAGTTAAAAAATTGAAAATGGTTAATTACGCTGTTATAAATTGTAAAAACTATGCAAATGCGAGGAGAAAAAGTAAAAGAAACGTTTCTTAGTGCTTTCCGGCCACCGTAGGCGCGGGCTTGCGGACGGTGAGCAATGGGTAGCTCGCCGTCCGAGAAGAACCAAGCCCGGGTCGACGGCGCGTCGTGTTCCACGCGCGCCTCAAAGAGATGTCAGCAGAATTGACGGGGTCCGCTAGGGCCAGTGCCTGCCGGGGGTTCGAAGAAAACCGATAGGGAAATCGTGGCCCTCGGCAACAGGGCAACCGAAGGAACACGGGTGGGTTTTAGTCAGTAGGAGTCTGACACGCCCTCCCGCTCCACCCAGAGCGGGAGAAGTTATTTGATAATTTCCCACCCAGAAAAAAAAAAAAAAAGTGCTTGTGACGTCATAGTAGGTAGTCAAAAAATGGCACGCTAGGTTTTCATACAGATCATGGTACTTGCGTTATCTAGGTCTATCTATATCTGTGGGTGGCCGTGACTCGGAAAGTATGTTTTAAGCCGTTGGTCCCGACTGTCATTCATAGATCTTTGACAGTCGTTACGGGTAGTCAGAAGTCCAAAAGTCTGACAACTAGTCTTACCAAGAAGTATCTTTAACATGGGTCACATTTCACTTTGATATTTAAACTCAAAACATAGTGCGAGAAACTCTACAGTATTAACATTACATAACATCACGCCTGTGTTCCCCGAAGGGTAAGTCAGAGGTGTACCTATAGTACACCCACATTTCGCAGCATTAACGTTTCCGAGAATTCTGTCATCATTTAGCTTTTACAACTAAACTGGGTAAGCACATAGTATAAAGGACATAGGAACGGCATAAAATAAATCATACGTTATATTCCTGATGTATGTTGATGCTACGTATTGTCCGTATTTACTTAGAATAGATTATGTATGGTTTTGTATAGATAGGACAGTTTGTGTAATGGTTTTGGAACAAAGTTTCTTATCGCACTTTATACTCTGCACACTTGGCGAATGAGAGTTAGACTGAAAAAAGTGTAACATTTTGAACGTCACGACACTTTTGCAATAGGGATGATGACTAAAAATGTTTTTTTTGGTTATTCATATAGATTATTAAAAAATATTGGACACGTATTTTTTCTTTTTTTACGTAATCAAAATATTATGGCGATAAATTGAGTTAAAATGTGCCAAGACGTCATGAGTATGTAGATTGTATATTTACTTGTGACGTAGTGACCCCACTTTCCAACTCCAATGCGTTTTATTCAAGTATTTGTTATTAATATGATAAAGCAAAAAATACGTGTCTAATATTTTTTTATTATCTGTCTGACGGACTAAATAGTTTTTTTTTTTTTACCCAGACATCATCCCTGTTGTCTAGGTAAAGAATGGATAACTTTGAAAAAGCATATAATAGACCTTATGGCATAAACATATACATTATTATTAGTTAGGCTTAGGATTTGCACAATGTACAGTTACGGCTATGGTTACGGTATACACTATGACTAGGCTAGGGCGCAGTAAAGAAGTAGTCAACTTAGAACACCCGTCCGAATAGCACCTGCGACTCAGCAGCCTACTGCTGGGATGTATTTGTTTTACAGGACGTTATTAAATTAAAGATATTGATAAAACAAATTTCGTTTGTACGTAAGCGTGTGTAATTAATAAACATTCTAGTGATTTTTATCGATATCTTTCATTTAATCATGTCCTGTAAAACAAATACATCCCAGCAGTAGGCTGCTGAGTCGCAGGTGCTATTCGGACGGGTGCTCTAAGTGGACGACTTCGCAGTAAGTACATATATTTTAGTAACGTATCTGTATTGTATTGTAAAGTAATGTTACATCTTGACATTTAATCTATGTTCATACCTTCGTTAGATTATATATTATTCTATGGTATCGCCACTCGCTATGATTGCAATCGCGTTCACGTTTTGCGTTTGGCGTGTGTCCAGTTATTTTACATTTAGCTGATTTTCTTCAATGCAGTACACAAGACATAAATCCAAACCTGGACAAACAACAAATGTATAAACTCAGGTAATGAGTACTGTAAAATACAAGTTACAATTTAGCAAAATTTTTCTTTTTTAAAGTGAAACTTTTATTACATTGTCTCAAACTTTTTCGTCTGTGTGTTGCATGTCGCGTGACGGTCGGCCGCGGAGTAGGGATAAAGTGAAAGGCGCTCGTCAAAGCAGCAAGGCCAATATGGCGGCGCCTATAGAAGTTTCACTTTTACCGTGGTTTCATAAAACCCCACAATCTTTTTTTTAATAAGCCAAACCCTTCAAGGATGGCAACACCGAGATAAATAGAACGGAGGGCTTCAATCAATATTGATCGAACATGGCGTGACATTGTACAGACCCTAAATAAAAGCTGATTTAAAACGAAATTAATTATTATGTTCCTCAATCGCCTCTTTAAAAGTCACTCATCCATTTCATGGCTCCAATTTTTATCCGCAACTGAGATATTTCAATGACCCATCTCCTCTCCCAATTAATCTATGTCAGTACCTCCGTTAGAATATCTGACGAATGGTTGCTTTGATTGCGTTCACAATACTCTTTTGGCATCTGTCCAGTGTTCTAAGACAGCCATATTTGTTTGATTGCTGAGGTCGTATCCGATTACTGATAACTTGTATGCACGAACGTATGTTTTCAGAGTCATCAGTATAATATGAATCTGTGTTCAGCATTGAGAGTTTTTGCAATGCTTTTTGTTTTTAGAGACTTGTGGTTATCAAAATCAATAGATAAATTTGTGATTAGCTTAAGCATAATCAGCCTATAATTTTCACACTGTTGGGACACAGGCTTCCTGTCTGTGAGTGGGCTGTAATCCACTATGCGGGCCCAGTGCGGGTTGGTGAATGTCACATATCTCCGAATTTTTTGTTGCGAAGACATGCCGGTTTCCTCACGACGTTTTGCTTCACCGTTTTGGTGCAGTAGCAGTGGTGCCTGCCTGGTTTTGAACTCACACTCTGGGCCACCAATGCTCTTAAGATTTGTGATGATCAATAGATAATTGTGATTTGTTATATCACTATTAAGTAGATGGACGTCACTATTGTGCTGTCGCTACTCTATGTCCGGTTGGTGTTTATGGATACTCGGCACTTGTCCGTAGCTTTCAACTCTAGCTACCATGTCAGAAAGTCTTATTAAGTCTTGTTTATATTCACAATAAACATAATTGAAAATGTATACTGCGTTCTCATTCCCATAACACAAAACATGGTCAAATTTAGCTCCAGTAGTGCTATTCTGTAAGCATCTCACCGTGTTATCTTAGGTGAAGTGAGCGTGGAGTGAGCTGTCAGTTGCTAAGAATTGACACTATTGGCATTTCACTTCACCTAAGATATCACGGTGAGATTTTTACAGAATAGCACTACTGGTACTCATTTCATTCACAGGTTCGCAGTTGTTGCTTAAAACCCTGTCAATAGGTTGGTTTCAGTACGAATACCTGTGACAGTGAGTAGAGAGCAGTGGTGGCCCAGTGGTAACGGCCACGACTTACGAGTTGTAGGTCGTAGGTTCGAACCCAGACAGGCGCTTTACTTTGTGTAAATTATTTCATCACCACTGTTCTTAAAACGGTGAAGGAAAACATCGTGAGGAAACCGGCATGTCCTAGAACCGAAAATTCGAAGACATGTGACATCTACCAACCCGCACTGGGCCCGCGTGGTAGATTACGGCCCACTCCCTCTCACAGAGAGGAGGCCTGTGTCCCAGCAGTGGGAACATTATAGGCTGATGATGATGATGATGATGACCTGTGACAGTTAGAAAAAATCCCAACTTTTTTGATTCCGATTTGTTTCGTATTGACAAGACAACGCAGCGATGTCCTTAGATATATCTGTGCACAAAATATGGCCCACACAAAACGAGCCGGTGAAATATCGTGCGTCTAGCGAATTCGAAATCATCTTTACAAGTAATAATCATCAGTGTATTGTTTATCTTATGACTGCCAGAATATTTCATATCTTCATTGAATTTTTTTTTTTGCTTCAGCCTTACTATCGAAACTTGCGTTTCGTTCGCAGTTTTGTTTTGGCATGAACCCAAACGCTTTTAGATCCCCATATTTGTTTGATTGCTTAGCTCATTTTCGATAACGGATAACTTCTCAATTTATGTCTAGAAGAATGTTGACATCCTACACAAAGCATCCTTCAACTAATTAAGAGATTCTGTTGGCTGACATTATTACAGTGGGCAGTCGTCAGTAGCCATACTTCTTTGTTGCGTGTTGTCTAGTTTAGTATCTATCATGGTATCACGCAACCAATGTTATAGATTTTCGTTGGCAGAAGCTATCAATTACCTCAGTCAATCACAATTCATTGGTAGTTAGAAGCTTTACCTTGGTTATAGCCTTGCATTTAGTTCACCTTGTTCCGATTTAGTCTTCTTTTGCTGCGTTCTTCAATCCTTTCGTCTCCTCTCTCTTTTTGGCATATAAAAACAACCTACTGACACTTCAGCTATCTAACTTTGCAAACTATGTAGGTAACCATAAATCGTTCTCACAAAATTGAGTAAAACTTTGTAATAAAGTAAAGTATTATTAGTTAAGCTGTTCACTGAATGAATTCGTAGGCAATAATTCAACGAATTCTCCCAATCCAATATTTAAATAGGAATATTATTAAGCCAGACTCAATTTAGTCTTAAAATCTATTCGAAAAAGCTCGAGAATTTCTGTACCAGAATGATTCGAACAAGAATTTGTAAATAAGTCAATATCAACTCCATTTTAACTTGCTTTTAGGAACTGGGTTCCTTTTAACGGTTACTTCAAAAAGCCGGAAATCACAAATTCGATTTTGGGGTCAAGTCAAGTCAACACAAAAGTTAATTAGTACCGGTACTGGTGAAAACGGGTTAAAGGCTTTAACCCTTACAGCGATCAGTATAAGGCCTGTTACACACGTCTCGGTTTCTTTAGCTCCTTAACACACACACGTTTTTCTTGCCGTGAAAAACTACGGTTTATTCAGCGTCTGTAGACACGGTAGTCAGTGTTGTATAGATTACTATGGAAGTTTTTTGACGATACGGAGGCACTACGGCACGGCCGTATACCATAGAACCGTGGCATATACAAGGTTACACAATTTTTCTACGACGCAGTTATCACGCGATACTGTAAAGAAACCGTGCCGTGTACAAAGGGTTTTACGTTATGGCACTCTAGCCGCAGCGTAGAATAATCATGCGGACTTGTAGGTATATGACACGGAAAACCACCAGACGACGCCTACCCAATTCATATTGACCGCACGCAGCAAATTGTCACTCAAGTACAAATTGCGCATCTACAACGCGGTCATCCGTCCCATCATCCACGCCATCTCCATAGGATGCAGACCCTACAAAACCATTTCCGTAGAAAGGTTACGGGAGCCCCCTTCTATGTCCGCAATTGGGATCTTCACTTAGATCTAAAAATGCCCACTGTTCAGCAGTTCATGAAACGTCTCTCAAAGTGTTTCTTCGACTCTGTTATAAAGCACCCCAATCCCCTGATTGGGGCAGCCACCCATTACCCTTCCTCCCACACAAGTAAGATTCGCTGACAAAGGCATACTATTAATATCCCAGATGACCCCACAACCCTCATCCAGGAGAGTAGTAGGAAAACCAGTACTTTTCTTGAAATTCCCCTAATAATAATATTAATCCAATCCAGCCTGTCCTTTGCTATCCTCCCCCAGCGACGCCCTAAGCCGAGGTCCGTACCCATAGGGGGTGCCCTTAGCGTGTAGTCGCTTATAGTTTCTAAGTTTTATGCCCTGGCTGGAGGCCTTAATTTATTGAGGCAGCCACAGGAAAGTCCGGTTAAGCAGCCGACAACCCCTTAGGTTGACCTGCAAGATGCCAATCTAAAAAAATAAAAGGCGACGCATTCGGTGACGGTGCCATGCCGTAGTGTCACCGTGTCTGTCAACAAGCTTCATAGTGATTCATACAACACTGACAACCATACTTACACACAGCGAATCAACCGTAGTATTTAACGGCAAAAAAATGTATGTGTGTAAAGGGCGTAAAGAAAAGACGCGGGTTTCCGGTAAAGATAAATCGGTATCGATCGGTGCGGATAAAATAGCCCCATATTAACTCATGCGCTTACACATAAAGAAGCAGGTAAAAGTTGTAACCGTTTCTTTCCGCAGATCAGCCTGCAGGGATTTGTACCGGCAAATCCGCGGCTTTATGCAAGTACCCTTAGACCCTTTGTCCACTGCCACCGTAAACGGGACGTAAAAAAAATATAAACATTTTACAAAAAAAAACAACCGACTTCCAAAAAAAAAACACTACAAAGTGAAAAATAACTTTTTTTTAAGAAGTCGGTGTCTTTAGTTTTGAATTTTCGTTTCTTGCCACCGACTTCCTTTTTTTTGGAAGTCCATTGATTTTTTTTGTAAAAAGTTTTTTTTTTTCACATTTTAGTTGTGGTATTTACCCCACACAAATTCGAATACCACTACCTGCTATGTAAATAACAGTGACAGGAATTTTACATACCATCCACATACTAAGTGGGAAAAAATACGTATTATTGAAGCTAACTCAAAAACTACCGAAGTAAAGTTAATCCCATCAAAAACATAAATGTGAAAATGGGAGCCAAATTCCATAAATATGGTTGTCGACTTCGCCGACAAAAGAATTGAAATCTAAATGGGTGCCAAGTTCTGTAGATAATCCTGAAATTTATTTATAAGAACATGCAACTTTCTAAAATAAAATTAAAACACAAATTCTTGTTTTTTCTGCTATAACAATGTTTGCTATTTAAAAATATAACTTCTTAAATTTGAACAGTCGAATTATTTACACAAAGCACTTAGGATAAATTGAAGCTCAAGATTTGACTTGGCTAGTTTTTACATACAAGTTATCTTATATTTGGCTAATCAATTTATCATCTTTATATTTGTCTACAGTGTCGCGGTGCAAAAGAACTAAAACAAACAGGGTAACTTTTTTATGCTGGTGTGCATTACAGCTACGTCTTACACTCGCGCCACGTCATTGTGCTGTAATTTTACTTTTTTAGTGTGCGTGCATTAAGCGGCTAACAGTTGGACGCTATTTTTTTATCGAGTTTACAGCTTTGACTGTCTACCTAGGCATATTTAATTATTATTATTTAATTTTAAGTAGGCACTCAACATCAAATAAGTAATTCATGATGTGCTTACCTGTAAGAAATTTCTACACTAGTCTATAAGTTTATTGCATGTATCTCATATCTTTGTATCGGTGTACTTAATTGTTGGTGAGCCAAATAAATAAAGTAAAATATTCATATTTTTGTTCTTTATGTTATGCGCAAGTTACTGTTTCTTATTGTAACTGTTTACAGCTTTGACTGTCTACCTAGGCGTATTTATATATTTGTTCTTTATGTTATGCGCAAGTTACTGTTTCTTATTGTAACTGTAAGGTCAAAATATCTTCTTTCTCTAAAATTTCAGCTTGCTGGTAAAAACTAGCCAAGTCAAATCTTGAGCTTCAATTTATCCTAAGTGCTTTGTGTAAATAATTCGACTGTTCAAATTTAAGAAGTTATATTTTTAAATAGCAAACATTGTTATAGCAGAAAAAACAAGAATTTGTGTTTTAATTTTATTTTAGAAAGTTGCATGTTCTTATAAATAAATTTCAGGATTATCTACAGAACTTGGCACCCATTTAGATTTCAATTCTTTTGTCGGCGAAGTCGACAACCATATTTATGGAATTTGGCTCCCATTTTCACATTTATGTTTTTGATGGGATATCATTACTTTTTGTAAAGAAATTATTATTATTCGTCAATCAAACGTGATCTATTAAATTCTTTTTGTAAATATGCGTAGCAATATTGTGTAAGAATGTAGGTATTTCTTTCGTAACAATTGTTACAATTTTCCGCAATGATGTCAGATCGCTGAGCCGGCGCGGCAAGTATTATTATTAAAAAAAACGTATGCAGTCGGGGAGCCTCATGTCGTATGGCATTTTACTGTGGGGTCGGGCTGCTGACATTGAATCCATCTTTATTTTGCAAAAGAGAGCTATCAGAGCCATTTATAATCTACGTCGCCGCGAATCTCTCACGAAACTTTTTAAAAGGATTAATATTATGACGGTACCTTGCCAATTCATTTATGAAAATATTATGTATGTAAGGAAAATCCACATCTCTTTAATAAAATAAGTGATAGACATAATTTTAATACTAGAAATAAAGATAAACTAGATCAACCATTTTTTAGATTATCTTAAGTACATACATCTTTTATGGGGTACTGTGTTAAATGTTACAACAAAATACCTTGTGACATTTAGCAATTAAATGAAAGAAAATTTAAAACTCATATTAAAAACACACTTTGTAAACAAGCATATTACAAATTAGAGGATTATATCCAAGATAAGAGTGCTTGGAAACATGCTGGTCCTGCTCCATAGGACAATTTAGAATCAAGACAAAATCAAAATGTTTGCTAATTTAATTGTAAAATTTATTACTTTGTGTTTTATGACATTGATTTTACATTCTGTGATTACTTCCTCACACACTGACTTATTAATTGTAAAATTTTAGGAAAATCGTCTACTTTTACAATGTTTGTAAATATGTGAGCACCATATATCTATCACATATTAAATTATCTGTCGTTGTTTCATTTTTAATTCTTTTTACCTATTGTGGTATAGTAATTTTATTCTAGGTGCACCGTCTTCACATATAATTATTATTTAACAAATGTACGTACATATACAAACAATTGTAAAACATTTTAAAAGAGTAACGGTGGAGTTTCTTGCCCATTCTTCTCCTTACGAAAACTACCTTTTGGAAGGGGCGAATAGAATCAATTTTATTATTTTGTAATTTTTGACGTTCAAAAGTGCCATACATGGGCCTATTTGAAATTAATGATTTGACTTTGACTTTGACCCCGTCAGGAACAAAGTTCCTTCTCACGTATGATTTAATTATTTAATTTTTGCAGCCGCCCCCTTTTTTTTAAGTATCTTCTCCCGCTCTGGGCGGAGCGGGAGGGCGTATCAGACTCTTACTGACTAAAACCCACCCGTGTTCCTTCGGTTGCCCTGTTGCCGGGGGCCACGATGTCCCTATCGGTTTTCTGCGAACCCCCGGCAGGCATTGGCCCTAGCGGATCCCGTCATTTCTGCTGACATCTCTTTGAGGCGCGCGTGGAACTCAACGCGCCGTCGACCCGGGCTTGGTCCTTATCGGACGGCGAGCTACCCATTGCTCACCGTTCGCAAGCCCGCGCCTACGGTGGCCGGAAATCGGCTCGCGATTCCCGCCCCGGGCGTCTCCTCCTGCAGCGGTTAGGGGCGTGAGGGCGCGAACTTTGCCTCTACCTCACGCGTTCCGCCTCCTCCTTCGCGAGCATTACCGCTTCGCAGAAGGAGGTGACGGCCTGCCATTTCCTCTCGCTCCGTACCATGGCTTGAACCAGGGCCGGACGCGAGAGATCACCGCCGCCGTTGCAGCCGCCTCTTGGATTTACATTTTGACCTCACTATGGACTTAACTATTCGTAAGTATATATTAAAAATTAAACGACAGTAGTCCCTAAAACAATAGTCATACGATCTATCAATTCAAAAACGTCTCAAGCATAGTACCAACGTACCAACTACCTTGAACATACCGACCTGAGGTTTGTAACAACGTTTTTCGAGATCAGAGAATGAATTAAATGAATTCACTGCCGCCTAACATTAGGGACCAAGATTTTGACACGTGACACATCAGTTGACTCGACGGGGTGTTTTGAATTCAGTCATGAAATTCAGGAATTTACATCAACTTTTGGCATTCGAATCAAAAATGTATAGTTAGCTGTCAAATTATAAGACGCTGGAGATCAGCGCCATCTGAAGTGAGCAAGTGGCAGTTTTTAACCCCATTTGAAAATTTGTCGTCATGACTGTCATTTTCATAGTTTTCGGGAGATAGTGCTAATATCGAATTAGATGGACATTCTGGATTTTAAGATGGCGGCTATTCCAAATAATAATAATATTGTAGATCAATTGTCATACTCATCAATTTCATGCCAATTGTAAACTTGATAATCAAAATCCGTAAAAAAACGGACCTCTTAATTTCGTCAAGTTCGTCTGTCCGTGCGTCCGGATGTCATACAGTCATTTAACATGGAGACTATTTACACTCTATCGATGAAAATTTTGAAAAAGGTGTATTTTTTGCACCGTTAAACAATGGTGTAGTGAAATTACGATAAACATAATAGTGGGGGTGGCATTCTCCATACTTACATATAACCGAGAGATGAAAAAAATCTATGCATATAAAGCGTGTATTGTTGGATCTCATAATTAAAATGTTAAGATGTTTCTAAGTGACTTTGCTTTTGAAGTCAATAATTTTTGAGATACAGTTTATTTTCGGTTACAACCGCAGAATTAACTTTGTTTGTTATAGTTTTTTCGAGAAATACAAACTTATTTTTGCAGTCGATAAAATTGATACTATGCAATGTTTATGCGTAAATATTCATCCCAATTACGGAACCCTTCACTGTGCGTAGTCCGACATACATTTGGGCAGTTTTTTTTAAATTTCGTTTTGAAACTACCTCAAAAATAAACAATTTCTATTACTCGAGTAAGATTATCCTATTAAAAAGAAATACTATCAAACTCATACAACTAAAAAAAAATGATTGTTGGTTTTATGAAACCACGGTAAAAGTGAAACTTTACACGGTCAGCTGCTGCGAACTATAGGCGCCGCCATATCGGCCTTGGCTGCTCTGACGATCGCCTTTCACTTTATCCCTACTCCGCGGCCGACCGACACGCGACATGCAACACACAGACGAAAAAGTTTGAGACGATGTAATAAAAGTTTCAATTTAAAAATATAGACGTCATTTAAAAGTGTTTGCGGAATACCTACCTAATTTATATAATTAATTTAACATCATTCCCAAACAAAATTTTCTTAAGCCTACCTAAAAAATGTATACTAGGCATTCTATATCAGAAAGTATCAAAAATAAAATCCACAGTAAATAATTGTCCAAAAAATTTAAAATAATTTTGAACAACGTTCCGAATTTAAATTCAAATAAATAGAAACAATTCGGCGCGAAATTCAATAAATGAGGTAAGTATCTATCCTCGTTCTATGTGTTGACTCGTTTTATATTGAATGTCCTAAAAACGATTAAACACTAGAAAAGTATAAATAATTATTTTAAACAATGTTTATTGTATTTAATGCTTAAAACAATTTTATTTTAATTTTCAAGTATAGATTTCAGACATTCGACATAATTATAAATTAATCGAGACAATCAAAATTGAAAAAAAAAAAAAACGTTTGGCATAATCGTTTTCGCACATCATTACAATAAAAAAAAAAAAACAATGATCGACAATTTTTAACACAAATTGAGTAGTAGTAATGAATATTACGTATTATTGAACATGTGTTCGTATAATAAGTAAAGATCTGGGCATTTTCTAGTTACTTATAATATTTTTAATCACATTTGTCACATTTAAAGTCGTATCAGATATGTGTATGTGTGTTAATTGTGAAAAGTTAAAATGTAAACACGCACGATTGGCGCGAATCTTCGACTTTTGATATCAAAAACTTCATTACTACTACTTATTTAACTTGAAAAATGGATGAATTCGTCAAATAATTAAATGTTGTAATAGTCGCTGTCCTTATGGTGGAGTTTGGATGTTCGCAATCCCCAATTTTTATGTTTTTTAGCCTCGACCTCGACTGTCATCAAAATGGCGATTATCGCATTTACAGACTTGAATTTTATAAAGGTAAATTAATAATCTTGCGCGCTAAATATGAAAGATTTAATGGCATAAACATTATTTTAGCCAACTCTCTTAATTAAAGATGAATAATCTCATTGGCAGCAGCATTTTCAGTGCTTCTATAGGAAGGTTTACTTTAACAAATAACACAACAATACCTAAATACTAAAAACATTTTATTTCTCATAGAATTTAAAACGGCTTCAGCTTCATTCTCATAAAAAAGCAGCGTAGGTACGGTAGATGGTAGATGTACGCTTTCCCACAAAACAGTAATAAGCAATGATGATCTCTTAAACAATTTGTCCTATTTTGCTCACTTATCAATAATTATGTACACTAAGTCCTGCTGCTCACATGTCACGATTTGATTCTGGCCCTAACCAGATTATTGTTTTGATCTATTATGGGTAAATCTTTTACACTCTAGGGTGGCTCTGTTTTTATCATCACTTGCTTGCCTATAAACATCTCTGGTAGCAGCCTCTCTCAGTAAGCATGACAAACTTTATCCAAATGTATACCTAACCTAGAAAGTAAGAAAATACTCTTATTGTTGTTTATTTACTTTTGTATAATAATTATATCACTCATAGTAATTCTGCCATTTTAAAAACACTAACCTGATGACTTCTGTGACCTGCAGTTGACATGCCACATACATAACATAATATGCTTAGATTTTGCTGAGCAAGTAATACTTGGGATAGAGTTGTAGATAATATAATCAATAATGTCAAGTCTTGCAATAACACATGTCATCGTCATACCTGAAAAAGGTAAAAAAATTCAGTGTATTTACTTATGCTATATAATTACATCATACTATAGACATTTACAGCTGACGACGCGCGACGTACCCCTGACTGAACATAGGCCTTCTACTAATAGGCTGCTAAAATCAATGAGGTTATACAATACGACGGTGTTTATAAATATTTAGAGAACATAATAAACTTACCCAGGGCCATGGAAAGATAAGCAATAGTTCCTCTGGCTTCAATTTAAATTGACAGCATTAAATCGTAACGTAATATAAGTATAAAGTAAATACGGAAAAATAAATTCAAATCAACGTAAAACAAACAGCCAACAATGCCATTGATCTGACAGATTTTTTTTGACAGTTTGACATTATGCATGGTGTCAGTGTTACCAGGTTTAACTATTTTGGTAATCGATTGACGAAATCGATTGGGTGATTATCAGTGATCGGAGTAGGTCGATTGATTTTACGTACTCGCATCATGAATAGTCATAGAAATCATAACATGGATAAGCCTTTTTTCCGGGATTTCATTTTGGTACTTACGGGATTGAATCAAATATTGTTAAAGTAAGGATTTTTAAACTACTACATTGGAAATTTATAGAATGCGATAGATAAATATTTAAAATATATTATATTGTTTTATAGTATATCTATCCTTTTCTTGGAGTCCGATCACCTATATACTATTAAACAGACAGCAAAAGGGTTGAACATTTCTTATTCATATTGATGTATTCTTTATTCTACACATTACAACATTTGAAATTCCTTAAAAAATCTTAATAATTTCAAAATCCCGGAATCCCGGAGGCGTATCCATACTAATATACGTGCCAGTTCATTGACCTCAAATCAATCTACTTACTCTGATCACTGGTAGTTTATAAAATAACATTACTGCCTCGAAACGCTTTTAAGTTGTTGAGTATATTCAGACCATATAATATTTTATTTATTGTAAAATCATAGTTTTACAGTATTTGAGTATAATAAATAGCATTTAAAACATACTCGTGTAGTGGATACTCCACCATGTGGGTTAGTATCGATATTTTCAATCGATTACAAATTATTTTATTGGAATAGTCTGTCATCTGGCAACATTCAGGTTAGGATTGAATGGCGGATGTAGTTCTTTATTAAGTATCAACAAAATAAATATTTATTAGGTTCTCTAATGCTAGAAGAAATAAATTTTGATAAAACGACTTGAAAAAAATACAACATAATTTTTGATAAATAAGCTTTGACACAGTATCATACCATGGGCCTGCTTTCGGGAAATCTCTTTTCAACTTTCTAGGTCACCCGGAAATGGGTTAAATGTTTTTGATGTCTAGTGACAGGGTCGTTGATAAAAATGCCGATTTTTATACGTTAATATCTCAATAACCGTTTGAGTTTTATTTATGAAATTTGGAGTTCTAGTTAATCTAAGGGGTTTTTATAAATAAACCAAATTTCATGAGTCTATGTTACATAGATTTTGAGTTATTAAGGGGTCAAAAGTGGCTCCAAATGGTTCGTGTAATATAACACACTGCAGCCGTGTCTTGCCTAGTACTTGGCTCGACACGCTGCCGCGTGTCTAGATAAAATTTATATGGGACCACCGATTCTTTTTGTTTGGTAGGCCATACTCCAGAGAGTATGGCCTACCAAACAAAAAGAATCGTTAAAATCAATTCATAATTGGCGGAGTAATCGCGTAACAAACATACAAAAAAAAAAAACATACAGTTGAATAGAGAACCTCCTCCTTTTGGAAGTCGGTTAAAAAATGAGATGACGTCGCCGAAGTAGCGATACATACGTTTACTGTGGTCGCGTATCCACCGCAAGTCCGTCACTCGAGCGCCGGGATCACGTTAACGGTGGCGGTGGACAATTAACTTTAGACATTAAAACCCAAATTATGAAATGTTTATTTGAATTTTCAGACTCTTTTGTTTCAATATTTTTAACTAAAAATTATTTTACTAATTAATACGTTTTATATTTTCATGGAACTTGAACTTTGAGTGGGCTTTACTACGCGTGGTTTTTGAGTTCAAAAGGATTCTTGGTATTTTTAATGTCAGCATTAATGAGAGGATAATGACGTTATTGTTAACATAAGTCCTACCTACATAATTATTTTTGTATACATTTTTTTATGTCGTTTTTACCAATTAGATGGAGCCAAATATTTGTTATTTAGGATGTCAACAGCGATACATATACAGGGTGGTAAGGATATCGACGCGAAAACTGTTACCGTGGATTCAGTACATAATTTTGAAGCCCCTTGCGTTGAAAATTTTCGTCGGTTATTTAAAAAATCTGCTGTTCGATACATTTTGACCGCGTAGATATTGTAGTTTTCTATGAAACAGCAGATTTTTAAGGTTCCGTATTAAACAAGGAACCCTTATAGTTTCGTCATGTCCGTTTGTCTGTCTGTCTGTCTGTCTGCGGTCTAGCTCCGAGACCCTTAGTACTAGAAAGCTGTAATTTGGCATAGGTATACATATTAATTACGCCAACAAAGTGGTAAAACAAAATATGAAAAACATTTTGTTTTAGAGTATCTCTTATACACGTAAAGTGGTGATGTTTATTTTTTTACCCCATGGTGAGGGGTATCATTGGAAAGGTCCTTCAAAAATATTGTGAGTTTGTGGAAACCATTTTTGGATTCAGAGATTCGTTTGCGAAATATTAAGCTTTAAAGTGCTAATTTTTGTTAGAGTCAAGGGTCCCCCCCCTGCCGGCTAAATAGTTGGTTTTGGGTGTGTGAAAAAAATCCCAACAGTAGTTTATATAACGAAATTAAAAGAAAAACTATCACAGCTAAGTAGGCTTTACAGGTTAACGAGTAATAATCAACCAACTTAACTTTGCAGTTGTAAAAACATGTTTTCCCATACATTCCGTATGGGAGAACATATTTTTCAACTACAAAGTTAAGTTTGTTTTTGGGATAAATTCATCCCAACTACGGAACCCTTCATTGTGCGTGGTCCGACACGCACTTGGCCGGTTTTTTTTAAAATAACCAACGAAAAGCAACGCAAGGGGCTTCAAAATTATGTACTGAATCCATGGTAACAGTTTTCGCGTCGATCTAGTTATGTTTGCGGGGCCAACATGGCCTGAAATCGCACAAAGGAAGGAAAAAATGGAAGCCTTTGCCCAGCAGTGGGACACAATATAGGCTAACTAAAAAAACCGACAAAAAATTTCAACCATTGTGTTGAAATTTGTGTGGGGTTCAGAATCATGTATTGAATCCATAGTAACAGTTTTCGCGTCGATGTCCCTGCCACCCTGAATAATATTATAGTACCTATGTCACAGTATATGTGTATAACAGTAGCTTATAATAGGTTTCCTATATAACCAGGATAAATATAAAACATGCGAATCTAAAGTTTCTTATAAATAAGTACATCGGATAAAACGGTTTTACCATAATCCTAAATAAAATATAAGTTATCTTCATAACGTGTAAATATGATTAGCTAAAAGCGAAACTGTTCCGAACTCGATCAGATTAGTTCAATCTAAGTAAAGTTGTCAAGTAGAACCAACTTCTACATCACATCTTTCCGCATTAATGTTCCTAACTTTTGCGGGAAAATCTTAGAAAACATTAATGTATTTTGTTTTTAAGATGTCTTTTTAGGGTTCCGTTGCCAAATGGCAAAAAACGGAACCCTTATAGATTCGTCATGTCTGTCTGTCTGTCTGTCTGTCTGTCCGTCCGTATGTCACAGCCACTTTTTTCCGAAACTATAAGAGCTATGCTGTTGAAACTTGGTAAGTAGATGTATTTTGTAAACCGCATTAAGATTTTCACACAAAAATAGAAAAAAATACAAATAATTTTGGAGTTCCCCATACTTAGAACTGAAACTCAAAAAAAAAAATTTCATCTATCCCATACGTGTGGGGTATCTATGGATAGGTCTTCAAAAATGATATTGAGGTTTCTAATATCATTTTTTTCTAAACTGAACAGTTTGCGCGAGAGACACTTCCAAAGCGGTAAAATGTGTGTAACCCCCTGTAACTTCTAAAATAAGAGAATGATAAAACTAAAAAAAATATATGATGTACATTACCATGTAAACTTCCACCGAAAATTGGTTTGAACGAGATCTAGTAAGTAGTTTTTTTTTTAATACGTCATAAATCGTAAACCGCAATTTACCTTTCATTCAATGTTACTTGCTGCTACGGAACCCTACATGGGCGAGTACGACTCCCACTTGGCCGCTTTTTTTTATTATTCTTAACTTTAGCATCATCTGCCTAGCCTTCTTCCAGCTATGTTGGGGTCGACTTCCAGTCTAAATACCAGTATCTCACATGTAGGGAATGCCTATCTGACCTCCACAACCCAGTTACTGGGTAAATTCGCGTTATGCTCGTGAACGGGTGCTGCTTGTGGTGACTGGTCGTCTTGCTGATCATGGTTTTGTTATTGTAACTAACTGTTTATTTATTTTACCTCGATGGTCCTAGTTTATCATTTATAATAACTTCCAATTATAGCTTTAAATAGCTTTATGTAAGCGGGCACGCCCTTTATGCCTTGAGGCTTTTATTTAGATACGAGTATTTAGTTCTGTTTACGTTTATTTTTTATTTCTGCTTGAGTATAGTTCTCGAAGTTTTTGGTTGGTATATTGGCGTGTGCTAGCTGACATATGGCGAATAATTTATCATTTAAATTATGTTTTGTGTTGCATAATGAACTTACATTATGCATTTTGCATACTATTGTATAGAATCATTTTTTCTAACTTGAACAGACAGCTGTGCTGCTGGGGAGTTTGTTGCGCCACTTCTTCTTCCCAGCTAAAGGCACTAGGAAGTGGTGAAGGGTGGGCGTTTTGGGGGACTGTCTTATGTAATTTTGACGTTCGAAAAGTGCTGATTCTCAGCCTAGTTTGAATAAATGACTTTTGAATTTGAATTTGAATACGATACCATTTCGTAAGACTGGTTGTCAGGCTTTTGATCTGATTACCGTAACGATTGACAAAGATCTACAAATGACAGCCAGGAGCAACGGTATAACGTGCTTACCGAGGCACGGAAGGGTCTCGATATGTAATGAATGGTCACCCATCCACAGACTGACCTCAGGAATCGTAGCTTAACTTTCAATCAACCCGTGTGGCTGATATTATCTAGCCACGAGTCTCTCCCTTTATTATTATTTACTTGTTATCATCTTAATCAAACAGCCAGTTTCAGAAAATTTTAAAGGGAATCGTTTCTCTTAGAATTGGCATGTGATGAGGAGAGATTAAACGCATGTAACTAAAATTGTAATGAATATTGATGGATGGAGAAGGAGAAGAATGCGCGCGGGTGGAGGCGGTGCTCGTGGCTAGTCGATCCATCAGATTAAGATAGATAGATAGATAGAATATTCTTTATTATGTACACCATAAAAATTACAGACATTAATTTAGAAATTTTACATTGGGTGACACAATGGGCGGTCTTATCGCTAAAAGCGATCTTTTACAGACAACCTTTGGATGGATTTAAATGGAGAAGGAGAGACAATACTGCAGGTAGTCAGTGGTGTACCATTTACATATACAACAGATACACAGATACATAAAGCATATAATTACCTATATAAATATTTAAATATATATTAGATAAATAACAGATATACATAAAATTATAAACATGAAACAAGAGCAAGGAACTATATGTAATGATGATGTTTAAGGAGAGAGGAAGTGTTACAAACAACGACGACAACGTGACGACGACGACGTTGACGTGTTCAAGCTACGCTTGCCGGGGTTGGTCCGTGGATAGGTAACAATTTCTACATACCGAGACTTCTCCGTGCCTCAGAAAGCACGTTAAGCCGTTATTCCCGGCTGTCACTCGTGGATCTTTGACAGTCGTTACGGGTCGCCAGAACCAGAAACCCGAAATTCGGACAACCAGTCTTACCAAGGGGTATTACCCAGTTACAGGGTTGTGGAGGTCAGATAGGCAGTTGCTCCATGTAAAATACTGGTATTCAGCTGCATCCGGTTAGGCTGGAAGCTGACCCCAACATAGTTGGGAAAAGGCTAGGTAGATTGATTGGAGAGGCAGAGGAAGATCAAAGAAAAGATTGATGGATTATGTGGGATGATATGAAAGAAATATGAAGAAAGGTGAGAGTCACGGGTGACAGGGGAAAATTATTAAATTAGGCAAAGGTTGTAACCATAGTACAGACATATGTTGCCAATTATGTTTAAGTCCCATGTGATAGGGGGCGAGCTTATTGCCATCAACCGGGCTCAAATCCTGACTCCGGGCTGCTACAGAGACATTCCAGATCAGATGGAAGAACCAAAAAATACTTTGCCCGACCAAGAAGTCGAACCTCATGCTCAGCAGTAGCGCTTGCGACCACTAGGTCAACGAAGAAATGAAATAAAATATACAAAAGTGAACTTTGTAGAAAGAACCGTTTAAAAACAGCTACCTCTAAAAACGGCACAAACCACATCAGTATTTAAAACCCAAGAGATTTGAAAAGAAGACTAAAATAATCGGAAAACGTTTATTTAGGTTTTACATAGCAAAAAGGCTTTTAAACAATATATCTGTCCATTAGTCTCTGAATACCGTGAAAGCAGAATAAGAGAAAAAAAAACTCGTTTTTACACTCAGCCAGACTGTTGCAGATCGATTCGGGAGTCTGTACAAAAATATAGGTTTTCTGTCAGTTTGTGTGGATTTGCTGCTCCGTTTTATCTGTTGTGTGTATTTTGTATGGTAGTGTGTGTGTGAATTTGAGAGTGTGTGGGTGATTTTATAAATAGAGATGTGATCGATATGAAGGTAGGCTAGAAGATTGACATTTTTAAAATGAGAATGGTGCTTAGATGAGTGCCTTCGTGTCTTCTCTGTATAAGAATAGGCCATAGTGGGACAATAATAGGCTGGTATCACTATAATATTATAAATGTGAAAGTTTGTGAGTGTGTGTGTATGTATGTTTGTCTCTTCTTCACGCTCAAACGGCTGGACCAATTTGGATGGAATTTGGCACATAGTTAGTTTATAACCTGGATTAACACATAGAATACTTTTTATCTCGATATTCTTAAAGGATCAAGACTTATGCGGGTGAAACCGCGGGGCGCAGCTAGTTAATAGTAAAACTAGCCTTTTATTTACCTTTTAGGTAGAGTAAGTTTTTTAAGATTTTGCCTTTTTTTTTTTGGGAAATGAAGCAGCTGACCACTGCAGTAATCTAACTTCGTTCATTGAAAAGTTCTCTATTGAGAGGTTGACTCACTATACCTCATTTAAAAAAAAAACGAAAATAAACAGTTGAATTTAAAACCTCCTCCTTTTTAGACAACCAAAAAGAACACAAATAATATATCTCTTCGCTACTAAAGCCACATATTTTTAACTCATCATTAACAATTCCACGTAAACCCAACGAAAAGCTAATAGATCTCACAAAAAACAACCAACTTCACATGACCTCGCATTTAAATTCATGCAAATAATGGTACCACGGCATAGATCAAGAAATAATACTTTTGTAGATGCGAAACCCTTTTCAGGATGCATTGTAACGCCCAGTTTCTAGTACAAAAATTTGACAACACACTGTCAAGAGCATTTCATTTGTGGTGATTGGCTGGCTGAATTTATTAACATCCAATCAAGATGTGTTGATGACTTGATTTGTGTTAATTTTCACACGTTATCGATGCTCGTGACCGAAACCGGGTGAAACTCTTACGCCCAAAATGTTACTCTATCCTAATCTCAATCTCGAATTTGACTCTGTATATCGTTGGAACGATCTCTAATCGACATGCCAATAACTCAACAAGGCAATCCCAAAGTGAACAGATGGAGTTTTTGACACGACCACAAGTCATTTTAGATGCCAAATGGATTGACTATTTATTGACAAGCTTCACTCAAAAATGTGTGACAGAGTGATCAAAGTCTACCTTTCTTTGATTTTGTCAATATTTTGTAGGTTTGTCGATAATCCCAAGCAAAACGACGCTAGCTCGTTGAAGTTTTGACTTGTTAACATCGTTTCACTTCTGTACGGTTTTATTATGCTATGACCCCAGCAGCAGAACCGAATCAAAAATGTTATGTTCATTTGATAATAATTATGATGAAACTGGAGACTTCGCACGGCTTGCGGTGAACGTAATGAACTTTATACAGAGAAATGATTTTAGAAAAAAACGAATTTGATGGCGAGCATTTTAAAGAAGAATGAATGTTTCTTGGGTATGAATAAATAATATTGCTTGTAAAAAACAACGATGTAATTATAATGCCAAAATAGGTTAATAATCACGGACGATCTTTTGAAGAGAAAATTAAAAAACATCTTTAGGCGCGTTGGGTATTTTTCAGATGGGACTAAACCATTGATTTCGCGACACCATGACAACACCTCATTTTAGTAAATGCGATTGTGCTCTTTATTTATGTTAAGTTACGGATCAATGTTCTATGCAAGTATTTTTACTTTAAAGGTTTCGGAACTATTATTTTTTGTAAACGCGGTTGTGCTCTTTATTTAGATAACGTTACGGACCAATGTTCAATACAAATATTTTTCTTCCACCAAGGCGATCTTGATCAAGTTTTCACTTCTGTCGGCACTCCCGGAGTGCCACCACTTTTTTTTAAACAAGGTCTCGTGGTTCAATGATAACAGCTGCACGAGTCGATCGAAGGTTTGGCTAAGCTCACTGCCGTTTGTTTGTAAATGGGTGACCATCCATTACATATCAAGAGCTTTAAGCCATGGCCATGGCTGTCATTTGTAGATTTTTGACAGTCGTTACGGGTAGTCTTAGAAAGACGTATCGTGTACCACTTTTCCACAACAATTCCTAGAAAATTTACGTCGTCTTATGACGTGCAAGTGACATTTAACAAACTAAAACAATAACGAGAACGACTATACCTGCTTACTAGAATAAAGGTTGTTTTATAAGTCAAGAGTCGATTTAAACTCCTGTATACAAGACTCCTAACAAACTCTTATTTACTTTGTAACATAACTCAGCTCACACGAACACAAAGTTAGCTACAAAATTAATTTCCTCCTGTATACTTTCCTACACAAGTTAATCTTTCTCTGTGATGTAACTCAATTAATTATTAAATTAGGACTTTTTTCAGTGATGTACGAAATTGAAAATTATTTCATGTTTGAAGGAGATTCCGCCCATCTGTTTCCTGGAACTCATTTTAAAATTAAGGGGAATTAGAATGCCGTCACTAATCTTTTATGGGGGAGTGGAAAGATTGAAAAATTAATTTGACATAGAGGTCAGATTTTCATAGCGCATAGTTATGAGCAATTCTATAAATGGTTGTCGGATTTCAATAATTTCCTATAACTTTTTTGGCAGTACTTGGATGTCTTGCGTTCTAGTTCATAAAAGTATCTTCTTTTTCGTATGGTTAATGGCTAACCTGGTATCAGAGTTTTTATGCCGCCCATGCGCTTCTGACTTGGGTTCATATACTGTCGACCAAAATCTCTTAGGCATGCCGGTTTCCTCACGATATTTTCCTTCACCGTTTTTGAAGCATATGATAATTATACAAAACGCATATGAATCCGAAAAGTCAGAGGTCGAATCGAAGCCTTGGGTTCGAATTCGAGACCTATGACTTGGCAGTCCAACGGTCACACCACTAGGCTATCACTGCTTAGGGACTGCTTTTAGTGTTGGAATTACTTTTGCTTGGTGAGCGTAACACTATGGTACTTTGGGCACTCGATGGGCAATCGCCTACTATCCTTGCAAACAATTTACTGACCTACGTGTTTTCATTAGAGTATGATCCATTTGATACTTACTTCTGCTAGAAGAATAAAAAGTATACTTGTTTACTGGGCTTAGACACTTCTAAACATCTTCCTTGCAACTACAAATCGAGATGTTTGCAAAATTCAATTCCAAGCACTTTGCGCTAGTGTTAGTGCCTGTCGGAGCGTAAGCAATACTACCACGCACACATTGACAATTATCGCGATAGCTCTACTAGCTTTCGAAAATTTATGATCAATTTGGATGTTCCGTAATACCAAAAACGGTGAATGAAAACTTAACATTTTTCAATTTTTCGATAATTTGTGACTTGATAATATAACCTATGCTTCTGCAAAAACAAAATTATAAATATTGTTGTTTATAATACAGAAAAAACAACATGAAGAACTGTAATTTACACTGTAAAACTGTGCGAAACTAAATTCGTTTACACTTCATTATAGAATTTTTTTTTTTGAAAAAAAAAAGATGTAAGAGCCTAGATAAACACTGTCTTAATCCGAATAACAACATAACATGGTGGAAATATGCCAAAATTGCAAATGATTTAGGTATTCGTTTGCATGGACAATTCATGCGTCGCCGCGTTCTTAACGCAAGGAACTAGGTGAAATCACTTACCTACAAAAATTATCAAGAAAATTGTAACCTCATTTTAGTTCTAGTTCCCCCCATTCTACCATAACGCGGGGTCCTGTGTTCCTATAAACAAACAGTTCGCAAACTACACCAAACCCAATCTTGTCGTTAAGGTCCCTGCTCTCATAAGTGAGCCCACGGCTCCTCCACCAATAACATACGTCCTAGTTTTACACTCGCTGTTTATGTTGCCCCAGTAATCACGGAAATACTTCATCCACGCCTATAAGCCACATAAACCCAGGACCAAATGCCATAACAAAAAGTTACAACTTCATTTACAAATCCAGGTAAAAATGGTGGACAGGACCAAATCGTTTCACTGTTTCGCGAATAAAAAATATGGACCATTCAAGGTGTTATGGGGTACTAAAACTGCTGGCTCCAATTTCTTGTTTTATCACTTGTTAGGTTATATTCGCGCTTCTGGCTTCCGGAATTTGATTAACATTTTTTTTAGAATGAGGTGCCCTTAAACTTAGGTACCTTGACGCTCTGACAAAAGCATGACAAATTCATTGGCATAGCTATCTTATCTAATATGTAAATGCAAATGTGAGTTTGTTTGTTTGTTACGCTTTTACGGCTAAATTTCTGAACCGATTTTGATGAAATTTGGTATGGGGATACTTTGAACGCTGAGGAAGGACATAGGCTACTTTTTATCTACATACCATGCGGGTGAGGCTGCGGGCGGAAGCTAGTTATAGAATAAAATTGACCGTCTATGCTCTATGGATATCGCCATTACAAGCAGCATCTACGCAAAGATTTATCTAAATATACAGGGGCCTGTAGCGACGATAATCACTTGCAAATGAAAAAAAAAATTACCAGAATAAAAGTACTTAGTAAAAGAAAATTACACGTATGTAAAGCTGTAAACCCAAATCTTTATATTGTATCCAGATTAGATTTTTTTATTTACACCATTTTTGGTTTTATTTTTTTGCAATATTAACTCTCCTGTAGGTAGGGTCATTCACTGAAGCTAAATTGTATCCACGGTCTTACAAAATTTCTTAATAAAACGGTCAGAATGAATTTTATATAAATTACCTGAACTCTGTGAATATTATTATTACACCTTAATGTAATGAGAAGATTAGGACGGGCATTTGTTTAAAAGTACAAAATATAAATGAGAAAATTAATATATTTTGTATTTTTAAAGCGATGTATTAAAAAACACTATTTATTTAAATAGTAATTTATTCACCCCACTTTTTCGTACGATGTCGAAAGCCGCCACCTGATCTTCAATAAGACCAAGAAATAGAAAGAGGAAATAAATTTTGCTGAGAAAGACTCACTCAAAGATTATGATAATAATAAATCCTTTACGCAGGTTGGTAAATAATTATTTGAAAATCATGATTATCATAATATTGCTGGCAGAACAAATTGCCAATAGGGCTGAAAGGTTCTGGAGTGGCAACTGCATACCGGAAGATGTAGCATTGGAAGGCACCCCACAAGGTGGACCGATGATCTGATGAAAGCTGTAGAAATCCGTTGGATACAAGAAGCACAGAATCGGCCTATGTCCAGCAGTGTGGACGTCTTTCGGCTGAAATGATGAAGACGATGAATGCCATCGCTAAACTTATATTTCGACAGTACTTACCATCAAACACTTTACTTACCAATGGACACCAAGTAATTACTATCGGATATCAAGTGGTTACCATCGGACGTCAAGTACTTACCAATGGACACGAAGTGCTTACCATCGAACGTCAAGTACTTACCAATGGACACGAAGTGCTTACCATCGGATACCAAGTACTTACCATCAAACACCAAATTCTGGATCGATCCTAAGTTTCTTTGAAAATTTAAGAAATTATTATTTAAATTTATTTTTGACTAGCGACCCGCCCCGGCTTCGCACGGGTATAAACCGGATTATTATACATATAAACCTTCCTCTTCAATCACTCTATCTATTTAAAAAAACCGCATCAAAATCCGTTGCGTAGTTTTAAAGATTTAAGCATACATAGGGATATAGAGACAGAAAGCGACTTTGTTTTATACTATGTAGTGATTTAATTTGATCTGAGTTATAAATGTTTTACTAGGTAAACAGTCTCTAAAACCAAGTAAAAATCCAGCTGCCGTTATATAATTCATATCATATGGTACGTTGATAATAATAAACGAGATGTTTAACAACTAAGTTAATATTTATACTGTCCCCGATGTTTCAGTAAGTTACAATCCTGAATAAATATATTACACCCGAAATATTTAAAGTTTAAAATTACCTGTTTGTTTTTGGTTCATTTCAGTTGGAATACTATGTTGTTTATGTTATTTCCTTTGGGTCATGCATATGACGATCATATAAATATTAAGCTGCATTTTAAATGGCGAAAAACGTTTACTATACGTAACGTACTTACTACTTATAAGTGAAACGGGAACTATATATGACGTCATCGATAGTTGTGTTTTTATTCATCATCAGCCTACAGTGCGGTCAAATAGGCAATAATAGGCTTCTCCAATCGCATGCCATCCCCGGCTACTCTCGCTGCTACCAGCCACCATGTGACGATCGCTGCTCCCCTATATAAATAACTAGCTGTTTCCCACGATTTCGTCTGCGATCCAGGATGATAAATGATTTTATTTCTGTAAGTAGGTTTGTACAAACACTTTTACACGTCAATCATATTTAAAAAACTAGATAAGGTCGACGTTTCCTATCTGACTACTCTGAGAAGAAAGGTCAAAACAAACTCAGAGGTCACAGTCTCTTTTAAAGTCCAGACATAATCTTGGTCAGATCATGTGAAGGCCATGTGGATTGATGTCTGAAGTGGTCTTTTGAGGAAAGCACCACACAGATTGAGAGGGCCTGTCCAGTCAGTGCATGCATTTGTCAGTTATCGTGCACCTCAACTCAGAATTTAAGCAGCTCAACGATTCGACGAACAATACCAAAAAAAAAATGCATTTGGGTAGGCCACATAAATTACTCAAACTGTCAGACCATGATTAGAACTAACTGAGAAAAAATTAAAAACAAAACAAAAAGGAATGACCCATGATGAAAAGTAGTCCATGTCCATCTCCAGGTTATGATCCACCCATGTGCCGAATTTCATCCAAATCCGTTCAACCATTTTAGCGTGAAAGCATAACAAACAAACAAACTCACTTTCGCATTTATAATATTTTTGTTAGGATAATACCAGCCTATTAATGTCCCACGGCAGCACCTCTTCTCATACAGAAAAGGCACGAGCATTGGTCATCTCGACGAAAGACAGTTTGGCTATCCCGTCCCATTTATTCATTTTATCGTTTAGGGACATTACATAGTTTGAAAGACCATTACAAGATTTCTCGTCCCAACTTGACCCAATAGAATCTAGCCTATTTTCCACAAAATTCTCTAAAATTTAAATTCTACGTTTCGTTTTGAAGTGTCTAATTAGCCCGCTACTTAAGCTGTACTTTCTTTCATTGGCAAAGTCTCGACAAAAAATGTTGCTAAGATCCAGCCTTCGAGGGTACACAAAAAATGTCTTGTCATGCTGAGCAAGTTTTAAGAGTTCCTAAGAGAAAACGGGACGTTTTGATGTCGGAAAGTTTCTGGGACGTTGTCATTTTGTTAGTGAAATTCTGAGCTGAGTGTTGGTGAATCTTATGTTTGTTTTGCTCATTGAATTTACGAGTACTATTGAAACTTTCTACTTTATACATCTTCGTTTATTAAATAATGAAAATGATTTTTGTGTTTTTTTTTTACTGCCAAAATTGTACATAATTTGTTACAGAGCTACTTAAGGAAAGATTTATAATTGTAGCTAGGGAAAAAAATATGTAAAGGTAAGATTTGAAAACAGTTGCAAGGTAGGTACTGCGTTTACAGAACTTATTCAAAAGCCCAAAAAAACAAAATTCAAAAACATGGCTTCTAACTTCAATAGATTTTAAAGAAAATATAGAAACAAGGAAAAAGGCGTTGAAATTAATTTAAAATAGAAAATAATCGGATCAACGGTAACTGTAATTTTTTTTGTTAGACAATTTAGTCTAATACTTTTAATTTATAAATTAAATTAAATTAAACGAAATGGTTTATTCTATAAGAAGGATATCGGAATTACTTTTACACGTCATTAAAAAAAATATATCCTAGATGAGTTCGGCGTTTCCTATCTGACTACTCTGAGAAGAAAGGCCGAAACAAACTCAGAGGTCGCTTAAAGTCCTGACATAATTTTGGTCAGGCCATATGAGGACCATGTAGATTAGTGTCTGAAATTTTCTTTTGAGGAAAAAACCACACAGATTTGAGTAGACCTGTCCAGTCAGTGCAAGCATTTGTCAGTAATCGTGGAGCTCAACTCACAACTTAAAGAGTTCAACTCGACGATATAATCTCAAGTAGGTGCCTATTCCGATACAGGAAACCCCAATACTGTTCCCATATACCAAAAAGTGTCATATACCTACAACAAAATGCAATAATATAATACCTATCTTCATTCATCAGCAAACACCAAACCACCGGTACTTTATGTTAATGTCGGACGGGTTGCTAATATCGTACGGACAAGTCGCTAATATCGTACGTGAGCTATGCATGTGACGAATACCCGACACACGTTAGACACGTTAAGTGCTGAAATGACTCTTGTAGCCCCTTTCATATTTGTAGGGATGGCGCGAGGGAATATTAGAATTTTTAGCCTTAGATTATAATGGGTTTAGAGAATGCTGAGAATAATTATTATGGGTTCTGTAATTTTTAAATTACCTACTTAATTTAAGACCATAAACTTTGCTTCCTATTAAATTCTAGTCTTTCGATTTTATCATTTTGATTCAAATATCGTTAAATTATTAGCAAATTACTTGGAAGTTGAACTTGAAAGTGTATGTTCATGTATGTGTTTATGTTGTTAGTGCATTTATTTGTTGTGATGTGATGCAATCCGATCCATAACTATTTTTTCCCGGTGGTCCAGGTACCATTTCAGTTTAGATTTGAACACATTTTTAGTTATCACCTTATTATTGTACAGTTCACCGTGTCAAGGTTTACTCGTTGACACCCATAACAGAAAACTAAGTCTGGCCTTCCGATGAGCCACGCTAACATGCCGATTCTAACCTTTAATATAACCTCCCTTTTTTTGCTAAAAGAAAAAAGAAAGTCTTTTGCTAAAAGACTGTGGCGGTGACATTTAATTATTTTCAAAAATAGAAAGAAGAAAGTAAAAATGTTTTACTGTCATAGTTACGTGCATTTAATTAAAAAGACATGCTAATTAGCTCTAATATTGATATTATTATAATTTAAAAAAAAAAACTTTTGCTAATCTTCGAATTACTACGTGTTCCCAATCCACCTAATAATCCCTTCACACCCTCTGCGAAACCGCGTTCACATAAATAATAACAACATAATTGCTTTTATATGATAATATTGTTGGTTTATTACTTCCTTCCCGCGCTGACGGCTATAACAGCGGCAATTATAGCGAGCCGCCGACATGTCTGCAAGTCGTCTTATTACGATTTATCTGAATCAGCAATATTCGGTTCATTTGTGGGGTAAGATCGTTTTTTTGGTATAAAGATCGTAGCATAGCATTTATTCTTTCTAATCCCAAGGGAAGAAGGCGTGGGTTTATGTTATGTAGATGCCCTTTTGTTTTTCGTTGACAAGGAAAATGGAATGCACGATAGTTTCATGAAATACTGTCGTCATTTTCGTTGTGGCTTTTGATTTGATGCATATAAGTTTCTTTTTGTAGTATCTTCACGCGTGTCATGACCACTTCTATCTCTACTCTACGAATAATAGACATGTGTAAATAAAAAATGATATTTATTTTCTAAATTATTGACATCGTTTCTCATCGCACCGTAGAAATCTTTCTACAATCTGTCATTATGTCTTTTGTTTCAATTTTTGTTTTTGCATGTGGTAGATACATAGGTTTCTTATTTGAGATAGTTACTAAGGACCAATATCAAATATTTGACTGACTAAAACTATTCACAATACTTATTATCACTCAAAATGCTGCCTCGATTCCAACAAGCACTTTGGATAAACAAAGCCTATCGCCCGAAACCATTTCCACAACGGTCCATAACATGACCCTATCACGGATTCCCAGAATATTTAACAGTACAAACTAACTTGGTACTTAATGGAATCTGTATTCTGAATGGTCAGAAATGGCTGTTAGAGATGTCAGAATTCGCTGACTCGTATAATTGGTTGATTGTTATTGGTCTTTAAATGTGATTTAAAGACGATGCATATGTATAGCAGTTTGCAAATTGCTTAAGAATAGAAGCAGATTTGTCAGTCAGTCAGGCAGTCTTTTGACAGAATAATTATGTCAAAAGACTGCCTGGCTCATACCGACGAATGAGCTGGTTATTCGTCAATTTCAAATATGGAACCGGAGTGATTTGACGAAGTCTTCCTATTGTTTTTAGAGTCATAATAGTTATTTATGCAACTGTTGTATAATAAGGGGTATTAAAACACGAATGTGGGTTTAATAGTATCACATGAGTGTTTTAATACCTAATTATAACAGTTGCATACAATTTATTTATTTAATTACATGCCATGTTTCCTTTGCCATTACAGATAATAATAAATCTAATGCGACAAAGTAACTTAAAAATATATACTTATCTATACCTTACATGCTACACAGTACGTGGCCCTTGTGAACTCGCTCAGTGTACAGGTGAATATGTCTATGACATCCGCCACCGCGTTGAGAGTGCGCAGCGCACGAGTCAGCGGTGCGCGCCCCAGCAGGTTAGTGCGCGCACTCGGCACCACCAGCAGCTGCGGCTTGCGCCGCCGCGCCACGTACCTATCCGGTAAATTAAACCCTATTTCTGATAGTATACCTGAGTTTTGTATACTACCCCTTAAAACTTTGAAAAGATACGTTGCCAGTGTCACTTCACGCCTAATTTCCAATTTGTAGTAGCCCACCATACCGAGACAGAATAAGGTAGGATACAGTAACGGGTATCCCGGGTATCTCCCATACAGCTTTAAATAAATAAATCTGACGAATTTGTTCTGTATCCGTTCGAGCATAATTTTGTATTTTATTTCACTCGGGCTCCAGACGGCCGCATTGTAGTCCAGATGACTCCTCACAAGAGCCTCATACAAAGCTCTCAATGCACTGATGTTTGTGAAGTCATTTGCCTGACGCAGCACAAATCCTAGATTCCTGAAGGCCTTCTTACAAACGTGTACCACGTGTTTGCGAAACCGGAGATCACTGGTGAAATTAATGCCTAAATCCTTAACCTCCGTGACACGCTGCAAGAGCTCCCCGTCCATGCTGTACTGGTGGTGTTGTGGGATTCTTGTGCGTGCAAATGAAAGTACCGAGCATTTTGATACATTAAAGTATAGCTTATTGCAGTGACTCCATTCAGTAACCCTATCCAAGTCGTGCTGCAGCACGTCACGATCCGCAGAGTCTTTTATAACTGCAGACAACTTAAGGTCGTCTGCAAATAACATGCATGGTGATCTGACTACCTTTGGTAAATCATTTACCATAATAATAAATAATAAGGGTCCCAAATTAGTACCCTGACTGACGCCCGATCTGGTGTAGTAGGGCTCCGAGAAGTGTCCGCCACAGTCCACATACTGACGCCTATCTCGAAGATAACTGGCGAAGAACTTTACAGTATGAAATGTGCAGCCCATACCCGCAAGTTTTGACAAGAGTATATCGTGGTCGACTGTGTCGAACGCCTTCTTAAAGTCCAGATAGGCTACGTCAACCTGAAGCCCAGCGTCAACAGCTGGTACCAACTGTGTCATCAGGTGAAGTAAGTTCCCCGCTGTACCACGCCCAGGACGGAAGCCGTGCTGCGTATCAGACAAATGAGGGCTTATCTGTGCATAAAGGCAATTGTGAACAGCCATCTCGAATACCTTAGCTGGTGCGCTCAGTACCGCAATTGGCCTGAAGTCACTGACATCCGTACCACCTCGACCTTTCGGTATAGGTACCACCCGCGTTAGTTTCCAACGACTAGGAAAGTGTGCCACCGACAAACAAACATTAAATATGTGCAGCAAAGGTTCTATTAATACCATGCGACAATCCTTTAAAATAAAGGGCGGAATACCGTCCGGACCCACTGAGCGCTTAGGCGGCAGACCAGTCAGCGCACGCCCGACGGCCGCCCGCTCAAGGCAGGCGAGGTGCGCATACGCGCCGCTCGGCGCTGCCTCCCCGCACGCCGCCCCCGCGCTCAGCGTGCCCGCTGTCGCGCTGTACACAGAGTGAAAGAATCGTGCATGTTCCTTAGCGGATTCATCACCAGATAGAACTCGTCCCTCTTTGATCAATTTGTACTGACTAGAAGTGTCTTTTTTCGACCTAACGTAATTCCAGAATGATTTAGGGTCTGTAGCGAGATGGTTTTGTACTCGATCTCTGTACCGGAGGTGAGAACTCGCTGTTTCCGCCTTCACCCTTGCCCGACACTGAGAGAATGCCTCATAATCAATTGGAGATTTGGTCGCTTTATACTTTTTGTGCAAATTGTATTTTAATTTAATTTCTTTAATAAGACCTAAATTATACCATTCTGGATATCTTCTATTACAAAGACTACAAGACTTTATCTACACCCATGATATGAATCCTCTATAAAAGTTTCTGAAACCACTGGGTGTTTGTAATTCAAGATCAAGAATAAAGAAATTCCCATGAAATTCAGTACAACTGCACGTATGAATATCGCTTGCAACAGCACATCACACACACATACGTGCAGCGGATGCTGCTGTCCCCCGTTTGAACATTGAAACGAGTTGCGTAATGAAATTTAATACAACATTGTAACACTCGTTTGGATGATGTAATGGTTATTATGACACTGGTTGTTATAATGTTACCAATAAGCTAACTGTTTCAGAAACTTTTATAGGGGTTTTATAGCATGTAGATAAAAAATATATAATAGAATTTAAAAAGCTGACATAAATACTTCGATATTTTTAACAGTTTCTTTTACGAATTTGAATTGTTGCTCTCATACAAAAAATTTTTAATGTTTGTTATCGTTTTTATCCCATTTTATTTCACTTCTTTCTGCTACATGCATGACTTAAGTGCAACATTCCGTCCTTGGGCAGCCCTACCCGATGTTGCATACGCTGTGGCGATGGCAAGAGCCCTTCACTGCGCCCGAGGGTTTCGTAATTTGGGTCAGCGGACGCAAAAGTTTCTGTCTAGCAAATTTTTTAATTTGATTAGACTTCATTTCTGGCGTTTTGAGTTCGTTTCGGCAGCTGTTTTTCTAGCTTTGGTTTGAAGAGAGAGGTTGAGATTTGGGGCTTTGTGGAGTGGAGAAGGGATAATTAAATTAATAATAAACAACTAGAAGCCACTAGTGACGTCTTTGATGATTAGATCATAGAACATTTTATAATATGACAACATAACACAACATTACTAGGCAGAGGTGTTATTATAGTACATCCACATTTTGCCAGTTATGTTTATGTCCCATGTAATAGGGGGCGAGCCTATGCCATTAAGGGTCCGGGTACCGACCCGATCGTATTATGGGTTTTGGATAAGTTTATATAGATAACTTAAAGTATTAGCCACGAACAACATCTGGCTATATCAAGAGTTTCACATGTCAGTGAAAAAATCGAATTGAAGATCCACGATGATGATTATTAAAAAGAAGTTATTTATGCTACAAGTGCGGAAAGTAGGTGATTTCCGACAAGTGGCATTTTTATTCACGAGCGAGTCGGAAATCATCTTACGCACGTGTATTATGTAACGTTTTACTACACAGTGCGAGGAAATAAAAACGGGCGAGCCTTACAGTAGTCGCATAATTATGATGACATCTTGGCTGACATTTATATAAATGATGGCCATCGCCATCATCATCGCCATGGCTTTGACTGACTTTGACTTTGACCATCACCATCGCCTTAATTTTGACTTTGACTGACTTTGACCATCGTCATCGCCATCGCCATCGCCATCGTCTTCGTCATCACCATCACCACTGTCATCGTCATCGTCATCATCATCATCGTCATCATCAGCTCATTTGTAAAACTTTTCTCAAATAATAAAAACTCTTTGCATTGGGCTGACGGCTGAGATAAAAAAAAAAATGAAAAGTAAAAAGCACCAGTGTGAAAAAGTGGCACTTTCCGCATAGTTTGGCTGCTTGGAAAACGCTCTATTCGAGCACAAGTATTGTAAAATTTTGAGTATCACTAAAAACGAACAAAAAGGACTACCGTCTTTTCAGAACTTTGGCGTAAATAAGAAGTCAACTGATTAATATTATACTTAAGACAACAAAGAACAGTGAATCTACAGATTTTTCAGTTTTCCATAACATTACTTCTGTTTTGCGTAAAATATTCTGATTTATTTTGAATTTTTACCACCAAGTCAATGTTACATTTTTGAGACCGTGAAAATTCAGAAATTTTCCGAACTTTTTGGTGTTGACCTTTAACTGGGCACAAATCTGAACTGCTACTGAGAACTTTACAATATCTTATAGAATTTATAACCATATACTTGGAAAAGGATATATTATTTTTATATCTAAAATCTCGGACAATTTTGAACTAAGTACAGATAGGGAAATGTATTATTAAGCAAATTGACAACCTACGTTAATTTGCTTTATTATAGCCATTTCATACAACTGACAAAGATTGACAATTATGATTTGAATTTAAGATGGTTGTCTATTTGCTTAACAATTAATTTGGTGGAGAAAACGGAGAAAACGGTGGAGTTTCTTGCCCATTCTTCTCCATACGAAAATTACCTTTTGGAAATAATTTTTTTCAATTAGGCACAAAAAGGCTCTTTTGAACGTCAAAAACAAAAAATAGAATTGATTCTAGTCGCCCACTAGAATCAATTCTATTTTTTGTTTTTGACGTTCAAAAGAGCCTTTTTGTGCCTAATTGAAAAAAATTATTTGACTTTGACTTTCAATGACGTTACTTAAGAATGAGGTGTAAAATTATAAGCAGTAAAAAGACACAATGCAGTTATAAATTAGTGTAGGTAATAACAATTTTGGTCATCATAATGTTTTACATACCAGTGATAAACTTAAAAATTTAATAAAGTTAAGTTTGAAAATCATAACTCTTTTTATATGGCGACAGTTTACTAGCCTATCACTTAACGGCTATGACCCATTTTCTTTCGAGCTATGCCACACTGCAGATTTTTATCGGCCATTAAAATCTTCAATGTGACACTATAAGGGTAACACCGTATACTTGAGTTGCTTATTAAAAGTGAAGATAGTGTAAAGAGATTTTGTATATTATCATTTTCTATGTTAAAAAATATTTATGATGGAAAAGTAAAAATGTATCCCTCTATACTGGTGACCCCGACGTGGTTATAGTATGGAGGTATGAGGAACAGGGTGTAAAGTTCACTCTTCTTCTATAGAAAAGGTAAGATCCTCCGACCAGATGGGTGTCGTATCTGGTGGGCAACTGCTCGACAGTTGATGTCAGGACGTTGTATTAATGAAAATGCTGCTTGCGCGATGCAGCATTTTCCACCATAGGGTTGACATGAACTGCCATAATGAAAGCAATTGCCATTTGTGTAGGCCCTCTGGTGGACCTTGTCACAATTAGAGAAAAAAACAAAATCACTATTTCTTTGGTCAATGGTGGTGATTGTATGGTGCATAATAACATTAATAGGATAATCAATAGCTTCTTTCACGAAAAAAGGAACCCTATCGTGATCGCTAATCCGTTTACCAAGAGTGGTGATCATGTCTGCAGCTACATAATTATTTACTGTAGTCTATAGAAGATCCATGTTTTATACCAGGCTACACGGGTTGATAATCACGATAGCCCCTCAAAACTTGCCACGTAGGACTCTTCAACTTGAGAGAACAAGCAGTCACGGCGACCTAAATGTATCATCAGATAAATCGCCCGTGTGTGACAACCCTCACCTCAAAAGTAGTCGGTATGACCTAAATTTCTCTCATCAACAAAATGTACAAGCTCTTTTCGCGTCGTCATGCAAAAAATTAACACCACATCTCACATTACGTTATAAAAATAAAAAGGAGAAAATGAAGGTGCCATATTTCACGCCCCTAAAACCATAGTACATAGGCGAGTAACGTTATGTGAACCATGAAAAAGATGAGACGAGATAACTTCGTCAAAGGTGACTCTTTATGTAGATAGGTAGGTATCCTTTGCAGCTAAAAAGCATCAGAGTGCCTTTCAAAGAAAATGGCTATTCGCTTTTAGTCGTGCCTCTTGGCGACCTTTTACACTCATTTTTACAACAGTTAGTAAATGTTCCAACTAATGTTTTTGGGCTTTTTCAAAGTGCTTTTCAGTTTGTTGGATCTGTTTGAATTTTGTGTTATTGTGAGACTAGGTAGGCAGACAAATAGCAAACTGGGGTTTTTCATGTTGATTTATTTTTTATCTTCTATTTCTTTCCATCATAATTAATAAATGTTGAATATATCGGGAGGGTCATGAGTACGGGATGTCAATTGACAACGAAACGCAAGTGTGAAGTTGGCACGCTTCGACAGAGTCCAGCCAGACGTTTGTACGAGTCGACGAGGGCGCTGCGGTGGCGTGGCGCTGATCACTTTACCATTGGACATCGTACGGACAACAAGTGCCCAGAAACTGTCCAACGTTTCGTTTTGTAAATTTTGTCAAGTTCAAATATAACCTAAAAATTAATAATCAACTTCAGACTATTCCTTCTCACCCACAACTCATCTACGCCCATTAAAATGTTCCACGGTGAAGATTTCAGTTCCAATCGCCCCCCTGTCCCGTTAAATATATGTGATCTACCTAGCCTTTTCCCAACTATGTTGTTGTCGGCTTCCCGTCTATCCGCATGCAGCTGAATACCAGTATTTTATATGGAACAACTGCCTATCTGACCTTCACAACCCAGTTACTGGGTAATATGATACCCCTTGGTAAGTCTCGTAGTCAGACTTTCGGGCTTTTGACGACCCGTAACAACTGTCGAAGATCCACGAATGACAGCCGGGACCAACGGCTTAACGTGTTTTGCGTGGAACGGATGTAGCACGGAGCAATTATTGAATCACAATTCTAATTGTTGAATACATTTGTGACTCATTAATTAATACTTTGTTACTTCTGAATGAAAATAAAAGTAGTCAGGTAAGGTAGGAATATAATCATTTATTTTCGTATAGGCTACTCAGAAAGTATAGATTTTTCTTCCTCTTGAGTGAATGGATAGAAATTGTCAATTTACTGATGCCAGGCAGGTATCTCAATATACAGAGATGACGAAGATGTAGGTACGATAACTTCATTCTTCACTTCAATATAGCGACATCACATCAACCTGGTGCATCATAAAGATATCAACTATACGACGCACTACGAACCTACATCCAACATTCAATCTAACTTAGGTACTATGTTTATGTATATTTTGCTGAAAACTATCAAACTTAGACTAGACTTTTACTTAAAATTTGAGACTTGCATCTGTGACGGTGTTAGCCTAATCGACTTTTAAGCATATAAAGTAGTATCCACACTTTCATGTCCTTAGTCAGATTTTCGGAACGTCATTACTGCTGCGACCGGTGAGGGTCTTCTAGGTTGGGCATACTGTTATTGGGTTTTTCGAACAGAAATTACTGTTTCAGCTCCCAGACTCGTGGCAATAAGCTCGCCCACAATTATAATTGTACGAGACTTAATATATGAAAATGCCGAAATATGGGTTTATAAACATCTCTGCCACAGCCACGACATACGAGTTTGTAACGCAAGCAGGCGCTTTAATTTGTGTAAATAACTTCATCTGCTCTCAAAACGGTGAAAGAAAACATTGTGAGGAAACCGGCATGTTTTAGAACCAAAAATTCGAAGACATGTGACATCTACCAACCCGCACGGGGCCCGCGTGGTGGATTACAGCCCACTCCCTCTCACCAAGAGGAGGCTTATGTCCCAGCAGTGGAAACGTTATGGGCTGGTTATGGTATGCGTTCAATAACTTCTTTACTTTTAATAATAAAGTTGAATGTCAAACCTGTGGTCAAAACAAAAGTAAGGAATGGACAGACTTTGTCATATGTAGTGGGTAGGTATTCTAACTATTGTTTGGGATTGTGTTGAGTCTGGGCCGACCAAAAAAGGTCTGACATGGATCTTTATTGGGATAAAACTATTTTGAATAATATTTGTAATTTCCATTTAGTAATAGTTGGTTATTTTAAAGTTTTAACATCGTATTTATTAAGAGAAGATGTATAAGAAGATAATTTCACATGCTTGGCGCAGATTTTTCAGTACTAAAGTCTTCATTTTAGCGGTACGGTAGAATAACTCGTCTTTTTACACAGTGTTTTGTTTTAATCTCTAAGCTACACTTAACTTCAGCAGTTTTTAGTTGTTGGAAATCCTTCTAGATTTTTTCAACATTTTAGGGTTTTTGAATTTTATTATTTAAGTTTTTTTTTTGTTTTTGAAGTGAAAACTTCCTTAGGCACGTTGGGCAATTTTGAAATGGCAATAAACCATTGATTTCGCGACACTGTGATGGAATTTACCGACACCGTGGAGTAAAAGACATCAACGCGTTGATTACCGCGGTGGCGATTTTTATTTCAAATTTTCACTTCTGTCGGCACTCTCGGAGTGCCACTGTTTTTTTTTTAGTAAAACAGTATATTAATAGGAGAATGAAAAGGTGGGACAACCAATGTAAGTTTTAAATAGAATAGAATCAAACGCCAGTAAAACAACCCACCTTTGTAGAGACCGATTATATTATTATACAATCGCCACGTCATCAGCGGTTCACTGCAATACTAAAACATACTTTCTCCATTAGCATTTAGCCCCATTTAGTATTGAAATCATAAAACAAACGAACGCCATATTTTTACGAGCAAAGGCGCGTAAACCGAAGCGGGTTCACGGTTGGTCAATGAGCCATCGATCATGAAACGGTCAAAGATTTCGTAATGTTTCTCATACATTACTGGGTTTTACACGACTCATTGCGAAGCATTAGCGAGTGCTCTGCGATCGAAAAATTTGTTTTGCCTCCTTTCTGCAACGGTTTTTATTGTTACACTCCTGCTAGTATACAGAACCTTTTTAGTTTATACACCATTGTACAGATATGGAGATTAATACTGTACTTTTCAAAAATTTATTGAATGCAGCAGAAACGAAAAAAAATATCAAAATAGTTTTTTTTTTATCCCGGCAATCGATGTATGAAACATGAAAACATTGTAGCTTGCGATAATAGTTATTTATGCAACTTTTGTATAATAAGGGGTATTAAAACACGAATGTGGGTTTATATAGTATCACATGAGTGTTTTAATACCTAATTATAACAGTTGCATACAACACTTTATCTACACCCATGATATGAATCCTCTATAAAAGTTTCTGAAACCATTGGGTGTTTGTAATTCAAGATCAAGAATAAAGAAATTCCCACGAAATTCAGTACGACTGCCCGTATGTACGTCGCCTGCAGCAGCACATCACACACACATACGTGCAGCGGGTGCTGCTGTCCCCCGTCTGAACGTCAAAACTAGTTGCATTATGAAATTTAATACAACATTATAACACTCGTTTGGATGATGTAATGGTTACTATGACACTGGCTGTCATAGTGTTGCCAATAACCTAACTATTTCAGAAACTTTTATAGAGGTTTTATTGCATGTGTGTAGATTAAATCAATTAATTGAGTAATTTTTTTAATAGATTCGTTTCTGCCATAGGAGGAAACCTATTGAAAATGGCTCTTTTATTCAAAGTTGTTTAATTATAATTAATAAAAAACTAACTAATATAATATCTAAATCTATTTCCAACTTCGACACTTTTCCGTTGCCTAGCAACATACAAAGCAAACCTAAATAGTCTTTGACAATACGTACAGATTGCGAGTTGAGAAATTTTACCCATATTGATGGGTAAAAAAGCAGTAAAAATCATACTTCATGAAAAGTCGTTTAAATATTTTTCTGTTTTTGAATGAGCTTTATGAGGCGTGCACTTCTGGATTTTCGTCGGTGGCGATACGTAGATTAAACATGATAAAAACTTTTTGCAAAAAAAAAAACAACCGACCTCCAAAAAAAACACTACAAAGTGAAAAATAACTTTAATTTCGGAAATCGGTGTCTTGGGTTTTGTATTTTCGTTTTTTGCCACCGACTTCCGAAATTAAAGTTATTTTTCACTTTGTAGTGTTTTTTTGGAGGTCGGTTGTTTTTTTTTCGTAAAAAGTTTTTATTTTTCACTTTTTAGTTGTGGTACCTACCCCACACACATTCAAATACCACTACCTGCTACCAGTGACAGAAACTTATCATATCATCTACATATTAAGTTGGGAAAAAAATACGTATTTTGTAGCTAACTCAAAAACTATCCAAGCAAAGTTAATAAAATTTATATGGGACCAATTCCAGAGCACAACCTTTCAAAAAAAAAAAAAATTTTCAAAATCGGTCCACAATTGACGGAGAAATCGGTGGACATACATAAAAAAAAACATACGCGACGAACATATAACCTCCTCCTGTTTGGAAGTCGGTTAAAAACTGATTTTCTAAACCCCAATTATGAGTTTAGAAAATTTGTTTTATCATGTTTATATATCTATACCGATTACGTCTGCTGAGTTCTGCTAGCTAATTTTAATGTATGACACGTAAATGTATTTATAGTATTGTTTTCTTCTTTTATATTTGGTACATGCAACAACACGATAACTCATGCCAGTGGTCAAGCAAGAAATTGAGCCAATTAGGAAGGTAACAAATGTCGATGCAGTAGATCACTGGAGGATCTTTTTTTTCGCTAACAATTGTGCGCCAGACAAAGTAAAGAATCGTCGCCCTTGGAAGCTTTTAATTGACTTGCCTTTGGTTATTTTTCATCTTTCTTAGAACTACTCAGCAGGATAATTGCTCACTTAAAATGGCAATGCTTCTCATTTCAACAAATCAACAACATTCTGAAACACAGGTTTTTATAAACCTGGATCAGGCAGGTCTGCATTACAGTTAGAATAAAATTTTCCTTGATTGTAAATCATAATTTTACTTTTTACTTGAATACATTTTATTTTTTTATTTTACCCATTGCGTCATTTACGCTGTCGAGCAGACAAATATTTCAAACATTATGAAGTTAACGATTAGCTATTTCTTTCAAGATCCTGCAGATTGTGATTGAAAGTGTGTTACGGAATAAGGGTGGTTGCATATGGTACGATACTTTAACTATTAAAATCAGCAGAGGCTTATGACGTATGAGTTATGAGTTGACTCGAAGTTCTAATAATATCTCTTCTTCTTCTTCGTATCGCTCTTGACAGAGCGGTCGTAGTCACAATGAACTATGTCCAATCGCAGGTGTAGTCGTTGCCCGCCTCACGATCTCCCTCCATCTGGTTCTGTTACATGACAGTTTGGCGCATTTATTAACAGGGCCTCCAACCGCAGATTTTATTTGATCGGTCCACCTCATTGGTGACCTCCCGCGTGGCCTATTACCTTCCACTCTCCCCTGCACCATCTAATAATATAATCAATCTATAATGTTCCCACTTCTGGGACACAGGCTTACTTTTGGTGAGAGAGAGAGAGAGTAGGCTGGAATCCACCACGCGGACCCAGTACGGTATTGCGGTATATTGGTAGATGTCACACTTCTTCGAATATTTGGTTCTAGGACATGCCGGTTTCCTCACGATGTTTTCTTTCACCGTTTTGAACTTTGACTGACTAGTCGAAGGGACGTGGCGGCAATCTGTGCTGGTACAATCTGACAACCACGTGATAACAAAAATATAAAATGAAATAATTATAAGTATCAACAAAATTTATGATCATAAAACGATATTTTAATTGTATTCGTTTTTTATAAAGCTATTTATGTATTATTGATCGGGGCTTAACGTGAAAAAAATGTTTTTTCAGTTAGATACAGACTAACGATTGAGTTATTAGAGGATTCCAAGGCTACACAATTTATATCAGAGGATAAAGTTATGAAGAGCTTCAATTTTTCTATGACAGAAAATACCTAATTGTGAATGACGCAGCTGTAGTCTGATAAACAAAATATTCGTTATTGTGAACCGATTTAGCGATGGTGGATTGAAAAAGTGATAAAATTCCAGAAAAGTATTCCACCTAGTGGTACATAATCAACCTTTAATGTTCCTACCTCTTTTTTTTTTGGGTGGGAAATTATCAAATAACTTCTCCCACTCTGGGCGGAACGGGAGGGTGAGTTAAACTCTTACTGACTAAAACCCACCCGTGTTCCTTCGGTTGCCATGTTTCCGGGGGGCCATGATCTCTCCCTTTCGGACTTCTTCGCAACCCCGGCAGGCATCGGCCCTAGCGGACCCTGTCAATTTTGCTGACATCTCTTTGAGGCGCGCGTGGAACACAACGCGCCGTCGATCCGGGCTTGGTCCTTATCGGACGGCGAGCTACCTATTGCTCACCGTCCGCAAGCCCGCGCTTACGGTGACCGAAAATCTGCCTGCGATTCCCAACGCCGAGGGCGTCTCCTCCTGCGGCGGTTAGGGGCGCGAGCACGCGAAATTTTCCTCTCCCTCACGCGTTCCGCCTCCTCCTTCGCGAGCAATACTGCTTCGCAGAAGGAGGTGACGGCTTCCCATTTCCTCTCGCTACATACCATGGCCTGAACCAGGGCCGGACGCGAGAGATCACCGCCGCCGATCGCCATGAGGACACGGCGATGCCCCGCCCAAGCCGGGCAGACCTCCACCGTATGCTCCACCGTGTCCTCCGGGTGATCCACATAATGATGACACCCGGGCGTTTCCTCCCGAATGTTCCTACACCAGGGACACAGACCTCTCTGTGAGAGGGAGTGGGCCATTATCCACCACGTGGGCTGCCTTATAATTTTTGGTTCTAAGACATACGTTTCCTCACGATGTTTTTCTGCACCCTTTTGAGAGCAGTGGAGGTGAAATGAAGTATACAAAGTAAAGTGGCTTGCCTGGGTTCGAACTCACGACCTACAACAACTTGTAAGTCGTGACCGATATGGTAAACCATAACCCAATGGTTAAAACACTTTCTACGTTGAAGACAAGGAAGTCTGGCAATAATTCCTTCTGCACATGTGGCTTCCCTGGTACCTCATTAACGGCATAATAATGTAAATGTCTATTAACTGCTCCCAAATTACGATGATTATTTTATTTTACTTTTTTTACATACTTCATTGACATAATCTTTTCAGTATTTGTCATTATATACCTACAATTTTCTATATATTTTTTTAATCATATTAGATTTGTTACAGCTGTAGTGGCAATCATGTCATTTGGTTTAAACAGGTCCTTATTCTTACTATTTTGTTTATCTTTTATATAGATTATTTTCTTTTACATTTTGTGAATGTGAGAACGTTGTAGGCTGTAGACTTGTGCCTTGACTTGTACCTGGTACTTGTTGATAGGCCTACACTGTCCTCTCATACCTATTAACACTGTAATTTGAAAACATTGTATTTTGAAAAGAGTAACCGTGGAGTTGTTCTGACGTTTCATAAGTGCCCTTCTAGGTTTATGTAAAATAAAATATTTTGATTTTGAATTTCAAAAATTTCGAAGGATTTTGATGGAAATAATTGCCAATCCATTGCTTCATGTTTGAATTTGTCTGCTCGATAGCGTAAATGACGCAATGAATGTTGTTGAATTGTCAAAATGAAAGGCATTGAATAAATAAATAAATAATCTGTTCAGATTCATCTAAGTACAATTACATTGCCATTTTTAGTGTGTTACTTAATTACCTTTAGTGGACCTGTATGCGCTGCTGAATAGGTCGCACACACCTTGGGTGATAGCTTGAATGATAGGTCACGGATAGCCAAAGATGTTGGTTTATTGAATATATTTAACTACCACGTAACTAATGCTATATAAATGTTGTGTGAATGAGTACAGCTTACTATGAATGCTGATTGTGTACTGTCGCGTTGCACTATAATTTGTGCAAGGCGACGGAAAAGTGCTGATGTATGCAATGCGTGCGTGCCATGTACGATACATGACTCGTACAGTACTTGTACTGAAATACTCTTCTAACAGTATTTGTCATTACGACCACAAACATAAAGTGAACAGACATTCCCTTTATTCTCACCTGCACTCATACCTACTCTTCAAGCTGCAACACTGCAATGCTGCTTCTCTTAGCCTAATTTTACAAGTCAGCAACTGCTTAGTCTGTTGTCCGTCGTTGTGTTGTACCAGTCAGTCTCAAAAGATCTATTAATACATCGACAAGAATTAATTTATTGTCCATTACCTTTGTTCCATAAGTTGTAGCATCGTGTGTGTGTATGTTTTATGTGTGTGTTGGGGTGTGTGTGTGTGTATGTATTTTTTATGTGTGTGTTGGGGTGTGTGTGTGTGTTCTTCTTCATTTTTTCTTGTGTAATAGTAACATAACATTACGCCAGTATTTCTCAAAGGGTTCGGAAAAGATGTACTTGTAGTACACCCACATTCCGCTTATAGGGTACACTAATCGGTCATTCTTCCATACAAACGTGGTATTGTGATTACTCGTATGTTTGACGGTGTACGATCAAAACTGAAAATTATATCAATTTTTCATGTCATTATCTAGCCTTGTATGGAAGCAGAATTGGGAAAAAGTATTGATTTGGAAGTTATGATCGTCAAAACTTCCATATTTCAATACCAATTTTAACTCATCTTTGGTCGTAAATAAATAACTTATGTAGTATAAAAATGGCAAAATAGAAACCGTACAAGGATAGATAATTTATTGAAAAGTTCAAATAATTTTATTTTGAGTAGATATTATTATGACGGTCACCAATTCAATTCGTAACTTGAGAAAAATTCTAAAGATTTCACGCCAATGTCTTTTTTATTTCTTCTGCAGCCGCAACGCAATGTACGCATTCTACCGAATAGATAGCCGCATTTAGATCTATTTTCAAAAATAAAATGTTCTTCTTTTTTTTTGTGAACCAGTAATAAGTCGAGTCCATAATCATGATTATTCTATATAAGAATAAAGACTTTTTCGTTTTTCAAGGCTCATTGGAACAGAAAAAAATTAAAAAGAAATTACTTTACCCCTAGAGCAAGAAATGCTATTTTTTTCCCCGCTCTGATACGCTTTTTGAGCAAGAGGAGTGAAAAATTTTTTTTTTTACGATGTGCCTACTATTCTTTTTGAGGCTGACTGTACCTTGGTACCTTATTAAAGAAAGTCAATGTATCGACACTGGAAATTTCAAATGTTGTAAAGGACAGGGAATACAATGTCCTTTACGACAATTGAAATTTCCGGTATCGATATGTACAGTGGGCTGCATCAATTGGGTACTCCAGTTGTATTAAAATTTTAATTTTAACACATGCAGCCCACCGTACCTTTAATGAGACCAAGAACCTGTAAAGGAAAAAAAAAAAAACGATATCGAGAAGGTTTTCTCACGAATTTTATTCTGTCTTATTTTTTTAAATTTTGATACTTGTCATAAGATTTCATAGTAACGGTTAGATAACTTGTTATCTTATAAATTCCGAACATATTATGATAATTACCAAGTTAATAATTATATGATCTTTACACAAACAATAATTGAGGAAAACATTCGATACAAAACTTACGTTAACAGAAATTGTGACACAGAAACTTTGCCTTTTACGACGTAGTTTTCAAACTCAGTTGAATATAGAAAGTAATGATTTATTTATGTAGATAAAACTAATTGAAAACATAGAAAATGCACAAAAAATAAAGAATCACTAATGGTCTATTTCACCACCTGAACAAAACATCTGAAAAACTTAACTTCAATTATTTACATGAAATATATTATCGTGATCACGACGTAATAGGCAAAGAGCTAGTGTCACACAACACAAACCGTATGATATTATAGTACAACAGTCATACATCATAAAAAATACATCAATATAAAATTGTACGGAACACGAGTTAAAACAACACGACCATATTGAGAACATGTGACACAGATTTATCTAAATATTTTTCAGATAAAATGTAGCGTCAGAAATGCTATTGGAAATATTTTTAGGAACAAAACCTTCGCTTATTTTGTAAATATTTGTTAGCAACGATTGAGTAGTTTGATTAAATTGCACGTGCGGAATTTTGATACAAAATTTTTAATAGTAACAAAATCGGTTAAAATTTGTCTATAAAAACATTTTCACCTAAGGTATTTTAACCTGGAAAGCTTTGAATTTTTTTACACATAAACTCGCGCCTTTTTTCCATGGGGGTAGACAGAAACTAAAAAACGGCACCTGCTATGATCCTTCTTATGATCTTCTTCAATGATCGAAACATTTCACACGCAATTATTATTTATTTTTAATAAATAATAATTCCTGGCTGAATCCCTGAACCAGAAAAACCTAATGCATCCTATTAGGCGGTTCTGGTTCTTCTTTACAAAGTCCGGATTAACTATTATTCAGGTAAGTTGCATTTTACCTCCACCAGCATACATTTCCAGTTCATGCTGATCTCGCATTGTAAAGGATTTCCGTACAATGCGAGGTCAGCTCTCACTGGAAATGTATGCTTGATATGTAGTCGTATGTGCAAACAGTGCCGCAATTATATATAGTGTGTAGTAGCCTAGTTTTCCCGAACGTAATCTCAGTTTACATGTTCCGAGAAATTAAACAGTGATATTCTGTACATAACCCGGTACCTACCTTTGCTGCTTTTGCATTTCCAGAAAATCAAAACAATTTTGCAACGTTCTGGAGTGATGGAACATAAAAGGTTGCCATTAACAGAATAAACAAAGGAAAAATGAAGAGAATCTCGTAGAAAAATTAACTCGAAAAAGAAAAGTAAGCAAAAAACTACCACTAAGCAAAAAGTAGTTCTTGTTTGTAACGAATAAAGCATGTTTTTTTATTAAAAGCAAGACCACTTTTAAGAATAAACACGTTAAAACAAATTTCAGCCTCGTTACAAAACACAACCATTTAACAAAACCAAACTAACAAACTTTTATTACAAAGCCACATTTTACAACTGTGACAAAACAGTAATTCAACTAAAAATTGGTCATGCGTGAGCCCTAAATCGCCTGCTATATGTAACATGTAGAATCGACCTCGGTACCTCGCCCCAGTACCCATTCACCGAACCCCAGCTAGTTTATAGCTAGATTTCCTGACCTCATAAACTCAGCGTGTTGATATTAAAGCCTCTCTGATTCGTAGCGCGAAATATTTCACTCTTTTTTTCATATATACTTTTTTTTTCTCTTATCCGGGTTTATATGAAAATGTGCGCTGTTTTTGATAAAAATACCGGCTTGCTAATATTCGTGTTAAGCCTGCGTACTCTAATTTTGATGCGATAGGAAATTGGACGCAGTTTTAATGAAGAGTTAAATTACTTTTGGGTTGGTATTAGCAGGGTGGTATGTGGCTGTTAAATATTGTTTTTTTTTTTTCAGTTTCATTCATATAGAGAGGCTTATTTTGAAAAGCATTTTACCACAAATCATCATCTTCTTTTTTTGTTTTTCGTTTGGTTAGTGACTTAACTGGTGTCAAAGTTTTTATACCACCCATGGGCCTCTGACTTGGCTGCACATGCCGTCGAGAAATATCTCTGTCATTTCGGTTTCCTCACGATGTTTTCCTTCACCGTTTTTGAAGACAGTTATAATTATACAATCCGGACATAAATCCGAATACCGATTTGCACGTCACAATTTATTGAAAAACAAAATATTGGAATATATAAGAAATACACGTGTAGTTAGTATTAAATTCCGACAAAAATGAAAAACCACTAATGGTAAAAGATGTCAAACTTGACTTTCAAAACCTTTTCAGAGTATCAGTTGCAACACCTAAGCTTACTACTGCTGCCACCACGGCAGCGATCAATCAATCTCGAACTTCACTAAGCAATCCCGGGTTCGTGACCCTAATCCAAACGATGCAAAAAATGTAATCCCTAAAGGCATCCAGAATCCCAATACAAAAATATTTCAATACACAAAAGCACATTACAATTTCGTCGGCCGCTGCACACGGCAGAAACAAAATGGCGTCAAACTCCCAAACGCGCGATGAACACAATTTTATTGATGACAATACTGATTGTTTTTTTCCGCTTTGACGATTTTCTTTTTATATAGAATCGTAAATACATTTAGGGACTTTTAATCATGTATTGTTTGAGTTTTTAAGAGGATTCGGTGAAAGTACTCGTATCTATAAATCACGATTTGTACCCTTTGTGTTCACGATAAGTTAAAACAGTTTATTTATGTATGAAAGGTAAAACTGTAATGTTTGTTTCAGACATTGTGTTGTCTGATTGGCTTTGAGGGTTCAATTGTTTTGTAACAATAAAATGGAAGCCAACTTTACAAAAAGTGTTATTTATGTTCCATTTAATATTGATGTAGTTGTTTTAGTGATTTTATGTTTATTCAAATTTTAAAAAGTTTAGGTTCTGGCCTAGATAAAATCCATTATGTAGGCTACCAGGACTACATAAAACAAGAGAATTGTCAAAGCACAGATTGAGATGTGCTACATGTTATTGAACAAGCTAAAGAAATCTCGATACCATTAGAACGAAATACATAACATTACGACTGTAATCCCTGAAGGGTTGGGCACAGGTGTATCTAAAATACACACATTTCGCCAGTTATATTTGAGTCCCATGTAATGGGGGGCTATTGTCATCATCCGGGCACAAATCCAGATTCCGGGCTGCTACATAGAAATTCCTAATGGAAAAACTCAATAACACTTTTACCGAGCAAATAATCGAACCTAGGACCACATGCTCAGAAATAGGGCTTGCAACTACTAGACCAGTGAGACAGTCCAAACTAAACGAACAATGTACTTGCTTAATATAGTAATAGAGATTATCCAATACATTATACAACTCCAGAAAAGTAAATATCAAAATTCCAACATATTTTATTTTACATTTCTCCTTTTCTAGGTGCTCAATTTAATACTCGGTTAGGTTTACCGTGTAAATGAAACAAATTACTTTTTTGTTCTAAAAAGTTCCAAGCACGTACTTAGACGGAAATATAAAGATAATTCGCCGTCTTTAAAACTTCCTAATGCCGACACTTTAGCATTCCGAAGTAATTCTTCGCAACAAAGAAGTTAATGATCTGTGTCACATGGCTCTTTGAACTGAAAATATCTTATTTTAAGTATACAGTCTTTAAGATTCTAATTTATTTACAATAATAGTCATTTTCAATGACAGTACTAAGTGAATTAACAATATGTATGTTATTTTTGCTGCATGATTTGATTTACGCATGAGACAATTCATTCGAGTTGTTTTCTGAATTTACATTGTTTGTCGAGTTTATTTTTATCAAATGACCTCCTCCTGTCATCCATTTTGAATGGCGATGATATTACAATAACAATATTTACATGATCAACGAAAAGTTCAAAATGTACAGATTCATAATGTTATGATTTCTGAAAAATGTAATTATCGTTTTAAAAAATGACAATTTATTCAGAAACCTATATTACAATTATTACACCTATGAATACTTAAAACGTTACCTGTATTACATATTACATTAATTAAACATCGTATATACACTGCTTTAGTCCGATATTTACAACCATGGCTTGTCCCGTGACACACTGAATGTTCCGACCGTCACTTTACACATAATTGTAAATATCTTCCATGTCTCATACATTCATCTCCGACATCGCTGCTTGAGGGACCCTAGACTGCGAGAAGTGCTGCGAGGGGGGCGACGATGGAGGGGGAAGGGCAGACCCATTCCCCGGCCCTTGAGACTGCCCCGTCTGAGCCTGCACGTCAGGCAAATTCCCCGCACTGCTCATAAAAGTCGCATTCTTCGGTAGCGTCATACAATTCGACGCGTTACATATCTGATTCTGCTGATAACTGAACCCCACTTTTCTCGGCAAAGTCGTACATTGTCCCCTATTTGTTGGCGGACTCGATTTCTGCGACAAATTCGACATTTGTATCCCCGTGTGACAAACGTTCGGGCAGTTCGCTGTAGTGAAGTGGGGAACTCGATTTGTCATTGCGATTATCGCGTTTTTGTCCTGATGATCGATGTCGACAATCGTGCTCGAGCTTTGCGAGTGTCCGACGAAGTAATGGGGATGCTTCGACGATACGCTATCGAACGTTGAGTTATGGTTCCTTTTCTGTTGCTGCTGGAGTGCTTTTACTTGGAGTCTAGTTTTATCTCTTTGGTAGTAAACCCCGGCGAATATAAGAACGTTAAGAATTAGTAGAGAGCATCCTATAGCTATGGTTACACTGAGGGCTGTAGAGTAGGCAGTGTAACCTGCTACTTCTAAATTAGAAACGTCCTGTGTGTGCGTGTTATTTGGAACTTGGCTCTGTGTGACAGCGGAACCTGGTCGTGCGGACATCACACTAATGCACGTAGTGACGTAAGTGTCCATCGTAGTGGAGGGTATATCTAATGTGAGGTTGTAGGTCGGTTTGCGGTACAGCTCCATCGTGGGATCGAAGTAGTTGGCGCGTGTGAGAGGGTCCGGCCTGACCAGTCCGTCGTACAACTCTGGGTCATTGTGGTTCCTAAAAAGGTTGTGTTTCGCAACCACGTCCTTCATCCCTGCGCGGTGGATTTCCGGGATCAGCCGTAGCCACACGGACAGTTGATGAGCCCTGTAATGGTTTTTCATCCGCGGTTTCATCCCTGCAATGGAATTTTAGATTGTGTAACGCGTAAAGGAATTTCAAGGGAGAAAATTGTGTGGCGCGAATAAATGAAAAAGGTTGACGTAATTAACTTTCGGAAGGGATATTACCAGTGATCGTGAGGTGAGCGAGATTAAAATTTAGTCTTTTGAAGATTAATGTGAAGATAACGTTCTGTTATTAGATTTTTAGATAAGAACGTTTATTGGTATATTGACTTGTTTCAAAATGGTCTCATTGAGAACGTAAATTAGATTTCAGACGTTCTAAAAATCGTAATATCTTTTTGTAATATGCAAGAGAAGTTGGATGATAATTTTCCTTTATATTATTACAGGTTTGACAAATTGATGCCATACCACGCCAATGACGTCATATTTTGTACAACATGTGCTTACCGATTTCCAAATACTTCTGGTACAGTGTATCATACTCGTCCCACAGTATGCTCTTGTATTTGTTCCTTTCTCTTGATATTGGCAGCACTGATTCTTGACGATGAACTTCATTCGGGTTTCTATAGAAACAAAAGAAATATATGTTTTAGGATGAGGCAAAATTACCGCAATTTTGATTGTGCAAAATGAGTCGCGTAATTTACGTTCAAATGAAATTCAACAAACAGACAACTCAATTTGCGTTGTCGTGTGGCGCAAATCAGACTTATAATATGAATCTGACTACAATGTAAATTACCTGACTCAAGGTAAACGCGACTACTTACAAAATAACACTGTTTTGGGGTCGTGCTAATACGATAAATCAAAATAATAAATCATCAGTTAGTTTTAAAAGAATCGATTTAATGGAAAGGTAAACATAAAGACCACTAAAGAGTATCCCAAAATGAGAGCGAAATTTCAGAGCTATCTCACTAAACAGCTTTTGAATGAAAATTTTGCGTTCAATAATAGTTGACCTTGAAGTATGCACAACGACTAGATAATCCTATCATGTCTATTAACTTTAAGTTGAATTAATTAATCTAAAATGAACTTGAAGCGAAGCGTATGAGTTTTAAAATTGAAACAACTCAACGTCTGTTTCAAAATAGTTATGAACAATACAATTATTTCAAACTTTTGTTAACGAGTAGTTATGAAATATAACAGTTATTTCAATTAAATTGAATACAAACAAATGATACTGGCTGAAAACAAACTTTCTTGTTTTGAAAATGTACGGGAAAATGCCGAAATATACTCAGTGAGCCTTATAATGGGGTATTTGTTAAACGATTCATAATTTAGGCTGTATTTTGTTCACAACTTGTTTACAGTTACTTCCTTGTTTATAAGTAAACTAAGCTTAAAAGTTAATGTTTTTGTTGATAAGAAATAGAAAATTATATTGTTTTTCTCGAAAAATGACGATGGTCAATCGATCTATAGACAAATGAATGTTGAAAAAAAAAGAAGACATAGGTACTCTTATACAACGTTGAGAGAGAACAAATGACAACACTGTCAATATTAATGTATAAAAGTATTTTAGAACTATCAAATCAATCCTTGAGAGCAGTGATGGCCTAGTGGTAAAGGCCGCGCCTTACGAGTTGTAGGTCCTAGTTTCGAGCCTTAACAGGCGCTTTACTTTGTCTAAATTGTTTCATCACCACTACTGCTCTCAAAGCGGTGAAGGAAAACATCGTGAGGAAACCGGCCTAACCTACGAAGACATGTGACATCTACCAACCCGATTGGGTCTGCGTGGTGAATTACAGTCCACACCCCCTCACAGAGAGGAGGTCTGTGTCCCAGCAGTGGGAACATTATAGGCTGATTATCCATATGAATAAATCCTTGCATCGAAATTTAAAAAGTGATTAAGTACTTCAAACAAACTAAATAGCTGTGATGGTCCGACTATGGGTTTTGCCGATCAGTCCTTTAGCTAGTGACTAAACAATTTTTGTATGCAGTCTGGGAAGGTCATTAGGTATACGAAATTTAATTTTGTGGCGTATGCTCGTCTCCAAAAACCATTGATGTGTTTAAATACAAGACAGATACTCTGAATTAAATACAGTTAGTAACAATTTTAGAAAATCTCTTTTCAAGAGTCACACTTTTTTACTCCTGTCAGTAAGTACCTGTACAGAGTGGCGTTTAGATAATCACATTAAATAATACAGCGGTTATTACAAGACGTTATCAGTCTGTTAACAGACTTATTACTATAAAGTAATAAAATGAAAATACTGAAAATAAAAAACGTAATTTTTCACACAAAATTAATATCGTAAAACTTAATTTGCACGAAATAAACCACCCTTGATAAGGCACTAGACATGTGTGGGGCGATGGTATTAACAATTTAACGCACACTTTATGGTATTGTTACCAAATAATCACTTAATATCGTTAATTAGGTTAACCGCCTAGAATGTTAATTGTTATTAACTACTTTAATTGAGTATGATAAAAATATGAAATGTAATCTAATCGCCAGACTGTATAATCATGCCTAGTAAAATATCACAATCATACCATAATGTTCCACAAATTTTCTTGCCATTTTTTTATAAATGTACGTGCCTAATATTTTCACCTACACCTAGGTCGTATTTTCACCTACCTAACTCTACCTACTCGTGCGTAAAATTAACCCATCCAGCTTCAGAATGAGGCTGTCAGACAGGTGTTATAGTTGACCTCGTTGCCCTACGACTTTTTATTTATTTATTTTACTTTAAATAAAATGGCTATCTGCTAATCACATTAGATAAAGAATATTGGACAAAATTCATACACACATCTCACAGAACTCCATACACACTGACATAATCGTCATCCATTCGTCCGCGAACACGTCACAAGTCAGGTAAGTAAAATATTAGTCTTTGACTACCAAATTACTGTAAAAGATGCCCATCGTTGCTCAGCGGGTGGTCCTATCTATATTTTTTTTAAGTGAAAACTTTTTTGAGCGCGTTGGGCATTTTTGAGATGGGACTAAACCATTGATTTCGCGACACCATGACGACACCTCATTTTTGTAAACACGATTGTGAAAGGCTAGGCAGATTGACAGGTTTTGTAAACGAGATTGTGCTTTTTATTTATATTATGTTAAGGATCAGTGTTCTATGCAAGTATTATTACTTTAAATATTTCGGAAGTATTTTTTTTTTTGTAAACGCGATCGTGCTCTTTATTTAGATAAAGTTACGGTTTTTTTTTCATAAAACGTCATTTTATCATTTACTTCCATCAAGGTCACAGGAAAACGTTATTTAATCTCCTACTTACTAAACTAAAGAAAATAATGATAGTGTTTTGTTTTATTTCCCTTGATTTATGTGCTGTCGTGAGAAATAATGTTCACGCTTAAGTAGCGCGACGGATATGAATTTGTTACACACGCAATACTGATTTAGGTGGCGTAGGCTAGAGGTGTTATTGATTTTCTTTTAGTAAAGATTAGAAAAAGTAGGTGTTTAGTTTACTGTTCAGTAATAAACCTTTTTTGTATATTACATAATGCCCAAGTTATTTAAATTCGTTATTGTGAGGGTCACCTTGTGGGGTGTAATAAAAAATATTAGTATTATTACTATTAATTTTTGCTTTATCATAAATGACTGGGATAAAACGCAATAAAGATGAGGAATGGGGGTTGATACGTCACAATTAAGTATAAAATCTACATACTCGTGATGTCATGGCACATTTTAACTCAATGTATCGCCGTAATCTAAAACGTAAAAACAGAAAAAAAGTTGTGTCCAATATTTTTTAATAATCTAACTGGTGTACAAAAAATATTTTTAGTCGTCATCCCTATTATGTTACTCTAAATCTATTTTCCACATACATTTTTAAACAGCAGAACATTCATGAATACAAAATATCGCCAGCACCCAACCCTAAACGGGCACAATGTGGTTGCCTTAAACTTTGCAGTAACCGCTGTGATTGACAATCAATTAAGTACATACCTACTCTGTTTATTATGAAACTAGATAAGTAGAAGATTGATCAAGAATCTGTTAATTACTTTAGTTTTGTAGTATCTACATAAACTCATAATTTTACTTAATTAATTAATTAGCAAATCTCAACTCATGCTTTGAAAATTCTCTAAAGCGATACAATCCCAGAGGATGAAAACTCAATCAATCTGCCTAGCCTTTTTCCAACTAAGTTGGAGTCGGCTTCCAGTCTAACCGGATGCAGCTGAATACCAGTATTTGACATGGAGCGACTGCCTATCTGACATCCACAACCCAGTTACTGGGTAATACGATATCCCTTGGTAAGACTGGTTGTTACACTTTCAGGCTACTGACGACCCGTAACGACTGTCAAAGATTCACGAATGACAGCCGGGACCAACCGCATAACGTGCTTACCGAGGCACGGAGGAGTCTCGGTTTGTAAAGATGGTCACCCATTCACGGACCAACCCCGACAAGCGTAGCTTAACCTGATGGATCGACCCGTGCGGCTGTTAATACTAAGCGAGCTCCTCACACATACACACATGAAAACTACTATTGAAATTAATGAAACATTGAATCGACAATTTTACAAACAAAATTGAATTCGACAAACTCACCCGGTTCTCGCGAAATTAGCCATATAAAGTATAAATGCTTCTGACAAAGCCACTTCAGACTTGGTATAGTTTCTGGGGAAATGGCCGAGCCCCTCCACTAATGGGGCTCCGAATAAGTACGGGAGCTCTTCACCGTGGACTGACCCCATCCGCTGCAAAAGAAAATGGTATTAGTGGTGAAATTTATTCGGTTGAAGGAAGATTGGAATGGAATTGTAAAGATGAAGAACAAAATTTAGAATTATTAGTGAATCAACCAGTGGCTAAAAAAGTTGAGCATTTACATGCCTAAACTCGATTTGAAATAAGATTAGACATTTAAATTAACCTTTTTTACAGTCCGTTCAACCAATTTTGACTTTTATTGCGTTGGTGGCATGACAAATGACAGCTGCAGTAAACAATTGGTATTGTAACCACTTTTTTGCTTTTAATGCCATCCTTATGCCTACGGTATAGAAGTCAAAATCGGTTAAACGGACTGTAAAAAACGTTTGTTTAAATATCTAATCTTATTTCAAATGGAGTATAGGTGGATGGAATAGATTTTTTTTTCAAGAATCTCTAGTTTGGATTGGGCAACTAACCGACAGAAATTTTTTAAGTTGATAATTGTTCGTATTATGTTCTACTTTACTTTATTCAAAGCTCATAAGAGAGTGAAGGATTTATATCTGCTTTCCACATGTATTGTAAAAAAGGCATGAATTTTGTAGTGCGGTTAGGAGTTCAACTGTCACGACGACTCGAGGAGATCGATAACAATTAAAATTCTATTGTGTCTCATTAATGACAGTTGAAAGGTTAATTTCATGTTGTCATTTAATCAATGGTCATTGTAAACCTGATTTTGAATAATTTTAACTATCTACAATATCCACATAATTATTATGAAAAGTCATTAATCAAAAATTTTATTGCAATCATAAATCGAAATACTTTTTAATTGAAAGCTTTCATTGATTGGATTTCAATAATTAAATTAATGAATATGACTGATTAAATTTTACAACAGCGAGCAATGAGTTTATTTGTACTAAAAATGATTGAATTAAAAAAAAATTACATCATGCAAATATATTAAACTATAATCGAGGACAATCATCTTTTACAAAACTGACCTACTGATGAACTGGTACGTACAAACGACAAATATTAAGCGATAATTTTCCGGTATAATTTGACCTCGCATTTTATAGGCCTTCCGTACAATGAGAGGTCAATTTATACTAGGAAAGTATAGCTTGATAATGTCATCGCGATTACAAGAAACGTAACACAAAGACAAAATATATTTCGAAAAGTAATAAAAATATTCTAACCCTCACCTGAGGATAATCCCCATCCTTGGTCTGGTAATCGAAAACGTAGAAGAAGGTTCTAGGTGAGGTATCAGGGGAGCTGAGGAAGTCTCCAGTCTGGACCAGTGGCGCCACGTATTGAGCATCTGATAGAGCCAGTACTGCAGCGTCTCGCGTGTTTATGGGGTGCTGGTGCAAAAGAAAATAAAATTGTAAACGTAATTTTTAAGGGGGATACGCTACCTCCTTCTGCGAAGCGGTAATGCTCGCGAAGGAGGAGGCGGAACGCGTGAGGGAGAGGCAAACTTCGCGCCCTCACGCCCCAAACCGCCGCAATAGGAGGAGACGCCCGGGGCGGGAATCGCGAGCCGATTTCCGGCCACCGTAGGCGCGGGCTTGCGGACGGTGAGCAATGGGTAGCTCGCCGTCCGATAAGGACCAAGCCCGGGTCGACGGCGCGTTGTGTTCCACGCGCGCCTCAAAGAGATGTCAGCAGAATTGATGGGGTCCGCTAGGGCCAGTGCCTGCCGGGGGTTCGAAGAAAACCGATAGGGAAATCGTGGCCCCCGGCAACAGGGCAACCGAAGGAACACGGGTGGGTTTTAGTCAGTAAGAGTCTGACACGCCCTCCCGCTCCACCCAGAGCGGGAGAAGTTATTTGATAAATTCCCACCCAGAAAAAAAAAAAAGAAAGAAAAAGGGGGATACGCTAGGGTGGCCCACGAAATTCAAATTTTCTTAAGTTTTTTGCAATTTGCAGGTCAGTGATAGGTTGTATGTTGATTAAAATATGATTCGCGATTGTTACAAATATGGCTTTACAGAATTATTATCATTAGAATCAGCAATACGACTCCTTAAGTTGGGATAATCCTCAAATGTCATGTTTTCATGAAATAGTCATTCAATAGGGTTATATGAACTTAGAAAGTTGTGTTAGTGATTTTTATGACTTTATGTAATTCTATAAAAAATATTTGATATGGCCGCGAATCATATTTAAATCAACATACAACTTGATACTGACCTGCAAATTGCAAAAAAACTTAAGAAAATTTGAATTTCGCGTACTTCCTTGACACGCCTTCACGCTTGTTCGCCTTCTACAGCGTGACGCTTTAATGGTGACATTAATTTAGCACACGTTTACGGATTAGCGTTTTCTTTTATGAAAACATTTTAATTTCATAAAACGTTATTATTTATTTATTTACAATTTTCTAAAAATATAATCTTGGGACTACCTGTACTTAACAACTGTGGCACAGAGGTCATTTACCGGGGTCACGGATCATAACATCGCATCAATGAAAATAAAACGAATAACGTGCAAAGAGAAGGCGAATTGAAGGCGAATTGAATTGCCTATGTCGCTCGCCGCGTTTGAAAATTAAAAAAATTCTGTTATCGTTTTTTTTTAAAAAAAAATTTTTATGATTACTGGCCACTAGCCCTACCCGTGTTTTAAATTAATGTCGCCATTGTAGCGGCACGTTGTAAATTAACAGCTGTTTTTGGCATTCATGAGGCTCAATGCTATCTACAAGGCCTTAACTTACGATCCATTGATCAGTGAAGTAGGTATTGAGGTAGAATTATATATATGTTACCAACTACATAATTAAATCTGCTAAAAGACTGCTGGACTAACTGTATCTCCAAAATATCAGCACAACTAACCAAGTCATACGTTATGTAATTCAACAAAATTCTCTTTGTTTCTCCCTTGTTAACAAGTCGTCTTTAGTAAAATGGCCGCGTAGACAAGCCTTTAAATAAGATTAGCCTTTTCAGCAAAGCTTTCCTAGAATAAATGCTAACGAAACTTGAACATATCTCACAAACGTGATGTGTGTCTGAAATTACATTTGCACAAGAATTCAGTAAAAAACTATGAGCTAAGCGTGGTGTTTCATTGGCTGCCAAAATCTGAACCACTCCTTTACTTTGGTTGGAGTTCAAATCAATATTAACGAGGTTCTTAATTAAAATTCCTTTGAAATTCTCAAGCTAAATGTTTGTCCACCTTAATCATTACAGGGTTGAGTTTGAACCGGTGACCTTTCATTGGCAGTCAACTCCACCGCTTGTGCTATATTTATAATTCATTCACTCGTTATAACGCTCTTACGTTGGATGTGTTTCGGTCATAATATGGTTATTACTGGACCAACGGCCGGTTGAGGGCTTGAACAATTTAATATTATTATAATTTATTTATTGACACCAAAAAATATTAACACTACCATAACAACCATATTGCGTAAAAATAAATTTGTAGGCTATAATGAAAATAATACAATATAGGAGCATCTGCAGCTGAATTAGGTGAAAAACCTGTATCTCGGCATACAGCGCCAAACCTCTCTGATAAATAGACTGAAAAAATTTTAGCCAACATTTACAATTTTGTTAAATCTTACAGAATAGTATTGATATACGATTACACTTAAATGAGTTGTGGAGTGAGGACGAGAGTGAGTAAGTCGACAATAGAAGATCTAACAATAGAAAGGACCAATATGAACTATTCAATGGAGTAGTTCTATTGTAGGAGTTCGTTTACTTGTAAGCAATTCTAATTTAAAGTATTCAGATAAATAAATGGGGAAATGGATAGGATATCTAATTTTAGACACGTGTAAACAAGTAACGTCGAATATTTGAAGTTGATATTGAGACTCTAATTAAAATCGAAATTGTTAAAAAAAGATTAGCTTGATAAAACTGGATCTTTATATTAAAACTTAAACTGAATAATGTGACGGTAGCAGTAGTAGCAATAAACAATCTAGCAATCAAATTGCATGAAACCAACCGTAACGTTAAAGTCAAACATGCAAATGAAATCACAGTAACACGAACAGAAGAATTCCAACAAATAATAACAGACGAAAATCATAATGAAAATGAAACACCATAAATCGTGAGAATTCAGCGAACTATTCAAAACTTATCCTATAAAATATATCCGGGACACTCAATACGAAGTCGCTTGAACTCGAAAACAGTGGGAATTTGGCAGTGGCAGGAATTTAGAGCCAAGTGCCAAACGCGCCTTTTGGTGGCACTGCCAAGTCATCAGAAACGTGTGTTGCCTAAACGTGGTTCGATGTGGGTCAAGTTGATGCTAGTTTGGGTAATGTTTTATGGAGTTCGATAGAGATGGTAGAAATTTTTATGTGATGTTAATTGATATTAAATTTATCTTCGTTATCTTTTCGGATATTATTTAAATGTTAATTTCTAGTTTTACTTAGCTCCGAATTGAATATGTGAAATTAATGATGGAATCAGTTCTTTATACTTAAGTGCCAAACGTGCCATTTAGTGGCATTGCCAAATCATCATAAATGTTTTCCATTCTCATCTTTTTAGTCTTACAGTTAGTGATGAAGAAATTCGTTTATTATTATTTTTAAAACTCTCATTGGGACCTCATCATCATCTAGTCCCTCACTATTAATAGCATTAATTTGATCATTACAGACACCTTTATGTTGAAGGTACATAAATGTAGTATCCATAGCAAGCGCATTGACAATTAATTAACCAATAATGAGAATGAACAAGTAATAAAGTCCGTGGTGAATAAATTATTGAACCGATAAATAATCATAATTACCTGAACAGTCCTCTCCCAGTCCGTGTATTCGTTCACGATTGTGAAGAATATTTCGCTTAAATGATATGTGTATGCGTTTCTGACGTAAGTCCTGAAATAAATAAACTAATTAATGATTGAAATAATTAAGCTAGAATCATAAAGTTGTTATCTTTTGTAATGCAGATAGGTATCTACTAAGAATGGATTTTTCGTTGAATAGTTGCCAATCAATGGGTAAATTAATACGCCGTTAATTTATCTACAGAACATACTGCATTTTAGAGCATAATTTGTAATACAGTTCATATAAATTCGTACTACCGTTTCAGAAGCTAGAGTGCAAAGTTGCTGAGGGCGATTTTACTCCCCAAAAACGCTTATATAACTCAATGGAACATAAAAACAAACTTCTTATACATTTTTAGTCTCCTTACTAACAAACGACATTATTTCTGACTAATTCAAAGTTATGAAACTAAATGGTCTGTAAATGTAAAAAATCGGTAAAAGAAAATCTTTGCAAAATACTAGTAATTCTATACCAGCTACATATTGACTGAACAATAGTTAACAATACCTGAACCTAATAGTTATTACATAGAAATGATCGGCTTAGGTGGTTGTACTTGTGGGTACTTGATGATAATGGACCAATAACCTGTCACTGTTCGTTCGTATTACTGACCCTTACTCAAATAATATCTAACCGTTCGGTACTTTGGTGGAATATTCAGACTTGAAATGTAGATATTGGTGTCGTAAATTTTTATAATACGATTAACTGTAAATACTTAAAAACAAAAACGTTATGAGAACATTTTTTTTTGATACCATAAACGATTTCAATAAAAACTCACCACGAAACAAAAACGAAGGTAATCAATTTTTTAAACGCTCATATTGACATTTTTGCCTCCCAAATAAAAAACGAACAAAAGAAAAATTTTATTGAAATATTATTACGTTTTCGAAATAATTTAATTCATCATACAGACTCGCCACACAAGTTCACATCAAAAGACTGTTTTTTTTTAATAAAAACCCCTTTTAGGCTTTTGCAACGAATAAGCCTGTAATTGGTGTCTGTGAAAAAAATGCAAAGAGAACGCTTGCATGGCGTGACATGCACATTAAAAGGAGAATTTATAATGCTCGCATATTTTTTTAAATAAAACTGGGCTGCGGCAAATGGTTCGGGAAATAATTTATACGATTTCGATATACTGTTTCGATAGAGGAGTTATTATTGTGAGTTCTTATTTGGATTAAATGGTAACAAGCTATGCTACCTTAAATTTTTGTCTAGCTGTACCTTTTATTTATTTACATAGCAATTTCTTGCTGCACAGTTCACACCAAAGCGTGCAGCAAGTCAACTAAATTACATTTAACTAAATAATCGAGGAAACATGAAGCATAGATTTACTGCTATACTGAGCAATCAAGGCACTCAGCGGATTGATTGGAGGTGAATGGTGGCCTTGTGGGAGCATATTGAGCAGAATGGATACACACTGGCGGAGCCGCGAATAGGCACCGGACAGGACATGATTTTTATCATCTGGGTGTAACGTAATTTTATTCATCGTGTATTAGGTAGGTACATCTACTTTTAGTTTAATTATTGTAATAGTTTAGTTTCGATTTTTTGGTGAAGTTTTTGCTACATGTAATCAGTTTTAAACTTCAGCAAAAGACTTCTGAATTTAAATAACCGAAGCATGTAAATTTTTCTGTATTTAACACAGAAAACTTATATTTTTTTTTAGAATTACTCATTTAAAAGCTAACCCTTTTGCACTTGATACTCCTTTTCTCTTATTACTGTGTGAATAATTTACATTTAGACTTGGTATTTCTACAGCACGACTTCTATAAATTTCTAAAAACACGTCAGACATATGAGAATACCTTGATGTAACAAATATTCTATAGAATCTATTCTACAAAAAAATATTTCACCTTCAATATCCAATACGTTTGATTACAACCATTCAAGGAGACGTCCCATGACCGTAGTTCAAATACCAATTTGCTGAATAAACATCGACCTCACCTTATTATTCTATCCCTTCGTTCGCCTTCGAAACCATTTTGTATATCCTGAGCCGAAAATTTCCAGAGGGCTTCGCTGGTGACAACTCCGAAGAGGAGATCATACTTGTTTTGTCCACCCCTTATCCCAAACATCCTTTCTCCGCTCCTTTTATCTGCTTTTAGGTTGTTTACTCCTGATACGCTTGAAAAACCTTGAAGATCATTGGGTATGAAGAAAGTTAGGAGTTCTTTTGCATAGTCAGTTTTAACGACAACCCCGTCAACTGATGGGCCAAACGCTGTCAGGTAACTTGGTATGCTGATTTCTGCAGACATCAGCTCATCAAGTGGTACCTCTCTGAGGCAGTCGACTATGAGCTCATGGTCTTTGACGATGTCTTCTGGAAGCGTGCAGTTAGCTTGTTTTGCTAATTGGACGGAAAAGCTGACTGGGTCTTCTACTAGTGCCCAAGAGCTGAGTGCTGATCCTGAGAGGAGGATTGAGCGATGGAAGAGCCCTGCAACAAATTCATGAATTACAGTTTTTTGAGTAACATTTTTACGAACAATACGTGAACCATCTCAAAACGTTGAAGTGAGTGCTGAGTTTAAACTTATACCTATAGTTTTTTTTAAACCTTCGTGCCCTTGCAAATAATATTTTTACCATAAAAGATTTTTTTTCATGTGAAAAATGAATCTGCAACGCATAGCAAAGTGCGCTGTGATATACACTTTTGAGCAAAAGTATGGAATCACTTACTTATTACTTGTTCCGAGCGAAATAAAAAATTAAATAACTGATGAAATTTAATAAAAATACCACCATTTTAAAGGCTATAATACTGTATACTTGAAATTCGTGCCACATGAATTTAAATGAAACCTATATTTCAAGAGCTTTCCCACTTTGAGTGGATCCATTATCGTCCAAGGTCAAGGGTCGAAAGTAACGGAGATGTGTACTGGTCAACGTGTGACAGCCGACTGATAAAAAATGCTTTTATAGGGGATCAATATGGCGCAACTCGGGGCGTATCGAGAATTTGAAACATGTCTTTTTTCTTACTCCGCTACTCAAAGTAGAAAAGCTCTTGAAATACGAGTTTAATTTAAATGCATGTGGCATGAATTTCAAGTTTACAGTATAGCCTTTAAATTGCAGCAACAGTTATTTTCTTATTTTTTCAACAGTTATTTAGTTTTAAAGATCGCTCGGTATACGTAACAAGTAGGTGATTCTATACTTTTGCTCGCGAGTGTAGTTGTTCCAAATTACACAAACTATATTTCTCATCTTTATGTTACCAAGTTCCGTAATGTCTTCAGTTGTAAGATGAAGTCTCAAGAATAAAAAGGCTGTGGGAGGTACGTTTTAACTACCTGGTGATTTAATTAGAACATCGTTTAGTTTAAATTTACCTGCTTTTTATATAGCGGTCTACAGTTTTATTGCAAGAAAGGAAATCAAGCTGAAGTTTATTCTTATCACCTTCGTATTTTTATTAAACTTTTTTAATCTCTGGTCATTTTCAGCACCTTTTCTGTCCCTATCATAAATATACCAAAGGCTTTCCTATACTTTCCAAAAATAGCATGTAGATCCATATAGGCAATTTCATTGAAAATTCTAGTTTGCATATCGGAATAAATTTCAAATCCCAAGAGAGCTGTAATTGTAAAAGTGAGGGAATAATTTCAGGTTCAATTTTGCCAAATTTGTACACCGCAAAGCGACTGATGATAACGTTAGTACGTGCTGACTAAATCGAGAACCAATTTGGAATCAGAAACGATATTTTGCCTTTTCGAAACGAATTTGTGCCATGATTTCACTCGAAAAGTAGTTTTTATTTTTCATAACGAGGGTTGTGACAAAACCGTTCAATGCATGTAATTGAGAGCTCTCGGTAAGTTCGAAGAATGAAACTGTTTTATTATTGAAGCATCCATCAATTTTCCTATTGGTTTTTGTTTGTTTTTTATTCATAGCGTAGAAAAATTTATGGAATTTAGCAATTTTTATTTGCGTAGCGTTTGATTCAACGAATTTCAAATTGGTATGCTTTGCAATTTTACAGTTTGTAGAATGGTGAATACGTCAATGTTCTTTGTATTTCTATTTTTCAATCAAGGACTCAATTTCCAAGTACGTTCCACACAAACGATTAGGATTTTGTGGAAAAAAAAAATGTTGCTAGTTAAAATAAATGTACGAGAGTAAAACCGACAAAAATTATAAACTAATTACTATTAACTCTTCACGTGACCAGAGTAATGACTTATTTGTTGGCCAAAGAATCAGCATTGCCATATAACGTGGCTATGCTGCCAGCCCTTTGGGGTCTTTCCTGTTGACAGCGATGCAGACAAACTTTTTGATGCACTGTGATTCTTTCCATTCGTAAAAAAAAATATATTTGTACGTAATTATTATTTTTATAATTTCAAGACTGTTATTATGTAAATATACTTCCGGACTTCTAAATCGAGACACCGTGCAATTCCATGTGAGGAATAAAGGCATAAAACAACAAAATAATGATGAGTCAAAGAAAACGTTTTTATGCAGTTTCGAAGTCGACATCTAGCCATCATTTTAGTAACGTAATAGACTTTTATACAAAAAGTGCAGGGTGGCTCGATTTGGGAGTACGTATCTTGAAAATTGTAAAAAAAAAAGTTGGTAACTAAAATAACAGGTTTGAAGTAGGAAAGTCAAAAGAAATTAGCATTCAATTCAAGGAGAAGGACATCCTAGAAGGACACACTGATCTTATATCTTAATGTTCTTCAAAAATATTGGGTGCGTAGTTGTTTCTTCGGGTCAGAGCCCATTCGTCCCCTAAAATTCGTCCGCCAGCATAAAAGTTGTAGATTCGGCCCCTGTATAGGTGCCCATTGGTCTTCTGGTAGGGGACCAATTAATATTTTAATAAAAAATATTATTTTTAAGGTACCCATTCGTCCCCTCTAATATACATATATACAATATAAGTTAAAGATTCGGCACCTATTCAGGTGCCTATTGGTCCCCTGAGATAAAATTAGCTATATTTTACATAAGAAACGGTTAACATAGTACACTTGTGAACAGTTTATTAACGGAATTAATTTAATAAATCATAACAGATTAAGATATTATGATTATTATGAGAGATTTAAGTTATAATGATTTTGCATGTATGTAGTTGGTAAATATACAAAAAAATAAGAAGTGATTATTTACTGTTGATATGTGTTCTATTTTTTTTTGCATATTATATATTTAATGTTGATTTATATGATGGTCAATCAAGGCTGATTTTTGTAAAAGAGTTGTATTTTGTTAGTTTCTAGGACATTGTGATTATGTATGTGTTAATCTTATTTGAAATAAACATGATATCTACCGAATTACTATATTTTTTATTTTAGCCTTTTCTGCGCGACTGTACCAGGACTACCAAGCTGCAGTATACACATATACATGTACTTTTATTAGAAGAATGAATAAAAATAAATATTCTTCAGGGGACGAATGGGCCCCTCAAAAGTTCCAGGGGACGAGTGGGCACAGGGTGCGAATCTTAGGGGACGAATGGGCTCGGACCCGTTTCTTCCTACAACCAGTGTGTTTAGATGGCAAGATGATGTATAAACATAATATTAGTCACCTTATATCGTAGCTGAATATATTCTATCATACCACATGATTACAGAAAATGAGACTTTATGCATATTGAAATAAAAACTTACATAAATAACACGGCTTGAAAGTTATCTTTACTTACCAGGCATAACAGTAGGCGAAATCATGAGAAAATTAATACAGGCTGCTCCAGAGCCGTGGCCCAACATGGTAACGTTACCAGCATCGCCACCGAACAGAGCGATGTTCTGCTGCACCCAATGCAGGGCCGCTATTTGATCCATCAGGCCGTAGTTCGCTACTCGAGCTTTTAGGTGCGGTATCGGGTTCGCGTTTAGGAAACCTGTTGAAGAAATTATTGAAATTAGGAGGGTAGTTATTAGCTTATGGTCTGGTCTTCACATTCAATTCGACAGTCTTAAAGTTGAACAATAAAACCGACCCGGACCAATTACTACATATATTCAGCTCTCGGTAAACTTAAAAAAAGAAAGAAAATACGTTTAATTGCGATAAAACGTTTTACAAAGATAAAAAAACAACCGACTTCCAAAAAAAACACTACAAAGTGAAAAATAACTAATTTCGGAAGTCGGTGTCTTTAGTTTTGAATTTTCGTTTTTTACCAACTACTTCCGAAATTAGTTATTTTTCACTTTGTAGTGTTTTTTTTGAAAGTCGGTTGTTTTTTTTTTGTTAAAAGTTTTTATTTTTCACTTTTTAGTTGTGGTATTTACCCCACACAAATTCGAATACCACTACCTGCTATGTAAATAACAGTGAGAGGAACTTAACATATCATCCACATACTAAGTGGGAAAAAATACGTATTATTGAAGCTAACTCAAAAACTACCCAAGCAAAGGTATTAAAATTTATATGGGACCACCTCTGAAGTATTACCTACTAAACAAAAAAAATATCATTAAAATCAATTCATAATTGATCGAGTTATCGCGTAACAAACATATAAAAAAACAAAAAAAAACAAAAAACATACAGTTGAATTGAGAACCTCCTTCTTTTGGAAGTCGGTTAAAAATATGACGCAAAGAAAGAGCACAAAATAAAAATGAACAAGTTGGGGGAAAATACGCGTCACATCCACGCAAAACGGCTATCGATCAGCATAATGCTGCGACCCTATGTGGGACAGAGCCCCAGCGCTGGTTTTTAGCGACAGAACAACTTCGTTCGGCTTAACCATGCTTAAACGGGCTCGGCACTATTTGAGCTAAGCCAAGCAGCTTTTTACAGGAAATATTTATCTGCATAATATATTCGATTTTGCTGCCTAGCTGTGCCGAATCATACCGACCGGAGCATATGTGGTAGTATCCCTTAAAAGTTGTGTTTTCGTTTTTGTGCTTAATTAAACATGAACGTCTGGAGAGAAAGATTTTTTTACATATAAATGATAATACACTTTTTTGGGCAATTATGTTCTTAGTTCATAACAACATTTTCTCAAGAAAAAAATAAAATCAAATTACCGAGAAACGAAAAAAAAAGTACTTAGCTTATGAAGACCTACACAAGATATTTAATACTTGTTCTCAATATAGATACGAATAAGAACGTAATTATCTTTGATTCCCAAGTTACAGAAAGTATTTAGTCAGGCCAAATAGAAGTTAATATTTGCGCTAGATTTTCTCTTCGTAAGCCTTATTCAAGGCTTTGTTCATAAACTATTATATAGATATAAATAAAGGGTAAGCAGAACAAAGTACAAAACAATCAAGATTTGTTCTTGATAATAACTTAAAAGCATTGATTGTAAACTACCCAGACAAGCTTGAACTTTATATTAACTTTCCTTGTTCTGCTCATGAAATTACTAATTTAATAGTTGTCATCAAAGAAAGTTTATAATAATCTCTAATCTATGTCGTTAAATTAAATAAAAAAATAAAAACTGAACATTTAAACTACAACAAAATCAAAACCAACACACACAGTACAGCACAAACAGTATAAAATCATTGAAAACCCCGAACTTAGCAAAAATAATTGGCTAACTCTCTTGCTTCAACCAAAAATCATTCATACTATTTCAGTAATAAAGTTCATAATTCAATGAAGCAAATGGTGTAGTAACTTCCAAGAGTAATGTTTAATTAAGAAGAGTGGTACGTGACGAAAGTAAGAGTTCGGAGCTAGTCATATAATTAGATTGTATGAAAATAGAACTATCTAATGGCTTCGAGGAAATATACTTAGTCTTCGATGAAACAGAATCAGTAAATGAGCGTAAGTTGATAGGGAATGTTAGGTAAATCAGGCAAGTTGGTTAGAGATTATTTATGAGAGCGCTTCGTATGAATAAATGTAATTAAATAGTCTTTGATTTAACTAAAGATCGAAAAAAAAAATCTTGAAATATTTACTTCTGGCAGAAGATATGAATAGTAAATGATATCATTCATTAATAAATGTTGAACCTAATTACACAATATCAAATTAAGGGCGAATTTTACTGATAAAACTAAACGAGATCAGCACATTTAAACCGTCTTCAAGAGCTGTCAGTGTCATCAATGTTACGGAACATTAACACTGTCAGGTCTTGAAAGCTGTCACGTTGTACAAACAGGAGAACTGATATTTGTTAAGAATCGAGTTTATCCTATGACAGGAGTTGACGAAGATTCCAATAATGTTAATAATGAAGAATCACTTACCTAAAATCCCAAGTCTATAGTTGATGGTAATGACAACCATGCCACCATAGCTGGCCAAGACGGAGCCGTCGTACACATTCCCTGAGTTCCACTCAAAGGATTCTCCGTGGATGAAGATGACCACAGGATATTTGGCTTGTAGTGTGGGTCCAACTGAAACAAAAGTTTTGAATTAGTTAATTAAATCTCTCTTTGATTTGTCGATCATTAAAACAATTTATTTTATTTACATAAACACATTTATGTATTAGGTGGTCTAATACAGTAGGTATGGTGGTCTAATGAATGAGTTCTTGCAAAACTATTAAAAAATTTACAAAGAAAATTTAAGACTTCCGTTGCCATATAATATTAATCATTATGTTATCCAGAATTGTCTTTATATTCCTCCGCTAGATCATCCTTAAACTATACAATTTAGTTACATATATTATTGTGGTTCCACCAATGCTTTGCTAGCCTATTCTTGGTAGAATATAATACGTTCACGAACTCATTTACTTTGTGTACAATAATATACTATTTTGTCTCTAACTTTCGTAACAGGACAAGTGAACTACTCCATGTTTCCGTTATTTTTCCTTCTTTCTTATTAACTTCTGACTGCAGCCGATCTATGATTTTCTTTATCATCATTAAGTTCATCTTTTAGTGTGGTATATTTATTTACATATTTTGCTTTTATTACTTCGACGATGAGACTAATACTAAGTATTTTTCCATTCTTCCTTCTTTCAATGAAACAATAAATCTCAGCTTTCTGACAACTAAGGTGTTTTATTAATCAAATAAAATAAATCAACAACAGCTAACTTATTAGAAACTGTTGCAAACAAAGCGATAATAAATCAATCAACCACCAACCACCATGCTGGGAACTGTAGGAAGGCAACAAAATTCAAATCGTTTCTCAAAAGCCGATCGTTCGACTTTTCCGCTACTTTTGTTTATGTTATCAAGTTTTCGCATGACGGGTCGTTGTGTACGGTAGATAAAGTCAGAACATTCGATATGTGCCAACGGATATGAATTATATTTTTATCATTGAATAAATACATATTGTTTTCTGGATAAATGATTTTGTTTTTTTATAGCTAGTTGTGGAAACGGCATTTAGTACCTACTTAGTTTAGTATTGAAAATATTTTGATATTTTAAAGTGAAAACTTCTTTAGGCGCGTTGGGCATTTTTGAGAAGGAAAAAAAATAATTGACCTCGCGACACTGTTACCGTTACCGACACCTCATTAAAAGTATTTCTTGCCTAATAAAATTGTTCAAGTTTTCACTTCTGTCAGCACTCCCGGACTGCCACTATTTTTTTTCAAACTCTTGCCATTACACATGAAGTAAGCTAAATAAATGTTATCACGACTGTTATAAAGTCCAAAATCAAAATAATGATAAAAATATCCATGCTTTTAAGCCAAAAAAATATCCGCCGCACGACAGCAAGGACTCAAACCGTTTATGTGTCATGACTATCCGAGTGGTTTAACGAAAATAGAATACCATCCAACCTCTACACCCCTTAAGGAAACAAATTATCATAGCATGAATAGAAATACGTTGCATTATTCATTAATGCATAACTTGGCTATTGTATCTACAATTAAGGCTAAACATTCCCCATTTCCCTGACAGAATTCAGTTTTACCAGTTTTACAGCAACAGAGTTAACTTAGCGTTTTTCATATCGATAAAATATTACTAAGACACCATTTACTAGAATCTCCGCTTCCTTAACATCGATATAAAACTGCAGCTCTAACTTTAAACCAAATCACAAATCGCAATGTATTTCAAACTCTAGTAATATTATACTGAGGAACGGTATCAATTCGAGTTCCTCCCAGAAATATCTCGTGTTGGATTCTCGAATAACTAGTATTTTCGTATCGGATTCACAAGTCACTGGAGTAATAACATCGATAACGTTTCGATGTAACAGTCGTGCCACTGCTGCGGATTTACAAGGTAAGGAATTTATTTCATCGTGTTTAGTATTAATAACATTGAGGAATGAAATACGGATTGCTGGTAATTTGAGGTTAGTGGGGAATCCGAATTGATAGTGAATTTGATTGACGAATTTTCGGATGATGATGAGGCAGAGTTTAAAGGTAAACCTAAGTACTTAAAAGTTGAGGTGAACATCTAGTGAGGTATGTACAAAGTCGTGGAGAGTGGCAGAAAATAAAAAAGTGATTACGACACAAGATACACGAGATGAAAATTATCACCAACAGAAAAAATAAGTTATTTATTCAGAATTAAAAGAAATATATATAAATATCAACTTATACCTAATTAATCAATATCTGTCTTATTATCTATTGAGCCCGTAATGTCGCACTGCGGGCTTACAATATAATATTTTCTTCATTTAGCACTTCGAATGTTCTAGATGGTTCCGAGAAATGTCCGTTACGAGACAAAGACGTTCAATAATACTTCAGAAGTTTGAAATTAACAGCGTTCATTACAATCTGGATTTACTTCAAACTCTTTCCTTTCTAAAAGAGCACTATAATTACTAGTAATTGAACTAGCGTTTAGCACTGTTTGTTTAAATTCGAGTTTCAAACTGTATTAAGGAAGAACTGAATATTTTACAAGTCTTTGTCATTATACATACTATAGTTATCCACACTAGATGACTCATAATGAGCCCGTGTCCAAATTTTTTATTTTTAGTCCGTCTTTCAGAAAATAAAAAAAGATTGGACACGTATTTTTTATTTTTTGACGTAATCAAAAGATTACGGCGATACATTGAGTTAAAATGTGGCATGACGTCACGCCTTGCTAGATTTTATACGACGTTGTGACGTAACAAGCCCCCACTCCCCAACTTTAATGCGTGTTTTCTAAGTTATTTTTAATTAATATGATAAAGCAAAAAATACGTGTCTAATATTTTTTTATTACCTGAAAGACGGACTAAATAGAATTTTAATTTTTTTACCTAGGAAACTACCCTATTTGTTGTAAGCGAAATATGTAAGTAATACAACAGCTTTGCTTACTGAAACTCTAATGCACGATATAAACATGTATATTACGCCAATTTCAATAGCCCAAATTCATTCTACCTCCATCCAAAATATAACATCTCCGGGAAACAAGCCAATGGGTGCTATTTATTTCAAGATTCCCATTCAAAGCGTACCCTTGTATACTGATGTATATAAAGGCAATCGCGAATATAGAGAGCTCGGGTAAAAATATTCCAGTTTAAAATAACATTATGCTCGTTTCACCCACTCCAAAGGTTATGGAATGCATTCAATTCTGGAATACATTAGTATAAGGTATTCAGTCGACATATTCAATGGAAAGAATTTGCATTTCGCTTCCCAATATGTCGGTCACATTGCTTCAATGAAAATGTGCTGAACAAATATTTGTTTTGAATTGGCTTTGCAGTGGAAGTTGGAACTTAGAATCCTATTAACGTGATTTGTCAAAGGCAGAATTATAATTTATACATATTTTTGAATATTTATTACTTAGGTGAGTTTTTCATGTAACACGATTGAATTTTATTTGGAACTGAATCCCTAAATTAAATAATAGCTAACAACCTGTGCATTAATGCAAATTTTCTATTTGTTGCGTTTTTATCGTACAAAAATTTACACACTGCACTGTGACGTTGATATAATTTTCAAACACAATAACAACAGTTTTGAGTTTATGATTTTTTTGAGTCTATTCATTCGTAGCGGTATTAATTAAGTTACATGTTTTCATCTTGTTTTTTATTACAATCGTCTTTCTTAATTCTTCTTGTTTCCAAACCAAAACAAATTGTCATTCCCAATATCTACTTCCCCATTGGAGACACAAACCAATGAAAAGTATGTCCCTGGCACCATGTATTGTACATCCGCATCGCGTTGTCACCCAAGAAATATATTGTGCAAATATTTGTTCTGCATCCACCGAAGTGACGTCAGAACTCTTTGAAAGGGGGTGTAATAAATTTTTCAAACATGGTGGGTATGGGTATGTTATGTTTGGGCTCTTTATCTTGGATGTCAGAAGAGCAGTAAATCACATCGGTTATGAAAAAGTATAATGTGATTATTGTGTTGGCTGTAGAACGTTACAAAGAGTTAAATAATTGAATAATGATCTTATATTTTTGATTATATACAGAGCTAAACATCAAAAACAACATCAATATTGATTAAGATGATTTTAAGTAAGAATATGGTATATTGGTATATGGTATATTATTTTATTTATAATGTATGAAGCACTGAAATAAAATATGTGTAAAGAATACAATGTATCAATAAACCATACGGTAACGGTGACCGACTTCGGAGCTTCCGCTCGCATGTTATGAGGTCATCTATGTAAACTCTTGTGGTTACTTTTAATAAAATATCTAAGATGTATAAACATTTTATACAAGAAGCATTCTTACTTTCCATTTTAATGTTCAAGCAATATTTTACAAAGTTTTAAAGGGAATTTGAGATAAGTTTTCGAAATTAATTTGAATACCAGAATTTGATGGTAGCACAACGACTGCTCATAACCATAAAGTTAAACAATTTGTTATTTAACTGGCAGATAACGGAAGATAATGAACGTTTGCGACAGTCTGGAATTAAATTGCTGAGCATTTGCCTTAAGTTAGAAGTAATAGACCCAATATATGAATAGGTCCTTCCCAAAGAGCTGGTTATAGAGGAAAATACTTTTAAATAAAACAGTTAAGCATTTAATTAGTGAAATTCTTAAAATCTAACTTGGAAACTTAGTAATAAAAGCTCAAAGACATATTTTGTTCAACGTTCAAACATATTTCTAGAAACATGTAAATCGAAATCTACATTTAACAGGAAAAAACAATATTGTGGTGTCACAATTTCTATTTACGGAACGTTGTCGAAAATCAAATATATAATTACCATTCCACAAAAAGATTCATTTTTGAGTAAAATAGTTCCCATAATTTGTCAAATAAAACCGTTACTAAATATCTTAGACGTGCACATTTTTACTTATAATACAATAACATTTAAAGTATCGTTTAAAACTTTTACGTTCATAAAGTGCATGAAGAGATGGAAGTTCTTAACTCCGGCGGATAAAATACAACTTGTTTCGTCGGCACACTTTACAAAAGGTGTATTATCCTCTTTATTTTATGAAAACTAAAAGTTAGAATAGCGGCATTGTTCATTTTGTTACTATCTTCGGTATTTTAATACTTGGAAATGAATTCTTCTCTATTTTGTTATTGTTTCGGGTTTTCCATTTTGCAATTTCACTGAGCTTGTGCATTACAATATTTCATCACTGGATTATCACAGTGACAGAACTTTTATTTTTTTAACACTTTGGCATTTTATTCCATTACGATAATGATGTAATGATCGTCTCTTAACAAGTCAAAAGTGTCTTCATTAAAATTAGAGTTTGTTATATTTTACTTCACGCTATCAAATCACTTGTCTTCCACTAGACTAGACTTTTCTGCATATAAGTCATGTTTATTGTTGCATTACATTTCAACTTTCATCTTTGTCTAGAAAATACAGAGAAGATTAGATAGATTGTATTATTGTTCGCAGTGAATGTTTGTTGTTTTATATACAGAATCAGTTGTAAGATCACATACTAGTTGCAAATGTCAACTAAAGGAAATCGTATCGCTTTCTGGGCATAATTTTTGTTTGGTGTTTGTCTCGAAGCAAGTAAATGTTTTCAGTTCTTTCTTACTAATTGTTATCTAGTATAAGTACTATTTTACTGCTGTATTATTCCATTATATTTGATTGTTTTGTATTTCTATGAAATTCACTAACAAGATTATACGCTTCCCGCATTTGGAGGATGTAAAATTATACTCAATTTTATTGCCTCTGTATATTCTTGAGTGTTATAAGGAAAACGGAACACAGAGATATAATAAAAAGAAAACAAACGTGCCAAACACGATGATATGAACACAAAGGAAAGTGATTGAAGAAGTGAAAACAGATAATGAAATAAATATTAAAGTAGGTAGAAATATTCCAAAAACAAAACAAATTATAATAACAAAAATGTCGTTGTTGATGAAGTGACATTGGATTAAAAACAAGAAGCAATTTTCAACCAAGAAATGGAAACGCTAATGTTTACGAAATAAACTAGAATCTAAAATTGTACACTTAATATTTTTATGAAGATAGATACTACAAACCAGAACCGTTTACAGCTTTTTTTCATAGCCCGCAAGTTGTAAATATTAACTGTGGGGAAACGTAGTCTGTAGCGGTCGTAAACGAAGCAACCCTTTCACTACAAATGAGTATACACCACAATCTAAAATATTGCGTAGAATATCTAATAAGTCTAAACCTAGCAGTTAACAAGTCAATTTTATTTATAGGTACCATCAGGAATTTAAACTATTGCCATCATCATCATAATCATTATTGTTATTGGACCATGAATGTGAATCGTTCGGCATAGCCTCAATCATAAACCACTGTAATTAACGATTTTGGTAGGATATTGGTATAATTAATACGCATGACCGCATACGACATCAATTAATTGATTATTATCAATTTATTTGCAGTTTGGCAATGCTTCTCAACTTTTGTATTTCAGTCGTCATTCTTGGTTTCAGCTTTTTCAATGGCTGTAACAATAATCTTTTCACAATAAAATATACCAAATCTATTAAAATTCCATCACAATCATTGTCCTACTTCCATTCCATTCATAATTACATTCCTAGACTCCCAGCTCCCATATTTGTTCCGAATCTTTTATCAATATCCACAAAAGCACAATCCGGTCTGACGTTAATAATTTCTTCACAAATACTTCGCTCACAATCTTGCGCGTCTCACGTGACTATTGTTGCTAGTGAACAAAAGACTATCGTAACAAAACTATCCAAATGAAAGAGGGGACAAACCATTGCAAACTGTGATTAAAATGTTCGAGTAAAACTTGAGCTCCCGTTTCGTTGTTACGGACGGTTATTGATGCAAAATGGTCCTTTTCTGTAACAATGGATGGTTTATTTTCGGATGATACAGAATTAAATGTTGATGTTGTCTTTTTAATTCAGATTTTTGGCTATGCAAATATCTACCATCTACCGACCTACTTTTTGTGGAATACTTAAGTTTTGGATTCTTGGCTGCTTTTGTATAAAACAAACTTGAGTAGAATAACATGTTACAATGCGAAAATATAGTAATGGAACTTCCAATACTCATGTATGTTCTTTAAAAATTAATACTTTGGAACATAAAGGCTGCATTGCTCCAAAAATTTCAAAAAGCGTTAGAGCAGAGAAATTCTTTTAAAATTGTCTCTTTAATTCAATTTCAAATAACCCGTGAGTCAAATTACATATTCATTGAATGCAATAATATCGTGAACTCTTTCAATATGCCGCGAATGCACTTTTCGAATAAATTGTACGAAAATATGAAATCAACATTTTCTTTTAAACGTATTCAACGTTATTGCAGTTTCGTCTGGTATACCGACAAAATTTCGTGGAATCAAACAGTAATTGAATGCTTGCGATTCTAAAGATTGGTATTCACAAAAGGTCTTTTACTAAATAACGATAATTTGCATATTTTACCACTATTGTTAATAATTCCTACTGTATCTGATTTGTGTCTTCGCTATTATTCGAGTTTGATTGTATCGGGGAATTTAAATCATTCATGGCTGAATTTGTTAATCTGATCGAGACCGTGGTTTGATTCTACGTGAACTATTTCACTAATAGGAAGAATATTATTCTAGTAAAACGTTGGGTGTTTCAAGAAAATATTTTTTTTCCAAGCAACATATTCCATGGTAAATTTACAAAAGATCTGAGAAAAGCATTAATTGTGGCTGACATTGTTTACAGAAAAAGCATGACTATACTTTTAGTAATGCAACTACTTATCGACAATTTCTTCGAAAAAACAATTAAAAATTGTATTTGCTAATATTGTTTATCCTATAAAACAAAAGTGATAATAATATTAGATATAATTTTTTGTAGCAGCAAACATCAAAATAAGTACCAAAAACATTTCATATCGAAATTCAATAAAATAATAACAGAACTATTCTGCCTTATGGCGAAAATTTTCCGATAACACCACAGTCTTCTGAAAGCCGAAATCCATTTTCCTATATACAAAACCATAATAATATAAAGGCCAGAGTGTAATTGCAGGGTGGTAGCGTTCGCGGTGGCGGGCGCGATTTGGTGGTCACAGTACATCGCGAATTGTTGAAGCGGACAGCAGAAGCTAGACGATAGCCAGTCTATTGTTTTACCTTAGGTAAAACAAATAAACTATCGCTCGCTAGCTAACTCGCTCAGTGCCATCGCGCTAGGCATCCGTCATAGTTCCTTCACTATGGACGTAATCGGCGGTTTTATATTATAACATGCTTGTGTCCGCTACCTCGTTCACGTTGATGTCGTAGGTAACAAAATAATATACTAAATAACTGCCATATTTTTATAAAACTCCCTCGCCCGCTCGCGGTTCTATACTTCGTTTTCAGCATTAATTCTGACTTTTTTATTTTTGCTCGGATACTAGGGTCGTAGTGTGATGTTAAGTAGCCTACCTTTCTCAAGAATTGGGCCAAAAAAAGTTTCGCGCCCGCTTAAGCACCCGCGCAAGTTCCTCTCTCTGGACATGGCCACAGAGGTTTGTATCTGGCCAACTATGCGTACCGAGGCGGCTCACATTAGGGTGCAATGGACCGATGGATAGTGCATTGCGTGGAAACTGATTTATGACCCTTCGTAAATTCGTGATTAGGTTCGCCGGGTAATCCCGAAGATCAGATTTTGGAAGATAAACGGTTTATGTTATAGAGTGATTTTTCTAAAATTGAGTTTGAACAATCGGGACCTTGGAATAAAAAGATTCCCACTAGTATTTCATTGGAAATTATGATATGGTACAAAAAAGTTCCAACTGATGCCAAATTATGACATGAACTTACTAGTAACGACATCTGTTGAGAATTCATGCAGCTTTTGCAATATAAAACTGAATGGTAAACTAGTTAACAAAAAAAAGAAAGATAAATATAGTGAAGGTATAACAGGGATCGTCGACTAATAGTCACAGTCTATTTCTACACCAAGAATTCTTAACAAAACAAGTTTCAGGGGGCCTACCACCAGTATTATTTTAACATTACTTAAGTGGGAGAAAGAGATGGAGCTATACGTCCTGGAGAGCTTCGTCTCTTTCCCACACTGAAGTAATATTAAAATAATACTGCTTTATAAGCCAGTGGTGGGCCCCCAGGGCTTGAAATTAGTAACATAATTAAAATCAGTACTATTGGTTTTACTTATACTGATTACTTTTTTGCCCTTACCTCAATTGTTTGGGGTAACACATCATGTCTTTTCTCTCATACACCTCTATAAGACTTCATTTTAATAGCCACCCTCTTCTCTCACACAGTCCATTCATCGTTTGGACTTCTATCCTACTCTTAAAACCATCCACATTTATTTAGTCAATTTTGCCAACTGAGAAAAATACTTTAGTGTTATGCTTACAAAAGACTTCAGCCACCCGTAACTATTGATGTGTAGTGTAAACTTTAAAACCTATTGTACGAGAAACTTCGATCAACGATAAAGCATTTAGTGTTGATACGGTTGGTTTTACTTTGAACAATTTTAAACTAAAACCAAATAGAAACGGTGAAAGCTTTAATGAAATTCGTGTGTGGCAGTAAAATTTTGAAAATATCATCATTTCAATTTGGAAATGCTAGTGGTAAATTAATTTTACATTCTAGTAACTTTGATTAGCAATTAGGTTGATAACTAATTAAAAATACGTGATATATACCGTTATTTCAATCAGCGTGGCATTCGATTTTCATTAATATCGGTTATGCTTTTGAGCGGGTTTGTAAATTCACAACATATTATTTCTATGATTAATGTAAACTGGAATCTGCTGTATGCAAGAAGCACATGGACCGGTCGATGTGACAACGCTTGGGGGAGACCTATGTCCAGCAGTGGACGTCTTTCAGATGAAATGAAAAGGAAAACTGAACTGATTATTCGATACAAGTTTGTAAAATCGATGTAATAGCTTATCTTGGCCGAGAAAATATAAGGTAAGTCAAAATTCCAGTAGTTTTTTTTTTTAGTTATCTTTATAAGCTTAACACAGAAAGATTCCTCAAATTGGTATTACTAACATCAAGTAAAATTACGTAAAGGTCTAGAAAAATCGATAAAATCCGCCAACACAATTTACCAAACTTCATTGCCCGCATAAAGATCTCTACAATCAAATACCCATCTTAAATTATCTCAGGACGTTACGAAAAAGGCTTTTGTCAACAGGATTACGTAAGCAATAAAGGGGAAATTGGGTCAAAACAGGGACGTACGTGAGTTGAGTACTAAACATCCTGCTGTTGGCCACATCTATATCCACATACAAAAATGATAAAGCATTTGCACGGATGCAAGCAGAATCATAAATGGAGGAAATTAGAACCAATGAATAGGCCTTGAAAGACGGACATAGTGGCTACTGAGGATAAATTTTATTGAAGGAATTGCGTAGGAGATAGTTTGATGTGATATTTCCTTGTTACGTCGACTTTTCCTTCCTTAAAAAGACAGTAGAGCATTGTGTGAAATAAGATTGCACGTTGATCGAACACTTTACCAATAATATTTATGTATTTTCGAGATGGGACTAAACCATTGATTTCGCGACACCATGACGACACCTCATTTTTGTAAACGCGATTGTGCTCTTTATTTATATTAAATTGCGGATCAATGTTCTATACAAGTATTTTTACTTAAAAGGTTTAATAAACGCGATTATGCTCTTTATTTATATTAAGTTACGGACAAAGTTCTATGCAAGTATTTTCACTTTAAAGGTTTCGGAAGTATTTTTTTTTTGTAAACGCAATTGTGCTATTTATTTAGATAAGGTTACGGATTAATGTTCTATACAAGTATTTTACTTCCACCAAGGCGATCTTGTCCAAGTTTTCACTTCTGTCGGCACTGAGAGGCCACCACTTTTTTATTATTAATATTAGCGTTGCGCTTTATTAAAAATTCAAAAGTCATTTATTCAAACTAGACTGAGAATCAGCACTTTTCGAACGTACAAATTACATAAGACAGTCCCCCAAAAACGCCCACCCTTCACCACTTCCTAGTGCCTTTAGCTGGGAAGAAGAAGTGGCGCAACAAACTCCCCAGCAGCACAGCTGTCTGTTCAAGTTAGAAAAATGATTCTATACAATAGTATTCAAAATAACTTACATTATGCAACACAAAACATAATTTAAATGATAAATTATAGGCCATATGCCAGCTAGCACACGCCAATATACCAGCCAAAAACATCGAGAACTATACTCAAGCAATATTAAAAAAAAAAAAAAAAACTAAACGTAAAAAGAACTAAATATCTATATAAAAGCTTCCAGACATAAAGGGCGTGCCCGCTTACATAAAGCTGTAATTGGCAGTTATAAATGATAAACTAGGACCATCGGGGTATTTAATTAGAACTATTTAAATAGATTATTCTTATGTGATTATGTTGCCGTGCGATGGCCAAATTAGTCTATTTATTAAAGAAATAAAGATAACAAATAGGTACTGAATAAATTAGCACACTTTGTTTTACAGTAGATTTCACATCTTTTTACAGTAGAAGAACTGTATTGCGAGACTTGCATTTTTTTACAGGTTTTGTTTTTGATGGGATTTTATTTACACCTTGAATAAACAGTAGGTACCATTGAGGTAACGCATATATAAGCAATTTGAAAACAAAATCCTGTGCACACGACCCTTTTTTTTCGTAGGTAAGCGATACTATAGTGACCGAGCGCTGCAAACAAGAATAGTCCTTACAGTGTACAGATATACATTTCTTCGATAGTACATATTAGGCACATATCAGGCACAAGTTGTTTGGCATTTTTGCAGAACAGGGTCTTTTTGGCGCAGCCGTGAGCTCACTTTCCTGCTAATTTCTTTTAACACTCTTTACTCTCTTTATTTGTATTTTTTTTTATCTGCTGTTTATTATACTGTGTGCCTTTTAGTCCGTGGTTAATAAATGTAAAAAAATACCTATAATGCAAAAATAAATTCCCACAAGGATCCAACATGAAACTATGAATGTGACGAATTGTCCGCTCACCAAGAAGCCACCACGTAAAAGTGTTATTTTACTGCAAATTCTAACAAGTGCCCCACTTTAATCTAGTAATGGAGAGAAGCAGGGTACATCGACCACTTACTTCATGTGCAATTTGTAAAAGTCAACTGAGGTAAACTTGCTGTGCTCTTTGAGAAAGCACGAGCATTTTGTCAGTTTGCCCCTTATGTAATTTTGAACTCTGTGTGATTGTAATTGAATTGGTTGTTATCAATACTGAAGTAACACGAAAACGTACCAGCCTTACAATTGTCGCATATGATGTCTAACATCTGACATCTCACCTTGGTAATAAGCAACATTAATGGGGCCATCAAGGTCACTTCTGATCAAATCTAGCACCGCAAAATACGCACAAATAGCGCACGCATTCCCGGCTTCCTGTTACACACTTCCGTCTCTTTTCACACTCAAATCACTCCCACAGATTTGACTATTTCGATTTTTTTTAATTTAGATTTTAACAGCAGGAAACCAAGTGGAAAGATATTACATTTAAAAGTTTGTGTCTGGTCACGAAAGAAGTTAGAGAAAATAAATGTGCAGGTACTAATCGTAGATCGTACGGTCAACAGTATGTCAGTAATAAACACATGAACTCCGAAAACCACCCTTACTAGTACTAAAGGTGCTGTCAATGTTGAAATGTTTCCATGAACATGGCGTGCGTTTGATTATACCAACTATACGTTCTACAAGATTCCTAATAACCATACTGTAATCACTGAAGCTTTAGGCAGAGGAGTACTCACAAGAGTAAGTACACCCACATTTCGCCAGTAATGGGCGAGCCTTTTGTCATCAACCGGGCATAAATCCAGACTCTACTGAGAAGTTCCAGATGGATAAACCCATTAATACTGCCTGACCCGGGAATCGAACCCAGGACCTCAATTCAATTCAATTCAAAATATTTTATTTCACATAAACCTACAAGGGCATTTATGAAACGTCAGAAGCTAGGTGAACGGTTCCAATTGGTCGCTTTCTATGAAGAAGAGCCGGCAAGAAACTCCACGGTTACTCTTTTCAAAATAAATTGTTTCTACAATGTTTTCAAATTACAGTGTTAATAGGTATGGGAGGACAGTGTAGGCTTATCAACAAGTACCAGGTACTTAGTAAAATAGAAAATGGTCTACAAGTTTACAGCCTACAACGTTCTCACATTCACAAAATCTAAAAGAAAAGAATCTATTTAAAAGATAAACAAAATAATAAAAATAAGGACCTATTTAAACCAAATGACATGATTACCACTACAGCTGTAACAAATCTAAATTGATTAAAAAATATAGAAAATTTTAGGTATATAATGTCAAATAATAAAAAGATTACGTCAAAGAAGTATGTAAAAAAAGTAAAATAAAATAATCTCAATCCTTATGCTCTGCAGTAACACTTGCGACCTCTAGACCAACGATAAATATTTCTTCTTACATAATAATCCCAGACGGAACATCGCATCGCCAAGTAACAGAAATTCAATATTTACATTCGATCTATAAAGACTTTCAAACGACCGAGTTTTAAGCCATTTCCAACTGCAAGAGCTAGAAATGCATCCGACAAAGAAAATATTACTTTTCCTTCCAAAGGACTTCCTTACGAAGTTATCTCTACGTTCAACCGGCGTCGAACGATTGACGATAAATACGAAGTCTAGATATAGTCAGCCTTGAATAGGAAAAAAAAAACAATCAATTTGCGTAGACTTTTCCCAACTATTTTAGAGTCGGCTTCTAGCTTCGGGTGCAGATGGATGGACCAGTATTTTACATGAAGCGACTGCCTATCTGACCTCCACAACCCAGTTATTGGGTAATACGATACCCTTTGATTAGACTGGTTGTCAGACTTTTGAGTTTCTGACTATCCGTAATGTCAAAGACCTACGAATGACAGCCGAGACCAACGGTTTAACGTGCTTTCCGAAGCATGGAGGGGTGTCGATTTGTAATGGATGTTCACCCATCCAAGGCTGTTATCATGAAGCTACGAACCCCTCAAAAAGATGTACACATTGACAAGAATTTGTTTAATCGTCTACAATATTTGCTTCGTAATCTTGTATCAATGTGTAGCTTCAAAACATATTACACATTGGGTACCTACATAATTTTAGCTGCATATTGACATATTACGGAACACCCTCTTTCAGCTGACTACGTTGAGTCTACAAAATAGCTTCCAATGAGCCAACAACTGCCATGTCCACCTGGAAATCTCTTAACCGACTAATGCTTGGTTCCCATAAACAAATACGAAACAATTTTTTACCAATGGTAAGATGTTTTATTGCTAAACTGGGCATATAAATAGATTTGTAAGCAAGGTTTAGTTGTGATAGCTACTTCCATATATGAGGATCTACTATGAAAAACTATGAGTTTTTTGCTTCATTATTGGTGAAGATACAAGAGTCTTAATTTTAACCAATATCGGTGCGTAAATTATAGGAATGGGCCATAAAAAGCCAGGTGGGCCGCTGTAGGCACAACTTAGTCAGATGGTGTAATCTGATGAACACCATGTATCCATCACATAATTAATTTTTCTGTTATTGCTTCATTTTGAATTATTTTTACCTATTGTGGTATAGTAATCTTATTCCAGGTGCATCGTCTTCACATATTGTTCACGTATTCAGTGTATCACGTATAATTGATGTACACAAACAATTGTAAAACATTTACCCCACCCCCCCACACACACACACGCACATGCACACAAACAACTTTAACAAACACACACTCAGGCACACTAACAACCATTCGTAATTGTACCACGTTGACAATTCTTTACTATGTGTTACAATGGGGGACCTGGACTTCTAAAATACAGGCCTAGGCTTAGTTTAGACTTCAGATCTCCCACAAATTATAAAATTTTGTCAAAATATCTGTCAACTTATAATTTATATAAATGTAATTTGTGGAGATAAATAAACATCATTTTTGTTTATTTTATTTAATTAATTTTAAAAGAGTAACGGTGGAGTTTCTTGCCCATTCTTCTCGATACGAAAAACTACCTTTTGGAAGGGGCGACTAGAATCAAGTATATTTTTTGTAAATTCTGACGTTCAAAATTGCCTTTTATGTGCCTAATTGAAATAAATTATTTGACGTTGACTTTGATGAGCCACAGTACGACTGTAGAGCCACATTGCAAACGATGCCTCACATTTTGTCGTGCTCTCTACGCAATAACAGCACTATGGAAGATCTTTGTGAGGCCAACGGTAACGCTGTAAAAGTGGCCAAATTCTGATCGAAGCTTAATTAACAGATAAATGGATGACGAAGACGGACGAAACACAGATTGTATACAATACAAAAATTTATTCTTGTAGATGTTCAAATGTTCTTGAGGTTCACTGTGCTATCAATGACATTTTCTATGATTTCCTTCCAAAAAAATATGACCGTATCTAACCCTAAGGGACCCGGTATCCGATGTTGTAATGCGACGCCGTAAACCAGGATAAAATTGGGAAAAATAAGCAGAATGAGAATGGCTATGGACGTGTACGTGGATTATTACTTCTGGTTCGGTTGTCTGAGAAAATGTTAACCTTTGGGCCAAGATAAGCTTTTGATCTAAAGGTTACAAGATGGATGATTTTTATTAATGTTAAAATAACCTACAAAGCGAAATAAGTAATTTAAAAATGTTTTAGTAAAGAGTATTTGAATTGAAGTTTTGAGTATGAATATGGCTAGCCGTAAGAGTAGGGGAAGACCAAAATGAAACCGGCCAAGTGCGTGTCGGACCATGCACAATGAAGGATTCCGTGGTTGGGATAAATTTATCCCAAATACAAACTTAACACTGTAGTTGAAATACATCGTTGACCGTAGGTTCAATTGAGGTAAGGGACAAAATACGATTTTTCAGGAGAGGCCGACAAAGTTTTTTTTTCGGACTAAATCGCCCATAACTTTTTTCTTATTAACCTTTTTCGGGTCTGTTTTTCTTAAGTTAGAATTTTTTCATATTCACCATTCGATAGACCGAAAAATTCTGAAATAAACTGTATACTCAACTCATTTTGGGTATTTTGTCCCTTACCTCAATTGAACCTACGGTCGACGACATGTTCTCCCATACATTCCAACTGCAAATGTAAGTTTGTACGTGCAATATTGAGAAATAAACCATGTTATTTTAAGATCATAGACTTCTTATAGGTTTTTCTGTAATCTATGAGTGAAGGAATATTCTCTGTAATTTTTTCAAAATTTTAAGCTCAGTAGTTTCGGAGATAAGGGGGAATGGTCAATTTTCATCTATTTTCTTAAATATCTTTAAATGTATAAAGGGACACCAAACAAATTGGAATAACGGCAGAAGAATTATGATGATGATATTTGAATTGGTAGGCCGGTTTCTAACAATAAAAGTTTCCACGATATCTTTGGCTATACAGGATGTTTGGCAGAACGTTGAACATACGAAAATGGTGGATAGGTGGGGTCATCTGCTACTTACTCAACCCTAATTTATTTGGCCCTGTCATTTTTTTTTTTAATGCAAGTTGAAGTTAAGATTTAAGTATTTTTTACATCTTTCTGTAAGTTTGAGGACACATAACTTTTTTCCAGCCATCATAAAGCAACCTGTTTTACCCATTTTTAATAAAAAAATACACTTTAAAGTTAAGAAAGTGGTGAAACAAGAAGAAAGCAATTTTTTTTTTTAAATATCCAGTAGGCCAGGGCCAAATAAATTAGGGCTGAGTAAGTAGCAGATGACCCCACTTATCCACCATTTGTGTGTTCAATTCTATAAGTGTTCTATTCTATAATTTTAGAATAAAAATGAGAACTTCGCCTCAATCTATCATCTACTTTATGTACCACTCATATCCGTATAAAGAGAGGTTTTCTCATATATACTGGCTGGTTCAAGAAATTGAACTTCAAATGTTTATTTTTCATATTGGTACTTAGTGTTGCCATTTGACATTTTAAAGGTATGATGATCACGTCGGGGTTACCAATTTAGAGGTATGAGGAACAGTGTGTAAAGTTCACTCATCCTCTATAGAAAAGGGAGGATCCTTCGACTAAACGGGTGTCGTGTCTGGCGGGTAACTGCTCAGCGATTGATATCGGAAAGTTATATATATGTTGATCGCGCGGTAAACTCTAATTGCGCGATGCAGGATTTCTGTGTGACATCATGATTTTGTGTGACGTCAGGTCTTTGATGCGTAGTTCGCGTGTGGCGATGTAGATATGTTTTTTGAAGTGAAAACTTTTTTAGGCGCGTTAGGCATTTTTGAGATGGGAAAAAACAATTGAATTCGCGACACCGTTACCGACACCTCATTTTTGTAAACGCAATTGTGCTCTTTATTTATACTACGTTACGGATCAATGTTCTATGCAAGTATTTTTACTTTAAAGGTTTTGGTTTTTTTTTTGTAAACGCGTTTGTGCTCTTTATTTAAATAAGGTTACGGACCAATGTTCTATGCACGTATTTTTCTTCCTCCAAGGCGATCTTGTTCAAGTTTTCACTTCTGTCGGCAGTCCCGGAGTGCCACTACTTTTTTCACTTTTTTTTGTTGATATAGTGTATAAGGAAGGGGTCGTGGCTAAATAATAACAGCCGCATGGGTCGATTGAAGGTTAAGCTACAATTGCAGAGGTTAGTCCGTGGATGGGTGACCATTCACATATCGAGTCCCGTCCGTGCCTCAGAGAGCACGTTTAGCCGTTGGTACCGGCTGTCATTCATAGATCTTAGACAGTTGTTACGGGTAGTCAGGAACCCATTCAGTCTTGCCCAAGGATATCGTGTTACTCAGTAACTGGGTTGTGGAGGTCAGATAGGCAATCACTCCATGGAAAATACAGATATTCAGTTGTATCCGGATAAACTGGAAGCTGACCCTAACATGGTTGGCCATAGGCTAGGCAGATTTTGTCAGGCCCGGGTTGACGGCGCGTTGTGTTCCACACGCGCCGCAAAGAGATGTCAGCAGAACTGACGGGGTACGCTAGGGCCGATGCCTGCCGGGGTTTCAAAGAAGCCTGAAAGGGAAATCGTGGCCTCCGGCAACATGGCAACTGAAGGAACACGGGTGGGTTTTAGTCAGTAAGAGACACACCCTCCCGCTCCGCCCAGAGTGGGAAAAGTTATTTGATAATTTCCCAGCCAAAAAAAAGACAGATTTTGATATGTTGTGCAGGTACCAATTGTAAAGTGTTATTTTTAAATTGGCCAATGAACGCTATTTCTTTCTTTTGTATTTTCCTCTTATTTTCTCATTCAATTTATTTCATTTTTTTAAGACAGTCGTTTTTCCTTCGCCATTACGACGCCTCTTTTATTATGCATGAATGGAAAATACAATGTTCTTATGAAAACAAAATCAAGTGATTTCTTTTAAAGCATTTTCTTTTGTGAAGATTTAATTTTTCTTGCTAAAAAAATGGGTGTTTTCTCCAACAATGAACTAATATTTCATCGCTGTTGTTATGTTTTTCGTTATTGTATCTAAATGTTTCATTTTAACAAGAGGGCGTGCTCACAATAGAAGTGAAAACTTACGACCAAAGCCGAACATACGCGATTCAATGCCGAGTATATGCAATTTAGCATCACCGACCGACTGGAGCCGAGTATACCCGATTGAGCGTCACTGACCCGAGCGCGACGATTCAATTTCATTCACAGTTCAGAAAGATCGCAAAGTGCCTAAAAAGGTTCCATTTAAAAAAAACAGATTATCAAAGGATTATGAATCCCATTAATTTATTACATGGTGTTTAATCATTAATATTAGTTAACTTTTATTCAAAGGGTGGCATGGAAAGGGACAATAAAAACCAAGATTTATTTTAAAAGCAATTATTCTACCTTTTGTGTCAGGGCTTAGATCGTTTAAATCTTACTTATGTACAAAAAGCACACAATGTTTTTACTTATTTGACAGTATTGTCACGTATTCCGGTAAAACCGTGAGATATTGTCGCAACAGTTATTCGTGGCATTGTTGTTTTGTTTTTGCTCCGAAAATAGTGTTGTTCTTCCCGGAAAATTTTCGTGATCTTTTTTACACTAAAGTATTTCGTTTTTTATTTCATTTCAATTAGTAAAATTAATTTGCAAAACTCCTCATATGTGATGGGTATCTAGCGATATTTAAGGAAGATAATACAAAAAAAAACAGAATTTTCTAAATTCAATTTCCAGTAACTACACTGCCAGCGGCCGTTGACCCCGTAGTTAGCTGTGTACTTCAAATAAAATTAATAGTATTTTTTTTATCGTCTATAAATATGTAGGCCCATGACGTGCGGAGTTTTGCTGGGCTAATTTATTAAATTATTTAAGTTGTTACTTACCTGCATTAAAATTAAGTAATCTAAATAAATAAATATAATAAACGATTTGTCCCTAATTAGAACTACAATCAGTGGTGTATCAATCTAGATTTTAAATAGACTTACCTTGGACAGGCGTATAGATGTTCATGTAAAGACAGTCTTCACTCTGATTCTTGAGCCGCGGCAGCAATCTTCTCAAGTACTCCAGCCTCCCTTTAGGCATTCTCTCCAAAGCCAGGGTCTCGTTTGAGATGTCTGGTAGTCTTTGAGGACAAACTGGCCCCATTTGGTCCACAGTCTTCACGTCATCCCATGGGGCTGGCGCTCGTGTTGGCGCAAACCTAAAGACAAACATTGAATCAAATATTGGTTCACATTTATTTCCACAATTAGCATTGGTTTATTCAAAAAGAAGTTTCTATTTAAAAGTTATTGAATTTATTATTTATTTAAATAAGTACCTACAGCTTTATTTGATCGTTTTCAAGAGAACAAAAGCGTTAAATTATCGTAAATATGAAAAGTTTTGAGTTAATTATGTACATAAATTAATACGCCACAACGCCGGATTCATAATTACTCAATTTATAAAATTATATTGTCCCCAAAGTTCCACATAATAAAGGATGCTGCCTATTTGATGTCATACTTACTAATAATTTATAATATGAACAATTTATTTACCACGTTGGCATTTTATTTACATCGCTACGCATTTTATAAGCTTAAAAACTTTACTGAAGCTAGAAAAATTCCGATTATGAACAGTGAGGTAATTTGACGCATTAATTATAACACAAAAAGTAGAACGGTCAACCACGTCAGTCGTAAAACTTGACTATTAAGGCAACGATAATAGACTTTTAATGATTGTTTACTGAAGATTACGTCTAAACAAGTAGTGTTAATGATTTGAAAAAAATATATATTAAATAAGAGAATTTTTTTAATAACTTAATATTGGAATATTTTAGATTATGTTTATGTGACATAGTGAAATTAATTTGTAAAGTTATGTCTAACGCGGAAAAAATACAGAATCACGTAAAATCCATCAAGCGTATTCTTGATGGGCGAGTCCGGGTTGTAACAGAATTACGCCATCGCTTCCGCAAATTCAGAATTGTAACTCCGCATCCGCATCTACCCCCTAAAGTTTTTAACGAAGTTGAAACGGATTTCTAATAAAGAAAATCAGCTCCAAAACTAAGTGAAGCAATCTAACCTGATGCAGCTGAATACCAAAATTTTACATGGAGGTAATCTTATTCTAGGTGCATCGTCTTCACATAATTAATGTATACAAAACATTTTAAAAGAGTAACGATGGAGTTTCTTGCTCATTCTTCTCCATACGAAAACTACCTTTTGGAAGGATCGACTAGAATCAATTCAATATTTTTTTGTTAATTTTGACGTTCAAAAGTGCCTTTCATGTGCCGATTTGAAATAAATTATTTGACTTTGACTTTGGAGCGTCTGTTTTTGATCTCCACAACCCAGTTACTGTGTAACAATACTCTCTTTGGAAAGACTGGTTAAAATCGCCATTACTGTTAGAAAATAATGGTGCTGTCAGAGTCAATTGGCAATGCCAATATACTTGCAGCTGTCTACAGGGAAATTTTTGATCAGTGCGCAAACAAACACGTGACTTTACTCATCATTATGAACAATTTTTACTATGGGACCAATACTGAAATCACAAAAAAAAATCTGCTGTTCCTTACATTTATGTCCGCATAACTCGTCAAATTGTAGGGAACACCGGTTTTTTTTTCGTGATTTCAGGTTTCGTCCCATAATAAAAGTTGTTCATAATGATGAGTAAAGTCATGTGATTAAGTTTGCGCACTGGTTAAAAAAAAATCCTGTTTACGACAGACAACTTTAAATTCAGTACTTAAATATCTACAGAATAACTACATTCAGATTTACATGACATTTTTAGGGTTCCGTAGTAAACAAGGAACCCTTATAGTTTCGTCATGTCCGTCTGTCTGTCTGTCCGCGGTCTAGCTCCGAGACCCTTTGTACTAGAAAGCTGTAATTTGGCGTAGGTATACATATTAATTACGTCGACAAAGTGGTAAAACAAAATTATGAAAAACATTTTTTTTTAGGGTACCTCTCTTACACGTAAAGTGGTGATGTTTTTTTTTTCTTTTTTTAACCCATAGTGAGGGGTATCATTGGAAAGGTCCTTCAAAAACATTGTGAGTTTGTGAAAACCATTTTTGGATCCAGGGATCTGTTTGCGAAACATTAAGCTTTAAAGTGGTAATTTTTGTTAGAGTCAAGTGTCCCCCCCCCTGCCGGCTAAATGGTTGGTTTTGGGTGTGTGAAAAAAATTACAACAGTAGTTTATGTAACGAAATTAAAAGGAAAACTATCACAGCTAAGTAGGCTCTACAAGTTAACGAGTAATAATCGACCTACTTAACTTTGCAGTTGCAAAAACATGTATTCCCATACATTCCGTATGGGAGAACATATTTTTCAACTACAAAGTTAAGTTTGTTTTTGGGATAAATTCATCCCAACTACGGAACCCTTCATTATGCGTGGTCCGACACGCACTTGGCCGGTTTTTTATATTTAAAAAACATGATGATATTATAAAAGCTGATAATATCAAATGTCATTAAAATGATAGTAATATCTCACTTCCGATTCGATGTAAATAATTGAGCTGATACTGAATTCCCAATCATTATTACAAAGAACCGATATGATATAATACATAATGAATGTCATTCCATTGAAACTGTAATACGGTGGCTTGTATAAATATTGAAGTAGTCACTCATAATAGTTTCTAGTAAGAATATGGAATTATTATAGGAAATAAACGAGAAATTTTCGAAACTCCATGATAATAATTATGTTGTGATGTGTATTGTTTCTGATAAGTAACAGAACTATAGAAAATTATCTAACTCGATGTTTATTTTTGGTAGACTGCCTCGTTAGTCAAGTGGTAGCAAGTGCTACTGCCGAGCATGAGGTCCTGGGTTCGATTCCCGGGTCGGGCAAAGTGTAATCGGATTTTTCCATTAAGATTTCTCATAATCCGCAGGAGGAGGCGCCCACCCGCTCCACCTAGAGCGAGATAAGTTATTTGATAATTTCCCACCCAAAAAAAAAGGGGGGTTTAGAATCATGTACTTAATCCATGTCCCTGCCACCCTGTATTATCATAAGCAGCCTATAATGTTCCCACTGCTGGGACACAGGCCTCCTCTCTGTGACAGGGAGTGGGCCTTAATCTACCACGCGGGCCCAGTGCGGGTTGGTAGATGTCACAATCATGTCTTCGAATTTTTTGTTCTAAGATATGCCATTTGCTCACGATGTTTTCCTTCACCGTTTTGAGAGCAGTGGTGATTAAATTATTTACACAAATTAAAACGCATGTCAGGCACCTTGCATATTAATGATGTTAAAAGCAAAAATTTACCATCACAAAGCAAAAAACCACAGCACGTTTTTGTTTTAAAAGTTATTTTGAAAGTCTCAGCACAGTCTCACTTCGTTAACGAGTTCTCTGTTTTGACTTTGTCCCCGAAAGCTGCAACTGAAAGAAGGTGCTGTTTTCTCAAATTAATTTCCACTAATTGGACGTTCACACTAAAATTTGAAATAGCTGTGATGTAATAAAGTATGTTTTCAACAGAAATACCTGTAAAAACGTTATACATTAAATAATAAAGCAAGCAGCTAAAATAATGTCAAGAGATTTTAGAAAAAAACCCACGTTTTTCGTCAATTTCGTTTGAACATTTTTGTAGCTCATTAATAATTATTCGTAAAAGTTCCTTTCGGGTAAAACGTTCGCTCATTTTTATTATTATACCAACATGAAAGTTTGCTTTTGCTGATAATTTGCGTTTGCCTCGCCTAAGGCGCAGGTTTTGTATAACTGGGTTAATAAATAATTACTTTATTTGAAATCCCTCGTTGGTTTACTGGTCGCAAGCGCTACTGGGTCTTGGGTTCGATTCCCGGGTCAGGCAAAGTGTTATTGGGTTTTTCCATCTGGAATTTTTCAGTAGCAGCCCGGAGTTTGGATTTGTGCCCGGTTGATGGCAAAAGGCTCGCTCCCTGTTACTTGGGACTTAAACATAACTGGCGAAATATGGTCTAACCCTTCGGGGAATTTAGGCGTGATGTTATGTTTTTCAACCTATAATAAATAGTAGCCTTGATTTGTGTGTATTTATGAACAGATTTTAAAGTCATGAAAATATATGCTCTCTTGAGCACTGCGACGCCAAAGTGTCCTTTTGTTTATGTATTAATTTGTATAGTTAGTTAGTCATTTAATTTAGTATCTAGTATACATGGTGTCAGGGATATCGACGCGAAAACTGTTACCATGGATTCAGTACAAGATTCTGAACCCTCTGAAAAAAAAAAACTGATGTTCTGTACATTTTAACCGCGTAGTTATTGCACTTTTCTGTGAAACAGCATTTTTTTTAAATTAACCGACGAAAAATTTCAATGCATGTGGGTTCAAAATCTTGTAGTAAATCCATGGTAACAGTTTTCTCGTCGATGTCCCTGTCACTCTGTATAATGTATATGTATAAGTATTTGAACGTTTTTTATGCCTTAAAAGATTTATGCTCTTAGGTACTTCTCATTCATAGTTGACACTAAAATTGTTACAAACAACTTGAAAAGTCCTATCGTTGTACACTAGACATACATTGTAAAGCTCCTACACACAACACAGCGAAATTGCAATAACATTTCTCTACAAGTTGATGATTACAAAGCGACATTGTAACGCCAACTATTCTAACTTCAGCTACGACTGAAATAATATTCTAAACTTGTCTCATTTCAACATAAGAGCTATTACAGTCCAACTTCCACGTCTCCACAAATAAATTCGGTCTCAGAAAACGTTCCGTACATTCGACATTTCCACTTTAGGGACACGTCGGAACCTAGCCAAGCGTTTAATAAGATGTAGTTGACCGACCATAAAATAGAGGACATACCTGTTTGACCCCGTTGGTGGTGTGGCATAGGGAACTCCGAGGTACGCCTCAACCGGTTTCAAGTACTTGTGTTGATCCATCGGCAATATCACCCCTTGGAGCTTCCCGTATCGAGTCCCAATCACCCTTGTTCTTAGCATAGAATTCCTGCCACCGAATCCGTTGCAATCTGAGTTTTCTGTCATTAATAAGATGAGCAATATCACTATTTTTAACCTCTCCTGCAGTCCCAATTTCAACGCTAACCGCCTTTTCTGTTCGGTTATCTTTCTGTAGTGTATCTTTACTATTCGAGAAATTATTTCTATGTTTACCATATATTGTTTTATTGAATTGCAAATGTGTAGTGGCAGTTTATGGGTGTCCATTTTCTGTGAATATCACCTTTGTACACCCATTTCTTTATTATGCTTCTCTTTTATTATCTTGTGAATACATTTGATTTGTTGTTATGACATCCTTGGTCAGGGTTTGTTTCGTTGGTACAGCATTACCGCAGCCATTTTGGTATCTGAAACAAAAGACATTGTTGTTATTCACAGAATTTACCAAACAATTTTATTCTCCGAAAGCTCTTCTGAGAGCACGTTACATAATTATACCAATCTCATTCAGTATTGGAGACTTACTAATTAAAACTGGTATGGTATCAATTCTGAATAAGCCAACGTAAAAATTTTCAGACGAAATGAATTTGATAGATGAAAATTACTATAGGTAAATCATCGATTTACATCGAGGTAAATATTATCACAGTCAAGCGATTTTATTTTGTTTCCATTTTAAGCTATTGCATAGCTTTTATCGCGGGCTTTGAGCGCGGCGACCGAATCAAGAAATTCCGTAACGTAACGAAAATAAAACCTAACACCCACCACTCCGCCTACCATGTAATGACGGTTCCCATGACAACGTGATGTTGTCATGGGAACGTAATTTTTGTTTTATGTCATCACGTCATCATCCCAAGTGTAGCGTTGACAAATAGGAAGTATGGAGGTTACAAATGCTATGCAATAGCTTTACCGCGGCAGTCCCCGAGTGCCACACTTTTTTTTTTTTTCAGGTAATTCCGGTTAAGATAAATTTCAGAAAAATTATCCAAACAAAATATGTTCCCATATTGTCGAAACTTTACTCTCGTTTTAGAACATTTTGACAAACTTTTCGACGTTAAATTTTTCACGACCTTTTTAAAGCCTCATACGAAAAGCAGATTACAGAAATGAACGCCTGTACTTTATTCAGACTTGGCAGAAAATAAGAGGTCATATTTCTCGTAGTCTTAATAGCCATAACTTGATTATATAATAAGTATTTGGACTCGAAGGCGAGTACTTAACGAAGTTCTGTTTCTGTAGCCAAAGAAAATATTTTTATACTTAGAGAAAACTTAGTTTCGTTTTATTTAATTTATATTCATTAGTATTTTCTCTTTACTGCTGAATTTTTGTGATACTGAGAGTTTTCTACCTACTCGTACGGGTACAGATATCTTTAGTTAAAGAGTCTTTAAACCTCAATTTACTTAGCATAATCCTCCGTAATATTGAAAATACTGCAGCAATAAAGTTGAGAATTAATGTTTAGTTCTATGTGTTTAACGAAAACACGATTTCATAAAATTGTCTCTTATATTGTATTTAAACAAAAAAAAACAAATTAGATCATGAATTTTTGCATAATAACTGAATTAAATATAAAGCAGAAGGTACTAAGTTTTTTTTAAAATTGCCATTATTTTCACCGTAAAAAGAAATTACCTAAACTATCGGTGCTTTGGAGCCTTCTATCCGCCGCCGCCGCGCCGCCGAGCCGGTCAGTCTCGCTCTCACTTAGTCCGCGACCAGTAGTGAGTATTAGTAGTGAGGTATTATTTACTCTTAATAGGTACTAGTCAAATTAATGCGTTTAAAGCGAAATCTAAGTACCATATCTAAGTAATTAAAAAAAACTCTTTACTTTGACCTCGCAATAATTATTAAGAACCTATTACAAATAATGAATATTGCGAGTTAGGTGGCCCAATTAATTAAAAAGCCAGATAACCATACAAAATAAAAGAAATTAGTTTATCCGGGATAAAATAACCAACATCAAAATGGCTGATTAAATTCCTCGGCACGAGTCATAATGAGTAAAAAATACCAAGTGCGTGTGGTCGTTATACAGGGTGATGATATTTGACCGTTTTCATTCGCGCAGAGTCGGATAACCTCTGCCCCTACGTCTCGTTAATATGAATTAATAATACCGTCCGGGAAAAAGCTTATTTTTTACTATAGGTAGGTTTAGTCGACCTCGTAAGTTCATTATCACTTTTGGCAACAAAAAAAAAATCCCCGTATAGACTTTTTCCAAACTATGTTGGGGTCGGCTTACAGTCTAAGTAGATGCAGCTGACTACCAGTATTTTACATGGAGCAACTACCTATCTGACCTCTACAACTCAGTTACTGGGTAACACGATACCCCTGTTAAGACTGGTTGATAGACTTTAGGGTTTCTCATTGCTTGTAATAACTGTCAAAGATCTACGAATGACAGCCGCAATCATTTCCAGTAAATGGAAACTTCAATACGGTTGAAACTATCTAACGGTCACATAAACAAATAGACCGTATGACATGTAAGTGACATAGAATGTCACTTGCACGTCGTAAAACGACCACCTGAATTTAAAACTAAGGGCGGTAAAGCAATTACGAGGTCGACTATACAAAGATATTGAATATAAAAAAAGTCCGATTTTTCCGGGTTACCGGAAGATTCGTCAACAGTACATTTGTTTTGAAAACATAATTCATTAACGTTAAATGGTTTTTTTTTCGTCTGTTGTCTACAGGGTGGGAATTAATATTTCAACTGAAAAATGTGTTCAGTAACCTTTTCATGTGTAAATGGGCGTACAAATTGTTTTGTTTGTTTATAATTGGGGTGACGTCAGAGGGACATGTATCCATAGAACAGTGGGTGAGTCAGGGGACATGATGTTTGGATTTTTCTTTGTGGTTGAATTAACATTCTGTTTGTTGGATTAGGCTAATTTCACGTCCGTATTTTTAAGCCTAAGTTTTTCGCGTGATGATGGTTATTCATGCAAGCATCGCCATGTAGCAACCTTTAGTCACTAAAAGCCAAGTTTCTTAAATTTTGTGGATCTAAGCAAAATTATAGTGTTCTTACGTATTTTATTTCTTATCCCACTTCGAAGCTTCGAATTCCTAGATTCCATGAATACTAAAACAAACAAGACCATTGTTTAATGTCTACTATCCCAAAGGCAGTAGTCAAACCATTTCGTTCCTTTCACATCGAATATTCCCAATTACTTTTACAGATATTCTACCATAAAGTTAAAACGCTCTCTCGATTTACTATTCACGTCAAGCTGAGCCGTTAACAAACAATTTTCACGCTTCCCACTTCAGGGCAGTTTAATAAAAAACTAAAAAAACACCGGTGCCCAAGCATCGTTTGACAAAAACGATAGTTTCAATATCAAAAGCACTTAAGTGCTAAAAACTGGCTCTCCCACAAAGCTGAATAACAAAGTACTGCAGATACCCTACATTCTACCGTTAAGCGATTCAGCGCTGTAATGTTCTCACTTGATTAGACGTCTTTATTTTTCCATCAGTATGCATCACCTTTAATGGTACATTTATTGATTTATGGCAAGCGTTCGCAACGAATATAGAAAGAGTCATTTGTCATCTTTTTTAATGTCTCCTGAGGCCGAATCGATTGGATGCTGCAGTTTGTATGTAGATTTTTGCGTATCTGGGGCATATTCCGGTTTTTTGCGATGGATTTATGGGATTCTGGACTGAAATAGAAAGAGCCAATTAGCTTTGCGTCTGGTATTTGTTGCGATCTGAGGGCTTTTTACCCTTAAACTAGTTGGATCTTGCAACATGTTGATGGAGATGGAATGGTTTTATAAACTAAGCTCGCGATTGTTCCATTTACATATTCGTGTTCGAGAATTTTAGCAAAAGTTGGAACATTTCACTTAAGTATTGGTACAACTGATTGCGAATAAATATTGTTAATGTCATCATTATTACGAAGGCCTTCTTTTTGTTTCAAATAATCTTTTCATCTTAAATCATTTATTATGTTTACTACATTACATAACATATCGGTTCATACATCAAGTTTTTATTTATTCAAACAATCTGTATCAGTATTTGAAAAATGAGGTCTTCAAAGGTCCGTGACGTCATCGGGGTCATAAAATATTAACCCAAGGGTATAGGTTCGATGAAAAGTAGCGTTATCCATCACATAAATATTATAGTTATCTTGAAATTGTAGCACGTACGGATTTTGAATGTAATCTGGTCTCATGTTATGCGTGTTATGTTTAACCCGCACTGGGCCCGCGTGGTGGGTTACAGCCCAGTTCCTCTTACGAGATTAGGCCTGTGTCCCAGCAGTGGGAATTTTATGGGTGATTATGCTGCAGCATGTTATCGTAGTATAAAGATTTAACCGTACCTATATTTTATATTTTCTTTACATTTTCTATCCGGGTGTGTGATGGTAGCAGCAACAAAATTTCGGATTCCGGTTAATAATTGTGCATAAATAATGAACAGGGTTGCTAGTATCGGTTATGGGTAATGTAATGACCCACTTCTTTCGGTCGATCGCTACGTTTTTTGAATGATAAGTAGGTAGCTCACATGCTGTGGGATTTTCTTTAATTTAATTTTCCGTTTGCCTGCTAACGCACACAACAGGGATGATGCTTGAGTCAAAAAATATTAGACACGTATTTTTTGCTTTATCATATTAATTAATCAAAAAATTACTTAGATAAAACGCATTAAACTTGAGGAGTGGGGGTCGCTACGTCACAAGTAAGTATAAAATCTATATACTCGTGACATCATGGTACATTTTAACCCAATGTTTCGCTTACTTAGTCTTATTTTATTTATTTTTTTATTGCTGTGACCACACTGACATTTTTATTTAATTTTTTGTAATTCCAATAATCTGCATATTTCTAAATTTTTTATTTGGAATTGTAAACCTTTGCATGCCCACGTGACGGTAAAATATGGAGAACTTTATTATAAAACACCTATGTACTATACCCATTTTTTGCAAAGAAATAAATGATTTGATTTTTGATTTGATTTGATAAGGTAAAAAAAAAAGTGTCCAATATTTTTAATAGTCTACAAGATGGAGAAAAATATTTTTTTAGTCATCATCCCTATTGTCCATGTTTTTCTAAATGATTATAATAGAAAATTTCATAAGCGATGACAACCATTGCTGTGCACGATCCATAAAATATGACATTATACCTAATCTTTATGTTCCAAATTACTTATGTCAAACAATAAAAGCGATTTTCCAAAACTAAACCTGTTTGAGAGAATAAGTACCTACCTATTCTGTAAAAGTACTCCTAATGGTTTCTTCGTAAAAAGCAGACTTACTAAACAGTTCAAATCACGTTCCTAGAAAAAGAATATTAATGCTCCTAGACACACGAAGCCAAAAAGATGAGCAAGCACATCCAACCTTCGAGCAAGAGGTTCAAAAATCAAAATGGCGTCTTTTTTGCTCTTAGCAGAAGTACCTGAGCAACCGAGCTCTGCTCTGGAGAAAATAGAGAATGCTTATTTAATAATATAGGATAGTGTTAGGTTTCAATTTATTAATACGCAATTGTTGGATATTGTACTGGCAACACCCAAAGATTTGATATGTGAAAATGGGAGGAATAACGACCTTCTGGGTCTGGCGCTCGGGACGGTAAGATGTACTTGGTGGCTGTGTCGGTAAAAAGATAGATTGGCATGGTATTGGTTGGAAATCTACTGTAAATTAAGGTAACCCGTTAGTTTCATGGAAAATATTAGAATACGGATTGAATTGTGATATTATGTGGGGAATAGGAGATGTGATGGTATGGTGTAGAATATTAAATTGATGTTGGCAAAGAAATATAAGTGACAGACAAAATATCTTGGTGTGGCATATTATTTTCCTTATCCTTGAAATATTGTGAATATGTAGTTTTATTATACAGTTTTAGATTATGATATTGGGGTAGCGACTTTAAGATTAATTTGGGTATTAGTATCCATTTTGAGGTTAAATAATTATATTCGAAATTAAATCAGTTATTTTAGAGCAGGATGGTTCTTATTGCAATAGTATCTACTAATTCCATACTGCCATGATAGTAGGTACTTACTAATTCCATGCTGCCATGATCATTATTCTAATGTCATTATTATCTTGTTCTAAACTTTGGGCGACCGAGCTCTGCTCGGATGAAAATATGGAGAAAACTAATTTTCCCAGATATGAGACCTAGCTAGATCGATTTTTCGCCCCCGAAAACCCCTGTATTGCAACTTTAATCCAAATCGTTAGAGCTGATTTCGAGAACGTGAGTACAAATCTATATACAAATATTGCTCGTTTAATAGTATAGGATAATAACCACAGAGTCTATGAAAGAAACGTATGTTTATCAGTTTTGCATACAAAACACAAGCTTCGAAGTGAATGCAGAATGGATCACGTTTCGCTCATAAATCTATGGAGGCAAGTTATATCATCGAGCTCGCGAACTATTGGAGACTAAGTTTTGCCACTGCTTTGCTTACTGTTTTCGAGTTTGTGAGTTCGTAAGTACCAAGTTGTAAGACGTTTGTGAGGTAACATTACGTTCATTTGTTGCAATTCGGTTTTGCGTAGTTTTATCGTGATGTGAAATAATTGAGGTATTAAGTCAATAAATATTATTAACTATTAGCCTTATTTTGCATAGACGATAAATTTTGTATAGGTACAAGACTTCATAATAGGTGCTTGCGTAAGATTTTGAGCATTCAATACCTACTAATTAAATCTTATCAGAAGTTTATGGTACGTTCCGAATTTTTTAATAGAATTGTATCAAAATTATTATAGGAAAAGACAAGGCCTACCTCATATTCAAAGAATTTTAATAATTTATTCTTGATTGGTTATCTGAATACCAATTAATTGAAACTCGACAAATCTTTCATAAAATGCTGACATCGATTTTTAAATAGAAAAACCAACAAAAAACAGAATACCACTGCAAAAGCTCGTTACAGTAAAATTGCTTTTAAATTCAATTGGTCACGAGTTTTTACATTTTGATGTACCTGTACAGTTGCAATACAGAAAATGTCCACGGAAAAAGTTGATATAAGGCATCTGTCCCACCGCCTGACGAGAAAGCGAGAAGCGTCAGGTGGTACACTTTATGTTGTCATCTGACAATATGCTGAGCTGAGGCCCTTTTGGCATTATAATCATTGTTTTCTGTTTTTTATAGTTATAAGGTGTATTTTCTCTGCTGTAATGCCAATAAACGCATTTTTCTTTCTTTCTTTTTTTATCAACGATTTTTTCGCTGAAGAAACGTGCAAAAGATCCCGTGTTCGTAAAAGAGATAGGTAACTGTAACTGCTGATCACTGACTGTTCACACCGCCAGCCAGAACTCGTTTGTTGCAGCGACAAGAGCTATTAGAAAGTACTGGCTTAGTGACGTTCGCTTAGCGGGCAGAACATTCGCTGAGAGACTAACACTTGGTACATACGCGTACCAACGAGTAATCGCTCGTTGCCATCGCGCACTCGTCATTTTTAGTCGCCAGCTTTACTCCCTTAGTGGGACATGTGCCTAAAAGTCAAAACTTCACTGAGTCATCACAAAATCTCTTGAACTTAGCTCACAAATTTACACGTCGGTAATTTTCAATTAGCGAAGTAGAGGATTTCTAGAAAAACAGAAATTGTGTTAAACTTTGTATCGCAAACTTTGAACTTAGACGCCAAAATTTGTACCTGAAGAGTTTAACTTTCACTAACGAGACACAGACGGCTGGGCAGCGTTCGGGAAGCTACGCAATATCTTTTCGTCCCACATACCACAGTGTCTCAAGACGAAAGTCTTTGACCAGTGCGTGTTGCCAGTGATGACCTATGGTACTGAAACGTGGTCGCTCACAATGGGCCTTATCAGAAGGCTAAAAGTCACCCAAAGGGCAATGGAGAGGACTATGCTTGGAGTTTCCCTACGTGATCGAATCAGAAATGAAGAGATCCGCAGGAGAACCAAGGTAACCGACATAGCCCGAAGAATTGCCAAACTTAAGTGGCAATGGGCAGGGCACATTGCTCGCAGAACGGATGGCCGATGGGGTCGAAAGGTTCTGGAGTGGCGACCACGTACTGGAAGATGTAGCGTTGGAAGGCCTCCCACAAGATGGACCGATGACCTTATGAAGGCCGCAGGAATCCGCTGGATGCGGAAAGCACAGAATCGGTCGAAGTGGCGGTGCTTGGGGGAGGCCTATGTCCAGCAGTGGACGTCTTTCGGCTGAAATGATGATGAATGATGATGAACGAGACACAATATAATTTTTATTGTTATCGACTTTTAGAGGCAAATCGATAGTTGAGCTATCGATAGCTATCGATAGTTAATGCTTAAAAAATGAAGAAGTGATTCCAAAAACATTCGAGGTAGTACTAAGAAACTATTGATATAGTTAGTAACTTTCGATTAGTGTAATGGCAAAGCAATACTTGTCAATTGAAACCTGAGTATGAAACTGTATAAACGCAACATCAAACCATGATTGAATAATCCCTGTAACTGCAGTGAACTTTGAAATTGGCTTGAAACCTATGCGATATGTTAAATTAGTTATTGAGTTCACACTCCATTGATTTTGCACATATTCGACAACCAAGATTTCACAATCACAATCGCGTATATACAGATGAATAGTTTTGCTTGTTCAATTGAAATAATTAATAATTTCATTTGGATAGGCAGCATCCAGGAAATATCCTTCAACCGCATTGTCAGGAGAATTGTTGGCCTCATCGATTAGATTTCTATGATCCGAATGGCTGGTTACAAGGGACTTGTGGTCAATTAGCTGTCTTACAGATTGACAGACGGTCCATCGATCTATGTACTTAACCTTGGTTGTGTCGATGTCAGGTTTAATTTCGCCTCATGTAACGGTGTTACTATGAGAATATCAAGGTAATGAAGGATGTAACTCTCTATTTGTCATCCCTTTCTAATTAAGTTGTGGTGTTTATTGAAAATGTAAATCCTTGGTATGCCTTTACAATAACGAACTGTTTTGTTTGAAATAACGTCAATTTTGATTCAATAACAATTTCTGATGACAATATTTATTTTATTTATTTAATATTTCAAGCACAAAAATGTACAGAGGCGAACTTAATGCCAGAGGACATTTTCTACCAGTCAACCTTTGGGTGATGCAGAGATAAATAGTGGTAGGTAGACGCAATTACCAAAAATTGAGGAATAAATAAATATTTAAATATAAAGCGCAACACACTTAGAATAGCAATTCCTTTCATAGTGAAAATTCAACAATATTTATTGCGTGATTTACGTTGTCAAGCAGACGAATTTTGAACATTACGAAGCAATGGAATTTTCTTCAAAATCTGTCGGATTGTGATTAAAAATATACTACGCAATTTGGGTGCAGGATGAAACTGGTACCAGAAAGGTATATCACAAAAGAGAGGGAGCAGTAGATAGAAAAAGGCTGTAAATGGTGATGATGATACAACATTAAAATTATTTGAAAACTGTTAGAAAAAAAAAATAGGACCCATCTGCCGCATGCCGGAGAAACTGTGGGCCGAAATAGCGCAGAATTGGTGGCCTAAGACAGTGAGGCGGGGTCGCAACAGACCACGTAGGAGATGGCGGGATGAGCTGGATAGGTTCCGTTAAAACTGGAAGGACGACGCGCGGACTCGCGAAAGATGGAAGTAGTGGAGGGAGGCCTTTGCCCAGGACTAGAACAACACAGGCTAGTAAAAAAAAAAGAAGAAACTTACGATATCTAATTCAATCCAATGACAAATAAGTAACCTCAAATTTAACACAAATTGATCCCAAGAAAATTTGTTAAAGATCATCCCTAGTACCCTTTGTCAAACTTCACATAGATACTAAGTATAAATATATGTCTGTTGAATTGTTCACATTTTATCATCCCTTTGTACCATTTACTTTTATATCTAGGTATACTTGAGTACCCAGATCCAATATGATAAAATTGGAATGCCTAGAGACTTTGGGAAGACGACACAACTTCTCAGATAGGATGAAACTTTTATCGCGAAATGGGATGAGAAGGGAGGATAAGATGAAAAAGCATATCTAGGGCATACAAGAAATTTTAATACCGAACAAATTTTAATGAAGATTTTAAGAGCGTTTATCCTAAAAGTGGGCAATGTCGCAAATATGTAGCTGTCAAAAATTTAACTGTTTTGATTAATTTGGCAATATTACTGTATGGAAATAAAAAAATGTGGCTAACTAGCGAACTAGAATATTAATAATGAATTGCAATTTTAACATTGAATTTGATGTTGTACCTATTTTAGGTGTAAAAAAGGCATTTGGGATGTTTCCAAATCCTTTTTTTTACTTCTAAAACTAAATATCCGGTGTTACGATTTTATTTATTGCATTTCATAATTAATATTTTAGTTCCCTAGTTAGCCACATTTCTTAATTCCATACAGTACTATCGCCAAATTGATCACAACAGCGAAATATTTGATATCTATTTGCGACGTTGCCCACTTTCAGAATAAACGCTCATAATCATTTACTTGCGTTTAATCTCAATCTTTTAATTAATTGTCTATCAAATTGACTACCATCTTAAATTATCCGTGTATTCAAATCACAACTCATTCTCACTTATTGTTTGACAATCTGTTAAATAACGGCAAATTTGCGTAACTATCAAGATAAATTGCTGAATATAGGGCGGGTTGTCCAAGTAAATTTTCTATTTCTTAGAGAAATATTATGAGAATCAGTATCTTAAACAGATCTAATCTAATCTAACTAGCCTGTATTATACCACTGCAGAACAAAGGCCTCCCTCTCCCTTTTCCACACAATTCAGTCTTTTGCTAGTGCCAGCCAGTCCTTTCGCTATGAGTCAAGTTCGTCCCGCCATCTTCGTCTCGGCCTGCCGCGATTTCTTCGTACGTTTAGTGAGACCCATTCGGTGGTTATCTTAGCCCATTTGTCATTTGACATGCGGCTGACATGTCCGGCCCAGTCCCACTTAAGATTAGCGGCTTTCTGTGTAACGTCCGCGATCTTGGTTTTGGGGCACAGTGTTGTGTTCCTTATACGGTCCGAAATTCGAACCCCCAGAATACTGTACGCCATGATTTGCTGGCAAAATATGTACATGGGAAAATAGGGACACTTTTACCTTAAAAGACTTATAAAGCTTTTCTTGAAGAAAGAATAATTTTGTTTCTTTTTTTTTCTTTCTGAACGTAAGAACAAGAATTAAAATAGCTTACCTGCGCTCTACATTCGCCGCAAAATTGTGGAACTTTGAAATTTAAATTAAAGTTTGTAATAAGAAAAGAATATTACAGATGAACGATTTATTGCTGCAAGGAACTAAATTAATGTTATTTTGAAACCAAGTTATTCAAATAATACAGTCTAGTTATTTTGGAGAAGTAACCCCTCAATATTAAATCTACATACACAAAGAAGTTTAAATTTTTTGTGGAGACCACGAATCAGCAAACGTTAGGTAGGACGCCCTCGGGCTAGGTGAAGCGAAGATCTTCGCAGGGTGGCTGGTAGCAGCTGGATGAGAGTTGCCGAGAATTGAGCTGAATGGTGTGCAATTCGAGAGGCCTATGTCCAACAGTGGACTACCATAGGCTGATGATGATGATGAAAGAATTTTTGAGGAAGCTAAACTGTAATAACATATCATATCTTTTATTGACCATTATAAACCTCATTATCGTCATTCCAGCTTAAAAATGTCCTTCGCTGGACATAGGTCTCCCAAACCAATTAAAACCTAATCAATTTGTATCAAGAATATACTTTAGAGAGCAGTGGCAGCCCAGTGGTAACAAAAGGTTTGAACCCTGACAGGCGCTACTTTGTGTAAATTATTTCATCACCACTGCTCTCAAAACGGTGAAAGAAAACATCGAGAGAGAACCAAATATTCAAAGGCATATGACATCCACCAACCCGTACTAGGCCCGCGTCGTCGATTACGCCCCACTCCCTCTCACAGAGAGGAGGCCTGTGTCCCTGCAGTGGGAAAATTATAGGCTGATTATGATAATATATTTTCTATAGTGTCGACCTAAAAGGCTGTAATATAAGAATCGGTGGATCTACAATTCAGTTATGAAATAGACGACCATTTATTGCGACTTTAAGCAATACTCTATAGTACCTATTAATGTCGCGGCTTTGACGTCAGTGCCTTCAGAAAACTTGCAATAGGTAAATAGGCATGTATTATTACATCAATTATTTTGGTTTGACATCCCTAGTTAGACAAATAAGTAACAACAGTTGCACGGGTTGATCGATCAGGTTAAGCTACGCTTGCCGCGGTAGGTCTGTGGATGGGTGACCATCTTTACATACCAAGACCCCTCCGTGCCTCGGAAAGCACGTTAAGCCGTTGGTCCCGGCTGTCATTTGTAGATCTTTGACAGTCGTTACGGGTAGTTAGAAGCCCAAAAAAGTCTGACAACCAGTCTTACCAAGGGGTATCGTGTTACCTAGTACTAACTAGGTTGTGGAGGTCAGATAGGCAGTCGCTCCATGTAAAATACTGGTATCCAGCTGCATCCGGTTAGACTGGAAGCCGACCCCAACATAGTTGGGAAAAGGTTAGGCAGATGATGATCCCTAGTTAGACAAATGCAGTATTTTGTTGACGCTACTTAACTGAATGTCATAGAACCAAAAATTTGAAGACATGTGACATCTACCAACCCCCACTGAGTCCACGTGGTGATGGATCACTCCTTCTCACCAAGAAGATGCCTGTGCCAGCAGTGAGAATATTATAGGCTAATTATGCTTATGCTTTAACTGCTAATTAGACAATCTCTTGGTCACCTTTTACGATTTACGATTTTGATAAAGGGAGCTTGTTACTGCCCATCCATCGAAATAACACAATAATGGTTACCTTTATACGAGACTACCTCTTTGCAGGCAATCATACAGTCAATAGTTTGATTGGTCTATACAAAACAATTGCAAACCGCAAATAAACTAGACATACGGGCGCTATTTTCATCAGCAACTTATTTTTTGTGAATTGTACAACGAGCAACTTTCTATGTTGTAACTTTGTTGTTGAAACTGACCACTAGCCTCGCATTCCTGGCCCACACACACACTGTACACACACACTACTACACTGTTAACCTAGAGAACGTTGAGGATGTTTGTGGATAGATAAAGACCTATTTAAAATAAATTTTTTATTTGTTGAATATGATACGAACAACCTACATATTGGTAGTTCATACAAGGTCAAGTTAAATTAGCTAGGAAATCACCACAGATGATCAAGTGTATACCCAGTTATCGATATCTATACCTACTTGGTACAACAAAAAAAGTTACATAAAAAAAATTAAAGATTTTGTAAACTGATATTTCAAGTACGCTCGTTGACATAAAAAAATCTTTTTGTTTTAACATTGAAATGTATTTTCGATCGCTTCAGTAGGAACCCCATTTCCAGCGTAAGTGTGAATCTGTGATTATGTTAAAATGATTAAAACTACCTCAATTAAATGGGTACTTAAATACGAAGAATTTGAAGCTCTACAAGTTATTAAAAAATAAAATCTTTTGAAGTTATCAAAAAAAAAGAAAACACTAAAAAAAATTCTTTTGATTGTCTTTTTACGAAAACTTTGATAATTATAAAACTAAAACATATATCAATATAAATTGAAAAAAATCCTCTGGAGAATTAAATTATACAACTTTTGATATCAAAATCTAGAGGATGAGATATCGCAAAGTGCTTTAATTTCGTATCCTTTTGTGTGAGAGTCGCACGTCAACGTAGGTTGCGCGGCGCGGTGAGAGGCGGACCGCTCTGTGGCAGTATATCACGCAAAATGCCGTTTTTGTTAAGAGTTTTAAAACTGTTCGTGTTTTTAGCAATAATAAAAAATATTATATAAATATGTTTTTTATTTTGTTGAGTTCATTTTTAATGTACCTCGAAGGTCTACATGACCTTGCACGAGATCTGTGAATTTGTATTATGTTTAGATTAGAAATTGTCAGCCATTAGTCTGTGGAGTTCCACTAAGTACTTAATTTAATTTAAATTTGACCCTGTATAAACAGCATAATTTTTCATAAATTATTTTCAACCGAGATAATTATTTTCGTCTCTAACTAAATCTGTGCAAAATGTGAATATTTGAGAGATGAAAGCGAGACAAAATTTATATTAATTTTGAAACTGGATTTTATAAAACACAAATTCAGAGAACCTTTTCATCAATATTTTAATCCCTTTAATATTAATTTTAAGTTTTAATTTTCGCTAGGTACTACACTCCAAGCTACAGAATCAATTTGCAACAATGATATCAACGCTAATTCAATTAAACTAACATCAGAGACTCTCGAAACTTTAACAATATTCTGAGTATTAACTCTTTATTAAATCGAAGCTAAACAAACTCTGTGACAAATTATTCGGGCCTTTCTTAAGGCCTATGCAGACGACGGTTTTCGCGAGCCATTGATGCGCGTATAACGCGCTGCAAACGTAATAGTTATCACAGCTAGTGTACCTATGCCATGTGTTCTTGAGGTGAGCCTTGCGCTTGTATCGCTATTAACGCGCAGTATCACCGATACAGGTGCGCTGTAGCAGCGTGTTAGTTCGACTGTGGAATACATCTTATATATAAAATTCTCGTGTCACAATGTTAGTTACCTTACTCCTCCGAAACGGCTTTACTGATTTTTACCAAATTTTATATGCATATTCAATAGGTCTGAGAATCGGCTACTATCTATTTTTCATACCCCAAGTGATAAGGGTTGTCCACCCCAAACATTTAATTGGCAAAACAACGTTTGCCGAAGTCAGCTAGTAATAATATAATTATGCAGATTTTTTTTTGGCGCTAAGCAGGAGCTTAAGCATAATCAGCCAATAATGTTTCCACTGCTGGGACACAGGCCTCTTCTCTATGAGAAGGATGGTGTTTGGTAATGAAAGCCGCAAAATACAGCATTGGTAACACGCGTTTGTATCTATCTATATGGACGTAAATATTCTACATTTTCAAGTTTAGCAGCGTAAAACGCGCGTCGATACCGCGTAAAGGTGTTATGGTGGGACAGGTTCTTAATATACGACATTGTCTGACACGATGACCTTTGCGCGCTCTATTCATAATAGTTGGAACTAAACAAGAACTAATGGATCGATGTAATACATCTTTGTCGAATTGTTAGCTAATGTTCGCCTGACGTTTATATTAATGGTGACTGTAATTGAGGTTGTAGGAGTGAGAATGTGTTTTATGCTTTGAAAGGTTATTTGTTTGAAGGTTAAAAGACCGTTGAAAGGCAATTTGAAATAATCATTGTTTATTTGACTGAGTAACTTTCAGTTAATTTTCCGAACTATTGGTGATATTAGAGAGGGTCTTGTGGCGAAATAATAAGAGCCACACGGGTTGATTTTCAAAGTTAAGCAACGTTTGCCGAAGTCGGTTTGTGGATGGGTAACCATCCATTACATTCCAGGACCCCTTCGTACCTCGGAAGGTCCCGGTTGTCATTCGTGGATCTTTGAAAGTCGTTACGGGTCAATCCAACCAACCAGTCTTGCCAGAGGGTATCGTGTTACCCAGAACTGGGTTGTGGTGATCGGGTAGCCAGTCGGTTCCTGTAAAAAACTAGTATTCAGCTGCATCTGGTTAGACTGGAAGCCGACCTCAACATAGTTGGGAAAAGGCTAGGCAGATGATGACAGTAATATTAGAAAAGGATAAGGCAGTTTTGATGATGCCGGCTTAAATAGGTCTTAGAACAAGACGTTTTCATGTGTAAAATACATCCTGGTTATTTGACGTTAAATATATTGTAATATTATAGGTAATATATAGTTGTTTTAGTTCACAGTTAGTGATCTATGCTCTTGTAAAGCTATCATATTACTTAAAATATACAAGGACATTTACGAATTTCTCTTATAGAACCTACCAACAAAGTAATGCTTGATATAGATTTCGAGGATTTTTAAAATTAATCTTTGGTGGTTAATTTTCCCACAAGAAGAGTGTTCCTCTTATTAAAAAGTGCCGCAGGTTCAAATATCTATTTAGACGTTGGCAAAAATCTAGACGAGGAAAATTTCTCATCATTACGGACCAATTTCTGTATTAAAAATTAATTCCTGTTTTATAAAAGCTTTTTCCAATAAAGATTTCTAATAAACTTGACGAAGGTAAGGCCCGAACGTAAAACCTAAAAAAAGGCAGGTGCGAACTAAACTTATTAAGGCCCATCTTTTATTTAGGACAGGAAGAGTGTTAGGAATCTTAATTGCTGAAGAATTATGGGTTTCTTGACCTCTAAGGGTCGATTGGATTCCATTCTAAGTTTCCCTTATTAAGTCTTCTATGTTATGGGGTTTGGTTTCCGCACTTAGTCCGTTAGGTGGACCATTGTGCGTGGGCCATGGCGGCCGTTTGGTGGTTATTCCAACCAGCCCACCTCCCTCCAGAAGTTAATTAAAATTCCTGGTCTGTTCAGAACATCAGTGAAAGATCTGGGTGACCCAAACTCAAACTCAACTCAAACTCAAAACATTTATTTCAATTAAACCATTTACAGGCACTTTTGAATTGTCAAGGAATCGGTCAGTCAGAAATAAGTATGAAGCTAGTTGCCCATTCCAAAGCGTAGTAGGTACCTATGGAGAAGAACGGGCAAGAAACTCCACGGACACTCTTTTAAATAAAAAATTGTTACAAAATATTGGTTACATCATTCATGTTGAAATTATACATGTGAGAACAATGTAGAAAGACGTGCACATGAGAAGCGTCCGTAATAAAAAGATAAAAAAGAACAATTAAAAAAAATATTAAAATAAGCCCTGGCAGCTAAGAGATGACCAGTCCCAACTGACGGCGCCCGTTCACGAAACTGACGCATGGATTAGCACCATTCAGCTCAACCATTTTGAAGGGAGCTAAATGATCCAACACACGCGCCACCATCAGCGAAATATTTGAGTGAGCATGACATACTCACAGCCGCCAGGGCACATTCAAGTTCTGGGTTTCACATTCAAGGGTTTCTGTTCTAATCTGGGTGACACCTGTGCATTTGAAGAGCACGTGTGCGACGGTTTCCTCAGCCTCCATGCACGCCCTGCACAGAGCACTGTCCGTTATGCCTATTGTGTGGAAGTGTTTGTTTAGCGAGCAGTGCCCCGTGATGGTCCCCGTCACCAGGCACAGGCCGTTCCTGTCCAGGCTAAATAAACGCCTGCCATCCAAAGATGGGATAGCTTCTTTAGACTGCCTGCAACCTGGTGTCAAGGTGCACCAGTTCTCCGCTTGTGTGTGGGTGAACTCCTGTAGCCACCTGCGCATTTGGTTGAAGGGGGTTGGCACGATAGGCTCGGGTCCAAAGACTGCTGTGCTAGATTATTAAGTCTTTTATCTAGATTACCTATCATAAAATTGAATTGAAACAATCAACGAATTTGAAACTAAGTGGGCTTTCAAGATAACACTTAATTTCAAAATTGAATTCTTGATATTATTGTTAGGCCTCACAACCCTGTTTGTGTAACATAGACATTATTATTTTAGCATTTGAAAAGAGTTATGCTTAGATGGTTGGGCCATGTTGTGAGGATGAATGAAAGGCGACTAACAGAAGGTATTTACAAGGCAGATGTGAGTGGATACGCCGGGAGGAGACGCCCTAGGAGGACATAATTATAGTGTATAAGATAGTTAATTGATTCAGGCGTGACCTTGCGGAAATCCATTATAAAATACAATAGACGTTGATATATTTAGTAACCTGTTCCGTTTAACTATTCCTAAAGAACCATAAAAACCCTGTAAGTCGTAGAGACCCCTCTACGTCCAGCGCTCGGTGTGGCGTGTTCGAGTTCGCGACAAGTCAATCGTCATCCTGAGGATGCCTCGTTGAAAGGATATCTTACAGGGTTTTTTATGGCTCTTTAGGAATAGTTAAGCAGAACAGGTTACTAAATATATCCACGTCTATTGTATTTTATAGTGTACTAGCGGACGTCACGCGGTTTCACTCACGTAGTTCCCGTTCCCGTGGGAGTACGGGGATAAAATATAGCCATCCATTGCTGGAAGAATTTTTCAAATCAGTCCAGTAGTTTTTAAGCTTATTCGTTACATACAAAAATACAAATCTTTCCTCTTTATAATATTAGTATAGATTATAGTGTATAAGTAAAGTTCTTCAGAAAGGTCAGGTACGTAGTACTTACAACCGGCGTACGTGTATGACTAGATGTATGAATGTAAACGAAGCAGAAGTAGTATTTAAGGATCGGTGGCGTTCTGTACTTTCTGCCTACTCCCATGGGAAGAAGGTATGTAAGTAGGTATACCGGGTGATTTTTTTTACCGTCTCGAAATTTTTACAGGCTGTTCTACCCATGAATATAAACAACTTTCACTATGGGAGCAACTCTGAAATCACAAAAAAAAAATTCTGCTGTTTGTACAAAAGTTCAATACCTACTTGACCAAAATGTATGAAACAGCTGATTTTTTTTCGTGATTTCAGAGTTGCTCCCATAGTGAAAGTTGTTTATATTCATGGGTAGAACACCCTGTCAAAATTTCGAGACGGTAAAAAAATCATCCGGTACATTTTAGCATTTCCATTTCACTTACTTGACTACATCCCTTGATTTAACTATTTAAAGGAGCCGGTCCTATAATTACTATGCTGTCAACAAATTCCCCAGCGATGGGAACACACTGCATAATGTAGGGTCTCGACATGATGCTAGGCTAGTGTTGTCCTACACTATGGTCACTACATCGTTAATAATTTCTAGATGCGGCCTACTTTGCCAGGCTGGTTTATAATTATCTTTGAACTAGATTCAAGTGTTTTTAGGGTTCCGTACCTCAAGAGAAAAAAACAGCACACTTATAGGATCACTTCATTGTCCGTGCGTCCGTCTGTCTGTCTGTCCAGACCCTTTTTCTCAAGAACGCGTGGAGGTATCAAGCTGAAATTAATATCAAATAAGTAGGTCTATGATCCCTTAGAGCTCTAAAAAATTAAGCTCAGCTTGCTTAGTCTATGTAAGAAGGTACGGCCATTTATGTGACATAATATATTTTGATACTCGCAAATAAATCAAAGCTTATAGGGTACTTCCCGTTGACCAAGAATCAGAAAAGGCAAGAAGCAAGGTCGCATAGCACACTTAAAGGAAAAAGTTCGAAAATCATTAAAATTCAAAATAAAAAAAATCAAAATTCCATTCAAAATTCAACTCAAAATTTTATGATTACAAACTTATATTTGCAGTTAGAAAATTGACCGTGACGTATGTATGGGAGAACATGACGTCTTTTAACTAGAGTTGACCATGACGTAAATCGATGTATAGGAGAACATGTCTTTCAACTACAATGTTAAATTTGTTTTTGTTATAAATTCATCCCAACTACGGAATCCTTCATTGTGCGTGGTCCGATACGTACTTGGCGGGTTTTTTTTTTGTGATAACAAACTTTATTTGCAGTTGTTGAATTGACCGTAACATATATCGATGTATGGGAGAATAATTTCAACTACAAACTTAAGTTTCGGTCCGACACGCACTTGGCCTGTTTTTTAGTTTTGTTTTCAATAGGTAAATTTTGATATCATGTCTAACGAACGTTTCATTGACAATAGAAGAGAAATTCATAACCATAAGAAAAAACTTGGCTCAAATATTCACCCCACTAAATATGTTATCAGTCTTCATTACCTTTAACTGACATTATTAAAAATTCCCCACGTTTTTACCCCACCTGCCATCAAAAATAATAACGAACCAGGAAAAAAAATTCAAGTACCAACCAACGTGACTCCAAAGTACAGGTAAAATAAATTAGAAACAATATTTTTTCCGGTATTTTACTACGAGAGTCGAGAAACACCAAAAGGACGAGGTTGTAGCAATCAATTGTTTTGAAGTTTTTAATTTTCCCCCGTTTTTCCTTGACATTTTCTTACGTTACCTTACCTCCCCCTGGCATTTCTAAGTTTGTCACGTTTTAATCTACTTCAGAGAAAATTTTGTAAAAGGTAAAAGTGTACCCGGTAAGTGTTTAATTAAGGTTCTTCTACTTTTTTGTACCCTGTTGTAAAGTGCCGATACTTATTGAGTTCTGAAAAAATAAATAAGAACATACTTTTTAATTGAAAACTCTCTCTCTAGCATCAGTGATAGCCTAGTGGTGTGACCGTTGGACTGCTAAGTCATAGGTCTCGAGTTCGAGCCCAAGGCACGCACCTCTGACTTATCAGATTCATGTGCTTAATGTATAATAATCACTTGCTTTAAAAACGCTGAAAGAAAACATCGTGAGGAAACCTGAGAATTATTTCTCAAAGACATATAAAACCAAGCCCATAAAAATTCTGACTAGGTTAGTCACCAACCAGACGAAAAGAAAGAAGAATTGAAAACTCTTTGAAATAATAGCAAACATAAAAAACTACTTTGAACGTGGGCCGAAATACGGGTTACATTGTATTTAATTAAATAAAAGCAAGATTTAGTATGAAAATTTCTCTATTAAAGCAACCTAGACCAGAAAAGATAATTAAAATTGTTTGCATTGCAATTCTCATAATCATGCCATTTCTAAACAGCTCAGACAGCTCCCAAAAACTCAGTAAAGCGACGGTTTCCTAGTAGAACTGTGGCCGCTACATAGCGTTTAATATTCACATAGTGAATGACGTCACGTAAACTTTATTTATGGAAGTAAGTTGATATGTTTTCCTAGAGAGCTTTTATTGACATCATAAAGTCAAGGCCCTCCCATCATTTACTTGACACCCGTTACTGCGGCTGTTATGTGGCGATCACCGCCATGCAAGAAAACCGTAGCTTAATACGCCAAATGAAATAGAACGTGCTTAAAGCAAACAATTATAACATGATGGAAACAGATAAAAAACCTATCAGCCTATATGTGCTATCCAAAGAGAATAAAAAATACCTTCCCACCAACCCATGTATATGCGTTCCCCTTCAATATATATGGGTGATTGAATCGATGCGCGGCACCATAAAGGTGGTGAAGAAGATGAGCGAGAAATTAACGAGGTTGGGCTTGAAAATGATGTTGCAAGATGCGATGCAGAAAACTTCAAAATTAATGACGTAGACGTATAAGATGTCAAAGAAGTATATGAGTTTTACAATATCATTGGCGTTTGAACGGAGACTAGAACCTAAAATAGTAGCTATATTTAACTATGAAAGAATAGGAGTGAATTTAGATAGTGAATAAGCACATAACAATGAAGAATTTCTCCAAAAACGTTATCAATATCAGACTCTACGACCACTTAAAGTTCATTTTCGTGTAAGTGGACATTAATCTTACTTATCTATCGTAATTTATACCTCGTTTGGCTGCAGTCCCTCTCTCGCTTAGCCACCAACGTGTCCTCACCCGAACGTCTATGATGTATGAAAGCAATTCTGTTTAAACGCCTTTTGTGAGCCTCCGCAGCGTAAGATATGAGAATTGTTGTGAAATTACCGAATAATTTGTTTATGGAATTTAGATGGGGATAGAAATATAATTTGTCAGTGTTGAAACGGCTATGGGGGATGATGTTGGCAATTTTGATGAAGGCAATGTGAAAGGGTGTAATACATCAAAGGCTGAAGACGTTGTTTACGATATTGCCTTTAGATATGGTCGACTTGAGGATACGACAGCCCCTATACATTTTATATATAAGGCTGTAAGACCTAACTGAGACCTTTGTATTCCCTAAAGTGATCTCCGGTATCTTGTCATCTTACAGTTTCATGAAGGAGGGTATAACGGCCCTATTTCAGAGAGAGTGTGTAGGTTTAAATTTGAATAAGCCTTCTTGGAACAAAATGAAAATTAAACTTAAAACATTAATGGCTGATTTTCGAATAGTATTAATACACCATTATGAAAATATGATTACAACAGAACACGTTATCACTTAATTAACACTACCATTCCTTGATTACATATTGAAATTAGCGAACAAACCAACCGCGTTCAAATAACAGCAACGTTAGAAACTTACATAACAGCGAATTACGCTTACAGCACAGGTAAACAGCCAGGGGAAATTACACAACATCACGAATTTGAAAATTCATTGCGTCACAAACATTCGCGTATAACAACGACAATAAAACAAAACCGGCATTGTAAGAAAAACAAATTCACCCCACACTTATGTAACCTTCAAAATTCGTACACTAAAATTTTCACGGAGCTAACCCACATATGGAATGGGGCTCGCTGATTGGTTCGCTCACGAGGTAGTTGCTACTAAAATATTCAAACACATACAAAGCATTTTAAACTGCAATGTTCCCGGAGAGACGGGCCTTAATTTGAGGTTTGAAGTATAGTGTCAAAAGCGGTCAAGTGCGTGTCGTTATGAGGGCCACATTTAAAATGTAATTGGTGATATTTTTATTGCGGGTACGGAACTGTGCTGAAGTATGAATGGCATTTGCAATTCAAAGACTACAATAGTATTGCGTCCAATGCTTTATGATGTTTCATTGGCACCTTGGGTCTTAAAGATGATAAAATTAAAAAAAACGTGTGGCACTCGGGGACTGCCACGGTAAAGCTATTGCATAGCATTTGTAACCTCCATACTTCCTATTTGTCAACGCTACACTTGGGATGATGACGGATGATGACATGGTAGGCGGAGTGGGGGGTGTTAGGTTTTTTTCGTTACGGAATTTCTTGATTCGGTCGCCGCGCTCAAAGCCCGCGATAAAAGCTATGCAATAGCTTAAAAACACAATCATACACGCTTGTATGATTTTTAAATCGTTTATTTTTATAATTTTTAAGACCCAAAGCGCGGATGAAAGATCATATGCATTGGACGCAAAACTATTGTGATCTTTAATTTAGCAACAGACAGTAAACGGAGATTTATTGCGTTTTGAAGTCAATCCGACACCGTGGAATTCAAGTAAACTCGACACAATATTTTTAATAATCTGACATCACAGTTCATTAAAAATCTCGAAAATTCATGTCAATCTTTCCAGCTAAAAATATAATGGAAAGAGCTTACCAATGAATATAACAATTATGTATATTGTAATAAAAATAAATACCTTACACAAAACGCCCAATGAGCCCTGGTAAGCCGCTTTATCAATTCACAATGAGTATCAATACTAAAAGCCTATGGGATATCGTTAGATTAATAATATTATACAAATATATTTAGCAAAATGGAAATTCAACAATGTTTTGGTTAATCTCAATTTCATTACTATGAAAATGAATGATTCGTCGCTAGGTCATTAGTAACCGTTAGGCCGGCTGCAACTTGGTGGTTCAAACGCGTGGTTGTTCTGAATTAAATGAACGTTGGTTATTATAAATTGTTATTGTTGGTATAATGAGAACTGTGTACTGTAGTTAAAATTAATGTCCGAGGATTATATTTTAGCGGCTCGCTTTTTTTCTTCATTATTTTTTGGCGCGCGGTTTAGTAAAATTGTAAATGGCTGGGCTAACTCAGTTTTTTAGAGGGTTATACCGCTAAACTGTTTAGGTGGCTAAACGATAATAGCCGTATGGGTCGATCAAAAGTTAAGCTATGTCTGCCGCAGTCGGTTCGTGGATGGGTGACCATCTTTACATACCAAGAACCCTCCGTGCCTCGGAAAGCACGTTAAGCCGTTGGTCCCGGCTGTCATTTGTAGATCTTTGACAGTCGTTACGGGTAGTTAGAAGCCCAAAAAGTGACAACCAGTCTTACCAAAGGTTATCGTGTTACCTAGTAACTAGGTTTTGGAGGTCAGATAGGCAGTCGCTCCATGTAAAATACTGGTATTCAGCTGCATCCGGTTAGACTGGAAGCTGACCCCAACATAGTTGGGAAAAGGCTAGGTAGATGATGATGATTATATTTTAGCGGCTCGCTATTTTTCTTCATTATTTTTTGGAGCACGGTTTTGTAGTTGTAAATGGCTGAGCTAACTCAGTTTTTTAGAGAGTTATACCGCTAAACTGCTTAGGTGGCTAAACGATAATAGCCATATGGGTCGATCAAAGGTTAAGCTACGCTTGGCACGGTTGGTATGTGGATGGGTGACCATCTTTACATACCAAGAACCCTACGTGCCTCTGAAAGCACGTTAAGCCGTTGGTCCCGGCTGTCATTTGTAGATCTTTGACAGTCGTTAGGGGTAGTTAGAAGCCCAAAAAGTCTGACAACCAGTCTTACCAAAGGGTATCGTGTTATCTAGTAACTAGGTTGTGGAGGTCAGATAGGCTGTCGCTCCATGTAAAATACTGGTATTCAGCTGCAACCGGTTAGACTGGAAGTAACATGGTTGGGAAAAGACTAGGATATTGCCGCTGAACTGTTAATTTACAGAAAATGTATTAATTTCTACCAGCAATCCTATTATTGAGACTTCAGAAAAGTGTAAATGTCAGAAATGCAATTAAATTGCTTACTAAATATAGTGATATTGTATGGCAAGACGGTTAATAATGTTATCGATAGGTACAAAATTTCTAGTAATATGTTCGGATTAATATTATTGTAGTTCATAATAATAATCGATGTAATACCTCTATTGATAAACTGTGACTGCGACTTACCCGTCGTCGATTTTGTTTTGAAAGGCATCAACTTTATGTAATTATCTACCTCCGTACACATTTTATGATAATGGACTGACTCGTGTAAAAAAAAAAACGTGTGGCACTCGGGGACTACCGCGGTAAAGCTATTGCATAGCATTTGTAACCTCCATAGGTACTTTCTATTTGTCAACGCTACACTTGGGATGATGACGTGATGACATAAAACAAAAATTACGTTCCCATGACAACATCATGTTGTCGTGGGAACCGTCATTACATGGTAGGCGGAGTGGGGGTGTTAGGTTTTTTTCGTTTCGGAATTTCTTGATTCGGTCGCCACACTCAAAACCCGCGATAAAAGCTATGCAATAACTTAAAAAGATGGGACTTAAGTAGGCTAACATAAAATCATTGTTAACTTATTTACCTAACAATGTCTAGAAAAATCGCAGATCTAAAAATAACACACTGACATCGACAAACATTAGCGTTTGAAAGCTATAACAAAACCGCTGACCTCTACCCGGCCTCAGCAATTAAGTGAAATACTTTTCTCTACAAATAAAAATTAAAGTACAGTCACGCAGGTTAATTTTTCTTTACTTTTTTTTTGTGTAATAAATTATTTATTTGAATGTCAAAGGCGAACGTACTATATGAATGTAATTCTACGCAGGAAATTGTAAATAAATTGAACGATTGCGAGTATATTAGCTAGAAGAATTATGAGCTAGAATTTCGATGCCGTAAAAAAAATTGTTTTATAAAAATACTAGCAACCCGCCCCGGCTTCGCACGGGTATAAATCGGATTATTATACATATAAACCTTCCTCTTTAATCACTCTATCTATTAAAAAAAACCGCATCAAAATCCGTTGCGTAGTTTTAAAGATTTAAGCATACATAGGGACAGAGAAAGCGACTTTGTTTTATACTATGTAGTGATTTCAGAAATACGTACTCGAAGTCGTCTTCAGACCCCAATCTGCCTAACCTGTTCCCAACTATCTTGAGATCGGCTTCCAGTCTAACTGTTTGCAGCTAGATTTTACATGGAGCGATTGCCTATCTGACCTCCACAACCCAGTAACTGGGTACACGGTACCCCTTGGAAAGACACGATTGTCAGACTTTTGTTCTTATGACTACCCGTAACGACTGTCAAAGATCTACAAATGAAATCCGGGACCAACGGCTTAACGTGCTTTTCGAGGCACGGAGGGGTCGTCTTCAGAGCGACATGCTGAAACTTAAACTTGTTTAACTAAAATAGTTACGTAAGATGAAACCAATGACAGATTGTAACCTTCCCAAGAAAATAGGGTCATTATTGTCGGCCCCATGTGGTCGTTTTATTACTACTTCTGTCCCATTTCTCGTAAGGGTGTCGTCTAACGTGCGTTTTTCACGTCGCGTTTCCTTATTTGGTAATAAAACTAGGGTTGTGTCGCCGACATGTGTGACTCACGACTGTTGTGTGAAAATCGATCGGAGTAACAGTTTTGGCATTGTTTGAAGAGGTTTTCATGGAGATTTGCGTTTAATACCCAAATCTGTTTACTGAAGGTAATAAAAAAGGGATTGATAGATGATATTTACAAAATAAAGTTAGTTTTTTTCTTAGTATAACATACATAACATCAATCCTGTATTTTCGAAGGGTTCAAATTCAAATTCATTTATTTTATGAATACAGGGTACATACAGAAGGTGTTATAATACATAAGATCCGAGCTGTGTCCTACCAAAAGGCATAGAAAATATCAAAGGTTTTTAAAGTAAAAAGAAACAAAAAATAAAACTTGAGAGGTGTCAAGGGACACCCGGATGGAACGAAGTTCCTTTCGATTAATTAGTGAAGGAATTGTAATTTTTTTTTTTATTATTATAACAAAAAACCTGTATACACTCAACAAAAATAATCGTCGCGACACCACACTGTTCAATGCGAAATAGAAAGACGAAACGAAAATAACTGGCTTGCTTTCTATGAGAGAGAGAGAGACAGACAGAAAAACACGCGCGCGCCGCACGGCTTACAACTATAGCAAAAAGTGTCGTTACAACTTTTGGTCTTAACTTTTTCCGTCTAGCCCCCTTTCGCAACGCGCGATAAGGAACTTCGTTCCAATTATATCACTAATTCATAATAAAAATGAATAAAGAAAACAATGAAAATGAACAAAATTATTTAGTATGTCACATAACATAAGAACCTACAGAATACCATTATTTCGCCAGTTATGTGTATGTTTGAGTGCGAGCCTATTGCCCGAATCCAGTCTTCGGGATGCTACTGAAAAAATCCAGATGGAAAAACCCAAAAATACTATGCCCGACGATATCTCATCATCATCATCATCTTTTTGGCTATTTGTTATTGCTATTGATTGCCTAAAAATTAAGTTTATTTATTATTTATTTATTTGTTAACATAGGTAAATAAATACAGATCTTATGTTTGGTGAACAGAGCGCTATGTTATGCCAGGAGGCGTACAAATATGATGTGCAAATCTAACTGAGGATTACAAACTAAAATTTCCTAAAAAAATATTTGAAAAACATGCATAATTATGGTATTAAACTAGAAAATAAATTGAAACAATTAAAAGAAAGAAAGAAAGAAAGAAAGAAAAATTGTTTATTCTGCACAAAATAAACGCACATTACACAAAAAAATATAACATAAAATACACATTCACCAATAGCAAAAAGCCTCGTATCCAATTTTCAAAAACTAATAAAAAGTTCGACAAATTTTGTCTATTGCTTATGTCAAGGCCAGATACCAAAGACAATTTAGTTTTGTTTGCATTATTAGCAAATGAAAACAACAAACAATCAAAACAAACAAAATGCCGATAGCTGAGTGAAATAATAAAAAATAAAAATAAAAATTGTAACAAGCAAACCACATTAACAAGAACAATTAATCTGTGCGTCGCATCTGTGCAAGAATAGGTCGTTGCTCAGCGAAATGCCACAACTTCGGACGAACCTACGGTTGTGGCGCTGATTTTCAGCAAAAACCTCGCGAATGACGTAATGACGTCCCCCTGTGTGACCATAATTAAATCAGGTAAGCAAAATTGACTAAGGAAATGAGTGTGAATCTAACTGAACATAATATGTACATAAAAATAACAATAAAAAATATATATATAAGTACTTATGTATAATTAACTAAGCGTAACTTATAAAAAATAAATAAAGATACTGCAACAAACTGAGAGTTATAATAATTACAATAAAAATAAAAACAAAATACTAAGTTATTGTGGTGTCTTCCTAAATCTAATATTTTAGTACCTAGGTAAGTAAGTAATTATTTATAATTTCATGCACCATGGGAATTGCGATGGCATGGCGGCCATTTGCAAAAAGCATGGCGTTGGCGAGTGACAACCATGCTTTATTCTTAGTTGAATAAATGTTATTACTTAATAGATATTCATTTTTATTACTTTAGTGGACCGAATGGGTCGCCGATTCTTGGATGTGCGAAGGAGCTCGATGTAAATCGATGGAAGGAGCAAGATCCACCGACATAAAGAAATGCTAAACCAAACCACCTTCCAAACCTCCTGATCGTAATGGTAAGTATTACAATAGGTGTTTGTATTGCCTTAGTAAACAAATTTAAATTGTAACCAATACTTATATTGAATAAAATTGGTAATCCTTGCAACACCATCGACTCATACCCACCCATTGTCCCACCTAGATATGCAGCTTCGGAAAGACACAGCAAATACGCCCCAGATGATTAAGGACTGCCATTCCGCCCGTGACAATAACACAGACCGGACGTAAACTGGGAGGAATCAGACAGAGGCCACTCACACTGTTGGAAAGCCATATTCATTGCCCGTAGGCCCTGACCCATAAGGTAAGTCCAATAAGAGCAGCTATTGTTACTATTTCCAGTTCGAAAATCATGTGGATTGCTGTATCTGCATGAAAATTTTCTTCAAAATACTCAAAAAATGCCTTTTTGTTCGCAGGACTCTTACTGGTGGAGGAAGGTTATTCCAACAGTGCGTGGCAGCATATCTGAAACTCCCCCTGAATGCTGCGGTCCTATGTGTTGATGTACAAAGGGGTTCGGTAGAAAAACGTGGTTCGTATTTGCTCTGCCTCCAGCTCAACTTCTCAAACAGGTAGTGTGGTTTTTGTGTTGTCACTACTCCAAAAAGTAAACTGGCCATATGTAACTTTCTCCTAGCAGCCATTTTCAAAATATTATTTTCGTTTATAAAAGGAGTGACGTGACTTCTACGAGGTATCGTCACACAGAACCGTGTACATGCATTTTGAATACGTTGTATCAGCTTCTCTGTTCTTGCTAACAGGCACGGGCCATATACGGTATCACAATAGTTAAGTCTTGATAAAATTAGGCTATCCACTAATTGTTTCCGTAGATCAACACTCAGGTAGTCTCTAATTGAATATAGGAGTTTCAATCTATAAAAACAATTTCTCATGGAGTTACTTATGTGTTTCTCAAATCGTAGTTCCGGATCCATGGTTAACCCAAGGTTGCATGCTATCTCTACCCTATCTATTTTTTCCCCCCTGACAACAACTTCTGGCTTGGCTGACAGTATTGCACTGATCATCTTCCTACTTCCTAAAACCATAAATTTCGATTTCAGTGGGTTTAATACCAGTGAATTATTGTCTGACCATGCCATCACTCTTTCCAGATCGTCATTCATTTTTCGCACTGCCTCTGATGTGTCAACTGGTTTAAAAGATATATATAATTGGATGTCATCTGCGTACATGTGATACCTGCAATGCTGAAATGACTTAATTATGTCTGCGCTGTAAAGAATGTACAAAAGGGGCCCTAAAATTGATCCCTGAGGCACACCACGTGACACCCGACGAGGGGGGGATGACATCTTTGATCCATCCTCCTTCTGGATTTCAACGAGCTGTGACCTATTTTGCAAGTAGCTAGCGAACCACTGTATTGTTTCCGTTGAAAAACCGTAATAGGCCAACTTGGAAAGTAACAGTGTGGTGTTTATTGCATCGAAGGCCCGTGAAAAATCCAGGAGTGCAAGGATTGTTCCCTCCCCCCTGTCCCGTGCCTCTAGGATATTCCCCACTACGTCAGAGAGGGCTGTGGCCGTCCCACGGCCCTTCCTAAAACCAGACTGAAGGTCGGGTAGCATCTTGTTTACTTCTAAATACTCCAACATTTGGTTATAAACCACCCTCTCTAAGACTTTAGATAAACAAGGCAAAATGCTTACAGGACGTAGATCCTTAAAAGTAGTTGGGTTTCCGATTTTGGGTAAAGGACGCACAATAGCGCACTTCCACAAATCAGGGAAAGTGTGGGTATCTATAGACTTATTTACCATTGTAGTAATAGCCTGAAGGGTGGTTGGTAACGTTAACATTATCATATCCAGACTGATGCCATCACTCCCTTTAGCATTTGTCCCTAAGCTCTTAATAATTTTCGAAATTTCTTCCTCATTAACATTTCGTAGCTCAAATTGAGTTTCACCAAATCTATTTGTTTCAAAATATGATAGTTGCGATGCGGGCAGTATGCACTGTCCTGGTACATTTAGAAATGCCTTGTTTATTTCGCAATTACACATTATCCTATTACATTTTACATTTATGTAATTACACATTATCCTATACTCAAATTATGACAGTCAGACTTAAATGAAGAATTAAAATATTTTTATGAATAAGGATTTTCATGATAATTCATGCCACCAGTTAGCGTTACTTTGACAAGAGGTCTTCCATTTCAACAATGAATATAAAACATACGATGACGTTCATTATTTGTTTATCATTCAGTCACGACTAAAGAAAAATATCTGGATGACCGAGCTTGGCTTGTTTTTTTTTTTTTGAACGACGTTTTCTAAAAATGAAACCTAGCTAGATCAATTTATCGCCCCCGAAAAACCCTGCATACAAAATTTCATGAAAATCGTTGAAGCCGTTTCCGAGATTCAGATTGCTCGTTTAAAGATATTAGATATAGGTGTTTTGACACTTTTGACGAGTGCCCGGACCTGACGTCTCAGTGGTGCCACCTTGTGAATGTCATTTCAGAAAACCCACATAAAAAAAAACGTGTGGCACTCGGGGACTGCCATGGTAAAGCTATTGCATAGCATTTGTAACCTCCATACTTCCTATTTGTCAACGCTATATTTGGGATGATGACGTGATGACATAAAACAAAAATTACGTTGCCATAACAACATCACGTTGTCATGGGAACCGTCATTACATGGTAGGCGGAGTTACATGGGGGGTGTTAGGTTTTATTGTCGTTACGTTACGGAATTTCTTGATTCGGTCGCCGCGCTCAAAGCCCGCGATAAAAGCTATGCAATAGCTTAAAAATAAGAGAACTAACGTTCAATCTCTAAGTTGCTCTACATAAATGTGAATATCAACATTTGCCGTACTGTATGCTTCCTTGCTACAGAATTAAACATGTTTTCCTACAATTTCCAATGACTTAATTAAACCCCTAATATATGTGAATACATTAACTTATCGATATATTCACGAAACTCAATCTTTGTGCGTGTTTAATAGCTGTCACGCCTTTCTAAAGAAGCCTATCAGTCAAGCGTCGGGTTTAAGTCTGTGATTAATAACGAAAGGCCCTTCAGACCTTTACTGAAACGTAAGTAGATTTCCTTTACAAACTAGAACATTTAGGCACACTAAATCATGATTTATTTAGCTAATGTAGCGCTTTTCGGCTGGAAGATAAAAAGCGGTTACATTTTTAATTAAGGAATGTTTTAGTGGCAATTATTACTGTTTACACAACACAAGGAGCAGCGGTGGCCCAGTGGTAACGGCCGCGACTTACAAGTTGTAGGTCGTAGGTTCGAACCCAGACAGGCGCTTTACTTTGTGTAAATTATTTCATCACCACTGCTCTCAAAACGGTGAAGGAAAACATTGTGAGGAAACCGGCATGTCCTAGAACCGAAAATTCGAAGACATGTGACATCTACCAATCCACACTGGGCCCGCGTGGTAGATTACGACCCACTCCCTCTCACAGAGAGGAGGCCTGTGTCCCAGCAGTGGGAACATTTATAGGCTGATGATGACACAACACAAATTACACCATGAGTGATTAAAAGCATGAAAAACCTGGATGAGGAACGCACGGAGCCGGGAAGTATGGCCTGAAGAAAGGGAAGGCCTGTACTAATTAGTGGGTGATTCCGGGCTGAAATGCTGATGATCAATGTGCCTAGCCTTTTCCCAACTATGTTGCGGTCGGCTTCCAGTCTAACCGGATATAGCTGAATACCAGTGTTTTAAATGGAGCAACTGCCTATCTGACATCCACAACCCAGTAACTGGGCAATATGATACCCCTTGATAAGTCTGGTTGTCAGACATTCGGGCTTCTGACGACCCGTAACGACTGTCAAAAATCCATGAATGTCAGCCGGGACCACCAGTTTAACGTGCTTTCGGAGGCACGTAGGAGTTTCGGTATGCATAGATGGTCACCCATCCATGGAACAACCCCGACAAGCGTAGCGTAACCTGATGGTTTGACCCGTGCAGCAGTTAGTACTTAGCCATGACTTCCTCGAATAATGATGATAATTAAACGCAAAAGTGTGAATTCAAATCTCAGAGGTACTTTTACGGGTGAAATGTGTTTTCTAGGTATACCTCTGCTTAAGCTTTTGGAGATACAGGCATGATGTTATGAATATTTTAAACAAAAATCTTCTAAGTCTTATTTGGATCAATAACTTCAATCATTTTCATTCATTATTTTTTTAATAAAAATTATTGTTTATTTATTTTGTAATCCCATAATGGGATTTATGTGTCCATAGGTGTTTCCGTGGCATCACAGCGGACCCTATCAGAGTACCAGCGCTGCGGTATTTATTTTTTAAATATCGCAGTATATGTTGAGATAGGAGCCTTTTTGGCCTCGCACAGGTTTTCGTATGATTTTTTTCTTTTCGTATAATCGTTTTTTTTTTTTAAGTTTTAGATGCTCCTTTTTTGGTTGTTATTATTGTTTGTATTTCCTGTGCGTGTCCCAAATAAAATATTTATCATTCTTTCTTCTTTATTTACTTCTTTTAAATCCCCAGTCATTTTCAACTTTTTCAATGTCCTACATCATTAAAAACTACTGTCACCTCATCGCTATCGGTGACTCGACAAAACTTCCAACTTTAATATCTGGAGAGAAAAACTTGTTCGCAGTTGTCAAGCGGCAGAAATCTGCAAAGTAATGCACTCCCCCCTCCCCCATAGGCGGCCAGAAACAGGTCAAGATGTAGGTAGTCACTGTAGGGCTGGCAAGGTGATTGCAGTATTGAAGGGAACCTAGTTTTCAAAGTCTAGTAAGGTGTGACAATTTTCAAAAGGAGGAGGTTCTATGTTCGACTTTTTGTTTTTTTAATTTTGTTTATTGTGTTTGTTCATCGATATTTTCGTAAATTTTGGACCAATTTTGTTTTTTTTTTTTGTTAGGGGAATCTTGCGCGTCGGTCCCGTTTAATTTTATAATCTTTGCTTGGGTAGTTTTTGAGTGAGCTTCAATAATACGTATTTTTGCCACTAATTCTATGTGATTGATGATGTTTTAATAAGTTCCTGTCACTGTTATTTATATAGCAGGTGTACAGTGGTATTCGAATTTGTGGTTCGTAGGTACCACAACAAAAGAAAAAAAAACCAAAAAAAAAAACCAATCGACTTCCAAAACAACACTACAAACTGAAAAATTACTTTAATTTCGGTTATTTTTCACTTTGTAGTACTTTTGTCAGTATGTAGCGAACTAACCGATCCTCTTTATTAGACACGCATTTCATTTAAAGGAGAAGCGTCAGGGTTGCCCGCGAAATTCAAATTTTCTTACGTTTTTTGCATTTTGCAGGTCAGTGTCAGGTTTTATGTTGATTAAAATGTAATTTGCGGCCGTAACAAATATGGTTTTACTCAATTATAATCATTACAATCAGCAATACAACTCCTTAAGTTAGCAAAGGTGTCAAATGTCATGATTACTACTACTCTGACGCTTCCCCTTAACCTTAACTATATCATTACATAATCCTTATTTGATTACCTAATAATAAGCTTTTAGAACTATTATACAAAAAATATTTTACTGGCCTACAAATCATGAAAACACCTTCCAATGCTAACTTTTTCAAAACAAAGCTATTATTGTGGAGGCATTAGGAACTTATGGGTATACTTAAAGCTTACTTAAGCTACAAATATACACCTTTATGGTCTTGCAAACAACCTTAGGAAAACTTACTTTACTGTTTATTACTAAATGAAATTATTTCGTAAGAAAATATCGATAGCTAGGTAATAATGACACGTTATAGATAATGCCATCCACGAAGACGCGCTCCAGTCCGCTCCGCTCCGTACTAAAGTACAGCTTACAATACAGTAATTGCGGAGTGGGGCGCGTCTTCGTGGATGGCACTGTCTGTACAGGTCTAATTCAGAAACACATTCAATGGAGTTGAGTTATGTAATTTCCAGTCGAGCAAGCTAGCATCTAGTAGGAATACGAGTAAAAACCAACCTGAAGCAATAAGCAAAGGGACCGCGACTGAAGAGCTATCTTTTACCTTACTCAGAGGCTAAGCATTGCCATACAACGTGGCAATGCGGCCAGTCTCTTGGGTACATTGCCAGTCGACAGCGATGTGGATGAATTTTTCGACGCCATGTTTTAGTTTGTCAATAGTTTTAGTGAAGTTAGCATAATAATTATGTTGTTTAAAAAAATAGATATAACTTATTATTTATAGGTCAGATAGGCAGTCGCTCCGTGAGGAGGATCCAGGACCTCGTGGCTAAGTACCAATAGCCGCACGGGGCGATCCATCAAGATAAGCTACGCTTGCCGGGGTTGGTCCGTGGATAGGTGACCATTTCTATATACCGAGACTCCTCTGTGCCTCGGAAAGCACGATAAGCTGTTGGTCTTGCCTGTCATTTGTTGATCTTTGACAGTAGTTACGAGTCGGCAGAAGCCCGAAAGTCTTACACCAGTCTTACCAAGGGGTATCGTGTTACCTAGTTATTGGGTTGTGGAGGTCAGATAGGCAGGCGCTCCATGTAAAATACTGGTATACATCTGCATCCAGTTAGACTGGAAGCCGACCCCAATATAGTTGGGAAAAGGCTAGGTAGATTGATTTTGAGTTTATAACTAGTAAAATATTGGGAAATGCCATAGTCGACTCATCACCACTATTTAGTTTGTTTGAAAAAATCACTTTATCAATATTGATGTTAAAAAAAAAATGAAAAAGTGGTTATTCGTAACAATACTTGTTTTTACATAGTAAATTACCTCTGCCAAACTGCACAGCAGTTTGTTGGCAGACGTAGCTCCTTTTTAGAATACATTTTTGTTTTGTGAAATATTCACTACATTTAGGCTTTGACAAAACACATTTAAGAAATTAGGTTTGGTACTATAGAAGTGAATGTTGGGTGTGGCAAAAGAAGTATGAAAGTAGAATAACTGCTGTGGAAATGCGTTCTATATGAAGCATGTGGTGCATTCTGTACGAACGGTGTGGTTTAAAAGATGTAGTGACAAAAAATTTAAAGAATATGCTTAGATGGTTTAGTCATGTTGAGAGGATACTGAAAGGCAACTAACAAAAAGTAATTACAAGGCAGATGTGAGTGGAAATGCCGGGAGGGGACGCCCTAAGGAGACATCTAGTGACCTTATTGGTGATGTTCTTCAGAAAGGTCAGGTGCGTAGTACTCGCAACTGGCGTGCGTGTATGACCAGATGTATGAACGGAAACGAGGCAAAAGGAGTAAGTAAGGATCGTAACAGGTGATGTTCTGTAGTTTCTGCCCACCCCCATGGGAATAAGGTGTGAGTTTATGAACATGAACACAGATGAAAGTATTATCTAACCACCTGATATAATCTCCCTTCCCACTTCACCGTACAATTACTTAAGCAAGATTTAATTAACATGAACTTCAGAGTTTAATAAAACATTCAGCTAGTTGTCGGAATACTAAAACAACTGGTGTGAATCGAAATTACCCAAGTTTGTGTAATACTGTAACATAATTATAGTTGTGAAACTAGACAGAAAATCCAATCTATGTACATATATGCTATATGATATCAAGCTCCCCAACATACTTAGAAGGATATAAATGAAATAGAAAGGGTACCAAGTAAAATTGCAACAGTTAATTGGGTATGTTTTCAGATGTGAATACATTTTGGAATTGACTGTCTAGTTACTTATGCCTCACGTCAAAAAGTACGTCCAAATAAATGCAAATAAAAAAGCGGCCAAGTGCGAGTCGGACTCGTACACGGAGGCGTGTAACACCGTCCAATATTTAACACAATTTTTTTGAAGTGAAAACTTCTTTAGGCGCGTTGGGCATTTTTGAGATGCTTTGAGAGAATTGAACTCGCGACTCCGTTACCGACACCTCATTTTTGTAAACGCAATTGTGTTCTTTATTTATATTACGTTACGTATCAATGTTCTATGCAAGTATTTTTACTTTAAAGATTTTGGAAGTATTTCCTTTTGTAAATACGATTGTGCTCTTTATTTAGATAAGGTTACGGACCAATGTTCTATACAAGTATTTTTCTTCCACTACGGCGATCTTGTTCAAGTTTTTACTTCTGTTGGCACTCCCAGTGTGCCACTGTTTTTTTTAATACACCTTTATTAAACGGATATTTAATTTATGACTTTTTTTTTTTTTTTTATGTGTTGATATAGGTAGCTGTCATTCGTGGATCTTTGACAGTTGTTACGGGTCGTCAGAAGCTGGAAAGTCTAACAACCAGTCTTACCAAGGGGTATCGTACTACCCAGTAACTGGGTTGTGGAGTTCAGACAAAACAGTCGCTCCATGTAAAATACTGGTATTCAGTTATATCTGGTAAGACTGTAAGCTGACCTCAACATGGTTGGTAAAAACTAGGCAGATGATGATGTTGTTATAGCGACTTTAGTAGTACACACTCTGTGAAAATTTCTGTCTACCTGTTACAGTTCAAAAGATATAGCCCTGTGACAGACGGGCGGACAGCGGAGCCTTAGTAATAAGGTCCCGTTGGCCCCTTTTGGGTACGGAATCGTGAAATAACAAAAACCTCCAAGTATAATAGAACAATGAAATCGTTCACAAGATTATCTTCAGATCATGATAAGGAGATGGTGGATTTTGTGAGGGTAAATGAAAAGCGACTAACAAAAGGTATTTAAAAGGCAGATTTGAGTGGAAACGCCGTGTTCCCTCACTGTTTTTCCACGCCCTAGAAGGATATATAGTGATCTTATTGGTGATGTTCTTCAGAAAGATCAGGCGCGTAGTACTCACAACCGATGCGGACGTGCGTGTATGATCAGATGTATGGATGTTATCTAAGCAAACAGAGTATGTAAGGATCATAGTCAGATGGTCTTTTGTAGGTTCTGCCTGCCCCCTTGAGAAGAAGGTGTGATTTTATGTATGAATGTAGTGCTTATATACCTACACAGTGAAATTTGAATCACAGTTTTGCTAAAACAAACGTTATTCAGACCATGGTCTACTACCATACCGCACCAAAAAAAAAAATGGTTTTTGAAAAAACACAAAAAGAAAAAGTTTAAAATGTCAAGATTATCTACTACTTACTAAATTTCCTTTATGGAAGTACATTTCCCTGTAGACAATGCTGTGTCCCATGCGTGGTGTCTGTGTTGTAGGGAGTAACGATAATCTTGACATTTTAAACTTTGTCTTCTTTGTGTTTTTTCAAAAACCAATTATGTTTATTTTTATTTTATTGGATGCTGTAGAATGGTTGTAGACCATGGTCTGAACAACGTTTGGTCTAGCAAAACTGTGATTCAAATTTCACGGTGTATAATCTCCGAGTAAAATGGCTGTGTCACATCCGGACAGACGGACGGACGAACTTGACAAACTCTTAAGGGTTTTGGTTACGGAACCTTAAGGCGACGATAACCGACTTTTAATGATTTTATACTGAAGATCACATCTAAACGAGTAGTGTTATTAATGATTTGGTAAAAATATATGTTAAATTAGAACATTTTTTGTCATTAACTAAATGTAGGATATTTTAGATTATGTTCAAATTAAAAATTCAAAATATTTTGTTTCACATAAACCTACATGGGCACTTAAGAAACGTCAGAAGCTAGTTGCACGGTTCCAATTGGTCGTTTTCTATGGAGAAGAGCTGGCAAGAGACTCCACGGTTACTCTTTTAAAAATAATTGGCTTTTACAATACTTTCAAATAACAGTGTTACTAGATATGGGAGGACAGTGTAGGTCTATATTACATAGTGAAATTAATTTGTAAAGTTATGTCTAACGCGGATAAAAAACTGAGAATCATGCAAAATACATCAATTGTATTTTTCTGAAACCTTGACCATTTTAAAGATAATTTAACTATAGATCTTTTAGTATACGTGTTTTATTGAAATACCTTTTTTTTTGTGTATAATAAATTAATAATGCGTCTAATTTGGGACAGCACTCCTTGATGAGCGAGTCCTATTACTGGCTGGACGTACGACGCGTTGCGTGAGCTCAGTACAGAACACGCAAGCTAACCATTTAAGGCATATATCTGCGTCTTAAAGATATTATCTAGTCAGAATACTTCTTGCTAGATGGCCTAGCGCGCGCTTAGCGTATAAGAATTGTCACTTTTGGAATCTAGTATGAATTGTATCTGGATTACGATTTTGATTGCAGCAATATAGTCCCTCATTTCACATTTTATAAGGTTTCCATTGCTGGCATATAGGACTCCTCTCTGTGAGAGAGAGTAGGCCATACTACACCACGTGGGCAAACCACGGGTTGGTGGATGTCACATATCTTCTTTATTGTGCTAGGACATGCCGGTTTTCTCAAGTTGCTTTCCTTCACTGTTTTGAAAAACTCAGTTGCTCACTACATTATTTATGTTCGCATGACTCGACAAAATGAACAGAATAGTTGATTTTATCGCGATTTCGGTGTTGGTTCAAAGTTGTTTATAATGATGAATGAGTAGTTCAATTGTTATTAATCTTCACTTAATTAGACTACAATGGTCAATGACCCGTATTCAGGTTTTCAGTTAGTTCAATCACATCTTGTATATGTCGGATCCGGTCATTAGTACGGACACGAAACGAATCGCAAGCGCGCCGTTGGCGACAGGACGTGATCTACCCACACCTAAAGCACGCGCTTCTACAGAGTCGTGATGTTTTAAGGCCACGGCGAAAAGGGGATTCAGCCTCGGATCGCATCGGAGTCAAGACGTCGCGGAACTATTCTCGATTCGTGGTGCTCAGTTATTGTGTTAGTTCTAATTTGTAATCATTGTGTTAATTGGTGATTTTAATAAACGCCGTTACACCCAATGTGTGTATAATTTAGCTAGTGTGATTAATTTGATAGTAAATTATAATGTGATCTGAACTGCAAACTCTTTTTATATTGCGCATTAACCAATACTACCCACACTACGCGCACAGTAGTTAAAATATGCCTGAAAATAACGAGAGTCACATACCCGTCTCTGACATATATATCACACATACTGTGGGTCTTCTGTCTTCATCTCTAACGTGAACCACTTTATAATATGGAAATGTATGTAGAGATAATGGAAATTCAAGATCACACATATTTTAATACGCTGTTGTTGAAATAACACAAAGTTTTCTTTGAAACATACTGAATATTATGTTTATTAGAATTCTTGTTACGTAGTTGAGGCTTGTTGTCAGGATTCAGATTATTAACTTTTGGCCTCGATTTTTCTTTTGGATATTTTCGTTTCAGAAATTTTGTCACGTATTTTTACGTGTGAAAATGTTGCCAAAACTTTGACATTTTGAACACTTCATTTATCTTTACTTTCTAGAATAATTTTGAAATGATTATTAGCGTTTAGCATTACTGTCAAGTTTAAAAACAGTGTTACTATGCGAACATTGTCAGGCTACTAAAAATACATATTCTCGCATCCAACTAATCAAGTTTTACTCTTCATATTACACACATTCATACTACAAAACATGACTTCACTCGCACACATATATATCCGAACATCGCTAATCCGATCAAGACATCAGATAAACGCACACACACACACACCCCCCTGTCTCTTAACCGTAACAAGACACGTGCAGCACAAACACAGCATTATGCAGTCTATAGTATGTTCCATTAAACAGACAGCTATCATATTACTGAGAGTCCATTAGAGAACAAAGAACGTCTTTTGTACTTCATGGAAAAGCTATTTTAATTATATATTGTGGGAACAATGGGTGTGGGTGCGATGCGTTACAGGATGTTGTTGTATAAGGCTAATGTGAATAGCATTATAAGGCCGCAGTCGCGACTGTGTAGCACGGAGACACATAAAACTGCTCTTGCTCAGCGGCATTATTGGATGCTGGGTTCATGGGCTTACAATAAACTTAATGCTGCTCTAAATATTTGCTTACTTACCCGACAGTAATGCAAGAACGCTGTAACTGGCTGAAAGGTCTCATCTACGAAGAATCTGAGAGACTTATTCAATTAATGGTTTAACTGACTTTTTCACCAACGAATACTCATACCTTCTGGACTTCTGGACACACACTACCAATCACATACACACACACCCCAACTACAATACACACACACACACATACTCCTTTTGTGTATATCCTTATTTGTATAAGTTAATTGTATTTTTGTTTAGAATTTATTCAAAATTTAATAATGAGTAAAAAATACTATCGAGTGCCAAAGCACTCTTTTGACACCAATGCACATTACATAAGACCAAATTTGTATTTATGGAGATTTACTGTACCCATTCTTCTAGTAATAAAGATTATAAAATCTTTATATTATAATCATGTACCATGTGTATGCCGATAAGAGCCAACCAGTTCCTATATGACTAGTTGGCGCCAGTTCCCGCTGATTTAGCAGAAAATATGAAAACGGCTTTCGCCGACTAGCGTTGACAACCAGCGCTGGTCGGCACTGATAAGCGCTGGCATATCGGCGCTGGCTACCAACGGTCTACATGAATGCGACCTAAGGCAGGATAAACAAAAGTAGATAAGCTATTATTTCTGTTCTGTGCTCGTGATTAGGTATAAATCTATTATTTTTCTTCATTATTTGAGTTAATTATATCCCATAAAAACATAACATATGTTAGAATTTAGTTTAACCATTCGTGTGCGAACGTGGATCCACGCCAGACACAATGGTTTTTTAATTGTTTCTGTAATTACGACATACGAGAGGTTAATTAAGATAGAATATTTATTTTTGAAGTATAATCTGTTATTGTTGTATGGGTATGATGACAGTCATTTTTACGTTGGATGTGACTGTCATCTTATACCACTAGATGGCGTTAATTTTGGTATGATTACGATCCATTTATTTTGTTATACATTGATTTTACCATTTAAAGTTATGCATTATTTAAGTTCTGTATTTTAAAATATGTTGTTACGTTAAATCGAATATTTCAAAGAATTTTAGTATTGTTTTAGTTTGTATTTAAGATGTCAATTAATTATGCTGTTTTATCAAACGAGGTGGCACGCTACATCCGGTCACCACTCCTGTTGGTTGCCGGCGTAGCGCGTTACCTCTTGAGTCAGTCGGTTACCAACTGTTTTGCAAGCAAGGCAAATAATTGTCTAAGAGTGAGTTTTATTGGAGCAGACTACACATAATAAAAAAATGCGAGTCTCTCAACGCAGTTCTTCTACCGCAAAAAGATGTGAGGTCTAATGTTAAACCAAGCCTGTTAATTTATTCAGTACCCATTTATTTGTCATATTTATTTCTTTAATAAATAGAATAACTTGGGCATCGCACGGCAACATAATCACATAAGAATAATCGAATTACGAAGTATTTTTGTTATACCTCTTTAAGTCCTGATAGTCCTTTATCAAGTCTTGGGAACGACACCAGAATCACCGTTCTAGCTGAACATGTTTTTGCACTATGTACACTAATTGGAATTACAATATTTAGTGGAAAATATAGGGTCGCGCGCATGTGCCTGCCCTCGTGATGTAACGTAATAGGTAAATTAAATCCTGTCTCAAAATTGTTATAAAGATAACCTATCTTTTCCATGCTTAACCATTACTCTAGCATTAAAAGTCTTGTAGTTATTAGCGATGAAATCTTAAACCTTTTTGACGGTCAGAAATATTGAAAATATTTCACGTCAATACCTACACTAGCCAACGTGTTATTAATAGGCAAACTATAAGTTAGTTAAAATATCAACACCCTCAATCGAACATTTCAATTAAATGGAATTGGTTCAATCAACGCCGAAGAAAGAGTAACTACTTTTATCTTCTACTACTATATACGAGCTCGTGGCTAAGTGATAACAGCCGCACGGGTCGATCCATCAGGAGCTTAACCAATCAGGAGTTTAACCAGTAGCAAAAATAAAAAAAATAGGAGCTCGTGGCTAAGTAATAATACACAGTTGATACATCAGGTTAAATTACGCTTGCCGAGGTTGGTCAGTGGATGGATGACCATCTTTACATACCGAGACTCCTCCGTGCCTCAGAAAACACGTTAAGCCGTTGGTCCCAGCTGTCATTCGTGAACCTTAGACAGTCGTTACGGGTCGTCAGAAACCCAGACTCCTTCGTACCCAATTACTGGGTTGTGGAGGTTAGATAGGCAGTCGCTCCATGTAAAATATTAGTATTCAATTTAGTACTCAACATAGTTGGGAAAACGCAGATTAAGACAGAATGATTACTATATATCGCTCAACATGAATAAAAAATGACGTAAACACCACATCAGTCATAAAACACACCGTTTAAAGAGACACAATCAAATATTCAAGCTCATACAAAAACATTCAATCACACAAGTAATACCTGACACAAAGCGGGCAACCGAAGCACCTCCTTATATCAATCATCATTACGCATTTCGTCACGAACGGCCTCAAATACTTCCTAACAAAAACCTTTAATTTCGGCATGCCCTCACAGACGCTCGTAAAAAAAACGCGACGACATTCACCGATACTATCTTGACAGTAAAAAAAAGTCTTTTTTGCACATAAAACCAAGCAGATCCATATCGGTTGTTCTCTTTTAACAAAATTGTTCTACTTGATTGAGTTAAATTTAACTTTCCTAAGACTAAACTCATAAAGCTTCGTTGTTTAGCGAAATTTGTGGTTTTAAAAGCAGAAGGAATTTATTGGGCTTTAATGGCAGAGTTTGCAAAGTTTTGGCAAAAAGTTTACGAGTAAATTATTGATCATTATGGCTTCTTTTTCTTGATGGGCTGGATGTAAACGAGTTTATTTGTATTGAGGAAATATTTTAAAAGTATAAACGATGTGTAAACATTGAGCGGCAATCGTGCGCGGCTGCCGCGCGCGGCCTGCCGCGCTGTGTCTGTACGACTGCCGCACGCAAACGCTTTTGTCTACGTGCCGCGCACAAACATTTTTGGGAAACATTCGTCACTAATTGTATCTGGACGTATTTCTGCGGACTTAAAGGCTAGGCAGATTGATATTGCCAAATGAGGCGCGCGGCGTGTCTCAGATGTGCCGCGCAGTACTACCGCGCAAACATTCGTGGTTTAGTCCTAACTAGAGCGCGGCAGAAATGTGTCCTGCAAACGCCGCGTGTTACTGCTGCGCTCTTGCCGCTCAATGTTTGGACACACCTTAAGATAAACAATTATTATTCAAAGAAAACTAGGGGTCTGGAATACTTAGTACTGAATATCAGTCATCAGAAAATACAATAAAATTAATCTTTTAGTTTTGACATAAGATAACATCATGCCTGTAATATAGGGTAAGACAGAAGTCTATCTATAGAACAAGTACATTTCGCCAGTTACATTTAAGTCCCATAAAATAACGGGCGAGTCTTAACATATTTTATGGCATAATATGAAAAAAAAATATTAGATCAACAGTCTTTAATAATTATCATTATTTAAATTCATGCTGGTAACACTGTCTTCGGTGTCTGTGCCCGTCAGTCAATGGCGTAATGCGGTGTGTAATTTTCAATAAAAAAATAATAAAATAAAACCGCATTTTTTCTTCGAGTTAGTGCTGCATGAAAACTCTTGCAAAAGGTTATTTATTTATTTTTTACAGATATTTTCCTTTGACCAAACCCACCATTTTTTTAAAATATCAAGTAGGCTTTAATATGAAACTCTCACGTTGTCAAAACCATTACAATGATTGACATAAGCTGTCCTTATTGGAATATAATCAGCCTATAATGTTCCCACTGTTGGGACACAGGCCTCCTCTTAGTGAGAGGGCGTGGGCCGTAATCCACCACGCGGGCCCAGTGCGGGTAGATTGACGTCACATGTCTTCAAAGTTTTGGTTCTAAGACATTCCGGTTTTCTCACGATATTTTCCTTCACCGTTTTGAGAGCAGTGGTGACGACATAATTTACACAAAGTAAAGCGCCAGTCTGGGTTCGAACCTACAACCTACAATGCGTAAGTCGCAACCGTTACCACTTGGCCACCACTGCTCCTCACTTATTGGAATGTTATTTAAAAATATTATTTCATGACCGAACGTAACAAGATACGTGGAAAAACATTTGAGAATACAGTCTTAAGTGAACAAGAAAATACGTCAAGAACTGCCAAAACCAATATCGTTATATTTCATCAAAAAGTTTATATTAAGATGGTGAATATGAAATATTTTTGAAGGAATGAAGTATGAAATATTTTTAGCCTCACAAGGAGAGTTTCATCCCAGTAAAATTTTCACACAACCCGAAAAATATTGCTCAAAAATGTTGGTCCCGAAAATTCTCCGTGAGGTAAAAACTAGGGCCATAATACACGTAGATTATTTCACATAACAAAGAATCCAGCGAAGAATTTTGGCGAGAACAAATTCTTATCTACCGCATCATTCTTCAGTGAAGGTCGACGAAGTAAATGTCCCATTTATATTTTTGCACAACCCTTAAAATGGGCTCTACTATGTGACATCTACTCACAAATTTGTCGCCTGTGTTTTATGACAGCAAAAAGGATATTTAGTCTTGAGGAAGGACCACTTTTTGCCCCTAAAAGTAATGAAATGTAAGAAGGGGTGAGGGATAAGGTATTTTGGGCTTAATTATACGGGACTTGACCTTAATTACGGAGTTAATTTAAATGTCCAAAAAGGGCTTTAGCAAAAAAGGTTTAAATATGTTATGCTAGGAGACGGTTACATTATAATGACCTTTAGGAGGCTTATCCAGAAATAAAACTGCGTTGTATCGATATCAAGAACAGTTTTTTTTTCTTTTCTTCATATTTAAAGTTGTGAAAAAAAAAATAGCAAACTTGCTAATATTACTACTGACCCTGTGATATCAACTGCCTATAGATACTTTTAATATCAAGAAATCCCCAAAACAAAGTTGAAATCTCATTCAAATGCTTGAAATTCCACGGAACTTTACTACTACAAAAGTTTTCGTCAGAGCTTCAAATAAAATTTGCATCATTCCTATAACAGAATTATTGCCACTCGTAAAAATAAAGCAAAGCCTACCTAACCAGCACAAAACTCAAACTGGCGTCGTAACTTCGAGTACCCATAGTAAATACTAAAACGTTAGAGATCCATTTTCTCGAAGCAACACAACCGAACTGCGGCAATTTTGAATGAAAAACCGCTGCCGCCTTTACATACTTTAATTTATTGCTTAATTTATCAGAACAACGACCTTTGGGTAAACAGAGGCATTTGAAGTATGTATATGTTGCTAATCAGACCATTATTTTAAGGGAAGAAATATTTACGAAGTTAATGAAGATACTGGCTCGCCCCATATTACATGAGACTTTAACATAACCGTCGAGGATCTAGCACAGCAGTCTGTTGACCCGAGCCTATCGTTCCAATCCCCTCCAACCAAATACGCAGGTGACTACAGGAGTTCACCCACACACAAGCGGAGAACTGGTGGACCTCGACACCGGACTGCAGGCAGTCCAAGAAAGCTATGCCATCCCTGAATAGCAGGCTAACCAGGCGTTTATTACGCCTGGACAGGAACGCCCTGCACCTGGTGACGGGGACCATCTCGGGACACTGCTCGCTATACAAACACTTCCACAATAGGCATAACGGACATTCCTCGGTGCAGGGCGTGCATGGAGGCTGAGGAAACCATCACGCACGTGCGCTTTGAATGCACAGGTGTTAACCCAGATGAGAACAGAAACCCTCGGGTCACCCAGATCTTTCACAGATGTTCTGAACAGACCAGGAGTTTTAATTAATTTCTGGAGGTAGGTGGGCTCGTTGGCGTCCTCACCTTCCGCCTGATGCAGGTCCTCACCGGACACGGCTGTTTCGGGAGGTACCTGTTCAGGATAAAGCGGGAGGAAACGCCCGGGTGTCGTTACTGTGTGGATCGCCCGGAGGACACGGTGGAGCATACGGTGGAGGTCTGCCCGGCTTGGGCAGGGCATCGCCGTGTCCTCGTGGAAGCGATCGGCGGCGGTGATCTCTCGCGTCCGGCCCTGATTCGGGCCATGCTACGGAGCGAGAGGAAATGGGAGGCCGTCACCTCCTTCTGCGAAGCAGTAATGCTTGCAAAGGAGGAGACGGAGCGCGTGAGGGAGAGGCAAATTTCGCGCCCTCGCGCCCCTAACCGCCGCAGGAGGAGACGCCCTGGGCGTCGGGAATCACAGGGACCCACGCACAATGCTCCACCTGACGGCCTAAATGCGGAAACCAAACCCCATAAAATAACATGTGGGTGTACTATAGGTACACCTCCACCTAACCCTTCGGGGAATACCAGTCGTGATGTTATGTTATGTTATTGTCTATTTCAGATAATGCTTAGTGTTTTGTCAGTCTGTCTAAATTGATAAAAGCCACAGCATGAGTCCACTCTGATTTGAACGATTGAACCTCGTCACATAATCTGATTGTCAGGCATCTACGACTATAACCGGCTTTGAGTGATTGCTTTCGTAATTTTCCGATGAATGGATTCGTAATTGCACGTTTTAGTAGTGCATCAAAATGATTCTGTGTTGATAACATCATGCCAGTTTTCCCCGAAGGGTTGAGCAGAGGTGTACCTAATAGTACAGCCACATTTCGCCAGTTATGATAAAGTCCCATGTAATAGGGGGCGAGCCTATTGTCATCAACCGGGCACAAATCCAGACACCGGTTTGCTACTGAGAAATTCCAAATGCAAAAACCCAATAACACTTTGCTCGACCCGGGAATCGAATCCAGGACCTCATGCTCAGCAGTAGCGCTTGCGACCACTAGACTAACAAGGCAGGATGCTGCATTCACACCTCTGATTAATAGGCCCTTGTGATCGCGACGATAGGTCGTAAATGAAATTGAGTGGACTGTGTAATATTTATAATGATTAAAGTACCTGGGCGACCGAGCTCTGCTCTGGTGAAAATAGAGAATGCTCATTTAAATAGTATAGGAAAGTTCATACTAATCCTTGTATAGTACCTACTTATTCCATGCTACCATGTCATCATTCACATGTCACTATTAAATTGTCATGTCATTTGTTCAAAAATTTGGGCAACCGAGCTCTACTCGGGTGAAAATAGAGAATCGGAGAAAACGAATTTTCCCAGATATGAGACCAAGCTAAATCAGTTTTTCGACCCCGTAAACGCCTGTATTGCAACTTTCAACGAAATTGTTAGTGCCGATTTCGAGAACGATAGTAGAAATATATACTTATATACAAATATTGCTCGTTTAATAGTTTAGGATAAGTGAAATTAGAAAGGTGTCGGTCATTATATATAATTATGTCGGAAATACGTTACCAAATTGACTATTCGGGACGCCAGCGCCACCTAGCGGCATTCGACAGAGTCTATAACATAATGCCCGGACCGGCCGGAGCCAGAGCTGAGCAGATTTCATCGGTGGTGGTCAAGCAGTGAACACGTTTAGAAACTGTCTTGTATAGCTGTGTCGTGTACCTAAAGTGTGTGAATTGCTAGTGTAATTAATTTGATAGTAAATTATAATGTGATCTGAACTGCAAACGATTTTTCTATTGCGCAATAACCAACACTACCCACACTACGCCCACAGTAGTTAAAATATGGCTGATAATAACGAAAAAGACACCTACCCCTCTCCGTCACATACATGGTATACAGTCCACTCACCTTTCATTTTGCTCCATTACGACCTATCGTCGCGTTTACCTTTTCATCTAGGGATTCTATTTCTATTTCAGGTCATTTATTAATCTTCCTTAAAAACTTTTACGAGTGACGATGTTTATGATCATCTGAAGTAAGTTGGGATGGACTGATATAACTGGGTGGTTATCCAGGTATACAACTTCAGTAACACTAGATCGAAATTAGCTGCAGCTCTAGATACTAGAATGGAAGATTGAAGTATCGATCCAGAGTCATTGAATTCCAGCGTTGGATTCAAATACCGGAACTATGTAAATCAGCCTGTTGGAAACAAAAAAAAGAGAGAAAGTAAAATATGGATTTCACTTATATTTATTAAAGAGAAAAAAACAATGGTGCGTTACACTCAACGTATTCTAAAAGCCACAAGAAGAAACGTGTGTTGCCATACGTCATAAATGTTTTTAAAGAACATTAATGTTACACATAAAAAATATTGTAAATTATTATACATTACTGCAATAAATAAGCTACGCTTGCCGCTGTTGGTCCGTGGATGGGTGACCATCTTTACATACCGAGACCCCTCCGTGCCTCGGAAAGCACGTTAAGCCGTTGGTCCCGGCTGTCATTTGTAGATCTTTGACAGTCGTTACGGGTAGTTAGAAGCCCAAAAAGTCTGACAACCAGTCTTACCAAGGGGTATCGTGTTACCTAGTAACTAGGTTGTGGAGGTCAGATAGGCAGTCGCTCCATGTGAAATACTGGTATTCAGCTGCATCCGGTTAGACTGGAAGCTGACCCCAACATAGTTGGGCAAAGGCTAGGCAGATGATGACTGCAATAAATTATCTGTAATAATTCAGAACATCAAAATGTATGTTGACATTGTATTGAACAAGTCATTACAAAAGTTATTGTAGTATAACTTGGTGGACATCACGATGAAGATTAAAAATTCCTCTTGAAGTTTTTACCGAGTGCACGACCTAAAATTACAACTACCATTACCCATTTAAGATACCGCTTATAATTTCCTCCATATCGAGGTCAAAACTCAACCACCACAGGTACCTAACGAAAGTATTTCCCCATGCTTTTAAAACTATTTCCCCTCATATTTAGGGTTGCGTGTAACATGGCTCGCGTCTAGATAATAATATTTGTTTCTTATGGTGTTCATTTTTGTATCACGAAGGGGGAAGGTTTATGGGGAATCGATATGGTGTGTGCGAGAGATTGTTATGGTATTTTGAATAAGGAACTGTTTTGTTAGAATGTGGCTTTGTTAAGTGAGCTTGAGAACTCGGATAATACCTGGGCGACCGAGCTCTGCTCTAGTGAAAATAGAGAAAGCTCATTTAATAGTATAGGATAGTACCTACTAATTCTTTACTGCCATGATAGTAGGTACTTTCTAATTCCATGCTGCCATGATTATTATTCTAATGTCAATAATCATCATAATCAGCTTATAATGTTCCCACTGCTGGGACACATGCCTCCTCTCGGTGAAATGGGCCCGGTGCGGGTTGGTAGATGTCACATGTCTACGATTTAATTTCAACTTTTTTTTTTTGTGACTTTTGTGGACATGATAATTATTCAGATTGATTACAGTTGTAATAGCAATCATATAATTGCGTTTTATTAAAATAGGTTTTTTACTTTTATTAATTAATTTATTTTTTGTATTGATTCTTTTCTATTATATTTTGTGAATGTGAGAACGCTGTAGGCTTAGTGGATTGTAGACTTGTTGACCATTTTCTATTTTGTTAAGTACTTGGTACTTATTGAAAGACCTACACTGTCCTCCCATACCTTTTTTTTTTTTTTTTTTTAAAGAGTAACCGTGGAGTTTCTTGCCGGCTCTTCTCCATAGGAAACGACCAATTGGAACCGTGCACCTAACTTCTGACGTTTCATAAGTGCCCATGTAGGTTTATGTGAAATAAAATATTTTGATTTTGGTTTTTCGATTTCTTTCTAGGACATGCCGGTTTCCTCACAATGTTTTCCTTCACCGTCTGAGAGTAGTGGTGATGAAATTAAATACACAAAGTAAAGCGCCTGCCTGGGTTCGAACCCACGACCTTAAAACTCGTAAGTCCCTGTTACCACTGGGCTACCACCGCTCTCAATAATGTCATTTAATTACTAATCACATTGTTCTAGACTTTGGGCGACCGAGCTCTACTCGGGTGAAAATACGGAGAAAACGAATTTTCCCAGATATGCTATATACCTAGCTAGATCGATTTTTCGCCCCCGTAAACCCCTATATTTCAACTTTCATCAAAATCGTTAGAGCCTATTTCGAGAACGTGAGTAGAAATCTATATACAAATATTGCTCGTTTAATACTATATGATAAAGCATGTATCATATAGGGTTTGTCATATTTAAGGATGTGGTACAAACCATCAAACTGAACCACTTCCTCTATGGTACCAAAATCGAAATAGCGAAACAAATATCAGATGTCCCATACATTTGGGTCAATTATGTATTGCCCGGTTGATGGCAATAGGCTCGCCCCCTATTACATGGGACTTAAATATAACTGGCGAAATGTGGGTGTGCCTGCTACAGGGACATCTCTGCCCAATCCTTCGGGGAAACAAGGCGTGATGTTATGATATGTGTTATGTATTGAAGTTTTGTATGTGACTATTTTTTAGAATTTAAGTTGTAATAAAATACTCAATTTTTCAAAGCTGTTTATTGCAAACACATTACAACAACAATAATTAAAAAACTTTTTACAAAAAAAAAAAAATAACCGACTACCAAAAAAAAAATACTACAAAGTGAAAAATAACTTTAATTTCGGAAGTCGGTGTCTTTGGTTTTGAATTTTCGTTTTTTGCCACCGACTTCCGAAATTAAAGTTATTTTTCACTTTGTAGTGTTTTTTTTGGTAGTCGGTTGTTTTTTTTTTTTGTAAAAAGTTATTTATTTTTCACTTTTTAGTTGTGGTATTTACCCCACACAAATTCGAATACCTTTTTTTTTTTTTTTTTTGGGTGGGTAATTATCAAATAACTTCTCCCGCTCTGGGCGGAGCGGGAGGGCGTGTCAGACTCTTACTGACTAAAACCCACCCGTGTTCCTTCGGTTGCCCTGTTGCCGGGGGCCACGATTTCCCAATCGGTTTTCTTCGAACCCCCGGCAGGCATAATGAGAGGAACTTAACATATCATCCACATACTAAGTGGGAAAAAATACGTATTATTGAAGCTAACTCAAAAACTACCCAAGCAAAGTTATTTAAATTTATATGTAATTACCTCTAAAGTATTACCTACCAAACAAAAAAAGAATCATTAAAATTAATTCATAATTGGCCGAGTTATCGCGTAACAAACATACAAAAAAAAAAAAAAAAAGAAACATACAGTTGAATTGAGAACCTCCTCCTTTTGGACGTCGGTTATAAAGAGTAAATCTGGAACCAGACTGATAATAAAATAAGGTAGGTAGTACGTACTTTTTTTTCAATTGGAAATTCCTACAATTAGCGTAGGCACATTATTTATACAGTGAAGATTATTTTTAGGAAAAAAATGTATGAATATTGAATCTACATAATGTACATCGCTTCAGGGGTACAAATATGTATATTACAGAAGAGAATACATTATCAAAAAATATTTCTTATAAGTTCTAGTACATTCTTTTATACGTAATGAGAGGGAGGTAATTGAGTAGGGATGCCTGTACTTTCAGCGTAGTTCGACCGAATTTCGGAATACGTAATAAATAATGTAAAGGCTTTATAACAAAAATAATGACATTATATACAACTTCTGTAACCAATTACATCGATTACTTATCGATCATTATTAAAATATTCGCTCTCTTACTTTGTTTATTGCTGTTGTTTTCAGTACTTTATCTGTATAAAGTAAATTAAATTCATCTTACTGCTTTAATAACATAAAATTACTACTATTTGTAGTTCAATGTTTTACATGCATCCAATAAAATAATCAATTAGTACACTCGCATTTATCTCGTAGCACGTTCGTAGAACGCTCGTAGCGGGCTGCTACGAAAGCGCTACGAATGTGCTACGAGACTGCTATTTCCAGACAACCGTTTATCGCTACCAATCATCCAAACCCGTTCAAAAAGTTTGTAAATTTTTTGTTCATACATTATACTGCATGAACAAACATTTTAACTCACTTTCACATATTTTTTCGTCTATGTTAGGAAGTAAAAATTTCATCAATTGTTACCAATTGGATAAAACCACTCACCTATGACGACACGGAAGCGCTACTGGAATAAAATATAACCCTCATTCTTAACCTCACGCATACATTCTTATTCATTTGTGTTCACATTCACACACCCTCACTTTCACTCTCACTCACACACTCGCATGTTGCTGCGTGCTGCATGTTTAGCTTTAATTCTCTCTTTTTTTAAATATTATTATTTCGTAGTAAGTACCTACATTTGTATAAGACAAGTAAATGATACTTATTCAAGTTATGGAAGAGCGGAGTCTCCTAACACAGGCTTATTTGCTTAAAAGGAGGCTCCAATAATAAACTATTTTAATTTTTTTATCAAAGGGCTTTCAGTTTCTAATTTCGATATAATTTGTGTTTTGTTTTGTCACATCACTAGTTCATCCTTCACGAAATTCCCTTTTATCCCATGTACATGTACTGTTACGTCTTTATGGAGTAATGTGGGCGGATGGTTAACATCCTTATTTCCTAGTAACGGCGATAAAGTGGCTTTGTTACGACGGGAGGTATTTTTGTGTCACAGTTTTGTTTTATACTGAAAATGTTATAGAGTTATGTTTTCAGTTCATTTATATGAGTAAGTTCGAAATAAAGAACATTCATTTGGAAATTACCTTTTATTTATATTTTTCTATAAAAGATTTCTTTAGTTTTTTCATTTCTCTTTTTATTTTAAACCCCCAACGCAAAAAGAGGGGTGTTACAAGTTTTACCGCTATGTGTGTCCGTCTGTGGCACCGTAGCTCTTAAACGAGTGAACCGATTTGAATGCCTTTTTTAAATTTGAAAGCAGGTTTTCTAGCAATGATTCTTAGATATGTTTTATCAAAATCGGTTCAGCCGTTTGAAGATTATGAGCTCTTTTGTAGTTGATGAATGGATGTTAGTATCTCTTCCACAGGTCTGATCGATTTGAAATTTGGTATTCTGTTACTTTAATGATATTAGAAGAACATAGTAACATTGAATTGATGCTGCAGAATAATCTGGAATTTGCAGGATACTTAACTCCCTTACCAAATTACAGCACAGGTATCGTGTTTGGTCTCATTGGAATGGTCTCAATGAGTAGGTTATAGATAGATGGTGAACAGGGTCTGGTGATGGAGTAGGAAAGAGAAATGAGGAAATGTTAATGTCGGGGGTTTTTAAAATATTATCTGTTAAAATTGTACTTGTATTATTAGTCGTATACTATACTTTTGGTTATTTTGTATTAGTGTGTATATAATTTATTTTTTCTTCTTTCTATATCAATATCAAATTTCAATCCGAAATAGCAGTAATCAATTCACTTAATCTTTATTGCAATCCATAATGTACACATACAGGTGGTAAGTATGAATAAATAGAAATAATTATGGACCCTGTCGGGGACAACAAAATTTCAAATAAGTAGAAGAGAGGAAAAGCGCTTTCATTATTTTCTTTAAAACTACATATATAAATTATTTTCTATCTATTTATTTTTTCTATTATTTTAGCTAATGAAAAACATATTTCCAATTCCAAGAATACGAACGAGAAAACTTACATTTGGCTTTATAGAAGCGACTTTAACTACACCTTTTGTGTTCAGAATAAAATTCAAAAACAAACTTTAAAAGCTTGCCTGTTTAATAATAAACAACAAAACATCCCGAAATTCTTTAACAATTTTTGTTCCTCTCCAAAAATTATCACAGGATTGTTTTATCAGAGCATCTTGAACAAAGGCGTCCATCACGAATTCTAAGATTAAAGGATTAAAAACACAGAAAAGTGGAATCACAGACTATAAAGCAAAGTGAGAAAAAAATCCTTATTTGACGATAAAAATCGACAGTGAATTTTTAAGAGAATTCTCGGAACCGAAGAAAAAGAAGAAATTGGGATAGGGGAGGAAGGGGAAATGCTTAATGGCTTCTGGATGAGTAATTGTTTTGATGCTTATTGTGAGCGTAAAATAAAAGTGTATGAAAATATTATAAATCATGTTTTTTAAGATGTCGTAGATTAGGAGGGTTGGCCCCCGCCAAAGGAGTGTAACTTGGAGTTTGAATCGTTTACAATGAATTGAGTTTAAGTTTAAAAAAGAGCACTAAACGGCACAGCCTAGATAAAATTAAAAACTCTTACTTCCACATATGATTTAGACAAGGAATATTCCCCGAAGACTTACATAGGTAGAAGGTGTACCTATAGTACACCCACATTTCTCCAGTTATGTTTAAGTCCCATGTAATAGGGGGCGAGCCTATTTCCATCAACCTGGCACAACTCCAGACACCGAGATGCTACTGAGTAATTCACGATGAAAAACTCAATAACACTTTGCCCGACCGGGGAATCGAACCCAGCACCTTATGCTTAGCAACAAGGCAGTCTACAAAACAACATTACAGAAAAACATTACCAACCAAATGGTTTAGTTTAGCGGTCACAAATGCCCGAGTCCTTGAAGCAAGTGCTCGTAGTTCGCATCATTTGGACCCCTGCCAAGTGGGGCTTCCAACCCTTGGAACTACTTCCTACGGCTTAGGATTGACCTCTGACTTTGTCTATCCGATGCTGATGGGTACTAGGATAACGCGGGTAGTAGTAACAAGTTTATAAAATCTGTAGGCGTATTTATTATATTTGGTAAAACACAAACATTTCTGAATGTACATAGACATTTTTGTGTTTCGAGAATAGGCCTGTGTCCAAATTTTTTTTTGTCCTTGTAGATTATTATAAAATATTGAACACGTATTTTTTTCTTTTTTGACGTAATCAAAAGATTATGGCGATACATTGAGTTAAAATGTAGCATGACGTCACGCCTTGCTAGATATAATATTACGTCGTGACGTAGCGAGCCCCCACTCCCCGACTTTAATGCGTGTTTTCTAAGTTATTTTTGATTAATATGATAAAGCAAAAAACATGTGTCTAATATTTTTTTATTATCTGAAAGACGAATTCAATAGAATTTCTTTTTTTTTACCTGGGAAAACTACCCTGTGGGTACTTAATATTTTTGATAATTTATAACTTGCCGTAAGTAGGCAGTAGGCACTAAGGGCAATTACTAGATTATTATACAATTTTAGTTTTTTTAACAATAATTTTCAATGGCACATTTCAATACCAGAACAACCATTGAATATTAACATTGACGGTTTGAAACACAAATTCAGTAACAACTAATTATGTCAAAAAATTCAACGACTGCCAAGTATTTATTCCACATCCCACAAAAATACCCTACAAAACATTAGGGAAACACGAAAACTGCCAAAACTCGCTAACTCTCCTATATAAGGAAGTTATTTCGATTCTATGAAACAATAGAACACGTATCCCCTTACAGATTGAATGTAATTACATACTTCTCTCGTCGGGATATTGAATAAGTTAATCCTGACCATTCGGTTTTGGTTTTATTAGATGGGACTATTGGAGAGAAAATAGAATCGCCTTGGATACTACGATTCACGAATAGGAAACGACAAATAAATTTACTGGAAAAATAATGCGGTCGAGGTCACTAGTGATGGTTGTGTACTAAAACAAGAGAAAAAGTATTGATTATGATAGAGACTAATATGGATGGCTCGTGGCTAAATGATAACAGCCTCACGGCCGATCGAAGGTCAAACTACGCTTGCTGCGGTTGATTCGTGGATGAATGACCATTAAACCGTCTGTCATTTGTATGTCGGATCCAGTCATTAGTACGGACACGGAACGAATCGCAAGCGCGCGCCACTGGCGACATTAAGTGATCTACCCACACCAGAAAGCGCGCTTCTACAGAGTCGTGATGTTTTAAGGCTACGGTGAGGAGGGCATTCAGCCTCTGGTCGCATGGAGAGAAGACGTCGCGGAACTGTTCTCGATTCGTGGTGCTCAGTTATTGTTTTAGTTGTAATTTGTGATCATTGTGTTAATTGGTTAATTTTAATAAACGCCGTTGCACCCAGTGTGTGTATAATTTAGCTAGTGTGATTAATTTGATAGTAAATTATAATGTGATCTGAACTGCAAACTGTTTTTCTATTGCGCATTAACCAACACTACCCACACTACGCCCACGGTAGTTAAAATATGCCTGAAAATAACGAGAGTCACATACCCGTCACCGACATGTACATCTTTGACAATAGTTACGGGTCAAAAGTCTGACAACCAGCCTTACCACGAGATATCGGGTTATCGAGGTTAGACTGGCATTTGCTTAATGTAAAATATTGGTATTCAACTGCATCTGGTTATACTGGAAGCTGACAGCTGACCCTTACATAATTGGAAAAAGCTAGGCAGATGGATTGTTCTGTGACCAACGAGAATTAGAGATATTACAACCAACTAATTAACTATTGTAATAAATACCGCAATGGCTGATCCTTCACTTTTGAGCTTTCATAATTTATTTACACTAATCTACCTACTTAACAGCAATACCCGAATGACTATTAATCGCAGTAATAATGTTCTGTTAATCTATCCGAGCAATAATTCACGAGACTATATGAAGTAAGGCTATACACACATTTGCGGTCGGTCCGCACGATAACTTGCGGTCGACCGCGACGCGTCCCGCAGTGCGCGGCCAGCCTAAACGCTATACATTTAATATAACAAGGCTTGTTATAATTTGAATTGTGATTGTATCAGTATCGAGCTGTTTCAAGCTAAATTAAAGTAAAAGCTCGTTTATTTAGCCTTTGACTATGTTATGCAATAAATTGTTTGTTTTAGGCTGGTTTTCCTGTCACGCTGACCGCATGCTGACTGCTGCTGTAAGTAGTTAAAGCGCTGAGCGGTCAGTGCAATCTAGCCCGTCCCATCCTTGATGTTCTTCCTCCTGTTGACGCCCTAAGCCGAGGTTCGTACCCCACAGGGGGTGCCCTTAGCGAGCGTTCACCTAGTTTTAATTAGCATAGTTGAATAACCCCTGGCTGGAGGTTTTAAGTGAAGTAGCTTAAGGCACCCACAGGAAAGCCCGGTTAAGTAGTCATGATCTCAGAGGTCAACTACGAGATGCCCTACCTACCAAAAAAATAAAAAAATAAAGGTCAGCGCAACTCAAAAACCGCTACCTATAACTACATACATATTGACCCATCAGCGCCGACCGTCAGCGTGTGGTCAGCGTGACAGGAAAACCAGCTTTAATGTCATAACGTCAAGCTGCGGTAGGTACGGTCACACGCATAACAGTGGTAGTTGAAATACAAAACCACCCTTAGTGCTGCTACATCATAAAAACGCTGTTAATTTCAAACTGCCGCTATGTGCGTGCAGTTGACTGTAGACGCGCGACATCATGGGTGTCTAGGAAATGGTATGACTGTTTTCTTTTCAACATTCTTACTTCTGATAACATATATAATCAGCCGATAATGTTCCCACTGCTGGGACAAAAGCCTCCTCTTGTGAGAGGGAGTGGGCCATAATTCACCACGCAGACCGAGTGCGGGTTGGTAGATGTCACATTTTTTCGAATTTTTGGTTCTAGGACATGCCAGTTTCCTCACGATGTTTTTCTTCACCGTTTTGAGAGCAGTGGTGTTGAAATTAAAATATACAAAGTGCCTGACTGGGTTCGGATTCACGGCCACCACTGCTCTAACATTCTTATAAGGTTCTAATTCACAGTATTTATTTAATTTATTTAAAGATATTATAATACAGAGGTGTTACTTAATTCTAAACTCGCCAAACTTTTACGTTTGATGGCGAGAGGCGCTCTTTTACATAACAATGCACCACCTTACGCACATACCTACTACTTATAAATTAACAATGTTTTTAATTTTATCTGCTATCCTGTATACACACACACACATAAAATCACGCCTTGTTTTCCCGAAGGGTTGGGCAGAGGTGTCCCTATAGCAGGTACATCCACACTTCGCCAGTTATGTTTAAGTCCCATGTAATAGTGGGCGAGCCTATTGCCATCAACCGGGCACAAATCCAGACTCCGGGCTGCTACTGAGAAATTTCAGACAGAAAAACCCAATAACACTACCCGACCCGGGAATCGAACCTAAAACCTCATGCTCGGCAGTAGCGCTTGCGACCACTAGACCAATGGGGCAGGTAACTACACAACCAATAAAAACCACCCTTACTCTAAAATAACTGATTTAATTCCAAATATAATTATTTAACCTCAAAATGGATACTAATACTCAAATTAATCTTAAAGTCCCTACCCCAATATCATAATCTAAAACTGTATAATAAAACTACATATTCACAATATTTCAGGGATAAGGAAAATAATATGCCACACCAAGATATTTTGTCTGTCATTTATATTTCTTTGCCAACATCAAATTCAATATTCTACACCATACCATCATATCTCCTATTCCCCACATAATATCACAATTCAATCCGTATTCTAATATTTACCATGAAACTAAAAGGTTACCTTAATTTACAGTAGATTTCCAACCAGGTATTGGGTTGCCAATCTATCTTTTTACCAACACAGCCACCAAGTACATTTTACCATCACGACCGCCCAACCCAGAAGGCCGTTGCGGTAGAAGGGCGTTGTTACTAATTTTTACTTTTTCTCTTAATAAATCTAGTTTGTTAAACACTTTAGGTACCAAATACTTAAATGTTCTCTTACCATAATTTTTTTTTATCTGTGGTTGAACCAATTTGTTCTCTCTAACCCTACGTGTGTTGCACTTGTTGTTAACATTAACTTTATACTCTTCATTATACTACTCGTACTGATATTCCTTAGAATTGTACGCAAACTACATTACTATACTCAAGTGTAATACTCTTTCAGGCGAAACTTCCAAACAACTAGGAAAAAGTAATATGTAAGTCAAACCAATTTTGGCCAATAACGACCAGTTTGTAATAAGACTCTTCTCCTAACAAGCGAAGCCGACGTTAAGTCATTGTCAGAAGGGATTCTTTCATGTCTTTCGCGCATGAAATTCAAGCAGTGTTAGATTTCAAAGTCAAAACTTTATGCGAATAAGGACACGACCTTTTGAATGACCTTTAGATGTCAGAGTTAAAGTGAAAAAGGCTGAGATTAATATTAAAATAAAGTCTAGTAAGCTTCTAGGAAATTATTAAACACTTAGAAAATTTACGGTCTTTGTAGTTTAGTGGTATGAGGAACAGGGTGTAAAGTTCACTCATCTACCATAGAAAGGGGAGGATCCTCCGACCAGACGGGTGTTGTGTCTGGCGGGCAACTGCCCATCGGTTTGAAGTTGAAATCTTGTATCTATGTCGATCGCTCGGTAAACTCTAACTGCGAGATGCAGGATTTGTGTGACGTCATGTCTTGATGCGTAGTTCGTATGTGGCGGTGTAACCGCTACAGTAGTATGTTGGAGGTATACTTATTTCAAACATTTTCATCAAGAATTACAGGAATTATATAGAAATACTTTGTTGGATCTGTCATGAACAGAGGGTTCCACGTCAGTGGTAACACAACTAGTATAAATTGGCCTCTTTTTCTATTCTTCCTCTTCTTTTTGTGTGGTTAGTGACTAACCTTGTGTTATAATTGTAAAGTCGCCCATTAGCCTCTGACTTGACTTCACATGATGTCAAGAAATATCTCTCAGGCATGCCGGTTTCCTCACGATGTTTTCCGTCACCGTTTTTGAAGCAAGTGATAACTATACAATGCGCACATGAATCCGAAAACTCAGAGGCGCCTTGTGTTCGAACTCGAGACCTATGACTTCTCTATCACTGCTCTATTTTAACTCTATTGAAACTCCTGCTGTACTTTTTTTATTAATATCAATCTGCCTAGCCTTTTCCCAACTAAGTTGATGGCTTACAGTCTAACCGGATGCAGATGAATACCAATATTTTACATGGAGCGACTGCCAATCTGACCTCCACAAACCAGTTACTAGGAAACACGATACCCCTTGGTAAGACTGGTTATCAGACGTTTAGGCTTCTGACGACTGTCAAAAATCTACGAGTGACAGCCGATTAATATGTATGTTATTTGCTAGTGAATATTATTGGAATAGTGATTTATTTTTATTGTGATTATTTGTGGATTTGTGCCCGGTTTTGAGGCAATACGCTCGACCCCTATTACATGGGACTTGGACATAACTGATACTTCGGCCACATTGCCCACAGAGGTATCAGTAGCATGAAACGTCTACTGTGGATAGATTGGTGAATAGATGACAAAAGATCTAGAAGCCGAAGGCCAAAACGCTGGTCGGATCAATCTGAGTATCTGGAGATACTGTAGAGGTTACAGCGCCACATATTAAATACGCAGCAAAAAGACATGACGTCACACAAAATCCTGCATCGCGCAATTAGAGTTTACCGCGCGAACGACATATATAAGACTATCCCAACAACAACCGTCGCGTTGGGCAGTCGCCGGCCAGACACAACACCCGTCTGGTCGGAGGATCCTCCCTTTTCTATGGTGGATGAGTGGACTTTACATCTTGTTTCTCATACCCCTAAAGACCGTTGACAATTTGAAATGGAGTCACAATTCTCAAAGTCAAAGTCAAATAATTTATTTCAATTAGGCACAAAAAGGCACTTTTGAACGTCAAAAATAAAAAATAGAATTGATTCTAGTCGCCCAGAAGACATAACTGGTAAATTATTGGTGTAGTATTAGGTACAAGTCTGCCCAACCCTTCGGGAAATGGAAATGGTACTTTATAAGGTATAGGATACGCTTCGACTGTTACTTTATACATGCCCGTTTTACGTGTGTTACTTTCGTGTCAAAATTATTATTTTTTAATATTTTTTGTACACAATTTTCCGCATGTTGAGGGTTTATTAAAAATCGTGACGCACGAAACCGTTGTCGTCACGTGAGGCGGGGAAATCCATTACCAGCAAATGCGGTTTGGATTTTGGGCTAATTTGGAAGAGATAGCGGTATTGTTAACAGGAATAATTAAATATAGGACTTAGAAAAAGGTTTATTTCCCTGTTGGAGAAATTTTAATTTTCCCGTTGGAGATTTTTAATGTGGGCTTTGTTTGTGGCAATTCTACTCTGCACTCTTTGTCTCTTTTGTTTCAATAATAATAATATTTTAAGAAGACGAAAATGTCAGCTACTTGTACTGTTCCAATATTTTTTGACATTTTCACCTGTCTGCGTGGTACCAAACACAGGGTTATGTTTTCAGATAAAATCTTAAACAGTCACATTGAATTCAGCTGCAGAATTTGATGGACATCCAGCTGCTATCGGACGAGAATGACTCAAGATTGAACAAAGAACGCCACTGGTCGGTTAAACATTACTGGCGAAATGTGGGCGTTCTATAGGTCCTCCAATCCTTCGGGAAAATAAGGCGTGAAGTGAGTTTGTTAGTATGCAATTGAAAAGGCATAATAAGTCTAGCAGTAGACTGCAATGGGCTGATTATGATAATGGTGATGATATAATATTAGGCAAATCAGTTCATTTTTAGACAGCTCTATCGTAATGAAACCATCGTTTTGCATAGCTACACATTTTATAATGCTCAAACTCAAAGTATTTATTTCTATTAAACCATTTACAGGCACTTTTGAACTATCAAGGAGTCGGTCAGGCAGAAATATGAAGCTCGTTGCCCATTCCAAAGCGTAGTGGGTACATATGGAGAAGAACGGGCAAGAAACTCCACGGACACTCTTTTCAATCAAAAAATTGTTTCAAAATATTGGTAACATCGTTCATGTTGAAATTATACATGTGAGAACCTTGTAGAAAGACGTGCATGTTAGAAGCGTCCGTAATAAAAAGATAAAATAAAGAACAATTCAAAAATAAGTCATGGCAGCTAAGAGATGACCAGACCCAACTGAACATGACGCATGGATTTAGCACCATTCAGCTCTTTGAAGGGAGCTAATTGCCTACAAGTAACAAAATAATTCCGAAAACAAATCCCATCCTTGTTCCCGAACTTCATTAAACAATACACCCGCTACCTCTCATGAATTACAAGATCATTTAACACGCCGAACACGGATTGAAACTAGCAACGAAATTCGCCTCGGGACCGAGAGCATCACCTACCTAACTTAAAGTACGTACGAAGTTAAACCTATGTAATAGTTTCTACGTTTTATCTTCCACAAAGTTTTCTATTAGGAAATGGTCGTGTTTTTAGTTTGTAACCGAAGATTTTATTACTGAATCTAGCCGCAAAAACATGTTAGGCAATGTTGTAGTTTTTGTCTTAGGACAATGTTTGAGCTTGTTCGAAGTTGGACGAAAGTGGCTTATGTTGGATGGATTCGATATCTTCTGGGGATTTTTTGTTCAACTCTATTCATTTCAGCAATTTCTTTTGTCTCGAATTTTTCTCTCAGGGACAGAGTCAGAAATTCTGTACTCATTCTGCCGAATGTATCCATATAAATTATAGCTACAATTTTAATGATTAATGAATGAATGCCTCGTTGGTCTAGTGGTCGCAAGCGCTACTGCTGAGCATGAGGTCCTGGGTTCGATTCCCGAGTCGGGCAAAGTGTTATTGGGTTTTTCTATCTGAAATTTCTCAGTAGCAGCTCAGAGTCTGGATTTGTACCCGGTTGATAGCAATAGGCTCGCCCCCTATTACATGGGACTTAAACATAACTGGCGAAATGTGGGTGTACCTGCTACAGGGACACCTCTACCCGATCCTTCGGGGAAACAAGGCGTGATGTTATGAACCACTGAACCGATTGTTTAAAGTCAACCGTAATCATCAACAAATAAGAAAATAAAAAACTACAGTCTTACAAAACACAGAACCTTTAAATGTGAATCAAAAGGTAATCTTACCATCGATATACACTAGATATCGTAGATATTGGATTGCCAGCATGTTACCAACCCAACTGTAGACACGCATAGCCAACATAATCATTGATGCACAAAGCAATTATACGCCTTGGTTAACACATTAAAGAGTCATGTGTAGCTCTTACTATGTACTACATATATTGAGATAGATTTAGAAAGGAAATTGGTAGAGAGTATTGAAATCGTAATTGAGGTTTCGGATTGAGTAAAAATCGTAAATATTAACTACTAGCTTCCACCAGCGGCTTCACCCGCTTGATATCTTTATAAATTATAGCCTACTAGCTTCTGCCCGCGACTTCGTTCGCGTGGAAGTCGTAAGACATCACAATATACTATAATAAAAGCCACATTTTTATAAAACTTCCCTGTATAGGTACTGCGTTTGTAGTTTTATTCTCAGCAGCCAGCAGTAGCCAGCTATAAAAAAACAGGATGCAACACAAACATAAATTCGACACGCGTTTCGCTGACGCCCTGTGGAGGAGCGAAACAGTATTCCATAACTTATTTGTTTTTCTAAAAAGCAGGTTCGTTACCCCAGTGCATAGCCTATGTTACTCAGTAATAATATAGCATTAACCCGGTGAAAGAATTTTTAAAATCGATTCAGTAGTTTTTGAGGTTATTAATTACAAACAAACACACTAAAAACATACAAAAAATTAAATCTTTTCTCTTTATAACATTATTTTAGAAAAGGAAAACTGGTTTTGGTTCTGTTGAAAATATGTTAATTCAAGTCCTAAGGAGTTTTTTTAGAGTTGTCAGATGATACGAGGGGAATGAAAACTGGGTTTGTAATAATATTAGATCTAAATAGCAGATGTGAGTGGAAACGCAGGAAGGGGACGCCCTAGAAAGACATATTATAGTGACCTAATTGAGAAAAATATTAAAAATACAATAGACGTGGATATATTTAGTAACCTGATCCGCTTAGCTATTTCTAAAGAGCCATAAAAAACCCTGAAAGAAAGCGACACGTGTTTCACCTCTCAACGAGGCATCCACAACGAGCTCTGGTCTGCGTTCAGCGCTCGTTGTGGCAACACGCCGTGTTCGAGTTCATCCTGAGGATGCCTTTGTGAGAGGTGAAACACGTGTGCGTTCTATAGTTTCTGCTTACCCCATAAGAAGAAGGTGTGAGTTAATATATTATCTGCCTAGCCTTTTCCCAATGATGTTGGGGTCGGCTTCCAGTCTAATCGAATGCAGCTGAATACCAGTATTTTACATGAAGCGACTGCCTATCTGACCTCCACAGCCCAGTTACTGGGTAACACGATACCCCTTGGTAAGACTGGTTGTCAGACTTTCGGGCGTCTGACGACGCGTAACAACTGTCAAAGATCTACAAATGAAAGCCGGGGCCAACGGCTTAACGTGCTTTCCAAGGCACGGAGGGGTATTAGTATGTAAAGATGGTCACCCATCCACGGACCAACCGCGGCAAGCGTAGCTTAACCTGATCGATCGACTCGTGCGGCTGTAATTACTTAGCCACAAGCCCCTAATGTATGTTAGATATAAATAGAAAACTCGCAATGATTTATTATTCGTTTCTATCGAGACTAGTAACGCCATCTAGTAGCGAAGCCTGCAAAGTTTTGAAGACTGATTGAGTTAGCACATTTATTACCATTCGGTATTTCTGTAAATCATCTCCAACTAAGCTAAATGTGCTGGTGCCAGGAGAAGATTATCTTCAAAGTTCAACTGATGGGGTTCAATTAATGACTTCTCATTATTACAAGCCTTAACTATTGAGTAATTGTTACTTGCCGTTTAATTTTGTAATGACCCAGTGGTTAAGGCCTCGCCTCTCATCCATGAGGATAGATAATGCCTCTTAACACGTAATTTGGACGGCAAATGAAATCTTATAACCAAACAAGATATCATTAAATTACAATATAGGTACAAAGGTAATAGATAGGTACGAAAATTGCTTTATATTTCAATCTTTAGCACAATGAGATTTAATCAACGTTTAATATTTGGCGCTGACAGACAATTCAAGATGAGCTCCGTTGCTCAACACAAAGCTATGTTCTACAATATTCTGTGATATCTGGCGTCAAATATAATAATTGTTTTGTTGGAAATTCGATTGAAAATTTTCGCATATTATGGAAAAATTACAAAACAGGTAGGTACCTACAAGTTTTTCTCGTTTTACTGACACAAGTTAATTATTGGGAGGATAATTGGTATTTCTCTGAAGTTGTGTGAAATATTAAAATAAGTAAACTTTTCTTTGAATTGAAACTAAAATATGTAATATTCTACATTGACATTAGCAACCTTTAGGGCCTGCGTAGACTGGCGGAGGGGATGGCAGAGAATTTTAAATGTATCAATTGAATTTAATACTCATCCAATCGAAATCTTAATATATATAAATTACGTGTCACGTTGTTTGTTCGCGATGGACTCCCTAAACTACTCAACCGATTTTAATCAAATTTGCACACCGTATGCAGTTTGATCCAACTTGAAAGATAGGATAGGTAGGGTAGGTAGGGTAGGTAGGGTAGGCAGGGTAGGCAGGGTAGGCAGAGTAGGCAGGGTAGGCAGGGTAGGCAGGGTAGGCAGGCTAGGCAGGGTAGGCAGGGTAGGCAGGGTAGGCAGGGTAGGCAGGGTAGGCAGGGTAGGCAGGGTAGGCAGGGTAGGCAGGGTAGGCAGGGTAGGCAGGGTAGGCAGGGTAGGCAGGGTAGGCAGGGTAGGCAGGGTAGGCAGGGTAGGCAGGGTAGGCAGGGTAGGTAGGGTAGTCAGTGATAAAGATGGTCCACCCCAAACATTTATATGGCAAAACAACGTTTGCAGGGTCAGCTAGTAAGGTATATATTTCAATGCTTGGTGATCGACCTTGGAGCATCGCGGCACAGTTTTTTCTGGAGCATCGGTTGCTAAATGTTGCTAATGTCCACAAAAAACTCAAATTCCATCTCATAACTTAATTAGGAACCGTACCTTCAACTCTTATATTCAGGCGACAACTAAATGAATACCTGTATACATAGTGACAGATCGTTAGAAAAAAGAGACAAAAAGAAAATGCCTAAATGAAAGCGCGCTGTTGAATTTTCAACGGTCAGCTCTGCGTCGAAAGTTGAAACTTCAACAGTGTGCAGCATACGCCAGTATTTCAGGGCCCGATCACACGTACCACAACCACACCACATCGCGGCGACATGGGCAACCAGTGGTTACGTGTGAACAGTGTCGCTTGCTGCAGCTTCTTGCAGTAACGTTGTGGTAACTACAAAATTTCGATGTGGTTGCGTTGTCGCTAGTAGTTGCGATGTGGTTACGTTGTGGCTACCACGGAAATAACACGGAATGAATGAAGGGCGCTCGTCGCGTCAACCCAACGTATTGTTTACGATGTGGCCGGCCGCTAGTGAGCGGTCTCACTGGTGGTTGCGTTGTGGCTGCATTGTGGCACTGATGTGGTCGGTATCGCCCACACGTTTAATTTTGACGGCCAAAATAATGTGGTCCGTGTGAATGAACTATTCATTTTCATAAAAATAAATGCCCGTCCACGTGTTATCGTTGTGGTGTGGTGGTGGTTGTAGTATAGTTGTGGTACGTATGATCGATTCCTAAACGGATTCCTTGAAGAAGGTTCTAGACAACTGCTCTTTAAGTCCAGGCATTTTTCGAGTTTATTTAGAAAAGGGCTTCACCAACTGGTTTCATAAAATATTTTTTCTTCACTTACAAAGTAATTGAAGACACACAAAATAATAACATAGAATTGTAAATAAAATTAGATCATTTCGCCGACGGCAATTCTTTCAGACATCCTTTAGAAATATTTATTCAGACCTTTAGAAATGTTTGAATTTGTGAGTAAAATTCAAGAATAAACCTATTGATACCTACTGAAAGAGAGGACCACAGTTCAATAGCTAACTCATCGTTACACTATAAATTAAAAAAGAAACAAAAATTTTGTTATTACTTTTAAAAATACCGCTCGTTTCTACCAACACCGAAATTAAAATACCCCACTTGAAGGCAACCCTTTGAATTAAATTCAGCCATCTATGAAATTAAAACGGACATATAGACGAAATAACAAAACGCAAGGCAGGGGACAGGACAGGGGACTTTCGTCATTACCCTGGCTCCTGTTATTACCCTGCTGTCATTACTCTGGCACGGTAAATTAACTTTATAATGGATTATTTTGACAACTGTAATAAAAGGTCAATTCAGTTCGCGCCAGTCAAAGTCTTTGATGTTTGCAATTAATGTTTTCAGGAACAACCTTGAGGTATTTTGTGCGAATCCTCTTAAGTTAAAATAAGCGAATTTGAAGAAATTGTTTTAATGCTTTCATTGTAAATGCTAATGAATTTCCTTAGTAAAACCAATTCATATCCTAACTCATATTACAAATGCGAAAGTGAGTTTGTTTGTTACGCTTTCACATCTTAACTACTCAACCGAACACCATAAAATTTTACATACATGTTGTCAGGGGTACAGGAAAGGACATAGGGTAACTTTCCTCCTAAAGTACCTATTGCTCCCGATGGATAGACACATAATGCGAGCGAAGCCGCAGGCAAAAGCTAGTAAGTACATAATGTAGGATATTTACCGTTAGGTAACTTTTACCCAAATACGAAGAAGGGTTATGTGTTTATTCTTTGTGTGCAGATAAATGTACATATCCCTTGTCAAACACATGAATAGAACTATTTTTGACGTGATAACGTCTTATAAATCGAAGAACGCCGGCTGCACGCACGAAAAAGTGACACGTTCCGCCTGAGCCGAGCGTGCAAGCGAGGATGCGGAACAAGCGATAGAGAGGCACGATCGGCCTAAGCGTTCGGCTTGTGACGTTATCACGTAAAATTATCGTCCGTAAACCGACTTTATATACAACCAATTTTTAATTATTAACCGACTTCCTAAAGGAGGAGGTTCTCAATTCAACAGTTTTAAGCTATTGCATAGCTTTTATCGCGGGCTTTGAGCGCGGCGACCGAATCAAGAAATTCCGTAACGTAACGAAAATAAAACCTAACACTCCGCCTACCATGTAATGACGGTTCAACATCACGTAGTCATGGGAAACGTGATGTTGTCATGGGAACGTAATTTTTGTTTTATGTCATCACGTCATCATCCCAAGTGTAGCGTTGACAAATAGGAAGTATGGAGGTTACAAATGCTATGCAATAAGCTTTACCGTAGCAGTCCCCGAGTGCCACACGTTTTTTATTTTGTATGTTTGTTACGTGATTACTCCGCCAATTATGAGTTTATTTTGATGATTCTTTTTTTGTTTGGTAGGTCATACTGCAAAGGTGATCCCATAAAAATTGTATTAACTTTGCTTGGGTAGTTTTTGAGTTAGCTTTAATAATACGTATTTTTTCCCACTTAGCATGTGGATGATATATGATAAGTTCCTGTCACTGTTATTTACATAGCAGGTAGTGGTATTCGAATTTGTGTTGAGTAGATACCACGACTAAAAAGTGAAAAACAAAAACTTTTTTTACAAAAAGAAAAAACAATCGACTTCCAAAAAAAACACTCCAGAGTGAAAAATAACTTCAATTTCAAAGTCGGTGGCAAAAAACGAAAACTCAAAATCAAAGACACCGACTTCCGAAATTAAAGTATTTTTTCACTTCGTAGTGTTTTTTTGGAAGTCAGTTGTGTTTTTTTTTTTTGTAATATTTCAAAGGCATAATTTTGCTGGTATAGGTACCTCAGTAACACGTGGATTATTAGTAGCTATTGAAACACATTTATCAGACATAATTTCAAAGAAAATTGTCTGTCTGCTCCAGTGGTCACAAGCGATACTTCTCAGCATCAGGTCTTAGGTTCGATTCCCAGGTCAGGCAAATTGGGTTTTTCGGTTTCAAATTTCTCAATAGCAGCTCGAAGTCTGGATTTGTGCCCAGTTGATGGCAATAGGCTCGCCTCCTATTACATGGGATTAAACATATTTTTTTTTTAAATTCACAAAACTGATGTACAATCACAAAATGCAGTAGAATAGCTACACAACTATATGTCTGATTAACATCTACTAGAAGTGAATCTAGCATGCATATTTTAAGTAAAACTTACAAATGACACTTACAATTTAAAAAAAATAAAATAGAAGTTATACAAATTCCAAATTGCAGAAATGGAAAAAGTATCGGGAAAAAAAATATATAAAAAAACAAAATATAAAACAATTATACAATTAAATCCCTGAGTTTAGTCCTTACTGAGGCTACGGAACCAGCAAAGACATCTATTTCGCCACGAACGGAGTTGGCAAGAGAAAGCATGTGGCTAATGGGCATAACATAACAACATAACATAACTGGCGAAATGTGGGTGTTACATAGGTAACACCTCTGCCCAACCCTTTGGGTATTACAGGCTTGATGTTATGTTTTTGAGCAAACCCCACGAAATAACAGGGTAATTTCTGCCCGAGATCATATGCCATCAAAAACTTTGTACATCATTCTATTTTAGCTCCACTAAATCACGGCGAAAATACATCGAAGCCATCAAGAAACTAAATAATCTACGTTAAAAGTTTCCCCTGTCTCTGTATTAAGCTTTCACGTACCACCAAAAACTTTTCCGTACTTGGCCAACATATTTTACTGGTCACGACATATGCCAAATATTACATCATAGTAACCGTTTTGCTACGAAACTTCTCAACGGGAAACGGAAAAAAGAAATCGTTGTTATAAAAGATTTGTGTATGTTTTTTTCTTGGAATTATTGTTGGAGGTCAGAGATAGTTTTTGACCGTTGGTAGTTTATCATCATTATTGGTAGTCTAAGTTTATCTCGTGATCTCGGAAAACACTCTCGGGTCTCGTGAATAGTTTGTAGGAGCCACCGCAACGGAAATGATAAAGAAGTGCCCAAAAATAAATACAAAATTGTATGTATGTATGCACGTGTGTGTAAATAATAAATATCAAAAATGCCCAACGTGAAAAAAAAAATAACGAAAAATTTGAAAAATGTTGTGGCCCTCTCTCTTGCCAATGCCACTTGCCAATGCCAATGCTATTACTCGGACCAATGTGTAAAATTTTATCCCACGACACTGTTATCACTTTACTCTTTTCTTTTGCTCTTTTCCTGCCAGCATTCTCTCTCTTTCTTTCTCTTTAAATTAGAAGAAGACATATAAAGACGTAGCTAGTATTAACACTTTTTAGCGTGACGATTTCTGAAAGTTAACAAGGCGCGTTAAAGAACTTTATTCCAACAAAATCAAATTATTTTATTTCACATAAACCTACATGGTCACTTATGAAACGTCAGAAGCTAGGTGCACGGTTCTAATTGGTCGTCTCATATGAAGAAGAGCCGACAAGAAACTCCACGCTTCAGGACGTTGCACATGTCTTTTTTTTGTTTTTTGTCGACTGCCTCGATGGTCTAGTGGTCGCAAGCATTACTGCTGAGCATGTGGTTTGAATGTTCGTTTCTTAGGCCGGGTAAAGTATTATTGGTGTTTTCCATTGGGAATTTCTCAAGAACCGCCCGGAATCTGGATTTGTGCCCGGTTGATGGCAATAGGGTCGCCCCCTCCTATTACAGGGGACTTAAACATAACTGGCGAAATGTGGGTGTACTATGTAAGTACCTACACCTCTGCATAACCCTTCGGGGAAAACAGGTGTGAAGATATAATACGTCTTTTTTAAAGTAGCGGGCCTTGTAGATCAGTTTTAATATGCTATTCCAAAAAATAACTAACTAAAGGTCATTAATATGGTCACGGCGTCTGCTACCGTCTGACTTCCAAGTGTATAGGTATCACATATCTAAAGATCGAGTAGAACAATACAAAAAAGAGAAAAGCTTTAAAGGCCTCTAACACTGAAATATAGTCAAATCTTTTTATCCGTTAAAAGGCGTGCTGTTGAAGATTCAACACACGTACGAACCACGCGTGTTAAATTCGTAAAGCCTGTAACATATAGTCGACATCGTAACTGGTTTATGACCATAAGGTTGAATGTCACATGCACGTCCTAAAACAACAAGGACTATTTGTCTATGTGACTGTTAGATAGTTTCAACCATAGTGAAGTTTTAATTTAGTTGGAATTGTTGTCAAAAAATTTACAGCAATTTACGAGTCGTCGTAATTCGTCTATACACTGAATAAAGATACATTTCTAACTGAAATTGATCAAGTTATTACGGTTTATTGGTCACTACTTTTTTAGGAGTAGGTACGTATAAAATTATCAAGACAATTCACGTTAGTATATATTTTTTTAAATAACTTACCGACTTTTGTTGAATAAAATGGATTCACCAAACAGAGCAAAAAGCAGCAGAATAAAATAACAAAAAAAAACCATAACCATTATTACGCAGGTTTTGTTATAAAAAACTGTTTTCTTTTGATAGTTCTGAAGGGTTTACTACGCGTATATCGTAGTCGGAATCTTCTCTTCAACATTACTTTTTACCCGTATGTTAAAAAAACATCATAACATCATGCCTACACTCCTCGAAAGTAAATTAAGTAGAAAATAAATAAATTGAAGAATAAATACTGTACTAGTATTTAGGGGTTTATTTATAAACGTTGCTTAAAGTTAATAGCGACTGTTGAACGTCATTAAACTTTAAGCATAGTTTTAATTCAGACGGTCGATAAGATTATTTGAAAAATTATACAGCAACTAAATCCTATAGCAATTCAAAATTACACTAAACTATTGAAAATTGTTTCCTTCCACCCAGCCTGTTTCCAAATTAGTTTGGATCGACTTCCAGTCCATCCAGATACGCCTGAATATCAATATTTGAACATAGAGCTGCCATCTGACCTCGACAACTCAATTACTGAGATATAACGATATTCCACGTCTAGGCCAGTATCGTTATTCTCTAAATATCATGCACACTATGAAATTCAAAGGGGTGGATAAATCAGTAATGATTTACTTAAGCCCATTTCCACACGAGTGACGGCAACTCAACCTAAACTGGTTAGCAACGAGCATTGCCAACTGCGGTGCAATTGGTACTCTGGAACTCACATGGTGCACCTCAAGTTGTATCAATTTTAGTCATTTCACACACGATAACGCGCAAATTTTATGAAAAATTTTAAATTTAAATTTATTAAAATGATTAATTAAATTATTTTATTAAAATTATCTCTCTGCGTTCAGCGCTCGGTGTGGCAACACCTATTTTAAAAATTACGTTGTTAACGACCGAGTAACTTGCTTTGCCAATCGTGCGTAACTGGGTTGACAACTAGTTTTCCACAAGCTGCGTCGTGTGAGAACCGCATGTAAATGAATATGCTAACGCAATTGGTTGCGTCAGAGTTGAAATCTGGTTTTATGCTGTGCAGTCGCTTTAGCGAAATTTATATCACCAAGGCAAATAAATGCGTTGCCATTGCAAAGAAAAAGCTGAAAAGGTTTCATGTTCTAATATTACTCTGAAACTTTTATGTCATAGTGTTATTTTTATAATTTCTATTTTATTTTAGATTCTAGTGTGTGTTATTTATAAGGAAAATCGTGTAAGTAGAATTTTTTATTTATGTTATTCAATGGCGACAGTAGTGATGCCATACGAAGCGCCAGCCAACCTGCCACATCGCTGGATGCCCTAGTGAGATGCCCTCATTGTCCCCAAGCACGCTTTTTTAAGGGTGAACGAGGCCTGAAGGTACATTTGGGTAAGAAACACAAACCCCACAATGTGCCTTCATCCTGCCCGTCAATACCCACTCCCCTAACACCCGATTTACCCATTCAACCCTTTTGGAAAACCCTTGCGAAATTAAAAACTTCAACTCCAGTTTTAAAGAGAGTTCCTCGTGGCGCGAGACCATCCGTGGCTTCAAGTTTAGCGCGGTGTATGCGTCTCGCCGCCAGAGAGAACTCTCTCAGTGCTTGGGAGCAATTACTCACCTTCCCGTTTAGAATTCTACATGTGCAAAAAAATTTAGCAAATAAAAAAACCTTAAATTCCTATTGTGTTTATTGTATTACAAATAATTATGTAAATTAAAGTTTTATTAAATAAATGTAGGTACCTGGTGCCGACTATTGTTCATGTGTAATGCTACCTTAAAACAGTTTATCTATATCATAATTGTTATTCATTTCATATTAATTCACTTGTGTTATATAATGTTGCATGCCTAATATAAGGTAGATTGTACAAGGATCATCCATATTTTAACTGTTACATCTTATTTACTGTACCTGCAATCTATGCAAATAAATTTTTACTTTACTTTACTTAACAGCACAAATCAAAGATAATTGTAACATTTCGGCCCAAAGTTTCGACCCTAAATTAACAGCGCACCCCCCCCAAAGAGGTTTATTGCACCATGTGGAGTCTAAACTAGGCGAGGGTGATATCAGAGGTGCAGCTAGGATCATTTTTAGCAGCGATGTGGTTGCACCGTACTCTCCAGAGACACTTACAGCTCTGGAGAGCAAACACCCGGCCCCGGCAGATGACCTCTCCTTCCCGGACCCACCGGATCCGAAATCTAACTCACTTAAAATTACAGCTCAACAAGTATGTGCGGCCGTGTGCTCCTTTCGAAGTGGCTCCGCCGGCGGCCTCGACGGCCTGACACCTCAATATCTGAAGGATTTATTGTGTTCAGGCGCCGGGGAGGCTGGTGAGTCCCTTTTGAAGGAGCTGACGGCCCTCATCAATCTCATGCTCTCCGGAAATGTGAACGAAGCCGTCATTGATATTTTGTATGGGGCAAACCTGTGCGCTCTGCGCAAGAAGGATGGCGGCATTCGTCCCATTGCCGTAGGGTCCACCTATCGCCGTCTCGCAGCCAAAATTTGCTGTGCTTTCTACAATGAAACACTGGCCAGCAAATTTCAGCCCCTACAGCTGGGCTTCGGGTCTAAAGGGGGCTGTGAGGCTGCGGTACATGCCTTATCCACTTACCTCAATAGCGATAAAGGTGAGGTCATCCTCAAGGTTGACATAAAGAATGCTTTCAATTCCGTAAACAGGGATACCTTGTTGACAGAAGTTCAAAAAGAAATACCCAAAATTTACAGTTTTCTCTACCAATGTTACAGGCATCCCTCTAAATTACTTTATAAAGACAACCTTTTGGAATCAGCCGTCGGATGTCAACAGGGTGACCCTCTTGGGCCAGTCATTTTTAGTTTGGCAATAAATCCAATTATTCGACAACTAAATTCTAAATTCAACGTATGGTATTTGGATGACGGAACCCTAGGAGGTGATGTAGACACAGTTTTAAAAGATTTAACTTTTTTAAAAGAAAAATTCAGTTCCATTGGCCTCGAACTTAACCTTTCAAAATGTGAAATTTATCTTCCCCAGACGACTGACAGACAGACTACCATAGCGAAATTTAATACTATAGCACCAAATATCAAAATTACGGAAAGAAACTCTCTTCACCTCCTAGGGTCCCCAATTTTTGATGAATCCTTTCCAACGTTCATTGAGGAGAAAATCCAAAATTTCAACGATGTCTCGGAAAGACTTTTCAAAATTAATATCCATTCGGCCTTCACACTCATTCGATACTGCTGTTTTGGACCAAAATTTACTTATAGCCTCCGTTCCTCCCACCTATGGAAGCATCCACAACTTTTAGAAAAAGTAGACCAAATTATTAGAAACACTTTAACTTCAATCCTAAATGTGGCCCTGGACGACCGAGCGTGGCAGCAAGCTACACTCCCCATTCGCCTGGGCGGTCTCGGGCGTCCGCAAAATTTCAAGTATAAGTTTACCGGCGTTCCTCTCCTCGGTCCACAGTACCAATGAATTAACTAGGAACATTTTATCTTCCTCAATGGCCGATTTTGAGGTACCGTGCCTGACCGAAGCGTTGAACGCTTGGAAAATGGCTTGTCCCAATACGGATCTGCCCGACAACCCCTCTTCCCAGAGACGATGGGACGTTCCGCTCTGCAGTATTATACGGAACACCCTGTTAAACACGTCACCTAATACTGTTGAGCGCGCCCGTCTGCTGGCTGTGGGAGAATGGGAGTCAGGCTTGTGGCTTCAGGCGCTCCCGTCATCCACCATAGGCACTATGATGGATGACTCATCGTTTCGGCTCGCTACGTGTCTCCGCTTGGGTGCACCTTGTGTTGCTCCGCATCGGTGTCATTGCGGTGAAGCTGTCGACAGTCTCGGGCACCATGGCCTGTCCTGCTGCAGGAGCGCAGGTCGCATAGCACGGCACGCCAGCATCAACGACATTATTCGTCGAGCCCTTGCCACTGCCGGCGTACCAGCGGTATTAGAACCAAACGGCTTGGTACGTGACGATGGGAAGAGACCAGACGGGATGACGTTGTTGCTTTGGAAGATGGGTAGGCCTCTGGTGTGGGATGCAACCTGTGTCGACACCCTTGCGCCATCTCATGTTCCTAGCACAGCGGGCTGTGCTGGCGCCGCTGCTGCGGCTGCTGAGACCCTCAAGCGGCGCAAATACTGTAACCTTATTGGTAACAGTTTTGAGCCGTTTGGGGTCGAAACGCTCGGATCATGGGGCCCGAGTGCGCGTCTCCTTTTTAAGGAAATTTCTCGCCGACTGGTCGACACTTCACGTGACCAGAGGGCTGGCTCGTTCTTTGGCCAAAGAATTAGTATTGCCATTCAACGTGGCAATGCTGCCAGTCTTCTGGGCACGTTTCCGGATGACAGCGATGCGGACGAATACTTCGACGCCTAAGTGTCGTTTTGTTTTTATTATTTTTATTTATACAGATAGTTAGTTAGTCTTTTAATTTAGTACTTAATGTAAATAGTTAGCTTAATTTTTTTTATTTTTATTAGACTGTTTTCAATTCATTAATGATTAATACCAACAAGGGTATAATTTATTACTCTGAAACCTATACCGTTCAAACTGGAACACAACAGTACTGTATTACGGCAAAAAATACAAAAAATTTCGTTTCTACTATTTCACAGTGATGAGACTTTTTCCGTAGTAAACTTTAGAAAATGTTTCGTTAAATAAAAACACAGTTTCTGTCAATTACTTTCTCGGAATCACATTTGATTTGTGTCAGTAGTGAAGTATTTTTGTACTTCTTTGAACATAATTCTTCGAAGTGTTGAACACTCGTAGCAGTAATTGGTAACTGTAGTGTTCACTGCGACTTATTGTTGTAGCTCATATATTATATTTACAGTTACTTTAATTGGACTGGTTTTTCAATATCAATATGTATTAAAATTTCTTCTATTATTACTACATTCTTTTATTAATTGTATATCTCCATCAAATTGATCCGCTATCAATATCTTGTTACATTCTTCTTCCCTTAGTCATAAGAGCTTGTAAGTACTTGTATAATCATAATCTACCTATAATGTTCCTACTGCTGGGATACAGGCCTCCTTTCTTCGAGTAGGACTGGGTAGTAATCTACCACGCGGGCCCAGTGCGGGTTGGTAGATGTCACATATCTTCGTAGTTTTGGTTCTAGGACAAGTCCGTTTCCTCACAATGTTTGCCTTCACTGTTTTGAGAGCAGTGGTGATGAAATAATTTATACAAAATAAAGTGCCAAGCTAGGTTCGAACACACGACCTACAACTCGTAAGATGGGGCTGTCACTACTGGGCCACCATTGCTGTAAGTACTTAATCCACTGCTAGTTAAAATATTATAATTCACTTGGCCTGTGAATTGCATGCGGGCTGAGCATGAACGCGCGGAGTAAACCTCACGTAAATTGGACCAACTTTAAAAATTCATAATACTCGTTTCACCATCAACATAGTACTACACATACTTAGTTGAAGACTACGATGATACTAATTGTGAATATCGCAAAAAATTAAACAAAAAAATTTATATTTTTGCATCAAAAATCTTACGTTACGTTAAACAGTCGTTGGTATGGTGATATTCTAATTTCACACTTTCTTTCCGTATTTGATCATTTCCATGGCATTGCTTCTGGCTTAGGCTAACATAATTTGGTCAGATAAGGACCGGCCTTTGGCCTTTGGTCTTTGGCCTTTGGCCTTTGTCCGAAAGGGTTACAGTGGCCCCTGGCAACATACAAACAACTGAAGGAACACGGGTGGGTTTTAGTCAGTAAGAGTCTGACACGCCCAGACCGGGAGAAGTTATTTGATAACTTCCAACACAAAAAAAAAGCTAACATAATTATATTATACATTGAACTAAAATAAACCTCGTAGTTTTAGGATATTATCTCTACAAAAACTCTCGAGTAAGTAGAAATCCAAAATGGTCGCCAGCTTCGTCAGCCAAGCGACACGAGGAAAAACCAAAATGCCGCCCACTGAACCGAATGTAACATTAACTTTTCTTGGAAATTGATGATATCCTGAGATTTAGGGTCATCAGCTGTTACGCTACATTGACCCGGGACCACAAATTAATTTACTGACTTGGAAAATACAGCGCTTTTGTCTCAACTGTAAGAGATATTGGGCGAATGGACGAAGATTTTTTTCTAGAAAAGTAATAGAGGGAAAAATCGTTTAGGCTGTCTCTGAATGGAGGCCCTGTTTCTTTCATTTCAAAGATATACTTCCCGTTTAGAAGAACATTTTGACCTTATTTCTTTCATTTTCACAGGTATAGGATTCCTGCTGGTTTGAAAAGAATTATTTTCTTAGTAAGATATTTTTTTAGTTTTGTTCCAAGTCTTTTATATTACCAATACACACGAATCTGGACTTTTACTATGGGATCAAACCTGAAATCGCGAAAAAATTATCAGCTGTTCCCTACATTTTGACGAGTTATGCGAACATAAATGTAGAGAACGGCTGATTTTTTTTTCTCGATTTCAGGTTTGGTCCCATAGTAAAAGTTGTTCATAATGATGGGTAAAGTCACGTGTTAAAGTTTGCGCACTGGTTAAAAACTTTCCCTGTATACGAGAATAACTTCAACCAGAGTTAGAAATAGCAAAATTTAAACAGAAACTTCTAATGAAATAGCCATAATTTTTTTCTGGTTTGATTTTTACCTACTTTTGAAATATTTACAAGAAGATGGTAATGTATGGTGTTGGAAAGAGTTTGAGCTCGATCTTATTGCCCTTTGGAAATATCTTCAGAACTCAAGCCTTCTTCCCATGGGGGTAGGCAGAAACTACAGACCGCCACCTGCTACGATCATTACATACTCCTTTTGTTTCGTTTACGTTCATACATATGCACACTAATTACGTAACACACTATACACACAAGTTTGAAGGATATTACTAATCCATTGCTTCTTAAGTTCGAAAAATGTGTCTGCTCAACAACGTAAATAATGCAATGAATGTTGTTGAAACGTCAAAATGAAACAAATTGTAATTGATCGTGTGTTACCCAATTAGGGTGCAGGTCATACCGTCAGTGAAGTTCTAACAGTGCGTAAGTCATTTTATGAGTGTTTTGAAATTTGAATGTCATTGGATAAAACTTATTGGCGCACATCGTATCGATTAATCAGAACACGGTAACCTGACCAATACGAACGCGTTATTTGAAAAATAGTTACACTGCGTATCTCAGTTGTTGGCGCCAACACTGCGTATGTCAGCCATTCACGTACAAATTCGTCGTTCATCAAGTGCTCCGATGTTGTGATTTCGATTTAAGGTATTATTGGCAAAATAACTTGACGTTTTATTCTCAATAGTATCGATTTAATGTTAAGGCTCATTCAAACAGGCGCGACACGCGACGAGCGGTGCCTTTGTGTCGCGCCTGTTTGTAAGAGCCTTTATGTGGTCACGGTTTAACTATAAACCAAGTGTAAGTTACATTCATTTCATACAGTTTTTTCACTCTCCTGTAAAGTAGCAATTTTTGACTTCCGTACTGTTAAAACTTCACTTACTTATTCAACGTTATTCTAGTCAGAAGTCATATAGCTTATTACAAGCCACTGAGGGATCAAGATAAAAAGCCAAACTATTAACATTTTACTAGACACAATGCTATAATTATGAGTCGTTTATTGTGTTATTAAGACGTATGTTGACTTGAAAGAGCATGGCAGTTGAGAGATTGTCAAGCTCACTAAAATGTCTCGCTGATGGTGGCGAGTGTGTTGGATCATTCGGTTCCCTACAAAATGGTTGAGCTGGATGGTGCTGATCCACGCGTCATGTTCGTGAACGGGCGCCGTCAGTTGAGACTGGTCATCTCTTTTCTGCCAGGGCTTGTTTTTAATCTTATATTTTTCAATTGTTTTAATTATTTTTTTGTACATTGTTCTCACATATAGAAGCAACCAGAATAATGTACCCAGAATTTTGTAATATCTATATTTAAAAGAGTGGCCTTGGAGTTTCTTGCCCGTTCTTCTCCATAGAGATCTACGTTTTGGAATGGGCAACTAGCTTCAACTTTCTGACTAACTGACCGATTCTTTGACAGTTCAAAAGTGCCTATAAATGGTTTAATTGAAATAAATGCTTTGAGTTTGAGTTTGACTTATGTATTTTTTTATAAAGAAATAAAAATAACATTACCACCATGAAAATGACGCCTCACTTTTACTGTAATATACATTGACCGTCGCCGGCTGTAATTAAAATATCTATTGTTTTAAAACCATCGTTGGTTAACGCGCTTTGTGCCTGCTAATGGCTTTCGTGACGTCACAGCGAGATTGGTTCGTTTTTCGTGATATCACTAATGAAGCGGTGTATTGGTGGTTTTATTTTGGGTAGTGCTAGTCTAAATAGGCGAGGGCAATGACCCGCAAGTTTTACAAATGCCCGGGAGATTTACGTCATGGCTATAGTCCATGAAAGGATTGGCAGAGGATTCTAGTAAAAAAAAACAGAACGAACTGTACTCCATTTGAAATAAGATTAGAAATTTAAACTTAAACAAACCTTTTTACAGTCCCTTCAACCGATTTTGACTTCTATACCGTAGGCAAAAAAGTGGTTACAATACCAACTGTTTACTGCAGCTGCCATTTGTCATGACACCAACGCAATAAAAGTCAAAATCGGTTGAACGGACTGTAAAAGAGGTTTATTTAAATACCTAATCTTATTTCAAATGGAGTATACAACAAACAGGAAAAAAATACCTTTTTTTTCTAAATTTTTCGCCAAACTCATATTAGAGGACGAGTCTCAATCAATCTGCCTAGCGTTTACCCAACTATGTTGGAGTCGGTTTCCACTCCCGGATGCAGCTGAATACCAATATTTTACATAGAGCGACTGCCTATCTGACCTTTACAATCCAGTAACTGGGTAATAATATATTCCTTGGTAAGACTGGTTGTCAGACTTTTGGGCTTCTGAAGACTTGTAACGACTGTCAAAGATCCACGAGTGACAGCCGGGACCAACGGCTTAATGTGCTTTTCGAGGCATGGACGAGTCTCACCCATCCACGGACCAACCCCAGCAAGAGTAGCTTAGCCTGATGGTTCAACCTGTGTGGCTGTTATAACTTAGCCACGAGGTATAATAATAGCAATAGCAATATGCAATAGGGGTGAGTCTATTGCCATTAAACGGTCACGAATCGACACTTCAGGCTACTTACTGACTGACAATTTCTTCATATAAAAATCAAGAATCTGGGAACCAAATACCGGACTCATTACTAATATTCCTAAATATCAAAATAAGCAGTATAATTAAGAAATATTGTCATTTGCATTACGTTATTGTTTTTTTCACGACACGACTTACTGATAACAATAACAAAAATTGCTGTTTTGGACAGTGGCCAAGCTTTTACTGTGAAATGTTACTATGTCTATAATAAAATACACAGTTAATACATACATAACAATATTATCACCCAACTGGTCGGAAGATTCCTTCGCTTGGAGCAATGGTGTTCTGTAGAAAACACTTAGGAATACCCTTTTCATGGGAGGTCACATCTCGTGTTTCCTCAAGATGAATGGATATGAAAAAGGGTCACATTATAATGATACATTCCTATTTAAGTGCACAGTATCACGATGACTCAAATGTTAAAGGACCAGCAGCCTAATTGTGTAACACATTTTCAATCACAATCTGAATGATTTTGAAAGATATTGCTAATCCATTGTTTTATAATGTTAGAAAAATGTGTCTGCTCAGCAACTTAAATAACGCAATGAATGTTGTTGTACTGTCAAAATATAAGCCATTGCCACTGTTTCTCGAGAAATCATTATCATTATTGGCTGCCTTGTTCCAGCCATTGTTGAGTAATAGGCCTCTTCCCTCTTATGTTATGCTTTCCTGGTCTGTGCGAGTCTTAAGTAGGCCTCTAACGAGAATGCATTATAAGAGCTTCAAGCAGTGACGGTAGCACATATCAGACGATTAAATTTTTGATACATTTTGTATTTGTTTTGCGTGGGTGTGACGCTAGTTTGCCCCAACCTTGTTCTTTTTTGTGTTTGTTTTCTTTCTTTGCGTCATGTTTGCCGCAAATAAACATTTTTTCTTTTTATCTTTCATTTGGCATCTTTCGAAGTAAAACGCCTGAACAAAAAATTAATAAAAAGTGAAAAACGTTTTACAATTAATAACAACCGACCGATTCTTCAATCAATTTTTCACTTTGTAGTGTTTTTTTAGAAGTCGGTTGTTTTTTTTATTTTTTTTGTAAAAAGTTTTATTTTTCATTTTTAGTTGTGGTACCTACCCCATACAAATTCAAACATCACTACCTGCTATGTAAATAACAGTGACAGGAACTTAGCATATCATCCACATACTAAGTGGGAAAAAATACGTATTATTGAAGCTGACTCAAAAACTATCCAAACGAAGTTAATAAAATTTATATGGGACCACCTTGAAAGCATACCTTTTCAAACAAAAAAGAATTTTCAAAATCGGTTCACAATTGACGGAGAAATCGGCGGACATACATTAAAAAAAACAAACATACGCTACGAATATATTATGATCTCCTCCTTTTTGGAAGTCAACGATGTTGGATTTTGACCCTCGATTTTTTCACTCCCGAATGATCGTTAAAATGAAATGAAATTAACAGTTGAACGTTCATTCTTAAGTAATTTTGCTTGGTGTCGTGCGAACGTGGAATGATATAAAAATCGATTGAATGGTTCACTTGAGTGCAGCGTCTGATATCAGTTTAAGCGATTGTCCGGCGAACGTAAGAGAATCAGCCGCGTTACCAACCAGCTGACTGGCAAATCTTTCACGACATGAGCCGAGATTAAAGCCCGTGGCAACACGAAAGATAAAGAAACCATAGAATCTATGGTTTATAATTTATTATTCGATTTCCTTGAATTCAGAGCAGCAAATTAATACAGTGTGATTCTTTATAATGTGCACATATCGAAATGAGGGAATCTATGCTTAATTTTAACGACAGAACAAATATTTAAAAATAATCTAAGTATTTTTTATACTTTTTATGAAATAAAAAAAATTTTAACAATACGGTGTAACTTTTAAACTATGTAAATCTTCTGTCGCGATTAAAAAAACTCCAAAATGATTGGAAGTAATTAGGCGTCCTCATAAAATTAAAATTATAAAAAAACTACCCTCAACTGAAAATAAACATGTTTTTTTTTAGCAAAAATCTGTATTTTTTTTTACAGTAATTGTAAATTTTATCAATAAGATGCCAAATAGAAAAAAAAACTATTTTTTTTGTATATTAAAAAAAATAGTTTTTTTTCCGTCCATAAAATTAAACATATATTCCCTCATTTCGATATGTGCACATTATAAAGAATCACACTGTATTGTGAAAATAAATTCGTATATCAAAGCCCAAAAGGCTCGCTATCACTAAACTAACAGATTCTGCGTAGAAAATATCAATATCAGCTTTTAATAAGTTTGTAATTCAATTAGTAAGTTGCTGTATGTAGTAACAAATAACGCATAACTTCAGTACCGCACAGCCATAACTTTGAAGGAGTTACCGAGGTGAAGCTTGAAATAATTATGTTAGAACTAGATGCGCCCCGCGGTTTTACCCGCATAAGTTTTGACTCCATGTGCATACCGAGATAAAACGTATCCATGTCCTAACCCAGGTCATGGTCTACCCATGTGCCTAATTTCATCCAAATCCGTTCAGCCGTTTTAGCGTGGAAGCGTAACAAACATAAAAACTCACTTTCGCATTTATAATAATAACTAGCGACCCGCCCCGGATTCGCACAGGTATAAAACGGGTTATTATATATATATAAACCTTCCTCTTCAATCACTTTATCTATTTAAAAAAAAACCGCATCTAAATCTGTTGCGTAGTTTTCAAGATTTAAGCATAAATAGGGACAGAAAAAGCAACTTTGTTTTATACTATGTAGTGATTAAGTTAGAATTAGGATGTATTTGTATGTAGAGCCCTATAATCATTTCCCCAAATTTGAGTTACTGCAACGTATTAATAGTATGCTGTCATTCGTTTTTTAGAAAAAATCGAAGTAATCACCAGTCAAAATCAAATATAATTTATTCTAAATTACATAAGAGAGTCTCCCAAAACGCTCGCCCTTCACCACTGTCATTTCAGCTTGCTAACTTAGCAAGTCACATTAGTTCTTATCCGGACGTTTAGAGTTTTGTCCTTCAAAGAAATTCCGGGTAAAGCTAGCTCCAAGGCTCGCTAAGCGACTTTTTGTGGATCAACCCACCAACTATACTATCTGTGTCTACGTCTTGACACCGTATGTGGTGGGCAGAACCCAATGATTGTAACTCATAGTCTGCAAGAATTGCTAAGTACCTCAGTCTGATTGCAGCATTCTAAGTAAACGGACAGAGAGACGGCAGATTAAAAAAAATGACAAGTTCTAAAATAAAAAAACGTGTGGCACTCGGGGACTGCCGCGGTAAAGCTATTGCATAGCATTTGTAACCTCCATACTTCCTATTTGTCAACGCTACACTTGGGATGATGACGTGATGACATAAAACAAAAATTACGTTCCCATGACAACGTGATGTTGTCATGGGAACCGTCATTATATGGTAGGCGGAGTGGGGAGTGTTAGGTTTTTTTCGTTCGTCGCCACGCTCAAAGCCCGCGATAAAAGCTATGTAATAGCTTAAAAAGATGTAGATATTAATATTCTTTAAACCGCAGAGAACAGGGCAAAGTAGAAGGAGTCAAAGAAGACCATCATAACATAACATTTATTATATCACGCCTGTTATCCCCGAAGAGTAAGACTTGAGAAGTGCCTATACAATACGAAAAAAGAAACCCTGTTCGATTCGAAAGGGGTACGTAGGTACTGTATTAACATTACCAAAAATTAATAAAAAATATTGTTATTATTGAAAACAAAAAAAGTAATTTTTATTTAAAATTCACATATTTAGTACCAAAATTACCCCAAATCCATTAAAAATTTACAAATTTTCAACAAGGGTCATAAGTTATGTCTTGTAGTCACCCGCTAAATGACGGACGCCTGCGCTCCATGTAATAAATACCCTGGTAAAATACCCCATTGAAAAAAAAAATGTGGTGAGGTTTTTTTTCTTTTTTCCTGAATATTTCCACATAAATAGACTCTCAGTGCGATACCTAACAACATCGTCACGGATCGGACAGTTTTTTTTTAATATGTTTTTAAAGTGAAACTTTTATTACATCGTCTCAAACTTCTTCGTCTGTGTGTTGCATGTCGCGTGACGGTCGGACGCGGAGTAGGGATAAAGTGAAAGGCGCTCGTCAGAGCAGCCAAGGCCAATATGGCGGCGCCTATAGAAGTTTCACTTTTACCGTGGTTTCATAAAACCACACAATCCTTTTTTTGTTTAAGTCCCATGTAACTCGTATCAAGCCTATTACAGTCAACTGGGTACAAATCAAGACCATGATGTTGATGTAAAAAATATATATTCAGAAAAATACAAACATTATCATTCCAAAGAAGCGACTAACGTCTGACCTAATTTCTACCTTCAAGTACGTGTGCCGAGAAAGTTTCTCGCACGACATAATTCACGATGCCAGGTTTTACAACGGAATAAATTTTGGAAAACTTCCACAAGATTGTACTTAGTCTCCGCTTAATAATTTACGAATACATTTTCTTTTTTCTTGGCATTTTGTATGTAAGGAATTTAATATAGGTAGGTAAATAATGGACATCAGTCAATATAGGTTGACTGGAAATAGACGCCCACAGTGTTCTCAAATATTTATGATTGATTGAACATCGTGACATTTTCAGAAAATTGTTGACAATCTAAATTGTGATTTGAGAAGGGACGTTTCAAAAAGTAAAGTTCAATGAAAAATCAGAATGTATTTTCGAGACCTAGATAGCTAGAAATAACCTTTTATAATTAGCCTTCACCGCATCCCCGAAATCGATAACAATTAATACTTGAAACGCTTTAATAAAGATATCTAATAATGTCGCCGAAAAGGTCGTCAGATACGTAAATAAAGTAGGCATATTTCACCTGCACCCTATGTTATTTATAAAGTTCTTTAATAGAGAGAGAGCAATGGTGGTCCAGTAGTAATGGCCGCGACTTACGAGTTGTAGGTTACTACCAGCTCGAACCCAGATAGGCACTTTACTTTGTGCAAATTATTTCATCATCACTGCTGTCAAAACGGTGAAGGAAAACATCATGAGGAAACCGGCATGACCTAGAACTAAAAATTCGAAGACGTTTGTGACATCCGCCAACCCCCACTAGGCCCGCTTGGTGGATTATGAACCACTGCCTCTGACAGAGAGGAGGCCTGTGTCACAGCATTGGGAACATAATAGGCTGATTATGCTAAGTCCCTAATAAAAAGTAAGCGAAACTTTTTAATTAGCAAATAACATAAACACATGACATGCTGTAATCCCCGAGGGGTGAGAGAGGGGGGGGGGCAAAGGTGTGAATTTTCAGAATTCTCTGAAACGAGGCTTTAAAACCAATATTCATGTTAGTTTTATAATAAGGTAACTAGATGGCGCTACTGTGCACCACTAGATCGCGCTGTCGTTGTCGCTCGCCAAATGGTTAAGATCCGTCGAACATTTTGTGTGACTGAGTTTTAACGTAACATCATTACATAACATCACACATGTACTCCACGAAGGGTTACGCAGAAATGTACTTACCTATTAGTACACCCACATATCGTCAGTTATATTTTAAGTCCCATATATGTAAATTATAATCAAGAAACATCAAGTAAAAAAGTCTTCCACGAACCTTATAACCCTGAATTGATTAGACTGCGTTCCAAAGTAAAAATTACTGAGTAAAAGATTCTTAGAACCGCACCTACTTTTACACACCGAAAGCGTTACAAATAACAACGTTATTGCTACAAAACATGTGATTACAAGCGTGAGGGATGCACATAAAACGTTGTACACTGTACGGTCACGAGCATAAATATATTAACGCATTAACTTGAATCTTGGACCTTTGGAAATCAAAAACTCAATGTTCAATGGTGCCGATTCCCTTGTTCACAAACTAAACTAAATTTATGTTCAGTGCATCTTTTTCTTTCTATTTCATTAAGAAAAGGACAGAAGATGAATTTTAGTTTAGTCCTGTCAAATTAATCAGCAACTGTCACTACTCCATACAAGTTAAGACGTAATTAAAAACTTGCCTACTAAAATTACATCAATTTACGTCAAACGCTGATTAATTTGACAGGACGAAACTAAAATTTATCTTCTGTCCTTTTCTTAATGAAATAGAAAGAAAAAGATGCACTGAACTTAAATTTAGTTTAGTTTGTGAACAAGGGAATCGGCACCATTATCTGTTGATTGTAACCAAAACTTATTTGGAACCGTTTTCACAAAATTTGTCAGTCAAAACTTAACTTCGACTACATTACACTATAGCAGATAGTTGAGTTAGAGGTAGTAGAATGTAAATTATCTAAAATTCTGAATTCATGAAGGTATAGTGAAATTAAATGTCGAGTTTTTCTGAAGGTGCTCCCTCACCTGGAGCATGCGCCTTTAAAATAACGTTACAGATCCGATTTTGAGCATTATGTTACAATACTGCCTGCTTGACTGACAAGCATTCGCCTGTAATGTCACGAGTGGTGCGCATTGATGTTACAAGTTGTATCAAAATATTACAGACATTGCGTACTGTAATGCTCAAATCTCTTCCCTCACTGATGCAATGCTCGAATTGTATTGTACCGGGCCCAATCAGAATACTAGCATTGCGGTAATTATCTTTTTCAAATATCATAGCATTGTACTAAGATAGGAGCCTTTTTGGCCTCGCACAGGTCTTCTTTTTTAAACACGATTAAAAAAAAAAAGTTTTTTTTTAAATTGTTATTTTTTTATAATTTTCTTAGTTTTAATGTTGTATTTTTCAAATATCGTAGCATTATACTAAGATAGGAGCCTTTTCGGCCTCGCACAGGTCTTCTTTTTTGTTCACACATTTTTATTTTTAAATTTTAATATGTTTTTTGAAAATGTTATTGTTTTTATAATTTTCTTAGTTTTAATGTTGTATTTCTTATGCGTGTCCCAAATAAAAATATTTTCTTTCTTTCTTTCTATCATTACAGGTTGCGCAATGTAACACCCGGTTCGCCTCATTTACTGATGAATGCTCGACTCTGTAACTTTACATTACAGGCGAATGGTCCCGGTGAAGGAGGTGCTCCTTCGCCGGGACCATTCGTCTAAATATTTGCATTTGCAAAAATATTGATTGTAATACAACACAAACTAGATATTATGGTTTGTTTAGTTATGGGTTTTGAGTTTCGCTATGAACACTGTTTTGCTCGTGACTGTACCTACATTTCAACCCTGCAACGCTGGGCAGGTCTTTAAGACCGTGCGTGCCTCTAATTATGTGCGTGTCACTAACTAGTTATAACTACGTTCACGGAAAGGGTTATGTACTATAATTTCATGTAAGTAGCCTTATTGTTTAATAATAGTATTAAATTGGATAATTATTGTTGTTCAGAAGTTGATTCAATTAGTTTTGAAAAGAGATGTTATTGAGGAAATGGCGTTTGAGGTTGATAATTATTGATGGGTAGCGATGATGACGGCGTCTATATGTAAGAAAGACTAATTAACTGACTTCTAAAAAGGAGGAGGTTCTATGTTCGTCTAAGTTTTTTTTTTGTGTTGTCCATCGATATTTTCGTCAATTGTGGACTGATTTTGAAAATTATTTTTTCATTTGGTAGAGAAAGCTTATGCGGTGGTTTCACATAATTTTATTTTTACTTGGTTAGTTTTTTGAGTAAGTTTTAATAACTTTTTGTCACTGCATACAGCAAAATATATATACACACATATTACATAGCAGGTAGTGATATTTGAATTTGTGTGGGGTAGTTACCACAACTAAAAAGTAAAAAATAAAAAAATTACAAAAAAAAACATTAAACTTCCAAACGTATTTTTCACTTTGTGATGATTTTCTTGGAAGACGGTAGTTTTTCTTTTTGCATAGAGATAAGTCCAATAATTAAAAAGCTACGTAATCCCTCAGAGTATCATTTGAATCTGAGATTAATATTGTCTCAAAATAAAAACATAGGTACGTATTATGTTCAGTACTTCATCTGCATCTATTCTGACGTAACATCAAGATCTTATACAAAAACGAAACCAACTAATGATCGAGACCTCTCAGCATTGAAAAGAAAACTTCGAAAAACAAATGAACAGAAAGAAAAGAAAATGTCTAATTAAAAATAAACAATAACAAAGTAGGAGCAATAAATCGCCTGAAGAACTGGCCGTAAAAAGGAGTCTAGTCAATTAGGACCTCCTTCGATGAGCTATCTAGAAAAAGTGCCTGGCCATTTGAGCGAATGAGAAAAAATTACAGATGAATGGCCGAGAATCGAAGTTTCTAGAATTGTGCTAAGTACCTAGAAGAAAATATAAATAAAGAGGGAGGGAATGTTGATGAAGAACATAACTGTTGTAGTCTTGTAGTTTCAAAACCAAATATTTTATTTCACATAAACCTACATGGGCACTTATGAAACGTCAGAAGCTAGGTGCACGGTTCCAATTGGTCGTTTCCTATGAAGAAGAGCCGGCAAGAAACTCCGTAGTTGCTCTTTTAAAAATAATCGGCTTTTACAATACTTTCAAATAGTGTAACTAGGTATGTTGTATGGTATGTATGGTAGGAGGACAGTGTAGATCTTTCAAAAAGTACCAATAATAGTAGTAATAATAATAAGTTTCAAGTTTCAAAATGAAAACATGTGCTTCATTTAAATACAGTACAACAAACAAAGATGAGAAATTGCAAAGTGTGATAATCATGTTAGTACCAAGCATATTCAGTCTATAACATTTCCTCAGCTAGGACAAAGGCCTCCTCTCTGTAAGAGGGAGTGGGTCAAAACCGACCACGCGGGCCCAGTGCGGGTTGGTGAATGTCACATGTCTTCGTATTTTTGGTTCTAGGACATGCCGGTTTTCCCACAATATTTTCTTTCACAGTTTTGGGAGCAGTGGTAATGAAAATAAATTACACAAAGTAAAGTGTCTGTTTGGGAGACCACGACCTAAAACTCGTAAGTCCTCGTATCTACTAGTGATTTTTGAAGTGAAAACTTCTTTGGGCGCGTTAGGCATTTTTGAAATGGGACTAAACCATTGATTTCGCGACATTGTAACGCAATTCACCGACACCGTGGAGTAAAAGACATCAACGCATTGATTACCGCGGTGCCGATTTTTTTTCAAGTTTTCACTTCTGTCGGCACTCCCGGAGTGGCACTGTTTTTTTTTTCTCGCGCATTCGTTACGATTGTTTAAGATCTACGAAAGCCAACCGAGACCAACGGCTTAAAGTGCTTTCCAAGGCACGGGTCTCTCACGATCTCGAAATGTATTGGAGGGTCACCCATCCACGAACCGACCTCGGTAAGCGTAGCTTAACCTTCGATCGACCCGTGCGGCTGTTATTATTTAGCCAAGACCCAAATATAGTTCCAATATTATGATATACATAATTCAGGTGTCGTAGACCCACACCTAGACATATTTTATGACAGCTTAAAAAAATAAATGTGAGTGGTGGTACCATTCAGCGCAATCGGTTTTAAATCCATTATATTTTGCGTCGGACCTAAAAATAATATTTGATGATACTCTCTTGTTTACTTTAGTAAATGGTTATGAAAGTGAGCATTTAAATATTAAAGTGGTGTGTTTGGGTATATGGACATAAAAAACTTTCATATTGGTGAATCCAATCACAATTATGTTTGATTGAGAACTGTGCTATTTTTAGAACGCTCGCAGTGACTGTATGTTATTCAGTCAGGGAACTCGATTGTTGAGCAGATAGACACATTAGTTCAAATTGCTGTGTTCATCATATCGTAACGACAATTATGACAGTGAGATTTTGAACATACAAACATTAAAAATTTATAGTTTTTCTAATCTTATTCTGTCTTTATTGTTTCTTACCCTCTGCAATCTAAAATTATGGTCAAAATGAGTCCAGAATCCACGGAATCATTATACTAAATGAAATACTAGGCACTTATACATTGCCCTGGGCGTCGGAAGTCGCAGCCGCGGCCGATTCTCGGCCACCGTAGGCGCGGGCTTGCGGACGATGAGCAATGGGTAGCTCGCCATCCGAGAAGGACCAGGCCCGGGTCGACGGCGCGTTGTATTCTACGCGCGCCTCAAATAGATGTCGGCAAAACTGACGGGGTCCGCTAGGGCTGATGCCTGCCGGGGTTGTGGAAAAATCCGAAAGGGATACTGTGGTCACTGGCAATATGGCAACTGAAGGAACACGGGTGGGTTTTAGTCAGTAAGAGTTTGACACGCCCTCTCGCTCCACCCAGAGCGGGAGAAGTTATTTGATAATTTCTCACCGAAAAAAAAAAATACGTTACACTTGGACACCCGAAGGTCTAGGACTGGATGGGCCCCTTTTATTAAAAAGTCCCGAGAAACTATGGAACAGAAAACAGGTTTATTCCAATCCGTCGAAGTAGATACTTCAAATGTACTGAGAAGGTTGATATCTCTAAAGTGGAGCTAGCAACTTTGCATACTGATTCGAGAATAAAGGAAAACAGTGGATCAATCTCTTATCGTCTTGCGCAATTTGTTTGAGTCAACTGAGCGTAAAGGGTGAAGAATATACTTTCGTACTTGGGAGCTCGAATTGTGTCATTTTCGAGATTAAAATTTGGAACTGCCAAATGAAAAAATGTATTTGACATCTAGACATGACTTGACTTGAGGGGCTTGCGGCTAAGTAATAATAGCTGCATGGGTCGATCGATCAGGTTAAGTACGCTTGCCGCGGTTGGTCCGTGGATGGATGACCATCTTTACATACCAAGTCCCCTCCGTGCCTCGGAAAGCACGTTAAGCCGTTTTTTTTTTTTTTTTTTTTTTTTTTTTTTCTGTTGGGCATCTCACAGCTGGTTCCGAAAACCGTAGCTGTTTAACCGGTCAATCCTGTGGTTGCCTTAAGCTACTACACTCAAAGCCTCCAGCCAGGGCACAAATACTAAGCTAAAAATTTAAGGATGAACGCTCACTAAGGGCACCCCCTGCGGGGTTCGAGCCTCGGCTTAGGGCGTTATCCGGAGGGAGGACATCAAAAGATGGGACGGGCTGGATCAAAAGGTTTTGATCATTATTATTAGTCGGGGAATTTAAAGCTACGTGCACAGCTGCAACAACTGCTGGCACCTCGTTTTCGAGCAAGGGTCGGGGGGGAGTATTATTTACTCGGGGGCGCGGCGGTCGAGATCGCAAAGGACCTCGGCGGCGAGGTCGGTATGACGGGAGGCGTCTGTTTTTGTACACTGTACTTGTTTCCCTATTGCTCTCCTGGAGGAGGGTTATGGGGTCATCGGGATCTACGAGGATATGCCTTGGACGGCGAACATGGCTGATTTTACTCGGGACATAACTGGCGGCCTCGACAACCAGAGGGTTGCGATGTTTGGCCGCGGACTCAAAGAAACGCTTGGAAAGGCGTTTTAGAAACTGATGGATTGTGGGAATCTTTAGGTCGAGGTGGAGTGCCTCGTTCCTGACGAACCAGGGGGAACCTGTGGCCCTACGGAGGAATTTATTTTGCACTGTTTGCATTCTATGGATGTGACGGGGTTTCGCATGAGCGAAGACGGCACCCGCATAGGTCATGATCGGTCGAATGCACGCCGTGTAAACGCGCAATTTGCACCTAAGTGACAATTTGCTACGTGCATTCACCAGATAGAAGAGTCTACCGAGAGCGAAAGAGGCTCGCGAACGAACCATCTTTATGTGCTCTGCGAAGGTCAAATGATGGTCTAGAACGACACCGAGATATTTAGCTCGCTTCTCCCAAGGGATCGGCTTGCCGAACATGGTGATTGGTCGGGGGAGGGGGTTTTTGAGCCTTGAACGCGGCTTCGTAAAGAGAACCGCTTGGCTTTTATCGGGGTTGACTTCTATCCGCCATTTTGTAAACCAAGCTGCCAGTCTATTGACTGCGCGTTGGAGATTTAGGCGAATGATGTCGGGGGATCTAGAGCTGAAGTAGATGGCAGTGTCGTCTGCGAACAGACCCAACTGCGACCTACCGCAACCTTTTGGGATATCGCTCGTGTATAGCGTAAAAATGAGGGGGGACACCACAGAGCCCTGGGGGACACCTGCGCGGATGGGACGGGGAGTGGATAACGCTCCTTCGATACGATAACGGAAGACGCGATTCGATAAAAAGTCTCGTAAGATGAGTACGAGACGATCTGGCACGCCGAGTTGGTACAGCTTGTATATTAAGCCGTTGTGCCAGACTTTATCGAACGCTTTCGCTACGTCGAAGAATACTGCACCGGTCATAGTCCCGCGCTGGAAACCAGCGCTTATGGATTCTACGATGCGGTGGGCCTGATGCACGCTAGAGTGCTCAGTTCGAAAGCCGAACTGTTCGTTGGGGATGAGGCCCTTGGTCTCGGCGAAATCTCTGAGGCGCTTATAAATAAGCCTCTCATAGATTTTTCCGAGAACCTTGAGCAGACTGATGGGACGGTAGCTAGAGGCCTCGGTTTTGGGCTTGCCGGGCTTAGGGATACCGATAACCGTGGCCTCCTTCCATGACTGGGGGAAGATATTGTTGCTTAAGGCACCATTGAAGATGGTGGTCAAAAGCATTATTAGGTGGGCAGGGAATAGTTGGATCACCCTATTGGTGATGCCATCTGAACCGGGGGCTTTGCGGACTTTAAGACCCTTGATGATGTCGTGCACCTCGTCCGGGAGGACGGGGGGCAGTGGACAATCAGGGTCATCGACGGGAGGGAGGGAGGCTCTACGTTCGACTTCGGCGTCGACCTTTTTCAGGTGAGCTTTGTCTACAGGTAGGGAACTGGGAGTGCATTGGGCCTCGAGGCTGTCTGCGAGGCATTCAGCCTTTTCGGCATCGTCAAATGCGATGGATTTATCGGGACGGGTCAGGGGGGGCATGGCTGAGACCTGGGGAGACCTGAGTTTCCTCTGGAGCTCCCAGAAGGCCTGATGGGTGGGCTCAAGTTCGCCGAGTAACTTTCCCCAGCTCGCGTCCCGCAGCTCCGCTATACGTGTCTTTACAGATCTCTGTAAATAGCGCATATGGGCTTTGTTGGCGTTACAGGGAAAGCTATCGTAGGCACGTATGGCCGCGTTCTTCTCAGTCAGTAATGCACGCACGTCGTCCGGCAATTTCCAGCGACGGTCGTCCGTCGCTGGAACTTCCCTTGAACAATCGTTCAGGACGGTTTGTACGTGATTAGTGAGTGAGTCGATCGCGGCCGTGGTGTCGGCGACCGAGTCGAAGAGGTCGGGGATAGAGTCTAATTGAGGGGACGTGTTGGATTTCAGCTGTGTGCTTACTTTCTTCCAGTCCGTGATCCTCTTAGTGATAGGGGGGGCGTTCGGGTCGGAAAGACCTATGCGGGGGTGTAGTCTCATGACTACCGGGCGGTGATCAGAGTCTAGCTCTTGTACCGTTTCTATTGAATCTAACTTTAGGTTGACGTTCTTAAGGAGCGCCACGTCTAAGATATCGGGGGCATGATTTGGGTTCGTCAGCGGAAAATGGGTGGGAGTCATGGGAGCGATGACGTCAAAGGTCAGAGAGTTTGAAAGGTCGAACAGGTGTTGACCTCTGAGATTGGTTACCGAACTGTTCCAAGAGGGATGTTTGGCATTTAGATCGCCCGCTATAATGAGCGAGTTACTCATAGCGAGTAGAATCGAGAGGTCGTTTGAGAGGCGTTGGTGATGGTAATGCCCCGTGGTGTTACCGGGGGGATTATAGACCGATACGAGAGTGATCGGCTCGTGACCTGACATGCCTAGACGGCAGGCGGAGACTTCTAATACCGAGAGGGGGGGAGGGTCTAGTGGGATGCAGTGAAGCTGCTTTCTATAATAGATCAGGGTGCCACCCTTGTGACATCGCGACCTGTCATTGCGAACTATCCGGTAGTTGGCGAGTGACGGATCACGATGGCAAGGCTTTAGGAAAGTCTCTTGTATTAAGAGAACGTCTATTTGATGATCGCGGAGGAAGAGCCCTATTTCTTCCCTTTGGGATTTTATGCCGTTGGCGTTGAAGTAACCTATTGTTAGGGATCGGGGTTTGAATCTAGCTAAGGCCTCGTTATCCATTGAAAGATTTAGGGGTTTGGGCGAGGGATTCTAGGGCTTGCGTAATGTCCGGATACGCATTATAAATGGATTGAATCCTAATGATATTGCCTTGGGCGGCGACGATGAGTTTTGCCATTTCCTTTGCACGCGGGGAGGCAAAACACGCGAAATTTGATGTGATTATGTTGAACGAGGCAACACCTGACATCTGCTCGGTCGCGGGACCGGCAGTCGGGGGACGCGGAGCTTGGGGAGCAGGCGCGGGTTTAGCGGGGGGCGCGGCGGGCGCGGGGGGCGCAGAGTGCGCGGGACGCGCGGAGGGCGCGGGTGGCGCGGTGCCACGGAAGCGGGGGTCCCTAAGGTGGGGGGGGAGGAGATGGGGGGGCGGCGGGGGGGGGAAATGACCGTAAGAGGGCACCAAGGCAGGGAAAGACTGCTGGTGGTGGAGATAATTCCACGGACTAGGCCTCTGAGGGCTTAGTCGTTGGGGCATAAGGGCGGAGGGAATCCTATAAGAGGATGAGGAGGGAGTTTCCCTTTGCTGGCGGGCGCCGGAGCGCTTCCCCAGCTTGGGAGAAGAGGCCTTAGGGGCTTTAGAACAACCCCGGTAGTTAGCCGGGTGGCCCTCTTTGCCGCATAAAACGCAGCTAGGAGGTACGGTACATAGGGTACGGTCCTTGGGACGGGGGCAATCGGAAGTGCTATGCTCTCCCAGGCACTTTACGCACCTGGGTGTAGCATGGCAATTCCGCTGTGAGTGGCCGTATAACTGGCACCTGTGGCATTGTCCGACAATGCCACTCTTAATTGGTTTTTCAATTTCGAACCCTGTGAGATGACACAGGGAACGAATTTGGAAAATCGGATGGTAGCCCTCGACGGGCGGACAGATAACGAGGACCATGTCGTAGAGGTCACCGCCTCTGGAGCGGTGCATACGATGGACCTCGTCTACCGGGACGTTCTGCGACTGAAGGTCGGCGAGAATTTCAGAGGGGAGGATTTCCCTAGGGATGCGTTTTATAACAACGCGAACTTGTTTCTCTTCTGGGAGAGAGTAGGTGTGGTATGACACACCTCTCGCTCTCAGTAGACGGGTTAGTTCCCTATAGTCGCGCGACGTAGGGACTAGAACTTTTATACCCTGCTGGGTATTTCGGGCGCTGGTGAAGCTGATCTTTTGATCAGCGCACCATTTCGAGATGTCCGTCCACTTCCCCTTGTCCTGTACGAACAGGGGGGGTGGAGGGGGAATCTTTTTCGCGGGGGGCGCGGGGCAATCCATCGCGGTGGATGATGCGGTCGGGGCGGCGGGGGACGCGGGGGGATCCTTCGCGGAGGATGACGCGGTACGGGGGGCGAGGGGCGCGGGGGAGGCCTTCGCGGAGGACGTAAACGAGATCGGTGGGGCGGTGGAGGGGGAGGGGGAAGCTACGGTAGCGCAAGTCGCGACGGTAGCACGCTGTTTAACCACAGCTGGTTTGATGGTGACGGTGGATGAAGAGGAGTCTGAGTCCTCTATTGCGGCGACCTTACTGGCCTGCGCAGAGGTCTGCTTCCTGTTCTTCCTCTTTCTTCCCTTTCCTTGGACGGCTATGAAGCCGTCGTCGGAGGGGGAGGAAGAGGTAGAGGAAGCAGCGGACTTTGGCTCGTCTTCCTCCTCCGAGCCAGAGGGGTAGGAGGGTTGCTTTGAAGAAGCAGCGGGGGCGTCGGTGTCCATTGACTCCGACGAAGGGGAGGGGGAGGGGGGTCTGGGCGACTCTACAGTCGGAGGGGTGTCAAGAGCGTCGCTGAAAGTAGCGACGCTGACATCTTGGTGGGGGTTCTCGCCCCTTGAGATGCTCAAGAGGTTGGAGAGCTGAGCCTTATATTTCCCACGGAGGGAAGGCTCTGACTCGAGTATATACTCGAGAAAGAGGGTTAATTGTTTCGAGAGAAGCTCGAGATCAATCACTTTGGTAGCCATAATGGCGGGGGGGGGGAGGGAATGGCCTAACTATGCCTGTCTCCCCGGTGGGAATGCCGGGGATGTGTACAATCCCTCCCTGTCGGGTAAGACAGGGAGGATGAGTGCCTATCGGTGAGCCCTAAGCTTGATTTGGCCCGTTGCCTATCTTAATGTGCAACGGGGTCCTAACCAGTCTAGTGTGAAGGGTATGAAGATACCCGACCACGCTAGGTGAGTTGCTGTGGAGGCAAAACTGTCACCACGTGTTGACTAGGAGATCCCCCAAGGCCAAACACTGGGACCCGGCCAATTCACTGCCTTACCCTGAAGGGGATCGGCGGGTGTGTTGGGTCAACACCCCACTCGGCTTCGTTGGCACCGTATGGTATCCACCGAGTGACCACGAAACTGTGGTTTTGCCCGGAAGGGGCCTAGTGAATTTACAGACCGAGAATCTCTTGTTAAAGAAATAAGATAGCCTTGAAAAAGGCCTTTTTTGTGGATCTATGCCCGATCGATAAACGATCGGAGATCGGATGTAGTCGAGCGACTACGAAAATCGTTACGGAATGCAACGAATATATGACTCAGAGCAATGAGTCATGAACGGGAGAGCGCGCAAGCACACACAACCGTCCGTGACCGGTGCCGAGCGTCAAGTGACTGACGTTAAGCCGTTGTTTCCGGCTGTCATTTGTAGATCTTTGACAGTTGTTACGGGTAGTTAGAAGCAAAAGTCTGACAACCAGTCTTACCAAGGGGTATCGTGTTACCTAGTCACTAGGTTGTGGAGGTCAGATAGGCAGTCGCTCCATGTAAAATACTGGTATTCAGCTGCATCCGGTTAGACTGGAAGCCGACCCCAACATAGTTGGGAAAAGGCTAGGCAGATGATGACATGACTTGATTTGCCTTCGGTCTAGTGGTCGCAAGCGATACTGCTGAACATGAAGTCCTGGGTTCGCTTCCCAGGTCGGGCAAAGTGTTATTGGATTTTTCCATCTAGAATTTCTCAGTAGCAGCCCACAGTCTGGATTTGTGCCCGCTTGATGGCAATAGGCTCGCCCCCTATTACATGGGACTTAAACATAACTGGCGAAGGGAGTTATGTGTGGCACCCAGATAATTATGCTACAAAGGAAAATTGGTAGATTATCGATCATAAATTCATCATCAATCAGTTGGTTCAGTGGATCAATACGAGGCCAAGAAGATTCGGTTAAAGATCAGAGAAGTACCTACCAATTTGACTTTTGCTTTAGGCATTTTCTAATTAATGTGAAAGAAATAAGACAGACAATACATTTATTTAGTACAGACCAATAAGCATACAATATAATTAACAGTAGATAAAAAATAAAAGTGTAAAGTGTGATGGAAGAAATTTGCAGGAGAGTGTGCCTCATGGCTGCGCCAAAAGGGCACAGTTCAGCAAAAATCCCAGTCAATAATTTTATAATTTAATGTGCTTTCTTTGTTTTTAAAGAATAATAAATTTGGTCCTGTACTATCACAGGCAGTTACGTACATACATACATAAACTCACACCTTCTTCCCATTCAAGAATACTCGTATGTAGGCAGAAACTACATAACGCTACCTGCTACGATCCTAACATAGTCCTTTTGCTTCGTTTACGTTCATACATCTGGTCATATACGCACGCTGGTTGCGAGTACAACGCACCTGACCTTTCTGAAGAACATCACCAATAAGATCACTATTATGTCCTCCTAGGGCCCGATGTTTCTAAATATCTTTTGTTAGTCGCCTTTCAGCAGTTACATATTGGTATTTATTTCTATAATCTTAATTTTATTCCAATCTTTCTAAACAGAAATTCATTGCTTCTACGTCCTATTTCAAAACGTAAAATTAAACGGTTTAAACATGGACGTAAAATGGTACATTTCTAAAAACTTATTAGGTATTTATTCAGGTCCGAAATTTCCAGAACTGCAAACACTTAAAAGTTCAACCGGTTATTTGATCGTAGGTATATTTAATCGTTAAATTCTCATTTTATTTGTTTTACGTGGTAAAACAGACATGGGTTTAATTGAAAATGTATCTTCAGGACAGTTGGGATTTGGAAGTTTTTAATGATAAAATTCCAGAGTCTAACCGATATTGAACCTTAGGAGGTTAACGACCCGTGAATTACATACCGACGTTTATTAGTTGCGTCGGCATCTACATCGTGACATGCGATCTACGTATCACATTGACGTCACGCAAAATCCTGCATCACGCAAGTAAAGTTTACCGCGCGTCCCGACATATTTAATGTCCCGACATAATTGTCGGGCAGTGAGAGAGGCTTCCTTATTTATTGAGTTACCCTGTCTCATATATTCATGATTTCAGTTGTAAAACATACCCAAATTTATTTCCATCATCGGAAAATAACATAACAGAAGCTCATTTATCTATAGCGATTTATTGCAATCGTCGGGCAGTTGCCCACCAAACACAACACCCGTCCCGTCGGAGGCTACCTACTCCCTTTTCTATGGAGTATGAGTGAACTTTACACCCTGTTCCCTATACCTTTATACAATAATTAATTAAAGCTAACGTTCTAACATAATATTTACCAAAAATAGAAAGAAAGTTCACGCATCCTCACACTTAAAGCCTGACATATGATTCGAGAGTAGTGGTCGCCCTGGGTAACGGCCCCGACCAACTTACGAGTTGTAATAGGTTGTGAGTTTGAACCAAGTCAGGCCCTTTACTTTATGTATCATAGCCACTGCTCTCAAAACGGTGAAAGAAAACATCGTGAGGAAACCGGCATGTCTTAGAACCAAAAATTCGAAGACATGTGACATCTACCAACCCGCACAGGGCCCGCGTGGTAGATTATAACCCACTTCTAGTGCAGCCCAGCAGTGGGAACATTATAGGCTGATTATGCTACATACGGTACGAGTTAATTTGCCTGTGGTGAGTATACGTTGGGCTTATTGGTGATTCGCTCGAATTAAATCGCCTGAAACGGGTGAATCGACACTTTTAAATAATAATTTTTTTTCTTGAGGCAATTTGCACGAAGTTCATTTATTTGTAGGCAAATGGACTACTCCAGAAATCGATTCATAAGTTGAAGTAACAATAAAAGTTGCATCGTCTAAAAAGTGTTAAAGCGATGCAAGCCATTTGTTGATTAAATTATTGTATGACACAGACCACACCCAAGCAAGAAACTTGCATCATGTAAATGGGACTTAAGACATACTGCTGCTCGATATAACCTTTATTAGCAGGCCATACTAAACGAAATCATTCATTGGAAGAAGTTCTCAAACTACCGTCTTATTACAAAAAACTGCTTAGGTACTGGTTTAAACCAAGACTTATAGGTCTAGGATTGTTACGGTAATAAAGCTAGTACCAGACTCAAAAAGCGTTCTTATTACAAAACGAAGACTTTTCGAGGATCAGTTAGTACCAAAGAAGGTTCATGGTTTAAATAATATCCACAGATAAGCAACAAAAATGGCATTCTTTCATTCGTTCACACAGGCTTTATTTGAAGCAACGTTCTGTTTCTCTAAATGTTGATAATACTAGTATTTCTGCGAACAGTAGACCTCGCGAGCACAAACATTTTTACAACAATTAATATACCACAAAAGTTATTTACAACGGGATATTTACCATGTTTTTTGTTTAAAACAAGATGTTTAATATACCTATCCAAATTATATTTTATTATTAACATTGAAATAAGTTCTCTTTGATACATATTTCTTACAACGGAATGCATGGCTGATTAATTGTCAATGTCAACGATAAGATGTCACGTCAATTATGTCTTAATTTTATTGTTTGTTTACTTTGGCTATCTACATAAATTAAGTAATTTTACAAAAACAGAATGACTGAAATAACAATGCTATTATAAGTGAGCTGATGACTATCACAATAACGTCAAGGGTTATCAATATCGAGAAAAAGAAGAAGTGTGGTTTTCGTAAAAAGTGCGGCACTGGATACAGCACCAAGTCAACGCTGCTGTACTTACAAACATCTATCGAAATTCATGAAGACTGGGCGAGAGGTGAAATGGTGATTCCTAAGCTCGCGGATAGTGCGTGATACATGACGTCGACTATTCGTGTGAACTTGTGAATATTGGTTATAATGTATTGTTTACGTGTAGTATTTTTTTAGTTATATAAGATTTACATTTAAAAAATTAAAATAAAAACATTTGAAATCTTTCGTTTTTTTTAAATGCTTTTGCAACAGTGCATCATGTTGGTGGTACAATAATAATAGGCGAGTAGGTAGGTATATCATTTGTTTCTAGTGATAAAAGAACCTTTACATAAATACCTTAGACTCATAAATAAATTCAGTGTACACCCAAGTATAAACAACAAAAACGTATTCACACTACACATGGGAGTTTAGTTTTGGTCATGGGTGCTTCTTTGTAACATCTAAACACAACTCCAGCCGGCCAAAATTCATGTGCTGACATCCATATAATACAACAAGGAATTACAATATATACAAGCCCGCCGTACTGCCGTTCTGACCCGCGCCCGACAAATGACAACCCCGCCTTGTGTGTGTGTTGAGCTTTACTGTGACATGGTTTGTTCGCGAGTTGAATCCAACTTATCTACGTAAAGAAGGGAACAAACAAAGACACCTGTGGCGAAAAACCACCATCACCTCCTGAGGACTTGGAAATAATGATGATTGCTCCTCACGTCATTGAAGTTGTCTGGATCCTGGATTTGTGCTCGGTTGATGGCAATAGGCTCGCCCCCTATTACATGAGACAAACATAACTGGCGAAATGTGGGTGTACTATTTACATGGTACACCTCTGCCTAACCCTTCGGGGAAAACAGGCGTGATGTTAAATGACTACGATAGCGATGCATTGGTAAATAAAATTTCATATACAGTTCATATAACATTTAATTAAAATTGATTAATTTTAGATACTTTACATTATTTATGTAGGAAATGTGTCTGTGTGTGAATATGTGTCCATTCTATTGGCCCAATTACTGTAGGAAAATAAGCAATACAGTGGAATTCCCTAATGCTTTCCTCCTGTTCATTTGGAGTAATAGGCATTTTATAAATCTTCGGGACATCCATGACGAGCTTTTACATGTTTTGCTGAAAACTAGTTGAGACACACCATGTTAATCAGCTGTATCGTCTTGAATCTACGAATAAAACAATAATATTAGTATATTATTTGGATTTTGTCTAATGTTAGGTTAGTATTGACCAAGGTTAGGTACTTACATACTTAATGGCGAGCCTAGTTGCGTAATGTGCAAACCACTTGCACTTCAGGACTCAATGAGCATCCTCGAGGGTCGTGGGATAAATCCTCATGTAAAAAATCCACTAGTTTTTCTCCAAAACGTTTTGTGAACCTACACTTTTTCTAAAATCTTCGTCACTCAATTCAAAAGGATTCACACGACGACGATGCCGAGACGTCTCCAGCATATCCAAATCTTCAAAATCCATCAAGATAACCATATTAATATCCATTTTTAACGATTTTTGTATTATTTGACACACAACATTAATCAACGCAAACGTCAAATAAATAAGTACCAAAGATAAACTAGGGGACTCGGCGGACTAACTTTAGTACCATAGATAGTTCAGTAACTATAGATAAACTTCATTTTATAATAACGTTTTATTTAGTCATGGGACTAAAGCTAGTACTAATTCCAGTACCAAATTTAGACCGTGTTTTGGAATAAGACGGTTTATCTAAAAAACTAATTATAAAGAAAATAGATTTGACGTTTTGTATGTTTGTTTGTAATGAATAAACTCAAAAACTACCACAGCGATTTTAATCATTCTTTCACCAGTAGAATGCTATATTATCACTGAGTAACACAGGCTACAATTTATAAAGATATCACGCGGGCAAAGCCGCTGGCGGAAGCGAGTTTCAAATAAACCAATTACAGGCACTTTTGAATTGTCAAGGGGTCGGTCAGTCAGAAAGATGAAGCTCATTCCACAGCGTACTAGGTACCTGTAGAGAAGAACGAGCAAGAAACTCCACGGACACTCTTTTAAATCAAAATATCTTTACAAAATATTGATTCTTATAAATCACTATTTTATAAAAAGATTAGTAACTGATCTGTTCTAAGGCTAAAAAGTTTATTCAAAGCACTTTTTAATATAAACATAATCAACACTTTCACCTCTCAGTTGAAACTGCGTTCCAAATAACAAAATATCTATAAAATATCCTTAAAATATCATTATTAGTAACGAAAACATACAAAACTCGCTAACATTTTCTTGCAACCAATTATCAATTAGAACCGCGATACCGATATCGAAACGGAGATCCGATAACATAAAAACATTAAAATCACTCTTGAATTCGATGTACCTACCCATTGTTTTTGGACTGTACTCGGATTTTCCGACAAAGGGTCTATCTGACCCAATTAGAGACTTTCTACTATTACGGAACTTCGATCGTGGAGGCACAAGATCCATAGGTACAGAAAGAAGGTCAGTTCCATATAACAGCGAAAACAGGCATACGCGCAAATTGACGCGTAGGTACACGGCGAGATAGGGCATACGGTGGAGGTCTGTCCGGCTTGGGCAGAGCACTGCCGTGTCCTCATGGAGGCAATCGGTGGCGGTGATCTCTTGCGACCGTCCCTGGTCCAGGCCATGTTACGGAGCGAGAGGGCATGGCAAGCCATCACCTCCTTCTGCAAAGCAGTAATGCTCGCAAAGGAGGAGGTAGAACGCGTGAGTGAGAGGAAAATTTCGCACCCTCATGCCCCTAATCGTCGCAGGAGACGCCCTAGGCGTCGGAAAGCGCAGGCCGATTCCCGACCACCGTGGGCGCGGTCTTGCGGACGGTGAGCAATTGGTAGCTCGCCGTCTAATAAGGACCAGGCCCGGGTCGACGGCGCGTTGTGTTCCACGCGCGCCTCAAAGAGATGTCAGTAGAACTGACAGGGTCCGCTAGGGACGACGTCTGCTGGGGTCGCAGGAAAGTCCGAAAGGGTACCGTGGCCCCTGGCAACATACAGACAACTGAAGGAACATGGGTGGATTTTAGTCTGCAGGAGTCTGACACACCCTTCCGCTCCGCTCAGAGTGGGAGAAGTTATTTGATAAAGTCCCACAAAAAAAAAAAAAGTTACACGGCGAAATCACCAACCGAAATTAAAAATCTGTTCTGTATTTGGAAAAAAACTAAGTTATAGAGTAAGTTAACACAGTTCTGCTGTGCTTTGCAATTATTATTATTACGAACACGTAATTTCCAGAAATTTAATTTCGTAAATGCAAAATATTACACAGCTTAATGTTTATTGCAAATCACAGTGAATAATTTTATCGTAAAAGTTTAGTCAATTCTGCAAGACATACTTACTTAAATAAGAAAAGTTATTTACTTTTCTTAAGTAAAATGAAAATGATTAAGTATTATAATTTTAACTCATTCGCTATACAGTGTTTTAATGTTTATTTATTACAAACTTTTGCCCGCGGCTTCACCCGTGTGGACGTCGGATATTATCCCACGGGAACGTACAATCGGGATAAAAGTATCCTGTACTAACCCAAATCATGGCCTATCCGTATATTAGTTCAGCCGTTAGGGAGTGAAAAGGTAACAGATAAACAGATAACAAATTGTAATAACTTTTGACCTGGGTGGACCGATTTTAATGAAATAAAGACTATTTATGTCAATTTTAAAATAACCCCTATTTTAGCTCCTTGAGGAGGATTATAAAAACGCTTTTATTTGTAAAATTGTGATTGTAATTCGTTATTATTCGTACGTATGGCGATTTCAAACGAATGTAAGTAGCGAATGCAACTGCACTCGCTGTATGCAGACTAGCGTTGCCAGACGTCCCGATTTTTAAATCAAAATTAAATGTACCGCGAGGGACAGGCTCTTATATCTTAATAACTTGATGTGCGTGCAATATGCTGAGGAAGCGCGGTCGCATGGCACAGACAAGTGTGGACTGGCCGCCCACCCAGCCGTAATCTCATTAGCTCCTTAGATTATATTATTTGAAACACCACATTTTTCTAATTAATAAAACTTTTTTTAATTTTGACTTTTGCTTTTTATTCGTTTTATTCAGAAGACTAAGAAGACTCAACTACCTAACGAATAGAGTACATAAATCTGATTTAAAATATCATATTTTTATTAAAATATAATTATTTTCTATGGCTATTTTTGCTATCTATTGTTACGTAAACTTAACTTAAATTTCAAATAAAAAGAAAATATTTAAAAACTTCTGATTATTCTATATGTTTTTTTTTACTATGTCCCGCTTTCGACGAAAGAATCCCGCTTTTTCACTCAAAAAGTTTCAGTATCTCGAAATAGCAAAAAAAAAAAACTGGCACCGCTGATGCAGACGCATATCTATGTGTCTGTGTTTTCGCTCGTACCTTCTGTACTTATTTGATTAGTGGCAATAGGAGGGTTAAATGGGAGACGTGTTTCGACGTTTTTGGCCAGACAAATTAATTTGTGGGGTTCGAAAGGTTCCACGTGTATTGTACTTGATATAAATATACGTCAAACTTGACGCGAGTCTTGATAAAGAAATAAGGGATTCCCTTTTGCATGTAACATGCAGTTACATGTCACTCGCTGCAGTGTTTTTTTCTTTTCTTTTAATACTATTTAATGGCATCGAGTTCTTCTTAATGTTACATAATATTTTGTATCAAGTTATAAAAGACATTAAAATTTACTTAATAGGGAACGTTTTACGGATAATTACATAAGTATTTACCAAAATCTCTTTCTGAATAAAAAAAATATGAATAAAGAATTCTCACATTTATTATGAAAAAATCATTCGCAGACTTTCAAAGGGCTAATATGTATATAATAAAGTATATTTGTATGTTTGTATTCAAAGATTTATATATTAAAGTGATATTACTTGAAGCCTCGATGCGTAGCCTTAGAAGATTCGTCTCGTGATAAAACCAAATGATTTTTCGACAAGAGATAAAGTTACAGAATATTATATGATATGTTGTTTATAATTTTCTGTTCTTTAAATATGCTTGTATGACATGTGTGCTCTACACAAGAATAGGTTTTAAATTTAAGAATAAAAGTAAATTAATACATTTTACTTAAGTTTACTTTAAATTTAATTAATTTGCCTTGCCAATAGGTTTACTCACACAGAAAACTTAATTTCTTTTTCGTGAATTTCATAATTGTTATCTTTCGTAAAATTAATTACTTGACATTGACTTTTACGATCCATTTCACTCGAATCAATGCGCTATTTTGAAGTAGTCCACTTAGAGCACCCGTCCGAATAGCACTTGCAACTGAGCAGCCTACTGCTGGGATGTATTTGTTTTAGAGGACGTTATTAATTGAAAGATATCGATAAAACAAATATAGTATGTAAGTAAGTATGTGTAATTAATAAACATTCTAGTGATTTTTATCGATATCTTTCATTTAATAATGTCCTGTAAAACAAATACATCCCAGCAGTAGGCTGCTGAGTCGAAGGTGCTATTCGGACGGGTGCTCTAAGTAGACTACTTTGCTATTTACATCTTCAACGCCGTCAATTATCCCCTCCGCTGATAATCCCTCCGCTAAAAATAGTTCGAACAAAGTCGAGAACCACAAAAACAAAAGATAACGAAAATAGTACTTCACTTGTTTCTTCGGGTTAATTTTATTTTAGGCTGTTGCTCTATGCCCCAAAATACGGACCTAAACTAAATTAGCCTTTATTCCTGCTACCTACAAGATTCGTATTACTTTGCTTTTATGTTTTAGGCAAGTTTCAGTTCATCTCTTGTAGTTTTATGTAGACAAGATCGAAGCATCTATTTAAATTCTAAGATAATTTATCTGCATTTTGAACTTTAATGAATATTATGTGACCTTTTTATAAAAGTACTGTTTAAGATGAGAGCTCTAATCGTAAACATTACAAAATTTAGAACTGGATGATTATCTCTTTTTAGGGTTCCGTACCTCAAACAGAAAAAAACGGAACCCATATAGGATCACTTCGTTGTCAGTCTGTCTGTCTGTCTGTCAAGACCATTTTTCTTAGGAACGCGTGAATATATCAAGTTGAAATTAAATCAAATACGTAGGTCTACGGTCCCTTGGAGCTCTAAAAAATTAAGCTTCTAAGTTAACGCAATAAAAAAATACGGTACTTACCTAGAATAATGAAATTTGGCAAAAGGCAAGGTCTTACAACACAAGTAAAGGAAAAAGTCTGAAAATCGTTAATTTGTAGTTTTATCACAACAAAAAATATTTTTTTGCGATCACAAACTTACATTTGCAGTTGGAGAGAGATACCGTATATCGATGTATGGGAGAACACTTTTCAACATCAAAGTTAAGTTTGTTTTTGAGGTAAATTTATTCCTAACTACGGAACCCTTCATTATGCGTGGTCCGACACGCACTTGGCCGGTTTTTTTAAATTTATATTCACCTATGATAAATGGTTCGACATTCTTCCCGTTTCTGGACAAAAAATTTGCGTTTACATTAAGTTCTCCTTTAATAGACCTTTTCATTTTGAGGTTTCTGTTTGGTCCCATTCCTCTAAGTTTTTATGACCATTTTATATAGGTTTTTGATTGCTTCTGGGCCTGCGTTAATTTATTCTTTATTGCGCCACTTTGAGTTTTCATTTTAAGGGCGAAATTAAAATATTTTCTGTAATGACACGTGCCGGATGGGGTTCGTTAAACTCCGTTGGCATTTTCTCGCGTAAAATTCCTTACTTTATCTATTCGTCCTTTTAGTCCAGGAAAACTCATTATGTTGTAGTAGGATTTCATCGACGAAACTCGCTAGGCCTAATATTATTAACTTAGGAATATTCTTGTAGATTTTATTGACGTACGAAGGGTTCTAAGTCTTATCTTTTAGGAATATCAAAGGAAAAACGCAATATTCTTCTTGAAAATGTAGCCTCATTTTCGTTTACGTTAATACCTATTGTAATAATAACCACCATCGTTCTAACAACATGAACTTCATCAATAACATCCTCCGCTCAACTGTCGATTTGCCTTTAGAAAGAAAGAAAGAAAGAAAGAAAGAAAGAAAGAAAGAAAAAGCATTTATTGAGACTCGCACAGGAAATCACAAATTAAACTAAACATCTTCAATAAGAACATTAATAAATATAATAAAAAAAACAATAAAAAAAAACAAAGTAAAATTAAATAAAAACAGAAGGTCCTGTACGAGGCCAAAAGGCTCCTATCTCAGCATTAGCTGCGACATTTAAAAATAAATAAATGTCGCAGCGCTGGTATTCTGATAGGGCCCGAAGAAGTCGATAACAATAAAAATTGTACAGTGTCTCGTTAGTGACAGTGAAACTAATATAGACAAAACATCTTCCGAAAAGCCCGCAATATCATCAATACCCCTTAAAACTTAAATATCATCAAGACAAAAGGCCACAATTTCGCACATAACACAAAGCCCACAGACCCTTACTTCGCAAATCCGACACATTTATCATGTCAGTCCTAAAGCAAGGAATTCTATTATCCCCGAAGACATACGTTCATTTGATTACGCCCAATTGAAAATCGGTGGAACGCACGTTTCAATTTCCGATGGAAGAAATCATCGGCATATACTCGATGTGACGACTGAACGTTGAAAGTGAAAGTTCAACTTTCTAATGTCATTTTGGAAAGAGGTGTTTGAAAGACTGTGACAAGTGACGGTATGTCAATCTAGAAGATTTTGAATGAAAAGAGAAATTTTATGAAGGTGATATTGATGACACCGACGAGCATTAAAGAATCATAGGTAAGCATATTCATTGAAAAAAAAAAACTGGATATTTAGGTCTAAATAAAATGAGGTCTGGGACGCAACCTGTGTCGACACCCTCGCGCCATCCCATCTTCCTAGCACGGCGAGTTGTGCTGGGGCGGCTGCTGCAGGTGCAGAAAACCTCAAACGGCGCAAATATAACAACCTTACCGGTAGCTATATTTTTGAATCGTTTGGGATTGAAACACTAGGGCCATGGGGTCCGAGTGCTCATCGATTATTCCGGGACATCGCCAAGCGGTTGGTTGACTCTTCACATGACCAAAGGGTTGGCCAATTTTTAGGCCACAGAATTAGCATTGCCATACAACGTGGCAATGCTGCCAGCCTTTTGGGCACCTTTCCCACTGATAGCGATTCGGATGAATTTTTTGATGCCCAATGATTTGTTCGTATATTTTATCTAATTTTTTCCTCTGTATATAGTTAGTTCTATTTACTTGCACACTAATATTAAGGTATTAATGTTTAAAAAATAAAAAGTAAGAACAACTGTGAAGCCACCGAGGAAAGAAAATGATAACAAACAAACATTTTTTCAGGCAGAACATTGTTAATACAACACAAGTCTACATTGTTGATAATGATTCCGTTATATATTATACAGCTTAAGACATCTCAAGGGAAATTTACAGAAGTCTTAATAGCTGTGAACGCATCGCAGGTTTTCGAGGTATAACGTATTACGCACAAATTTTCCTTAATCGCCTGTTTCTAACAATAAATTCTGGCCGTAGACCCAAGCTTAGCAGGGGATATCCCTCTTTATCCGCTGGTGTCATAAGAAACAAGTTAGGGATTACTTGAAGCGGATTGGTGGAAGATGCACGGTATTACATAGATGCTGGCACAACTAAACAATACTTTGATCTATCTATGTACGCTAAAAGATTTGTATTTTTGTTTCCAATTAACAAACTCAAAAACTACTGGACAGATTTTAAAAATTCTTTCACCAGAAGAATGCTATATTATCACTGAGTAATATAGGCTATAATTTATAAATATATCACGCGTGCGAAGCCGCTGGCGGAAGGTAATATTTTATAATATAACTAGAGACTCAGCCTTGCTTCGCATCTCTTGACAAAACATCGATATTTCTTTATAATATTTCAGTTAAATATTAATGTAATATACACAAACCTTTGACCGAAATGGTGGTGATAAACTGCATCAAAATCCACTGTGCAGTTTAAAAAGTGTTAGCCGTCACACAGATAGACAGGAAAGCGACTTTGTTTTTATACTATATAATAAAATAAATTCAGACAAAACCCATATTAGATAGATAGATAGATAGAATATTCTTTATTATGTACACCATAAAAATTACAGACATTAATATACATAAAACACATTAACACACTAATATACATTATTATTACATAATAAAATAAAATTTCGCAAAACTGCCACTGAATATATTAGAATAAAATGTGAAAATGTAATTAAAATAAACGAAAATTAAAGATTCAAATTGTATAAGGTCACAAAATTAAATAAATAATTGTATAGGTTATAAAGATAGAAAAATCTCATCTCATCTCTCATCTTGATATATACTAACGATGGTCAATGTGGCACCCGATGCTACATTTGGTTCCAACAATTGATGCTAGGGAAGTATTGTCATAACTACCCCGTTTGGCAAACATTGATTATTGTAATTTCCTTCAGTTAGTTTGATCATACTGCTTCTCATTCAATGAAAATATAATCACGAAAGGTCATAACATAACATAGCTGGAAAAGCCATTCCGTTCCATTTTATGCTGATAGAAGGCTCAATATGTTCGCCAATGTTTAGAACCATAGCCTATCTCATACCACTGCGAAGCTGGGAATTGGTAACGCCTACGCATCCATCGACTTTTCTAAACGCAAGCTTTTTAGAAAATGGAGGTAAATTCTGATTTATAGCAATACTTTTCATCGGCACACTTATTTGTTTTAGAAAATCTTTACGTACAAACTGTTTACACCTTAGTGTCTTATATATTACTAGGTTTTGCCAACCCCTTTCGCACGCTTGGAGGTCGGTAAAACCTTTTATAAACTTTCTCCATGCAAAAATACATGTGCCAACTTTCATTGTGATCGGTCAAACGGAGTTCTAGTTTATCAATCTCATTTAACCTAACATCCATTTTATATATGTATATATAGGTAAGATTGGTACTAACAATATATAAATATCGATATCTACCGAATGCGTGCTGCCACAACATCGCCTAAAACCCATAACAGTTCCGAAAAACTAACATTAACTTTTACAGCTCTTTTATAGTTCAGCTTTTATTTTACCAACTTTTCTGGTCACGGATCGAATGTAAACGGTACAATACTGCAAAAGGCTCGAGGGAAAATAAAACTAGAAGCTTTCAAGAAATCTTAAATTAGATTTGTTTCTTAGGATAGCGTTAAACGCTATCTATCTAGCTCTTTGCTCTCGTAGTGCAGGAGAGAATCATGAAGTTCCTACGGATAGTATAGATGGCAAAGAATCGTGTAAATGAAGATAGATCTTATAAAGCGTAGAGAGTTCGTTTTGATTTGCGATTTTATTTTCTGTAAGAAGGTAAAGGTGAAGAGTATTCTTGCTGGTGTTTGCGTAGATAAGTTCAAGCTTTTAGAGGTGTTGAAGTAAATATTCAGTGAAATAATAGTAAGAGTGTCTATCAATCAAGATCCGCTTGATGTGAAAGGCCTGTCCAGTGGACATATAAAGGGCTTGTAGGAAAAGAAAAAGTTAAGTAAATGTTTACGCCTTCAATTTTTTTTTCTTTTTGTAGAAGTTGAAATTTATAAATTACTCTTAACAACTAACATAGCTTTTATAAAAGAAGTGTTAAAATTACAAATTCCGCTGCTGTCTACGCCCCTCGGTCAAGCTAAGCGTGATTGACTGTTTCTCTCATTAAAACAAAGTCGTTCTACTCGTTCTATTATACTATCAGTAGTTGTGTGGTTTCTTTTCTTAAAGATTAAATAACTATTGGTGTTACCACAACCAAAGTATTGTCACATAGCCATCCATTACGCAGTCAATCTCGATCGAGATTGATTGCGTATGTGTAAGGGCTGCAAAATTTGGATTTTTTGACAAAACAGTGCGTTGAACAAAAGATTAAGTTTGTTCTATAGTTCCGCAGGTTCCGGATAAAGTATATAGTACCTGGTTGACCGAGCTCTGCTCTGGTGAAAATAGATAAACATATCGTCCAGGTATCCAACGTTGTATTACATTCCCGAGGCTGTGAAAATTAACAAAATGAATTTTCCCAGATATGAGACCTAGCTAGATCGATCTTTCATCGAAATTGTTAGAGCTGTCTTCGAGAACGTGATTACAAATATATATGTATACATATATATACAAATGTTGCTCATTTAATAGTATAGGATATTATTCTCAGTGTCACTAAATCCTGATTTACATGGTACGACTTTATTGCCTGTGGCATACTTTTTGTGGGAAGCAACAATAAAAGTTACACCAAATTTTATTGTATGTCAGAGGCAAGAACTTGTACCGTGTAAATTGGGCTTAAGGTATGGAAGTCCTTGTCACCCTGGTTACCTTGCTTGGTTACCAGGGTGTCTACAAGACACGAGAACCTAATAAGGTAACGTCCAGGCAAGCGTACAACGTCGTTGAACTCGTCAATGCTTTGCCTATACCAGGTGAGATAGTAGTGAAACATGAGCCAATACCTACAATATTTAAAGCAAACCTATACAGATGTGGTAAAAAATATGATGTTCTAGCTTCTGCCCGGGACTTCATCTGCGTGGACAATATACAAAAATTAAAAAAAAAAAAGTGTCGTAAAAATGTTAACACACAGGATACTTTTTATCCAGGTTATAAAACTATCTGTGTGAAAAATTTCATCTAAATTCGTTCAGCCGTTGTTGCGTGATTGAGTAACTAATATTGATACATACAAACTTTCATATATATAATATTAGTAGGACTGATATACTAGACAGTAAAAAGATACAAAATATATAGAATGACTTTGAAGATTGCTATATCCAATCAATCTGCCTAGCCTTTTCCCAACTGTATTGGGGTCGGCTTCCAGTCTAACCGGATGCAGCTGAATACCAGTATTTAAATGGAGCGACTGCTTATCTGACCTCCACAACCTAGTAACTGGGTAATACGATACCCCTTGGTAAGACTGGTTGTCAGACTTTCGGGAAGAAGATTGCTATATCCATTTCTGTTAAAATTTAAAAATGAAAAAAAAATGCAACCAACCTTGTAACCCCGTCGACATTAATCTCAAATGACTTTAGATGCAAAAATACAAATAATAAATTAGGAGAATAATTTCCAAGAAAGCAAGAAAAAATATAGGTTAGAAGAAATAACGATCCGAATTTTCATTTCATCTTCTCTAAATTATAACATATCCAAAGAGTGATAATTTAAAATGCATGGTGCATACCTAATGTTTTATTAAATGCAGTTTAGAATTAATTACCTCGTATAAGATAGTCTAAGATATGGCAGGTTAGGCAGGTTAGACTTCCTGCTGTAATGTATAGGTTGGTTAGGCTTCCTGCAGTAACGTATTCCAAATATAATGTAGAAAATTATTTAAAAAAAACATTTATTTTGTAAATAGTTTCAGGGTATGTCGGTATTTCACTATTAAGTACGTTATTTCATTATACTTATAAGGTTACTTTTGGCCACTGATAAGCTTGACATTTATATCATCATGCACGAAGTGTTTAAATGCCACTGACGATTTAATTTAATCACGTTTTTTTTTTTTTACATTTATAACCAAATCTGTCAACATTTCTGCAAATACCGAAACAATTTTGAATTTAAATCTTTTTCTGATGTTACAGAATCTACGAAAGAATCCATCAAGACGACAAATTCCATCTGAGACACCAAAAAACCTCTATCAAACGCAAAAATCATGAAATTACTCACATTCACCGTGTCTCGTACTCTCGCGGGAACGAACAAATCACTCGAACACACTATTGACACAACACACAAGTTTAAACACACTGAATCAATTGGAAAACACTGCACTCGACTGCACTCCGTCCGCCCGTCAACATACGATCACCGTGTCTATATTTTGGCTATTTTTTCCTTACGCACGTGTTTCGTAAAGGATCGCGCCGAACCGAGGCTCGCAAACGTTCGGGGTATACTGAAACGTGCGGGCCGGGCCGTGCGCTCGGTTACATCTGTCTCTTTCTAGCGCGTCAGTTTGGAGGTTACTTGTGTCTTCCCTCTCGCTCCCACGCCCTGAAAGTGTACGGAGAGTACTCGTAATACGTATAGGTCAATATGAAAGCTCCTCGGGTGCTGGAAGCTGCAGTTAGGGTGGATATGTTTAAGGGTTTTGTGAGGATATGTCAAGTTATGTCATAGAAGGAGTTGAGTTTTGGGGATTTGATTAGAAGTCGTGTTTTGTAGTTCCGTATAGTGTTTTTTTTTATTCTTGAATGAATTAATTTAATTTTTTATTGTTGTGGTTTATAGAAGTAACAGATTGTAAGATAACAAATGCTAACACCAAAATTAAAATCATTTAAGACGATAATCCTTGACATTTTTTTTTAGTAAGCTAGTAATTTACTGATATACCAAACTGACAACGAGGTCTTGAAAATCATAAATCTATTATTTATAAAATTTTAGTAACTTAGTACAGTACCGTCCAATTTTAGAGAAAAAGCATTGACAATTTTTTTATATTTGTCTTATTATTTTCTCACTATAACTTCACCAAAACTCCAACATTATTACCCTCTACACTCAAACATACAGTCCCACGATCACCTCTCAAAAGTGCCCACCCTACTCAATCCGGCTCGTATCAACGACTATACGCATGCGCAGAACAAACGTCGCCTCGAAGGTTCGTCACACACCCCTGAAAATTAATTATTCCCAACACTAAACTGTAACCGTTTCTCTGATACATTTTTATTTACATTCTTTGATGGTCTTGATTTTAATAAATTGTTCAATAAAAAATCATTTATCGAAAAATCATGCCAGTATTTTCTGTAGGGATAAGTAGAAGTGTAACAGTTTACGGACTATAGTTTGCGAGCCTATTGTCATTGACCGGGTTTATACCCAAAACTGCGAGCTTCAATTAAGAATTTCTTAAGAAGGTCGAACCCAGGTTCCCTCGCTCACTTCCTCTTCTGACTTCTAGACCAATGAGACAGCAAAATACATAATAATTGTCCTACAGGGATTTAATATTATACAGAAAAGCAAGCTGAAGTGGCCATAGGCCGGCCATATTAGCCGTAGAACCGATGACCGTTGAGGTAGATGTGTTGTTGAGTGGAGACCGCGAATCGGCAAACGTAAAGTAGAATGCCCTCAGGCTAGGTGGAGCGACGATCTTCGCAGGGTGGCCGGTAGCAGCTAGAAGAGAGTTACCGAGAATTGTGCTGAATGGTCTGTTATTGGAAAGGCATGTCCAGCAGTGGACTGCTATAGGCTGATGATGATGATGGTTATACAAAAAAGTATTGACCACTTGCTAATTGAGTACTGGAGGTACATTTTAACTTCGAAGTACTTCTATAATGGTAGTGTAAGTAAAAATCTACTTACACTACCTGACAATGAAAAGGTCATATTATAATAAATTTGAAAAAAAGCCTGTAATCTATCGGGTCAATAACAAACCCTTAAGAATCTGTTTACTGTAAATCTTTCTTCAACTTTTTTAAGAGACGTGTGAGAAAACGTATGAAGACTTTAGCTTTTAGCGCTCCGTCTTCTGCTTCTTATTTTCGTGTGGTTAGTGTAGTAACCTGGTGTCGGATTTTTTTTAAAGCCGCCCATGTGGGCTCCTGACTTGACTTCATATGCCGTCGAGAAGTATTTCTCAGGCATGCCAGTTTCTTCACGATGTTTTCCTTCACCGTTTTTGAAGCAAGTGATAATTATACAATACGCACATGAATCCGAAAAGTCAGAGGTGCGTGCCTTGGGTTCGAGCGCTCCGTCACTACCCAAGACACCTCAAGAAATTCCTTCAATTCTAACCTAAATACCGTAAGGTGTCAGAACGTTTCGTAGAATGTATACCACCCTCTCAAGGTAAATGGACCGAGGTAATCAGATAAGTATCTACTCTTTCTTTGATCGAAACAATGTCACCAACATTCAAATGTCCAAGACAGCCCCCTTTCCGACTAATTGAAAAACAAAATTGGACCGGATGATCTCTTACACAAAGTTAATTCATTATTGTTTATTTTGCTTTAGCGGCACCATCTTTTGGCGGTGGCGGCGTGCCAGTGTTTCCAAGTATTTTTTCAATATTTTTCCTCTTTTAATTACGTTGAAGTGCGAAGACTTTTTTGTTGATTATAGATAATTAATTTTGGGCGGATGCCTTTGTTATTGAAAATGGGGTATTGATTTAGAGATTTTATAAGGATTTGAATTTGATTTTGTTGTTAAAAAAAGCGTTAGTTGTCTTCTAACACTTAGATTATTAGTTATTTTTACTTCGATGGTCCTAGTTTATCATTTGTGACTTCAAGTTACAGCTTTATTAGCTATATGTAAATTGACACACCTTTTATGCCTGGAGGCTTTCATATTAAACTTGCTGGCTTGCGTATTAAGTTCTGTCTCGTTTTTATTTTCGCTTGAGTATAGATTTCGATGTTTTTGTTGGTATATTTGCGTGTGCTAGCTGACTTATTATAAGCAAAAAAAAACGTGTGGCACTCGGGGACTGCCGTGGTAAAACTATTGCATAGCATTTGTAACCTCTATGACAACGTCACGTTGTCATGAGAACCGTCATTACATGGTAGGCGGAGTGACCCCTCACTCTGTTAGATTTTATTTTCGTAACGTTACGGAATTTCTTGATTCGGTCGCCGCGCTCAAAGCCCGCGATAAAAGCTATGCAATAGCTTAATAATTTAATTTAATGTTTTGTGTTGCGTAATCTAAATTATTTTGCATAAGTTAGTACTATTGTATTGAATCAAGTTTTTCTAGCCGCACAGACAGCTGTGCTGCTGGGGAGTTTGTTGCGCCACTTCTTCTTCCTAGCTAAAGCACTAGGAAGTGGTGAAGGGTGGGCGTTTTTGGGGGACTGTCTTCGGCGATTCTCAGCTTACTTAGAATAAATGACTTTTGAATTTAGTAAAAGACTTTTACTATTTCTTTTTTAAAACCAGCCAAGTGTAAGTTAGACTCGCACACGAAGGGTTCCATACAGTATTAAGATCGGACAAAAATCGCCGAAAAAAACACGTTTGTTGTATGGAGATCTTTAATTATTAACTTTATTAAATTTTTGGGTTCCGTTTGGCACCCTTCGGGTACGGAACCCTACAAAGGACATGTTAGCCCGGCTAACCCAAAAATATTGTCCTTCCTATAGACCAGGAGGTTGTTTTGGTTCGAACCGTTTTTTTAAAATAAATTAACGGGAAAGTAAAATATCTCAATACAATCAAAAAATTTATTTAGACTCTTATTTGTCTAGTCATCTCAGTCGAATGCTGAAACTGCATCTGGCAGTATCATCATTCACACAATCCATCCATCAGTTTAGTCTTCCCCTACACTTAAGGTTGGTATAAAACGTCAATGGTTTATAAAAAAACCCGTCCTACGCAAACACATGTAGACGTCATTTTAATCGAGAGATCGATCACATCGCAAATGAATCATTGTTGCGAGTATAATTAAAACACGCAGCTCCGTCCAATCACTGTATCCGTCATCTATCATGTTCGGGCGTCGATCGATCGACAGATTTTATTTATTATTATACTCAACGTGGCAGGTTTTGAGAGGAAAAATATAATTTTATTTGGCAGCAAAAAGGTTTACCTACATAAAAGTGGTTTGAAAGGCTTTTTTTCTTAGCCATTATTGTCCCACTGCTGGGCAAAGGCCTCCCTACCCTCTTTCCACCTCTCTTTGTCAGCTTCCAAGGTCCAATCTTTCTTAAAGGAGTCCAGCTCATACCGCCATCTCCGTCTGGGTCTGCCACGATGTCTTCGGCCACTAAGCGGGACCCACTGGGTCGTAAGTTTGGCCCATTGATCGTTTTACATGCGGCAGATGGTCCAGCCCAATTCCATTTAAGCATGGCAGCTTTTCCGAGCGACATCAGTTATTTTAGTGATGGAACGGATTGTTGTATTCTTAACCCGGTCCACAAGTTTAATACCAAGAATACTCCGAAAGGCTTCTATTATAATAATTACTACATGAAATAATGGTTACTTGATAAGTTTTAAGGTATGCTTGCCGCGGTTAGCTCTTCGATGGGTGATAACAAAGTTGGTTAGTTGGTTTAGTTTTGTATGTATAAGATAAGTATTTTTAGGATTCCGTAGTCAACAAGGAACCCTTATAGTTTCGCCATGTCCGTCTGTCTGTCTGTCCGCGGCTTAGCTCAGAGACTCTTAGTACTAGAAAGCTGTAATTTAGCACATCACACCATAAAATAAAATATTTTTTTTAGGGTACTCTCCTACACATAAAGTGGCGATGTTTTTTTATCGTCTATCCCATGGTATGGTATGTCGTTGCAAAGGTCGTTTAAAAATATTGTGGGTGAGTTAAAATCATTTTTTGATTCAGGGATCCATCATCATCATCATCAGCCTATAAATGTTCCCATTGCTGGGGACACAGGCCTCCTCTCAGTGAGAGGGAGTTGGCCGTAATCCACCATGCGGGCCCAGTGCGGGTTGGTAGATGTCACATGTCTTCGAATTTTTGGTTCTAGGACATGCCGGTTTCCTCACGATGTTTTCCTTCACCGTTTTTGAGAGCAGTAGTGATGAAATAATTTACACAAAGTAAAGCGCCTGTACGAACCTACGACCTACAACTCGTAAGTCGCGGCCGTTACCACTGGGCCACCACTGCTCTCATTCAGGGATCCGTTTGCGATATATTAAGCATTAAAGTGCTAATTTTTCTAATTTTTGTTAGATTCAAGTAGTGTGTGTCCAGCTATGTAAATGGTTATTCTTGGATAAGTGAATAAATTCACGGCTGTAGTATATATAACGAAGTTAAAAGGAAAACTATTACAGCTAAGTAGGCTCTACAAGTTAACGAGTGATAATCGAGCAACTTACATTTCGTCACTCGGCATCCAATACCGCGAATGTGACATTTTTGACGAAAATCAGATTTTTGTTTAATTTCATTCTACACGTTCAAATACATGATCCTGTATTTAAAATTGATTTTCGTCAAAAATGGCACAATCGCGGTATTGGATGCCGAGCGACGATTTGCAATGGACGATCTGGAATATATGGGTGAACATGTTTTTCAACTACAATGTTAAGTTTGTTCTTGAGATTAATTCATCCTAGCTACGGAACCCTTCATTGTGCGTAGTCCAATACGTACTTGGCAATTTTGGTAATACAATTTTTATAGTTCAGTTTTAAGGTCAGACCGTAGAAGCACCCGCAGGAGGAGACGCCCTGGGCGTCGGGAATCACAGGCAGATTTCCGGTTACCGTAGGCGCGGGCTTGCGGACGGTGAGCAATGGGCAGCTCGCCGTCCGATAAGGACCAAGCCCGGGTCGACGGCGCGTTGTGTTCCACGGGCGCCTCAAAGAGATGTCAGCAGAATTGACGGGGTCCGCTAGGGCCAATACCTGCCGGGGGTTCGAAGAAAACCGATAGTGACATCGTGGCCCCCCGGCAACATGGCAACTGAAGGAACACGGGTGGGTTTTAGTCAGTTAGAGTCTGACACGCTCTCCCGCTCCGCCCAGAGCGGGAGAAGTTATTTGATAATTTCCCACCCAAAAAAAAAATAGGCCGTAGAAGCACAAAACTGGTCGAAGTGGCGGTGCTTGGAGAGGCCTATATCCAGCAGTGAATCTCTTTCGGCTGAAATGATTATGATGATGATGTTGAAAGCCAGTTAGTAGAATTTCCATATAAATAAAAAAAGGTACACACGGCTTCATACCAAGCTATACATTTCCAGCATCAGCTGACCTCTCATTGTTCGGAAATACTATATAATACGAGCTGGAATGTATAGTTTGATATGTAGCCGTGTGTTCAGAATTCAGACTATTTGGTGAACCCAAAACTGCAGTACGATGGGTGCAGCGATCCTGACTTTAATACTCAAGTGAAGCAGATACGCCATTGAATCAACAATTTGAACTGTCCCTTTTCCCTCTTATTTTTTTCAATCTTACCAAATGATTCACAAACAAAACACTGATTGATCAACAATGGACCCCCTCATCTGTCTTGTTGCTTCATCAAAGAAGAGGGATGGCGGCAATATTATTTTATTTACCTCATTTAAATTAATATAATAAGCAGCTCGTCTTTAAAAGAGATTGATTTGAAGGATACTTTGTGAAGTGAAGGTGAAATGCTACAGACTGGTTGTAATGTTTTCCTTAATGATGTCAAGCTGGTTATTATTATTGTTGTTTCTTGTTTAATGCTTCTGATTAAACTCATAAATGAAGGACTCATAATTTTGACGACCTTCTGAGCAGTAATGATTGATATTATTCATTGGCTGAGAGATTTTTTTGGATAGAAAATTTACAGAATGAAGATGAAGTTAATAAAACTGGCCAAGTGCGTGTCACCGTGTAACCACGCACAATGCAGGATTCCGTAGTCGGGATGAATTTATCACAAAAACAAACTTAACGTTGTAGTTGAAAAACATGTTCTCCCATACATCGATATACGTCACGGTCAATTCTCCAACTGCAAATGTAAGTTTAATCGCAAAAAAAAGTTGGGTGACAAAATTATAAATTAACAATTTTCGGACTTTTTCCTTTACATGTACTGTGAGACCTTGTTTCCTTTCATGATTCTAGGTCAACAGGAAGTAACCTGTTGGTTTTAATTTACTTGCGAATTTAAAAATATGTCGCATAAATGGCCGTATTTTTAGGGTTCTGTACCTTAAAACGTATAAAACGGAACCCTTATAAGATCACTCTCTTGTCCGTCTGTCCATGTGTACCACCAATTTTCTCAGGAACGGGTGAACCTAGCTAGTTGAAATTTATACTAGATACTAAAATCTATAATTCCTATTAGGTGTATAAAAATCAAGGTCCTTCGTCAACACGGTAAAAAGATATGGGCAAATTTAAATTTTCGTGAAAACTTGTAAGAAAATTTACCTTAATTTTCAACTTTTTTATATTTTTCTGAATTTCCGCTTTACTTGTGCTGTAATACCTTGCTTTTTGCCAAATTTTGTGATTCTAGGTCAACGGAAACTACTATATAGGTTTTCGACCCAAAACCTATAGGCTACATCCGGTTAACCGGTTGAAGTTGAAAGTTAAGGTACATTTTGATACTTACAAGTTTTCGCGAAAATCTAAATTTGCCCATACCTTTTTAGCAATAAAAATTATACCAATTTTATTATGGCGGTATAATGGGTAGGTATGGAACCCTCGATGTGCGAGTCCGACTCGCTCTTGACCGGTTTCTTTTATTTAGAGGTTTGATTTTTTTTTGAGCTCCAAGGGACCATCGACTTACGTATTTGATAATAATTTCAACTTGATACCTCTACGCGTTCCTGAGAAAAAGGGCCTTGACAGACTGACAGACGGACGGACAACGAAGTGATCCAATAAAGGTTCCGTTTTTTCCTTTTGAGGTACAGAACCTTAAATATAAACATGTTTGTTTAAATAAAGGTTTAACAATTAAATACATGATTATGTATCTAAATTAAAGGAACGCACGGCACTATTAATTAGCGACATGAAAAATACATTTTGTAATTTTCTAATAATAATTTTGGATTACTACGTTAAAGCTTATGCTCGGTTTTTTAAGCTATTGCATAGCTTCTATCGCGGGCTTTGAGCGCGGCGACTGAATCAAGAAATTCCGTAACGAAAAAACCTAACACCCCCTCACTCCGCCTACCAAGTAATGACGGTTCCCATGACAACGTGATGTTGTCATGGGAACGTAATTTTTGTTTTATGTCATCACGTCATCATCCCAAGTGTAGCGTTGACAAATAGGAAGTATGGAGGTTACAAATGCTATACAATAGCTTTACCGCGGCAGTTCCCGAGTGCCACACGTTTTTTTTTTTTTAATAACATGTTCATCATTTCAGCCGAAAGACATCCACTGCTGGACATAGGCTTCCCCCAAGTACCCACCACTTCGACCGATTCTGTGCTTTCCGCATCCAGTGGATTCCTGCGGCTTTCACAAGGTCATCGATCCAACTTGCGGGAGGCCTTCCAACGCTACGTCTTCCGGTACGTGGTCATTCTGCGAGCAATGTGCCCTGCCCATTGCCACTTCAGTTTGGAAATTCTTCGGGCTATGTCGGTTACCTTGGTTCTCCTGTGGTTCTCTTCATTTCTGATTCGATCACGTAGGGAAACTCCAAACATAGCCCTCTCCATTGCCCTTTGGGTGACTTTTAGCCTTCTGATAAGGCCCATTGTGACCACGTTCCAGTACCATAGGTCATCACTGGCAATACGCACTGGTCACTGGCTCTGGTCAATAACATGTTATTTACATCTATTTATTCCATGCTTGAATTGAAACTCACGATGAAGCACGAATTCCACTTTTCAGGTAACTTGTGCGCTTGTCATCATTTGTCTAAACCTTTCTCAACTCTGTTGTAGTTGGCTTCTAGCCTAACCGGACGCAGTTGAATAACTAGTTAGTAATGTAATTTTGGAGAACGAAACTAATTTGAGATTTCTTTACTGACTTCAACAGTCAAGAAAGGCATGCTGCAAAATAGCTCCAGAATACTCCATGCATCCTTCACTGCCATAAATCAGTGCACGATGCCACAACGTTCTCACGTTTCATTGTTTCAACAAAACTGCAAATTAAGCATCATCTTATCTCAGGTTACTTTACGATGTTACCCAAACAAAATAGCTCTTATCATTGAAAATTCAACGCTAAGATAATATTTTGGTAAATAAAACGGAGAATGATTTAATTTTGGAGCCAACGGCGCGGAATACTAATTTTCTTGCGAGAAACAGGTATAAACGAGGTACATTGATGTTGTAAGTTACGAGAGCCGAGAGTTATGATGCTTTTCTTTAGTACTTGTTTGAAATTAAAAATTTTAAGCAACGTAATTTTCTGTGTTACTTGAAGAATTTGAGCTCAGGCCCATCGTCCACAATCTTACTCAAAATTACGTGTTACAAACTCAAATCACCAATAAGTAACCAGAATTTGTGCATGCAGTGGTCTCCTTGTGCATGCTGTGGTCTCCTTGTGCATGCCGTGATCTCCTTGTGCATGCTGCGTTCTCCTATAAACACATATGATACTGTGAATAGTTGTAAATTCAACAGGAATAAGAATTTGGCAAACAGCAATCGGAAAACGTAAGGTAGGACGCCTTGAGGTTAGGTGGAGCTCCCAGACCGAGTCCCGGTCACCGTAGGCGTGGGCTTGTGGACGGTGAGCAATGGGTAGCTGGCCACTATAGAAACAGTTACCTTACGTCCATAAAAAATTGCAACCATATTCCAAAAGTAATAAGAGAACAACTATTTAACTACTACTAAAGAAATCTCAAAACATGGCTTCGCCAAAATATTTTTCATACACTAAAAGAGTTTTTTGATTATAAGGGTAGTACATAAATTAGGTTTATTTAGTTTTATAATACCTACAAATATTGTTGTTGTTGTGTTTTATTTTAATTTTAAATTTTAATAGAGTCTAAATGTATCTTTATGTCTATAGTCTAAGTGTATTGTATTGTTATTAGAGTTTAGGTAGTATATAAGTTAGGTTTTATGACCTAAATGTAAATATTCGTATGCCGTTTTTAGCGGCAGATGTATCCTGAACTTATTTATACCTTACCAACTTTTTATGTACCATATCCAACGAATAAATGTCATTGTCTTTTGTCTTTGCCATCCGATAAGGACCAGGCCCGGGTCGACGGCGCGTTGTGTTCCACGCGAGCCTCAAAGAGATGCTAGCACAACTGACGGAGTCCGCTAAGACCGATGCCTGCCGGGATCGTAGGTAAGTTCGAAAGGGATACCGTGCCCCCCGGCAACATACCGGCAACTGAAAGAACACGGGTGGGTTTTAGTTAGTAAGAGTCTGACACGCCCTCCCACTCCACCCAGAGCGGGAGTTATTTGATAATTTTCCACCCAAAAAAAAGGTTTGGTGGAGCTCCGATCTTCGCAGGGCGGCTGATAGCACCTGGATGAGAGTTACTGAGAACTGAGCTAAATGAGAACAAGCTGGCGTGCAATTGGAGAAGCCTATGACCAGCAGTGGACTGCTGCAGGCTGATGATGAAGAATTTGGCATGGATGAAGGCACTTCGACTTAATTGCCTTCAATATTAAAATAATAAAATAATATTCAACTAAACTAGACCTTGTCATTAGACCAAAATAACTCAAAGGAACTTACAACACAAATACAAATCTTACATTTATAATAACTGAACAAATTAAAGGCAAATATCTCCAATTAATACTTCTGATTTATACAGCCCTAAATATCCCAACTAACAGTCATTTGTTTACAATATCAAAGCAAAATGAAATTCAATAAGACTCTCATAACAATTTGCCTTTATTACTTTGAACAAATATTGTAAATCTGGTTTTATTTGCTCTAAATACTACTTATTATTCCGGTCGCATGATTCCAAGGGACTCTAATTAGATCCTGTAAGCAGTATTGTCAGTGATTGTCAATTGTTCAATTTGTATTATTTAAGGTGAAAACATTTTAGGAATTTTGGAAAATGAAAGTGGCTGATGATTTAGGTGTCAATGTTTCTACCGTTACTAGGAAGCCTACGCTCTTCTGTGATCATGTTAAGAGGAGGCTTCCTAAATTGTATGTTAATGAAAAAATTACACATACAATCAAAATGGAACTTTAGTAAATGATTTATTGAATCTTTTTCTTTCCATAGGTATATAAGACAGTTACAATTGGTTGCAGTTATAATTGGAACATTTTCGCTCGATTCATTGTTTTATTTGAAAATCAGACTTTTTTTGTCTAAAATAATAATTGATAATAAGAAAATATAGTTTATTATCCAGGTATTTTTTCTCTAGATCAATTATTATTTTAGTTATAAACGAAGTAAAAATTGAGACTTAAGAAATTTAGTTCCGTGAAGAAGAGCCGGCAAGAAACTCCACGGTTCCCAGTCTAACCAAATGCAGCTGAATACCAGTATTTTATATGGAGCAACTGCCTATCTAATGTCCACAACCTAGAATCTAGGTAATACGATATCCCTTGGTAAGAATGGTTGTCAGACTTTCGGGCTTCTGACGACCCGTAACGACTGTCAAAGATCCACGAATGACAGCCAGAACCAACGACTTAACGTACTTTCCGAGGCACGGAGGAGTCTCGGTGTGTAGAAATAGTCTTCCAAGGACCAACCCCCGCAAGCGTAACTTAACCTGATGGATCGACAAGTGTGGATGTTAGTACTTAGCCTCTTACAATGACGCTACCACTAATTTCCAAATTCCAATCTCGACTTCCTGTTCCTCAACCATAATACACAACAACCATAAGATCTGACCCAAAAATCCACTGACACCTAAACATAGAAAAAAAAATCTGCAAAAACAAAAGTCATTCACATCTGTGATGTAAACAAACTGTCCCACTTCTTTTGGCTCAAAGTGTAGCTCTGAATGGATAGCCAAGTTTCAAAGCTCAACACGACATGTTGTTTTCTGATACAGAATTGTATCTACTAAATCAAACTTTAGAAATACTTGCTGTGTTATCTGTGTTTTGTTGGCTTTTGTGGATAGCCTAGAACTGGTCTGACATTGTCTAGTCCATTTTAAAATCAATGGGAGAGGTCTTTGCTCAGTTGTTCGATGTTACAGGCTAGAATAGAATGGACAAGTCTTTCCTTAGCTTTTGGGGCCCAAGTCATTGATTAATTTTATAATAAACACATGACATGAATATTTACTTTATAAAGTTTTGTTTTCTCAGTTTTAATGATGGGCTGGCAATTTTAGTACACAAGGCTACACATGAAGCTATACATTACCAGAATAAGCTGAACTCGCATTCTACGAAAATTCTATACAATGCAAGATCAGCATAAACTGGAAATGTATAGCTTGATGTGTAGCCGTGTGTACTTTATGCGGCCTACAAAAATATACTTTTTTTGGTTCATCGAATCGTTGAGCTCCTTAGTTCAGTGTTGAGCTGCACGATTACTGACAAATGTGTGCACAGACTGGACAGGTCCACTCAAATCCGTGTGGTTCTTTCCTCAAAAGACCATTTCAGACACCAATCTGCATGGTCATCACATGATCTGATCAAGATCATGTCTGGACTTTAAAAGACTGCGACCATTTCTTCTCAGAGTTGTTGGATAGAAAACGCCGACCTCATCTAGTTTTTGAAACATGATTGACGTGTAAAAGTGTTTGGACAAGCCTACTTACAGAAATAAAATAATTTATCATTTACAGATTCCAAAAATAGAGTTATGTGAACTCGACATTCTTACAGACTTTCCTAGGTTAATTAGAATGTCAAATTCACATATTATTTCAGTTTCTAAAGTTTTATACCGATTCACTAAGATACTTATTTTCTAAATTACGAGCCGTAGAAAGTTCGCCATTCCTGACTTCCTGATTTCCGCGGAAAGAATAGACAATTTGGATATAGAATTCAGTCTTCAAAAAGTTGGTCGATTCTTGTCACTTTTCGACTTTTTTTACGTTTGTGTTTTGTTTATTTCATACTATATTATCCACAATGAAATAATCCCTTCATTATTGGCCCGTTGGTTGTCAAAAATCCTCAGAATATCTCTTCCCTTGTTTATTCTTCTAAACACCATCCATCCATACTAATTTCCGTATCGGGTCCATATTGATCTTATTTCCCATTACAGTCCCTATTCTGCCATAGGGAAATTCGTTAGTAAAATCGGTTAAGGAAAAAATTATCATGAATAAATTGTCCGAAGTAATTTCCCGGAGGTAAGACGATTTTGATGCGAGGTTAGTTGGAGGGCCTGAGGGTCTTTGAAAGTGAGCGGAGATTTTTGAGAATGACATATATTTTCGTGGTTTAATAAAGGATGATTTACACTAAACGGCTCGCATCGTATCGGATCGGAACGGATTTTACAATCTTTAAACGATATTATTTAAAGTCGATATAACCAAGCCGCACACAGCAGCTTGACCGCGGGCGTCTTCCGCGACACACGACCGTAGCCGAAAGTGTGCTGCGACGCACGATCAACTCCGTTCACATGTCGTCGTATCCGATCGGGTCCTTTCGGCTGTTCTATGATTATTTTCTTCTACAATACTACGTTATTTCAATTATTTCCAAAAATTAGAACACATCGACACGATAGGAATGAAACTATTTAACTAGGCGCAGAAACGGATACGTTCGCAAGCGACAGTACGGAGCCGATCGTATGCGTCGACATCCTGCCGGACGCGATCGGCTGTCGCCGCATGCGTTCGTATCTTTTCCGATCCGATGCGATGCGAGCCGTGTGGTAGAAATTATCCTTAAGACCTTGCCGCGTTGTTCTCGGTAAATAAGGGGCATTTAATAATCCAAACTTATATAACATATCATAACATCACGCATGTATTCCATGAGGGGTTAGGCAGAGGTGTACCTAATAGAACACCCACATTTCGCCAGTTATGTTTAAGTCCAATGTAATAAGGGCAAGCCTATTGCAATCAATCGGCCGCAAATCCAGACTCCGAGCTATTACTGAGAAATTCCAGGTGGAAAAACCCGCATCGGGAATCGCAGGCCGATTCCTGGCCACCGTAGATGCGGGGTTGTGGACGGTGAGCAATGGGTAGCTCGCCGTCCGACAAGGACCAGGCCCGGGTCAATGGCGCGTTGTATTCCCCGCGCGCCTCTAAGAGATGTCAGCACAACTGACGGAGTCCGCTAGGACCGATGTCTGTCAGGGTCGCGGGAAGATCCGAAAACGACACCATAGCCCTTAGCAACACACAGGTGACTGAAGGAACACGGGTGAGTTTTAGTCAGTAAGGGTCTGATACGCCCTCCCACTCCGCTCAGAGCGGGAGAAGTTATTTGATAATTTCCCACCCAAAAAAAAAAAAAAACCCTCAATACTAAATTTGGGAGGCAACAAAGAAAAGTAACATTTAAACCGTCATTTGATAGGAACAACTCTTGTCTCTTTAGGAAATTGTATTCATTTATATCAACCTGTTTGCGCTATAACTCCATAATATGTTTATCAGCGAAGAAAAAGTAACCTCGTCATGTTCATGGAATCTGCTTTTTCATAGACAAAGGAGGACACCGAAGTAAATATTACTTCGTGGTATGGCATATTCTATACTGTTTAGGGTTTAATATGGTGATATGATTCAGCAGAGTATAAAGCATCTCGAAGGCTTTTACCGTAGGTATAGTGGAAGACTACATGTAACCACAATCTAGAGATAAATGTTTTTACAGTATAATGATATCTGAACCTGTTGATCAAGATAACAATAATAATATGGCCCATAATTCCGCGTTGGTCGCTCAGAAATACGGACGCGACGTTGTGAGCGCTGAATACAAATCAGCCGTGATCCTCAAGAGCTTGGATTTACTGGATTTTAAAATTATCTCTGTCTTATCATGTGTTTTTATTATGAGAAAAAGATAAAGAGCTATACTGCAGTAGCTCTGGTAGGGAAAATCGATGTAATATAATATCATGTAGATATGTTACTAAAACGAAAGCTGAATTTGGGTACCCATTTTCATATTTTCATTTCTACATAATTATAAGTGATAACTTTACATTTCAAAGTGACTAAATCAGTACTACTTCCCTATTACACCTCGCCTAGGGACACCTCTGCCCAACCCTTCGGGGAAACAAGGCGTGATGTTATGTTATGTAATTCCCTATTAAAACAATAATTTAACGACTAATTTTCTTGAGGTCTCTGAATAATTCAGTTTATTATTACCAAAGAATAAATTGGTACATTCTAACACAATCCGAAGGATTTTGATATAAATTTATAATTCATTGCTATGAAGCATAATAATTATTCAGATTTGTTACAGTTGTAATGGCAATCATGTCATTTCGATTAAAATAGGTTTTTATTTTTACTAATTTATTTATTTTTTATAATATATCGTCGCTCAGCATCCAATACCGCGAATGTGATTTTTATTTACGAAAATCAGATTTTTGTTTTATTCCATTCTACACGTTCAAATACGTGATCCTGCATTTAAAAATGATTTTTGTTAAAAAATGTCACATTCGCGGTATTGGATGCCGAGCGACGATTGTACTTAGATTTTTTTCTATTTTGTAAATATGAGAACGTTGTAGGCTTAGTGGACTACAGATTTGTGTACCATTTTCTATTTTGTTAAGTACCTGGTACTTATTCAAAGGCCACACTGTCCTCCCACACCTATTTACACTGTTATTTGATTATATTGTAAAAGGCAATTATTTTTAAAAGAGTAACCGTGGAGTTTCTTGCCGTCTCTTTTCCATAGGAAACAACCAATTGGAACCGTGCACCTAGCTTCTGACGTTTCATAAGTGCCCATGTAGGTTTATGTGAAATAAAATATTTTAAATTTTGGATTTTATGTTTGAATTTTCAAAATGAATGGCATTGCGATTGTGAGTGTGGTACGCAATTACTTCTGTGGGTGGCAGATACAATAAAGAGAACTTGAAGAATTTCCTGAATTCACTGTTAATGAATAGCATAGAATTCCTGTACCACTTTTACATAACAATGACTACGAATAATCTCTGTAACCCAGAAAATGTGGCTCACAAGTTAAAATATGCGTAGACAGACAAAGTAAATAAAAGCTAGGCTTTAGATTTTCATTCTTTTCCAACAATCAAAATACAAGGAATTGTATTAACAGAGCTTTCTAGGGTCAAATATTTTTAAAGAGGGATGAAATAATCTTGATTAGAAAACAGTTCTTCTAAGAAAAGGGGAGTAAAAAAACTGTTATCTTATTCTCAAGCCATGACAACAGGCCTCTCAGTTTTTTAGAAAGGTATTAATGAAATATTTATTCTATTTCATAGTTTCGTACCAGATGAGTGTCTAAGCCTCCGCTGTCCGTCTGCCCGTCTGTCTGTCAGCGGGCTGTATCTCAGGAACCGTAATAAGTAGAAAGTTGAAATTTTCACAGATTGTCTATTTCTATCGCCGCTATAACAACAAATAATAAAAATTAAATAAAGTAAAACACTTAAGGCCGCCTTAAGCCGTTTTTTGCTTGAGCTTGTCCTTCGTGTGCGAGTCCGACCCGCACTTGGCCAATTTTTTATTTCGAGTAAAGAATAGTTGAAGGTTGAGGGATCAGGTGAAGTGTTTTTAAATCGTAGAACTCAATTTTAAGTTAATTATAAAATTATGTTCGTCATTTCTTAAGGCTGGGTGATTTTTTTGCCTAGCAACGACTCAATCTCAAAAGCAATGAAAGAATTCAAGCAACAATGAATTCTTTAACTTTTTCAATTGTATGAATCAGTCGATTTTTAAAACGTTCTTATAAAAATATTAAAAGTCGTAATGAACGAAATATTCTCACAGAAAAAGAAGAAAAAAAAAACCTTGGCACTCCGGGAGCGCCGACAGAAGTGAACACTTGAACAAGATCGCCTTGGTGGAAGAAAAATACTTGTAAAGAACATTGGTCCGTAACGTAATATAAATAAAGAGCACAATCGCGTTTACAAAAATGAGGTGTCGTTACAGTGTCGCATAATCAATGGTTTAGTCCCATCTCAAAAATGCCCAACGCGCCTAAAGAAATCAGCTATTTATTGTATATTATTTATTTTCATCCACAGATGTTTGCTTTCACACAGAATTAATCCTTTTAGTATCTTTGTCGACCATCACTGTTTTCTAAGAAATTTTAATAATATTTGTCTTACAATATTGTATGGGAATACGCGTAGGCGGTTCGATCCCATCTGAACAAAAACTTTTATGTGTAGAGTATAAGCCAAGTTCTCTCACGCTAATTTGGTAAAGAATAAACATTTGGAAATCTACGGTAACACTGGAAACAAAATTGGCTTGACACGACTTACAAAATAACAGCTTTTTTTACCTGTGAAATAAAATCATGTTTACAACGATTTTTCAAGGCTCTTCTTCTTTTCGTGTCGATGGTACTCTTCTTCGTTGTTTTTACATTAATTAGCAGCGGCCAGTAGGTGGCCATGTTGATTACGGCATAAGTGGCATTCTTTAGGTGATCCAAAGTGCAGGTGAACGGGCACTTAGGACACTCAAACAAGTGGGACATGGACCTGTCTTAAGGTCGGATAAAAAAATACGACCATGAACAAAATTGTAAAAACTTTAAAGCCATTACACGACTTTATTCCCAAACTTGGCTATACACTTCCGTACATCTAGACACGCGGCAGCGTGTCGAGCCAAGTACTAGGCAAGACACGGCTGCAGTGTGTTATATTACACGAACCATTTGGAGCCACTTTTGACCCCTTAATAACTCAAAATCTATGTAACATGAAATTTGGTTTATTTATAAAAACCCCTTAGATTAACTAGAACTTCAAATTTCATAAATAAAACTCAAACGGTTATTGAGATATTAACGTATTAAAATCGGCATTTTTATCAACGACCCTGTCACTAGACATCAAAAACATTTAACCCATTTCCGGGTGACCTAGAAAGTTGAAAAGAGATTTCCCGAAAGCAGGCCCATGGTATGATACTGTGTCAAAGCTTATTTATCAAAAATTATGTTGTATTTTTTTCAAGTCGTTTTATGAAAATTTATTTCTTCTAGCATTAGAAGAACCTAATAAATATTTATTTTGTTGATACTTAATAAAGAACTACATCCGCCATTCAATCCTAACCTGAATGTTGCCAGATGACAGACTATTCCAATAAAATAATTTGTAATCGATTGAAAATATCGATACTAACCCACATGGAGTAGGTGGAGTATCCACTACACAAGTATGTTTTAAATGCTATTTATTATACTCAAATACTGTAAAACTATGATTTTACAATAAATAAAATATTATATGGTCTGAATATACTCAACAACTTAAAAGCGTTTCGAGGCAGTAATGTTATTTTATAAACTACCAGTGATCAGAGTAAGTAGATTGATTTGAGGTCAATGAACTGGCACGTATATTAGTATGGATACGCCTCCGGGATTCCGGGATTTTGAAATTATTAAGATTTTTTAAGGAATTTCAAATGTTGTAATGTGTAGAATAAAGAATACATCAATATGAATAAGAAATGTTCAACCCTTTTGCTGTCTGTTTAATAGTATATAGGTGATCGGACTCCAAGAAAAGGATAGATATACTATAAAACAATATAATATATTTTAAATATTTATCTATCGCATTCTATAAATTTCCAATGTAGTAGTTTAAAAATCCTTACTTTAACAATATTTGATTCCATCCCGTAAGTACCAAAATGAAATCCCGGAAAAAAGGCTTATCCATGTTATGATTTCTATGACTATTCATGATGCGAGTACGTAAAATCAATCGACCTACTCCGATCACTGATAATCACCCAATCGATTTCGTCAATCGATTACCAAAATAATTAAACCTGGTAACACTGACACCATGCATAATGTCAAACTTTCAAAAAAAATCTGTCAGATCAATGGCATTGTTGGCTGTTTGTTTTACGTTGATTTGAATTTATTTTTCTGTATTTACTTTATACTTATATTACGTTACGATTTAATGTTGTCAATTTAAATTGAAGCCAGAGGAACTATTGCTTATCTTTCCATGGCCCTGGGTAAGTTTATTATGTTCTCTAAATATTTATAAACACCGTCGTATTGTATAACCTCATTGATTTTAGCAGCCTATTAGTAGAAGGCCTATGTTCAGTCAGGGGTACGTCGCGCGTCGTCAGCTGTAAATGTCTATAGTATGATGTAATTATATAATTGATGTAATTGTATATTGTAATTATTATGTGATAAGACAGCGGTGTGATTTAAAAGAAGATGTAGTGACAAAAATTGAAAAGGGTATGCTGAGATGGTTTGGGCATGTTGAGAGAATGAATGAAAGGCGACTAACAAAATGTATTTACAAGGCTGATGTAAAGGGAAAGGCCGGGCGGGGACGCCCTAGGAGGACATATACTGACCTTATTGGTGATGTTCTTCAGAAAGGCCAGGTGCGTAGTACTCGCAACCGGCGTGCGTGTATGACCAGATGTATGAACGTAAACGAGGCAAAAGGACTATGTAAGGATCGTAGCAGGTGGCGTTCTGTAGTTTCTGCCTACCCCCATGGGAAGAAGGCGTGAGTTTATGTATGTATGTAAGTAAATACACTGATTTTTTTTACCTTTTTCAGGTATGACGATGACATGTGTTATTGCAAGACTTGACATTATTGATTATATTATCTACAACTCTATCCCAAGTATTACTTGCTCAGCAAAATCTAAGCATATTATGTTATGTATGTGGCATGTCAACTGCAAGTCACAGAAGTCATCAGGTTAGTGTTTTTAAAATGGCAGAATTACTATGAGTGATATAATTATTATACAAAAGTAAATAAACAACAATAAGAGTATTTTCTTACTTTCTAGGTTAGGTATACATTTGGATAAAGTTTGTCATGCTTACTGAGAGAGGCTGCTACCAGAGATGTTTATAGGCAAGCAAGTGATGATAAAAACAGAGCCACCCTAGAGTGTAAAAGATTTACCCATAATAGATCAAAACAATAATCTGGTTAGGGCCAGAATCAAATCGTGACATGTGAGCAGCAGGACTTAGTGTACATAATTATTGATAAGTGAGCAAAATAGGACAAATTGTTTAAGAGATCATCATTGCTTATTACTGTTTTGTGGGAAAGCGTACATCTACCATCTACCGTACCTACGCTGCTTTTTTTTGAGAATGAAGCTGAAGCCGTTTTAAATTCTATGAGAAATAAAATGTTTTTATTATTTAGGTATTGTTGTGTTATTTGTTAAAGTAAACCTTCCTATAGAAGCACTGAAAATGCTGCTGCCAATGAGATTATTCATCTTTAATTAAGAGAGTTGGCTAAAATAATGTTTATGCCATTAAATCTTTCATATTTAGCGCGCAAGATTATTAATTTACCTTTATAAAATTCAAGTCTGTAAATGCGATAATCGCCATTTTGATGACAGTCGAGGTCGAGGCTAAAAAACATAAAAATTGGGGATTGCGAACATCCAAACTCCACCATAAGGACAGCGACTATTACAACATTTAATTATTTGACGAATTCATCCATTTTTCAAGTTAAATAAGTAGTAGTAATGATGTTTTTGATATCAAAAGTCGAAGATTCGCGCCAATCGTGCGTGTTTACATTTTAACTTTTCACAATTAACACACATACACATATCTGATACGACTTTAAATGTGACAAATGTGATTAAAAATATTATAAGTAACTAGAAAATGCCCAGATCTTTACTTATTATACGAACACATGTTCAATAATACGTAATATTCATTACTACTACTCAATTTGTGTTAAAAATTGTCGATCATTGTTTTTTTTTTATTGTAATGATGTGCGAAAACGATTATGCCAAACGTTTTTTTTTTTTTCAATTTTGATTGTCTCGATTAATTTATAATTATGTCGAATGTCTGAAATCTATACTTGAAAATTAAAATAAAATTGTTTTAAGCATTAAATACAATAAACATTGTTTAAAATAATTATTTATACTTTTCTAGTGTTTAATCGTTTTTAGGACATTCAATATAAAACGAGTCAACACATAGAACGAGGATAGATACTTACCTCATTTATTGAATTTCGCGCCGAATTGTTTCTATTTATTTGAATTTAAATTCGGAACGTTGTTCAAAATTATTTTTAATTTATTGGACAATTATTTACTGTGGATTTTATTTTTGATACTTTCTGATATAGAATGCCTAGTATACATTTTTTAGGTAGGCTTAAGAAAATTTTGTTTGTGAATGATGTTAAATTAATTATATAAATTAGGTAGGTATTCCGCAAACACTTTTAAATGACGTCTATATTTTTAAATTGAAACTTTTATTACATCGTCTCAAACTTTTTCGTCTGTGTGTTGCATGTCGCGTGTCGGTCGGCCGCGGAGTAGGGATAAAGTGAAAGGCGATCGTCAGAGCAGCCAAGGCCGATATGGCGGCGCCTATAGTTCGCAGCAGCTGACCGTGTAAAGTTTCACTTTTACCGTGGTTTCATAAAACCAACAATCATTTTTTTTTAGTTGTATGAGTTTGATAGTATTTGTTTTTAATAGGATAATCTTACTCGAGTAATAGAAATTGTTTATTTTTGAGGTAGTTTCAAAACGAAATTTAAAAAAAACTGCCCAAGTGTATGTCGGACTACGCACAGTAAAGGGTTCCGTAATTGGGATGAATATTTACGCATAAACATTGCATAGTATCAATTTTATCGACTGCAAAAATAAGTTTGTATTTCTCGAAAAAACTATAACAAACAAAGTTAATTCTGCGGTTGTAACCGAAAATAAACTGTATCTCAAAAATTATTGACTTCCAAAGCAAAGTCACTTAGAAACATCTTAACATTTTAATTATGAGATCCAACAATACACGCTTTATATGCATAGATTTTTTTCATCTCTCGGTTATATGTAAGTATGGAGAATGCCACCCCCACTATTATGTTTATCGTAATTTCACTACACCATTGTTTAACGGTGCAAAAAATACACCTTTTTCAAAATTTTCATCGATAGAGTGTAAATAGTCTCCATGTTAAATGACTGTATGACATCCGGACGCACGGACAGACGAACTTGACGAAATTAAGAGGTCCGTTTTTTTACGGATTTTGATTATCAAGTTTTGGCATGTATTGGCATGAAATTGATGTCTATAATAATTGATCTACAATATTATTATTATTTGGAATAGCCGCCATCTTAAAATCCAGAATGTCCATCTAATTCGATATCAGCACTATCTCCCGAAAACCATGAAAATGACAGTCATGACGACAAATTTTCAAATGGGGTTAAAAACTGCCACTTGCTCACTTCAGATGGCGCTGATCTCCAGCGTCTTATAATTTGACAGCTAACTATACATTTTTGATTCGAATGCCAAAAGTTGATGTAAATTCCTGAATTTCATGACTGAATTCAAAACATCCCGTCGAGTCAACTGATGTGTCACGTGTCAAAATCTTGGTCCCTAATGTTAGGCGGCAGTGAATTCATTTCATTCATTCTCTGATCTCGAAAAACGTTGTTACAAACGTCAGGTTGGTATGTTCAAGGTAGTTGGTAGGTTGGTACTATGCTTGAGACGTTTTTGAATTGATAGATCGTATGACTATTGTTTTAGGGACTATTGTCGTTTAATTTTTTATATAAACTTACGAATAGTTAAGTCCATAGTGAGGTCAAAATGTAAATCCAAGGGGCGGCTGCAACGGCGGCGGTGATCTCTCGCGTCCGGCCCTGGTTCAGGCCATGGTACGGAGCGAGAGGAAATGGCAGGCCGTCACCTCCTTCTGCGAAGCGGTAATGCTCGCGAAGGAGGAGGCGGAACGCGTGAGGTAGAGGCAAAGTTCGCGCCCTCACGCCCCTAACCGCTGCAGGACCCGGGCATCTCCCCGGGGCGGGAATCGCGAGCCGATTTCCGGCCACCGTAGGCGCGGGCTTGCGAACGGTGAGCAATGGGTAGCTCGCCGTCCGATAAGGACCAAGCCCGGGTCGACGGCGCGTTGTGTTCCACGCGCGCCTCAAAGAGATGTCAGCAGAAATGACGGGATCCGCTAGGGCCAATGCCTGCCGGGGGTTCGCAGAAAATCGATAGGGACATCGTGGCACCCGGCAACAGGGCAACCGAAGGAACACGGGTGGGTTTTAGTCAGTAAGAGTCTGATACGCCCTCCCGCTCCGCCCAGAGCGGGAGAAGATACTTAAAAAAAAAAGGGGCGGCTGCAAAAATCAAATAATTAAATCATACGTGAGAAGGAACTTTGTTCCTGACGGGGTCAAAGTCAAAGTCAAATCATTAATTTCAAATAGGCCCATGTATGGCACTTTTGAACGTCAAAAATTAACGTTACTCTTTTAAAATGTTTTACAATTGTTTGTATATGTACCTACGTACATTTGTTAAATAATAATTATATGTGAAGACGGTGCACCTAGAATAAAATTACTATACCACAATAGGTAAAAAGAATTAAAAATGAAACAACGACAGATAATTTAATATGTGATAGATACATGGTGCTCACATATTTACAAACATTGTAAAAGTAGACGATTTTCCTAAAATTTTACAATTAATAAGTCAGTGTGTGAGGAAGTAATCACAGAATGTAAAATCAATGTCATAAAACACAAAGTAATAAATTTTACAATTAAATTAGCAAACATTTTGATTTTGTCTTGATTCTAAATTGTCCTATGGAGCAGGACCAGCATGTTTCCAAGCACTCTTATCTTGGATATAATCCTCTAATTTGTAATATGCTTGTTTACAAAGTGTATTTTTAATATGAGTTTTAAATTTTCTTTCATTTAATTGCTAAATGTCACAAGGTATTTTGTTGTAACATTTAACACAGTACCCCATAAAAGATGTATGTACTTAAGATAATCTAAAAAATGGTTGATCTAGTTTATCTTTATTTCTAGTATTAAAATTATGTCTATCACTTATTTTATTAAAGAGATGTGGATTTTCCTTACATACATAATATTTTCATAAATGAATTGGCAAGGTACCGTCATAATATTAATCCTTTTAAAAAGTTTCGTGAGAGATTCGCGGCGACGTAGATTATAAATGGCTCTGATAGCTCTCTTTTGCAAAATAAAGATGGATTCAATGTCAGCAGCCCGACCCCACAGTAAAATGCCATACGACATGAGGCTCCCCGACTGCATACGTTTTTTTTAATAATAATACTTGCCGCGCCGGCTCAGCGATCTGACATCATTGCGGAAAATTGTAACAATTGTTACGAAAGAAATACCTACATTCTTACACAATATTGCTACGCATATTTACAAAAAGAATTTAATAGATCACGTTTGATTGACGAATAATAATAATTTCTTTACAAAAAGTAATGATATCCCATCAAAAACATAAATGTGAAAATGGGAGCCAAATTCCATAAATATGGTTGTCGACTTCGCCGACAAAAGAATTGAAATCTAAATGGGTGCCAAGTTCTGTAGATAATCCTGAAATTTATTTATAAGAACATGCAACTTTCTAAAATAAAATTAAAACACAAATTCTTGTTTTTTCTGCTATAACAATGTTTGCTATTTAAAAATATAACTTCTTAAATTTGAACAGTCGAATTATTTACACAAAGCACTTAGGATAAATTGAAGCTCAAGATTTGACTTGGCTAGTTTTTACCAGCAAGCTGAAATTTTAGAGAAAGAAGATATTTTGACCTTACAGTTACAATAAGAAACAGTAACTTGCGCATAACATAAAGAACAAAGATATGAATATTTTACTTTATTTATTTGGCTCACCAACAATTAAGTACACTGATACAAAGATATGAGATACATGCAATAAACTTATAGACTAGTGTACAAATTTCTTACAGGTACACACATCATGAATTACTTATTTGATGTTGAGTGCCTACTTAAAATTAAATAATAATAATTAAATATGCCTAGGTAGACAGTCAAAGCTGTAAACTCGATAAAAAAATAGCGTCCAACTGTTAGCCGCTTAATGCACGCACACTAAAAAAGTAAAATTACAGCACAATGACGTGGCGCGAGTGTAAGACGTAGCTGTAATGCACACCAGCATAAAAAAGTTACCCTGTTTGTTTTAGTTCTTTTGCACCGCGACACTGTAGACAAATATAAAGATGATAAATTGATTAGCCAAATATAAGATAACTTGTATGTAAAAACTAGCCAAGTCAAATCTTGAGCTTCAATTTATCCTAAGTGCTTTGTGTAAATAATTCGACTGTTCAAATTTAAGAAGTTATATTTTTAAATAGCAAACATTGTTATAGCAGAAAAAACAAGAATTTGTGTTTTAATTTTATTTTAGAAAGTTGCATGTTCTTATAAATAAATTTCAGGATTATCTACAGAACTTGGCACCCATTTAGATTTCAATTCTTTTGTCGGCGAAGTCGACAACCATATTTATGGAATTTGGCTCCCATTTTCACATTTATGTTTTTGATGGGATTATTATTAGGGAAAACAGTTTTAATGACGAACCTTGTAAAGGATTTCCTCCTTTTTATTATGGTACCCATATAATTTTATCAGAATTACCTATAATGAATACGCAAACCATTATTATTCCTCTTGTATTAAATTGATATTATATAAAATGAACGCAAAGAAAATGTTCCTTTTCCTAAATACTAATTAATAATCCTTCTCAAGCGTTATAATAGGAAAGAAGTATTATTAATAGATATTAAAAATCGTTTGCCAAATATAATTTTCCATCAAGCCTATGAATACTAAAATTACGAGCAATACTATCAATGACTATTGAAATGTCAAAATGACAGCTACTAATATGAAAATATAACATGTCACTTCCTTTATAACTGTTTTAACTCTGTAAACTGCTTTTTCTTTGTTACGACAGTTTTTTAAGAGGAAGTGCGACAATATTAGGATACTGTAGCAACTCAACGATACGCAAATGCCTGGTGTTTGAAAAACTTTTTAAACAGGTACTTGTTTTATTAGTATCTGTCAATAATTATGTGAAATCAGTACAATAGGGACGATGACTAAATTTAAAATTAGTCACGAATTTTTCTTTTTAAGCTATTGCATAGCTTTTATCGCGGGCTTTGAGCGCGGCGACCGAATCAAGAAATTCCGTAACGTAACGAAAATAAAACCTAACACCCCCCACTCCACCTACCATGTAATGCCGGTTCCCATGACAACGTGATGTTGTCATGGGAAACGTGATGTTGTCATGGAGGTTACAAATGCTATGCAATAGCATTACCGCGGCAGTCCCCGAGTGCCACACGTTTTTTTATGTAATCAAAAGATTATGGCGATACATCCAGTTAAAATGTGGCATCTAATTATCGACATGGGCGTGACGTCACACCTATGTAGATTTTATCCTTAGTTGTGACGTAGCGACCCCCCAAAAATGCGTTTTATGTAAGTATTTTTTTTTTATTAATAAGTTATAGCATAAAATACGTGTTTAATATTTTTTTATTATCTGACTGACGGATTAAATCGTTTTTTTTTTTATCCAGGCGTCATCCCTATTATATCAACCACCTTTTCTGAATAATACAAGGCACAAAATTCAATCTAACATAAAATTCAATTCCATCTTCAAATACAGATCAAAACAAAACAAAAGAAAATAGCACTTGTTACTCCAAAAAGTATCTACATACATGTTCCCAAGACACATTTTTATCTTTAACCTGTTTGCCAATCGAAGGGACAGTGATGTCCTAAACAAACATTAAGGAATACTAAGGTAATCAAATCACTGCAAATGTTTAGTGTTAGTTCAGACCTTTCTAAGAGGGCCGAAAATATATAGGGTAAAATGTTTATTTTCAACCGTCTTAAAATCAATCAATCTGTCTAGTCTTTTCTCAATTATGTTGGGGTCGGCTTCCAGTCTAACCAGATGCAGCTGAATACCAGTATTTTATATGGAGTGACTGCCTATCTGACCTCCACAACCCAGTAACTGGGTAATACGATACCCCTTGGTAAGACTGGTTATCAGACTTTTGGGCTTCTGGCGACCCGTAACGACTGTCAAAGATCCACAAATGACAGCCGGGACCAACGGCTTAACGTGCTTTCCGAGGCACGGAGGAGTCTCAGTATGTAAAGATGGTCACCCATTCAACCCTGGCAAGCGTAGCTTAACCAGATGAGTCGACCCGTGCGGCTGTTATTACTTAGCCACGAGCCCCTATTTTTCTTTTTGCTATTTTCAAATAAAAATATGATGTCCTAACCTAACTAAAACTGTTTATTAGATTGTGGTACTCAATCGTTGAAAGTTCCAAGGCCTAAGTTTTTTAGGTGAATAATTCTGTTCAGTTATCCCACTGCAGTAACAAATGCCTCTTCTCTTACACAGAAGATGCAATCACCACGCTTGTCCCATTGTATGTTCTGTTGGCTATTTTATATTAATATAATTATTAAGTTGGGAAGCGCAGGTACGGTTAATCTGGTGATGCTCGGGAGAGGCTTATGGCCAGCAGTAAAATTCTTGACTGAGATGATGATGATAAGTCCATTTATCCAAAAAATTATTTGAAAGAAGAAAATAAGTTAATTTGCGCCTGATATGAAGCATAAAACTAAAATTTAAAAGAGTATGTGAAAGGTACTTAAAACATAGTAGATTAGTAAGATAATTAATCTACCTACTAAGATTAATCATTTATCAATGGAATTAGATTGGATAATCTAGTATGGATTTAAACAAAAGTAGATTTGAATAATAAGTACCTAAATCTATAATATTATATCTATACATATTGTAAATTTAAGTCGCATTTCGATTTAAAGAAATTTATTTCTCAAAAGAACGTACAGACGCCAGTACCCGAAACTGTCAAATTTTCCCAATCAGCTTTGAACCTTATACTTCAGCGATAAAGTTTAAAATCTATTAAATAAATTTGACAGACTGTAGTAGCTTGAAGTGCTGGCGTCTATACATAGTTCACTTAAATATGAGAAACAAAAAAAATGTCTTAAGTGATAAACATAATGATTGTCGTTCGATCTATCGAGTACATACAGTGAGTAATGATTATTTTATTATTGTTGGTTAGCCAAATACAACTTTTATCTATTCTTAAAAATTTTCACTGATGAAGAATCCCTTATTTCTTTCTGTCTGTGTGACTGCGTCATTCTTCTAAATTTTGTAAAGAATTTTGATACGGTTTTCCGTCATAATATTTACCTACATTAATATTAATATTAACATAATATTATATTAATGAAAACTAGCTATTTTGTCAAGTCGTAAAAACCGTGCGAAGCAGAAGCACGTCGCTAGTCAATAAATAAATAATTCAAAGTCGGCATTAAGTACTAAATTCAATAAAAAGTCAGTTTCAAAGGCAAGTAGGCACAAAATCAGAACTCAAAACTCGACAGCTCCATACACTCATTAAGTCGAAAGTTACACAACAACATAATTTGTTTGTGAATTACTTTCCAAGGCAAACATTGAGTCGTTTGAATCGCAATAATGTAGCTTCGCTACTCTTTATTACACACGGTATTACCCACGGGAGGGTAGTACTACAAGTAATTCTGGGGCTGTGAGAGTGTGGAGAAGTTGAGTGTTTTTGGGGCCTCAAGAATGTTTTGATTTGTTTTTGAGCTTTCTTCTACACACACACGGGGAAAGGAGGATAGATCGTTTATTAATTTTGTTTAAACCTAGCTTTAATTATTTGTTATTCGTTTTTGTTCTAATTTTTATTTTATTAATATTTGTTCCTGATTTTTGTATTAATACAAATTTATCCTAATTTTATTTTAATTTAATGAGAGTATTTTATTTGCTTTAATTCTACATAATTTTTCTAATTAAATTTTTTAAACTTACTTTTAAGTAAGATAATCATCTTTTGCTGCATATACTTGCTAACAGTAACACAAATGGAAGAAGTCACTGGCTCCTGAAGTACAGGTACTCTAACCTAGCTCTGGAGCCAGGGTCTCAAATTTGTATGACAATAAAGAATTTATTTATTATTATTTATTTGGTAAACACAAAAGACAGCACAACATACAAAATCACAATTGAATAATAACTAAACACATGAATACAGCTACAAGGTTCTAATAAACAAAACAATAAAAGAAGGAAATAAAACATTGTGATGACACTATTGGCTATGACAGACTTTAAAATAATGAAACATACAAAGTGCGGTGTGCGTCTCAAGGTTGCACCAAATGGGAGTCCAACTCAGCATGTGTCAGGCAAATATACCTGATGCTGATATTCTGCTGGATCCCTGCAGTGACAAACGGACGTCGAGCAGACGAGATAATAAATATGTGAAATCTAATAAAATTCACATCGTTCAATAGTACAATTATTGATCATGTAATTGCAATAATTAATATAACAACAATGAATATTCACAATCCTTCTTACCAACCAAAAACTGTTACAATATTTTAGTGCACTTTAGACCGATATTTCATATCATTTAAAACACTGATTAATTAATCGAAACAGCAAAATATTTGACAGCTATTTCGACGTTACCAACTTTCAGAATGCTTTTAAGTGCATGCTTTTAAGTATCGTCACTTGTGGGAGCTATTTTATTTATTTATTTCCTTTGGAAGACTTACAGCTAAACAAAACAGACTAATAGCTTGAAAATATGACTGACAGCCAATTACAAGTCTTCACATATAATTAACAGAATAATAATAAAAGAAATCTGTGAACACCACAGTACTGCCAACGAAAACAATAAACCGCCAAAGCTATACAAAACTATACATAAGAATACTAATATAATACAATACTACAATAAATGTGGTAAAATTAGGCTACTGACGCTAACATAATCTGAGCAATATCACGCATCAGGTGAAAAAGTTAAGTCTCAAGCTCTTTCTGGCCACAGATACACCTGTTGTATACGGATCGAAGTCATGCTGTACACATACCCGATTAAAGTTTCTGCTTGCACGCACAAGGAATGAGTTCTGCCTGTAGTTATTCGGAGCAAACGGCACACGGAGCGGGGGATTGGACCGCTTCGACCTTCCGGGGATGTTAAAGTAAAATTTAGATAGAATTTCAGGGCTATTAATATTATTAAGATCTTTAGTAAAAAAACACAGTCGGAGATCTCACGACGATTAATAAGGGGCAATAAATGATATTTCTTACAGAGGTTAAGGTAATTTTCAGAGTGATACAGTACTCTTTGATGGTAGCATAAGTACTTTATAAATCTCTTTTGGATGTTCTCTATGCGATCAATGTATTTGTGGTAATACGGATTCCATATTTCAGACGCGTATTCCAAATGGCTTCTGACAAAAGTACAGTATAGGATTTTTAAGGTTTTGGCTTGAGTGAAGCACTTGGATAGCCGCATTATGAAACCCAGTGATCTCGATGCCTTAGCAACAATTGCATCTACATGTGATTCAAAGGTGAGTTTGGAATCGTGATGGACCCCCAGATCACGGATGGAATTGGATCTGGGTAGTACTTGACCACCTAAGGTGTAAGATGTGGTTATGGTGGAGCGCTTTCGAGAATATGTTATAACCGAGCATTTAATAGGATTCAGATCCAGTTTATTACTTCGACAGTATTCCTGCAAACGATATAGATCATCCTGAAGTACTATCGCGTCCATCTGCGATGATATTGTGGTATAAATTTTCATATCATCAGCGAAACACAACAGTTTGGATGAGGTCAGACAAGAGTCGATATCGTTGATGTAGATTATAAAAAGTAATGGACCGAGCAATGAACCCTGAGGAACTCCACTTGGGACAGGAACCCAACTGGATATATAATTATTCAATACTACGGCTTGGGACCTGTTCATCAGATAAGAAGAAAACCATCTGAGTAAGTCCCCGCGTATTCCCAGGCCATATAGCTTTGATAACAAGATGCAATGGTCAATTCGGTCAAAGGCCTTACTATAGTCAGTGTAAACGACATCGATCTGTTTACCATTAGCCATGGCGTCGGTGATAAATTCATTGAGAAGTATCAGGTTCGAGACGGTTGACCTACCTTTCAAAAACCCATGTTGAGATGAACTAAATGAATTTTTGAGAGCTGCGTATACCTGGTTATAGATTATCCTTTCGAAGACCTTGGCTATAATGCAGAGTTTGGATATCGGTCGATAATTCACCACGTCAGTTTTAACTCCTTTTTTATGTACGGGCGTTATAAACGCCGATTTCCAAAGCTCAGGAACAACACAATAATAATTATAATCCGTTAGTGCATTTTTAGAGTTTTCGAGCGAAGAAAGCAGTATGTCAAAATCACTGCCTTTAGTAATCTTCTCTGTTCTGTTCAGTTAGCTCTAAAATAAAAAAGATGCCTCAATAAATTGTTGCCTTGATGATAACTTATTTTATTTCTGTAAATAGTTTTGTACAAACACTTTTACTCGTCAATCATACTTTAAAAACTAGATGAAGTCGACGTTTTCTATCCGACTACTCTGAAAAGAAAGGCCGAAACAAACTCAAAGGTTACAGTCTCTTTTAAGGTCTAGGCAAATCCTTGGTCAGATACGTGAAGACCATGTAGATTGATGTCTGATATAGTCGTTTGACGAAAGACCACAGATATATGAGTGGACCTGCCCAGTCAGTGCACGCATTTGTCAGTAAACGTGCAGCTCAACTCAGAACGTTTTAAGAAGGTCAAGATGTTACGCCTTATTCAAACTTAAACAAATATAAGAATGAGAAGTATGTAGTCCTCATTTACATAATCAACGTCTCTCATTCCAGACATTACTTAAGTCTAGACAAACAAAAGATTTAGAATAATGAAGAACCTTTGAAACCAATTGACATCCTCCCAAATTAAGTTTGATGTTTGTATATAAACGCTAGTGCATAGACGGCTGACAATATTGGTGAAAAGAATGCCATATTTTTGCAAATATAACGTTAAGTGCCTGTTGTTTTTAATTTAATCGGCATCCATATCTTTCAAACGAAGACAGTAATGTTTTTAACGGCTGATATACAGGCTGGCAGGGACATCAACGTGAAAATTGTGAACCCCACTGCGTTGAAAGTTTTCGTCGGTTATTAAAAAAAAATCTGCTGTTTCATAGAAAAGTGCAATACCTACGCGGTCAAAATGTATGGAACAGCTGATTTTTTTTTAATAACCGGTGGTTCAGAATCATGTACTGAATCCATGGTTTCAGTTTTAGCGTCGATATCCCTGCCATCCAGTGGATAAAGATGTATACGTTAATCGAATGAGGGCTTTATCAGGCTCTGAGTCAGTAAATTTTTTGTCTTTGAGAAATAAAAATCGGTAACCGATTAAAAACGGTCGTACTGTGTCAAGCTTTTTATGGAAGTTTTCATCTCAGCGTGTTCAAGATTAATTTCTGTTGTTAAAAATGTTGTGATGTAATTTGCGACTGTTTGATGTTGTTACGTCAGCGTCAATCTTAGTTTTATGTTGAAGTAATTACTTTATATAATATCTTCTTCGTGTAGGATAGTTGTTGTGATTCTTGAAAGATGAAAGTTAAGGTTAGTTTTAACACACATACCATCACGCTAGTATTCCCCGAAGAGTTAGGCAGAGGTGCACCTGTAGTACTTTTAAATATCAACCAATCAAACCAGCCTATCGCTGTCCACTGCTGGACAAAGGCTGACAAAGACAAAGGTCTTCAGCATAAAGGCTGTCCCAGCGACGCTCTTATTTTTAAAAAAATAAAAATACTAGTAATTTGGATGTATCTACCAAATAGCTGTTTCCCGAGACTTCGTCTCAATCTAGGATCAAAAGTAGCCTATATCCTTCTACAGGTACTGGTTTAACCATGTGCTAAGTTTTATCCAAATCCGTTCAGTCGTTTTAGCGTGAAAGCGTTACAAACAAACAAACAGACTCACTTTCGCATTTATAATATTAGTTAGGATTGGTGCAATTTGCTACTGCTCGATGGATTCTGACATGTGAGTATGAGTAGAATGAGAAGAATCTATAATATGCCTAGTGTTGCTGAAAAAAATTACAGAGAGGTAACCCCCTTTTTTTTTGGTGGGAAATTATCAAATAACTTCTCCCGCTCTGGGTGGAGCGGGAGGGCATGTCCGACTCTTACTGACTAAAACCCACCCGTGTTCCTTCGGTTGCCATGTTGTTGGGGCCACGATCTCCCTCTCGGACTTCTTCACAGCCCCGGCAGGCATCGGCCCTAGCGGACCCCGTCAATTCTGCTGACATCTCTTTGAGGCGCGCGTGGAACACAATGCGCCGTCGACCCGGGCCTTGTCCTTATCGGACGGCGATCTACAGAGAGGTACGTCCTCAATAATGATCAAGTTTTGGTCTTTTGAGGCGTAGGTACATATGTTGCTATTCATTTTCTGCTGCCTTTAATTTTTCAAAATGAATGACAACCGAATATACATACATACACATACGTCATAAACTCACGCTCTCTTCTCATCGGGCCAGGCAGTAACTTCAGAATCAGAATATAACGATAGGTATTGGCAAAATATACAATGTTAAGAAAACAATATTTGTTAACCTACAGTTATCTGTTTTGGATGTTTTCGCATACGAGATTACTTCTCGAAATAATTCCTAATTATCATAACATTTGAATGAGCCCTCTCCACTCTCAAAGTCCAAATTTTCATATCACTGTGAGCTAACGCAACAAACGACGCCTCAGATTGCACAGTTTATTTCATCTCAGTCGACAAGTCATGTCATATTTACACTTGCCTATGTGAGGTGAGGAGTGGGTGTGGTAGTAGTTACAGCTGTTTTAATTTTAAAAGAAATGAGAAAAGCATTTAAGGCCCGGACGTTACCAAAACGGAGACGAGATGTGTTTTAAACAACCAATAGAATTTCGTTATTAACACATCTCGTCTCCACTCAGCTTCAGTGGAGACCACTGAGCGGAGATGTGTCATATTTGTATGGCGTGGTCGAAGCGGAGATGTGAGCTGTCCCTCGCCGAGATTGAGTTAAACGGCGAGGCGGTACAAAGCGGAGACGTGAGCGGCGTGCAGTGAGTGGTCAACATCCAACGCTTGCAGCATGCAGCTCAGTTCCGCTCTAGCCAGTACACATCTCCGCACAGTTTCGGTGGATACACCCTAGCTGAAAAACATCTCTTTTCGTCTCCGCTTCGGACATCTTCGCCTATCTCCGCTTTGCTGGAATTCGGGCCTAAATCTTTCGATCGTGGCCAAAATAGTCAGGTAGTTAAAGGATCCATTCCTCGACCAAGGGCCGGTTGTGTACCTGACAAGCACTAACCTGAGTTTCTTAATTTGAGAAGTACAAAACTACGGTCTAGGTTCTAGTATATTCGTAGACATTATTGATTGACGGGAAAGGAAAGCGTCGACGAATCACGCCGTTTTCTATAAAACTTTAGTCGCCATCCTAAACTAGCGTGGCGTGGTTCTGATTAATAACGCTCTCTCGTTCTCTGTATAAGGAGTATAACGTTGAAATAACTGGTTCATCCGCTCCACTCACAAAACCGTCGCTAGCAAAAACGCCCCACCCAAAACGCCCAGCCAAATGCGAACAGGCGCGAATACCGCGTTGATAGAATTCTTTATACCTTTCCTTGAGCCTCTATTTTGAATTACTCTAGATATTACGCCCTCGCGGCATAATGTGGTGTTATACCGGTGTTATACTGGCGTGTATACGATATTTATATCGCTAAGATGTTTAATAATATCAGACATTATCATGTTTTATGGCTACGATCCTGTTTTATGATTGCGAGATGGGTGAAGGCGTAAAACTAATTGGAAGTGGTTTGAAATGAGATGGGGTGAAGGATGTGTTGTTGTCGCGATTTTGTTTACTTGGCGGATTGTAGAGGGGATCGTCGCCAAAGCCTTAAAGTCTGACAATCAGTCTTATCAAGGGGTATCGTGTTACCCAGTAACTGGGTTGTGGAGATCAGATAAGCAGTTGCTCCATTTAAAATACTGGTATTCAGCTGCTTCTGGTTAGACTGGAAGCCACCCCAACATAGTTGGGAAAAGGCTAGATTATTAGGAAATTATTACAGGGATGGAAGAAAAATAAAGTAGTATGTTTACTCCAAATATATTGGGATATGGGCAGTAGAATTAACTTAGTCTAAACAATTTTTCTGAAAAGTGCGCAAAATTTATTAATATATTATATTATTAAATAATTTTTGCGCAATAATGTCAGTAAACCCTCAATTTAATTTATGGATGAAACTGATACAAAATAATTCCAAAATATAATTATTTAAAACCTTTCTATGTGATTTATCTTTCCAATTTAAACTAATATTATAAAGCGAAAATTTTTTTTTTTGTATGTTTGTTTGTTATGCTTTCACGGTAAAACGGCTGAACATATTTGGATGAAAGTGTAATTGGCACATGGGTAGACCATGACCCGAATTAGGACATATGTACTTTTTATTCCAAAATTCTCACGGGATCGAGACTTATGCGGGTGAAACCGCGGAGTACAGCTAGTATAATATAATATTATGAAGAGAAAAGATTTGAATTTTGGTTTGTAATGAATAAACTCAAAAACTACTGAACTGATTTAAAAAAATCTTTTACCAGTAGAATCCTATAATATCACTGATTAACATAGGCTATAATTTATAAAAAAATCATTCAGTCTTTATAATATTCAAGGATCTTCACGAGAAGTTTGTTAATTACAACACAAAAATAAACCAAAGTAAGGTCCAGTAATCTAACATTCTAGGAAATCCAAATATCCATTATCTTCGTACAAGCGTACGAAGATAACGCAACAAATCGAATTGCATCAGAGCTAGAACTATTGACAGTATTCGAGAGCGAGACTGTACCGGGATTACTGGTTGTGTAGGAATGTTCCCGTTTCCTCTTGGATTTATTGATGGATGTTTCAATAATGGACCTAGTATAGATAGTGTCATCTACGAAGACGCGCCCCACTCCACTCCGCTCCGTACTAAAGTACAGCTTACAGTACAGTAATCGCGGATTCGGGTGCGTCTTCGTGGATGACATAATCTGTACAGTCAGCTCAAAAAGATGTATATGTCGGAGACGGGTATGTGACTCTCGTTATTTTCAGCGATATTTTAACTACTGTGGGCATAGTGTGGGTAGTGTTGGTTAATGTGCAATAGAAAAACAGTTTGCAGTTCAGATCACAATATAATTTATTATCAAGTGAATCACACTAGCTAAATTATACACACACTGGGTGCAACAGCGTTTATTAAAATCACCAATTAACAAAATGCAACTAACACAATAACTGAGCACCACGAATCGAGAACAGTTCCGCGACGTCTTGACTCCAATGCGACCAGAGGCTGAATGCCCTCCTCGCCGTGGCCTTAAAACATCACGACTCTGTAGAAGCGCGGCTTTTTTGGTGTAGGTAGATCACTCTTGATATCGCCAGTGGCGCGCTTGCGATTCGTTTCGTGTCCGTACTAATGACCGGATCCGACATATTTGTATTAGGTATATAGCCAAAAACCACATTGGGTACTTCATTGTAGCTACACATTGATTAAATATTATGGAACAGAGATTGTAGGCAATCAATATATGAATTCTTGTCGATGTGTATTTTTTTGAGGTTACCTGTAACTGTGAACTGATGTGACCATGTGACTAACTTGGGATCTATTTTACATTGGACAATGTCTGAATTCTTCTAGAAGGAATTTTTAGGGTTCCGTAGTAATCAAGGAACCCTTATAGTTTCGTCATGTCCGTCTGTCTGTCTGTCTGTCTGTCTGTCCGCGGTCTAGCTCCGAGACCCTTAGTACTAGAAAGTTGTAATTTGGCATAGGTATACACATTAATTACGTCGACAAAGTGGTAAAACAAAATAATGAAAAAAAATTTTTTTAGGGTACCTCTCATACACGTAAAGTGGTGATGTTTATTTTTTTATTTTTTACCCTTTGGTGAGGGGTATCATTGGAAAGATCCTTCAAAAATATTGTGAGTTTGTGGAAACCATTTTTGGATTCAGGGATTCGTTTGCGAAATATTAAGCTTTAAAGTGCTATCTTTTGTTAGAGTTAAGTGTCCCCCCCCCCCTGCCGGCTAAATGGTTGGTTTTAGGTATGTGAAAAAAATCACAACAGTAGTTTATATAACGAAATTAAAAGGAAAACTATCACAGCTAAGTAGGCTCTACAGGTTAACGAGTAATAATCGACCAACTTAACTTTGCAGTTGCAAAAACATGTTTTCCCATACATTCCGTATGGGAGAACATATTTTTCAACTACAAAGTTAAGTTTGTTTTTGGGATAAATTCATCCCAACTATGGAACCCTTCATTGTGCGTGGTCCGACACGCACTTGGCCGGTTTTTTTTGTCCATATTTTGGAACTATTGGTCAATATGGAAACATAGAAAATGAGCCTATTGTTAGGAAATAGTAAGAAAAGATAAGGTAGAAAGAAGTATGTGAGCGTGTATGGGTTTATGTTGCAATTTGACAGTGAATTGCATAAAATACAATAGACGTGGATATATTTAGTAGCCAGTTCCGCTTAGCTATTTCTAAAGAGCCATAAAAACCCTGAAAGAAATCGACACACTCTGCGTTCAGCGCTCGGTGTGGCAACACGCCGTATTCAGGTTCGCGACAAGTCTATCGTCATTCTGAGGATGCGTTGAAAGGTGAAACACGTGTCGATTTCTTTCAGGGTTTTTTATGGCTCTTTAGAAATAACTAAGCGGAACAGTTTACTAAATATATCCACGTCTATTGTATTTTATAATGGATTTCTTCAAGGTTACGCCTGAATCAATTAACTAGTGAATTGCATTTTAAAAATAGCTCCTTGATTTATTTTGTCTTATTAGACAAAACGAAGGCTAAATCTGAAGATCCTTTTAATATTCAAACATTTTGTTTTCACATATTCTTACATGGGCACTTATCGTCAGATGTCACGCGAGGTGCATGGTTTCAATTCCTCGTTTCCTACGGAGAAGAGCTGGCAAGAAACCCCACGGTTACTCTTTTAAAAATAATTGCCTTTTACAATGTTTTCAAATAACAGTGTTAATATGTATGGGAGGACAGTGCAGGCCTGTCAATAAGTACCAGGTACTTCACAAAATATAAAATGGTCAACAAAACGAAGCATTTTTGTGATCCTACAATGACTACAACGTTCTCACATTCTCAAACTAGAAAATAGTAATTTTATATTAAAAAGGCAAAATATTAAAGTAATTATAATGATATTATTTTTTAAAAAAAACGTGTGGCACTCGGGGACTGCCGCGGTAAAGCTATTGCATAGCATTTATAACCTCCATACTTCCTATTTGTCAACACTACACTTGGGATGATGACGTGATGACATAAAACAAAAATTAAGTTCCCATGACAACATCACGTTTCCCATAACAACATCACGTTGTCATGGGAACCGTCACTATATGGTAGGCAGAGTGGGGGGTGTTAGGTTTTATTTTCGTTACGTTACGGAATTTCTTGATTCGGTCGCCGCGCTCAAAGCCCGCGATAAAAGCTATGCAATAGCTTAAAAAAATAAATATCCAAATACTTTTGTTTAATCTCGTCCGTAAAATATAAATGAACTAACACCTTATCTCAGCAAATTTTGCTGCAAAAGAGCGTTGACTTCCCTTTATATTAATAAAATTATTAAACCACCCTTATTCACTCACTCCTCTAATGCATAAAAATAAAGCAAAATTATAAAAGGCGTCTATAAATTAAAATGCACAATTCATAACCAAAGAAAGAGAAAAGAGGGTAGGATAAACAAAATCTCGTTAAGGTGTCCAATGCTCCTTGCGCGAGATGAGAATAACTTTTTTGTTTTTTAAAGAAATTTTATTTGTAAGCTGCTTTTTCAGCTTAGAAAATGCTGAAGTGGTTTTGCACGTTGATACTGTTATGCTTTTTCTGAATCCTGTCTAAGAATACCATGCATTTTTTTTTCTGACTGTATTTTTTTTTAAGTGATTTAGATATGGCGTCCAGAGGATGGGCAGCAGACTTCTATAGTTTGTAAATAACATAACACTGTATGACAATCAAATAAGCCTACTTCATAATCAGCCTATAATGTTCCCACTGCTGGGACACAGACCTCCTTTCGGTGAGAGGGAGTGGGCCGTAATCCACCACGTGGGCTCAGTGCGGGTTGGTAGATGTCACATATTGTCTTCGAATTTTGGTTCTAGGATATGACGATTTCCTCACGATTTTTTCCTTCACCGTTTTGGGAGCAGTGGTGATGAAATAATTTACACAAAGTAAAGCAGCAGATATTGAGCGGGAACGTAGGGCATTGGCAGTGAGATGCAATATGCTTGCTCGCAGGTTTGCACGGTGCACAAAAGAGGTCAAAATTGCTCTTTTTTAAGGCATACTGCCAGACATTTTATACCTGCAGCCTGTGGGTCCGGTATACACGTAGATCTTTCAATGCCCTACGGGTCCTATACAATAATGGTTTCAGGATGCTGTTGGGATTGCCTCGCTTTTGCAGTGCATCAGGTATGTTTGCGAAGGCCAGCACGGACTGCTTTAGGGCAATAGTAAGGAAAAGAGTTGCCTCCCTGATGCGCCGCGTGCGGGGCAGCAGCAACAGCCTTCTGAATGCAATTTTGGGAAGGGTTGATTGTCCGGTTGTGAGGCACTGGAACACCGTTCACGGATCTGGAGGTGCCTTTTATAATATTAAATAGTAGAATTGTAAATAATAATTAATAATTTACTAACATAGTTATAAGTACTATTTACTAACAATGTATGGAATGTTTTTATTCTGAAATAAATGATTAATAATAAAAGCGCCTATCAGGGTTCGAACCTACGACCTTACAACTCGTAATTTGCGGCCGTTACCACTGGACCACTAGTCCACCACTGCTCAACATTAGCGTACTTGCTTGTTGGCAATTAATTAGGTACTTGTTTTTTGGTCCACTGGGCGCCTCTTGGTGGATTTGTTAACGAAGATCTTATTTTGATTCTCCTTTGAGTAATTTCTTCAGATCTTTCAATATTTTACCTATTGGTCTTTCTTGGAAATAATATCCGCCTAAACGCACCTTAAAAGCTAAAAAGAAAATAGAAAATTGTCTCTGGCTGTCAGGTGTCACAGATAATTTTAAATGGTACTCTTTGTAAAGTTTGGAAGGTGAAATCGGAAGGAATTGTTTTTTATTCCACCAGAAAAAATAAAGGACTGCGGTGTTGTTTAATCTTTGAGGACAAAATGTTGCTTACGTCATAAGAAAATGGAATAGGAGTTTTCTTGAGCTCTGGCCATATTTAAGGGAAAACTGCGCAAGATGCGAACCGTGACTTGTGCACGTCGATTTTTTTTAATTAAGTCACGCAACATCTAGACAATAGTTGTTATAATCGGCGCGAGCGAATTTCATTCTGCATTCCGAGCGAGATTCGTCTTACTCTGACCAGAACCACTCGGTCTGTGACAGAAATTCGTATAATGCTTGACTTCTTCCTAGATTTGTGCAGACATTTCCTAAGGTACACGGATCTAAAGGTCTGAAAATCTATCAATTATCGTGACATATTTCTAGTTCATTGCTTTCCGGATACAACAAAAATCCATTTTCTTCAATCACGTCTTACAGCCACAGAATTACAAGCAGGTAAAAAAAAATCTGTCACAGCGATATTATAGCGAACACTTTTAGTTTGTTAATTTTTTTCATCCAACAACTGGTTTTACAGCTTTTTTAAACCTTATTCAAGAGCGTACCTAAAAATATTTCACATTTATATAAAATCTTTTTATTCTAAAATCTATACAAATAGGGATGACCACAAAAAAAAACTGTCAAGTAGGTTATTTACTGAACAGGCATTTTTTTCTTTTTTTACGTAATCAAAAAATTACGGCGATACATTGAGTTAAAAACTTTTAACAAAAAAAATTACGTAAAAAAAGAAAAAAATGCCTGTTCAGTAAATAACCTACTTGACAGTTTTTTTTTTGTAAACCTCCTCCTTTTTGGAAGTCGGTTAAAAATGTGGCATGACGTAACGCCTTGGTAGATTTTATCCTGAGTTATGACGTAGCGAGCCCCTACTCCCTAACTTTAATGCGTTTTATCTATGTTATTTTTATTACTATGATAAACCAAAAAATACTAGTCTAATTTTTTTTATTATCTGACAGACTAAATAGTTTTTTTTTTTACCCAGGCGTCATTCCTATTGTATACAGTAAAATAAAATTTTATTATTATGACTAGCTATGCGCCGGATGGAATTTCCCAATCGGCAAAATGCCAAACTTCCATACAAACTTTAATTTATTAAGAAAGAAAACTAGTTTATTCTGCAAAAACAAAACGCACATTTAACCAAAAATTACGTAATATACACACATACAAAAGTAGCCAGAAGCCTTGTATCCAACCAATAAAAGTTTGATAATGTTTGTTTTAAGCCCTATAAGAGGAGAATTTCCAAAAATCTTTCGTTAATGCTCACTTTCGCCATACCTATAAGAAACTGTTATGCCTTCTAGATCTAGCGGTTTAAGCTGAACGTTGTATACGATACTGAATGAATTTAAGAATTTTATTAAGTAGAATAGTTAATTGATTCAGGCGTGACCTTGCGGAAATCCATTATAAAATACAATAGACGGATATATTTAATAACGAAATCGACACGTGATCGTGACGTGGTGCCTCTCAACGAGGCATCCTCAGGATGACACCTGACTTGTCGCAAACCCGAATACGGCGTTTTGCCACACCGAGCGCTGAACGCAGAGACTCTAAGTTCAGTGCTGGATGCCTCGTTGAGAGGTGAATCACGTGTCGATTTCTTTCAGGGTATTTTGTTTCTTTAGAAATAGCTAAGCGGAATAGGTTACTAAATATATCCACGTCTATTGTATTTTAAGTAGAATAGCAAAAAAGATGGTAGGTAGCAACATAACGGCGGACATAATGCCACAAGGCCTTCTCTACCAATCAACCCTTATTTTTCTCCTAATGAATCTTGTAACAAACATCGTTTGCGGTCTTGGCATCCAAAAAAGCATTCCGCACCGAATCAGACCCGAAATATGAGCCAATAAAAACTCCATTCAATGAACGTTTTTCTGAAACTACAACAATTTCGCACAACCCTAGCGTCGGACATTGATTGATGTTCGCAGTTGTTAACAGCGTTCTGCGATCTCGATAGGGTTGTTACTTCAGCGTTTTTTAGATTATGTTTCGTTTTTTTCTTCTGAGCGAGGAAATTGCATGCATGACAGTTTTTTGTATGGTGGAGTGCTTCTTACAAATACATTATACAAATTGTGTGGGGCAAAAAATAAATCGTTTCTCTACCGCAATTTTTGTTTTATTCATCTTAGAATGTTGCTGCAAGATTCAAGGTTGTTGCCATGAACTTTTCATTGGACCTTCCTATTCGAAATAAGACTTTTAGGGTTCCGTACGTCTGAATGAAAAAACGGAACCCTTAAAGGATCACTCGTATGTCTTTCTGTCTGTCTAGCTGGCTGTCTGTCTGTCTGTCATAGCCAATTTGTTCCGAATCTACTGGACCAATTATTTGAAATTTGGTACACATATGAATTTTCGTGATCCAAACACAGACGTGTCATCATCATCATTTCAGCCGAACGACGTCCACTGCTGGACATAGGCCTCCCCCAAGCACTGTCACTTCGACCGATACAGACTGTGCTTTCCGCATCCAGCGGATTCCTGCGGCCTTCACAAGGTCATCGGTCCATCTTGTGGGAGGCTAACTCAAAAACTATCCAAGCAAATTTAATAAAATTTATATGAGACCAGCTTTCAAATAAAAAAAGAATCATCAAAATCGGTTCACCCAGTAGAAAGTTCAGAGGTAACAAACATTTAAAAAAATACAGTCGAATTGAAACCTCCTCCTTTTTTTGAAGTCGGTTAAAAATAGATTAATATTGACCATTCCCCTTTAGTTTACTTGTTGTTCTAGTGGTCGCAAGCGCTACTACTGAGCATAAAGTCCTGGGTTAGATTCCTAGGTCGTACAAAGTGTTATTGGGTTTTTCCACAAGGAATTTCTCAGTAGCAGCTCGGAGTCTGGATTTGTGCTCGCTCTAAATATTACATGGGACTTAAACATTACTGGCAAAATGTGGGTGTACTATAGATACACTTCTGTCCAACCCTTTGGGGATTACAGGCTGGATGTTTTATGTTTACTAGATGTTGATGATGTAATTCAAAACAAATAAAATTTAAATAAATAGAAACAAATGTCATCACGTCAGCGCCGGCTGTCGCTGAACATCAGCGCTGGGGCTCTGTCTCGCATGGGGTCGCAGCATTTATGCTGAGCGATGGCCGTTTTGCGTGGATGTGACGCATATTTCCCCCATTTTGTTATTTACGTGTATTTTTTAAAATCTTTCTTTGCATCATGTTTACCGCAAATAAACTTATTTTCTTTCTTCTTTTCTTTCTATCCAAAACAAATAAAATTCGTTTAAATTCGTTTTCAATTGTCATCCAAAACGAATAAAATAAAACACAACACAAAAATATTACATAATACGAGGGGAGGCGGTACTATGAAGCTGCATCTACCTTTGTAACAGGGGTAGATCCCACCGAATTTAAAACCTCACAAAGCATTAAACAAATTCCTCTAAATATTTAATTCACAAAAGAAAATAGCAACTTCATGTTCTAGTTATTCTCACACTTCGATTATTTACTTAGGACGTTCTAACACTCTAACACCGCTATAAAACAAACATGTGACCCAATGGAGGTTTCAGTGGTTTTAAATCTAAAGTGCTGGCAAATTAATCGAATTCCTCTGAGTAGAAATGTTTCACGGAAAATTCCTAGAGATTTTTCCCCTACATATACTTTGAGCTTTGAGGCGGAATTTTGGGTTCCTTTATTACCTACCGACGCCGTGACGAGCTGTTTACGACCTCACCCTCGAACAACTTACGTGGGAATCTACAAAATATTACGATACATACTTTTGCTTTTTTGTTTATCTCTAAAATGACATGTTTTATGAAGATCTGCCTCATATTATGACATTCTAACTAATATTATAAATGCGAAAGTGAGTTTGTTTGTTTGTTACGCTTTCACGTTAAAACGGCTGAACGGATTTGGATGAAATTTGGCACATGGAAGGACCATGACCTGGAGAAGGACGTAAGCTAAATTTCATCCTGGATCGCAGACAAAGTTAACACAAAGTCAACAGCGTGTTTATAATAATCCCAAGTCTCGTGTTCCAGATTAAATATTTAAATGTTACTTTATTTCAGTTTTTGTGAGACCCGAAAAGTAAGTCTTGCAGGGATATCTATCTTTATATGTTGTTGTTTGTCCCGAGATTTATAATCGGAAGATGAGGTCAGACGGAAGAATGTTTTGCGCAAAACAAGATTATAAGCTTGCCATGACATGATTGAAGACACTGATTGGTTGGTTATTAACTTAATAATATACGACGAAAAAGTTAAAAAAGTGAGAGTATAATAATAACTATCTAGGTTTTGGTAGATGAACAATTCAGTCCTTTCGCCTCGAAGGATCAAATGTCTGACCGTATTGAGTACCTGTCTGTCCGTAAACAGTACTAAACCTGGGGTTTCTCACCTACTACTATAATAAACAGTTAATTTTTTAAATCAATACACGCTAGCTAATCATATTAGTGATATTAGTATGTTATCTGAAGAAAGTTGCTCACCGTTATTGTTAAGACGTTTATTCTGAAAGTGGGCAACGTCGCAAATAGATGTCAAATATTTCGCTGTTTTAGCTAACTAGCGAACTTAGGTAAGAGATAATCAGTTCCTCTGTAGTTTAGGATTCCGGGTGAAGTTCTCTTCCACTTTCGGCCTAATCATCACTTACTATCAGGTGAGATGCAGGCCAAGAGGTTATCGGTTGGGGTTAAAAAAAAAATCGCTGTATATTAATTGGGGGGCGAGCCTATTGCCATCAACCGGGTAAAAATCCAGATTTCGGGCTGAGACTGAGAAATTTTTGATGGATAAACTCAATACCACTTTTCCCGATCCGGGAATCGATCCTATGGGTTCGATTCCATTAACAAGACCTCATGCTCAGCAGTAGAGCTTGCGACCATTAGACCAACGATACAGCCATCATTGAACCATTTTTTTTTATCCGTTATTTACCCACGGCAAAGGATGTAGCGTGGCTAAGTCGTTTGTATTGAAGTGAAAAAGCTAAATAAGTAGTGGCATAAGCCCACGCAGATCGGCTCGAAGGCACCTAAATCCATTTTCCTCAATAGACTTACAACACGCGTAAAGACAAAGGAACTGATACTTGTTTTGTTTTTATTAAGGTTGTCGATCGATGAAATTTCTACCTAACATAATAATAATATCAAATCGTGGTAGCTCAGAGGTTGAGGAACCCAATTTTTGAGCACGACGTTGTATTAAGGTACAATTCCGTAGCTGACCGCAGGCGGCAACTGTGGTTGCCACCTGCGGTCGGCTACGGAATTGTACCTTAAAAAAACATTATTTTCTTACTAATACTTTTTAATCGCACAACTGCACACTTTTACAATCCAATAAAGACTGACTCAACACTAAATTTTACCTTTTAAAATGACTTTTGCTCCACCCAGAAATAACGATAATATCATGAATCATTATTTCTAAGTGTTGCCAAAGTTAAATAATACATTCAGTTGCCATAAATAAAATACATTTAAAAGTTTGTAACAGTAAATCACGACAGTTGCAGACTGCGGTATCGAACCTGGTGAATTCTAGTCTAATCTGTACATATTAATAATTGTGTACATAAGTACTTACTTCCCAAAAATAATGTAAGATATCATCGACTGACAGTTGGTGAAGAAACCTGGACTTATAATGGTTTGAAATCTCGAACCCAGCTCATGGTAAATAACGCTCGTTCTTTTTTCTAATGAAAAAATACATTAGTCTTATTATGAGAATATATCTTGTCAATATTTAATTATCAGCCTATAATGTTCCCACTGCTAGGACACAGGCCTCCTCTTGGTGAGAGGGAATGGACCGTAATCAACCACACGCGGGTTTAGTGCGGATTGGTAGATGTCACATGTCTTTGAATTTTTGGTTCCAAGAAATGCCGGTTTCTTCACGAAGTTTTCCTTCACCGTTTTGAGAGCAGTGATGATGAAATAATTTACTCAAAGTAAAGCGCCTGTCTGGGTTCGGTTACCACTGGGCAACCACGTGCTCCCAATTAATCTTCAAAATTTAAAGTAAGTGCTGTAAATAGTTTAATTGAAAAAAAAACAAAATACTTACATATAAATACAATACATAGATTGCTAAAATCATAAGCCTTCCTTTTGGATTTGCCGTAGTTGGGTAAAAATGCTTTAAGTTGACTTTGATTGGATATGCGTTCATTTGAATCATCAATATAAGTCACCATTTTTAATTCTAACCGTCTTATTCTTAAACGTAGATCGTTTATGAATAAGAAATATTTAAGGTTTAATTAGTTATTAGACCAAGAAAAATATATTCTACCTAGAAACTACGACTTCTTTTAAAAAACCTTCTTCACCTGCCCGACATTTAACATGTAAATTTCTTGAAACCACAAAAACCGCATTATGCATCTCGTGGGAAACAGCATACGTGTCACGTGAGAAAAACCACAGGTACGAGTACTTATGTAGTAAGATTTGTAAATTAAAGCGTTTATTTTACGGAAATAATGCTGATGTTGACGTATTCTTTAGAAAGTTCTATAACACTTATAACTATGTGGGTCATTCCTTTTTGTCTTGTTTTTATTTTTCTCAGTTAGTTTTAACCATGGTCTGGCAGTTTGAGTAATATTTATGTGGCCTACCCAAATGTCCTTTCTTTGATATTGTTCGTCGAATCGTTGAGCTCCATAAATTCTAAGTTGAGCTGCACGATAACTGACAAATGCGTGCATTAACAGGACAGGTCCTCTCAATCTGTGTGGTTCTTTCCTCAAAAGACCACTTCAGACACCAATCTACATGGTCTTCACATGAACTGACCAAGATTATGTCTGGACTTTAAAAGAGACGTGGCCTTTGCGTTTATTTTGTCCTTTCTTCTCAGAGTAGTCAGATAGGAAACGCCGACCTCATCTAGTTTTTAAAATATGATTGACGTGTAAAAGTGTTTGTACAAAACTTTTTACAAAAATAAACAACCGACCTCCAAAAAAAACACTACAAAGTGAAAAATAACTTTAATTTGTCTTGGGTTTTGTATTTTCGTTTTTTGCCACAGACTTCCGAAACTAAAGTTATTTTTCACTTTGTAGTGTTTTTTTTGGAGGTCGGTTGTTTTTTTTTGTAAAAAGTTTTTATTTTTCACTTTTTAGTTGTGGTACCTACCTACCTCATACACATTCGAATACCACTACCTGCTACCAATGACAGAAACTTAACATATCATCTACATACTAAGTGGGAAAAAAATACGTGTTTTGTAGCTAACTCAAAAACTATCCAAGCGAAGTTAATAAAATTTATATGGGACCAATTCGAGAGCACACCCTTTCAAACAAAAAAAGAATTTTCAAAATCGGTCCACAATTGACGGAGAAATCGGTGGACATACATAAAAAAAAAAATATACGCGACGAACATATAACCTCCTCCTTTTTAGAAGTCGGTTAAAAACTATTTACAGAAATAATAGTAGTTTATGAAACGGTTGCATAATGAGCAACATTCGTGTGATGCTATTAAAAACCTCGCCCACGGCTCGGTTTTTAGGCGATCATCACACTGCACCGCATCACGCTGCATGTTGCGTGTCAACGATCTGAATGAACGCGCGTGGATGCATTTTCTGTGTGTTGGACTGTGCGTGTTTTCTATACAAACGAAGATACTTACAAGCAACGTTAAAACACGCATTCACGCGCTACGCTGCGTGGTGCGTGACAGTGTGTTAATCGCCTTAAACACACACTCATGTTTGAATACCTAGTTATGTGCAGTTTCATACACTACTTTATCTACTCTCATACATTGGGATTGAACCTACTTAATAAAAGATCAAAGTTAAAAATCAAGTATAAAAATTCCTACGAAGTTCAGTACAATAAAACATTTGAATGTCGCCTGCACCACACCACCGCATATGCGCTATAGTGGGTGCTGCTGTCCCCCACTTAAACGTTTCATTACAAAAGTTGATGGAAACTCCTTGGTGATATTAACTTCTTGGATTAGCCCTGTATCATAATAAAAAAAAAAAATTGTTTAATAGCATTATTTTGTTAGAGAAAAAGTGTTATAATGTGATTCTATTTTTAAATTTCGGTATTGTGTTTATGAAGTATGTCAATATAAACTCGTTTTGAAGTTTATAATTCGAATATTACGCTATGGGAGTAGAAACAATCATTTATACAATTTTTCCTTCTCCTATCTTTATTCCAATTTATTTAGGGTTGGTGCGGATTATGTTATTCTTCCATACATGTCTTTTAGCTGTCAACTCTGCAGTAGTCATCCCCTATCTATCCCTAATCATCTTTCACACAATCCATCCTTCAAGTCTTTCAAATTCCACTAGGTATTCTTAAAACCATTCACATATTTTATACTCAAAATATTGCATTAGAATCCCATTTTTTTTGGGTTTGAAATTATCAAATTATTTCTCCCGCTCTGAGCGGAGTGGGAGGGCGTGTCAGACTCTAACTGACCCATCCGTGTTCCTTCACTTGCCTGTATGTTGCCAGGGGCCACAGTAACCCTTTCGGACAAACCCGCAACCCCGGCAGGCATCGGCCCTAGCGGACCCCTTCAATTGTGTTGACATCTCTTTGAGGTGCGCGTGGAACACAACGCGCTGTCGACCTGGGTCGACAGCGCGTCCTTATCTGACGGCGCATTAGAATCCCTGAAAATAAAATTAACAAAATTCTTTTTTATTTTACAAATAAAATGCAGAGCATTAGGTATTTTGCCATCCAACATTAATTTGTGTTTTTTTTTTAATTTCAATGCGACTCTATTACCGCTGAAAAGTTTCCATGTGCAAAGATAATACTGGATGCGGCATCAAACCATCTTTACCAAAAACATAAATGAGTTATGGTTTATTTGTGTTCTTAAAAACTTTTATTATAAATCAAAGGTAGCCTTTATAATCGTGTATTTAATTTTACGGATTCCTCGAAAGTTTACCACGCCGCTCGATAGATGGCGTTGTACGTTTCCTGAATCGCGCTATGGTTTCGTTACACAAGTCAGTACTTATGTCCAAATGTCAAATGTCGAATATTGCCTACGAGGGGCCCATCTTGATGGGCCAATGTATGGCCACCGCGGGCGAAGGGCGAAGCCCTGACCCCGCTCGCCACGCCCCCTTGCGGGGGCGTCGCGACGTCTTAACGTTCGAATATTGTGGTACAGTCGAAAGACAATTTTTTTTGATATAGTCAATTATTTATTGACTATTACTGTTAAAATTATAAATACCTACCCAAGTTCGCTTTTCGAATGTTTTAATTTTGCTTTTGAGGTTTAGTTCCAGGTGAAATATTAAAAAACCTCAGCAGGAGAATTGAAAAAAAAAACTTTTCTTCAGCTTAAAATATGAGGGGTAATTCTCGTATTTTTAAGAATTTAATTCTAATCTCAGACACATTCTGTCAAAAATACTTACCTATGGATCTTCTGGGATTGAACGAAATTTCCCAACATTTTTGACAAGTTTTTGACATTTAATGTCGCTGAGATGAGATTGCGAATAGATTTTGAACGTTTTAACCTACGGGAAATTGGTATTCTCTTCATTCACAGCTTTCTTCTTTTCTAATCATCATCATTGATATCAGCATATTTCCTGATTTACTTATTGGTTCATTTGTTTACGTATGGTGCATTTATCATCATTATCATAATTGTTATGTAATGTAATGTAAGGTGATGACTGAGGATTACACACTTGTTCGGGTCAGCATGATTAAAAAAAACAGTGGCACTCCGGGAGTGCCGACAGAAGTGAAAACTTGAAAAATTCGGCACCGCGGTAATCAACGCGTTGATGTCTTTTACTCCACGCACCGCGGTAATTAACGCGTTGATGTCTTTTACTCCACGCACCGCGGTAATCAACGCGTTGATGTCTTTTACTCCACGGTGTCGGTAAATTGCGTTACAGCGGCGTGAAATCAATGGTTTAGTCCCATCTCAAAAATGCCCAACGCGCTTAAAGAAGTTTTCACTTTAAAAAAAAACGAATATAGATTATGTTCGGGAAAAAGCCGCTTAACGCAAATAATGTCGAGCCTACCCGAACATGTTTAAGCGAGGGATGACACCAAACGGAGTTTTTCGATCGGTACGAGCCAAATAAAAGCCAAAGCAAATGTGTAGTAATTGCTACGGGTCGGCTTTGTTGTTCAACAAATACTGCCGAATTGAATGTGCTCACCCGAACAAGTGTAGCACCCCTTACAGGGGAGAATGGAAGAGCAAGACAGATTGAGCCAAGTAACATGAATCAGGATAGGAAGAAAGTAAAATAGAAAACAATTTTTTTTAGCCGTCTAAAAGGAACATAACATATTCTGCAAAATAAACCCAAAAAACTTTTTACAAAAAAAAAAAAACAACCGACTTCTAAAAAAACACTACAAAGTGAAAAATAACTTTAATTTCAGAAGTCGGTGTCTTTGGTTTTGAATTTTCGTTTTATGCCACCGACTTCCGAAATTAAAGTTATTTTTCACTTTGTAGTGTTTTTTTAGAAGTCGGTTGTTTTTTTTTGTAAAAAGTTTTTATTTTTCACTTTTTAGCTGTGGTATTTACCCCGCACAAATTCGAATACCACTACTTGCTATGTAAATAATAGTGAGAGGAACCTAACATATCATCCACATACTAAGTGGGAAAAAATACGTATTATTGAAGCTAACTCAAAAACTACCCAAGCAAAGTTAATAAAATTTATATGGGACCACCTCTGAAGTATGATCTACCAAACAAAAAAATAATTATCGAAATCAATTCATAATTGGCGGAGTAATCGCGTAACAAACATACAAAAAAAAAATACCGTCGAATTGAAAACCTCCTCCTTTTGGAGGTCGGTTAAAAAGAGTAGTGCTGGCCCAGTGGTAAAGGGGGGCTTACGAGTTTATAAGTCGTGGGTTCGAAGTTCGCAGGCATTTAACTTTGTGTTAGTAACTTCAACACGACTGCTCTCAAAACGGTGAAGGAAAACATCGTGAAGAAACCGGCATGTCCAGAAATTCGAAGACATGACGTGACATCTACCAACCCGCACTGGGCCCGCGTGGTGGATTATGGCCCACTCCCACTCGAAGAGAGGAGGCCTGTGTCCCAGCAGTTATAGGCCGATTATGCTTAACCCAAAAAAAAGTGTAAACAATAATAGTTCAGTTTCTTTTTCTTCGTTTGAAGGAGAAGAAAAGAGCTAAAAAATTATAATAATAATCTCTAAAAAACCGGCAGATCAGGGCCGAGATACAAAAAAGTATACCAACAAAATAATAATAACCCGTTCCCGATACCGGAGGGCCACTAATTTTTATATTTTTGAATGTCTTTTTTATTTTTGTTTTTGTAAAAATATTTTATAAATAAATGAAATAACAATAAATCGTTTATTAACGAAATAAAATATTCTTACATTTCCTTAAAACAAGTAAATAACTCCTTAAAATATTTTTACTAAGAAAAATGTATAAAATGTACGTCACATAAAGTACACTTTTCGTAACGTGACCTTATTGGTATGTTCTTCAGAAGGGTCAGGTGCGTAGTACTAGCTACCGCCCGGCGTGCGTGTATGACCGGCCCTAGTGTGAGTTTCTTTTAACCATCTCGACTTTGCGCATCGACCGCGTTCTGCGCTCCAATTGGCCTTTCACTGGCCTTCACTGGTGAAGGGCCAATCGAAGCGCCGAACGCGTTCGATGCAAAGTCAAAGTCTTTTATTTAGATATTTAGTTCTTTTTACGTTTAGTTTTTATTTTTTTAATTCTGCTTGAGTATAGTTCTCGATTTTTTTGGTCGGTATATTGGCGTGTGCTAGCTGACATATGGCCAATAATTTATACTTAATTAAAATAATGTTTTGTGTTGCCTAATAATTTTGCATACTATTGTATAGAGTAATTTAAATTTTTTTCTAACTTGAACAGACAGCTGTGCTGCTGGGGAGTTTGTTGCGCCACTTCTTCTTCCCAGCTAAAGTACTAGGAAGTGGTGAAGGGTGGGCGTTTTTGGGGGACTGTCTTATGTAATTTTGACGTTCGAAAAGTGCTGATTCTCAGCCTAATTTGAATAAATGACTTTTGAATTTTGAATTTTTGAGTCGAGATGGTTAAAAGAAACTCACACTAGGACCTGATGTGTGAATGTAAACGAAGCAAAAGGAGTATGTAAGGATCGTAGCAGTGGCGTTCTGTAGTTTCTCCCTCCCCCATGGGAAGAAGGCGTGAGTTTATCTATGTACTCATATGTATGTACACTTGAGTGTACACTTTTCTTAAACACGTCAAATCAAAAATAAATAGCCATTCAATAAAAACTCCTCTCGCTACCGCTTGTCCCGGTACATTTGAGCACACAAGTGTTGAGCCCGCTTTCTTCGCCTATAATCGAATCCCTTTGTTGTAACAAAAAAATCCTTACTCAATTTCGAAGGAAAGGCTTTGAAGTTTAACTTGAGTTTATTTTTTCCTTTGCACACATACGGCGTTTGAAGATTTTTCTTTTACTTTTCCTTAATAATCTTCTTTGAGCGATTGATTGTGATCCTGTTATTGCGGAAATATTAATTAAGATTTTGCTTTGTTTTTGCACCTTTATTTTTAAGTGGTTTTATTTTCTGATTAAAATAAGATAACTTTCAATCGTACTCTATATCATAGCATCTTAGGATCAAAAACTTGCTGTTAAATTAACAATAAGAACGTTATGGTGCTTTATTTACCATTAGATTCTGCCTGTGACTACGTCTGCGTAAAATTTATTGTTTTAGCATAAAATATATTCTATGACACTTGGAAATACAGTAGCTTCCAAAAAAAAAATGCTTTGAAAAAAATTCACACCACGCTAACTCTGCCGTGTATTAAATGGGTAACCCCAAAAAGTATTTTATATGATATACTTTTACATTTGTGAGTTTCATGGTACTTGAGCTGTCAGATTGCTTACGATGTAAGTTGTTTTCACAAAATAAATTAGAAAAATTGTTAAACCTAAAAAAAGTAAAGTGCAGGAGTTATTATATAATTATGATATGTAAATTCCAAGATGAGAAGGAACAGCACGATGTCGTCTTTAGCCAAAAACGACAATGTTTACAAGATATCGAAAAGTTGACGTGTATGTTGATCCAATGATTTTGATATTTTGGTTTTTGATTTTTGCCTAATAGATTATGTCGTACCTATGCTCTACCTCAATACGATGACAAAACTGTATCAAATCCACACTACATCGTGATAAAGTGACTATTCTTACCAGAAAAGAATCAGAATATAAACAAAATAACCTATAAAAAAAAGACAAACAAAGTATTAAATTCTTTTTACCCGACTACGGCAAAGCCAAAAGGAAGGGTAAGCCAAAAGGAAGGGTTATGATTTTAGCAGTCTATGTATATATGTTTGTATGTATGTATGTATGTTTGTTTTTACGTCAAAGTCAAAGTCAAAGTCAAAGTCAAATCATTTATTTCAAATAGGCCCATGTATGGCACTTTTGAACGTCAAAAAATACAAAATAATAAAATTGATTCTAGTCGCCCCTTCCAAAAGGTAGTTTTCGTATGGAGAAGAATGGGCAAGAAACTCCACCGTTACTCTTTTAAAATGTTTTACAATATTGTTTGTATATGTACGTACATTTGTTAAATAATTATTATATGTGAAGACGATGCACCTAGAATAAAATTACTATACCACAATAGGTAAAAACAATTAAAAATGAAGCAACGAGAGATAATTTAATTTGTGATAGATACATGGTTCTCACATATTTACAAACATTGTAAAAGTAGATGATTTTCCTAAAATTTTACAATTAATAAGTCAGTGTGTAAGGAAGTAATTACAGAATGTAAAATCAATGTCATAAAACACAAAGTAATAAATTTTACAATTACATTAGCAACCAGTTTGATTTTGTCTTGATTCTAAATTGTCCTATGGAGCAGGACCAGCATGTTTCCAAGCACTCTTATCTTGGATATAATCCTCTAATTTGTAATATGCTTGTTTACAAAGTGTACTTTTTATATGAGTTTTAAATTTTCTTTCATTTAATTGCAATATGTCACAAGGTATTTTGTTGTAACATTTAACACAGTACCCCATAAAAGATGTATGTACTTTAGATAACCTGAAAAATGGTTGATCTAGTTTATCTTTATTTCTAGTATTAAAATTATGTCTATCACTTATTTTATTAAAGAGATGTGGATTTTTCCTTACGTACATAATATTTTCATAAATGAATTGGCAAGGTACCGTCATAATATTAATCCTTTTAAAAAGTTCCCTGAGAGATTCGCGACGACATAGGTTATAAATGGCTCTGACAGCCCTCTTTTGTAAAAAAAAGACGGATTCAATGTCAGCAGCCCGACCCCACAGTAAAATGCCATATGACATAATGCTGTGAAAGTAGCTAAAATATACCAAACACGCGGTTTCTACATCTGTTAACTGTCTTATCTTTCTAATAGCATAAGCGGCCGAGCTTAGCCGCCCCGCAAGAGTACGTGTGTTCCACCGTAGCGCCTAATCTACTAAATCGATTTTGATGAATGAGGTATCAATAGATTTGTAATAATGGTCCGGGTGACATAGGCTATATAATTTTTCCCTAAATTTAATTTGATGGACTTTACACGTAAATTTCTAACCTCGAAAAAAATTAAAATGGGATGATCATGACATGTTTGGTATCAAAAGAAAGGTCTTGACAAGCACATTACAAATATGTATATAATATTATATTTTCAAAGTAAATAAATATGTTTAAATCGTTAAAAACAAGCAAAAGTGAGACTGCGCTACGTAGTATCGCAAGATGTTACCAACGTGCAGTTAATCAAATCTTAATAAGTAGTACCGATTTGTAATTCCACTCTTATGAAGAAAAACAAGTACAACGAAATATTTATATTTTGGATTTCTTCGAAGCTCGATATCGATATATGGTGTTTCGTCCAAAGCACTATGCACTGCTATTGGAATTTAAAATAGGTTAAATTACTGAACTATTGTATTACTCTACTCTTATTTACGTTTATCAAGTGTAAAAACGGAAAAGTATAAAATAAAAAAATTAAGTTTAATAAAAAACTGTAACCCGTCTACGGGAAAATAAAAATTATCCAAAAAGTATGAAACAAGCAAATATTTCAGACAGAAATCAAGACATAGGTACAAAAATGGTCAAGGTAAAACCGTCGTCGCATGCCATTATAATTTTGTAGGTGTTCTTGGCACCAACATGGTATACAGGCATGCGACCACGGCTTTACCTTGACCATTTTTGTACCTATGTCTTGATTTCTGTCTGAAATATTTGCTTGTTTCATACTTTTTGGATAATTTTTATTTTCCCGTAGACGGGTTACAGTTTTTTATTAAACTTAATTTTTTTATTTCGTAGTACGGTGTTGCCGTCTATAGATTTTCAAATTCCACCATTTTTTACTTATGCATAGTTAGCGTGATCAGATTCTACTTCCAAAGATTATCCGCTACATACAAACTCACATATTTTACCCCTTTATGCACATATATAAATACATAAACTCACGCCTTATTCCCATACGGGTAGGCAGAAACCGAAGAAGAATTGCCAAACTTAAGTGGCAATGGGCAGGGTACATTGCTCGCAGAATGGATGGCCAATGGGGTCGAAAGATTCTGGAGTGGCGACCACGTACCGGAAGACGTAGCGTTGGAAGGCCTCCCACAAGATGGGCCGATGACCTTGTGAAGGTCGCAGGAATCCGCTAGATGCGGAAAGCACAGAATCGGTTGAAGTGGCGGTGCTTGGGGGAAGCCTATGTCCAGCAGTGGACGTCTTTCGGCTGAAATGAGGCAAAAACTATAGAACGCTACCTGCTACGCTCCTTACATACTCCTTTGGCTTTGTTTACGTTCATACACGCAAGCTCTTTTCGCACTTTTCGCACTGACAGCGATGCTTTATTTATTTATTATTTTTTTCTTTATATACTTACATACATACATAAACTCACGCCTTCTTCCGATGGGGGTAGGCAGAAATTACAGAACGCCACCTGCTACGATCCTTACATAGTCCTTTTGCCTCGTTTACGTTCATACATCTGGTCATACACGCACGCCGGTTGCGAGTACTAGGCACCTGACCTTTTTGAAGAACATCACCAGTATATTTCCTCCTAAGGCGTCCCGTTCCGGCGTTACCACTCACATCTGCCTTCCAAATACCTTTTGTTAGTCATCTTTCATTTATCCTCTCCACATGACCAAACCATCCAAGCATACTCTTTTAAATTTTTGTCACTACATCTTCTTTTAAACCGCACCGCTTCCTTATTACTACGTACCGTTATTGATTTCTGTAAATCATGAATTGCTGCTTCGAAACATTGCAATTAGAAAATCTTATGAAACATCATTATTTAAGTGTCTCCCAAGTTTGCGGGTAAAAGTAAGTGCTGTATAAATGCCTCCAACTCAAATGAAGACTTAAGACTCCGCGGAATTCCAAATAAGAAGCTTATATGATTAATTTTCTTAGAGTTCTACGTTTTGTGCAGTCAGTCACACCGGTTGGTTCTTAAATTAATTTGCAAGCAATTTTACACTTTAAGTAATTGGATAAGGGTTCATTTTGGCAGAAGTTTGATAAGTGGTAGTGTTTGTGTAGATCATCTTGTTAGTTAAGTAAGTGCTTACATGTATGATTTTAAGCGAGATAACGAATTGTCATTAATACAAGGCAAACAAAGAAGGGTTGCTTCTAAATTTATACGATAAACCCAGGTGATTACCTGTCCAAAACGAATAATTTCTATTAAAAAAAGACCATTACCATAGGTACTGAGGCCCTAGTGTGAGTTTCTTTTAACCATCTCGACTTTATGTATCGGCCGCATTCACTTCATTGGCCTTCACTTGTGAAAGGTCAATTCCAGTGCCGAACGCGGTCGATGCGTAAAGTCGAGATGGTTAATAGAAGCTCACATTAGGGCCTCTGAAAAGAGTGAGCTCACATGTCCAAACATCACATTCCATGTACGAAAACGATAGATATGAATTTCAGTATGAGTGAGCGAGATAATACTATTCAAATGTCATCATCAACGAAACGTGACGTCTTGCTTTCGCACGAAATCTTTGCTATTACCACCTTTAGAAATTATGATAACACAAGTTTGCAAACAATCATGACGTAACGTATCACATGCTCCACAATAAACTACCAGAGATTATTGAACTATCAGAGAGCCTGCCATCTGGACACAAGTTGCCGTGACCGACTTGGAAACCCTCGAATAGACTTCGCACCCAAGTCAGCCGCGGCAAAGGCAATCTCTACAAGTGGGGGTTCATGAACGGCTCAGATCTCCGTTGCGTATGCGGCGTCTCTCCACGAGCCTACCATCCGGCCACAAGTTGCTGTGGGTGACTTGGAAACCCTCGAATAGACTTCGTACTCAAGTCGGCTGCGGCAAAGTCAATCTCCACAAGTGGGAGTTCATGGACGGCTCAGATTTCCGTTGCGTATGAGGCGTCTCTCCACAGACAATAGTCCACTTTCCATCTTGCGCCCTGTCACCTGTATCCGTGAGGACCTAATGGCTGCGTCAGTAAACGGTAAGGGCATTGCTGAATTATAGGGCAAACAAAAAAAAGTGTTATTTTGCCATCGATATGTTAAGAAGTGAATACGTAGGCAGTTGTGGCCCAGTGGTAATGGCCCCGACTTACGAGTTGTAGGTCACGGTTTTGAACCTAGGCAGGCGCTTTATTTTATGTAAATAATTTCATCACCAATGCTCTTAAAATGGTGAAGGAAAACATCGTGAAGAAACCGGCAAAATGTTCTAGAACCAAAAAATTCAAAGTCATATGTGAACATCTACCAACTCGTACTGGGCCCGCGTGGTACATTATAGGCGACTCCCTCTCGAAGAGAGGAGGCCTGTGTCCCAGCAGTGGGAAAATTATAGACTGAAAATATTAAGAAGAAGAATTAACTAGCTTCACAATTCATCCAATAACAATCTACTCTAGCTTACTAAATAAACAAACTATTCCTGTAACATAAACAAACTTTTTTATTACCTTTACACCACGATACATTGCAGACATCTTAGGGCTTTATCACACTGGTGATTTGCAAGCATGCTACTTGCTGTGTTTGTAACGTGTTCGCCGCATTTGTGTAACGAGAGCGATTGTCGTGAGTTTACAAGAGAGAGCGGGACAAGCGAGTGTACAATATTGTGAGAACGTGGAGAACACGTAGCATAGTCGGGGCTAACTCGCTCACAACCGCGGAGAGCACGTGCACAAATCGTTTCGCTTGAAACAAGCAGGCAAGTTGTCAGTGTGATAACGCTCTTAGAACAGCAGCCACTTAAAAATATCTTAAAAGTAAGAAGAAATTCAATTTCAGTTTCTCAACAATACAGTTAAGAGCCAAAGAGGTCTAGTTCCACTAAGCAGTGCAAGTTTGAGTAGCGCCAGCAAAAAAAAAGCTAAATTTTAATTAGCAACGTAGTCACGAAATGCATTAAAAAGATCGTGGGCTTGAATAAAGTTGAATGTAAGACACGTTTTGAGAATTTGTTTTTACCTTTTGATTGTTTTGCTGACAGTATGAATGCTAATTTTGTGCGGTATTTAATGTTAAGTACATTCAGTTTTCTAGGTTTTACAAATTTTACACTTATACCCACTAAGTGACACTTAAATGAATCCCTAAATAAAAGTGCACTGTTGGATTTTTAACTCTCTGCGCTGAGCCTAGCGTTGAAAATCCAACCGTGCACTTTTGTGAAAACTGGCATTAGACACTTATTTTACAGTATCGAACAAAATAAATGTCTCACACTCTGTCTGTTATCACAATGACGATAAAATATCTGGATATCGGGACATTATGATGAACGTGAGTAGGTAGTTTTTGAAAGAACAATCACAAAAAAAAAACAGTGGCACTCCGGGAGTGCCGACAGAAGTGAAAACTTGAACAAGATCGCCTTGATGGAAGAAAAATACTTGTATAGAACATTGATCCGTAACCTTATCTAAATAAAGAGCACAATCGCGTTTACAAAAAAAAAATTCTTCTGTCGTCACAAGTCAATCGTCATCCTGAGGCTGTCTCGTCGAGAGGTGAAACACGTGTCGATTTCTTACAGGGCTTTTTGTGACTCTTTGGGAATAGTTAAGCGGAATAGGTTACTAAATATATCTATGTCTATTGTACTTTGAAGTGAAAACTTCTTTAGGTACGTTGGGCATTTTTGAGATGGGAAAAAACAAATGAACTCGCGACACCGTTACCGACACCTCATTTTTTAAACGCGATTGTGCTCTTTATTTATATTACGTTACGGATCAATGTTCTATGCAAGTATTTGAATTTAAAGGTTTTGTAAACGCGATTGTGCTCTTTATTTAGATAAGCTTACGGACCAATGTTCTATACAAGTATTTTTTCCACCAAGGCGATCTTGTTCAAGTTTTCACTTCTGTCGGCACTCCAGGAGTGCCACAATTTTTGTTTATTTTTTTATGAATGTTTAGTAGTCATTGAATACATGAAGTGGGCTGCTTTTGTAAGACGACTAAAATAATGTCACGGTGTATATAGATAGATTAAACAGTAAGTATGTGTATAAAACATAGGCCAGATAAGCGTAGCCAGGCGTATTTGACATTGGGCACGCCACAATTGTGGCGATAAGAGCCCACTTTGAGGAGTGACTTGAGAGGCGCTAAGGCATCCTCACCTTCCGCCTGACGTAGGTCCTCACCGGACACGGCTGCTTCGAGAGATTTTAGGATAAGGCGGGAGGAAACACCCGGGTGTCACCATTGTGTGGATCGCCCGGAGAACACAGTGGAGCATACGGTGGAGGTCTGCCCGGAATCGAGAGCCGATTTCCGGCCACTGTAGGCGCGGGCTTGCGGACGGTGAGCAATGGATAGCTTGCCGTCCGATAAGGACCAGGCCCGGGTCGACGGCGCGTTGTGTTCCACGCGCGCCTCAAAGAGATGTCAGCAGAATTGACAGGGTCCGCTAGGGCCAATGCCTGCCGGGGGTTCGAAGAAAACCGACAGGGATATCGTGGCCCCCGGCAACAGGGCAACCGGAGGCGCACGGGTGGGTTTTAGTCAGTAAGAATCTGACACGCCCTCCCGCTCCACCCAGAGCGGGAGAAGTTATTTGATAATTTCTCAACCAAAAAAAAGGCGTATTTAACAGGTTCGGTCGGACTCAATTTGGTGTAGACATTTGCTCAAAACGAATAGTGTTCGAAACAGAAGTCGGCGTAATTTTAGCTGCTCATTTTGAGCGACGCAAAATGCTACTACTACTCAGTGAACATACACATTCCTCAGAAACTGAAAACGGTAAAATTTGCTCAGAACTGCAGCGTAAGTTCTTGCTTACATGAGCGGTGTACATTAAAGTGTGTTTGAGGGTAATACTTTTATCGTGGTGAACAGGCGGCATTTACTTTGTAGGTAGTTTGAGTCTCGGAATCGTTGCACTGGATAGGAAGTGAAGAGATTATTTATTATAATGACAAAAATTAGAAAAAAAAAGGATTGTGTGGGTTCATGAAACCACGGTAAAAGTGAAACTTCTATAGGCGCCGCCATATTGGCCTTGGCTGCTCTGACGAGCGCCTTTCACTTTATCCCTACTCCGCGGCCGACCGTCACGCGACATGCAACATACAGACGAAAAAGTTTGAGACGATGTAATAAAAGTTTCACTTTAAAAAACATAACATGTATTCCACGAAGGGTTAGGTAGAGGCACACCCATATTGCGCCAGATAAGTTTAATTAAGTCCCATGTAATAGGGTGAGCCTATTGCCATCAACGGGCACAAACATCTAGACTACGGACTGCTACTGAGAAATTCTAGATGAAAAATCCAATAAAACTTGACCGACCTCATGCTCAGCAATAGCGCTAGCGACCACTAGACCAACTAGAAAAAAAAATGTTTTATAAAATATTACATTTAAGTATTAGGTACACACGGCTACATATCAAGCTATACATTTCCAGTATAAGCCGGTCTCGTATTGTATAGGATTTCTGTACAATCAAAGGTCAGCTTATACTGGAAAAGATTTATAAACAATTTTTTTTTCCTAGTTGGTCTAGCTAGCGCTATTGCTGAGCATGAGGTCGGGCAAGTTTTGGTAAACCTTAAGAATTTTGGAAACTTTTGTTAGCAATGACAGTTGTTTAATTTTGCTTTTAAGCAACTGCATTGTTGAATTAACTAACGAGAAAAAATTATATGCTAATTCAGCACGCTTTCAAAAGTGAGCATGGTTCTTTTTTCGCCATTATCACATTTTTTTTCTAATAATAATGTATTTAATCAAATTACAATGTTAACATTAAATAGTACTTATCTGTAGATACATTCTAATGTTTTTGAATAAGAAATTATGTAGGTATTTTTTTAACTTTGGACTATCCTGTTTACTTAGTCTTGGCCATAACAGTATCTACTTAAACTTTTTGCAGCAAATAATAGGTAATTCGTTTTTTATGTTAATAAAATTTCAGCTTTATGAAAACTTTAACAATATTAAGTTTTTTTGATAATTAAGGTTTTTGTCCAAATATACCGCGAGCGGTAATAGAACATTAAGTGATTTTATTACATAATATTAAATTACTTTTAAAAGTTTTTGAAAATATTTTATGTAAATAAATTGGACTTATACAAACAATTGCCCTCCTTTACGCAAAATTTTATAACAAAAACTTTTCAATTTGTTTTTATGTAAAAAATTTAACAGTTACATTTGCAGCCGTAACTGGCCGCAGCGCAATACATTGTAATATATAAAAGTGCAGTGCGGCTCGCCTATACAGATATAGTGCCATCCACGAAGACGCGCCCCACTCCACGATTATTGTACTGTAAGCTGTACTCTAGTATGGAGCGGAGCGAAGTGGGGCACGTTTTCGTGGATGGCACTATGTATACGAAAGTTATGAAGGTGGATTTTTGCAATGCGCGGCAACCCGCCCAAGTCTGCGTCAGCACGTCAGTCCATAAACTCCACATTTAAACAGTCTTGATAAAGGGGAACATTATATCTTAAATCTTACATGCATTTCTCACAGCGGGCCCTATCAGAATATCAGCGCTGCGGTATTTATTGTTTAAATATCGCAACATATGCTGAGATAGGTGTCTTTTTGGCCTCGCACAGGTCGTTTATTATTATTGTAAGTTTTAGACGCTCCTTTTTGGTTTTTATTACTGTTAGTATTTCATGTGCGTGTCCCAAATAAAACATTTTTATTTCTTTCTTTTTAGGGTTCCGTAGTAAACAAGGAACCCTTATAGTTTCGTCATGTCCGTTTGTCTGTCTGTCTGTCTGTCTATCTGTCTGTCTGTCTGTCTGTCTGTCTGTCTGTCCGCGGTCTAGCTCCGAGACCCTTAGTACTAGAAAGTTGTAATTTGGCATGGGTATACATATTAATTACGTCGACAAAGTGGTAAAACAAAATTATGAAAAACATTTTTTTTTAGGGTACCTCTCATACACGTAAAGTGGTAATGTTTATTTTTTTATTTTTTTACCACATGGTGAGGGGTATCATTGGAAAGGTCCTTTAAAAATATTGTAAGTTTGTGAAAACCATTTTTGGATTCAGGGATTCGTTTGCGAAATATTAAGCTTTAAAGTGCTAATTTTTGTTAGAGTCAAGTGTCTCCCCCCCCTGCTGGCTAAATGGTTGGTTTTGGGTGTGTGAAAAAAATCACAACAATAGCTTATATAACTAAATTAAAAGGAAAACTATCATAGTTAAGTAGACTCTACAGGTTAACGAGTAATAATCAACCAACTTAACTTTGCAGTTGCAAAAACATGTTTTCCCATACATTCCGTATGGGAGAACATATTTTTCAACTACAAAGTTAAGTTTGTTTTTGGGATAAATTCATCCCAACTACGGAACCCTTCATTGTGCGTGGTCTGACATGCACTTGGCCGGTTTTTCATTTATTTTTGATGTTTTGTATCTTGATGCATTCAGAATCAGTTCAATCAGTTATTGTCGATATCGATAGTTGTATTGGTAACAGTGCTGAGACGGCCCACAGTGCACCCGACATAACAATAATAGTCGTCCAGACCGAATTTCAGCTATAGCGGAATAGCGCCCAATCTCAACGGAGACTAGCCACAGGTGCATTCTACCTGTGTCTGCGCACACACCAGTGCATTATAATATTATCTCCAAAAACAAAATATTTTATGGAAATGAAAACTTCTATTGGCGCGTTGGGCATTTTTGAGATGGTACTAAACCATTGATTTCGCGACACTGTGACGAAATTTACCGACATCGTGGAGTAAAAGACATCGACGCATTGATTACCGCAATTCCGATTTTTTTTCAAGTTTTCACTTTTGTCAGCACTCCCGGAGTGCCACTGTTTTTTTCACATTAAACCTACATGAGCACTTATGAAATGTCAGAAGCTTCCAATTTCTCATTTCTTTTAAAACTAATTGACTTTTACAATACTTTCAAATAACAGTGTTAATAGGTATGGGAGGACTTTACTCCCGCGCCTCTTCCCGCACTCTCATTTTCCGATGGGATGGCAATCCGACACGATCAAAGTAAGATCAGGCGCAGGAACAACGGCTTAACGTGTTTTCTGAAGCACGGGGGTATCAAACCGACTTCCAAACTCCGGGCTGCTACTGAGATATTCCTAATGGACCCTCGTCAGGAACGAAGTTCTTTCTCATGTATGATTTAAGACCAAAAAAATGTTTTGGAGCCGCCATCTTGGATTTACATTTCGACCCCACTATCGGCTTTAACAACATCGAAAACTATGCAAACGATACCCATGAAGAAAATTTTAAAATTTTCAGAGCCGTAATCTTGGATTTACATTTTGACCCCAATATCGGCTTTAATACCCTCGAAAACCATGAAAACGATACCCATGATGATTTTTTTTTTAATTTTCAGAGTCATTATCTTCGATTTACATTTCGACCCCACTATCAGCTTTAAAACCCTCGAAAACCATGAAAACAATAGCCATTATGAAAATTTTGAAAATTTTCAGAGTCGCCATCTTGGATTTTCATTTTGACCAAATTCACAATTTCTCTCTCTTTCTCCGGCATGCAGTATACTCGGGCTGATGTGTACAATTTTATATCACGACACTGTAATCACTCTATTCTTTTCTTTTGTTGTTTTCTGCCGGCGTTCTCTCTCTCTCTCTCTCTCTTTCTTTCTCTTTGAATTAGAAGAAGACAGTCGCAAGTATTAACACTTTTTAGCGTGACGATTTCTGAAAGTTTACAAGCCGCGTTAAAGAACTTCATACTTCATTCCAAAAACCCAATAACACTTTGCCCGACCTAAGAATGAAATCCAAGACCTGCTCAGCAGTTGTGCTTGCGTCCACGAGACCAACAATGCAGTTACACACCCGATATATATTGGGTATCGCTATTCATGGAGGCTCTACCACAAAGACACAATAACAATTCTTCCAGCCGAAATCAGACACCGCTATTATTCTTCCACACACTAGCCCCCACATGGAAATAAATCTATTCATCAACAGACAGAAATAAATTCCCCCACACACAAAGTTATCTGCATTGTCCAGCGACTATCAATTAATATTCTTTACCTCACAAAAGGAAGACGTATCGGCTGGCCTCTCAACGGTGTCATCATAGAATAATAAATTCGTATAGAAACGAAACTCATCTAAGTATAGGAAATTAATTATTTAAAACCAGCTGCCCGCCCTGGCTTCACACGCACAGCACTAAGTAATTATCTACGGTGCACCTACCCCTACCTTACCTACACCTACCTATAATTTATACAAAAACTTTGTCCTGAAAATAACGAAAAAAACAAAAAAAAAAAACGGATTGTGTGGTTTTATGAAACCAGGGTAAAAGTGAAACTTCTATAGGCGCCGCCATATTGGCCTTGGCTGCTCTGACGAGAGCCGACCGTCACGCAACATTCAACACATAAACCAAAAAGTTTGAGACGATGTAATAAAAGTTTCACTTTAATTATATAATTTGGCGCAGCCGTTCTCGAGTTTTGCGCTTAGCAACACATTTGTTAAATTTTAATATAAAGAATATTCAAATTACAACTTTCACACTTTGACCGTTATTTATTGGCTATAACACGGCCAATTGACGTAGGGTGTAAATTTGCTTGACAATTAACTCGCGTTCCGGTGACTCGTGGCATGCTCTAAACAAATTCTTTTATTTTCGGCCAATTGCCGTAGGTTGTGGTGCTTTACAATTAATTTTCTTGCGATGCCACTAAAATAATCACCGAACCGTTCATCACATATTCTCTGTGACCTGCACTTACCAAGTCAAAACAGGGTTGTCGATTTTATGACTGATGGAGACGCAAGGCCCGTTCACGGTCTCAAGCAATGTGACTTGTGACATGACTTGCGTGACTCGCGTCGGTAGCTTCGCAAGTCGCGTCCCGGTGACTCGTGGCACGCTCAAAACAAATTCTTTCATTTGTTTTTTCGTAAGAAGCATGTCGCTTGAGCGTGACCAAGTGGTAACGTGAGTTAGAAGTGGCGAGAGAATCCTACGCCCCTAAATGGCAGATTTAATATGTTTGGAGCGCAATTTTCGCTTCTACCTATTCTTATTCTATGTCGGTGGCCTCTCAATAGAGTTGTATTGATGGCACTATTCTATGAAGCCGCCACGTTAGTGATAACACCGTTTGCTGGGACTTTGACTTATGTTTTTTACAGGTATTTGTTTTTCTTTAGTGAAGCATGCTTTCCTGGTGCAACGATAATTTCTAACGTGTTCATCAAAAATATTCCTTAAGATTCTATAGGATATTAAAAAGGTCTCCTTTAATCTATACTATTATTAAAGGTAAAATTTTGAGTTTGCATGTAGGTGGTAATCTCCGGAACTGCTGATTCTATTCCGAAAATTCTTTCACTAATGAGAAGCTAAAGTATTGCCGAGTATCATTGATAAATTTATGTTAAAACATGTTTCACGCAGAAGAAGTTGTCGGAAGCTAGTAAGCTTAGCTTTAGTTTTTAAGAATACAAATTATGTATTAGGTACTCGTATATTGAAACTGTTTGTACTCTCCGTCACTTGTCCTTAAGGGTTCATTAGAAAACCAGCGTCAGACAGCATTTGTCTCGCATTAATGCTGAAATGAACCTTTTTGGCGCAGCCGTGAGGCACACACTATTGTTTTAAAAACATTATTTTTTATTTCCACTGTAATTTGTGTTTTGTGTTTCGCGAACTGTGTCCAAATAAATGTTTTTTCTTTCTTTCTTTCTATAAAAATGAATAGATATTGATGCAGATACAAAAAAGTCACTTATTGTGAGGCATTGTTTGGGTAATTTGAACGGTTATCCAAACATTTGTTAATAGATTGTCAATTTGCCTAGCCTTTTTACCCGACTACGGCAAAGCCAAAAGGAAGGGTTATGATTTTAGCAGTCTATGTATGTATGTTTGTATGTATGTATGTATGTATGTTTGTTTTTACGTGTGTTCCACCGTAGCGCCTAAACTACTAAACCGATTTTGATGAATGAGGTATCAATAGATTCTTAATAATGGTCCGGGTGACATAGGCTATATAATTTTTCCCTAAATTTAATTTGGTGGACTTTACACGTAAATTTCTAACCTCGAAAAAAATTTAAATGGGATGATCATGACATATTTGGTATCAAAAGAAAGGTCTTGACAAGCACATTACAAATATGTATATAATATTATATTTTCAAAGTAAATAAATATGTTTAAATCGTTAAAAACAAGCAAAAGTGAGACTGCGCTACGTAGTATCGCAAGATGTTACCAACGTGTAGTTAATCAAATTTTAATAAATAGTAACGATTTGTAATTCCACTCTTATGAAGAAAAACAAGTACAACGAAATATTAATAATTTGGATTTCTTCGAAGCTCGATATCGATATATGGTGTTTGCGTCGAAATAAATCGCTATATGATTTCGTCCAAAGTACTATGCACTGCTATTGGAATTTAAAATAGGTTAATTACTGAACTATTGTATTACTCTTATTTACGTTTATCAGGTGTAAAAACGGAAAAGTATAAAATAAAAAAATAAAGTTTAGTAAAAAACTGTAACCCGACTACGGGAAAATAAAAATGATCTAAAAAGTTCGAAACAAGCAAATATTTCAGACAGAAATCAAGACATAGGTACAAAAATGGTCAAGGTAAAGCCGTCGTCGCATGCCATTATAATTTTGTAGGTGTTCCTGGCACAAACATGGTATACAAGCATGCGACGACGGCTTTACCTTGACCATTTTTGTACCTATGTCTTGATTTCTGTCTGAAATATTTGCTTGTTTCTAACTTTTTAGATCATTTTTATTTTCCCGTAGTCGGGTTACAGTTTTTTACTAAACTTTATTTTTTTTTCCAACTATGTTGGAGTCGGCTTCCAGTCTAACCGGATGCAGCTAAATACCAGCATGTTACATGAAGCGATTGTCTATCTAACCTGCACAACCCAGTAACTGAGTAATACGATACCCCTTGGTAAGACTGGTTGTCAGACTTTCAAGCTTCTGACGACCCGTGACGCCTGTCAAAGATCTGTGAATGACAGCCGGGAGCATGAGTTTAACGTGTTTTCCGAGGCAAGGACGAGTCTCGATATGTAAAGATGATCACCCATCCTCGATGGATGCGTAGCTTAACACTTTGAAGGACACTATATGCCCATAGGCGTCATAACAATAAAACTTCTATTGTGTCTCGTGTACTGTCCTTCAAAGTGTTAACCTGATAGATCAACCATGTGACTGTTGTTACTTAGCCATGTTAATAGATGGTACTATGTATGAAGAAAGTACACTCAACGCAATATCGGGGTGTCGGCAATTTTTTTTTTTCGGTGGGAAATTATCAAATAACTTCTCCCGCTCTGGGTGGAGCGGGAGGGCGTGTCATACTCTTACTGACTAAAACCCACCCGTGTTCCTTCAGTTGCCATGTTGCCGGGGGCCACGATTTCCCTTTCGGCCTTATTCGCAACCCCGGCAGGCATCGGCCCTAGCGGACCCCGTCAATTCTGCTGACATCTCTTTGAGGCGCGCGTAGAACACAACGCGCCGTCGACCCGGGCTTGGTCCTTATCGGACGGCGAGCTACCCATTGCAAACAAAAAAAAAAAAACCGGCCAAGTGCGTGTCGGACCACGCACAATGAAGGGTTCCGTAGTTGGGATGAATTTATCCCAAAAACAAACTTAACTTTGTAGTTGAAAAATATGTTCTCCCATACGGAATGTATGGGAAAACATGTTTTTGCAACTGCAAAGTTAAGTTGGTCAATTATTACTTGTTAACCTGTAGAGCCTACTTAGCTGTGATAGTTTTCCTTTTAATTTCGTTATATAAACTACTGTTGTGATTTTTTTCACACACCCAAAACCAACCATTTAGCCAGCAGGGGGGGGGGGGGACACTTGACTCTAACAAAAATTAGCACTTTAAAGCTTAATATTTCGCAAACGAATCCCTGAATCCAAAAATGGTTTTCACAAACTCACAATATTTTTAAAGGACCTTTCTAATGATACCCCTCACCATGGGGTAAAAAAATAAAAAAATAAACATTACCACTTTACGTGTATGAGAGGTACCCTAAAAAAAAAATGTTTTTCATAATTTCGTTTTACCACTTTGTCGGCGTAATTAATATGTATACCTATGCCAAATTACAGCTTTCTAGTACTAAGGGTCTCGGAGCTAGACCGCGGACAGACAGACAGACAGACAGACAGACGGACAGACAGACAGACGGACATGACGAAACTATAAGGGTTCCTTGTTTACTACGGAACCCTAAAAAGGGTGTCTGCCATGACACAGAACCTACCTCAAACACCAAGATTCAAATCATTTCTCGACCACTTCCCACGGCTCCCACGGAGCAATCGGTATTTCTTAACGCCTGAACAACACAAAGACAAGCCCTCATTTTTGCACCGCCTTGTCAAAACATCAACAGACTTTTTAATCGAACATTAATCTGACGAGAATCATGGCGATATTTTTATTCACAGTCGGAGATAAACCAAGATTAATTCCAAGACTTTGAGAACGACGATTAGTGTTCTCCTTTAATGACGCCAAGAAAACAATTTTGAAGTGAAAACTTCATTAGGCGCGTTGACCATTTTTGAGATGGGAAAAATAATTGAACTCGCGACACCGTTACCGACACCTCTTTTTTGTAAACGCGATTGTTGAAACAATGTTCTATGCAAGTATTTTTACTTTAAAGGTTTTGGAAGTATTTTTTAAATTGTTCACGTTTTCACTTCTGTCGGCACTTCCAAAGTGCTACTGTTTTGTGCAAGTGGCTTTGAGCGCGGCGACCGAATCAAGAAATTCCGTAACGTAACGAAAATAAAACCTAATACCCCCTACTCCGCCTACCATGTAATGACGGATCCCATGACAACGTGATGCTGTCATGGGAACGTAATTTTTGTTTTATGTCATCACGTCATCATCCCAAGTGCGTTGACAAATAGGAAGTATGGAGGTTACAAATGCTATGCAATGGCTTTACCGCGGCAGTCTCCGAGTGCCACACGTTTTTTTTTTTGTAAAAGTGATGTTCAAGGAATATTAAGGAGTAAGAGCGGGATATTATCACACTGACGATTTGCCAGCATGTTTGTGTGCTCGTTATGCAAACGCGGCGAACACGATGCGCATACGCGGCATGCTCGCTACGCATACGCAGCGAGCGCGTTGAACAATCGCCTCGTTGATTTCTCACTCGCAATTACCACTTACTGAGGCGGCACGTTTCTAAACTTTAACTTACAGTAGCGCAATATAAGTACTATATAAAGCCCCGAATTAACTGAAAACTACATAAAGTCTAGTTTGTTCAATACTTGCTAGGAGTGAGTTTATTTAGTCTAGAACTCTGAGTAATCTGTGTATCTTTATCTTTGAATTTTACTCTATTAAAATTATGTTTAAAACAATACCTGGTAAAGTCAGTGAAATGATTAATTGTTAAGAATGCAAATTAACTACCAACTTATATTCAAACCAGGTGTTGCCCGCGACTTATTCTGCGATCCAGGATGAAAAGTAGTCATGGTCTACCCATATGCCAAATTTCATCCAAATCTATTCAGCCGTTTTAGCGTGAAATCGTGACAAACACACACAAAAAATATAATCACATAAACCTACAAGGGTACTTATGAAACGTCAGAAGCTAGGTGCGCGATTCCAATTGGTCGCTTCCCATGGAGAAGAGCCGGCAAGAAACTCCACGGTTACTCTTTTAAAAATAAATGGTTTCTACAATGTTTTCAAGTTACAGTGTTAATAGGGATGAGAGGACAGTGTAGGCCTATCAACAAGTACCAGGTACTTAGCAAAATAGAAAATGGTCCACAAGTCTACAGCCTACAACGTTCTCACATTCACAAAATCTAAAAGAAAAGAATCTATAGAAAAGATGAATAAAATAATAAAAATAAGGACCTATTTAAACCAAATGACATGATTGCCACTACAGCTGTAACAAATCTAATTTGTTAAAAAAAAAAAATATTATAGGTAAAAAACTCACTTTAGCATTTATAACATCAGTTAGGATCACAACTGCCATTTTTCGACAGTTGTATGAAATGACTTTATCTCCCTGCTGGGTATAGTACATAAACTCACGCTTTTTGCCCATGGGACTAGGCAGAATCAGAACATACCTACTCCTTTGGCTTCGTCCATGTTATAAGTTGTTAGTTATACTTAAATTTTAAACAAAACCCGTAACGTTGAACACTTTGTTTTTTGTTTATTTCATAGTAAAATGCTGTTAAGTAAAATGGGAGCGTTCAAACAAAAGAGGCAAAAATGTAAAAGTTTTCAATGCAAAAAATCTGAACAAGATTTAAGTTTTACATCGAGCCAAGAAAATTAGCAAGTATAGTGGAATTTTCCAGAGAAACTTTAGATTATTTATTGTTTGCTGTGTAATAGTGCGTTTTTATGTTGCCCTAAATGGGTTTTATTTAATGAATCATTAATCTTTTTAATTAATTTAATGACTTTTCATTGTTTGATCTTCAGGGACACTAATAAAATGTGTGTATTCGTTTTTAGTAATAAGTTATTTGCACTTTTTATTTGGGAAAATTTTCATACTCGTAAATATTCCTATCTCAGACGGAGCATGTTATCTTCTCAACCTGCAATTTTTATTCCAAATGTTGACAATGACGTAGTCGGAAAAATAAGAAAAAGGTGCAAGTAAAAATCTACCTTAAGGTGCTTATTTATTCTTTGACTAAACTTACGTAGATACCTTTTTTTTTTTTGGGTGGGAAATTATCAAATAACTTCTCCCGCTCTGGGTGGAGCGGGAGGGCGTGTCAGACTCTTACTGACTAAAACCCAACCGTGTTCCTTCGGTTGCCCTGTTGCCGGGGGCCACGATTTCCCTATCGGTTTTCTTCGAACCCCCGGCAGGCACTGGCCCTAGCGGACCCCGTCAATTCTGCTGACATCTCTTTGAGGCGCGCGTGGAACACAACGCGCCATGATATGGTCAAACGTCGGCTGACATATCACTAATTGTTGACGTTTAGACGATAATATAAAAAATAATAAAAGGTGCAAGTAAAAATCTACGTTAAGGTGCTTAATTTATTTATTCTTTGACTAAACTTGCGTAGATACCTTAGAACACACTCTAATCAAATGTTCATTATAATAAAATTATGTCATTAGAATGTACAACTTACGCACCCTGGGCAATTAGCCCAGTAAGCACCTTGCTGACTGGCTAATTTTAACATTTTACCACGAAACAAGCTATTCTTACCAAAGTACAAAGTGTAATTAAAATAACTGAAAACCTCTTAAACATTACTTTTTAACCGACTTCCAAAAAGGAGGAGGTTATATTTTCGTCGCGTATGTTTTTTTTTTATGTATGTCCACCGATTTCTCCGTCAATTGTGGACCGATTTTGAAAATTATTTTTTTGTTTGAAAGGGTGTGCTCTCGAATTGGTCCCATATAAATTTTATTAACTTTTCTTGGATAGTTTTTGAGTTAGCTACAAAATACGTTTTTTTTTCCCACTTAGTAAGTAGATGATATGATAAGTTTCTGTCACTGTTATTTACATAGCAGGTAGTGGTATTCGAATGTGTGTGGGGTAGGTACCACAACTAAAAAGTGAAAAATAAAAACATATTACAAAAAAAAAAAACCGACCTCCAAAAAAAAAACACTACAAAGTGAAAAATAACTTTAATTTCGGAAGTCGGTGGCAAAAAACGAAAATACAAAAGACATCGACTTCCGAAATTAAAGTTATTTTTCACTTTGTAGTGTTTTTTTTTGGAGGTCGGTTGTTTTTTTTTGTAAAAAGTTTTTTTGAGTATACCACTCATCATTATGAACAACTTACAATTGCACCAACCCTGAAATTGCTAAAAGAAATCATATATGTTCCAACATAAAATAATGTACGGAGCAGCTAATTTTCAATTACATCTTGTAGTTATTTTCTTCACATTACTGAAAGAGTATGACGTATATTTTCTCCATAATGACTAGTTAAATAGTCCACTTCTCCCTTCCCTATCATACGTCAGTCTGGTTCAACGCCCTCCCGACGTGTCCGTACTTGTAAGCTATAGTGACACCGCTCCGTTCACGTTACATGCTTCAATGGAACTTTGCACTGAAGCGAGTCACTTGCACTATTTTCTGCAGTTTATCATTTTAAATATGTAATGGTGTATTTTTTTAAAGAGTGTCGTCTTTTGTTTGTGACGTTGGTTGATAGGGTTGAAATGCATACATTACTGTGGCCTGATCTTGCGTGTAGTTTCTTAAATTCAAATTCAAAAGTAATTTAGTCAAACCAAGCTGAGAATCAGCACTTTTTGAACGTCAAAATTACATAAGATCGTCAAAATTACTTACATCGTACAATTCGATTGTTTTAGTGCCCGTTTATAAGTGGCCACGATTAATGTACTTTTTGGTATTTATTTAATTTTAGTAGGTATATAAAATAAAGTACTAATTCTTAATCATAACTGCTAACTGCAAAACTGGAAAAGCAGGCCTGATGTTATCACACTATCACACTAATATTGTAAAGGTGAAAGTTTGTGAGTGTGTGTGTGTGTGTGTATGTTTGTCTCTTGCATACATGTTAACCTGGATTAACATATAAAATACTTTTTATTCCGATATTCCCACGGGATCCAGACTTCTGTGGGTGAAATCGCGGGGCGCAGCTAATGTTATCTAAATTCTAGTACTTACTTACACTGAGGTACCAATAATATTAGTAAGTAATAGAACCTACCTCGACCAGACTGCCTAATCGGTCTAGTGGTCGCAAGCACTACTGCTGAGCGTGGGGTTCAATTCATGGGTTGGGCAAAGTGTGATTGGGTTTTTCCATCTGAATTTCTCAGTAGCAGCTCGAAGTCTTGATTCGTTCCCGATTGATAGCGATGGGGTCGCGAACCTCGTGCTCGCGCGCGGCGTTCCGAGCCTATTGCATGGGCCTTAAACAAAACTGGTGAAATGCGAGTGTACTTTAGGTACACCTCTGCCTAACCCTTCGGAAAATACTGGCGTGATATTATGTTATTTTATGTAGAATCTATTATAACATTTAAAAAAAATCGTGAAACAACCGTAGCTCAATTTGAATGTAAACACTTTCTTACTAAAGTTTATGTAATATTTTGTTAAGAAAATAGTCTTCTTAATGTATCCAAGGTGAATACCGTGAATAGCTGCTTCAACAATTTCAAACAAAATAAAAACTGTAAGGACACAGAATGACGGGCGTCGCCACTGCGGCAGGCCTAAAAAGCGCTGGCGTGACGATCTGGACTCGTTCCTGACCGACTGGCCGGAGAAAACATGGGGGAGACCTTTGCCCAGCACTGGGACAAAACAGATTCGCAAAAATAAGTACAGAAAAACAGCCTTACATTTCCTTCAAAAATGGTCGATACATCTTCGCTCAATATTTTCAGAGTCCGGAATATCGGGACTATAATTTCTAGTTTATCTTCTATCTACAAACTTATTTATATAGTCTGTGTGTGACCGCATTGACAAGAACACAAAAACTACGTTACGGATTTTGATGCGGTTTTCACCAGCATTTAGGAAATTTATTCCGGACGGTTTATTTATTTATTTTATTATTTACTAGTGACCCGCCTCGGCTTCGCACGGGTATAAACCGGGTTATTATACATATAAACGTTTCTCTTCAATCACTCTATCTATTAAAAAAAACCGCATCAAAATCCGTTGCGTAGTTTTAAAGATTTAAGCATACATAGGGATATAGGGACAGAGAAAGCGACTTTGTTTTATACTATGTAGTGATGTACAGATAATATTGATACAACATAAATATAATTTAGAGTACAAAGGTACTGCTTATTTATTCCAGCAGACCTGTGAAAGGAGAAAAGAGAAAGAAATTTAGACAACAGTGTGTGAGAACAAGAAAAGACATTATGAATATTAGAAGTCTTAAACTAAAACATTAAAATATACCTGCACGTATTATATAACGCAATACATTATGTGTACAATACATTCATATTAAACTTGCATCGAGGGGCGGGTCGCTAGTTGCTAATCGAACCCAACTACAATATCCGTAGCGAATGTAAAGGAAGGAGAATCTACATCTCAATACATTCATGTAAACGTTTCGTATCGTAAGAATTCATAAATTCATGTTGAATTTTAATGCAATTTTATACGAAACTGTACTTAATATTTAACATGGTATTCTGAGATAGTGGAAGATAAAAACCTTATTGTTTTATAATGAAAAGGAAGTTTACGTAATATTACAAGTAAGATTTAGTATGTACAGCCGCGAACACAAATATGTATGTATACCTACACTTAATTAGCAACTTTTAAAAGCGATTTTCTCTTACTGTATTGATTATAATTTTATTTTCTTACGAGCATAGTATTTTGGAACCCATACTATTATGAAATAGGTCTTATCTCAAAGTTGCAATTGTTTTCCACAAGAAAATTGCTTTTGAATTTTTTTAAGTGTGTCACGGCTAAAACCCGAAGTGCGGCTACACCTAGTTTTAGCCGGCTACAACTAGGTGCGGCCGGTAGCAGTTGGTTAAATTTGGTTGTAGCAAATGAAAATGGTTGAAGAGTAGGTTAGGTTAGAACTGTGACCACATAACACACCGCACGAGCCGAGCGAGCGAAGCGAGCGGTGCCGCGGCAGCGGCGTTGAGTGCCAGGGTCCATTTAGGCAAGTTTAACTAACTGCTACCGACCGCACCTAGTTATAGCCGGCTAAATCTAGGTGTAGCCGCACTTCGGGTTTTAGCCGTAACATATACATACAATCATAATTGTGCTACCTTCCAAAATATGAATTTATTGACTTATAACATTTTCCTTGACTACAGAAAAACGGGTCGTTTTACTCACCAATTGTAGTTTTATGTATTTGCAAAGCGTTAGGGATTTACCACGACCCAGTCTAGTTCTTTGCAGATTCTGAAAATAATTTGCCTAAAAAAGCTTCTTAGGGATATATGAGCAAAGCTGTGGGCAAATAAATAATATATCTTATCTTACCTATTACCAGGGACCGAAACCGGTATGACCCATATGGATATTTTTTCGGTCACAACATTCACATTTTTTTCAAGTATTTTTAAAGGTTACCTTAAATTGTTTGCAACTTGTATTAAAAATTACCTCAATCTTACACGTGCTGTCGGCATTAGTCAAAGAGCGCGCATCGCCTGGGGGTGTACAACCGGTATTAAAACGGTAACCTTAATAGAGCTAACATGTTTCTTCTTCTTAATTACCTAGATAGGGATAACCAGAGCCGTAGAAAAAAATATATGTGATAGACTCACACTAGTTGAAATGTTGTACTCTGGAGTCACCACGGTGTGTGAAGCTCATGAGGCAAAACGATGTATAGCACTAAAAAAGGCACGGACGCAAAGTTTGTGGTTCAATTGTAAGGCAAGAATGTGGTTTTACCCGGTAAGAGTCCGACACTGACCAGACTGGCTCATCTGTGAGGCAGCCTGGGCGTCCATGAGGATTTCCTACACCTACCGAAAAAAAATAACCTGAGTCGTAAAAGTAACCAAAATTTTTCGATACCTGTACCGTAATTTCACCTGTACCGGAATCATTTTCTGGGGTAACTCCACTGACAGAGATATTGCTTTTAAAGCTCAGAAGAAATGCTTGCGATCGTTTACGAAATTAAAATCGATTGATAGTTGTAAGCCATTGTTTAAGGAACTTAGTTTGCTCCCTTTACCATCTATGTACATTTATGAAATGGGAGTGTTTGTTCGTTGTAACCTGCATTTATTTGAAAAGCTGCGCTCTCGCCGTTATCAGAATACCATTCATGTTACTTCTCATAAAACCGCATTTTTCGGCAAAAGTGTGTTAGGTATGGCCCCAAAAATATATAATAGTATACCAGAAGCTATTAGAAAAGCAGAGTGTCTGGGATCCTTTAAGAAATATTTGTTTAAATTCCTTTTAGATAGATGTTACTACTCCATCACTGAGTTTACTACTGATAAACAGAGGTATGAAGATTCCGACTTGCTAATTAGACACTTATGATTTTATTTATTGACTAAGTATACTACATAAAGGACATATTGTTTTAAATTGATATTATTATTTCTTTTAATGTAATCTATTGACATGCCACCTTAATTGTAATTACTTATTTGTGTTAATTTTGTACGCCATAAATATTGGCAAAACATAGTGCGCATATTTTAGACTATACTATCTGTAACCATACCTATGTTTAACAAAATAAATGATTGATTGATTGATTTATTGAATTTATAAAGGTTTTCGGTCCCTGACTATGAATGCTTTGATATTAGCAAAGAAAAAAAAATACAAATTGTTTACAAATTACTTTTTATCCTCTAGATTTACAATACGTAATATTTAGCTTCCAAACGTATTTAATGTCACAAAACATCAATCACAAAAATCTGTCAAACAAAATACAATTTCACATTTTCTCGACAGAAAAATGGAATTCAAAACCTCAATACAGGTAAATTCAAAACCAATGAGGTCAATCAAACTCTAACAAATTATTTACTAGGTGCTTGTGGTTTGGGCATGAAAGAAAAACACCAACTTTGCCTGAATACCAAAGTTTGTTGAAGTTACCAAAGTCAATTCGGGTCGACGAGTAAAGTAACTGAAGGTGATAGGTTTTGAGCGGTCATGTTTAACTTTGACAGGTTTTCTTCTCTAATTTCATGTTTTCTTTTATTGGATAAAGTTGTGATGGTGCGAGGTTAAAGAACCCGTATGAATAAGGTTGCTCGTTTAAACCCGGTAAGTAAAGTCAAGAAAATTAATTCTAAACTTATCAACTTTATAGTCCAAATATTCAAATCACAATTATTGTCATTATTCGATGATTGTATGAAACGGCTAGAACAATTTACAGTACGATACAACTTAGATATAGGTAGTATAAAGATGAAAATTTGCATTCATTCATTTCAATTTTACGATTACATTTGGTTATAATATTACTTTACAAGTTATTGCGTTTGCGTTAAGATCATTTTCACCTAAAGCAGTAATAAAGATTGATGATTTTGAAGACACACTAAGTTCGGATGGTGATCGGTTTTACGAATTTTGCCGATGCTACATTTAAGTTGTATCGTATTTGTACCTGGCTGTAAATTAGGCAAAAGGTCGTTAATGTGGCAAATAATGTTTTAGAGGAAGCCTTATTTCCTGAACCTGGATGTTCATCATCATCATCATCATTTCAGCTACTTTGACCGGTTCTGTTCTTTCCGCATCCAGCGGATTCCTGAGGCCTTCACAAGGTCATCGATTCACCTTGTGGGTAAACCTGGATGTCGTTTGTTTTTGATGGTCTGAAGTTAACGCTGCAATGAGTGAGCATGGTGATCAATGTCATTTTTCTTATGTTCAATACTTCAAAAAGGCTTTTGATTAGGATGCAGTAAAATACTGAGCAAACAAAATGGAAATCGGTTCTCTCTGCAGAAAAATGGTGCCAAATACACTACAAATCATTGCAGACAAAAAAAACGGTCAAGTGCATTTTAATAAATTATACTGAAGATGTGCTGGAAGATATAAGTGCAGAGGAAAATTGTTTGTTCTGATTTATAGTCTTGAATTTTATTAAGATTAAACTGTAAGATGTTGGAAGCAAAATTTGCTGATGCATAGATTTGGGTAGGTACCCAAATCTATGCATCAGCAGCGTATGCCGATCTTACTGTGCCATCAGCCAATTCAGTCATCGTTCTCTCTCTAACCTCAGCCCCTGTTTTAGGCGTATTGCCAATATCCAAGATGCTAAGCCATAGTTTATCGTTACTACCCTAACATGACTTATATGCAACTCATATTTCGTTATCGGAAAACGGGTGACAATTCATAAAGATTATTCCTCTTCGCACGGTAAATCGACTTTGCCGATATTCCTACGTTCGGCACACTTAGCACAGAAAAGTATTGGGTCAGGCGACATTTGGCTCAGATCCAAGGTACAATCTTGTAGCGTTTTCTTTTTGCTACATTGTAAAGTAACAGAGCGTAACCGATTTAGCAATAAATGGGAATGGGGTTGCTTCGTAGTTTATTTGTTCTGGGTTCGAGCCTGGTTGTCGTAAAATAAAAGGTGTTTCAACAATTTGTTGTTATTAATTTTGAATAAACACTCAATTGCCACACGTAATAATATTGAGTTTCATGAAAATTATAAGCCTCGAAAAGAAGCAATTTCAAAAGAATCAGTACTAAGAAAATAAGTTTATTTCGGAATATATTATTTACAGGCATAATATTTTTGATTAGTTATACTTGACAAATCTTAAATATAACATACAATCTCACACTAAAAATATATGTATTATTATGTACAAGTATATAAAGGAAGCAGTGGTGGCCCAGGGAGCAGTGGTGGCCCAGTGGTAACGACCGCGACTTACGAGTTGTAGGTCGCAGGTTCGAACCCAGACAGGCGTTTTACTTTGTGTAAATTATTTCATCATCACTGCTCTCAAAACGGTGAAGGAAAACATCGTGAGGAAACCGGCATGTCTTAGAACCGAAAATTCGAAGACATGTGGCATCTACCAACTCACACTGGGCCCGCGTGGTGGATTACGGCCCATTCCCTCTCATAGAGAGGAGGCCTGTGTCCCAGCGGTGGGAACATTTATAGGCTGATGATGATGATATAAAGGAAAAAATAATAAATAAATAAAGCATCGCTGTCAGTGCGAAAAGTGCCTAAAAGGCTGGCAGCGTTGCCACGTTGGATGGCCAAGCAGATTCTTTAACCTGAAAATTGGCCAGCCCAGGTCACATGAAGAGTAGACCAACCGCTTGGCGATGTCTCGAAATACTCGATGAGCACTCGAACCCCACGGCCCTAGTGTTTCAACCCCAAACGACTCGAAAATTTAACTCCCAATAAGATTAGAATGTTATAGAATACTTAGAAAAGACCTTTTCTCACACAGAGAAAAAACTAGGTTTTTAAGTTTTGATCATTACGATACCAAAAGTCAATGGATTAATTAATCTAAGATTTATTTAATCATCATTATCATCATTCGTTTCTGCTTATCCCAATTTATTTGTGATCGACGCAGAATGTCTCTTCTATACTTCTGTCATGATTTCCAAATATTAATTAGATTTGGTGATTTTAAACACTAAATATAAAATTAAAAGTATGTGATTTGCCTCAAATGATTTTTGTATCAGTGTAATCATGAAGTTTAAAAGTATCTCATTTGACAGTTACCGTAAAAGTACTGGTTTTTTAACGGAACAGAATTGGAAACATGATGTTTGGAGCGTCGCTTAGCTTCTAAGTCAGTTCGGTTTGAGCCTCGAAACCTAAAGGATGTCTTCAAGAAGTCTAAAGTCTATAACATTATTTTATTGAATACTTAATTAAATAGTTTATTAATTATTGCTAAAAGTATACCAAGTTCGTATGTGTGCAAGAATATAAATATAGAAATATTGGTACTGAAATGGTGTATCATATTCATTACACTTCTTTATTAATCGTCATCTCAGTAGCAACTTCCAAAAGGAGGAGGTTCTCAATTCGACTGTATGCTTTTTTTTTTGTATGTTTGTTACGCGATTACTCCGCCAATTATGAATTGATTTTGATGATTCTTTTTTTGTTTGGTAGATCATACTTCAGAGGTGGTCCCATATAAATTTTATTAACTTTGCTTGGATAGTTTTTGAGTTAGCTTCAATAATACGTATTTTTTCCCACTTAGTATGTGGATGATATTATGATAACTTCCTGTCACTGTTATTTACATAGCAGGTAGTAGTATTCGAATTTGTGTGGGGTAGGTACCACAACTAAAAAGTGAAAAATAAAAACTTTTTACAAAAAAAACGAAAATTGAAAACCAAAGACACCGACTTCCGAAATTAAAGTTATTTTTCACTTTGTAGTGTTTTGTTTTTGAAGTCAGTTGTTTTATTTTTTGTAAAAAGTTTTTTTTTTTTCACGCAATATTCAAACAACCGTTCAGGGACGGCGGGTGGTCCGCGCCGTGACAGATTTACGACCGCACTTGAATAAACAAAAGCATCGGGTTTCATAATAACGTCTATAGTGTTTTGTTTATGTTTTTTGCTACTCGAATAGATTAGAGATACATTGTAAATGGTTACAGTCTTTGTTATCAACGTTTACTAATCTTTATTACCCGTTTTTTTTGTGTTTTCTATGTTCTAATGTTTTTACGATTTCTAATAAAACTACCGTACCAATTCACACGAAATTTTTCAGGGTACATTATGGATAGATAAGTTATCTAATAAAAGCGTTTTCAGAGACAAAATTTTTTTCAAAAAAATTCAAAAAATCTAGGTTTTTGCTGATCTAGAATTTCTAGTGCTTTCATAACTTTCTCCGTACCAAAAAAATATTTTTTATTTGTATTTTTTTGAATTTTTTTTTTAAAACCCTGAAAAATTTAGTATACAAAATAAATAAAATACTTACCGATCAGATCCATACAGAAAACTCACAAAATATATCATCTTTCACTTTCACGAGAACTTTCTCCTTCACGTTTGTTTACACTTTTTTTGGTTGGGTCAAAATAGGTATAATCTAATGTTATTTAGTGCGAATATTATCTAAAACGATGTAATATTTACTTCAAAATGAAAATATCACCACTTTCCGACGATTTACACACTAAAACCATTAAAAAACGAATTATTACTGCGAACGCGCGCATCCCGGGAGTGACGTTTTTACTGTCATTTTGACCGCGCGGGAATGTCATTTTCAACATTTTTTTATAGTGTTGCCCATTTATATTTTTGCTTTTAGTCGATTTATTTGACAAGAATATCTATCTGACCATAGACTGCAAAAAATTTCAAACAAAAATATTGATTACAGCGAATACGATTGCGAGTTGTATGTCGTGTGGAGTCTTGTTGCCAATTGCCCTTAACGGTATTTAGTATGGAAGAAACTACAATAATATGAAAACTTTATGATCGTACCTGCCAGGTCTTAAACATTCAACGTCGTGCTTAAGAAGCTCTTGGCGATACAAAAAGACTCATTAATCACCTATATTTAAATTACCTTTTTTAGCAGAAACTTACAGAACTTTACATCATGCCATTTTAAGGCCCGTATTTTATGAACGGTTTTCATGCATGAATTTCGAATCAAAACTATTTAGGTTTGAAAAGAGATTACTATAACATAATTATACAAGTCTAAAATAACGTAAGCTTGGCTTTAAATAGAATACTGGTTTAAGGCGAAAGCACCAGAGTAGCCCGCAAAATTCATGTTTTTTTAACGGAGGTTTCAATTTGCAGATCAGTATTCGATTGAATGTTGATTAAAATATGATATGTATTGATTATTTTCATAATATAATGTGAATATATTTTTGTTACGGTCGTAAATCATATTTTGATCAACATTACAACCTCACACTGACCTGCAAATTGCAAAAAACATACGCAAATTATAATTTCACGGGCTTCTTAGACACATTCCCTTAAGCGGGAATTCGTATGACGACCAAATTTCTAGTCTTTTTATCCGACGAAAAAGGAGGGTTTTGATTTTGACCGGTAATGTATGTATGTTCATCTGTTCCCTCATAACTTCTAAACTACTCATCATAATTTGAAAGATGAGGTATCATTGATAGCGTCTTCATTGTCCGCCGGTTATAGACTATATGAGGTTTATCATAATCAGCCTATAATGTTCCCACTGCTGGGACACAGGTCTCCTCTTAGTGAGTGGGAGTGGGCCGTAATCCATCACACGGGCCCAGTGCGGGTTGTTTGATGTCACATGTTTTCGAATTTTTGATTCTAGGACATGCCGGTTTCCTCACGAAGTTTTCCTTCACCGTTTTGTATATGACGCTACATTAAATTGACTATCTGGATGTTTTTTAATTTGAACGACTTTTTCTAAGAAAGAAACCTAATTAGATCAATTTATCACCCCCGAAAACCCCTGCATACAAAATTTCATGAAAATCGTTGGAGCCCTTTCCGAGAATCAAATTATATATCGTCTAGTGGTCGCAAGAGCTACTGCTAAGCATGAGGTCCTGGATTCGATTCCCGGGTCGGGCAAAGTGTTATTGGGTTTTTTCTATCTGAAATTTAGGAGTCTGGATTTGTGCCCGGTTGATGGCAATAGGCTCGCCCCCTATTACATGGGACTTCAACATAACTGGCGAAATGTGGGTGTACCTGCTACAGGGACACCTCTGCCCAACCCTTCGGGGAAAAAAGACGTGATGTTATGTTATGTTATGTTATGTAAATATACAAGAATTGCTCGTTTAAAGGTATTAGATATGGCACCGTCTAGAGTATAACTTCGGATTTTTAATTTGTCTGTCTGCTATGTATTGTTTACACCTTTTTAGTTGACTTTTATGTCGTAGTAGGGTTTTAGTTTTATAACTTTAATTTTTTTCATTCCCACAATTTTCTCAACAAATCCTCCACTAAACATTACATAACAGAATTCCATTACGGGCAATAAAAGCTGTGTGGTGACATCACTAGCCTACGTCATAGTACAAACAGCAGCATGGCAGGTGTTCTTTCATTACCCAATGAAAGTCGCGCTGTAATCGTGTTAGTTGGGTTGACAGACGCGAGTGTGTATAAATAGAGAAAAATTGCTGTTTTTATTATCTCGTAGACGTGGAATATAATGGGTAAGTATATCGCGATATTATTATATTATATGTGTGTGAATGTGTTGTGCCAGTGAAGGGCAAAGGGCTCTTCCCTCTTGCCACTTTTTCCGGTCTACTGCAATTGCGGGCCAATCCTTTATGTAGGAGTCCAGCTTTTTTAACCGACTTCAAAAAAAGGAGGAGGTTCTCAATTCAACTGTAATTTTTTTTTTGTCACCACAGAACTTTCGGCTGGGTGAACCGATTTTGATGATTCTTTTTTTATTTGAAAGCTGGTACTTCCCGTGTAGTCCCATATAAATTTCATTAACTTTGCTTGGATGGTTTTTGAGTTAGGTTCAATAATAAGTATTTTTTTCCCACTTAGTACATGTATGGATGATAACTTAAGTTCCTGTCACTGTTATTTACATAGCAGGTAGTGGTGTTCGAATTTGTGCAGGGTAGGTACCATAACTAAAAACTGAAAAATAAAGACTTTTTTACAAAAAACGAAAAATCTAAACCAAAAACCGACTACTGAAATTAAAGTTATTTTTCGCTTTGTAGTGTTTTTTGTTGGAAGTCGGTTGATTTTTTTGTAAAAGTTTTTTTATGTGAAAACTTTTTTAGGCGCGTTGGGCATTTTCGAGATGGACTACAGTGTCGCGAAAACCATTGATTTCGCGACACTGTAACGCAATTTACCGACACCGTGGAGTAAAAGACATCCACGCGTTTATTACCAAGGTGCTGATTTTTTTTCAAGTTTTCACTTCTGTCGGCACTCCCACTGGTTTTTTATATTTTCTTTTTATATGTTATTGTTCTTACTTAGTACTCCTACTTTCAGCGCTACGAAACAACACAGTAGTTGCCTTTTTTACTGTAAATATAGCAAATGCGCAGATAAAGGAACGCACGGGTACATTTTAATTTAGAATAGCAGCATATTTGACTAAAATTAATTTCACCTTTATTTTGCAGGTTTATACAAAGTAAAGGCAGAAAGTAAGTCGAATGTCAAAGCATAATTTTGTGGTACGAGGATTCGAAACGGCTAAATACCAAATGTGTCTTTCTCAATTATAGCAAAAAGGGTAAAGAAAAACCTTTGTAGAAAACGTGGTCTTAAACCGCCAACTCGTCATAATCATAATCATTTACTTGTCAGAATATGGTAAATTATAATGGTCTTAAGATTAGTCAGTGGTATCGTCATATTCTGCCAAGTGTAGCGTGCAAATATTAGGTACATACATTTATTACAGCATAGAGATTATTAAGTTAGTATTAACATTATTGATTGCATAATTACGGAATAAAATTAAAATTTTAGGTATGGCAGTTAATAAACACACACAAATTATTTAACGGTCAAAGGTGGTTAATTCATGTTTCTTCTCTGTAAATAAGCCTTAGCCTTGCCATGAGACAGTAACTGCCCAATTCAGGGGGCCTACCAAAACCAGTCCTCAAACCTCAAAAGCAGTATTATTTTAATATTACTTCAGTGGGAGAAAGAGATGGAGCTATACGTCCTGTAGACCTTCATCTCGTTCCCACACTGAAGTAATATTAAAATAATACTGCTTTATGAGCTTGTAGTAGGCCCCTAGTATAGAATAGAATAGAATAATTATTTATTTACATAGAAAGTAGGTAAAAAAAAAGCGGCCAAGTGCGAGTCGTACTCGCCCATGAAGGGTTCCATAGCAGCAAGTAACATTGAATGAAAGGTAAATTGCGGTTTACGATTTATGACGTATTAAAAAAAAACTACTTGCTAGATCTCGTTCAAACCAATTTTCGGTGGAAGTTTACATGGTAATGTATATCATATATTTTTTTTAGTTTTATCATTCTCTTATTTTAGAAGTTACAGGGGGGGGGGGACACACATTTTACCACTTTGGAAGTGTCTCTCGCGCAAACTATTCATTTTAGAAAAAAATGATATTAGAAACCTCAATATCATTTTTGAAGACCTATCCATAGATACCCCACACGTATGGGATTGATGAATTTTTTTTTTTGAATTTCAGTTCTAAGTATGGGGAACTCCAAAATTATTTGTATTTTTTCCATTTTTGTTTGAAAATCTTAATGCGGTTCACAGAATACATCTACTTACCAAGTTTCAACAGCATAGCTTTTATAGTTTCGGAAAAAAGTGGCTGTGACATACGGACGGACAGACAGACAGACATGACGAATCTATAAGGGTTCCGTTTTTTGCCATTTGGCAACGGAACCCTAAAAATGCAGACGTTTTATAATTAGAGATCCTAATACATTCTAGCTTAAATTAGGCATGTTAACATTTAGTACAAGTTCTTAATAGTCTAAAAATACTGTAAATATGAAAATTCTTATATTACGGTCAATTAAATAAAATAAAGATTTAAAGATGTCAGGATTAATTAGGTAACTAAAAAGTTTTATCATTTAAAAATTCACAAATGGAGTAATAACATTTATCAATTAATAAGACTGACAAATTCTTTTTAAACAGTGAAATGGACTCGTTTTTTTATTCCATCGGGTATCTTTTCAAAGATAACCGGGGCACATACATATAATACTTACAAAAACGAACTCTAAAGACAACAGCTTATTCCGTTTGGTAATGGGTTAATATCCCCACCATCTCAACGCTTTTGGGCTATTTATTTTACACCTTACGACCGCCTGTGGCCTGGAACAGTGCCAAAGTGATTAATCTTGCTATCTCTTAGCTATGTCATTCAAGAAAACAAAAGGTCGCAATAAGTTCAAAAATATCAGCCATTTTTCATAGTTACGTCTTCGTCTTAGATATTCTGTGAGCTGTTTTCGAGGTCTCGTGATACCTTAAAAGCTGTACGTTTACATTTTTTTTTTCCCTTTACTTAGGGTTCAACAATAGGATGGACCCTAATCTTATTACAATCTAGCCTTATAAATAGACTAATAAGTAATTTAATTATAACCTAAACTATTAAATTGACTTTACTAAGAATGTGTCCAATAGCACTTTTCTTATTGTCTCTATTAAGGCGACTACACTTCGTTCTTGTGTTTGTTTGGCACTTTTGTACTTTACACTATTCACTAACACTAAACACTAGCTCGAACGGTTTTGTTCTTTTTAGTCTTCTATGTGGTCGAGAAGTTGGATTGCCTCGACGTTCACATGCTGATGGAGTCTCTTTTCGTGAGCTTCTGCAAATTTCTGGATCACTCTTTCGATGAACTCAACTTTTAGGTCCCTGCGGCGGTCATCATTTCGTATGTACCAAGGTGCATTTACAATTTCCCTTAGCACTTTGTTCTGGAATCGTTGTCATCATCTGCCTAGCCTTTTCCCAACTATGTTGGGGTCGGCTTCCAGTCTAACCAGATGCAGCTGAATACCAGTATTTTACATGGAGCGACTGCCTATCTGACCTCCACAACCTAGTGACTAGGTAACACGATACCCCTTAGTAAGACTGGTTGTCAGACTTTTTGGGCTTCTAACTACCCGTAACGACTGTCAAAGATCTACAAATGACAGCCGGGACCAATGGCTTAACGTGCTTTCCGAGGCACGGAGGGGACTTGGTATGTAAAGATGGTCACCCATCCACGGACCAACCGCGGCAAGCGTAGCTTAACCTGATCGATCGACCCGTGCAGCTGTTATTACTTAGCCACAAGCCCCCGAATCTGGAATCGTTGTATTATTAATATATTCGTCTGTTTACTATTAATAGTGTTATGTTTTGTGAGTGATCAAAGTAAATGATGTGATTGTAATGTCACCTTCACTGTTCTCAATAAAAAGTCATTACGTATTATAATGCTAGTTGCTGCCTCGTTGGTCTAGTGATCGCAAGCGCTACTGCTGAGCATGAGGTCCTGGGTTCGATCCCCGGGTCGGGCAAAGTGTTATTGGGTTTTTCTATCTGGAATTTCTCAGTAGCAGCCCGGAGTCTGTTGATGGCGATAGGCTCGCCCCCTATTTCATGGGACTTAAACATAACTGGCGTAACGTGGGTGTACCTACTGCAGGTACACCTCTGCCCAACCCTTCGGGGAAACAAGGCGTGATGTTATGTTTGTCGGACCACTTAAAAAAAAAACTTAGAATCATGGGTATGTAGCGGTTACACCGCCACATACGAACTACGCAAAGACATGACGTCACACAAATCCTGCATCGCGCACTTAGAGTTTACCGAGCGATCGACATATTATACAAGATTTCGACTTCTAACCAATGGGCAGTTGCCCGCCAGACACAACACCCCTCTGGTCGGAGGATCCTCCCTTTTCTATGGTGGATGAATGAACTTATACCACCAAAGGTATATGCAAAAATATGGAACCAGGAACAACTTACAGCTGTCTGTAGGTAATACCAACACTAAATCCTTCCAATGGAGATTTTTGACAAATACGAGTTTAGGAATCAATATTATATGGTCATATTTGCTAGCGGAACTTCAGTGACATGATAAGTATCGATATCTGAACACGATTATACAAAATAAAATTGATATTCTCAACTCATCACGCTTGTGAATTTTTGCCAGCCATTTTAATTTGACCCTGTGGTCGTGTCTGCCTTATGGAGGAAATTGAAATTCAAGAATTTAACCTTCTTCTACAGTTATTTCCGTGCTTCACGATTAAATTAAATCGATGATGCAATACGAGTACAATATTGAGTCAATACTTGGAAAGCTTTGCAGTGATAGCCTATTGGTCTGACCGTCGGACTGCCAAGTCATAGGTCTCGAGTTCGAATGCAAGGCACGCACCTCTAACTTTTCGGATTCATGTGCGTATTGTATCAATGATTTTTTAATGGACAAAACTTGTTAATCAATATGGGACCTAATGTACATTTATTTTTAAATTTTATTCTACAATAACTAATAACATTTTAATTTGACATTTCCAATATTAATTAATGTATGTATAATTGTAATAATTCTAACTGTGACATTTTAATTTGTAATTTATTTTTTAAATAGCTTCATAAGAATGTTTATAATTTTTGCGTGTCTATTTCCAGGCAGAATGTACATGGCTCACTCCTATCTACTCCACCTGTATTTTATGTAACCTACATTCATTGCAAATAAATGATTGATTGATTGATTGATTGATCACTTGCTTCAAAAACGGTGAAGGAAAACATCGTGAGGAAACGCCTGAGAGATATTTCTTTATGGTATGTGAAGTTAAGTCAGAGGCCCCTGGGCGTCATAAAAACTCTGAAGCCAGGTTAGTCACAAACCACACGAAAAAAGAAAAACTTGGCAAAGTATTCCTGCCCATGTTCTCTTTTCACAACCTTTTAATCACCTTCTAAGATACTAGCTCCAGGAAAATGGCAGTGTATTTTCCCAATAACCTTTTAAACTTTAAAAAGCACATCAATATTGTATTACTCTCTGGAATAATACAGTTAATAGCAATAGTTTCCGATACATCAAAAGATTGACGGCGCTGTACCGTTGTGGGGCTGATTCGAAAAGTTTGCGCTCGAGTCTCGACGATTTGACGGTGATTCTTGAGTATTTTGCGTCCCTACTACTGGAAGAAATACAGGCTTGGTTTTATTTATTTATTTTATAATATTGTTTCTTGTTAGTAGAGATAGTAATTTACTATTTTACCTTCATAATTTCAGGTATACCACGATTTATGCTGCTTGATTTTGCACTTTGCACATAATTTTGACAATTTAAATCATTTCACGTTAATCATTTCAGTTTAATTTTTTCATTTAGCTTGAACGTGACGACCGCGTCAATTTAAATATTTTCATTCAAGCCATCAAACACGAAAAAGGTATAGAGACTGTTATACAAAATTTTTGAGATGGGACTAAACCATTCATTACGCGACACTGTAACGTAATTCACCGACACCGTGGAGTAAAAGACATCAACGTGTAGCGGTTACACCGCCACATACGAACTACGCATCATAGACATGACGTCACACAAATCCTGTATCGCTCAGTTAGAGTTTACCGAGCGATCGACATACATACAAGATTTCAACTTCAAACCGATGGGCAGTTGCCCGCCAGACAACACCCGTCTGGTCGGAGGATCCTCCCTTTTCTATGGTGGATGAGTGAACTTTACACCCTGTTCTTCATGCCCCTAAAAACGCATTGATTACCGCGGTGCCGATTTTTTTTTCAAGTTTTCACTTCTGTCGCACTCCCAGAGTGCCACTGTTTTTATTTTTTTCTGTATATCTTCTTCGTCTGCTTGGTCAGAAAAAGGATGGTTTTCTATTTCACCACTATCATTTTTCTTACAGATAGAAGAATATCTTGAACTGAGTTAAGGCTCTTTCAAATAAGCGCGACACGCGACGCGACACAAAGACACCGCCCGTCGCGCGACGAGCGGTGTCTTTGTGTCGCGTCACGTGTCGCACTGGTCTGCACAAGCCTTTAAAGATCGTTCTTTAAAAACTACATTGAATATTAACCCGTAAAACGCCGGGCCACCGGGCGTTTTCTAGGTTATCCAGGTTTTTTAGGTAGGTCTATATTCGATGTAGTTCGCTACGAGGACATAATTATGTATACTAAACTTATTGGTGATATTCTGCAAAAAGGTCAGGTGCGTAGTACTGGCAACTGGCGTGCGTGTATGACCAGATGTCAGATGTATGAACGTAAACAAAGCAAAAGGATAAGCAAGTAAAGATCGTAGTTGCTGGTGTTCTGCCTACCCTAATGGGAAGGCGTGAGTTTACGTGTTATGTGAATATAAATCACCTTTGCTGAAAGAAAAAATCGTTTATTTGCGGTAAACATGACGCAAAAAATAGTTAAGCATTATACTACGACCCTGTCCAAGGCAGAGCCCCAGCGCTGGTTTTTAGCAACAGCCGGCGCCGACGTAATGACGTCGACCGGTGCAGCAAACAAATATTAAGACGCAGTACCAGTACAGCGTACTTAAAGAAAAGTAATTTATTAAAAAAAAAACAACCGACCTCCAAAAAAAACACTACAAAGTGAAAAATAACTTTAATTTCGGAAGTCGGTGTCTTGTGTTTTGTATTTTCGTTTTTTGCCACTGACTTCCGAAATTAAAGTTATTTTTCACTTTGTAGTGTTTTTTTTTGGAGGTCGGTTGTTTTTTTTTTGTAAAAAGTTTTTATTTTTCACTTTTTAGTTGTGGTACCTACCCCACACACATTCGATTACCACTACCTACTACCAGTGACAGAAACTTATCATATCATCTACATACTAAGTGGGAAAAAAATACGTATTTTGTAGCTAACTCAAAAACTATCATAGCAAAGTTAATAAAATTTATATGGGACCAATTCGAGAGCACACCCTTTCAAACAAAAAAAATAATTTTCAAAATCGGTCCACAATTGACGGAGAAATCGGTGGAAATACATAAAAAAAAAAACGTACGCGACGAACATATAACCTCCTCCTTTTTGGAAGTCGGTTAAAAATTAAAATGTGATGCAATATACTAAATAGATATAAAAAGAAATAGACATACTTTATTCTATGTTACGAGAATAAAATCCTCAAAAAACTTACCAAATTGTGATGTACATCCAACATTACTGTACATCTCCCATAACAAAGTAACAAAGTTTCTGCTACTCGTAACTGACTGATCGAGAACGGATAGTAAGGCAAGTACTCGACCGTAACTAATGGGTAAAGATGTTACAAGTTTGATTAACTCTTAGTTTTCGATACGATTAGTAATTTGTTACTATTTTGTTGGGACTACTTTGTTATGATTTTGTGAGTACAGGTGCTGGTTTCTTGATGATATTTTACTTTGTCAGTCATGTTGATAGTTTAAAATATTAGGTTGGTTTACTAAAATAAATCAGTCAGGTGCGTGTCAGACCACCCACAATGAAGGGTTCTATAGTTGGGATGAATCATCTCAAATACAAACTTAACATACATACATTAGATCTCACAACTTTTTTCGGTAGAAGAACTGCGTTGCGAAACTTTTTTTGTGGTAATTTATCAAATAACTTCTCCCGCTCTGGGCGGAGCGGGAGAGCGTGTCAGATTCTTACTGACTACAACCCACCCGTGTTCCTTCAGTTGCCCTGTTGCCGGGGGCCACGATCTCCCTTTCGGTTTTCTTTGCAATCCCGGCAGGCATCGACCCTAGCGGATTCCGTCAATTGTGCTGACACCTCTTTGAGGCGCGCGTGGAACACAACGCGCCGTCGACCCGGGCTTGGTCCTTATCGGACGGCGAGCTACCCATTGCTCAACGTCCGCAAGCCTGCACTTACGGTGGCCGGAAATCGGCCTGCGATTTCATTTTTCGATTTGCGATTTCGATTTGCGTTGCGAGACTTAAAAAGACAAGTGACGGGTAGTACTAACAGTTTCAACACACATAATACATAATGTGTATACTTAAAACCTAAATAAATAAATAAGCATGTAATCAAATATAATACAAAAACCAAAAAAACATACGAAAACAACAAGAACTGTCCCAGCAAAGGACGGAAAATCACTGAGCGTGCGCACCACTCAATATTTTTTTTTTTTTTTTTTGTAGATGCATTAGGAATCATGATAGCTACAGAGCTATCATGACCCCTATGATGATATGATGATGTATGGTCGCCCTTAATGTCTCACTTATATGAAATGCCTACAGAGGCATTTCATATAAGTGAGACATTAAGGGCGACCATATCCAGTTTCTGTTGCGAATCTATGAGATACTGTCGCAAACGTGTTCGGAACGGTGCCCAGTACCCGTAATGGTGGTGCGATGTTATTCCACACCTTAGATGCAGCGTATCGGAAAGTGCCTCTAAAAGCTGCCGTCCTATGAGACTGTGTTGAAAGTTGTTATGGTAGGACATGCCGGTTTCCTCACGATGTTTTCCTTCACCGTTTTGAGAGCAGTGGTGATGAAATTTTATTTACAAAGTAAAGCGCTTGCTTAAGTCCGAACCCACGACCTACAACTCGTAAGTCGGGGCCGTTAACACTGGGTCACTACTGCTCTCTTATCTATACATAATACAAAACTTAGTCCTTTTTTGTGTCTGCCTGTGTGACCGCTTAATCCTTTTAAACTACTCAATGGAATATGATGCGGTTTTTACCATCATTCAGATAATTTATTCCTGAAGGTTTATGTGTATAATGCAAATTAATATTAAGCTTAGATACACAAAGATCTCGACGTACAAATGCCATTTGCGTGACGCAGGGGTGGGTCGCTAGTAATTAATAATGATCGATAAACAAGGAGAAAACTGTATATTAATCTCCATGTTTTTGCTTCGGGCGCTACTTGTTCCGTAAGAGGAAAATATCAATTTAATTCGTCTTGCAATATTTCCCGTTTACACACTATGGACACAAGATTAAAAAAATCTTGTGCTATGGATTAACCAATAGAAAAAAAAAAACGCAAATTAAATTCCTTTATGTTTGTTAAAAGTTTTTTCAATCCAACCAGCCAAACATTCATACCTACTACATACATCGAGTCGATGGAGTGACGGAATCAGCTCTAATTAAATTAAATGTACTGTGTCGCATTGTTTTAAAGTTTCTACTATGTTTTGCTTTTTAAATATTATAATAAAAATTACAACACTACAAAGGCTTTTTTTTCTTACAGAACCCTATTGATTATCATGCTTGCTCACTGCCGGTTGGCATATTTAGACTGCAGTCCAGTACCCTAATTGCGTAACTTATTTTCGTAAACAGTTTTGCTTAATTTGTTTCACATTGACAGTTCAACAACATTCACTGCGTTATTAACGTTGTTGAGAAGATTTTTTTTTCCAACTTATGAAACTATGGATTAGCAATCTGTTTCAAATCGAAACAGATTGTGGTTGTCTTGTATTACGCAATTAGGGTACTGGTCTCCTTAAGGTATTTTCCTTAACTGTTCCATTACTGATGTCTTGCGACTAAAATGTGGATAATTAAAAAAATTATGGATTATTCGGTTTAGGACTAGTTTGGGCAGATTCTTGTTACGGCAGATTCTTTTTTTGGCAGATTCTTGATAAGACAAATATTTTATAGTCATCTACAGAAGTATTATAGGATTTTATACAAAAGTGTGCATTGATTGGAAAAATATTTGTTGCGGATAAAAGGCCTTACACACGACCTGATCTGATGCTTGATATGGTCAGATCAAGAGCGATATCATGTGGTCTCTATAGTCTTAAATCATCTAATAAATCCTCGTCGGATGGCGGACGCGGTTAGTCTTGTCAAAACAGATCAAAATCAAGTCGTGTGAAGCGATCCGACCTGATTTCGCCGCTCACATAGTTCAATTACAGTGATTTGCCAAATAAAATTCACAAAAGTACTAGGAGATCAGGTTCTGTAGGAGGTATAAATAAAGGTGTAAAAGATCGGGCCTGGACGCGAAATCTGATGTTACGGATGATATAGTTAGGCCATTGAAATCATATGTATAGTCTGTAGGGCCTTTTAAGTTTTTTTGTTGAAATTTTGATACCTTTGCTAAGTATCTTTAATAAGGTTTTTAGTTTATAATTGACTTTAAATATACCATTATATAAATTGTATGGCTTATGTTACTTCTGCCGTATAACGAATCTGCCAAAAAAGAATCTGCCGTAATAAGAATCTGCCCAAACCAGAATCAAAAAACGTGTGGCACTCGGGGACTGCCGCGGTAAAGCTATTGCATAGCATTTGTAACCTCCATACTTCCTATTTGTCAACGCTACACTTGGGATGATGACGTGATGACATAAAACAAAAATTACGTTCCCATGACAACCGTCATTACATGGTAGGCGGAGTGGGGATGTTAGGTTTTTTTCGTTACGGAATTTATTGATTCGGTCGCCGCGCTCAAAGCCCGTGATAAAAGCTATGCAATAGTTTAAAAATCTTTAAAGTTTAGGTACTTTTCAGGTTTGATTCTACCACACAACTTCATGATTGACAAGCAGTTCTGACTGAAAATACAAGTGAAAGAAAAAAGAATGAAAATAAATTATACATCTTTGACCGAGGTTAGGACACAGACAATGTACGCACAAAAAAACAGTGGAGTTATTGTAAACCATGGTAGGGGTAACAAACTCATTCAATATCGATCGCAACTTTCGAGTTTATTGAAAAATTCTGTTGTTTCATCAGATTACAGGGCTGTTCACACGGAAAACCTTTATTTTTAAACTTCAGCCCATGAATTTAAATTAGGGTGTCGAGTTTGGGATGTTGATGAATGGACATCCGGTATTTATTATGTATGTGTATCGTTCGGAATACTCACGAATTTTCTCTCTAGGGATAGGCAGAGAAAAATGAAATTCGTGCCTGGGGATTTTTAATCGTGATTTAAATTTTGAACGTTTAGTATTGATACATAGCATAATCAGTATTTAATTTTCACACTGCTGGTAGGTACACAGGCTTCCACTGATGAGAGGGAGTGGGCTGTAATCCACAACGCGGGCCCAGTGCGGGTTGGTGGATGATGATGGTAAATTCTTAGCTAGACCTAGTTCAAATAAAGTGTTTTTTCTATAAATTCCGGTCTTTTCGAAATTATATAAAGAAGAAAGAAAAAAACTTGCATTTATTGGCATTAAAAGATAGAAAAATACAGCTTAAAACTATAAAAACAGAAAACAATGATAATAATGCCAAAAGGGCCTCAGCTCAGCATAATGTCAGATGGCAACACAAAGTGTACTACCTGACGTTGATTTTCAGCTGCAACCCACATACACTACCATAATCGCCCCTGTCATCAGGCGCGGTCGCAGCCCAAGATTTTGGAGGGGGTCACCATGGGTGCTGAAGAACATTTTTAGGGAAGTATTTAATTGATACTCTAAAAATTATTAAGGCTCTCGACAGCTTGAATGTTTTTGGGGGGTCATGACCCCCAGGACACCCCCCCTCGGACCGCGCCTGCCTATCATACGCTAGAATAATAATAAACACAAATAAGGAAGTGTCAGTCCGTTTTAATAAAAATGAAAGGTAATATAAGATAGGATAATATAAAAAAGCTCATACTGAATCAAATAAATGTTGTGACATAGGTACATGTGTGTGTGCATTGTGTTATAATTAATGAGAAACTGAAACTAAAAGAAAGACATCATATTAATAACGAGGGCCAATTATAATTAGGTTGTGTTTATATAAGATTCGGTCTTTTCGAGATTATGTCAGTGAAAAAGTGTTCACTCGTGGACATTATATCGCCTGTATAATTAGTTAATGTTAACAAATATACAGAGCGATTTCATGTTTCGTCGTAAAACAATACTATCAAACCAGATGGCGGTATATTTTTGCAAAAATAAGTTTTCATTTCACATTGAAATGCAAACCAATGGAATTTAATCAGCATAACAAAAGTTTGTCTGGAAATCAAAACCCAGGACTCACTTCTACAGTTGGGGTCACGACTCAAACTCAAAGCATTTATTTTAATTAAACCATTTACAGGCAGTTTTGAACTGTCAAGGCCTCTGTCAGTCAGAAAGATGAAGCTAGTTGCCCTTTTCAAAGCGTAGTAGGTACCTATGGAGAAGAACGGGCAAGAAACTCCACGGACACTTTTTTAAATCATAATTTTGGTTACATCATTCATGTTGAAATTATACATGTGAGAACAATATAGAAAGACGTGCACGTTAAAAGCGTCAGGAATAAAAATGTAATACAATTCAAAAATTAAAATAAATTATAGAACGTGATTAACACATCTAATCTGAGTTCTAGGGCTGTCAGTGCCTTGTTGTGTAATATTGACATTGACAGGTCTTGAACACAGTTTATAAAAATACTAGCTTTTTCCCGCGGCTTCGCTCACGTGGAAGTCGGAAACGTAATACCGGGATATAAGTATCCTATGTGTTAATCCAGGTTATAAACATATTATCTGCCTACCTCATTCAAATCTCTTAGTAGCATAACATAATGATTGAATACTATCGTGAATTCATGCAAGCCTATTACTTTTGTAAGGTTAGGTACTGCTCAGAAATTGTGCACGTGTCGTGAACAGGACATCGTCTTGAACCTCGATTGCAGCGCCACCTAACGGGCACAATTGTGAATATTAAATTCCAAAACATAGAGGTTATTGCGATGCAAATTTATAAACGTAAAAAATTGCGAAAAACAATACGTACTAAATTAGACTTCTAAGAAAAACTAAAAGAAAACTATAATAAATATTTATTATACACAACAAATCAAACACAGATATTTTTACAATTAAAACTAACAAGAGTATTTGCTTATGTTTTTAAGTGAGTTCAACCTTTTTTGAATAAAATCGGATTGAGTTTTCAAACATGTGTCAAAATTAAATGTAATTTAAATCAAAAGCACTAAGGAGTACTGATATCAACTTTGAAGCAAATCACCGCCAAAACAACTTTCAACACCTTTTTAACCCCGTTAGAGGGTGTATTTCAATAAAATACGAAACACGTCTTCCATCAATTCTGTTAAAAAAGGTTTATGCAAAATTTTAAGTACATTGGACCAAGTAATCACGCTGTCCCATACAAACTTTGCCCCCTTTTTCACCCCCTTAGGGGTAGAATTTCGGAAAATCCTGTCTTATCTGATGCCTACGTCATACAAAGAACACACCGTCCAAGTTTCAAGTCTCTACGACCAGCGGTTTAGGCTGTGCGTTGATCCGTCAGTCAGTCATTCAGGACAAAGCATTTTATATGTATAGATGTGCTGATCGTGATCAATTTCATTGGTGAAACTCGCCTTAAATCGGTCAATACAAAGCCTATAAAAATGGCCACAATCGTTATCAAAACTTATGTGGTCAAGGAAGCTGATGACATCTTTATGGTGTAACCAATCCCAATATCGCGGGTATAAATTATAACGATAAAAATAGTTTGAGAGATGTAATGAGGATAAAACGAACTAGGGTGGCTGTATCTTGTGGTGGGAAGGGACATGTCGTGTAGTTATGTAAGGTGACCAGAATTTTAGGCAGGATTCATTGGACTCGGATATACAGCTAAACTTTTCTACATGGCTGCGTCGGAGATGCTTGAGGTTAAAAATTGTTTCCGTCTATTAAAACATGAAAGTATCTGAAATCAGTTTATTAATGTCAGACAATTTAATAAAAACGAAAGCCAATAGAAATATCTGATAAGAGAAGCTATTATAACTCAATTATGCGTCTACCTAACCTAAAATAAATTTATCATAACTTATATTTTAAACAAATTGGTTTTGAGATTTTAAATAATTTATGCGAAAGAAATGGGCTTACCATTTCCTTCAAATAAATTATTTATTAGATATCATTATGAAGTACTTAATCATACCGTTAATAATTACAAATAATACTAAATTGTGTCAAATAAGCTAAAGAATATTGTGGAACAGAATTTTGTTTGAGTAAACAAAAGTTTAATTTATTCGTTCCTTCAGATTTTGTATAGGTTTTTAGCTTGGATTTCTTTACTATGAAACGTACAAAATTATGTTTATTTTTTGTAAATTGGTTATAACAAACACACAGAAAAAAATATATTTTTAAACAAGATGAGGTCCGTGTTTTCCATCCGACTACTCTGAGGAGTAACACCGAAACAAACCATGTCTCTTGTAAAGTCAATAAAGACATTATCTCGGTTAGATCATTATGTGGACCATGCAGATTAGTATCTGAGAAATTATTTTGAGGAAAGAACCTTGTAGCCCAGTATATCCAAAATCAGATCATTTATTTTAAATAAGGCACTTTTGAGCGTCAAAATTTACAAAAAAATTGAATTAATTCTAGTCGCCCCTATTTAATCACTTTTCAAGGTTTAATTGAAAATTAGAAGTATTAATTAAGAATCTGGCTTTGTTCAAACTTATAAGTGCCACAACACATCTTTTTTACCCGACTACGGCAAAGCCAAAAGGAAGGGTTATGATTTTAGCAGTCTATGTATGTATGTTTATATGTATGTATGTTTGTTTTTACGTGTGTTCCACCGTAGTGCCTAAACTACTGAACCGATTTTGATGAATGAGGTGTCAATAGATTTGTAATAATGGTCCGGGTGACATAGGCTATATAATTTTTGCCTAAATTTAATTTGGTGGACTTTACACGTAAATTTCTAACCTCGAAAAAAATTAAAATGGTATGATCATAACATGTTTGGTATCAAAAGAAAGGTCTTGACGAGCACATTACAAATATGTATATAATATTATATTTTCATAGTAAATAAATATGTTTTAATAGTTAAAAACAAGCAAAAGTGAGACTGCGCTACGTAGTAGGTATCGCAAGATGTTACCAACGTGCAGTTAATCAAATCTTAATAAATAGTAACGATTTGTAATTCCACTCTTATGAAGAAAAACAAGTACAACGAAATATTTATATTTTGGATTTCTTCGAAGCTCGATATCGTTATATGGTGTTGGCGTTGAATTAATCGCTCTATGGTTTCGTACAAAGCACTATGCACTGCTATTGGAATTTAAAATAGGTTAATTATTGAACTATTGTATTACTCTTATTTACGTTTATCAAGTGTAAAAACGGAAAAGTATAAAATAAAAAAATAAAGTTTAATAAAAAACTGTAACCCGACTACGGGAAAATAAAAATGATCTAAAAAGTACCAAACAAGCAAATATTTCAGACAGAAATCAAGACATAGGTACAAAAATGGTCAAGGTAAAGCCGTCGTCGCATGCCATTATAATTTTGTAGGTGTTCCTGGCACCAACATGGTATACAGGCATGCGACGACGGCTTTACCTGGACCATTTTTGTACCTATGTCTTGATTTCTGTCTGAAATATTTGCTTGTTTCGTACTTTTTAGATCATTTTTATTTTCCCGTAGTCGGGTTACAGTTTTTTATTAAACTTTATTTTTTTATTAAATTGTTTACTCACAAAATAAAAATCCTCTAAAACACAATAAACCACAGCCACCCGAACAAGACATGAGTCTTTACGATCAATTCAATCGTCTAACTTCGGCTAACTTCGTGTGCGATTTACGAGCGACCAATAAAACCGCTTAGATGATAGTAAAATGGATTTTAATGGCATGTGCAAGAGTGCCAATGACTCAATATGGAAGGTAAGGTGTTATTGTAAGCCATGTTTAATTAAGGGAGGTCTTAGTGTATTAATTAACATTCTGGGGTATTTCGAAGATAATAAAATTTCAATTGAGAGAGAGAGGTGACGTTGAACCTGTTATCATATAGCTCTTAAATCTTTTGTGTTAATACCATTATTATGTAAAAGTAAAAATATTAGATTAGTCAGCATGGTTTGAGGCACCTTTGATACACGTCTTAAATCAATTGAATTATTACGTAAAAGCGAAAATTGTCCTTGGTTCCTAATTTCTTCTAAAATCTTAACTGTGTCATCCAATTTTAGATTCTACGTAAGTAGGCCATAAGAATCGTATTTAGTGTAATTTTTTTTTTTAGATGAACTGGTGAACTTCGTACCACGTGAGGTCTATAGGTAATATTGGTGGCAAATTCCATACAAAACTTTTCGATTTTTCGGCTGTTTCTTTTCATTTTCCCTAATTTTCTTTTTCCCTGAACCGACCAATACAGGGGGTATTGAGGCGAACAAAATAAAAAAAAAACAAATCGGTCGAGCCATTTTCGAGTGTTTTCGAGACAAGATAGAGTGTCACATTGTTATTGAACCCCAAAAGCCCGGCTTTAGTTTTGAAAAATCCTCATTGCTTTTCAACATCCTCTAATAAGACCACAATCTTCTAAGTCTCCACTTATAAACTGTACCTACTAGGTGTGACAGTACAGAATAACGCTTTACTCCAATTTCTGTACCTTCCATACAAATTATTACACAATCGTATTTCTTAAGATGTTTTTTTACTATAGCATGTCACATTCATACTGAACTCCAATAGCTCAGCTTTAGTTTTGAAAAATCTGATCTTATTACACTTCAACACCCTCTAAAGACCACAATCTTCCAAGTCTTGACTTCAAAACTGTACCCACAAAGTGTAACAGTACAGAATAACGCGGCACTCCAATCTCTGTACCATGCAAATGAGTAGGCTCCGAACGTCTGTTACGAACGATATTAATCACCAAGCTTTATGACTATTCAAATTGAACTCAATCTTGAGGCTTAGAACTGTAGTACGTTGGTATCAAGTTTCTACTGAAATTGGTTGATTCTTGGTTGATTTACTCGAAATGGTTTATGTCTGGTATGATTTTGAATGGTATGTTTTTTAATGAATACAATGTTGCCAAGCTTTTTCCAGAAGGAAACAGAAACTTGTTAAGCTATCAATAGTGTTCATACTTAGAATCACAGCTCACTTCACCTAAGACCTAAGCCAGCCCGTCCAATCCTTGATGTCGTCCCTCTTTTTGACGCCCTAAACCGAGGTTCGTACCCCACAGGCGATTCCCTTAGCGAGCGTTCACCTAGTTTTAATTAGCATAGTTGAATAACCCCTGGCTGGAGGTTTTAAGGCACCCACAGGAAAGCCCGGTTAAGTAGTCATGATCTGAGTGGTCAACTACGAGATACCCTACCAAAAAAAAAACTTCACCTAAGATTTCACAGTGGGATTTTTACAGAACAGACCGGCTGATCCTGAGGGGGCTCGTGGCACGGAACTATCGATCAGGTTAAGCTACACTTGCCGAAGTCGATCCGTGAATGGGTGACCATCTTTACATACCAAAACCCCTCCATGCCTCGGAAAGTACGCTAAGCCGTTGGTCCTGTCTGTCATTCCTGGATCTTTGACAGTGGTTAAGGGTCGTCAGAGGCCCGAGTCTGGCAACCAGTCTTACCAAGAGGTATCGTGTTACCTAGTAACTAGGTTGTAGAGGTCAGATAGGCAGTCGCTCCATGTAAAATACTGTTATTCTGCTGCATCCGATTAGACTGGAAGCCGACCCCAACATAGTTGAGAAAAGGCTAGGCAGATGAGACCGGCTGATCCACACTTTGCTCGCTGTGTGTTGAAGCTTGCAGAACAAATTGATAAACACAGTTTTCACATTAAAGGTCAGTTTTGTTTATTAGTCGTGTAAAATATATTAAGCGTGTAAATTATATTATTAATCTTTTATTTCATTTAAGTACTTATAAAACATATTTTTAAATATTAGAATAAAGAAAATATAAAACATTTAAAAATATAAAAAATAGTAGCCCACCGGTATCGGGAACAGGGTCCAAGCCACGGCGGCGGCGGTCAGGGCTCCAGAGAGAAGAACCTCCTGACAATGCGAGCCGTGTCCAGGAGTACCGCTTTCTGAATCAAGTCCTTGATCCAGCTGTCCAACGAGAGCCTCCTTAGGTGTTGGTTGAGGCTCTTGGCAATTAAACCATTGGCTGATACGACTATCGGCACAATGATCGCTGAGTCTACATCCCACATGTCGACAATCTCGCGAGCCAAGTCAAGATACTTGATCTTATTATTTCCTTTATTTCATTTTTAAACATACTTTTTTCATTTTTAAATATTCTTCTAAAAAATAGTTAAAAAAACATTTAAAAATATAAAAAAATAGTAGCCCACCGGTATCGGGAACAGGGTCCAAGCTACCGGTGGTTAGGGCTCCAGAGAGAGGAATCTCCTGACAATGCGAACCGTGTCCAGGAGTACCGCTTTCTGAATCAAGCCCTTGATCCAGCTGCCCAACGAGAGTCTCCTTAGGTGTTGGCCGAGGCTCTTGGCAATTAAGCTATTGGCTGATACGACTATCGGCACAATGATAGCTGAGTCTACATCCCACATGTCGACAATCTCGCGAGCTAAGTCAAGATACTTGATCTTTTTATTATTATTAAGGTGTAGCATGATTATAACCAAAAGTAGTCTTAAGTACGTTACTAAGTATGTACGTTCATTGAGCATTTTCACGTCACTTATCAACGCCTAATTAAATAATAAATTATTATTTATTAAAACCGCATTCAACAATCTCATTAAGACCCAATTTGATACGCCAAATAATATTGTTTTTTAACAAATATTTAATGTCATTATTACTAATTCAATGAACGCTCGTTCAGAAATTAATTTATCAGCAGTAATGAAATTCCTTTTTTTATTATGTTGCGTATTAGGCGCGTCCATATTGGGTATTTTTATGTCCTCTTTGCGTTTCAGAAAATGGGAACACGTATTTCCTGGTAAGTGGTATTTTTATCTTACTTATTCTCAAAACGGTGAAGGAAAACATCGCGAGGAAACCTAGAAACAAAAATTTTAGAGATAAATGTAATATCTACCAACCCGCACTGGGCCCGTGTGGTAGATTTCAGCCCACTCCCTCTCGAAGAGAGGAGGCCTGGGGATGGTGGTATCAAATATAGACTCATTACAAAAGTGTGGCCTATTTCTTTTCTGTGACTTACCTATACATATTATTACCTAATGAGACGTTTTCTTAACTGGAGTTTTTATTTACGTAATTTTTATTACTGAGATGAAAGGCATCGAAAGGTTGAAAACGGCCCCATATCTGAAGGCCAATTCTCGTAGCAGTGTTGCTCAGCAGTGGGACAGTATAGTAATACTTTTTTATTTTATTTTTATGTTAGCCTACACTGTCCCACTGCTGAGCAAAAGCCACCCCCAAATCCTTCCAAGCATCCTTTTCCAGGGCCACCTCCATCCAACTCTTGCGGTACGTGTCTAGGTCGTCTTGCCACCTCTTCCTGGGTCGACCTCGGCGCCGCCGTTCATCCTCAGGCACCCACTATGTGGAGACGTTGCGAGGTTGCCCAACGGTCACGATGCATGCGGCTGACATGACCCGCCCAATCCCATTTTAGTTCATATTTTTTTGATCAAATACTATACTATTGTATTAGATCTAGTTAACGAGATCTCCAACACGTATCACCATCATCCACAGCACTTTGCAGTCCATTATAAGATCTTTAAAGTCATTGTTACCAGTTAGAGTAAATCTTGTTCTAATTTTTCAAAAAGTTCAAATACCTACAAATTAATGTCCTCGACCCATTATAATTTTGTCTCCTGTTAATCAATCAAGTGTAAATGCCATAAATTCTAGAAGCACTATTCGCCCTAATGGTTTACCTAAAGCCATATTTTACAATTCCATTTATTCACTCAAATTGCTTGAATAACACGATTTATAACCGTCGCTCCTTTAGAAGCTATTAAAGCTTAGTGCACATTGAATATATTAAAGCCACGCAGATGGTCGGCTTTAGGCTTTCAATACTGCCGCGAATACTGTTAATGGTACGTTTTGTAATGTACAATAGAGTTTTACCGCTGCAGAATAAGATATTGTTAAGAATTAATGGAAATTTTAAATAGTTTAAGAGAAATAGTTAAAATGCCCTACGGTTGGAGGTAAAAAGATATAAATAAAAATGTTGCCATTTTCCTATGTTTGCCTCATGTATGTTTGTCATCTTCCATAACTATTATCTATTTATTTGATAACTTTGTCATTTTTAGGGTTTCGTAGTAAACAATAAATCCATCATGTCGTGAAAACGTGTTCTTCCATAAATTCCGTTTAGGAGAACATATGTTTTTGAACTACAAAGTTAAGTTTGTTCTTGGGATAAATTCATCCCAACTATGGAACCCTTTGTTGTGCATGATCCGACATGCACTTGGCCGGTTTTTAGGGTTCCGTAGTAAACAAGGAACCTTTATAGTTTCGTCATGTCCGTCTGTCTGTCCGCGGTCTAGCTCCGAGACCCTTAGTACTAGAAAACTGTAATTTGGCATTGGTGTATATTAATTACGCCAACAAAGTGGTAAAACAAAATTATGAAAAACATTTTTTTAGGGTACCTCTCCTACACGTAAAGTGGTGATGTTTTTTTTTGTTACCCCATGGTGAGGGGTATTATTGGAAAAGTCCTTCAAAAACATTGTGAGTTTGTGAAAACCATTTTTGGATTCAGGGATCCGTTTGCGAAATATTAAGCTTTAAAGTGCTAATTTTTGTTAGAGTCAAGTGCCCCCCCCCCTGCCAGCTAAATGGTTGGTTTTGGATGTGTGAATCAAATTACAGCAGTAGTTTATATAACGAAATTAAAAGGAAAACTATCATAGCTAAGTAGGCTTTACAAGTTAACGAGTAATTATCGACCAACTTACGTTTGCGGTTGCAAAAACGTGTTCTTCCATTCAATCTATATAGTAGAACATTTTTTTCAACTACAAAGTTAAGTTTGTTCTTGGGAAAAATTCATCCCAACTACGGAACACTTCATTGTCCATGATCCGACATGCACCTTGCCGGTTTGTTTTTTTTTTTTTGTTAGATCCATGTTGTGTGTTTTTAAGCCAAATAAATGTATTTCTTCTTCATTTCAAACTGGTTATACTGCTTACACTATTAGTCCATGTATTGTATCACATTTTTAGATGTTTGATGTGTAAATAACTATGTATTTACAAATTGAGTTAACCTACTCAATATCTTATTTCTGAATGTGACTAAACGTTTACTTATGCAGAGTGTTTGTAAATATGGTAAGTATGTAAATAAACATTTCCATAGTCTGTACTATATTATTAAATTGTAGTGTAGCGGTTACACCGCCACATACGAACTACGCATCACAGACATGACGTCACACAAATCCTGCAACGCGCAATTAGAGTTTACCGAGCGATCGACATAGATACAATATTTCGACTTCAAACCAATGGGACAGTTGCCTGCCAGACACAACACCCGTCAGGTCGGAGGATTCTTTTTCTATGGTGGATGAGTGAACTTTACACCCTGTTCCTCATACCCCTAAAGTATCCTATTCTTGACATTTGTGTTCCATAAAAGTCTAAAATTGAAAAAAAAAACAGTGGCACTCTGGGAGTGCCGACAGAAGTGAAAACTTGAAAAAAAAATCGGCACCGTGGTAACCAACGCGTTGATGTCTTTTACTCCACGCACCGCGGTAATTAACGCGTTGATGTCTTTTTAATGGTCGAAAGCTAGTGTCGTAACAGTGTCGCGAAATCAAGGGTTTAGTCCCATCTCAAAAATGTCCAACGCGCCTAAAGAAGTTTTCACTTCAAAAAAATCTCTTTGGTGATTATTTTATGGTTAAGACTTTTGACTGCATAATATGTTGAATATGACTAAATGACCGGATTTCTTACACTATCATGATAGCTCCCAAGACCACTGTCGTTGATGTCAGCAATAAATATAGATATTAGGTTTAAACGAGAGTGGACGGGCTATATTTGCAGAATGCACAAGAAAAGTGAGTAATGTACTTGCTCGCGCAAGTTTTAATAATAAGTTGTTTTTTTATAATAGTCCGAACGCAGTTTTGAGCTATATTCCTTCCTTCCCAATTCCCGTACAACGGAACGAAACAGACGCTCATCGCACGCACCAATCAGAGGCTGCTGCCGCTGTGGCGGGAGCCAATCGCATCTCCTGTGATTTGAGGTTGCTTCTCAAATTTTGGACACTTGTTAGTGACCGCTCACCGCTAACGCCCACGCGCCGCGCGCGCTCCAAAACCGCCCGCGCCATCTTACCGCGCCGCCCGCCAACCGCGCCATCTTATATCAAAATTCACGAGCTCTTTATTTGAAAGGCCGATACAATTGTGACATTTAAAATACCCAATAAGTGCACCACAGTGAGTTGAATCAGTGAACACCAGGATAGCCAGAGCTGTCCTTGAGTCAACGTGTTTCGTCCAGAAGATTCCCAAGTAAGTCCATCCATTCCTATTCCTTATTCATACCTGTGTGTAGCTCAATTCTGTGTCGGCTAATATTCCACCCCACGTAAATTATTCTCCCGCGTATGGTCCTTCGAAGCCGCGTCAACTTATACACCAGTACTATTAACATAAAATTACAGTAATATTATGTTAAAGGAAATTTAATGAAGTAGTTTAATGTCATAATTGCATGGAATTTACACAGCTTGGATCCCGGTTGGCTCGGCACGATCTAGTGGAACTCGTACTGAACGATCGTCATACGGCGATCGGATGTCAGAGGAACGGAATGCGTCATCCAAGCAACACGGGAAAAAGTAGGCGTGATGTTTTTTTTAGACGACTTTGGAAAGATTAAGGACATAAAGGTACGATAGGCCTGTGACAAAAAAATTTTTTCGTCCTTCTTGTAGTTTATTAAAAAATATTGAACACATATTTTTTCATTTTTTATGTAATCAAAAGATTACGGCGATATATTGAGTTAAAATGTAGCATAACGTCACGCCTTACTAGATTTAGTAGACGTTGTGACGTAGCGAGCCCCCACTCCCCAACTTAAATGCGTGTTTTCTAAGTTACTTTTGATTAATATGATAAAGCAAAAAAATACATGTCTAATCTTTTTTACCCGACTACGGCAAAGCCAAAAGGAAGGGTTATGATTTTAGCAGTCTATGTATGTATGTTTGTATGTATGTTTGTATGTATGTATGTATGTATGTTTGTTTTTACGTGTGTTCCACCGTAGCGCCTAAACTACTAAACCGATTTTGATGAATGAGGTATCAATAGATTCGTAATAATGGTCCAGGTGACATAGGCTATATAATTTTTCCCTAAATTTAATTTGGTGAACTTTACACGTAAATTTCTAACCTCGAAAAAAATTAAAATGGGATGATCATGACATGTTTGGTATCAAAAAAAAGGTCTTGACGAGCACATTACAAATATGTATATAATATTATATTTTCAAAGTAAATAAATATGTTTAAATCGTTAAAAACAAGCAAAAGTGAGACTGCGCTACGTACCTAGTATTGCAAGATGTTACCAACGTGCAGTTAATCAAATCTTAATAAATAGTAACGATTTGTAATTCCACTCTTATGAAGAAAAACAAGTACAACGAAATATTTATATTTTGGATTTCTTCGAAGCTCGATATCGATATATGGTGTTGGCGTCGAAATAAATCGCTCTATGGTTTCGTCCAAAGCACTATGCATTGCTATTGGAATTTAAAATAGGTTAATTACTGAACTATTGTATTACTCTTATTTACGTTTATCAAGTGTAAAAACGGAAAAGTATAAAATAAAAAATAAAGATTAATAAAAAACTGTAACCCGACTACCTACGGGAAAATGAAAATGATCTAAAAAGTACGAAACAAGCAAATATTTCAGACAGAAATCAAGACATAGGTACAAAAATGGTCAAGGTAAAGCCGTCGTCGCATGCCATTATAATTTTGTAGGTGTTCCTGGCACCACGGCTTTACCTGGACCATTTTTGTACCTGTCTTGATTTCTGTCTGAAATATTTGCTTGTTTCGTACTTTTTAGATCATTTTCATTTTCCCGTAGGTAGTCGGGTTACAGTTTTTTATTAATCTTTATTTTTTTTATTATCTGAAAGACTGATTAAATAGATTTTTTTTTTTGACCTAGGCAGCTACCGTATTCCGTATCCGACTGCAGGCGGCAACTGCAGGCAACGTGTTGCCGCGATACGACTAATTTCTATGTATTTCTATGAAACCGAAGTGTCGCTAGCTACGGAAGGTAATTGGACAACTTTGCCCAGCAGTTGGAAAGTTAAAACAAAATAGTACGGAATACAACAACAGCAACAACTGTTTAAATGTTATCTTTTACTTATAAATTATTGGTTGCAACTAATAGTCATAATGGTGTTGTTGTATGTAACTCACACATGCACACAACCTGCAAACTCAACTACTTAAGACGTGCGTCGCCCGTCTGTGGGTCAGTCACAAAAACAAAAACCGACGCCGTCCGTCCTTCCTCGCCTCCGAGGTCCGCCGCGACGTCCCCGTCCATCCCCGCCCCGTCCCTTGCTCGAACTATCCCGCACCGCTGAGCCTGTAGCTTTAAATTCCTCTAATAATAATATTAATCCATATTATTAATTAATGGCATAATAGCCAAGAGCCTCGACCAACACCTGAGGAGGCTTTCGTTAGGCAGCTGGATCAGGGGTTTGATCCAGAAAGCGGTACTCCTGGACACGGCGCGTATTGTCAGGAGGTTCCTCTCTCAGGAGCCCTGACCACCGGTGGCTTGGACCCTGTTCCCGACACCGGTGGGCGACTATTTTTTATATTTTTAAATGTTTTTTTATTTTTTTTACAAGAATATTTAAAAATGTAAATAGTATGTTTTAAAATGAAATAAGGATATTAATCCGATCCAGCCTGTCCCTTGCTATCCTCCGCCAGCGACGCCCTAAGCCGAGGCCCGTACCCCACAGGGGGTTTCTTTAGCGTATAGTTACTTAGTTTCTAAGTTTTATGCTCTGGCTGGAGGCCTTAATTTATTGAGGCAGCCACAGGATAGTCCGGTTAAGCAGCTGACAACCTTCTAGGTTGACATGCAAGAGGCCAGACAAAAAAAAAAAAAAGGCTGTGGGTCAGTCAGTCAGTGACAGTTCGAATACTATACGACACGCAAGCAGTCACTAACTGCGTCTCGCGTCATCTCGCGTCACCTTATATTTACCTTCTCCCTTCTCTTATTAATCCATTATACCTTCTCTTATTAATGTTTACGAACCGTGTTTGGTTGCAGTAATTCCTTCATTAAATTCAGTGTGTTGTTATACTTAATGAACATTTCTACTACTATAGAACCTATAACACATCCTAACAAAAGTTCTATAAAGGTACTATGCTGTCAATAACGGATGCGGAGCATAAAATATTGAAGCTGTTAAAAAATATTTATGCTTAGTGACGTGTTATATTCCTGGAGGTACCTTGTTGATTACAAAAAAATCATGAATATTCTACATTTCGACCTCGGCCTTCTGATATAAGGATTCAATAGGATCACAGGCTGTACATCACACCGTAGCGCCAATTTTCCCAGTATTAATATTTACTTTAATTGTACACAATTCATGTTGAATAAAATATTTCATTTGCCTGCAAGTTTATTCATTGAGTTAATAAAATAAAGCACAAGCTTTTATGTTTTAAACGTTGTCAATATTAAATTTTATCGCTTTTGTTTGTTTGTTTGCGAAAAACATTCGCTCAGTCGCGCCGGTTTTTAAAATTACCTGAAACTGTGTTATAATTTGTAACAAACGAAATTAAACCTTGTGCGGTTTCTCGGTTCTCATCTCTCTTTTTGATCTATAGGTACATCTCTGCCTAACTCTTCGGAGATAACAGGCGTGATGTTATTATAAGTGTTCTATTATCTAACAAGTTGCGTTAAAAAATTGTTGTTTAAGACACACCATTATTAGAGCGTTTGCTGATAGGTGGGACTCTCCGATCTTGGGGCGGTGGATACAACTGCACGCAGTCAAGTAGGCATTCCCCGGGATCGGCGTGCCTTACGCAGCTTAGAATAAGTGCTACTAACGATAGTTCATAAGTTTACATTGTTTCTAACAAATAAGGAAGTGATTCTGAAATAAACGTTTCTTTATAATTAAGTGCCTATTTACGATTTTTTTAGGGGCGATTATTAATGCATGTATCCGAAATTATAACACAATCAAATGAATTGATAGACTATTAGTAGACTCTTTAGCAATAAATAAAATTACCGACGACAGTAATTTGTGAACTAAGTAGAACAAAAACAAATTAAGTATTCTAATTACTAACGTGTAACCTACATTAGGCTCTAAAGCCTTGGTTTCCTAGGAAAGCGGTTTCGTCATGAAAATCTGTCATTTTTACCAGTAACACCAGTATTTGGTGAACATGACAAAAACACTCTGTATTTGAATAGCCGGTATTGTGTGACCATTTATACATTTTAGAATTACAATTTTATACTAGTAGGTAATTGTATACTTATGACTGTTTCCCTACACTGTTTTATTGATGCTAAGTGCATAATTATAAGGAAATTGTTTCCTTTTAAATATTTGTATGCCAGTCCATGGCGAGAGACATCTAGATCATTACCCTATTATTAAGACCATTATTAAAAATAAAATAAAATAAAAACATCATCATCGTCATTATTTAGAAATAATTTTAATTTTTTACATCTTTGATATTTCTCGGGACCCTAGTGTCCCGGAGAGGCCAAAGCCAACTCGCAGAAGCCCGTTAGACGTGTTTAATGAAATGAGGCACCAACCGACGTTTATCCTTGTTCGTACTATGCTAGTGCACCCAAGGACAACCCCCGGTTGGTGTAGGACTATTGCAGGATATGGAAACAAAGCTACTGGACTATGAGTTTGGGTGGCTTAAGTAGACTGGTGACCTAGAACTATGGAAATACTATGGCCTGATCAATTTTTTATAAGTACACGGATAAAATGGCAGAGGGTGACTTGCACACTCAATAATGGGTCCCCGAAAACTGTCGCTAGCACATAGTGACGTAGCGACAAAGGGGCAACATGTCCTGAGGTGCTTGAGGAGTGGAGAGGTATTCCACGGGTAGAACAATCCCAAAGCCCGGAAGATGGTCAAGATCCCTACGAGCACCTATTGGAATACTGCCTTCCTCCGAACACGTTTGATTTTGAGAATCAAGGCAAGAATGAGGTGGGAGCTCCGTTCCTCGTATTATTTTATCATATTTAATGCAAACAAATTTAGATATTCTATTCTATTTTTAAGAAAGCAAAGCTTTATTCCCGGTAGCAGAACGGTGTGAGAGACATCCACACTAAGCTTGGCTTACTTGGAGACTATGATTTATTGCCAAACTCGAGTTCAGTCCCGCATAGTTCTAGTTCTCAACTTCGGCACTATATTAACATCATTGATATATTCACAATAACAGTCTATTAGGAATTCTGTGAGTGGAGACAAAAATGAGCAATGAACTTCTTGCCAATAAAATGATAAACAATTTTGTTTTATCTATAGCAGTTTTTGTTACCAAACCAATTTTTATTTTGGATAAGGCATGTTTTTTTTCAAGATTCAGAATTGCTCTCTTACCAAATCTTGCTTGTTCAAGAACCTTCAATCCCAAAAGTAATATTAAACTTTCATGTACTCGTAACTTCAAGAATAACTTCACAAAACAACATTACAGAAGTCTGTACATATTTCGACTCCGTAACTATCTCACATAATGTTACCCTCATTATGCCTACCCCAGATTTCTAAAGGACCTATAATACATATAAAACGCGAGGGGCCTCAGGGGCCTAGCAAAGGATCTGACCTTGGCCCCTTAGCCCCTTGGCCCCTTTAGATAAGTTGATATTATTACGCTCAAAACTACTTCCGTCTTCATCAGGGAATTAAAGGAAAACAGAATCTCTTAGGTTCTTACATAAATAAGGTTAAATTGAGGGGAATGATATTTGGTACTTAGGGTTGCTGAATGAGGGTAGTGTTATTTTCTTGCTTCTCTCAAAGATGCTTGAGGTTAGGACGGAATTTTAAGAGGATTTACTTGAGAAATGTATCAAAGAAATGCGTTTAGTAAAGTGGTCTATGTTTAAGCGTACATATTTGAAGATATAGAGGTATGAGAAACAGGGTTTTAAGTTCACTCATCCTCTATCGAAAAGGGAGGATCCTCCGACCAGACGGGTGTCGTGTCTAGTGGGCAAATGCCAACGATTGATGTCGGGACGTTGTATACAGGAAAAAAAAAATACCAGTGCGCAAACTTAAACACGTCACTTTACTATTTAAAAAAATCTGCTGTTCCCTAAATTTTGACGAGTTATGCGAACATAAATGTAGGGAACAGCTATTTCTTTCGCGATTTCAGGTTTGGTCCTGTAGTAAAAGTTTTTCATAATTATGAGTAAAGTCACGGGTTAAAATTTGCGCACTGATTAAAAATTTACCCTGTATGTACTAGGAGCAGGGGTGGCCCAGTGGTAACGGCCGCGACTTACGAGTTGTAGGTCGTAGGTTCGAACCCAGACAGGCGCTTTACTTTGTGTAAATTATTTCATCACCACTGCTCTCAAAACGGTAAAGGAAAACATCGTGAGGAAACCGGCATGTCCTAGAACCGAAAATTCGAAGACATGTGACATCTACCGACCTGCACCGGGCCCGCGTGGTGGATTACGGTCCACTCCCTCTCACAGAGAGGAGCCCTGTGTCCCAGCAGTGGGAACATTTATAGGCTGATGATGATGATGTTCTCGTCACGCGGTAAACCCTGCTTGCGATGCGTAGTTCACATGTGGTGTTGTAAATACCACCTTAAAGTAAACAGGGTATGATTTAGATCTTATCTACTGTAATAAAAATAAATGCCTGTTGGTATAGATTTAAAAATTCATTTTCTCGAGAAAACCTTTATTCTTAGAAACATGAATGAGTAACAATTCATTCAGCTCATTAATAGATATTGAATTCATCAAAGTGTATTGTTGAACCAACTCCAAAGGTCACGGTCCAAACATTGTAAGTAAAAAATTCTTGAAATCGAATACTACTGTTAAACACATTTTCATACACTAAGCGTATTGAAATTGGGTTTTTTTACCAACAGAGGCAGCAGAAGTTGCCTTATTTTATTTAGATCTACTTTTTATACCAAAAATCTTTTATAAAAGGTCCCTTTGTTCTCAAAAATCACTTTTATAGACATTAAACCAGTATCAAAGAACAAAAAAAAACTCGTTTATGTTTTCACAGAAATGTAAAATTATTTCGGGTTTCTGTGAGCGTTGTCAAAGGATGGAAACTATCTGTTTTGTCAGGGATGGCCTCATTTGTTTAAGCTGGGCTTCTGAAGTTTTTTATAGTTTTGGAACTAACCGAAGAACTTTCCGAGCTGGGTAGATTATACTGCACTTGAAGTTGGTGTGTTAGGAGTTACGCTAGACTTGGTCAGGTTACAAAAAGTGAATTGTTTTAGCGCTTCGTGGTAACTTTTGTTGGTAAGAAAAATTTAAAGGGGTCATCAAAATGTGTTGTAATTACTGTCATTATTTATTTTTGGAGTATCTATCAAATGGAAGCGTCCAATCACGCAACAATACGGTTTTGATTACAAAAATGGTTCAGTAATTACTAGTAATGAAGATAACAACGATGTTCTTTATTCTTTTTGGGGCATGGTCTTCCTCATCACTATCATATAGTATATGTGCTTGGATAAATTAGTGACGACATAATTTTTTTAAAGTAAAAACTTCTTTAGGAGCGTTGGGCATTTTTGAGATGGGAAAAAACAATTGAACTCGCGACACTGTTACCGTTACCGACGCCTCATTAAAAATCATTCCTGCACAATAAAATTGTTCAAGTTTTCACTTCTGTCGACACTCCCGGAGTGCCAATGTTTTTTTTTAAGCTATTGCATAGCTTTTATCGCGGGCTTTGAGCGCGGTGACCGAATCAAGAAATTCCGTTACGAAAAAAACCTAACACCCCCCACTCCGCCTACCATGTAATGCCGGTTCCCATGACAACGTGATGGTGTTGTCATGGGAACGTAATTTTTGTTTTATGTCATCACGTCATCATCTCAAGTGTAGCGTTGTCAAATAGGAAGTATGGAGGTTACAAATGCTATGCAATAGCTTTACCGCGGCAGTCCCTGAGTGAAACACGTTTTTTTTTTTTTGTAGAACACTCTTTTACTTTTTTGATTTGAAAGTGATTCCTTTTATGCTTCCAATCTATAAACAATATCCTCTTCTTCGTAATATTACCTACAACCGAAATATTATTACAGGAATGGTCCTTTCCGAACAGACACCGGATTTACCAGGTTGAATTGCTAAAGACGCCCCGAGGCTAGATGAACCGACGACCCGGAGAAAGCTATAGGGAACGGACTACGAGGAAAATCGGGTGTAGTACAACTTAGAAGGGGAGGTTATGTTAATGCAAATATACACAAACATGACATGGAAAACATCATGCTTGCAATCCCCGAAAGACTAAGCAGAGGTACTTATAGGTAGTAAATTCACATTTGTATTTAAGTCCCATATAATAGGGGGCGAACCTTTTGCCATCAACCGGGTAGAAATTCAGACTTTGGGATGCTGCTTAGAATTAAAACTAAGTATTTAAACTAACCATTTAAAATAGAATAGAATATATTTATTGTAAAACATGAGTATACATCAAATAATATGCGCAAGGTCTTAAAATAAAGGTAGATCAGCATGTTTTGCCATTTATGGCGTACAAAACAACATATTTTTGGAATAAATAAACCATTAAAAAATTGAGTCTACACAACAAACTATGAGATTAAAAACTTAATCCTAATGCTAAATTAAAAAAGGGGGAAAAGACATAAAAAATTAAAATAAAATATTGGTTTTTACAGATTTGAGGGTCAAATTGTGAAAACGTTGTAATTTAAGGAATCTATTTAATTAATTGCGGACATTTAAAAATTCCGATATGAGATATTTAACAGATTAATCTGGCATATGTTTATCCAGTAGATTTCCAGCTAGAGAGAAAGAGAACTCCTAATCTAAGCCAGATTTGATTACCTACACATACGCAAACATCTAAACATGGCGCTCGTTACCATGACGTCACACTGCGCAGTCGTATTTTTTCATATTTTCCCCAGAGTGCCATAATTCATGGAAAAAATGGATCAGCCGTACGACGTACCCAGGATATAGCATAGGCTGTGTTTCTATTAGCGACCGTGATAACAATATGCTGGAAGAGATGGCTATATAAAGTTTATGTGTTCGGTGGCTGTAAACGGGTCCCGACATAAAATAGAGTAAGGCTTTGGCTATCGAAGGTCATTCGTGATAGTTCTATGACTACGACGGTCAAAGTCTTTGATATCTTCACTTGAGCTTGTCTTGATTTATAGTTAACTTGCTTCCGCTAGCGGCTTGACCCGCGTGATTTCTTTGTAAATTATAGCCTATCTTATTTTTGTGTGGTTAGTGACTAACCTGGGGTCAGACTTTTAAACCTATGTTACTTAGTGATAATATAGCATTCACTGGTGAAAGAATTGTTAAATCGGTTCAGTAGTTTATTCATTACAAACAAAAATACAAATCTTTTCTCTTTATAATATTAGTGTAGATAACAGCAATTGAAGAAAAATTGCTTCATAAATCTCTTGAGAAAGAAAGAGAAAGAAAATAAATTTCGACTTAGATTAAGGCACGCAATTCGTGATGGCCGTAGAACGGTTGATTTCTCCATAGTTTTTTTGTGTATTTTCCATATTGTGCACTAGCTCCCGCCAGCGGCTTTGCTCGCGTAATATCTTTATAAATTATAGCCTATGGTACTCAGTAATAATATAGCATTCTGGTGAAGTAATTTTTAAAATCGGACCAGTCGTTTTTGTGTTATTTGCTTAGGCTTTTCTTAACTATTTTGGGGTTGGCTTCCAGTCTAACCGGACGCATATTTTACGTGGAGCGACTTCTTATCTGACTTCCACAACCCAGTTAGTGGATAACACCCATGGTAAAGACTAGCGTCAAACGTAGCTTAACTTTCGATCAACCCGTGCAGCTTTTATTATTTAAACACTAGTTCCTCTTTGTTCAATAAATACCTCTAAAATAATAAACGGAATTAATTATATCTCGACGGATGGCAGTTGCTGTTGCAGTTCATGATCTCACTCGTGAATCCTCGCCTGCCAGTCTCAACCTCTGCTACTCCCATTTAAACACCATTCATCTTTAAGGCCACATCCAGCCACTCTACTTCAAACCACTCCGTGTCCATTCAGGTACAGTGCGTGATTTATTCCACCGGAGTTACCACAATATGTCACTCGGGTACAAACGACATTCCATTCGGTGCGTACTCCGATCGCTCGTTACTGCTTTACGGGTTTTACGATTTAACTTGGACCGATTGTGAGCCAAATCTGGAGCTGTAACTTTGAGTAATGAATTGGGAGCTGTTTGACTGATTTTTGTGTATATATCGTAGGATGATTTGATAATTCGAATTTTTGCGAAAACCCTATACTTGACAATGGTGAAAAAATTTCTGCGAGTAACTTGCCGCGGCACCGCTTGCTTCGCTCGCTCGGCTCGCGCACGGTTGGTCACAGTTCTAACTTAACCTATTTCACCCAGTTCAATATGACAAATCATACAATCTGCCTGTGTCTAGTTAATTAGACATTGGTGACAAATTTCTTCGCCAGATTTTCGCGTTTAGGGTTTTTGCGAAAATTCGAACTATCGAATCATTCTACGATGTATATATGCATGCACAAAAACATCAATTTCAATTGCCCAATCCACATAAATCTATCAACAACAGCTCTCTAATTAAATCAATCCGTGTTTCATCGGCCCTCACACTTGTGAAGTTAATTACTTAATTACAAACATTGAACGGAACTGATCAATGCTCCACCATTACTTTCCTTGAGTTCCTAGAATTGTGTATTGACAGCAAGTTTGAAGTGTACCCGAGCAGTAACTCAAGGCATTCATGGAACTACGTGTCACTTAGATATTGGTAAAGATGATAGGTATTCTTGATCTTGTGATAATTAAAAAAATATTTGTTTATAAGACAATTCTTAGTAAACAATTTAACTTAAATGCTTTAGCATAAGCATGGCATAATCAGCCTATAATGTTCTCACTGCTGGAACAAAGGCCTCCTCTCTCTGAGAGGGAGTGGGCTGTAAGATGTCACATGTCTTTGAATTTTTGGTTCTAGGATATGCCGGTTTCTTCACGATGTTTTCCTTCACCGTTTTGAGAGCAGTGTGGTGATGAAATAATTCACACGAAGTAAAGCGTCTGTCTGGGTTCGGTTACCACTGCTTATATGCTATGTTTGTACTTAAATTCTACTACAGCCCCATATTGAGACATCTAAACACCACCCGAGTTGATAAGATGCCCCACTATGGGGCTTTTGTCACATTCCGCACGATAGCAAGCTGAGAAGCTATCTACGGTGGTTTGAGCAAACATTGCAGATGCAATCAAATAACGTGGCAGTCGCAACAGCGCTCTAAAAGCGTTGTTGTATTGAATACACAACACATTGGCGGCACGTTTGGTGCAGCTGAACTATAGAGCGCTAGAAAACAGGGATGATTTAAAAAATGAAATTTTAAAGTGAAACTTTTATTACATCGTCTCAAACATTTTCGTCTGTGTGTTGCATGTCGTGTTACGGTCGGCCGCGGAGTAGGGATAAAGTGAAAGGCGCTCGTCAGAGCAGCCAAGACCAATATGGCGGCGCCTATAGTTCGCTTAAAAGTTTCATTTTTACCGTGGTTTCATAAAACCACACAATCCTTTTTATTATTTTAATTTGTATTGGAAAAAGTAAAATAAGTGAGTTTGTATGTGTATGTGTTTGATTCCGAAAATTATTTGACTAATGTAAAGCTACAGTATTGCTGAGTGTCATATCCTACACTATTAAACGAGCAACATTTGTATACAGTGTGAGTCTTCATAATGTGCACATATCGAAATGAGGGAATCTATGCTTAATTTTACCGACGGAAAAAATGGTAATTTTTTTTTTTGTTTTTTTTTTTAATTTTAAGTATTTTTTTTTATTCTCTTGGGCATCTTATTTATAAATTTTACAATTATTTGTAAAAATTGATGAAAAAAATTACAGATTTTTGCAAAAAAACATGTTTATTTTCAATTGAGGGTAGTTTTTTTTTCTCAATTTTAATTTTATGTGGACGCCTACTTACTTCCAATCATTATGGAGTTTGTTTTATCGCGATGGCTGATTCAGTTTAAAAGTTACACAGTTTTGTTACAATTTCTTTTAATTCCATACAAAGTATACAAAAATTAGTTTTCTGTCGTTAAAATTAAGCATAGATTCCCTCATTCCGATATGTGCACATTATGAAGAATCACACTGTATATCCTACTATCCTACTAATATTATAAATATGAAAGTTTGTGAGGATGGATGAATGGATGTTTGTTTTTCTTTCATGCAAAAATTACTAAATGGAATTTAGCACACAGTTTAAAATCTGGATTAACACGTAGGATATTTTTTATCACGATATTCTCACGGGATCGAGAATTATGCGGGTGAAACCGCAGGGCGCAACTAGTATATTATATTTATTTGTAATCACGTTCTCGAAAACGGCTTTAACGATTTCGATGAAAGTTGCATATAGGGGTTACGGGGGCGAAAAATCGATCTAGCTGGGTCTCATATCTGGGAAAATTTGTTTTCTTCGTATATGTATTCACCCGAGCAGAGCTCGGTCGCCCAAAGTTTAGAGCAAGATGGCTATTGGCTACCTTAGAATAATGACATGGCAGCATGGAATTAGTAAGTCGTAGAGTATATATGTTCTGTGTTAGTAAGTACCTACTATCATGGCAGCGTAGAATTAGTAAGTACCTACTATCACGGCAGCATGGAATTAGTGTGTACTGAGTATTTTCTATTTTCACCAGAGTAGAGCTCGGTCGCTCTGGTACTTATATGTATATTATATAATTATTCAGGATATACTTGCGGGCAGAAGCTAATATAAAGTAAAGAGCCAAGTAACACATCAAATTAACTCCCACAACAATGTATAAAATGGCAATACGTTAAAATGTCTCGGAGCTGATATTTTATTATACTTTCAACTTAATCCATGGTTATATATGTCGTAAAAACGCCATAAAATAGGTACCAATGTAAACGCAGAGTGTATCCTAACACAATTACGTTTACCTTGAGAAAATGAGCAAATGGTTTTACTGCGGATTAAGGGCTTATGGCGCAAATGTGGAGCCTCTGATGTTAATTTCTGGTTGATCAGGAAATGTGGGATTTTGTGTTGTTTCATTTTACTACATGATAAATATCAAATGAATCTGGTAACTTTGCGAGATTAATACGAAGGTCGGAATGGTTTGCGTAAATAGTAAAGAAAACTACCATGTTTTGGTCTCTTCATCATCATATTAGCCAAAAAAATTCAAGTGTACTGCTGGGTCATTGTACTCATCATTGTTAAAAAATTGTATCGTGGAACCAACACTGAAATAAAAAAAGTGGTCTAAGTTGATTCTTGTATGACCATTTTGTAATTAAAAGAGTTCCTATTGAGACCTCTGCTCTCAACATCGCCGCGCACTGGCGGCAGTGAACGAGGGGCAGCGGCGAGTCAGCTGGCCTCACAGCCAAGCGCGGGCCCCCGCGCTACAGCAGTCAGCTGTTGCACGCCTTCAAGCACGGTTGCGCTTACGTCTTTTATTAACGTACAGTTAATTCTTATTTGCTCTTAACCGATACTGTTTTGTATTTTACTTATTTGCATAAATTACATGTTGTTGTTGTTGTTCATTCATATTTCATTTTTCTCCACCACGACCTATCGTCGCGATCAGTTCCTAAATATATTTTGGTTTCAATGGAATTTGATCTACATATGACCATAATTATGTAGTTTTTCCCAAGAATTGATTACGACCTTAATATTCTCTGCAGTGGCTTAACGGGTGATGATCAGGGTTTTATGAAATTAGAATGTGTAAACTTGGGAAACTACTAAACTTTGAACACACTTGTGGAGATAGGTACCTTCACTAGAAAATCACAGGAAAACTCTGCAGGAGTTCGAATTTCACTAACTTTAAAATATTCTTCGGAGTCAAACCAAAGTAGGGACATTTTTATAAACTGACAGCAAAACTTTTAGTTTTAGATCAACTTGAACTTCATCCTTTGATTCTTCTAAGACCCGTCGGCCATGTCGCTACTCAGAAGTAACATGTTACAGATTTAAATCACGAATGAGTGGCCAGAATGTTACAGCACTAACTAGTTTTCAATGGCGGTTCACGGCGGAGCACGACGCGACATACAAACGCGTTATTAGCTAAAATAGTTTGTGACTGCCTCGTTGGTCTAGTGGTCACACTACTGCTGAGCATGAGGTCCTGGGTTTGATTCCCGGGTCGAGCAAAGTTTATCGAGTTTTCCATCTGGAATTTCTCAGTAGCAGCCCGGAATCTGGATTTGTGCCCGGTTGATGGCAATTGGCTCAATCAATCTGCCTAGCCTTTTCCCAACTATGTTCGGTTCGGCTTCCAGTCTAACCGGATGCAGCTGAATACCAGTATTTTACAAGGAGTGACTACCTATCTGACCTCCACAACCCAGAACTGGGTAATACGATACCCCTTGGTAAAACTGGTTGTCAATTTTCGGGTTTCTGACGACCCTTAACGACTGTCAAAGATCCACGAATGACAGCCAACACCAACGTCAACGTGCTTTTCGAGGCACGGAGGTGTCTCGGTATATTAAGATGATCACCCACCTACGGACCAACACCGGCAAGCGTAGATTAACCTGATGGCTCGACCCAAGCGGCTGTTATTATCTAGCCACGAGCTCCTAAAGAAGTACTCCTAAAGTAGTAGTAGTAAAGGAGTATTCCTAGTTGATAGCAATAGGCTCGCCCCCTAATAAATGGGACTTAAACATAACTGGTGAAATGTGGGTGTACTATAGGTTCACCTCTACCTAACCTGTGGGGAATACAGGCGTGATGATGTGATGTGATGTGAGTTTGTGATCGTTTGCATCGTGTACGGACCGCCATCGAGATACTAGTGCTGTGACATTCTGACCATTCATTAGCCATTTGAATTTGTAACTGGTTTTTATTTTTCATGTGGCTAGTGACGAACCCGGTGTCAGTTTTTATGCCACCCATGGCTCTCTGAGTGGGCTTCACAAGCCGTCAAGAAATATCTCTCAGGCATGCTGGTTTCCTCACAATGTTTTCCTTCACCGTTTTTGAAGCAAGTGATAATTATACAATACGCACATGAATCTGAAAAGTTAGAGGTGTGTGCCTTGGTTTCGAACTCGAGACCTATGACTTGGCAGTCCGACGATCACACCAGTAAGCTATCAATATTGTTACTGGTTATTTTTTAGTAGCGTCATAGACGATAGGCCGAAGAGAAATCTTATCCAAAGGCAAGAACATCGTAAAAAATAATTAAATTCGAAGGTGGGATCTATAAAACAGGTGATGCACGTAAAGTAGCAATTTCTCGTAAGCGTCGGCAAATTATCCGACCGTCGGCATACATTATCTTGGGAGGGGAATAAAAATCTATGTGGGTTTATCCCCATACCCTTTTGTAATAGATGTATTGAATGATCCAGGGCTCTACTTTTCTTTTTATACATACATACATAAACTCACGCCTTCTTCCCATGTGGGTAGGCAGAAACTACAGAACGCCACCTGCTACAATCCTTATATACTCCTTTTGCCTCGTTTACGTTCATAAATCTGGTCATACACGCACGCCGGTTGTGAGTACTACGCACCTTTTCTTTTTATGTTTTTAAGAAATTGAGACTAAGATAATATCTAAATCGAAAACACATTATTTTTACTTTATTCCATCCATAACAGTCATTAATTTGTTTTTTAATTTAAGCTGACTATGTGGATGATAGTACAAAATCTTTATTGTGTAAAACAAAGTGGGGTTAGTTACACCATTTTATAACTCAAGAACGGCTAGACCGATTTTTATGATCTTTGATTTTCTTAATCTGTCTCCACTCCGAAAAACAGAAAAACTATTAGAACACCGGAAAAATACACGAAAAAAATACTTATGAAGAAAATTAATTTTCTCATAAATTTTTTATAGAACGGTTTTTTTGATGATATCTCGGTAGATAGGTAGGTAGGTGAGTTGGTATGTAGGTAGGTAGGGTAGGTAAGTGCGCCGTAGATAAGTGCTTAGTGCTACTCGTGCGAAGCCGGGCCGGGTAGAGCCAGTATTATGTATTTGAATAAATCAATAAATTTGTTGACAGAGTGAGTGACATATTAAATTGTTCATTATCAAACAATTCATAGACACATGCACTAATTAATATTTAGTCTTCATTTGTCATAATCGTGTCTTATCCGATTATCGCATATCACTCAATTATAAGACGTACATAAGCTGAGGGTTTGATCCAATTACATATAATAGAATAACATAATGCAGCGGAAGATTGACTTCTCCTTGAGTATGAATGAGACAAGCAATAGAATCTGGAAGGCACGAGCAAGATGTTACGTGCTTTGGTAATTAATTAAGTATGCTGTTGAGATTTGTGTTTGTAAACATGACCACGACACAGGAGAAATAGCACAACAGGACAACTAAAAAAAGTAAGTAATTTGGAATGTGTTCCTGCGTTCTAGATATTCGACACTGCATTAAAATTTGTCTTGTCCATGTTCATCATAAAATGCACAAACAACGTTGACACACATTTGCATTTCATAGCTTATCTTGTTCATATTCTAAGCACCCTTGATTAATATCGCCTCAGTCTATGCAGGATTTCGGTAATGGAATCCTTGCAGGAATTATGTAGTGGGTATAGGCAGGAACTAACACATTATTACGGTAAACTGTAAAGCTCTTTGTCTATGTACGTTAGAGCAAAGGGAACTTGCAAGATTAATCTATGTAAACCTTCATGTGAGTGAGACTCTGTCGTATCGCTTAGTACACCGAGTATCTCCAAGAAAGAAGTTTTAATTAGTATTTTGACACGATGCGTTTGAATAAAAAATAGGGCTGGAGTTAGGACATCGTGTCTGGCTTAAGGTTAGGATCGTAAGTTTGGCTAAGTAGGTAATAACCATTTAAAAAAATAAAAAATGATTGGTGCAAAGTCAAATCATTTATTTCAAATAGGCCTGCCCATGTATGGCACTTTTGAATGTCAAAATTTACAAATAATAAAAAAACGTGGCACTCGGGGACTGCCGCGGTAAAGCTATTGCATAGCATTTGTAACCTCCATACTTCCTATTTGTCAACGCTACACTTGGGATGATGACGTGATGACATGATGGTGTGGTGTTATTATTTTTGTTTTAACCGTAATCGTAACCGTCATGACATGGTAGGCGGAGTGGGGGGTGTTAGGTTCTATTTTCGTTACGATTTTATTTTCGTTACGGAATTTCTTGATTCGGTCGCCGCGCGCAAAGCCCGCGATAAAAGCGTGTTAAAATTGATTCTAGTCGCCCCATCCAAAAGGTAGTTTTCGTATGGAGAAGGATGGGCAAGAAACTCCACCGTTACTGTTTTAAAATGTTTTCCAATTGTTTGTATAGGTGCTTCAATGGATACAGGCTACCCACTGTTACAAGTAATTTACTTGTGAAATCACACAATGTCTTTGTACAAGATAATGTCACTATCCTCTTCTTATTCACCTCTTTGATGAAAACACACAACAAGGTAATTTTATTGGTTTAGATGTGTAGTACATCTGTTACATTTTAGTTTCTAAATTATTCTGTACACCAACCTTGGTTTTCTCTAACCAGTAATATTTTGTCTGGATACTTAAATAAGTTGTTAAACAAATAGTACACTCACATTTTGCCACTTGTGGGAAAATATGCATCATATCCACGCAAAATGGCCATCGCTCAGCATAATGCTGCGACGACTTGCGATAGTCTATGTGAGACAAGCCCCAACGCTGGTTTTTAGCGATAGCCGGCATTGTCCAGATGACGTCGACCGGTGTAGCATACAATGAGATATTTAAACAAAAACTTTTTGCAAAAAATAACTTTAATTTTGGAAGTCAGTGGTAATAAACTTTATATGGGACCATCTCGAGAGCCTTTTCAAACAAAAAAAAAATTCAAAATTCGTCCACAATTGACGGAGAAATAGGCGGACAGGCGAGAATATTAATAATGAATTGAAATTATAACGTTAAATTTGATGTTGTACCCGTTTTAGGTGTAAAAAAGGCATTTGAAAAGTTTCTAAACACTTTATTTCCATCTAAAACTAAATATTTGGTGTTACGATATTAATTATTACATTTCATAATCAATATTTTAGTTCGCCAGTTAGCCACATTTCTTATTTCCATAGAGTAATATTGACAAATTAGTCAAAAAAAAAAACAGCGAAATATTTGACATCTATTTGCGACGTTGCCCACTTTCAGAATAAAGGCTCTTAACTGTAAATGACAGAAGCAAGGTACACAAGGTACTATTAGGTACACCTCTACCTTCATTATCATCATCATCAGCAGCCTATAATGTTCCCACTGCTGGGACACATGCCTCCTCTCAGTGAGAGGGAGTGGGCCGTAATCCACCACGCGGGCCCAGTACGGGTTGATAGATATCACATGTCTTCGAATTTTCGGTTCTAGGACATGCCGGTTTCCTCACGATGTTTTCCTTCACCGTTTTGAGAGCAGTGGTGATTAAATAATTCCTCTACCTTATCCTTCGGGGATTATGGGCGTGATGTAATGTTAAACAAATTAATAAAAGAACATTGTTCCGACTTAACTCTACAACATTCTACGTTAACACTTTAACTTGTCATCAAAACCGCGTAATTAATTGCGATAGTCTTCCACACCTCTGAATACCCGTCAGCATTTCAGTTCAAAGCAATCAATTAGTAAGGCTTAATACTATCGTTATCAGCCACGCGATACCAACCCTTAAAGCCACAGGAATAAGGGATAAATAATGATTTATTAAATAGGACACAGAAAGGGTGACAGCAACAAAACTGGCAACTTCCAAATTGTTGTGGAAAAGTTTAATTTATGCGGTAAGTTGGATATAAAATTATTTGGGACATACTGGTGCGAAAGATCAACATTGAAAACTATGGAAGCCAATACTTTGTTTGGTAAAGCTGTTAATTTATTCTTTGTTTGTGTTTTGAAGGTGTGTTTATTAACCTAGTTGGGATTTATTGTTTGTTTTTGTTGTTTTCTCTGTTGCCACATCGCCGCGTCAGTTTTGGTGAAGTAATATTTGAGCATGCGAGCAACTACTTATTTTGCCATTATTTTGTTTGTTTTTGACCATTTTTATATTAGCTCACACTAACGATGTTTACATTCTTTCGTTTTAATTACTACTGCTTATTTTTTGGTTATATTATTGAAAGTTATTGCTAGCAAATACAAACTAGGAGCAGTGGTGGCCCAGTGATAACGGCCCCGAGTTACGAATTGTAGGTCGTAAATTTGAACCCAGCGAGGCGCTCTTATTTGTGTATTTTATTTCATCACCACTACTCTCGAAATGATGAAGGAAAACATCGTAAGGAAACCGGTATGTCTTAGAACCAAAAAATCTAATACACGTGACATCCACCGATCCATACAGCCCCCTCCCAGAAAGGAAGCCTGCGTCCCAGCAGTGGGAATGATATAAGCCTATAACGTTCATCATCATTTCAGCCGAAAGACGTTCACTGCTGAACATAGACCTCAGCCAAGCACCACCACTTTTGGTTTTGTGCTTCCTGCATCCAGCGGGAAGCATAACGTTTTGCTGAATTTTCCAGCAATAATTTGTCCTAATTCCCCTAACTCGAAAATTAATATTTATGATAGCAAATTAGGGTTTCCCCTTACGCAACTACTTACAAGTCTGATCCTAACTAGACTTGAAAGCATACAGTATCCCCTTATTATAAAGTTACGTAACATCTAAATCTCTTCTAAACTTCCATAGTCCGTTTTACCGTGAGCAAATTCAAAATGGTGGTAAACTGCAACGAGTAGCATAGTTCCTGAATAAAAGAGTACCGGAGAAAAGTAAATTAATTCAAATATTACATTTGAAAAGATTTATATTTCACTTTCGTATTTTAGTTCAATAGTTCATATTTTAAAATGTACGGGAACTCCATTGTAGTAGTTTCAGGGTACGTGAACGAACGGTATCTGAAATTCTACCCCTGTCAACCACTTGAGCTCGAAAACACCCATTTTTACAAAGGCCGAATAAAAATAAAAACTTCAAAGTATTTTCGTCACGGACTCGAATTACTTCATTGTTGTCGCATGTGATGGCAAACTATCCGTCACGTTTTATGGATTTAAAACCCGATCTGTTAATAAATTGTATTTCAGCTGTCCGTCAAGTTTGGAAAACGACTGAAATTGGTGCTCGGTTTCATTGGAAACGGACGAGTGATTTGCTTGCCGCGGTGCCTTTCCACAATCACAGGTGTATCTGACTAGGGATGTAACAGAGACTATCTTAACGGAGGCAGAAGTGAAGTTGGAGTTGGAAAAATAAGGATAAAAAAAAAACAGTGGACTCCGGGATTGCCGACAGAAGTGAAAATTTTATTGTGCATAGAAGATTGATCCATAACGTAATATAAATAAAGAGCACAATCGCGTTTACAAAAATGAGGTGTTGGTAACGGTGTTGCAAGTTCAATTGTTTTTTCCCATCTCAAAAATGCCCAACGCGCCTGACATGCATGTGGTGAGAAAAGTGTCAATTAGGTATGTGGCAGGGTATCTCATACCCATAATTTAAATTGCACTTTTGTAATATTACATTCAGAATTATTCATTTTTAAGTTTTAATATTATATCATAAATCATTTTTGAAGATGTTAAACAAAAAATGAAACAATGATAATTAGATAAACAGTATTTATAATGTTTCTTTTTTAACCGTGAAACTTAAACAAAAAATCTTAACTTCTCAAAAATCGACTAAATTAACAAAAAATACTTTTCTTTAAAACAATTTTTTGCTGTAAACTGGAACACTAAAATAAAAATAATAAAATAAGCGGTTTTTGGCGCATAACTACATCAGGAACTTGATTAGAGACCGACGCAATTTTGGCAAGAAAATTTCGCATTCTCCATACATAAAAGTTTACCACATGTGATACAGGAGTATTTTGTTTTCCTATCTTTTGTATTTGGGCAGTTGCCACATCTCCTATAACGACATTTCAGCAGCTTTAGCTGGTCATCTAGGACATTGACTTCCTGTTCAGTGACAAAGTTCACATCTTGCTCGCTGCAGAGGTCCGTTTCCTCACCGAGCTTGATTTATCTAAGGAATAAGTTGCTAGGTTCTCCATCATAGACTTGATACGTTCTTTCTGACATTCCATAATTTATTTTGAGCCGTAGTTAAAAATAAATGCAAATAAAATCCATGAATGCCACAAAACACCAAAAATATTGTTGCATAAAATTGCTACAAAAAGTGTGTGGCAGGGTATGATGTACCCGAGACAGGTTTAGCCTCAGATTCCTCGTTCCGCTCGTCGTGCAGCACTACGATCACGCCACTATCCCCTGCCCCGCTCTCTTAGCTTCAGCTACTCAGCGCCGCTATGTTGTAATTTGCATACTTTAAAAAATACCTATAGTTTTGTGCACCCCTGGGTATGTCATACCCTGCCACATGCTCGCCGGGCTAAAGAAGTTTTTACTTCAAAAACAGTGGCACTCCGGGAGTGCCGACAGAAGTGAAAACTTGAACAATTTTACTGTGCAGGAAATACTTTTAATGAGGTTTCGGTAACGGTAACAGTGTCGCGGGTTCAATTGTTTCTTTCCATATCAAAAATGTCCAATACACGTAATAAAGTTTTCACTTCAAAAACAGTTGCAAACTGAACTGACGATGGTGGTGGCAGGGGAGCAATTTGAAACTTCGATTTCCAAATTCTCTACCACATTAAAGGCTAAGTTTTGGAGCTAATTTTTGATATAAGTCCTCCGTTTTAGACACCGTTAGAAACTTGTAAAGGCAGATGCAGATGCGGAAGTATGATTTCTTGAGGAAGTTCCGCATTTGCTGTGGCGGAGGTGAAGTTGTGTAACAACCTTAAGGCGACGATAGCTGACTTTTAATGATTTTATACTGAAGATGACGTCTAAACGAGTAGTGTTAGTGATTTGGAAAAAATATATGTTAAATTAGAGCATTTTTTTAATATTTTAATATAGGCATATTTTTGATTATGTTTATATTACATAGTGAAATTAATTTGTAAATTTATGTCTAACGCGGATAAAAAACTGAGAATGACGCAAAATTCATCAAGCATATTTTTCTGAAAACTTCACCATTTTAAAGATAATTAAATTACGGATCTTTTAGTATACGTGTTTTATTAAAATACCTTTTGTTTTACGTGTAATAAATTAATAATGCGTCTAATTTGGGACAGCGCTCCTTGATGGGCGAGTCCTATTACTGGCTGGACGTACGACGCATTGCGTGAGCTAGGTACAGAACACGCAAGCTAAACATTCAAGGTCGCTGTCATATATTTGCGTCTTAATCTGAGGCCACGCTCGTAGCACATGAAGCAGATTTAGATTAAAATAAATATTACTTGTGAATGGATCACAAGTAATATTTATTTGCTAATACTGCAATAGGCCTTCATCTCTTTCACAATATATGTTATGTTTAAGGTGAAGATGTACATCGTAAGGAATGATCAGACTGAAATGGGGCGAGGCGTTTGACCTGTGGAACACTACTTACTGCAAACATATTTTGCAAAGTCATAGACTATAATTTCTGTATGGATCAGAATTCAGACCAAATAAAAAAAAACCGGCCAAGTGCGAGTCGGACTCGCGCACGAAGGGTTCCGTACCATTATCTATCAAAACGGCAAAAAAATCATGTTTGTTGTATGGGAGCCCCCTTAAATATTTATTTTATTCTGTCTTTTAGTATTTTTTGTTATAGCGGCAACAGAAATACATCATCTGAGAAAATTTCAACTGTCTAATTATCACGGTTCATGAGATACAGCCTGGTGACAGACGGACGGACAGCGGAGTCTTAGTCCGTCCGTCCCGTTTTACCCTTCGGGTACGGAACCCTAAAAACCAAGACAGAGCGCTGTAGACAGTGACGTGAAGTCGGTTTCGTAAACACGTGTGCACTTAGTGAGGTGTAGTTTGATTGTAAATGGTTGTAAATGTGTGAGTGTCAGCGTGTTTTCACAGAGCGGAGATGTAGTTTTGGCATGCTTCACTTTATTGTTCGCAGTGCTCTGTCTTGGTTTTTTATTTGGTCTGAGGTTCAGAAGTAAAATTTCGAAAACCTAAAAAATCCGTAAATAATTATGTTATTACTAGCTGACCCTGCAAACGTTGTTTTGCCATATAAATGTTTGGGGTGGACCAACTTTATCACCTACCCTACCTGCCGTACCTGCCCTACTCACCCTACCTATCCTACCATAATTTATAAAAACATTATTTTTCTTCATATCTTTTTTTTTTCCTTAATTAAGTTGTAAGGTATCCTATCTTTCAAGTTGGATCAAACTGCACACGGTGTGCAAATTTGATTAAAATCGGTTGAGTAGTTTAGGAGTTCATCGCGGACAAACAACGTGACACGTAATTTATATATATTAAGAAGATAAGATGATGTACCTATTGGTAACTCAGCTTAAGAAATGTATAGTTAAAACAAGGATTTAATAACTTACAATCTCTAACAGCATGTTTTTACGCTAACAAAGTGAACTGAAAAGCAGTGTGTATCATTAGTCATGCCAGAGAAACAATTACATTTAATAAACTCTGCAAAAGTTACACGACGTCAAATAACACCATTTGTTATGGGAACCATTGTTCGGATAATGATTTATAATATTGCTTAGGCGACGTTTCTATGTTTATTATTATTTTGTGAGAGAAATTTTCGATCATAATCGGCCTAAAATTTGCAATATTGCGAAAAATTTAATAGAAGTTTGGTTAGCATTTTCATTTTAATACAAGATTCATGGTTTGTTTACCTACCTCCAGGTAAGTTCTGGTGAATTAATCTGGCAGATAAGTTGATATAGTTCTGTTCCATTTTTTAATTTACCTGGTAGATAGACAGTGCTTGACCGCATGTGACTAAAAGAGTGATGAATATAAATGTTGATGGATGGAGCGGGAGAGGAAGACCAAAGAAAAGATGGAAGGATTGTGTTAGGAATGATATGAAAGAGAAGGGAGTGAATGATAGTGTGACGATTAACAGGGGAGAGTGGAAAAGAAAACGTGTTGCGCCGACCCCAAGTAACATGGGACAAGGGCAGGAAGATGAAGATGATGAGATAGACAGTGCTTGTCCCAACAATGCGGAACAGGACCTTTTATAATTGGTATTATGTTGCAAATATGCGAAAAATTCAGGTTTTTCTGAGGTCCAAGACAAGTATGAGGTAAATTATCAAATAATTATGTACTAACTTAAATAGATGGTATTCGATATAACTACTTTTCTTGTACAAATGGCTTGCAAACGAATAAAACAAGCTGTATTCAATTGAATCCGCGAAGATCTCACCACGTCTTAGCACTCTCTAAAGTAGATCTTGGTAGTACTACGGTAGTACACACGGCTACACATCAAGCTATATATTTCCAGTTTATGCTGAACTCGCATTGAATAGGATTTTCGTACAATGCGAGGTCAGCTTATACTGGAATGTTTAGCTTGATGTGTAGCCATGTGTACCTACTGATTGAAGTCTGGATAATCCTATAGTATTGAGAATGAACGGAAGAGATGAGACATTCAGGTGTTTTGTATCAAAAGATACTGTGAATGTATTGAATTGCGATAGAAAATAGTTTTCGGATTTAAAAATGTTCAGTGATTCAAAATCTGGAATCACCCAAAGGTATTTATATAAATTGCAGTCTTATACCACTGAAAACATGTATAATATAACTGTACCACCTCATAAAAAGTGTTTAAAAGCATTAAAAGTTTTCAACACAAGCAATCTTAGGAACTGCAGCACATCCATTAGATGCTTATTGGAAAATGAAGACTCATATAACATCATCTGTTTAACCTTTTTCCAGCTTTGTTGGGGTCGGCTTCCAGTCTAACCGGATGCAACTGAATATCAGTATTTCACATGGAATGAAGACATATCTGACCTCCACAACCCAGTTACTCTATAACACAATAGACTATACCCCCTCGAGTGTCCGTGGAATTTCTCTCCATAGGAACCTACTACGCTTTGGAATGGGCAACTAGTTTCATCTTTCTGACTGACCAACTCCTTGACATGTCAAAAGTGCTTGTAATTGGTTTAATTGAAATACATGCTTTGAGTTGAGTACAACATCTATCGAAAAAGTAACCCTCAAAAACTTACAACCCACATCCTAAAGACCAGTTAAAGCCTTCCCAGGAAACGAGTCCATAATAATTCAGTTCTAACTTGTACAAATTACTCCACCTGTTCAAGTTGTCGGACCAAGTCCAAGTTTTGCAATTACGCAGTCTAACTGGTACAGCATTAATGGACCTGGCTGCGGGAGCTGTGGGAAGGGTTAGTTAAAACAGCCAAACAATCGGTGCTAAGTTAAATTGCGGGAAATAGAATACAAGGAGTGTGTTGTGCATTTTTAACCGACTTCCAAAAAGGAGGAGGTTATATGTTCGTCGCGTATGTTTGTTTTTTTTTTGTTTTTTTTTTTTATGTATTTCCACCGATTTCTCCCTCAATTGTGGACCGATTTTGAAAATTCTTTTTTTGTTTTAAAGGGTGTGCTCTCGAATTGGTCCCATATAAATTTTATTAACTTTGCTTGGATAGTTTTTGAGTTAGCTACAAAATACGTATTTATTTCCCACTTAGTATGTATATGATATGATAAGTTTCTGTCACTGGTAGCAGGTAGTGGTATTCGAATGTGTGTGGGGTAGGTACCACAACTAAAAAGTGAAAAAAAAAACTTTTTACAAAAAAAAAAACAACCGACCTCCAAAAAAAAACACTACAAAGTGAAAAATTACTTTAATTTCGGAAGTCGGTGGCAAAAAACGAAAATACAAAACCCAAGACATCGACTTCCGAAATTAAAGTTATTTTTCACTTTGTAGTGTTTTTTTTGGAGGTCGGTTGTTTTTTTTTTGTAAAAGTTTTTATTCATAGGTACAGACTGTACAGTTGCAAAAGAGTACCTGAGTCTTTCCATACAGGCGAAAATGAATTAATGAATTTGGTACTATATTCTTTGTCTAATAACGTAGCAAAAATGCCCTCAGCTCATAGCTATGGTGACAGTTATTTAAAGTAACCTATTTCAACGGAATTGAAGATGCGTTGTCAACACTAAACTTTCTCAGTATTTTTGGAACGAAGTTCTTTAACACGGCTTCTAAACTTTTAGGAATCGTCACGCTAAAAAGTGTTAATACTTGCGACTGTCTTCTTCTAATTCAAAGAGAAAGAGAGAGCGAACGCCGGAAAAAAAAAGTGATTACTGTGTCGTGAGATAAAATTGTACATATTGGCCCGAAAGGGAGAGAAAGTGTGAATTTGGTCAAAATAAAAATCCAAGAGGCAGGTCTGATTCAAATTTTTCATCATGGGTATTGTTTTCATGATTTTCAAGGGTTCAAAAGCCGATAGTGAGATCAAAATGTTAATCCAAAATGGTGGCTGCGAAAATTTTCAAAATTTTTGTCATGGGTGTCGTTTTCATAGTTTTCAAGGGTGCTAAAGCCGATCTGAGGTCAAAATGTAAATGCAAGATGGCGCCTGCGAAAATTTTGTTTGTATTTCAAATCATACGTGAGAAAGAACTTCGTTCCTAACGGAGGTCTCCTGACCGCAAACGTTTTATTTTATCCCTTAAAGATTTATAATGCTGTACAATTGTACATGGGACTCTACCTCTATTATATAATTATCACGCAATTCTGCGCTGCTAATAGAGAAAAACAAACATTAGGTTTGTCTTTCACCACTTCCTTGACTTGTACTTCACTATGATTTACCAATGTTAAATTTAATGCAGTTAAGGTTTTGTTTGGAAATTCTCAGGCGTTATTAAAGGGATACCTTTATTTATTTTCTTTTATGCTTTGGGTGAAATACGAACTTCAACGTCAACTAAAACTTCTGTCAGCGCTTCAAATAGCGAAATATACAAAATAATAAGGGTAGCGCATCGATCACCTAGCAACGGAAAGCGCCCTTAATTACTAAAGTTTACATGGCGAAAACCCGACACGCGTCTGAAGTAATTTGTTCGGAAGTTATAGACGTGGAAAATTCCTGTTGGAGCTATTTTTAACGCGCTATTATCGGAGGATGAAGTCTTAATTGAAGTAAAGGCTATTAGGAAGATGATATCGTTTTGTAAACGATGTAAGAACGAATTATGTGGTGTTGGGATCTCCAGGAAAAGGCCAAATCGTTTAAACAACGTTTATTTTAATTAAAACACCTTAGCACGTCTCTCAAGAATCTCTGTCTCACCATATTCCTTTTTTACTTCCTCTTTCACTCGTTCCGTTCACTCGTTCGGAATAGTAGTTTATGAAACTATTGCATAATGAGGGGTATTAAAACATCAGTGCGTGTTTAAAAACCGAGCCGTAGGCGAGGTTTTTAATAGTATCACACGAATGTTTTAATACCTAGTTATGTGCAGTTTCATACACTACTTTATCTACTCTCATACATTGGGATTGAACCTAATACTAAATAAAAGATCAAAATTAAAGATCAAGAATAAATTTAATAAAGATCCCACAAAATTCAGTACTACAAAACAAATGAATGTCGCCTGCACCAGCACATCCCCGCACATGCGTGCAGCGGGTGCTGCTGTCCCCCGCTTAAACGTTCCATCACAAAAGTTTATGGGAGCTCCTTGGTGATAATAAAGTTGGTGATATTAGACTTGTGCCTTTTTGTCTGTGCTAAATAAATGTATTTTCTTTCTTTCTTTTTCTTTCTTACTTTTTCTATCTTTCTTTATTAACTTCTTGGATTAGCCCTGTATCGTAATAGAAAAAAAATGTTTTATAGCATTATTTTGTAAGAGAAAAAGTGTCATAATATGATTCTATTTTTAAATTTCGATGTTGTGTTTATAAAGTATGTCAATATAAACTCATTTTGAAGTTTATAATTCGAATATTACGCTATGAAAGTAGATAAACATATTTTATTAAAGTTTAGGAATGCTTAGCTATACAGCTATGAATATAGGGTAAAATTGAGGGCTTTCTTTTGGTTCAATCAATCAACTCAGCCTATTACAGTCCACTGCTGGACATAGGCCTCTCCCAGGCTGCGCTACAACACCTTATTCTCCGCCTTCCGCATCCAGTCTGTCCCACTCACCATTTTTTAAGGTCGTCGGTCCAGCCAACTTTTTTAGGCCTAGTAAACTGTAGATTTGTTGACTATTTTCTAGTTTGTTATGTACCCGATACTTGTGAAAAGGCTAACACTGTCCTCTCATACCTATTTACACAGTTATTTGAAAATATTGTAACAGGCAATTATTTTTCCTAAAAGAGTAATAGTGGAGTTTCTTGTAGTCTCTTCTCCATAGGAAACGACCATTTGCAACCGTGCACCTAGCTTCTGACGTTTCATAAGTGCCCATGTAGTCTTAAGTATTTTTTTTTTTAATTTTGTTTCTATCTGGAGGGTGTTCCACACTAAACTTGCCGAAACGCAGTCTCCACTCCTGGATTCGTCTGCTCCACCGGCCATCGGTCCTTCGACAAATATGGCCAGTGAGCTCACAGCCACTTCAGCTTTCTTACTCTACAAGCTGCTTCTTTTAACTAAATAACAACAAATGCAGACACACTTTGAGGCTTTTCTGTGGGAAACACGCTAAACTTACGGACTCCGTTGACAATGTTTGTAAACGTTTGTCAGTCGTTACTGGTAGAAGCCGTTTATAGCCGTTTGTTAGAAGAATTTGCAGGGCAGACACTTCATGTGAACTGGAACCCAACCCCAACATTGTTAAAAAAAATGCAAGCCAGACGATGACGAACGGGCATAATATTGTAATATTTAACAGCCTTGATTTCAAAAAAGTTTCATCAGAACGTGCAATAAATGACAGTGACTCTTCAGTTTTCAATCTTCATTTAAAAATCTATCGGGTTTTCCAAACATCACGCATCAGATAGCATGAAAAGCTTTAAGATATTTTCCAATTTATTTTGATTACCTACTGAAATATAAGTCTGAGAGAATGTGTTCAATATAACCCTGTCACTCTATAATCTCTATGCTCTAAGTAAATCTACTCTGCAGTGCCCATGCACTAATTGATACGCATGAATGTGAGTACCAATGACGTTAAACGGTAAAGAAAAACATCGTGCGGAAACCGGCATGCCTGAGAGATATTTCTCGACGACATGTGAAGCCAACTCAGGGTCTCACGGGCGGATTTAAAACTCCGACACTAGATTAATCACTAACCACAACCACGCAAAGATGAAGAATGATGTATGGGATAAATAAAAGCGTGTTAAAAATACTTGTTTTTTTATAGAAAGCTATTTTTGTCGAAAGTAATATAAGTGTGTGATTTTAATCGAATATTGTTTGAAAATAAGTTTATTTTTTATCTTAATTTTTATTCTGTGTTTTATTGTTTTACTTGTAAACGGATTATGTTGTAGGAGAATGCCATCGGCACTAATCAGATAGGACATCCCGACAAAACTTTTCATTGAGAATATCTTTGTATATTGTTATTATTTTGCGACAACATTATCATTTATGAAACACCCTTAGGTATACGAGCCAATATTTTTGGTATAACAGACTTTGATGGTATAGTCAGTAGTAACAATGAAATAGTGGTACCCAAGCGACGATATATTTTAAGCCTATTAATATCCCGCGTTCAAACTATCATCAGGCAACTTATCTATCCTACCGCTAAATAGCCCATACCGCTTTTATTCCCAGTTGTGTAATTTTGAATTTTAGTCCTAAACAATACTAAACATGTTGTATACATTCTGTATAAAAAGTACCGAGAATTGTTCAATAAAACCAAAAAAGTAGGTGATTTACTCGTCAAAAATTAGATTGTATCCTTTTTGACTAAAAACAACAATGATTTATGCAAGAGTTTTTGCACCATGATAATGCACCATTGCACAAACCATCAGTCTTGTGCAATGGTCCATTATCATCGTGCAAAATCTATATGAATTGTCATTCCACAAATCTGGCCGATTTCAGCGGATGTTATCTCACAAACACCTCGTGGCGCCTAAATAATATTTTATTCACAGTTTGTCCCTCTGGAAGAAATTCGTAGTGCACTACATCGCGGTAATCGAAGAAAACTATCAGCATGACTTTCCCGGTACTTTTTTACACTAAGAAGTACAGCATCTATCAGAAAAGTGTGGTCATAAAGGATGTGGTACATACCACCAGACTGAACATCTTTCTCCATGGGACCAACATCGACATCGCAAAAAAAAATGTGTGCAGTCATGGGACCCCCTTCAGGAACGAAGTTCCATCTCACGTATGATTTAAAACAGAAACAATATTTTTGCAGCTGCCATCTTAGATTTTTGCCTATTTGGACCTACCCACTATCGACTTTACCACCAAAAGCAGAAAATTATTTAGCAAAAAAAAATTGAAAATGATCGCAGCCGGCATCTTGGATTTTCATTTTAACCTCACTATCGGCTTTAACACCCTAAAAATCACGAAAACGACACCCATGACGAAACATTTGAAAATTTTCGCAGCCGCCATTTTGAATTTTCGTTTTCGGTATGCAGTGTATTCGGGTCGAAGTGTACAATTTTATCCCACGACACTGTAATCACTTTTTTCTTTTGTTTTTTTCTGGTGCATTCTCTCTCTCCCTCTTTGAATTAAAAGGAGACAGTCGCAAGTATTAACACTTTTTAGCGTGACAATTTCTAAAAATTTACAAGCCAAGTTAAAGAACTTCGTTCCAAAAAAATCAACTGTCCCATACAAAACTTGAATACACACAGTATTACAGTTTTATATTTGACCACACTTTTCTAATACACGCTGTATTTACCTACTGAAAATACGTATGTTAATTTGAAAGCATTATTTAATACTGTATCTGCTTTTGATCAGAATTGTAATTAATGTAGATAAAATAATGTTGGATTGCTGGGTAGAGAATATTACAATCCCATCAAAAACATAAATGTGAAAATGGGAGCCAAATTCCATAAATATGGTTGTCGACTTCGCCGACAAAAGAATTGAAATCTAAATGGGTGCCAAGTTCTGTAGATAATCCTGAAATTTATTTATAAGAACATGCAACTTTCTAAAATAAAATTAAAACACAAATTCTTGTTTTTTCTGCTATAACAATGTTTGCTATTTAAAAATATAACTTCTTAAATTTGAACAGTCGAATTATTTACACAAAGCACTTAGGATAAATTGAAGCTCAAGATTTGACTTGGCTAGTTTTTACATACCAGTTATCTTATATTTGGTTAATCAATTTATCATCTTTATATTTGTCTACAGTGTCGCGGTGCAAAAGAACTAAAACAAACAGGGTAACTTTTTTATGCTGGTGTGCATTACAGCTACGTCTTACACTCGCGCCACGTCATTGTGCTGTAATTTTACTTTTTTAGTGTGCGTGCATTAAGCGGCTAACAGTTGGACGCTATTTTTTTATCGAGTTTACAGCTTTGACTGTCTACCTAGGCATATTTAATTATTATTATTTAATTTTAAGTAGGCACTCAACATCAAATAAGTAATTCATGATGTGCTTACCTGTAAGAAATTTGTACACTAGTCTATAAGTTTATTGCATGTATCTCATATCTTTGTATCGGTGTACTTAATTGTTGGTGAGCCAAATAAATAAAGTAAAATATTCATATCTTTGTTCTTTATGTTATGCGCAAGTTACTGTTTCTTATTGTAACTGTTTACAGCTTTGACTGTCTACCTAGGCGTATTTATATATTTGTTCTTTATGTTATGCGCAAGTTACTGTTTCTTATTGTAACTGTAAGGTCAAAATATCTTCTTTCTCTAAAATTTCAGCTTGCTGGTAAAAACTAGCCAAGTCAAATCTTGAGCTTCAATTTATCCTAAGTGCTTTGTGTAAATAATTTGACTGTTCAAATTTAAGAAGTAATATTTTTAAATAGCAAACATTGTTATGGCAGAAAAAACAAGAATTTGTGTTTTAATTTTATTTTAGAAAGTTGCATGTTCTTATAAATAAATTTCAGGATTATCTACAGAACTTGGCACCCATTTAGATTTCAATTCTTTTGTCGGCGAAGTCGACAACCATATTTATGGAATTTGGCTCCCATTTTCACATTTATGTTTTTGATGGGATATCATTACTTTTTGTAAAGAAATTATTATTATTCGTCAATCAAACGTGATCTATTAGATTCTTTTTGTAAATATGCGTAGCAATATTGTGTAAGAATGTAGGTATTTCTTTCGTAACAATTGTTACAATTTTCCGCAATGATGTCAGATCGCTGAGCCGGCGCGGCAAGTATTATTATTAAAAAAAAACGTGTACAGTCGGGGAGCCTTATGTCGTATGGTATTTTACTGTGGGGTCGGGCTGCTGACATTGAATCCATCTTTATTTTGCAAAAGAGAGCTATCAGAGCTATTTATAATCTACGTCGCCGCGAATCTCTCAGGAAACTTTTTAAAAGGATTAATATTATGACGGTACCTTGCCAATTCATTTATGAAAATATTATATATGTAAGGAAAAATCCACATCTCTTTAATAAAATAAGTGATAGACATAATTTTAATACTAGAAATAAAGATAAACTAGATCAACCATTTTTTAGATTATCTTAAGTACATACATCTTTTATGGGGTACTGTGTTAAATGTTACAACAAAATACCTTGTGACATTTTGCAATTAAATGAAAGAAAATTTAAAACTCATATTAAAAATACACTTTGTAAACAAGCATATTACAAATTAGAGGATTATATCCAAGATAAGAGTGCTTGGAAACATGCTGGTCCTGCTCCATAGGACAATTTAGAATCAAGACAAAATCAAACTGTTTGCTAATTTAATTTTAAAATATATTACTTTGTGTTTTATGACATTGATTTTACATTCTGTGATGACTTCCTCACACACTGACTTATTAATTGTGAAATTTTAGGAAAATCGTCTACTTTTACAATGTTTGTAAATATGTGAGCACCATGTATCTATCACATATTAAATTATCTGTCGTTGTTTCATTTTTAATTCTTTTTACCTATTGTGGTATAGTAATTTTATTCTAGGTGCACCGTCTTCACATATAATTATTATTTAACAAATGTACGTACATATACAAACAATTGTAAAACATTTTAAAAGAGTAACGGTGGAGTTTCTTGCCCATTCTTCTCCATACGAAAACTACCTTTTGGAAGGGGCGAATAGAATCAATTTTATTATTTTGTAATTTTTGACGTTCAAAAGTGCCATACATGGGCCTATTTGAAATTAATGATTTGACTTTGACCCCGTCAGGAACAAAGTTCCTTCTCACGTATGATTTAGTTATTTAATTTTTGCAGCCGCCCCTTTTTTTTTAAGTATCTTCTCCCGCTCTGGGCGGAGCGGGAGGGCGTATCAGACTCTTACTGACTAAAACCCACCCGTGTTCCTTCGGTTGCCCTGTTGCCGGGGGCCACGATGTCCCTATCGGTTTTCTGCGAACCCCCGGCAGGCATTGGCCCTAGCGGATCCCGTCATTTCTGCTGACATCTCTTTGAGGCGCGCGTGGAACACAACGCGCCGTCGACCCGGGCTTGGTCCTTATCGGACGGCGAGCTACCCATTGCTCACCGTTCGCAAGCCCGCGCCTACGGTGGCCAGAAATCGGCTCGCGATTCCCGCCCCGGGCGTCTCCTCCTGCAGCGGTTAGGGGCGTGAGGGTGCAAACTTTGCCTCTACCTCACGCGTTCCGCCTCCTCCTTCGCGAGCATTACCGCTTCGCAGAAGGAGGTGACGGCCTGCCATTTCCTCTCGTTCCGTACCATGGCCTGAACCAGGGCCGGACGCGAGAGATCACCGCCGCCGTTGCAGCCGCCCCTTGGATTTACATTTTGACCTCACTATGGACTTAACTATTCGTAAGTTTATATAAAAAATTAAACGACAATAGTCCCTAAAACAATAGTCATACGATCTATCAATTCAAAAACGTCTCAAGCATAGTACCAACCTACCAACTACCTTGAACATACCAACCTGACGTTTGTAACAACGTTTTTCGAGATCAGAGAATGAATGAAATGAATTCACTGCCGTCTAACATTAGGGACCAAAATTTTGACACGTGACACATCAGTTGACTCGACGGGGTGTTTTGAATTCAGTCATGAAATTCAGGAATTTACATCAACTTTTGGCATTCGAATCAAAAATGTATAGTTAGCTGTCAAATTATAAGACGCTGGAGATCAGCGCCATCTGAAGTGAGCAAGTGGCAGTTTTTAACCCCATTTGAAAATTTGTCGTCATGACTGTCATTTTCATAGTTTTCGGGAGATAGTGCTGATATCGAATTAGATGGACATTCTGGATTTTAAGATGGCGGCTATTCCAAATAATAATAATATTGTAGATCAATTGTCATAGACATCAATTTCATGCCAATTGTAAACTTGATAATCAAAATCCGTAAAAAAACGGACCTCTTAATTTCGTCAAGTTCGTCTGTCCGTGCGTCCGGATGTCATACAGTCATTTAACATGGAGACTATTTACACTATCGATGAAAATTTTGAAAAAGGTGTATATTTTGCACCGTTAAACAATGGTGTAGTGAAATTACGATAAACATAATAGTGGGGGTGGCATTCTCCATACTTACATATAACCGAGAGATGAAAAAAATCTATGCATATAAAGCGTGTATTGTTGGATCTCATAATTAAAATGTTAAGATGTTTCTAAGTGACTTTGCTTTTGAAATCAATAATTTTTGAGATACAGTTTATTTTCGGTTACAACCGCAGAATTAACTTTGTTTGTTATAGTTTTTTCGAGAAATACAAACTTATTTTTGCAGTCGATAAAATTGATACTATGCAATGTTTATGCGTAAATATTCATCCCAATTACGGAACCCTTCACTGTGCGCAGTCCGACATACACTTGGGCAGTTTTTTTTAAATTTCGTTTTGAAACTACCTCAAAAATAAACAATTTCTATTACTCGAGTAAGATTATCCTATTAAAAACAAATACTATCAAACTCATACAACTAAAAAAAATGATTGTTGGTTTTATGAAACCACGGTAAAAGTGAAACTTTACACGGTCAGCTGCTGCGAACTATAGGCGCCGCCATATTGGCCTTGGCTGCTCTGACGATCGCCTTTCACTTTATCCCTACTCCGCGGCCGACCAACACGCGACATGCAACACACAGACAAAAAAGTTTGAGACGATGTAATAAAAGTTTCAATTTAAAAATATAGACGTCATTTAAAAGTGTTTGCGGAATACCTACCTAATTTATATAATTAATTTAACATCATTCCCAAACAAAATTTTCTTAAGCCTACCTAAAAAATGTATACTAGGCATTCTATATCAGAAAGTATCAAAAATAAAATCCACAGTAAATAATTGTCCAAAAAATTAAAAATAATTTTGAACAACGTTCCGAATTTAAATTCAAATAAATAGAAACAATTCGGCGCGAAATTCAATAAATGAGGTAAGTATCTATCCTCGTTCTATGTGTTGACTCGTTTTATATTGAATGTTCTAAAAACGATTAAACACTAGAAAAGTATAAATAATTATTTTAAACAATGTTTATTGTATTTAATGCTTAAAACAATTTTATTTTAATTTTCAAGTATAGATTTCAGACATTCGACATAATTATAAATTAATCGAGACAATCAAAATTGAAAAAAAAAAAAAACGTTTGGCATAATCGTTTTCGCACATCATTACAATAAAAAAAAAAACAATGATCGACGATTTTTAACACAAATTGAGTAGTAGTAATGAATATTACGTGTTATTGAACATGTGTTCGTATAATAAGTAAAGATCTGGGCATTTTCTAGTTACTTATAATATTTTTAATCACATTTGTCACATTTAAAGTCGTATCAGATATGTGTATGTGTGTTAATTGTGAAAAGTTAAAATGTAAACACGCACGATTGGCGCGAATCTTCGACTTTTGATATCAAAAACTTCATTACTACTACTTATTTAACTTGAAAAATGGATGAATTCGTCAAATAATTAAATGTTGTAATAGTCGCTGTCCTTATGGTGGAGTTTGGATGTTCGCAATCCCCAATTTTTATGTTTTTTAGCCTCGACCTCGACTGTCATCAAAATGGCGATTATCGCATTTACAGACTTGAATTTTATAAAGGTAAATTAATGATCTTGCGCGCTAAATATGAAATATTTAATGGCATAAACATTATTTTAGCCAACTCTCTCTTAATTAAAGATGAATAATCTCATTGGCAGCAGCATTTTCAGTGCTTCTATAGGAAGGTTTACTTTAACAAATAACACAACAATACCTAAATACTAAAAACATTTTATTTCTCATAGAATTTAAAACGGCTTCAGCTTCATTCTCATAACGTAGTCATGGTATGAAAGCAGCGTAGGTACGGTAGGTAGATGGTAGATGTACGCTTTCCCACAAAACAGTAATAAGCAATGATGATCTCTTAAACAATTTGTCCTATTTTGCTCACTTATCAATAATTATGTACACTAAGTCCTGCTGCTCACATGTCACGATTTGATTCTGGCCCTAACCAGATTATTGTTTTGATCTATTATGGGTAAATCTTTTACACTCTAGGGTGGCTCTGTTTTTATCATCACTTGCTTGCCTATAAACATCTCTGGTAGCAGCCTCTCTCAGTAAGCATGACAAACTTTATCCAAATGTATACCTAACCTAGAAAGTAAGAAAATACTCTTATTGTTGTTTATTTACTTTTGTATAATTATATCACTCATAGTAATTCTGCCATTTTAAAAACACTAACCTGATGACTTCTGTGACTTGCAATTGACATGCCACATACATAACATAATATGCTTAGATTTTCCTGAGCAAGTAATACTTGGGATAGAGTTGTAGATAATATAATCAATAATGTCAAGTCTTGCAATAACACATGTCATCGTCATACCTGAAAAAGGTAAAAAAATTCAGTGTATTTACTTATGCTATATAATTACATCATACTATAGACATTTACAGCTGACGACGCGCGACGTACCCCTGACTGAACATAGGCCTTCTACTAATAGGCTGCTAAAATCAATGAGGTTATACAATACGACGGTGTTTATAAATATTTAGAGAACATAATAAACTTACCCAGGGCCATGGAAAGATAAGCAATAGTTCCTCTGGCTTCAATTTAAATTGACAGCATTAAATCGTAACGTAATATAAGTATAAAGTAAATACGGAAAAATAAATTCAAATCAACGTAAAACAAACAGCCAACAATGCCATTGATCTGACAGATTTTTTTTGACAGTTTGACATTATGCATGGTGTCAGTGTTACCAGGTTTAATTATGTTGGTAATCGATTGACGAAATCGATTGGGTGATTATCAGTGATCGGAGTAGGTAGATTGATTTTACGTACTCGCATCATGAATAGTCATAGAAATCATAACATGGATAAGCCTTTTTGCGGGATTTCATTTTGGTACTTACGGGATTGAATCAAATATTGTTAAAGTAAGGATTTTTAAACTACTACATTAGAAATTTATAGAATGCGATAGATAAATATTTAAAATATACTATATTGTTTTATAGTATATCTATCCTTTTCTTGGAGTCCGATCACCTATATACTATTAAACAGACAGCAAAAGGGTTGAACATTTCTTATTCATATTGATGTATTCTTTATTCTACATATTACAACATTTGAAATTCCTTAAAAAATCTTAATAATTTCAAAATCCCGGAATCCCGGAGGCGTATCCATACTAATATACGTGCCAGTTCATTGACCTCAAATCAATCTACTTATTCTGATCACTGGTAGTTTATAAAATAACATTACTGCCTCGAAACACTTTTAAGTTGTTGAGTATATTCAGACCATATAATATTTTATTTATTGTAAAATCATAATTTTACAGTATTTGAGTATAATAAATAGCATTTAAAACATACTCGTGTAGTGGATACTCCACCTACTCCATGTGGGTTAGTATCGATATTTTCAATCGATTACAAATTATTTTATTGGAATAGTCTGTCATCTGGCAACATTCAGGTTAGGATTGAATGGCGGATGTAGTTCTTTAAGTATCAACAAAATAAATATTTATTAGGTTCTCTAATGCTAGAAGAAATAAATTTTGATAAAACGACTTGAAAAAAATACGACATAATTTTTGATAAATAAGCTTTGACACAGTATCATACCATGGGCTTGCTTTCGGGAAATCTCTTTTCAACTTTCTAGGTCACCCGGAAATGGGTTAAATGTTTTTGATGTCTAGTGGCAGGTCGTTGATAAAAATGCCGATTTTTATACGTTAATATCTCAATAACCGTTTGAGTTTTATTTATGAAATTTCGAGTTCTAGTTAATCTAAGGGGTTTTTATAAATAAACCAAATTTCATGAGTCTATGTTACATAGATTTTGAGTTATTAAGGGGTCAAAAGTGGCTCCAAATGGTTCGTGTAATATAACACACTGCAGCCGTGTCTTGCCTAGAAACTTGGCTCGACACGCTGCCGCGTGTCTAGATACCTACCTAGGTAGCTATCTCAAAATTATTATAATATTATTATTAACACAATTCGCTGTCCCCGGCGAATAAAAACGAATTAACTATGTATCTTAAAATGGTAATCGTAAAAACCAAATTTTACAGGAAAAATAAAAAACAGTTTTTTGTGAAAATCTTATTAACTTAATATACATAGCGGAATTGGTCAAATATCAAAAGAAAAGTGATTTTTTACATTCATTACAATACACCTTAAAATCTTGTACCTTCTGAAATAACCGTAGGAAATGAATGAAAAAAAATTGACAGAGTGTAATCGGACCTCTTAATATAGAATATGCAAAAACCTTAAAACTATCGTAGTATCACATTACCATTATATTTGCCGGGGACAGCGAATTATTATTTCCTTTATTTCATTTTAAAACATATTATTTACATTTTTAAATATTCTTATAAAATAAAACATTTAAAAATATAAAATAATTGTCGCCCACCGGTGCCGGGAACAGGGTCCAAGCCACCGGTGGCCAGGGTTCCTGAGAGAGGAACCTCCTAATAATACGCGCCGTGTCCAGGAGTACCGCTCTCTGGATCAAGCCCTTGATCCAACTGCCTTACGAGTGCCTCCTTAGGTGTTGGTCGAGGCTCTTGGCTATTATGCCATTGACCGTCACGACTATCAGCACAATGATTGCTGTATCCACATCCCACATGTCGACATCCTCGCGAGCCAGGTCAAGATACTTAATCTGTTTATCTTTTTCAGCTTTCACGAGGTTCTCGTCACCGCTATATCAATAATCATTGTGCGACGCTCTAATCGATCTATCACCATTATGGCTGGCTTATTGGCAATAATAGTCCTGTCAGTGATGATAGATCGATACCAATACAATGTGATATTGCCATTTTCGAGGACTGGGTCGGGCACATATCTATAGTACGGTACTTCTGATTCCACAAGATTGTATTTCAGAGCAAATTGCTGGTGGATAATCCTGGCTACAAGGTTGTTATTATTGTATAATTATTATTATTGAAATATATTATGTACTTACGTCGGCAAGATTAACAGCAACTCCTTCAATAATATTGCCTGGCAACATTCTCTATAGCAATAATATTTCGGAGTTTTAACATACAAAATCATTTTTACATAAATAAATCAAAACCAAAAATTCTAATCTATTCAGAAGGTAATCTAATCTATAATGCACAAAGCACTAAGTTTATCTACAGAAAATCTTTTCTCTCTGGAGAGAGAAAAGATTTTCTGTATTGTGGACAATATCCCCCACTTTTTCCCCCAACCCTATTCTACAACATGTGCCGTAAAAATGTGGCATTTAACCCGTTACATACTCCTATCTCATGCACCTAAGTCTATTGGCTCTCATGAGGTATGCCGTCTGAACCTGTCTGACCTTAATACTCTTGCTGGGCGTAATTCTGACTTTCATAGCGGGGTCGATTATACCCCAGACTAGCGTTGTAGGGTTTGGTACTTGCGAAGGTGCATTATAAGGATATTTCTAGTGAAGTCAAGGTATAAAGATCGTATACAGCGTGTGTGACGCTTTAAAGGTGAAATTAATTTAACACACGAATAAAGTTTCGCGTCTTCGTTTTTTAAAGATATTTTAAATTCATGAAACGTTTTTCTAAATGTCATCTTGGAGTAATCTGTACTTAAAGACTGTAGTGCAGAGGTCATTCGCCGGGGTCAGGGGTCATAACATTACAATATTGAAATTAAAACGAATAATATCCAAAGAGTAGGTGAATTGAAGGAAGAAGAGAGCTTTATTAATTAGTTCGTTCGAAAAATAAAAAAACGTGTGGCACTCGGGGACTGCCGCGGTAAAGCTATTGCATAGCATTTGTAACCTCCATACTTCCTATTTGTCAACGCTACACTTGGGATGATGACGTGATGACATAAACCAAAAATTACGTTCCCATGAGAACATCACGTTGTCATGGGAACCGTCATTACATGGTAGGCGGAGTGGGGGGTGTTAGGTTTTATTTTCGTTACGTTACGGAATTTGTTGATTCGGTCGCCGCACTCAAAGCCCGCGATAAAAGCTATGCAATAGCTTCAAAATTTTCAATTAACGAATTATTATATGTTATTAGAATTTTTATAGCTCTAACCGTGTGTTAAATTAATGTCGCCATTGTAGCGGCACGTGTTTTATACGCCGCCGATGATTATACGTCTTTGTGAGTCATCAATCATTTTATTATCAGTTTATATACAGCACGGAACAGGATATTTTATGCCAGTTCAAACATCGCTGTCTAACTCTCACCTCAGCTTCTTTCATCCAGCTACCAGCAGAGTCTAAGGTCATCCATCCCATTGATTCTTAGGGTTCCGTAACTCAAAAAGAAAAACCGGCCAAGTGCATGTCGGACCACGCACAATGTAGGGTTCCGTAGTTGGGATGAATTTATCCCAAGAACAAACTTAACTTTGTAGTTGAAAAAAAAATTCTTTCATACAGAATGTATAGGAGAACATGTTTTTACAACCGCAAATCTAAGTTGGTCGATTATTACTCGTTAACTTGTAAAGCCTGTTCAGCTCTAATAGTTTTCCTTTTAAATTTGTTATATAAGCTACTGCCGTGAATTTTTTTCACACATCCAAAACTAACCATTGAGGATGTGAGGATTACGCTGTTAAACATGGACTTGGATATAATATTAAGAAAAGTCAGTACATGGTCTTTGAGGCTGGCGGTGCTATATGCCCCGACTATGTACCACCTATACGTCTAAATAGTGTACCCTTAGACAGGGTGAATCAATTTAAATATCTAGGACATGTAGTCACGGCTGATCTCAGGGATCATGCTGACTTGGAACGGGAGCGGAGGGCTTTATCTAAAAGAGCTAATATGCTGGCCCGCAGGTTCGCGCGTTGCTCTGATGGCGTGAAAATAACTCTTTTCCGAGCATATTGCACGTCCATGTACTCCTGCAGCCTGTGGGCTAATTACACGCAGAAAAGCTACAGCACCCTCCGCATCCAATTTAACAACGCGTTCAGAGCGACGTTGGGTCTGCCTCGCTACTGCAGCGCTTCGGGTATGTTCGCATGGGCGCGCACGGATTGTTTTCATGCGACCATGCGGAAGCGCTGCGCGTCTCTAGTGCGCAGAGTGCGGGCCAGCTCCAATGTCGTTCTGAATATGATAGCAAATAGGTTGGACTGTCCTTATGTGCGACACTGCTGTGACAGACAAGTTACATATAGTGTCGCACGTAATAGACTATTGAAATGACTAAGGGCTAATTAATTAATTATGATTGAATGTAATTTGAATTTAATGTTTCTAATTTGTGTTGATGTTGTGTTCATATTGTATTTATTCGTTTGTTTAGTAGTGTAGTGTGAGCTTGGAGACGCAAATGTAAAGAAGGTTTCAATATGGGTTATGTGGTACCTGAAATAAATGAATTTTAATTTTTTTTTTTTTTAATTTTTTTTTTTAGCTGGCAGGGGGGGGGACACTTGACTCTAACAAAAATTAGCACTTTAAAGCCTAATATTTCACAAACGGTTCCCTGAATCCAAAAATGGTTTCATAAACTCACAATATTTTTGAAGGACCTTTCCAATGATACCCCACATCATGAGATAAAAAAAAAAAAAAATCATCTCCAATTTACGTGTATGGGAGGTACCCTAAAAAAAAATGTTTTTCATAATTTTGTTTTACCACTTTGTTGGCGTAATTAATATGTATACCTATGCCAAATTACAGCTTTCTAGTACTGTCTCGGAGCTAGACCGCGGACAGACAGACAGACAGACGGACATGACGAAACTATAAGGGTTCCTTGTTTACTACGGAACCCTAAAAACCGGACCCCCTATAGGATCACTCGTGTGTTTGTCTGTCTGTCTGTTCATCTGTCACAGCCAAAAGCTCCAAATCTAATGGATCGATTAAGTTGAAATTTGGTAGACATATATAGGGTGGCAGGGACATCGACACGAAAACTGTTACCATGGATTCAGTACATGATTCTGAACTCCCTGCGTTGAAATTTTTCGCCGGTTTTTTTTTTTAAATCAGCTGTTCCATACATTTTGACCGCGTAGGTATTGCACTTTTCTATGAAATAGTTGTTTTTTTTTTTAGTAATCGACTAAAAATTTCAACGCATGAGGGTTCATAACTATGTACTGATTCCATCGTAATCGTTTTCGCGTCGATGTTCCTGCCACCCTGTATATTTCTATGTGTCACATATCTTTTTTCCAATCACGGACGTGTAAATAAATGAATTTTGAATATGGGGATCACTTTTGGGGGGCATTTTTTTTTTAGTTTTGCAATCCGTACCGTGAGACATATCAAATTAGCTTGTTGCGAGGATGTCAATTTTTTTTAAAATTCTATCAATATAAATAATTTTGAAGACATTTTAGCAAATAGATTAAAATTGACCAAAAAATACATAGAATGGTTCTTTACTCAAAGATTACAGGAAAACCTATAAGAAGTCTATGGTTTTAAAATAATAATTTGTAGTCGGAATGTATGGGAGAACATCTTTTTCAACTACAATATTAAGTTTGTTCTTGGGAAAAATTCATCCCAACTACAGAACCCTTCATTGTGGGTGGTCCGACACGTACCTAGCCGGTTTTTATTAATCAAAGCCTTATTTAATTTATTGCGTCCATACGCTTCAAAAATAAAACAAAGTAAAAAACCATAATTTCTTTAAGACAACATTCTCTAAATTGAACCCATAAATAAATCTAAAATTAAACTAAGACTCATTTCAGTAAAATGTTTTTTCTAATCTACAAAATTAAACCCACCAGCAACCCTTGTAGACGTCACTCACCTGTCAAATAGTTAACAAATTGGATTCTGTGAGAGCAATGGTTACCAGTTCGATTCCCGACGGGCGAAGTTCCCGAACGGGTATTGAGTTAACTGAAGCTGGGCAATCTATTGTACAGGAACCTAATTTGGACATTTCAGTGTATTTCTAGATTACCTAATAGTCAGGTTAGCTTAGTATATCAGTATTTTGTAGACATTAATATAGCTTCCAAGAGTTATTACGGTATGTACTGTGTATTCTTCTGTCGACAGAATCCGTTTCTATTGTGGGCATGCTAAGGGTGCTTTTTTTTTTTGGGTGGGATTTTATCAAATAACTTCTCCCGCTCTGGGCGGAGCGGGAGGGCGTGTCAGACTCTTACTGACTAAAACCCACCCGTGTTCCTTCAGTTGCCCTGTTGCCAGGGGCCACGATGTGCCTATCGGTTTTCTTCGAACCCCCGGCAGGCATTGGCCCTAGCGGGCCCCGTCAATTCTGCTGACATCTCTTTGAGGCGCGCGTGGAACACAACGCGCCGTCGACCCGGACTTGGTCCTTATCGGACGGCGAGCTACCCATTGCTCACCGTCCGCAAGCCCGCGCCTACGGTGGCCGGAAATCGGCTCGCGATTCCCGCCCCAGGCGTCTCCTCCTGCGGCGGTTAGGGGTGTGAGGGCGCGAAATTTGCCTCTCCCTCACGCGTTCCACCTCTTCCTTCGCAAGCATTACCGCTTCGCAGAAGGAGGTGACGGCCTGCCATTTCCTCTCACTCCGTACCATAGCCTGAACCTGCGTCAGGCGGAAGGTGAGGACGCCGTGGCGCCTCTCAAAGAGGGGTCTTATCGCCGCAATTGTGGCGTGACCAGCGCTGGGTTGCGACAGTCACAGTCTCCATGACGCTATGAGATCCCGCCGGAGCTCTGTCCGCTGTGCTCCGACGACGACTTTTGAGAAAAGAATATAATTTAGTTTTATAGCCCAAAATAGATCTACTGCCGTCCTAATATAACCAAGTTGACTTAATATTTGAAACGAAACTAGACGAAAAACAATTTAGACTCGCATTTTGAATAATTTCAACGTTTTCCCTTTTTCGTGTATTCTTCCCGACGACAAAAGAAATAAAAATAAATGCTAGTATATGAACTGCAATAGTGGCTCTCAGAAATGTTATTTGACTCAATAATATTTTACAAAGCATTTTCTTGGATCGTAAGTGGTTTCTTGAGAGACTTAGGGGCGATTCATACAAGGAGGATGAAATGAGAATGTGACGACCAATTCCACGTTAATTCTGTGAAAATAGTGCTCGTGACTTGAAATCAAAACAAAAAAAAGAATGGAATTACTACGAGAAGTCAATACGGTAGTTGTTTAGGTAAAAAAAAGAAATTCTATTTAGTCCGTCTTTCAGATAATAAAAAAAAAATTAGACACTTATTTTTTGCTTTATCTTTTAAGCTATTGTATAGCTTTTATCCCGACTCTGATGGAGGCCGGACGCCGCCTCTCAATTGGATTAGGGGCGGTGTACGTGAAGTTCCAGGGTCGGAACGGTAGGTTCACCGACGTTCCACAGGGATGGGACCCCGCCACGGGAACCGTCTGCGAGGCGCTGGAACAGCTGTCGCAAGCAACAGCAGGGGAGTCCACTCCCCCTTCACACAACCCGGAAGCATCCGCGGCTGAGCCTGCTACTGCAGAGTCAGCCGCCCCTGCCGCCGCCACCGTGGATGTCGTTCCCTCATCGGGCGGGGAGCTGGACGACATGATCCTGTCTCCGGCTTCGGGCTCGGGGGAGGACGGTTTCGACGAGGGCGACCTGTTTGCCGGGCTTAGACTTGGGGGGGACGACGAGGGTTCGACCAGTGATGGCGTCCCTTTCGTCGGTCTGTAGAGTCCTCCAAGCAAACCTCCACCACAGTCAGACCGCGACGGCTCAGCTTCGCAAGTGGCTGGAGGTACAACACACGGCCATTGCCTTAATCCAGGAGCCGTGGATTAGGGCGGGTCGCATACAAGGACTCTCCAATCTTGGCGGTAAGCTCCTAGTCACCTCAGATCATGATCATCCCAGATCGTGCATCTATGTCACAGGTAACCTTAAAACACAGCTCTTAACTGACTTCTGTTGCAGAGATATCTCTGCAGCTAGGCTGCTTATACAGCGCGACGATGCCACAGAGATGGTGATCGTTTTCGCCTCGGTCTATATGCCCGAAGCGGAGGCGCCGCCTCCTAACGGACTCGCCCGCCTCGTGAACCATTGCGAGAGCTGCGGGTTTGAGGTTGTCGTCGGGGCCGATGCCAATGCTCACCACCAACTGTGGGGTATGGACACGCAAAACGAGAGGGGTAAGGCTTTGGTTGACTACTTATTCTCGACTAACCTATCCCTACTAAACACTGGCTCCGAACCAACATTCGTAACCAGGCGAAGCCGCACAATCATAGATCTCACTCTGGCATCAGAGGGCGTGGCGGAAATCACCACTGGGTGGCAGGTCTCCAAGGAGGCCTCCTGCTCCGATCACAGGTGGATCCGCTTCGACATTCAGGTCTGTGTTCCATCGATACCACCACGGCGTTATCCGCGTAAAACGGATCGTGCCACCTACACACGCAGCCTTGATTCCAAGCTAGCGATGCTAAGCGATCCGGTGACATATGCGGACACGACACAGATTGAGGCACAAGTAAGCCATCTTACAGAATCAATCATAGACAGCTACAAAACCGCCTGCCCAGAGACCACGCCGCGCAACATACCGGGTAAACAACCCTGGTGGGGCGCTGATCTGGAGCGCAAGCGCAGCAAGGTAAGAACAGCTCTGAATAGAGCCATGAACACATGTGCGGATGAGGACTGGGATAACTACTACGCGGCCAAATCTAGCTACAAAAAATGCATCAGATTCAGGAGCACCTCGGGATGGCGCAAATTCTGTGGTAGCATTGAATCTTGTCAGCAAGCAAACAGGGTAAGGAAAGTACTGGCGCAACAGAATACACCTGGGCCCGCCACCCTCCGCAAACCTGATAACACACTCACGTCGTCGCCTGAGGAAACAAGACGCATCCTAATTGAAACTCACTTCCCTGGTTGCGTCTTCGCGCAGGTAATCGACTGGCAAGATGAAACCCAAACACCAGCTGACACTGACTGGAGTTACGCACGCAGGGTGATCACGTTGGAGAAACTCCAATGTGCCATCCGGAGCTTCCATCCTTTTAAGGCAGCTGGTCCTGATGGAGTGTTCCCCGCTTTACTACAGTGGGGGGGTGCTTCTGTCGCAATAAGACTGGTGCCTTTAATGAGGGCGTGCCTGGCCTTTAGATACGTTCCTAAAGGATGGAGGGAAGTGAAAGTAATATTCATCCCTAAGCCAGGTAAGGGTGACTACACAAACGCCAAATCCCACCGACCAATCAGCCTGACCTCCTTTCTCCTAAAAACTCTGGAAAGGCTATGTGATAGAGAGCTGAGGGATGGCGCTCTGAAAAACATACCGCTACATGGTAATCAACACGCATACAGCTCAGGTAAGTCGACCGAATCTGCTCTCCATCTAGTGGTCAGTCAGATAGAGGATGCGATTCATCAAAAAGGCACCTGCCTGGGTACTTTTATAGACATCGAAGGAGCTTTCGACAAAACCAACTTCTCCAGCATCAGAAGCGCCCTCTCCAGGCATGGAGTAGAACAGGTACTTACGGACTGGATTACAAACATGTTAAGCAAACGGGTGGTTCGCCTTGAGGGTGAGCGGCAGTTGGCCATGATAGCCAGAGGCTGCCCCCAGGGAGGGGTTCTGTCCCCCCTTCTATGGAATCTGGTAATTAATGACCTCATTACCAAACTCAATGCCAACCGCTATTACACAATAGGGTATGCAGATGACCTCGCAATCCTTGTATCGGGGAAGGTGACGGGTACGATCTGTAACCTCACTCAGCAAGCACTACGTATCGTAGAAAGTTGGTGCAGGGAATTTGAACTGTCAGTGAACCCCACTAAAACTGAACTAGTCATGTTTACCCAAAAACGAGCATTAGGTCCTTTCCGCCTACCCAAACTGTTCGATACTGAACTTCAGTTGGCCAACGAAGTCAAGTACCTCGGGGTCATTCTAGACAGTAAGTTAAACTGGAGTAGTCATGTAGACAACAAGCTAAACAGGGCCTGCATTACCTTCTGGCAGTGCAGGAGAATGATAGGTAAGAAGTGGGGCCTATCCCCCAAAATCATACTGTGGCTGTACACAGCAGTGATCCGCCCTATGATCGCGTACGGGGCCGTGGTTTGGTGGCCCCGCACTCAGCTGGTTACAGCTTGCAACAAACTACAACGCATGCAAAGACTAGCCTGCGTGGCAACCACGGGCTGCATGAGGACTACTCCGACTGCAGCAATCGAAGCCATGCTGGGACTGCCCCCACTCCACCTGTTCATACAGCAGGAAGCGACAATGGCGGCGGTGCGTCTTAATGCAATTGATCTCTGGGGTAAGAGAGTCACACAACACACCGCGCTGCTTGAGGGACTCAACAATGAGTTCCCTATTACGAAAGCGGTAAATGACCGGGTGCCCAAACAATTTATCTTCGATAAAAAATACAGAATCCAACTCCACGAGGACCGCAGATGCGAGGGTTCGCGCCCCGCAGAGCTGCGAATCTTCACCGACGGATCCAAAACAGGTAGTGGCACAGGTGCTGGAATCTTCTCGGAGGACTTCAACATACACATAGCCACACCATTGGGTGTCCATAACACAGTGTTCCAGGCCGAATGCATGGGTATATCTCTTGCCGCTTCAGCCATCATGGCCAGGGAAGTTAAGGACCACTCGATAAGAATACTCTCAGACAGTATGGCTGTTCTGCAAGCGCTAAACAGTCACACTGTTGATTCTGGGCTGATATACGAGTGCCACCAACGCCTCAACCAGGTGGGTGACCTCAATAATATAACCATTCAATGGATCAAGGGACACAGCGGTTCGCGGGGCAATGACGCAGCCGACGAACTTGCCAGAAGGGGGTCGAGCATGGCACCAGTGGGGCCTGAACCCATCACGCCACTCCCCTTCGGGTACCTACGCTCTCTGGTAAGGAAACGAACCAGGGAACAACATCACAAAATATGGGTGGACCACGGTGAGTGCAGGCAGGCTAAGGAGGCTCTCCCTACAATCGACGGCCGCCTCACGAAACAGGTTCTCCGATTAACAAAACAGCAGCTGCGCACAGTTACAGCTGCCCTAACTGGCCATGGGTCATTTAATAAACACCTCTTTGTCATAGGAGTCACAGACAGTCCGCTGTGCAGAGCTTGCATGGAGGACGACGAGACAGCAGCCCATGTGCTGTTAAACTGCCCGGTGGTCGCCACATACAGGGCCAAGTACTTCGGTAACCCAGGTACCCTACGTGAGATTGTCAGTGACACCAAGGCGTTGCTGGCCTTCTTTGAGGAGCTGGGGTGGATCGAATAACAGATTTTCCCACCCGTACGCAAAATACGCGCTTTGACGTGGAGTTGCGGATACCAGCCCGTATTACCTATTACCTATAGCTTTTATCGCGGGCTTTGAGCGCGGCGACCGAATCAAGAAATTCCGTAACGAAAAAAACCTAACACCCCCCCACTCCGCCTTCCATGTAATGACGGATGATGACATAAAACAAAAATTACGTTCCCATGGCATCATCCCAAGATGATGAACGAGATGACGTGAAGGTGACGTGAGGTGATGACGTGACGTTGTCATCATCCCAAGTGTAGCGTTGACAAATAGGAAGTATGGAGGTTACAAATGCTATGCAATAGTTTTACCGCGGCAGTCCCCGAGTGCCACACGTTTTTTTTTAAATTTATTTATATTTATATATACTTTACTGTACACCACAAAAATACATAACAAAAAAAAAACAAACACTGGGCGGCCTTATCACATTAATCAAAAATAACTCAAAAAACACGCAAAAATTGGGGTGTGGGGGCTCGCTACGTCACAACGCAGTATTAAATCTAGCAAGGCGTAACGTCATGCCACATTTTAACTCAACGTATCGCCGTAATCTTTTCATTACGTCGAAAAAGAAAAAATACGTGTTCAATATTTTTTAATAATCTACAAGACGGAACTTTTGGAGCACCACCCATCACGTGTGACTTAAACCATAACAGGCAAAATGTTATCACCCAGATAACTCTTTACTTCTCTCTCTTTGAGGTACCTACAATTTAAAGCTGATGCTAAATGATAGTTTCACTGACCGTGAAGGAAAACAACCCGCAAAGAGTAAACATGGTGATTTCATGCTCGTTCTACATGAGAAAAGGTATATTCCTAGCAGTGGGATAGTCAGTCAAGATAAAGGTAAGAATTGAACCAACGTTCTCACTAAGATTTTGTCACAAATCTGCTACTATAAGTATATTTATAGAGAACGAGGAAAACTGTTCCACTGTAATACATTTCATATTAGTACGGGAATAGAGTGGATCAGTTCCGTGTTAGCAACCATATTAAGTACCGATATATACCAAAAAAAAGTGGTGGCACTCCGGGAGTGCCAACAGAAGTGAAAACTTGAACAAGATCACCTTCGTGGGAGAAAAATACTTGTATAGGTAGAACATTGGTCCGTAACCTTATCTAAATAAAGTGCACAATCGCGTTTAATAATACTTCCGAAACCTTTAAAGTAAAAATACTTGCATAGAACATTGATCCGTAACGTAATACAAATAAAGAGCTCAATCGCGTTTGCAAAAATGAGGTGTCGTCATGGTGTCGCGAAATCAATGGTTTAGTCCCATCTCAAAAATGTCCAACGCGCCTAAAGAAGTTTTCACTTCAAAAATGGATTTGTAACTTATTTGAATTGTGTAAGGATTTATATTGATTTGGCAAATTAAGATGTTTCTTTGAAGTGAAAACTTCTTTAGGCGCGTTGGGCATTTTTGAGATGGGGAAAAAACAATTGAACTCGTGACACCGTTACCGATACCTCATTTTTGTAAACGCGATTGTGCTCTTTATTTATATTACGTTATGGATCAATGTGCACCTAGCTTCTGACGTTTCATAAGTGCCCTTGTAGGTTTATGTGAAATAAAATATTTTGATTTTGATTTTGATTTTGAATGTTCTAAGCAAGTATTTTTACTTTAAAGGTTTTGGAATAATTTTTTTTTTGCAAACGCTATTGTGCTCTTTATTTAGATAAGGTTACGGACCAATGTTCTATACAAGTATTTTTCTTCCACCAAGGCGATCTTGTTCAAGTTTTCACTTCTGTCGGCACTCCCGGAGTGCCACTGTTTTTTTATGTCCTCACTACATACCATACCCGTCTTTTTTCTTTTTCGTGAGGTTATTGACTAACTTGATATCAGAGTTTTTATGCCACCCATGGGCCTCTGACTTGATTTTACATGCCCTCGAGAAATATCTCTCAGGCATGCCGGTCATGTCAGCAGAATTGACGGGGTCCACTAGGGCCGATGCTTGCCGGGGTTGCGAAAAAAACCGAAAGGGAGATCGTGGCCCCGGCAACATGGCAACTGAAGAAACACGGGTGGGTTTTAGTCAGTAAGAGTCTGACACGCCCTCCCGCTCCGCCCAGAGCGGGAGAAGTTATTTGATAATTTTCCACCCAAAAAAAAGGCATGCCGGTTGCATACCCGTAGTCCGATAATAATAAGTGAATTGTATCTTTCTTATACAATCTCTTTTATAAAATTCAAGAGGATTATGTCAACGTGTGGAGTTTCATTCTATTTTCTTTTTAAAGACTTTAATACAACTTCTGAGTAGCTGTGACATTAAGAACTAGTGCTTTGATGCAATCCCTAGCTTTGTGTGCTGAGTAAATGACTGTGTCTTGTTCTATTTTAAATGGGAGCTGGTGTATTTCCAACTACTATACATATAGAGAAACGTAACTATTATTGTTAAGTATTTATTGTTATTTGGTGATTCTTATAAGAAATAATTACCCAGAACTAATAAACTTAACATTATAGACCAATTTCCAAAGAAAATGATAGTTATGTAGTAATGATAGTTCAAAATCTATATAAATAACTATTTGTAGTAAAATAATAATATCCATACTTAGCTTTTGGGGAAAAAGAGCTGAAAAAAAAAAAAAACAAATTACGATGTTTAGTGGTGTTAATGGACATCTCTACTAACACTAAAAAAATACATGTTGTAGTCGGGATGGGTCAGATTAATAGAAAAGGCTTCCATTGAGGGTTAAACCTTGTATTTTTGCCACAAATTTTACAACATAACGTGCCTACTAAAGCCCCTGTCATAACTGTCAGGTTACCACGTACTGCCGGGGTTGCGAATAAGGCCGAAAGGGAAATCGTGGCCCCCGGCAACATGGCAACTGAAGGAACACGAGTGGGTTTTAGTAAGAGTCTGACACGCCCTCCTGCTCTGTCCAGAGCGGGAGAAGTTATTTGATAATTTCCGACCCAAAAAAAAGCTACCACGTTAGGGACAGTCCACCACAGAGGTTTGCTAGGACGGAAGAGTTCGTACACCGCCGCTATAACGTTAATAAATAGAACGGTTCTAAGGTCACTTATGTTTCAAAGCTACATAAAATAAAGTGAATCCAAGCAAGAAAGTACATCCCCCTCGCCGCTATCCCTGCCTAGGTCTCAAGAGGCCTAGCATACACACATACTACCAACAATTATAAGGGAATTAATGGTGTATAACACAATTGCGAGCGTAAATCTGGCACCAGCACTTGGCTGACACAAATCTCAAGTTTGGAATCCCTCCAAATTCAATAATGGCTCATGTGGCTCTCAAGACAGTAGATTATAACTTAAGCTGGTTTTGCAAGTAATGTTAATGTGATATTAAAGTTTGTCACCTAGTATCCTTTTTGATAGTTTGGCGAGAGAATTTTCTGAGAAAATGTGAACCTATTCTTTGGGTGGACGTTCGAGAGATATTTTTAAAGTTTTTAATACTTTCGAACATGTTTTACTTCGAGTGACTTCTTTTCTTTCAAGATTTTAAAGAATATGTGGATAAAGATCGAGGGGCTTGTAGCTGAGTAATAACAGCCGCACGGGTCGATCGATTAGGTTAAGCTACGCTTGCCGCGGTTGGTCCGTGGATGGGTGACCATCTTTACATACCAAGACCCCTGCGTGCATTGGAAAGCACGATAAGCCGTTGATTCGGCTGTCATTTGTAGACCTTTGACAGTCGTTACGGGTAGTTAGAAGTCCAAAAGTCTAACACCCAGTCTTACCAAGGGGTATCGTGTTACTTAGTAACTAGGTTGTGGAGGTCAGATAGGCAGTCGCTCCATGTAAAATACTGGTATTCAGTTGCATCCGGTTAGATTGGAAGCCAACCCCAACATAGGAAAAGGCTAGGCAGATGAAATGGATATAGATCGATGTATGAATGCTTTTTTTGGTTCTGAAAATATTGTTTTCTATTTCGTGTCCACTGACTTATGTAAATAATTTTTAGGTACTGTACATTTTTACCCAACGCGGTGAAGCACAAAAGGAAGATAATATTGTAACGTATTTATTTATCTCTATTTACCAAAACACCATCGTTATTCTCGCCATAAAACAAACAGGATCTTGTTGTAACGACCATTGCACCCCAAAATTAGGAATTCGTCTTCAAAACATCTCATCAGGGTTCACCCATAGCTACAATTTTATTATAAAACAAAGACCATTAGGAAGTAGTCATTCCGTGAACCACGAAACGTTAAAAAGGCAACTGGCAACTAAATAATACATTTAAAACCATTAGATCGGGCACAGACTACTGAATAATATCGAGGATTTTTGTCAATATACAATCAGTACATTGGAGGGGCTTGTGGCTAAGTCATAACTACCGCACGGGTCGATTGATTCGACCATCTTTACATACCAAGAACCCTCCGTACTTCGAAAAGCACGTTAAGCCTTTGGTCCCAGTTGTCATTCTTGGATCTTGACAATCGGTACGGGTTGTCAGAAGCCCAAAAGTCTGACAACCTGTTTTACCAAAATACCAAGGGGTTTCGTATTACCCAGTAACTGGGTTGAGGAAATCAGATAGGCAGTTGCTCCATGTAAAATACTTACCAGTATTTACATAGAGTGATTGCCTATTTGACCTCCACACTTCAGCTGCATCCGGTTAGACTAGAAGCCGACCCCAACATAGTTGGGAAAAGACTCAGATAATTAAATACAGTCAGTACATACGTAATAGCCTCTGCGTCTGCACTGACTATTGCTAGGTCTAGCGACACGTTTGGTTTGTATGAACAGATTTATGTGCTGCAGTACTTACAATTATAACACCCTGTTTTTCTTGCTTTGGATGTCTTCATAGTTATTCATACGACCATAAACTATGACTTGTTACCCAGGCCATGGGATATAGGATAGTTTTTGTCAGGAAGTACATTCCCGTGGGAACTTTTCCGACATCCACGCTGGCGAGGCCACAGGCAATTATTAGCATCCTACGATAAAATTCTGCAACAGATAGTCAACCGTCTGCGCCCCACCTTAACAGGCAACCGGCCACTAAATAATACTTTTACAACCATTAAGCGATGTAACAACTGTACGGGTCCTGCCGAACAATTTATAGCTACAACCTCATGCTGCGTCAACGACTCTATGTTTTTGAACAATGTTTAGGCTATTTTGGTTATGTTGGCAACAATATTAGTGCGGGGTACAAGTAGCTATAGGTACTACGATGGCCAGGGGAGGGGGACGTAAAAAAAAATGTTATTACCTTACCAAATATAAAATTGTGGGAATGGCAAATAAAACTCATCATACAACTCGATAAAACTATTTTAACAAACTTATCAGAACATCACGCCTAGTTTCCCCGAAGGGTTGGGCAGAAGTGTCCCCGTAACAGGAACACCCACATTTCGCCAGTTATGTTTTAAGTCCCATGTAATAAGGGGCGAGCCTATTGTGAAACTATTTTATTTTAAATATATAAAAGCAAAGTCTTACCAGTTCTGTGCTATTTGGGCACTTTTTCAAATTCTCCAACTATTCGAAAATCAAATTAATAAATTATCACACACGCTACCGTTTGGATACACAACAGAAAAAAAAATTAACATCCTACTCATTTCCTATAGCTATATGTAGCACAGGCATCTAATGTCATTTAGCTGTGTCTAGTTTTATTGATGTAATTTAACCTAATTTTATCATTCTATGTGTAACTACTAAGTATTAACAAATAACTTGCATTTTTTTTTTTTTTTTTTTTTCTTTTGGGCATCTCACAGCTGGTTCCGAAAACCGTAGCTGTTTAACCGGTCAATCCTGTGGTTGCCTTAAGCTACTACACTCAAAGCCTCCAGCCAGGGCACAAAAAACTAAGCTAAAAATTTAAGGATGAACGCTCACTAAGGGCACCCCCTGCGGGGTTCGAGCCTCGGCTTAGGGCGTTATCCGGAGGGAGGACATCAAAAGATGGGACGGGCTGGATCAAAAGGTTTGATCATTATTATTAGTCGGGGAATTTAAAGCTACGTGCACAGCTGCAACAACTGCTGGCACCTCGTTTTCGAGCAAGGGTCGGGGGGGAGTATTATTTACTCGGGGGCGCGGCGGTCGAGATCGCAAAGGACCTCGGCGGCTAGGTCGGTATGACGGGAGGCGTCTGTGTTTGTACACTGTACTTGTTTCCCTATTGCTCTCCTGGAGGAGAGTTATGGGGTCATCGGGATCTACGAGTAATGCCTTGGACGGCGAACATGACTGATTCTACTCGGGACATAACTGGCGGCCTCGACAACCAGAGGGTTGCGATGTTTGGCCGCGGACTCAAAGAAACGCTTGGAAAGGCGTTTTAGAAACTGATGGATTGTGGGAATCTTTAGGTCGAGGTGGAGTGCCTCGTTCCTGACGAACCAGGGGGAACCTGTGGCCCTACGGAGGAATTTATTTTGCACTGTTTGCATTCTATGGATATGACGGGGTTTCGCATGAGCGAAGACGGCACCCGCATAGGTCATGATCGGTCGAATGCACGCCGTGTAAACGCGCAATTTGCACCTTAGTGACAATTTGCTACGTGCATTCACCAGATAGAAGAGTCTACCGAGAGCGAAAGAGGCTCGCGAACGAACCATCTTTATGTGCTCTGCGAAAGTCAAATGTTGGTCTAGAACGACACCGAGATATTTAGCTCGCTTCTCCCAAGGGATCGGCTTGCCGAATATGGTGATTGGTCGGGGGAGGGGGTTTTTGAGCCTTGAACGCGGCTTCGTAAAGAGAACCGCTTGGCTTTTATCGGGGTTGACTTCTATCCGCCATTTTGTAAACCAAGCTGCCAGTCTATTGACTGCGCGTTGGAAATTTAGGCGAATGATGTCGGGGGATCTAGAGCTGAAGTAGATGGCAGTGTCGTCTGCAAACAGACCCAACTGCGACCTACCGCAACCTTTTGGGATATCGCTTGTGTATAGCGTAAAAATGAGGGGGGACACCACAGAGCCCTGGGGGACACCTGCGCGGATGGGACGGGGAGTGGATAACGCTCCTTCGATACGATAACGGAAGACGCGATTCGATAAAAAGTCTCGTAAGATGAGTACGAGACGATCTGGCACGCCGAGTTGGTACAACTTGTATATTAAGCCGTTGTGCCAGACTTTATCGAACGCTTTCGCTACGTCGAAGAATACTGCACCGGTCATAGTCCCGCGCTGGAAACCAGCGCTTATGGATTCTACGATGCGGTGGGCCTGATGCACGCTAGAGTGCTCAGTTCGAAAGCCGAACTGTTCGTTGGGGATGAGGCCCTTGGTCTCGGCGAAATCTCTGAGGCGCTTATAAATAAGCCTCTCATAGATTTTTCCGAGAACCTTGAGCAGACTGATGGGACGGTAGCTAGAGGCCTCGGTTTTGGGCTTGCCGGGCTTTGGGATACCGATAACCGTGGCCTCCTTCCATGACTGGGGGAAGATATTGTTGCTTAAGGCACCATTGAAGATGGTGGTCAAAAGCATTATTAGGTGGGCAGGGAATAGTTGGATCACCCTATTGGTGATGCCATCTGAACCGGGGGCTTTACGGACTTTAAGACCCTTGATGATGTCGTGCACCTCGTCCGGGAGGACGGGGGGCAGTGGACAGTCAGGGTCATCGACGGTAGGGAGGGAGGCTCTACGTTCTACTTCGGCGTCGACCTTTTTCAGGTGAGCTTTGTCTACAGGTAGGGAACTGGGAGTGCATTGGGCCTCGAGGCTGTCTGCGAGGCATTCAGCCTTTTCGGCATCGTCGAATGCGATGGATTTATCGGGACGGGTCAGGGGGGGCATGGCTGAGACCTGGGGAGACCTGAGTTTCCTCTGGAGCTCCCAGAAGGCCTGATGGGTGGGCTCAAGTTCGCCGAGTAACTTTCCCCAGCTCGCGTCCCGCAGCTCCGCTATACGTGTCTTTACAGATCTCTGTAAATAGCGCATATGGGCTTTGTTGGCGTTACAGGGAAAGCTATCGTAGGCACGTATGGCCGCGTTCTTCTCAGTCAGTAATGCACGCACGTCGTCCGGCAATTTCCAGCGACGGTCGTCCGTCGCTGGAACTTCCCTTGAACAATCGTTCAGGACGGTTTGTACGTGATTAGTGAGTGAGTCGATCGCGGCCGTGGTGTCGGCGACCGAGTCGAAAAGGTCGGGGATAGAGTCTAATTGAGGGGACGTGTTGGATTTCAGCTGTGTGCTTACTTTCTTCCAGTCCGTGATCCTCTTAGTGATAGGGGGGGCGTTCGGGTCGGAAAGACCTATGCGGGGGTGTAGTCTCATGACTACCGGGCGGTGATCAGAGTCTAGCTCTTGTACCGTTTCTATTGAATCTAACTTTAGGTTGACGTTCTTAAGGAGCGCCACGTCTAAGATATCGGGGGCATGATTTGGGTTCGTCAGCGGAAAATGGGTGGGAGTCATGGGAGCGATGACGTCAAAGGTCAGGGAGTTTGAGAGGTCGAACAGGTGTTGACCTCTGAGATTGGTTACCGAACTGTTCCAAGAGGGATGTTTGGCATTTAGATCGCCCGCTATAATGAGCGAGTTACTCATAGCGAGTAGAATCGAGAGGTCGTTTGAGAGGCGTTGGTGATGGTAATGCCCCGTGGTGTTACCGGGGGGATTATAGACCGATACGAGAGTGATCGGCTCGTGACCTGACATGCCTAGACGGCAGGCGGAGACTTCTAATACCGAGAGGGGGGGAGGGTCTAGTGGGATGCAGTGAAGCTGCTTTCTATAATAGCTCAGGGTGCCACCCTTGTGACATCGCGACCTGTCATTGCGAACTATCCGGTAGTTGGCGAGTGACGGATCACGATGGCAAGGCTTTAGGAAAGTCTCTTGTATTAAGAGAACGTCTATTTGATGATCGCGGAGGAAGAGCCCTATTTCTTCCCTTTGGGATTTTATGCCGTTGGCGTTGAAGTAACCTATTATTAGGGATCGGGGTTTGAATCTAGCTAAGGCCTCGTTATCCATTGAAAGATTTAGGGGTTTGGGCGAGGGATTCTAGGGCTTGCGTAATATCCGGATACGCATTATAAATGGATTGAATCCTAATGATATTGCCTTGGGCGGCGACGATGAGTTTTGCCATTTCCTTAGCACGCGGGGAGGCAAAACACGCGTAATTTGATGTGATTATGTTGAACGAGGCAACACCTGACATCTGCTCGGTCGCGGGACCGGCAGTCGGGGGACGCGGAGCTTGGGGAGCAGGCGCGAGTTTAGCGGGGGGCGCGGCGGGCGCGGGGGGCGCAGAGTGCGCGGGACGCGCGGAGGGCGCGGGTGGCGCGGTGCCACGGAAGCGGGGGTCCCTAAGGTGGGGGGGGAGGAGATGGGGGGGCGGCGGGGGGGGGAAATGACCGTAAGAGGGCACCAAGGCAGGAAAAGACTGCTGGTGGTGGAGATAATTCCACGGACTAGGCCTCTGAGGGCTTAGTCGTTGGGGCATAAGGGCGGAGGGAATCCTATAAGAGGATGAGGAGGGAGTTTCCCTTTGCTGGCGGGCGCCGGAGCGCTTCCCCAGCTTGGGAGAAGAGGCCTTAGGGGCTTTTGAACAACCCCGGTAGTTAGCCGGGTGGCCCTCTTTGCCGCATAAAACGCAGCTAGGAGGTACGGTACATAGGGTACGGTCCTTGGGACGGGGGCATTCGGAAGTGCTATGCTCTCCCAGGCACTTTACGCACCTGGGTGTAGCATGGCAATTCCGCTGTGAGTGGCCGTATAACTGGCACCTGTGGCATTGTCCGACAATGCCACTCTTTATTGGTTTTTCAATTTCGAACCCTGTGAGATGACACAGGGAACGAATTTGGAAAATCGGATGGTAGCCCTCTACGGGCGGACAGATAACGAGGACCATGTCGTAGAAGTCACCGCCTCTGGAGCGGTGCATACGATGGACCTCGTCAACCGGGACGTTCTGCGACTGAAGGTCGGCGAGAATTTCAGAGGGGAGGATTTCCCTAGGGATGCGTTTTATGACAACGCGAACTTGTTTCTCTTCTGGGAGAGAGTAGGTGTGGTATGACACACCTCTCGCTCTCAGTAGACGGGTTAGTTCCATAGTCGCGCGACGTAGGGACTAGAACTTTTATACCCTGCTGGGTATTTCGGGCGCTGGTGAAGCTGATCTTTTGATCAGCGCACCATTTTGAGATGTCCGTCCACTTCCCCTTGTCCTGTACGAACAGGGGGGGTGGAGGGGGAATCTTTTTCGCGGGGGGCGCGGGGCAATCCATCGCGGTGTATGATGCGGTCGGGGCGGCGGGGGACGCGGGGGGATCCTTTGCGGAGGATGACGCGGTACGGGGGGCGAGGGGCGCGGGGGAGGCCTTCGCGGAGGACGTAAACGAGATCGGTGGGGCGGTGGAGGGGGAGGGGGAAGCTACGGTAGCGCAAGTCGCGACGGTAGCACGCTGTTTAACCACAGCTGGTTTGATGGTGACGGTGGATGAAGAGGAGTCTGAGTCCTCTATTGCGGCGACCTTACTGGCCTGCGCAGAGGTCTGCTTCCTGTTCTTCCTCTTTCTTCCCTTTCCTTGGACGGCTATGAAGCCGTCGTCGGAGGGGGAGGAAGAGGTAGAGGAAGCAGCGGACTTTAGCTCGTCTTCCTCCTCCGAGCCAGAGGGGTAGGAGGGTTGCTTTGAAGAAGCAGCGGGGGCGTCGGTGTCCATTGGCTCCAACGAGGGGGAGGGGAAGGGGGGTCTGGGCGACTCTACAGTCGGAGGGGTGTCAAGAGCATCGCTGAAAGTAGCGACGCTGACATCTTGGTGGGGGTTTTCGCCCCTTGAGATGCTCAAGAGGTTGGAGAGCTGATCCCTATATTTCCCGCGGAGGGAAGGCTCTGACTCGAGTATATATTCGAGAAAGAGAGTTAATTGTTTCGAGAGAAGCTCGAGGTCTACCACTTTGGTAGCCATAGTGGCGGGGGGGGAGGGAATAGCCTAACTATGCCTGTCTCCCCGGTGGGAATGCCGGGGATGTTTACAATCCCTCCCTGTCGGGTAAGACAGGGAGGATGAGTGCCTATCGGTGAGCCCTAAGCTTGATTTGGCCCGTTGCCTATCTTAATGTGCAACGGGGTCCTATCCAGTCTAGTGTGAAGGGTATGAAGATACCCGACCACGCTAGGTGTGTTGCTGTGGAGGCAAAACTGTCACCACGTGTTGACTAGGAGATCCCCCAAGGCCAAACACTGGGACCCGGCCAATTCACTGCCTTACCCTGAAGGGGATCGGCGGGTGTGTTGGGTCAACACCCCACTCGGCTTCGTTGGCACCGTATGGTATCCACCGAGTGACCACGAAACTGTGGTTTTGCCCGGAAGGGGCCTAGTGAATTTACAGACGAGAATCTCTTGTTAGAGAAATAAGATAGCCTTGAAAAAGGCCTTTTCTGTGGATCCATGCCCGATCGATAAACGATCGGAGATCGGATGTAGTCGAGCGACTACGAAAATCGTTACGAAATGCAACGAATATATGACTCAGAGCAATGAGTCATGAACGGGAGAGCGCACAAGCACACAACCGTCCGTGACCGGTGCCGAGCGTCAAGTGCGAATAACTTGCATGTGTGGTGCAAACTATAAATATAAGTTGGTTTTAAATAAATAAATTAAATTTTCAACTTTTCTAGACCATTACTCTAAAGTCTTAACCCTGTTTACATTCATTCGAGCTATTATGCAATTTGATTACACATTATACAGACAAAACACAATTGTTTAGTCTACCTGTAAGGCCAACTGTGTCTATTTAAAGGTTTTATTCTTGGCCTTGTCATAACATAGATATCATAACATCACGCTTGATTCCCCAAAGGGTTAGATAGAGGTGTACTACTTCACCCACATTTTTCACGTTATGTCTAAGTCCCATGTAGTAAGGGGCGAGCCTATTGCCAGCAACCCACAAATCCAGACTCCAGGCTGCTATTGAGAAATTCCAGAAGGAGAAACCTAATAACACTTTGCCCAACCTGGAAATCGAACCCAGGACCTCATGCTAAGCATTAGCGCTTTGCGACCACTAGACCAACGAGGCAGTAGTGCATAAACTGCGTTCGCAGTTTATTTGCCAAACATGTAAACAAAACACGAGTTTTAAGAAAAACAACTGTTAACGCCTAGACATAAGGTTCCGTTTGCGCTACAACTTCATAATTTTTATGACTTTTTCAACAGTACTAGTCAGTCTAAAATCATGTTTGTTTAAGTGGAAATAACATCAATTGGAAACAAGGTTATAAATAGACCTTAGTCCTTTTGTTCTTAATTTATTTACTTCTAACATTGGATTTTACATAAAATTACCGTTCCTATTAGGCTAATTAAACACAAAAATTTGCTGTTACCGGTATACTGTCAAACCACTACAATTAGCCAATATAAATAACAAGCCAGTCGAATCAATTCAGACCTGCACCCTAATTAACACTTTCAATCACAATAAAGGAAAATAATGAATGTTAGGGTTCCGCAGTAAACAAGGAACCCTTATAGTTTCGTCATGTCCGTCTGTCTGTCTGTCTGACTGTCTGTCTGTCTGTCTGTCTGTCTGTCCGCGGTCTAGCTCCGAGACCCTTAGTACTAGAAAGTTGTAATTTGACATAGGTATACATATTAATTACGCCGACAAAGTGGTAAAACAAAATTATGAAAAACAATTTTTTTTAGGGTACCTCTCATATACGTAAAACGGTAATGTTTATTTTTTTATTTTTTTACCCCATGGTGAGGGATATCATTGGAAAGGTCCTTCAAAAATATTGTGAGTTTGTAAAAATCATTTTTGGATTCAGAGATTCGTTTGCGAAATATTAAGCTTTAAAGTGCTAATTTTTGTTAGAGTCAAGTGTCCCCCCCCCCCCCCTGCCGGCTAAATGGTTAATTTTGGGTGTGTGAAAAAAATCACAACAGTAGCTGATATAACGAAATTAAAAGGAAAACTATCACAGCTAAGTAGGCTCTACAGGTTAACGAGTAATAATCGACCAACTTAACTTTGCAGTTGCAAAAACATGTTTTCCCATACATTCCGTATGGGAGAACATATTTTTCAACTACAAAGTTAAGTTTGTTTTTGGGATAAATTCATCCCAAATACGGAACCCTTCATTGTGCGTGGTCCGACACGCACTTGGCCGGTTTTTGTTGAACTGTCAAAATGGCACATATTTGACTAGTTACCTGCTACAGATTATAAAGGGGTTAAGTCACTTTAGCTCGTACAGAAATACACTCCACTTTCCTCATTAATCACAGACTCAAAACACTTTTTAATACTAGAAAACTAGAACGTTTTAAATAAAATTACATTACAAAACCACAACAATAATCCGACGCACTCATATTTTAGAACAACAAGACAGTCCACCCACGTAATGGGCGAGCGGTTTATGCTTATTGCGCAGGTACCAAACGAGGCATGGAGATATTGCTAGTGCTACTGTACCTTTATTAAATAACAAATTAACGTGGACACTTTTCAGTTTGATTTCATTGGGTGCTAGTTTTGGGTATAGCATGTGAGTTTATCCTGTACTATAAACCTCTCGTATGTCGTGATTACAGAAACAATTAAAAAACTATTGTGTCTCGCGTGGATCCACGTTGGTTAAACGAGCATTATTTATAATATATATCTAAAATACAATAGACGTGGATATATTTAGTAACCTGTTCCGCTTAGCTATTTCTAAAGAGCCATAAAAACTCCTGAAATAAATCGACACGTGTTTCACCTCTCAGTCTGCACTCAGCGCTCGGTGTGGCAACACGCCGTGTTCGAGTTCGCAACAAGTCCATCGTCATCCTGAGGATGCCTCGTTGAGAGGTGAAACACGTGTCGATTTATTTCAGGAGTTTTTATGGCTCTTTAGGTATAGCTAAGCGGAACAGGTTACTAAATATATCCACGTCTATTGTATATTATAATGGATTTCCGCAAGGTCACGCCTGCATCAATTAACTAATATATATCTAATTGTAATAACGTATTCGAAAACGGCTCTAAAGATTTCGATGAAAATTGTAGTATAGGGATTTACGCGGGCGAAAAATGGATCTAGCTAGGTCTCATATATGGCAACTTATTGCACTTGTCGCAAAATATTAAACTAAAATGCTATAGGATACGTGTATTTGCGATACAAAATATGTTCGAATTTACGTAACGTTTACGTGGCGCGTTCGTGCGTCCTTTGAGTCCTTTGCACTGACATCGCGTTGATGCCGCGTTGGTTCTCGCTTAGACGCCGCTTCGGCGCTGACAAGGCCACACAGATATCACGTAGAGACCTCGTAGATGCTGCGTAAATGCGTACTATGTGCTAAACGTGTATTGAACAACATGGTCATGTTGTGCGGCTACGTTGTGCATTTATTTATCTGACAAACTCTATAAATGCGTAGTAAGTTCGTACTTATAACTACAATAATGATATCTAAATATTTGGAGCTGTCAATCTACGTCTAATTAATACTTTCAAACCCAGTCTTTATTTTGTTTTTACATATAAACCAGCTATTAGAAACCTTTAACATAATTTCCAACAAGAATATCCAGTATCCCATAAAAAATATTCAAATTCATGTCCCCATTAATTCATTATATCGCTGACAAAATACGTTGTCATGTTACATATTAAAAAAAAACCTCAGGCGTCTCCGTTACGAAGCAAAATGATTGATTGCGATACATGGGCGATTCTCATCCCTGTGTAGTGAGAGCCTTTATGCTAAAGGGATTGGAGTGTGTAATCGAGATTTTTTCATCAAATAAACTCGATATTGCGGTATTAAAATATTGTTAAAGTAAAACTTTTATTACATCGTCTCAAACTTTTTCGTCTGTGTGTTGCATGTCGTGTGACGGTCGGCCGCGGAGTAGGGATAAAGTGAAAGGCGCTCGTCAGAGCAGCCAAGGCCAATATGGCGGCGCCTATAGTTCGCTTAAAAGTTTCACTTTTACCGTGGTTTCATAAAACCACACAATCCTTTTGTTGTTTTAACCGCCTCTGTGGCGTAGTTGTTAGACCCAGAGGTCCCGGGCTCACCAGTGGGGGCAAAATTTTCTGCTCTGTTTGGTTGGTGGTAGGGCTTGTTCTGAGTCCGCCTGGCTAGCTACCACCATCTTATCTAATTCTGTTACCATAACAACAATGTTAACAACATTGTTGTGTTTCGGCAGTTAGAGGTATGATAGCCAGTTCCTCTGTGGTTGAGGATTCTGGGTGAAGCTCGCTTCCTCCTTTGGCCTGATCATCACTTATCATCAAGTGAGATACAAGCGAAGAGCTTCCTCGTTGTGGTTAAAAATATATAAAAAAACAGTGGCATTCCGGAAGTGCCGACAGAAGTGGAAACTTGAAAAATAATTGGCACCGTAGTAATCAACGCGTTGATGTCTTTTTAAGGTTCAAAAGCTGGTGTTGTCACAGTGTCGCGAAATCAATGGTTTAGTCCCATCTCGAAAATGCCCAATGCGCCTAAAGAAGTTTTCACTTCAAAAATTTGTATTATAAACTAAATCTTTGGTGTAGTGGTCACAAGTACATCTGTTGAGCATGATATGTTAGTTATCATGTAGCAGTAGCAGACAAGACTCGGAATTTGTACCCGGTTAACGGCGATAGGCTCGCGGGGTATTACGTAGGATAACAAGAATTTTAACAATAAGGAGAGATGTCCGATTATTTTTTTATTATATAGAAATTTGCGAATTAGTCCCACAAGATGGACCGATGACCTTTTGAAAGCCGCAGGAATCTGCTAGATGCAGGAAGCACAGAACCGGTCGAAGTGGCGGTGCTTGGGGGAGGCCCATGTCCAGCAGTGGACATAAAGACGATTATCATCATCGTTGTGGTCATGATGATGATGATGTGTGATTTATTAAAAATCAGCAGGCTTACCAATAGAAATACGGAAGTCAAGAGCATAATGCCGTATCTTAAACAAAAGGAATTTAAAGGTGACATGGTGAACACGAGATCGCGTATTTGCACGCCTATCACTTTTGGTTAAGACGCGGGGTAATGAAAACTAGTGTCTTATTAGGTCGTGGGCACATACAAATTTTTATAAGAATTTTCTCCGATTTCAAAATCCGTCAAAAAACCGCATAATTACTCGTTGAAAACTATTTTAGAAAATAATTCCAATATACTTCTCCGTGCCCACACATAATCCTAACTAATATCATAAATGCGAAAGTGAGTTTGTTTGTTACGCTTTCACGCTAAAACGGCTGAACAGATTTTAATGAAATTTGGCATATGGGTAGACCATAATTTAGGTTAGGACATAGAATATTTTTTATCCCAATATTTCTACAGGATCGAGACTTATGCGGGTGAAACCGGGGGGTGCAGCGAGTATTCTTATAGAAACGATGAGATATTTCACGTTTCGTTTGCTCAGCAAGTGGTTAAGCTTAACAAACCAATTACTGTGGGTTTCTTGACCGCTCGGTCACCCAACATAATATACCTAGGCATTAACAGTATTTTCTTTGCAATATGTTTTTCAGGGTTGCGTTCCTCAAAATGAAAAAAAAGCGGCCAAGTGCGAGTCGTACTCGCCCATGAAGGGTTCCGTAGCAAGTAACGATAAGTTTACGATTTATGACGTATTAAAAAAAAACTACTTGCTAGATCTCGTTCAAACCAATTTTCGGTGGAAGTTTACATAGTAACGTACATCATATATTTTTTTAAGTTTTATCATTCTCTTATTTTAGAAGTTACAGGGGGGGGGACACACATTTTACCACTTTGGAAGTGTCTCTCGCACAAACTATTTAGTTTAGAAAAAAATGATATTAGAAACCTCAATATCATTTTTGAAGACCTATCCATAGATACCCCACACGTATGGGATTGATGAAAAAAATTTTTTTGAGTTTCAGTTCTAAGTATGGGGAACTCCAAAATTATTTGTTTTTTTTCTATTTTTGTGTGAAAATCTTAATGCGGTTTACAGAATACATCTACTTACCAAGTTTCAACAGCATAGCTCTTATAGTTTCGGAAAAAAGTGGCTGTGACATACGGACGGACAGACAGACAGACAGACATGACGAATCTATAAGGGTTCCGTTTTTTAACGGAACCCTAAAAATTAACCCTTGTGGGATCACTTCGTTGTCCGTCCGTCAGTCAACCAAGACCCATTTTCTTAGGAACGCGTGGAGGTATCGAGTTGAATATCAAATAGTATATCTATTTAATGTTCCCTTGGAGCTCTAAAATAATCCAACGCAATAAAAAATCTGGCCATTTATGTTACATATTTTGAATCTCGCAAATAAATCAATACCTATTATAATAATCTACTATAATAATCTACAGGGTATTTCCCGTTGACCTAGAATCATGAAATTTTGCAGGAAACTCAGCAAAAGTGAAGGAAAATGTGCGAAAATTTATAATTTGTAGTTTTATCAAATAAAAAAAAGGATTGTGTGGTTTTATGAAACCACGGTAAAAGTGAAACTTCTATAGACGCCGCCATATTGGCCTTGGCTGCTCTGACGAGCGCCTTTCACTTTATCCCTACTCCGCGGCCGACCGTCACGCGACATGCAACACACAGACGAAAAAGTTTGAGACGATGTAATAAAAGTTTCACTTTAAAATGTTTTTTGCGTTTACAAACTTACATTTACAGTTGGAAAATTGACCGTGACGTATACCGATGAATGGGAGAACGTGTTTCTCAACTACTCAGTTACGTTTGTTCTTGGCATAAATTCATCCCAACTATGGAACCTTTTTTTTTTATGGGAAATTATCAAATAACTTCTCCCGCTCTGGGCGTAGCGGGAGGGCGTGTTAGACTCTTACTGACTAAAACCTACCCGTATTTCTTCGGTTGCCATGTTTCCGGTGGCCACGATCTCCCTTTCGGACTTCTTCGCAACCCCGGCAGGCATCGGCTCTAGCGGACCCCGTCAATTCTGTAATTGTGCGTGGTCCGACACGCACTTGCTGGTTTTTTTTAATGTATGAGGTTAATCTGGTTAATATGTGTTTAGGGACCCAGGATTAGTTACGATGGAGAATATTTTTTTTCGAAAATTGCTGTCACGCTTTTGCGAATATTCAGGGGAAAAATATCAAAATTATCTTCGTGTGATAAATATTATTATGGAGGTATTACACGATGTATTGCACCATCCGTTGTCACTCAGGAGCCATGACGAATGATCTTTTCCTGTGTTCAATGTTACCTTTGGACATTGACTCAGCACTCGGCCCGGCTCACGCGCGGCCCAGTTAAAATAATGATTTGGTTGCATCTCACACGCATAGAACACAAAGAATTTATGTAATAGTGTGTGTTAAGTAATTGTAGTATATAAGCTGTAAAATATTGTCAATAAATCAGATTTAAATTTTATATTCTTGTATCATAACCCCACACTGTTTCCAAGATACCTTTAGCCATCTCTGCTCAGTCTCGTGTGTCTACGGGACTGTCACTGAGTGTACCCTTCCTGAACCTGGAAATCCTGTCAACTATCCGTCTGTAACCTTAGGTCGCATGGTACAGACATCCTGAACTTATTTATATATTTATCTATCACATACTAGTATATGATAGGTTAGGGCTGTAGAGCTTATAGGGCTTGGAGTTGTAGGGACTGTTAGGCTTGTAGGTTCTTAGTAACTTCCTTTAACTTATCATATATTTTCATGTTTTGTCACATTTTTAACAGTACAGTCTTACGTAACGTTTGTTAAGGGTGGATGTACACCTGTATTTTCAACGAAAATAAAATGTTTTTCTGACTGCGCACCGCCTGAAAACTACTGCACTAATAATATACCGGCCAAATTCAATCTATTCCACTGCAATGCAAGAGCAGTGATGGACCAGTGGCCAACGGCCGCGACTTACTCTCAGCGCTGAGCCTAGCATTGAAAATCTAACAGTGCACTTTTATTTAGGGATTCATTTAAGAAGCCTGCGAACACGGCTCGTAACTACAAATCGAGATGTTTGCAAAATTCAATTCGAAGCACGTTGCGCTAGTGTGAGTGCCTGTCGGAGTTATATACACCTATAGTGAACAATACTACAACGCACACATTGACAATTATTGCTTGACGCGATAGCTTTCGAAAATTTATGATAAATTTGGATGTGTTCCGTAATACAAAAAATTATGAATGAAAACTTAATATTTTTCCATTTTTTTTCGAAAATTTGTAACTTTATAATATAAGCTATGCTTTTTCAAAAACAATATTATAAATATTGTTGTTTATAATACAGAAAAAAATAATATGAAGACATATCATTTACGCTCAAAATGTGCGAAATTAAATTCATTTTTTTTTCTTAATTTTAGAAAAGTTTTTGGAAAAAAATATGTAAGAGCCTAGATAACCACTGTTTAAATACGTATAACAACATAATACGGTGGAAATATGGCCAAATTGCAAATGATTTAGGTATTACGTTTGTATGGACAATTCATGCGTCGCCGTGTTCGTGTCACTTAGTGAAGGTGGAAACGGGCATTCAGACATACTTTTCCTAACTAGAATAAAACCTTCTTCCAAAATTCAGTAATAAATTCATTCAACATCTCAATTTTAGATTGAAGTGAATATAATTACTTCTCCTTTGATAGTTCCATTGATGTCTCTAGAGATATGCTTTGAATAAGATCCTGATTAAGACCTCAACAACCAGCGTCCTAATTAAATATCCTCTCAATACCGAAATACTGAAAGTTAATTAAATTATGCTAATTAATATTTAGTTTTGATGTTAACAAGGATTTTAGCTTGAGTTTTCCTGATTGTTTTTAGTGGAGTTAATATTATTTTTATTTATTATCTACAACGGGGAATCTCTTGGCCTGCATCTTACCTGATGGTAAGTGTTGATCAGGCCGAAGGTGTAAGCTATCTTACCTCTAACTGCCGAAACACAACAATGCTGTTAACATTGTTGTTATAGCGACAGACTTAGACAAGATGGTGGTAGCTAGCCAGGCGGACTTAGAACAAGCCCTACCATCAACCACACTGAACATAAAATTTTGCCCCCCTCTGCGAATCGAACTTGGGACCTCTGGGTCCGAGACATGTGGTATAACCACTAGACCATAGAACCGGTTCAGTGTTATCATGCGAAAGGAAATACTTAATGTTTTATTAAGACTTTATGAAAATGGGTTAAGGTAATTGATAAAATGTTGACAATGCTAAACAACTAAAATAAAATATTCGAAGATATTGTCTTAAGGCGCAACTAGCCGATACTTTTTCCTTAAAAATTTCGGGGGGGTTTTACTCCACTGTTACACATTGTACATCCAAAGTAAAACATGAAATCGTTTTGTCTTATTATTAATTTTGACTGTACAGAAGCAGAATAGTAAAAAAATAGCAATTAAAAAGTTATGAGCCAACAAAGATTCGTTTTTCCTGCTAATTTTAACGCAACTTTGGGAGTAAATGAGTAATAAAAGAAGTATAAAATCTCCAAAACAAAGCTCATTCCGACAAAGCTCAATTATCGAAGATTATAATAAACTTTATTCGTAATTGATTTATGCAGCAGTTTTTTCATAAAACTCCATCTTCCAAAGGACTTTTCGTAATTTTTTACGCGCTCGTTTTACTAAAATCGTTCTGAACTGTTTTTGTGTGCATGCGAACTAGAGTTTGTGCATGTAGACCAGCGTCTAACTGCTCATCACTGATACTATCTCTGTCAGACACGATGCCAGGTGAGATAGCGTGCTTTTTGACCAAGCCCACCAATGAGTTCGAGCCCGCGACTAGTTCAACCTTAAGGATAAATGTTGGTAGTACCAAAGTCTAAGTTGGCAGTTTAAATGTTTCCTTAGGATAAAAATAATAGAAAACCAAAAAACCTTAAAAAATATATTTGAAAAGCGTACTGTATTCATTTTTAATTAACCAAAATACAGCAAGGAGCATCTTTTGGGCAGTCGGTAGCACGTTTCTCTGGATTGTTGCAACCTTCTATGCACTCTCCACCACGCTTGTTGCATCTCGTCTCTTTCACAGATACTGTAAAATTAAGAAAAAGAAAAACTATGATTATATGATAAATGATAATATAATTATGATTACTATGATCTATGTCCTTGAAAATCAACATTTAGCAGTAGGCACTGCCTTAATAGAGCGCGATTGACGCGATTTACAAGTCGTGCCATTAAAATTGAGACCTAATCGCGCCTCCCGCCGCCGCGCTCTTTCCGCCACCCCGATGACGCCCCAGCGATGACCTCATACCGCTAAAGAGATCCATAAATCGACTATTGAGCAAGTCAAACCATGTGGTGCGTCAAGTATCAACTTTAATACGAGTTGTAAAGACTAGACAAAACTTGTAGAAAATGTCAAAAAGATGCACAAAATTGCAAACAATACAATGTTTGCAACAATACACGACATGTTTAAGTATATATCACAACTTGTATATTAGTGTAAACGTGAGGTAGGCTACCGGGTTTACTTAAATGAACCGACGAACCGACTTCAAAAAAGGAGGAGATCCTATCTTCGTCTGTATATATTTTTCTTGTATATTCATCGATTTCTTCGCGATTACTGGGCTGATTATTGTGTTTGTTTAGTTTGGTAAATGAAGCTTGCGTGGTGGTCCCATATTGTATTAACTTTGTATGGGTAGTTTTTGAAATACCTTTTATAATACTTATTTTTCCACTTGGTGTACCTATGTATGTTGATGATGTTATAATAACTTCCTGTCACTAATATTTACATAGTGGTATACGAATTTGTTTGGGGTAGAGGGTAGGTACCGCAACAGGAAAAAAAATTAAACTTAAAAAAAAGACAACCGTGTCTGTTGGAAGTCGTTTTTTTTTTTTTGTAAAAATGTTTTTGTATCAATCAACTCTGACTATACACAGTATAAGAGATATTGACGTGTAAACTGTTACCATGAATTCAGCACATGATTCAAGACCCCCGCTTCGATGTCTTAAGGGACATCAACGCGCTCTCGAAAACCTCAGTGTTAACTGCTATACAGGGTTCAAGGCTGCGTTTCCACCGGAGATGTGCGAGGATGCGTAATGAGGGATGTGTTTGTTAAGAACCAATAGAATCTCTTAATTTACCTAGCCTTGCTCAGCGCAGCTCCGGAGGAAACGTCTTAGCGGTGCGATGTTTTTGTACGTACAAAACAAGCGAGGAATAGATGCGTGGGATGTGTGCGAGGGATATGTGCGAGAGATGTGTGCGAGGGATGTGTGCGAGGGATGTGTATTAGGCTGCATTTCCACCAGAGATGTGCGAGGTAGCTGAGCGGTGTGAGGATGCGTAGCGACGCTGTGAAACGTTGCGTAGATGAGCGCTGCGAAGATGTGTAGCGGGCTCTTTTCAGAAACGATTTCTCACAGTTCGCGTCCACATCTCTCGCAGTCGCACACATCCTTCACACCCATCCCTCGCTTGTTTTGTACGTACAAAAACCTCACACCGCTAAGCCGTTTCCACCGAAGCTGCGCTGAGTGAAGCTAGGTAAATGAAGCGATTCTATTGGTTCTTAACAAACACATCCCTCGCTATGTATCCTTGTACATCTCTGGTGGAAACGCAGCCTCAGGGATGGACGCGATGGAGAAATCGAATCCGAAAAGAGCCCGCTACACATTCTCGCAGCGCTCATCTGCGCACCGTTTCACAGCATCGCTACGAATCCTCGCACCACTCAGCTACCTTGCAGATCTCTAGTGGAAACGCAGCTTAAGTTCCCTCTTTAGCAGTCTACTCTGTGGTTTTCAGTTATTACACCTTTTAATATCGTAACATCACTTTACTTACTTCCATAACAGCATTCTACTCCCCTACTTCGCTGAGCAGGACATAATCCTCTTTCTTCTATATCCGTTGGGCAATCAGCTGCAATCGTGCATATGCCTCCTTTCGATAAGCACGGGGATTCATTCTTAATGGAGTCTATGACCCTTACTGAAAAGATAAAAATTTATTAGTTAGTTTCTATACTTATGAGAGATAACAACCCGCCCGCGGCTTTGCCCGCATGTTATGTCGATAAAAATTAGTCGATGTCCTTTCTAAGGGTTCACCGTACCAAATTTCAACAAAATCGGTTAAGCCGTTTAGCCGTAAAAGCGTAACAAACAAACATACAAAAATTAAAATCTTTTTTAATATGTTTAGAATAGAAACCAATTTTTTTTTATAAATATGTCTTGCGTTTTGTGAAATAAAACAATACGAAAATACAACAGACTAAGAATTTGGAAACGTTAATGCAACCGAACCAAGTTCAAATATTTATGAAGCATGCTGACGCGATGAAAAAAATGTTCGAGTTCGATCCGTATTATTGACGTTAACTTACTCGAAACGCTACAAATGACAGACATATTTAATAAAATGTGGTTCACATTACTATGTAGTAGTTTATTTACTTCATATCCTAAATTATTTTGACATCCAAAGAAGTTCTTGTTAAACAAAAATTTTTGTAAAAGCAACAAAAACAAAGTTATACTCACAATCTTTATTATAATTATTATTATAAGCCTTTACAACTCCTAGTACACACAGGACAACGACTAACTTGTTGCTATACATGATAAAACTGATATCTATATGCACGACCGCACTCGCGCTAATACCGACACAGAATGAGCCATCGGTATTCCAACCATTTTGTTTTAATAACATTCGCTCGTTAATTATTTACGTACGTATTAGTTTCCTTAATTACTTTATTTATCTTTCATTTAATTGGTATTTTAGTGACTCTATATTCTTCCTGGTTTTTCTTTTCATTTACCGACACTTTTTTTTTAATATTTTAAAAAATCACATCTTCTATTGCATTTTTATTAACCGAGTTCTAAAAAAAGGAGGAAGTTTTCGATTTGTCTGTATATTATTTTTTGTAAGTTTTCGATATTTTCCTCAATTGTGGACCGTTTGTCAAATTATTTTTTCATTTGGTAGAAAACACTTCCACGGTGGTCCCATATTAATCTTATTAATTTTGCTTGGGTAGTTTTTGTGTTAGCTTCAATAATATGTATTATTTCTACTTAGTGCATGTTGATGATATTCTATTAACTTTCTGCCACTGTTATTTACATAGCAAGTAGTGGTATACTAATTTATACATTATTTTTTATAATTTACACAACAAAAAAGTGAAAATGCAAAAATTACATTAAAAACCGACTTCCAAAAAAACACTACGAAACGAAAAATTACTTTAATTTTGGAAGTCTTTGGTTTTGTGTTTACATTTTTCACCGCTGACTTCCGAAATTAAAGTACCTAATGTTTTATTTTGTATTCTTTTTTTTTTGGAAGTCGGATGTTAGTTCAAAAGATTTTTTGTATGAAGACTCATCCATCATCTTTCATACTGCCACGTAAAGATGCCTATTGTTGGACATAGGCCTTCCCACAAGCATTATCACAACGACCAGTTCTGCGTTTTCTGCCTTCGGTAAAACAGCCGCACGGTTTGATCCATCAGGTTAAGCTACGCTTGCCGTGGTTGGTCCGTGGATGGGTGACCATCTTTACATACCGAGACTCCTGCGTGCCTCGGAAAGCACGTTAAGCCGTTGGTCCCGGCTGTCATTCGTGGATCTTTGATAGTCGTTACGGGTCGTCAGAAGCCCGAAAGTCTGACAACCAGTATTACCCAGTTACTGGGCTGTGAAGGCTAGATAGGCTCCATGTAAAATACTGGTATCCAGTTACATCGGTTAGACTGAAAGCCGACCCTAATATAGTTGGGAAAAGGCTAGGCAGATTTATTGCTACATCTTCTAGTTCGTCGTTACCACTTCAGAACATTTCAGCTCTATCAGCAATCCCTTCTACAAGCAATTCACCAATATTTGCATTATGTATCAAATAGTGCAGTTTATTATTATCTTTATCCGTTTCAATTTTAGTTAATACTTTAGTTAATAGCTTTTGACCATGGCTTCGCTCGCGTAGAGGGCGGAAACCACTCACGGAAACGTTCTACCGTAACACGCAGGCCAGACATCTACAAGTCATTTTCATATTTCGTTACACAAAACCCTAATAATTATACACATCAACATTCCTCGTAAATCATTCCGTCCATTTTTGAAAACCGTATGAAAATCCATTCGGTAGTTTTTAAGTTTATCGCGCTCAGACAGACAGACGCGACGGGGGGAATTTGTTTTAAAATATGTAGTGATAAGCAAATATGAGACCAGCCTTTTCCATATTTTATGTAGCAAGTTCAAATTGCGTAAAAGTATTTGAATGTGCTGTAAGTAAGTAATAGCGCTGCGGTGGACGGTTTAGGATCGTGATAATTGTCGTTTAATGACATTTGGTCAAGTAATTTTATCTATACTCCGTTTGAAATAAGATTAGATATTTAACTAAACCTTTTTACAGTCCGTTCAACCGATTTTGACTTCTATTGCGATGGCGGCATGACAAATGACAGCTGCAGTAAACAGTTGGTTTGTAACCACTTTTTTTGCTTTTAATGCCATCCTTATGCCTACGGTATAGAAGTCAAAATCGGTTGAACGGACTGTAAAAAAGGTTTGTTTAAATGTATAATCTTATTTCAAACGGAGTATAGTACACGAGGATATTACCCGTTGTCGTGTCGCATGTTATTTACTTACTTAATTTTATATGCATAAACTTAACAGTAGGTAGTACAGTGAAAAGTAAACCATAAAACTGGTTGGTAATTAGGTTAAGTCTGTATAATTTTGTCTCTGAAATTACATTTTAAGTAAAACGTCTCAACACCTATGTAAATGATTTTCATTGAAATATTTTTATAGGAAGACAACGTGTTATCATTTTATTTGCTTTACCTAAGTATAGCCTCAATAAAGTTGAGGCTATAGTTGTTTTGACAAAATTATTTCCTTTGTTTTGCAACAATCATGTCCTGTTCTAGAGTTCAATTAAGTATAAATATAATTGTCTTCCTTAATTTAATTAACTACTTACCTAGTATATAATTATAGTTCATTGTGTAATCCTATTATCCTGTTTGTCAGGATGGATGGATGGATGTCTGTTACTCTTTCACGCAAAAACTATTCAATAGATTTGGATGAAGTTTGGCACACATATAGCATAAAACCTGGATTAACACATAGGATATTTTTTATCCCGATATTTCCACAGGATCGAGACTTATGCGGGTGAAACTGCGGGGTGATGCTGGTTATTGTATATAGGTAAGCGATTTATTGTTAACTAGCTGCGCCCCGCAGTTTCACCCGCATAAGTCTCGATCCCGTGGAAAAAAAAAATAGTATCCTATGTTCTTTTCCAGGGCATCATCTATATGTATATGTGCCAAATTTCATTCAAATCCGTTCAGCCGTTTTAGCGTGAAGGCGTAACAAACAAACTTACTTTCGCATTTATAATATTAAGGATAATAAAGTTTTTAAATGCTGTGAATGTGCGTGTAAGCGCAAGAGTTCTCGGTACCGTCCGAGACAATGGCGAAGTCGGAAGTGTCAATGTGCTGACGCTACTTCTCTTCACGCACACATTCACAGCGTGTTTTTACACTTGGTTACCACAAGTAAAGCGCGCGTCGCTTTGTGAGTTAAAAATACTGTCATAGAATGATGGTGGATCATTAACATGATGACAATAACTTCGAATGAGAAAATTTTGCCTTGCACTGGACGGTACCAAAAGTATACCTAAAACATGTTCAGTATAGCAATGATAGCCTAGTGGTGTGACCGTCGCCGTCGGACTGTCAAGTCATAGATCTCGAGTTCGAACCCAAGGCACGCCTCTGACTTTTTGGATTCATGTGCGTATTGTATAATTATCACTTGCTTCAAAAACGGTGACGGAAAACATCGTGAGGAAACCGGCATGCCTGAGAGATATTTCTTGACGGCTTGTGAAGCCAAATCAGAGGCCTATGGGCGGCTTTAAAACTCTGACACCAGTTTAGTCACTAACCACATGAAAATAAGAAGAAGATTGTTCAATATGTTTGAGAAAACAACTGCACTATTTGTCGGATCCGGTCCGTACGGACACGAAACGAATCGCAAGCGCGCCACTGGCGATATCAAGAGTGATATACCTACACCAAAAAAGACGCGCTTCTACAGAGTCGTGATATTTTAAGGCTACGGCGAGGAGGGCATTGAGCCTCTGGTTGCATTGGAGTCAAGACGTCGCGGAACTGTTCTCGATTCGTGGTGCTCAGTTATGGTGTTAGTTGTAATTTGTGATCATTTTGTTAATTGGTAATTTTAATAAACGCCGTCGCACCCAGTGTGTGTATAATTTAGCTAGTGTGATTCATTTGATAGTAAATTATAATGTGATCTGAACTGCAAACGGTTTTTCTATTGCGCATTAACAAACACTACCCACACTATGCCCACAGTAGTTAAAATATCGCTGATAATAACGAAAGTCACATACCCGTCTCCAACATATATTTATATGGCCATTTACAAGCTGCCAAAATAATCAGCCAAACCAAAACACCGTTAATCTCTTTTAGATAAAGTGGAAATTTATTCGTTGGTAAGAAAATAACTATCGTCTTTACTGTCTTATTGTGTCTACATTAGCCGTAACTCACTGCGGGCCCAATTTGGTCCATTAACAACAGATAATGGTCGGGAAAAGGCCTAATAGGCTGATCGAGCGATAGGCCAGTAGAGAAGTTAAAAAAGATTTAATGTATTTTGACGACATTACTGTAAACCAAAAGTAATGTATATAAATATTGATGAATGGAGAGGGAGAGGAAGACCAAAGAAAAGATGGATGAATAAGGATGATAACTGGGTAAAAAAAAAACAGTGGCAAAAAAATTGGCAACGCGTTGATGTTTTTTTAATGGTCAAAAGCTGGTGTCGTAACAGTGACGTGAAATAAATGGTTGATCAAAAAAGAAATTAGATTTAATTTAAATTAAAAATAATTGATTATTATTCATTTAATTTTAATTTGATTGAATTTTTTTAAATTAATCCTATCTGAAAAATGCCCAACGCGCCTAAATAAGTTTTCACAAAAAAAAAAAAAAACTATTTAGTCCGTCGCGTCAGTCAGATAAAAAAAAACGAGCATTCCTTACAGTAGTTGCTTAGGATGTGTAATATCTTGGCTGACAGTACCAATCTTCATCATTATCATCGTCAACCTCTCGGAAAATGGGTTGGTACCATCTGACGGCCAACTCTAGCACCGCGCGCGCTCATTGGTCAAATCAAATAGCATGTGCTTGCCCGGCTTCCTGTTACACACTTCCGTCCCTTTTCACGAAATCTCTCCCACAGATTGCAGGAAAGCGAGAGGAAAGATGTTTCACATCAAAATATTAGACACGTGTTTTTGCTTAATTTTATTTTATTGTTCTCTTCTTTTATGCACGTGTTTCTGTGACAAATAAACTTATTTTTCTTTCTTTCTTTCTTTCTTATCAAACACTATATCCTAGTTCCCAATATCATTATGTTCCGATTCTCAAAGACACAGGTTTTCCTTCATAGACAAGTGAATTTCCCCGTGATTTCCTTTAGCGTTCGAAATGGATAGATATTACGTTCCTGTTTCGAATGAAATACCTCGAGTTTTTCTGTTATTGGTTGAACAGGTTTCAATTAAATGGCAATGTGTTGTGTAGCTTCAACTACTGAAAATTGTGACGTAATTTTCAGTAGCATTGTAGAATTTCTGCAATGATCTTTTCCAATTACTACTACATGGTCCTCACATTCATGATCCGACCAAGATTATGTCTGCACTTTAAAAAGAGTTTGACCCCTGAGTTGGTAGGAAACAGACACAAACTGTACTGTATCGACAGACTGAACCAGTTGATAGGAAATGTAGACTCCATCTGGCTTATTTCTTTATATGACGTTGATTTCGATGAATTATGCGATTTACAGAATAAAAAAAAATTAATTTCAAAATTTAATTTAAAATTAAAATATTTTATTTCACATAAACCTACTTATGAATCGTTGGGTCGTTTCCTATGGAGAAGAGCCAGCAAGAAACTCCACGGTTACTCTTTTAAAAATAATTGGCTTTTACTATGATTTTATTTTCAAATTACAGTTTTGTTTTTTCATTTTACTTGTATGGCAATCGAAACTGAGTATAAAATAATATAGAGCTTTAAGTTTTTCCGAAAATAATATAGAGATTTAAGTTTTGATTGCCATATAAGTAAAATAAAAATATATTAAATCTTTCTCATTATAGGCAAACATAGGACGCCAGGCGAAATTAGGGCAGTTGACGGTACGTTTTGGCGCCAAAAATCCGCCAATTTGGTTTTAAATTTCAATATAGCTACCAGTGACACTCGCGTAATAAAGACGAATCTAACGTCATATTTATCATTTATCAAAATCGGTTCACCTGTTTAGTAGTTACGAGGAAACATATAGGGACGGACAAACATACATACTGGTCAAACACATAATCCTCCATTTTTGATTTCGTCGCAGTTGGGTGAAAACAGGCTCACGCGGCGGATGTCGTAGAAAACATTAAGTATCAATTAAATAAAAGTAGGACAAACCTTAGCTACCTTTACTACCAATTAATTAAAATGTAATTGATTCTTCACACAACACAAAATTCTAACAACTAGCCAGTGAATTTAATTAGTTAATGCTTTATTTCATAAAATACCTTTCATTGTAACCTAAAACCTGTAACCAGACAAAAAAAAACTGGCCTACTCTTTTGTTCCACACCGAAATATTTTTGATATTAAAGATGTGGTGACCAAAATTTAAAATAGAATACGCCTAGATGGTTTATTTATATAATTTATTGTACACCACAAAAATACATAACAAAAAGTAAATCAAGCACTACAAAATATACAATGGGCGGCCTTATCGCTTTCCGCGATCTCTTCCAGGCAACCTTAGAATGGACAGTGATTTGCCTGGACATAAAATGGGGTCTTTGGTGCAAATAATAAGTGTACAATATATACACATATACACATACAGATATATACATATCCTAAATAATAGATACATAGATATATACATATTCTAAATAACAGATACATACATACATATGTTGGAGACGGATAAAATGAATCACACTAGCTAAATTATATACACACTAGGTGCGACGGCGTTTATTAAAATCACCAATTAACACAATGATCACAAATTACAACTAATACAATAACTGAGCACCACGAATCGAGAACAGTTCCGCGACGTCTTGACTCCGATGCGACCAGAGGTTGAATGCCCTTCTCGCTGTGGCCTTAAAACATCACGACTCTGTAGAAGCGCGCCTTTTTTGGTGTCGATAGATCTCTCTTGATGTCGCTAGTGGCGCGCTTGCGATTCGTTTCGTGTCCGTACTAATGACCGGATCCGACACATATATACTAAATCTATACATATAATAAAATCGTAGCGAAGTCAAAACTGTACATTGAATATTTTTGAAAAAAAGTAATTGCTACGAGGTCTAGGATCGATTCTAATGCCGAAAATATTTTTTTTTGAATTTTTGTCTGTTTGTCTGTATGTATGTTCCAGCATGGCGCAAATTCTACCGGACAGATTCTGTTAAAATTTTGCATAGATATTCCCTGTGTGTCTGGTCAAACTATAGGATATAAACTATCACGCTATTTACTATGGGGGACGAGCAATATTACATTATGTTGTATTTTTATGTTCTAGCATGACACAAATTCTACCCGATAGATCCTGTTAAAATTTTGCATAGGTGTTCCCTATAAGTCTGGTCAAACTATAGAGTATAAACTATCACGCTATTTACTATGGGGGACGAGCAATATTATATTATGTTCGTATTTTTGGAAAAAAACGCGCCAAAATTTTAGGATATTGTAGATGGTTATCGATTTAACTTTTTAAATGATTATCATCACGCTATACCTTTATGGAACTAAGCAGTCAATCATGAAGTATATAGGAACGGCTATTTTAGGCAAGTTTCAACAAAGCAATTAGCTCAACGGTTGGGCGGTTGCTTTGCAAACATGGGGTTGTAAGTTCGATTCCCACCTACGGTTTTTTTTTCTTTTTTTTCACATTTTGTTATACGATTATTTTTTTTATTTTGTACCTATAATCTATAGATATAATAAAATCGTAGCGAAGTTAATTTTTTTTAAAGAAAGTTATTGCTACGAGGTCTGGGATCGATTCTTATGCGGAAAATAAAGTTTTTAGAATGTTTGTCTGTACCAACTGTAGGGCATAAACTATCACGCTATTTGCTATGGGGGATGAGCAATATTACATCATGTTCGTATTTTTCTCTGCAAATTGTAAAAGGACGCGCCAAAAGGTTGGGATATTGTAGATAGGTAGTTACCGATTTAACTTTTTAAAAGATTATCATCACGCTACCTTTTATATAGGAACGGCTATTTTAGCTAACTTTCAACAAAGCGAATAAATAAGCGGTTGGACGAATGATTTGAAGTCCTGAGGGCCTACCACCAGCTCAAAAGCAGTATTATTTTAATATTACTTTAGTTTACTTCAGTGTGGGAAAGAGATGAAGCTCTACAGGATGTATAGCTCCATCTCTTTCTCCCACTGAAGTAACATTAAAATAATACTGCTTTATGAGCTGGTGGTAGGCCGCCCGGGGTAGTAAGTTCGATTTACATCTGTTTTTTTAAAACTCTTTTTGTAAAACGATTTTTTTTTTGGATTGTGTATGTAATAGTTCATAGAACGTATTAATTCACAAAAAATGGAAAACTTCGTAAGCTATGGGAAACTACTAAGTTACAAGTACTTTACAGTCACAAAACATTCAAGGTTGTATTCTGATCATTTTAGAGCAAAAGACTGTAGGAATAAAATGTTTTTTTTTACAGATTTTGACAGCAGATTTGTCCTAGCGATTTTAAAATATGTATGTGTGTGGATCTTCTGGAATCGCTGCCACACTACTTCCTGGTGGCAAAACAGCGCACGTAATGTTTAAGATTCCCATCGATTTAGAGAGCAACGAAACGCCTGTTTGTGGGGTGTCACGCAACAGTAACAAGGGATGTGTGCTTAGGGGATTGCGCTTCGTCGTATGGGATGAATGCATTATGGCAAAAAGGAAAGCAGTGGAAACTGTAAACAGAACCCTGCAGAACATCCGCAGAAACCAAGATATGATGGGTGGTGTCACAGTTTTGACAAAAAAAGTGAATACTTCGTTGAAAAGGTCGACTCTATGGTCAAGAGCTCATAAACTGCGCTTGACCATCATCATACGAGCTCGGCTTGGCGGTAATTCAAATGCTCAAGAATTCTCCGATGTTCTTCTAAGAGTTGGTGAAAGCACTCTACCAGAGACTCTTGGTAGAGTAGATCCCACTTTAGAAGATCTTATTCGTCTGATATACGGGGATATCAGTTAAATACCGTACCAAGAGAATTCTTAGGCGTGTTTCCGTTTTAACTCCGAAGATGATCAAGCTGCAGCGATCAACCACAGTATTCTCTCACAAATTGAAGGGAGTGAAGTGATATACACCTCCATTAATACTGATGTGGAGGAAGATGATTATTATTATTTTTATTTATTTATTTATAATAATACCACCCCGTAGAATTTCTCAATTCACAAATGGCAAGTGGACTTCCGGTTGTATATCTGGGTAACGGAAACCAGCTCAAAGTCATGTCTTTGCAGAGAAACGTCATCGAGGTGGAAATTCTAACAGGTTGTGGCGATGGTGAGACAGTGTTTATAGCGCGTATAAAGTACAAATTCCCCATAACTACCAGTTAAGGTGATTAGTAGGCTCACTGACCTTGCGTATGTGGGCGGAGCTAAACCCCTACTCCTGGAAGCGCGCGGTGGCGCGCTACACTAAAGCGACGGCCAAAGAATATGCAGGGGCGCAGACACGCACACGTGGGTCGCTGTTTTTGCCTACGATTCCAGAAGGGAATGGTGGATGCAAGGTTGATATTTTTATAGATAGATCAGGGCTTGAAACCGGTTTATATTGTTATTAAAACCGTTATAATACCGTTCATTGATTAATCGGTTAATTACAAAAACGGTTTCGACTAAATCTAATTAATTTTGGTTATTGGTTATTACAGAGAATATAATTTTAAAACTCGTGCTAACCTGAATAAACCGGTTTTATTCAGACACGCGACGGTGACGGCGGGGTTGCCGGTTGTCACATTCTCTCGCGCTTATTTATTTATGTTTTTTTTTTCTTTTGTCGTTCGCCGCAGAGAGAATTGGGTACGAATTTTTCATACAAGTGTCATGCGGTCGCTATTTATTTCGTGTTTTATTAAGGGCTGATTTTTCAATCCTTAGATAAAGAATCGTAAAGCGTTTATTCCATAGATAGCATGATTCTGGATTTTTCAATAGTCAGATAGTCAGTGTCTGATGATTATGTCTTTATGTTATGATTATGTCAAAATGTCAAACATAAGTTTTGTTTCTATTCTTGTCTAACACGTTGAATACCGTATCTGTGCATCTCACTTGCACATGATAGTGTGAAGTTGATGGTTAACAAAGACCACAGATAAACTATTCTTCAGCTATTATACGATTGAAAAATTGAAAATTTTTATTCGCCTGATAAACACCCAAATAATTGCATACGCTAGATAACTATTCAACGACTTAACTGAGGCTTGAAAAGTCGGCCCTTAATAATAATAATAACGTAAACTTATAATAACATCTATCATGTGAAAAACGAAGGAGAATAAAATATATTCTATCTTCGATTTTATCGGAAAGACAAAAAACATTTAAAGCTCCGTGCCGCCGCACCGCACGAAATCACTGATTTTGATCAATTTTGATCATTAGTTGTGAGAAAGGGGACCAGAATTTAAACAAAATTTTTGTGATTTGAAAAGTCCAATTCTTTGTCTTGTACATAGGGGAAAGGGATTTTTCAAATAAATTAAGGATTCATGGAAAATCACTAAAATTCGCAACAAGTTTTCCAAAAAATGACGCGAGACTGACGTTTGATCATTTCGTTAGAAAAAAATTTCATCAACATCATTATAATTATGGTCTACTTGTACAGACGCCAGCACATCAAGCTACTACAATGTGTCAAATTTATTTAATATATTTTCAACTTTATCGCTGATGTCTAAGGTTCAAAGTTGATTGGGAAAATTTGATAGTTTCGGGTAGCTTGATGTGCTGGCGTCTGTACATAGAGGAACCACTTTTTTCAACTTTTATACAAAATATAGCAGAAGAATTTTTTTTTGAAATAACGTAACTTTCTGAAAACTTCAAGACAAATATTTTTTTTTTTTTTTCTAATACTTAGAAACACTTTTAAGAAATTTTAAAAATTACTTATTACTCTTAAGTTAACCGTTTAATAGAATCTAAGTTTTATTTTATAAATAAACAATTACTTCATTTCGTAAATAAATAGCAAAGTGAACTATATAAACGATCGCGGAAAACCCATCCTGTCAGTAGCGAATGGGCCTTCCCAGCGTGAGGACGTATCACTGCGTCGCAGCACGCACACACGCACGTACATGTCTGATGTTAACATATTCCAGAAATTGTACATCGACTACCACATTTTGATCCGTATTTTATTTTAAAGTACTTTGCTTGTTTTTGAAGAACATTAAAATTTTGCACGCCTGGCAATAAATACAATAATGGTGTATGTATATTCGTAATTCTTCTTATCCTAAACGGCTTGACTGATTTAGATGTTTTTTAAATTGTTTTTGTGTCACTTGGATGGTTTATGGGACCAGCGTGGCGCTGTTGTCGCAGAACAACGTCTGCCTGTCGGGTGGGATAAAGTTATGGGTTCGCGTCACCGATATGCCCGCGCCGATATGCTGTAGTAGCAATAAGTGAAGTATTTTTGGAACTAAGTTCTTTAAAGCTACTGAAGACTAAGTCAAAATAAAGATCCAAGATGGCGGCTGCGAACATTTAAAAATGTTTCGTCGTGGGTGTCGCTTTCATAGTTTTCGAGGATGCTAAAGCTGATAGTGAGGTCAAAATATAAATACAAGATGGTGGCTGTGACAATTTTCAAATTTTTCGTTTTGGGTGTCTTTTTCAAAGTTTTCGAGGGTTCTAAAGCAGATTTTGATGTCAAAACGTAACTAAGATGGCGGCTGCGAAAATTTACACATTTCTTCATTAAATCACGCCATCAATTTCAATCTTAAGCTATTCTGCAACAAAAATTCTCCTTTAAATATATTTTGGCACACTAAAATTGTATTTGACAATCGCGAATCCACGTGGTACTTGTTTGCCCTACCCCGTGCATTTTTTAGAGCTGGAGGCGCACAGGGCACCATTGATGCCAATTCTCTTGTACACTGAACTAAACTATCACTAAAATTCCTTGCTTTTGACTATGAATATCTTAAAGCTATTCTGCAAAATAAATTCTCTAAATTTAAAAATAATTTTGACACATCTAAATCGAATTTGACAATTGCGACACCACACGTGATACCTAATCACGTGAATCTTTTTAGAGCCGGAGGCGCGTAGGGGGGGCAGCCTCGACGTTTTTAATATGGATTTTTTCACTTTTTGTATGGAAAATAAGAAAAATTATTACCTACATAACGAGTGTTATGGGTTTAAGGGTTGTATTAAGGGGGTCGAAATTTTCATTATTTTTACGATTGGACACACCGTTTTCGAGATATAAGCAAAAGAAAAACAAAAAGATTCAGTACTGTTTTTGAATCTGAAGTCGAGCTGTTGGTGTGAATTTAAAGTTCATGACAACCAATTTTATTCCACATGTTTTTAGTCGCGATTAAAAATAATCAGATTTAGTTAGACACTGGTGTCGATTCTCTTGTCACAAATGCCTCTAAACTAGACTAAAAATCACCAAAATTTAGTTTATTCCTGTCAAACGATGATTTCCCATTCTGAAATAGACTAAAATGACACAATTTAACTATATTTTAGTTTGACAGCGCTAAGATGGTACTGAGATATTAGTTTAGTGAAAATGGCAATTTTGCTATTCTGAATTTGACGTTTTTCACCTAAAATTTAGATTTTCTAACTAAATCTGACTATTTTTAATCGCGACTAAAAACTTGTGGAATAAAATTGGTTGAAACTTTAAATTCACACCAACACCTCGACTTCAGATGCAAAAACAGTACTGAATATTTGTTTTTCTTTTGCTTATATCTCGAAAACGGTGTGCCCAATCGCAAAAATAATGAAAATTTCGACACCCTTTATAAAAGCCTTAAACCCCTAACACTCTACATGTAGGTAATATTTTTTCTTATTTTCCATACAAAAAGTGAAAAAGTCCACATAAAACACGTCGAAGCTGCCCCCCCTGCGCGCCTCCAGCTCTAAAAAGATTCACGTGGTTAGGTATCACGTGTGGAGTTGCGATTGTCAAATTAGATTTAGATGTGTCAAAATTATTTTTAAATTTAGAGAATTTATTTTACAGAATAGTTTTGAGATTCTCATAGTCAAAAGTAGGAAATTTTAGTGATAGTTTAGTTAGTTTAGTTCGGTGTACAAGAGAATAATTAAGTAAAATAATTAAATTCACAAACTAAACTAAATTTAAGTTCAGTGCATCTTTTTCTTTCTATTTCATTAAGAAAAGGACAGAAGATAAATTTTAGTTTAGTCCTGTCAAATTAATCAGCACTTGACGTAAATTGACGTAATTTTTGTAGGCAAGTTTACAATCACGTCTAAACTTGTATGAAGTAATCTTAGACTCTACATGTAGGTAATATTTTTTCTTGTTTTCCATACAAAAAGTGAAAAATTCCATATAAAACACGTTGAGGCTGCCCCGCTGCGAGCCTCCGGCTCTAAAAAGATTCACGTGGTTAGGTATCACGTGTGGAGTCGCGATTATCAAATTCGATTTACACGTGTCAAAATTATTTTTAAATTTAGAGGTTATTTTACAGAATTGCTTTTATGTTTAAATGTTTATTGTTAATTAAAACGGTAACACCAATTACATTAATTAACAAAGAAATTCATGAACAATTATAGTAAACAAAAAATATTTCAAATATTATCATATAATAGAGGACAACCTAGCATACTTACTCTCGCAAAACATCAGACATACATACATAATTCTGCTCCATTCATCAGCAAACAGATCACAATCAGGATTAGTGGTCAGTAGGGCGTTTAGCATCCTTAAAGTACGACACACAGGGGATTCAGCTCGGGCGACAGTTTTAGATAACGGCGGCGCAAAGAGATCGCGTCGACGGCTTTGGCGATGCCCGATGTATTTGTCGGGAACGAATAGCCGACAGAAAAGATCATGTAGTTCAGGACTGTCAATGCGTCCTCTAAGAGTTTTGCAGGCTACTGTGAGCTGTAGAAAGCCTCGTCGAACCTCCAATGAGTTGAAGCCCAAAACTCCTAGGAGGTAATTAGTAGGGTACATGTAAGGAAAGAAGTGAAACGTCTTTTTATACAGAAATCTCAGGAAAGTTTTTTGTACCTTTACCAGCGTTAACGTATGAGTCGCTGTGTAGGGATGCCAGATACAGGCACCAGCCTCAAGTTTGCTACGAACCAAAGTGGTGTACAGAAGCTTAACTACATTTGGGTTGTGAAAGTCACGCGCATTTCGCAAAACAAAACCCAAACGCCTAAAAGATTCCTTGGCAAGAGTGGAGACATGATCTCTAAATGTCAGACCAGTGTCAAAGGTCACGCCCAGGTCCCTTATCTTGGTAACACGACTTATTACTTCACCACCCAATCTGTAGTTATAGTGAAGTGGTTGACGTTTTCGACTGTACGTCATGACGTAACACTTACTTTTATTGAAAGAGAGTTTATTGACCATGCTCCACTCATATATAGCATCAATGTCCCTTTGTAGGAGAATGCAATCCGCAACCGTATCAATTTGAACTACTAGTTTTAGGTCGTCGGCGTAGAGCAAGCATTTAGCGAACCTAACCTTATTTATAAGATCATTGATCATGATAAGGAAAAGCAGTGGCCCAAGCACGGATCCCTGACTCACCCCTGAACGGGTATTATAAGGTTCAGACTCAAAGCAACCATGCCTAACAAATTGCCTGCGGCCTCGCAGATAGTTTTAGATTCTCATAGGCAAAATTAAGGAATTTTAGTGATAGTTTAGTTAGTTTAGTTCGGTGTACAAGAGAATCGGCACCAATCAAAACTTTAGGTAAAAAGTCAAATTCGGATTAGCGAAATTGCCATTTTCACTAAATTAAAACTCATTCAGGTGCAAAAACAGTATTGTATCTTTTTTCTGTTCTTTTGCTTATATCTCGAAAATGGTGTGTCCTATCGCTAAAATAATGAAAATTTCGACCCCCTTTATGAAACCCATAAAACTTAACATGTAGGTAATCATTTTTCATGTTTTCTATACAAAAAGTAAAAAACGAAGACGGACGGACGGTAGACGGTGTATCTAGTTTCTTCTTTTTACTTTTAGTTACTAACATTAGCCATAAGCGAAATAATTGTTACTAACAACCTCAAATTGTCTTGGCTATGGACTTTTTGTCTGAAATACATGTTTTTTTTTATAGCTTTTTTATGTTGATTGTTATAAACATAAACGAATATACACAAATATTCCAGACTTATTTCTTATGCGTACCTACGTAACTTAACAAAATACCATCTATAGGATCAAAACTGTTTAAGCGATCACTACGCTCAATGTTTAGGCGTGTGTGTGTGATCGGCCTTAAAATATTCGGAAAATAATTAAAAAAAAAAAAAACAAAAAAATAGTAAGCCCACGTTCGCACGGACGTAATAAAATCGCGGCTATTTTTTTTCATGTACTTGATTTTTCAACGCGCTGGGACGAGAGTGCGTTCCAGTGCGTTGGATTCTCAACGCTCGGCTTAACACCGAGAGTTCAAAATCCAGTGCGCGATAAAATCCCGCCGCGATTTTATTTCGTCCGTGCGAACGTCGGCTAAGTGACGGTCGATCTTTCAGCTTGCGTATCGTTAGGGGCAGAGGACTTATTAAATTTACGGATATTATTTTTAATAGAAATAGGCAAAAAACAAAATTCAAATATCTCGAAAACGGTGCGTCCTAGGCAAAAAATAACCGAAATTTTACCCCCCCTATGTGACCCCCGTGCTTGCAGCATCCCAACATGAATTTAAGGAAAAAATTTTTTTTTTATATTTCTCATCATGAAAAACCAAAAACCTCTGGTTTTTTTTACACCATAATAAAAATCCTCGCTCCGTAGGTTAAAAGGCTACACTCCAACCGGTAAGACTTTCATTTTGATGATAAGAATTCATTTTTTTACAGAAGTCACACCTAAAATGTCAGGGTTATTAGCACATTTAAAAATACGTATTAAAAACAAACCCAAAAAAACCAACCCCAAAAAAATTCAATAAAAATAAAAGTTACACAAACTAAAACCCAACTACGACAAAAACACATAAAAATAGTCAACAATAAAGCGCCTACGCGCACAATCGAATTGACCCTCTGCAGCGCGAGCTAGTCTATAAACGCACATTAATACAATAAGTTCGTAAACATTCGCACTAACACATACGTATGCGCATAGTCGACGATAGCCGGAGTGGAGCAGCGAGCGACGCAGCCATCCTGTCTCAGTGCTAACGCACGACTGCCGCCCGCGTCCCGCGCAGAGCGCCTCTGACCCTCTATCTCTAATTAGGGACATTTTCTTTGCAAATATTGATTGATTTACATTTCCAGTTTCAAATTTGTAGTACTTTTAATCACCAATTTTTCAGTGTAAAAATATTTACAAACATCAAAGCCGTTTAGAAGTAGTAGGGAATATTAGCTAAAAATAGCGTTTTGCTAAATATTTTTTTAAGGCTAAAGTATTAGCCATACGAAAAAATCCAGTTTCAAAAATGTTGTTCATGAATCTATAGCAAACATATATTTTTTTCAAATCTTTTAAGCAAGCCGTTTATGAGAAGATTGCTTTTAAAAGTGACCGTTTTACGGTACTAAACGGGACTAAGGCCCTTAAAGCGCGTGCAGTTCTCTGGGAGTGTATGCTTTGCGATCAACAAATTACAAGGGCCGACACTGAAGGCTGAAGGCTGCGGGTGTCGACCTCAGGATAAGCTGCTTCTCACACGGACAACTGTTACGTCGCTTGCTCCCGAGTCACCATTCTTGACTCTCTGTATATTTTGGCTGCTGAGAATAAAACTACAAACGTAGTATACAGGGAGTTTTATAAAAATATGGCTATTATTGTAGTATATTGTCATGTCTTACGATTTCCATGCGAACGAAGTCGCGGGCAGAAGCTAGTATATTATAAGCAACAAAAATAAATCAAAACTATAGATAATTACAGTCACGAAAACAAGATCACAACGACAAGTAATGTTCATTTACGAGTCTCTTAAATATAGGTGGTAAATATGGTTTGGTCATGTTAAGAGGATGAATGAAAGGCGACTAACAAAATATAACTTACAAGGCAGATGTGAGTGGGAACACCGGGAAGAGACCTAGAAGGGCAAATAGTGACCTTATTGGTGATGTTCTTCAGAAAGGTCACGTAGTAGTACTCATAACCGGCGTGCATGTATGAACGTAAACGAAGCAGAATGTTAGGATCGTAGGTGGCATTCTGTAGTTTCTGCCTATCACCATGGGAAGAAGGCGTGAGTGTATGTATGTGTGCAAATATTTTCCCTACTATTCGTATCCAAAATAACCTTGAACCGAATCGCTATTCTAACAAGTACGATTTTAACAGTTGAAATTTAAAAAAGATCAGTGGCACTTTGAGAGTGCCGACAGAAGTAAAAACTTAAACAATTTCATTGTGCAGAAAATACTTTTCTTTTTTGAAGTCGGTAAAAAAAAGGGAAATGTCAATCATGTCGTTGTCATATCTCAATGTGTGAAATGTCATTAATCCCAAAGAAAACGTATCGCGCGTTGATGTCTTTTTAATGGTCAAAAGCTAGTGTCGGTAACAGTGTCGCGAGGTCAATTGTTTTTTTCCCATCTCAAAAATGCCTAATGTGCCTAAAGAAGTTTGCACTTCAAAAACCCCCGACACAAACATTGTCTTATTTCTCTTTCCTATTCCATCACCCGACCCTGTTTATCTATCTATAATCTATTCATTAAGACCATTCCAATGAGCCCAAATACGATACCTGTGCTGTAAGTTGGTAAGGGGGTAACCTGCAAATTCCAGGTGATGTTGCAGCATCAGTTCAAGGTTACTATGTTCTTATAATATCTTTGAAGTAACAGAATACTAAATTTCAAATCGATCAGACCTGTGGAAGATACATCCATTCATCAACTAGAAAAAAGCTGATAATCTTCAAACGGCTGAAACAATTTTGATAAAATATGTCTAAAAACTATGGCTAGAAAACCTGCCTTCAAATAAAAAAAAAAGTGACATTCGGGGACTGCCGCGGTAAAGCTATTGCATAGCATTTGTAACCTCCATACTTCCTATTTGTCAACGCTACACTTGGGATGATGACGTGATGACATAAAATAAAAATTACGTTCCCATGACAACATCACGTTGTCATGAGAACCGTCATTTCATGGTAGGCGGAGTGGGGGGTGTTAGGTTTTTTTCGTTACGGAATTTCTTGATTCGGTCGCCGCGCTCAAAGCCCGCGATAAAAGCTTTACAATAGCTTAAAAAACACCGCATTCAAATCGGTTCACCCGTTTAAGAGCTATGGTGCCACAGGCAGACACACACATAGCGGTTAAACTTATAACACCGCTCTTTTTGCGTCGGGGGTTAAAAAAAATCTGACGAACTGAGTGAGAACCTCCTCCTTTTTTTGTAGTCAGTTAAAAACAAAAGAGTGCAGTATTTCACAACTGTATTTACGAGGGCGATCGTCCAATAAAGCATTAGGCAGAGCCGGTTCAAGCGACACAAGATATCTGCAGTTTATTGCAGTTTGCAGTCTGTATTTCTGTTTGGTTTGGCAGTCTGTTGCTGCTACTGTGGGAAATCTTTGGAGAAATAACATATCATCACGTCTGTAATCCCTGAGGGGTTAGGCAGAGATACACTTTACAGTATACCCACATTTCGCAAGTTATATTTAACTTCCTTATAATAGGGGGTGAGCTTATTGCCGCGAACCGGGCACAAATCCAGATTCCGGGCTGCTACTGATAAATGATTGATTGAAAAACTAAATAACACTGCCCGACCTGGGAATCGAACTCAGGACCTCGTGATCAGCAATAGCACTTACAACCACTTGACCAACCAGGAAGTCTTTGGAGAAGTATCTTATCATTATCATCCATAAAGTGCATTCAAAACTGTTTCTACGAGTGGTAGAGTCTTCGATCAAAATAGTACTAGACTTTGATTTTCCGATGAGTGCATCAAAAATGGCCAGAAAAATAAGACAGCAAATAGTATTGCGGTCTTATTTTGCAACATAGTTTTTTCAGCCTTATTGCTTGGAAATTATGTTTTATTTTTACCCGACTACGGCAAAGCCAAAAGGAAGGGTTATGATTCTAGCAGTCTATGTATGTATGTTTGTATGTATGTATGTATGTATGTTTGTTTTTACGTGTGTTCCACCGTAGCGCCTAAACTACTGAACCGATTTTGATGAATGAGATATCAATAGATTCGTAATAATGGTCCGGGTGACATAGGTTATATAATTTTTCCCTAAATTTAATTTGGTGGACTTTACACGTAAATTTCTAACCTCGAAAAAAATTAAAATGGGATGATCATGACATGTTTGGTATCAAAAGAAAGGTCTTGACGAGCACATTACAAATATGTATATAATATTATATTTTCAAAGTAAACAAATATGTTTAAATCGTTAAAAACAAGCAAAAGTGAGACTGCGCTACGTAGTATCGCAAGATGTTACCAACGTGCAGTTAATCAAATCTTAATAAGTAGTACCGATTTGTAATTCCACTCATAAGAAAAAAAACAAGTACAACGAAATATTTATATTTTGGATTTCTTCGAAGCTCGATATCGATATATGGTGTTGACGTCGAAATAAATCGCTCTATGGTTTCGTCCAAAGCACTATGCACTGCTATTGGAATTTAAAATAGGTTAATTATTGAACTATTGTATTACTCTACTCTTATTTACGTTTATCAAGTGTAAAAACGGAAAAGTATAAAATAAAAAAATAAAGTTTAATAAAAAACTGTAACCCGACTACGGGAAAATAAAAATGATCTAAAAAGTACGAAACAAGCAAATATTTCAGACAGAAATCAAGACATAGGTACAAAAATGGTTAAGGTAAAGCCGTCGTCGCATGCCATTATAATTTTGTAGGTGTTTTTGGCCAACATGGTATACAGGCATGCGACCACGGCTTTACTTTGACCATTTTTGTACCTATGTCTTGATTTCTGTCTGAAATATTTGCTTGTTTCGTACTTTTTAGATCATTTTTATTTTCCCGTAGTCGGGTTACAGTTTTTTATTAAACTTTTTTTTTTCCATAAATATTGTTGTTCTTATTTTTAAAATAGGCACGTAACTTTTCAATCGGTGATAAATGTGTTGCAAATGATTATGAACTTTATGTTTGAGTGTTAAGGTAAGGTGGCTCTTCTCCATAGGAAGCGACCAATTGGAACCGTGCACCTAGCTTCTGACGTTTCATAAGTGCCCTTGTAGGTTTATGTGAAATAAAATATTTTGATTTTGATTTTTGAAACGCCGAATTGGGGATTCATCATCATGATTTCAGCCAAAAGACGTCCACTGCTGAACATAGGCCTCCCACAAGCACCCCCCACGACATCGACCGATTCCGTGCTTTCCGCATCCAGCGGATTCCTGCGGCCTTCACAAGGTCATCGGTCCATCTTGTGGGAGGCCTTCCAACGCTTCCATTTGATCGGGGTGCAATAGCTTAGTTACAATTGGGGATTGTAACTGCTTAGTTATTGCACCCCGATCAAATGGATTAGGTTTGGTTAGAACTGTGACCAACCGCGCGCGAGCAGTGAAGCAACCGCTTCATCCAAGTTGGTCGCAGTTACTTGGCTATTTAGTATTTTTAGCATCCCAAAATATAAATTATTTGAGGTTCACAAAAAGCGCAATCAATATTTTAGAGTGTTCAATAATATTTTTACGAGCGTAAAATGGGGATTATTAGAGGCTCAATTATTCTCATTAATATCATGCCGATACAAGAGAAGCATACTAAATAAAATGTTGATAATTCAGTGTTGTTCGTCAGTAATTGGCTGGTCTAGACAAGATTTATGTGAACAATCAGGCCGAAAGTAATAAGCACCAATACTTGGTTCATTTGAAATGAAAATGTGATTATGACGCTATCTATCATAATTATGGTGGTCTTGTGGTCAAGAAAAGTTGCTGGACATAGGCCTCCCCCAAACATTGCCACTTCGACTAGTTCTGTCAAAGTCATAGATTTATTTGCAGATAAATATGGTTACAAAAGTTCTTACAATGGCAGTATAATAGTAGCTTAACATATATTTAATCATAACATTATGTATGTAATTACATCATTTTAATTTAAACTGAAGGAATTATTTTATATCATAGAAGGAATTCTCAATTAACCAACTGCGTAAAGACATTCTGAAGCGGACCATTGGAAGTTCTTCTTGCTTCTTGTATCCAACGGATTCCTACGGCCTTCACAAGGCGATGGCCTTGTCCTCGCCAAGGCCTCTCATATGGTAGACGAATGCATCTACCATATGGGAGACTTTTCAATGATAAGTTGGAGTACTCCGTTTTTTCTTAAGCCTGGAGGACTATAAGCTTGGTACTGTGAGGACTTGTCATTACACAGTACCTCTGAAGCTTAAAGTCCATAACAGATACTGTTTTTCCTATTTATTTCCTCGAAAATTAAAAAACAAATTTTAAGAAACGCTACAAAAACATTTCTTCTTCAAAACACTGATTACTTAGGCTCCAAATCTTGCCCTAGTTTCCAAAATCACATTAATCTTAGCAATAAAAAAATCAATTAGTGGCTCAAAATGAAATGACGAAGATGAATCTCGAGGTCGATGGCCGGTTCAACGCTAAAGTATTTTTCACTTAAGTACACCGGCGTATAAATCAAGTTGACAGAATTTTATTGCGAAGAAAATATTACTTGGACTGTGCGGAGAAAATATTTTATTGAGGTGCTTATAAAAGTTTTGTATGGATATATTTCGATGTGTTCTATAAATAAATTATTGTTATTATTTATTTAAATCGAACACAAATTATTCATATTTTTGTTAGTAACACATAAAACTATGTTAGTAACATTTCTAAAATAAATAAAATAAAACTAATTCATGAACCTATACTATGTCCGCTTCCCGCTGCACCAGACCTGCAGCTGTGCATACGGGTCCAGTGCCCCAGGAACAGGAAATCAGGCTTATTTACAATCACCTTTAAAATGCTGTTGATGCTCTTCCGAATCCTACGCATCAGGGATGCTGTTCTTATTCGCATAATAGCCTGAAACCTATCTGTCTCTGCTTCAGCAAACATGCACACACGATGCGCTACAGAACCGCGGGAGCCCCAATTATGAACATTATGTGATTTTTGCCGAATTTGAACAATGAAACGTAACGCAATCAGCACATTTAAGATAGGTCCAAAAGCTGATATATTAGTGTCATTGGCATTTCTCGGGACCCTAGGATCCCGGCCCTTTGGAAGGCGTACGAGAGGCCGAAGCCAACTCGCAGAGGCCCCTTAGACAATTTTATACAGAATGAGGCACCAACCGACGATTATCCCAGTATGCACTATGCAAGTGCACCCAAGGACAACCCCCGGTTGGTGTAGGACTATTGCAGAATATGGAAACAAATCTATCGGACTATGGGTTTGGGTGGCTTAAGTTGACTGGTGACCTGGAACTATGGAAGGACTATGGCCCCTGCCTAATCAATGTTTTATATGTATTTGTTATTGTGGAATTTTCATACTGAGAGCTCTTGAACGCGGTTTAAATGTGCAAATCGCGTTCAATTGCAATGGTGAAATTCCTCCTTAACAGAATGACACTCGTAGATATATCAAGTACTGCCGGGGTCGCAGGAAAGTCCGAAAGGGATACCGTGGCCCCTGGCAACATGGCAACTGAAGGAACACGGTTGGGTTCTATTCAGTGAGTCTGACACGCACGAGAAGTTATTTGATAATTTCACAAACCAAAAACAAAATGTATATCAAGTAGTTTAAAAAATAATTGCGCATTAAATACTCAACTCTTTATTGCATTCCATATGTATTACAGTGTGTCTATGTGTTTCAGTTTTGGTCATTCATAGTTTATTACTCAATATAAAACTAGTTTCAAACATAAACTAGTTTTATATTTTTATGCTTTTTAATTTTTTAAGTATATTTTTATTGTAAATGATAAATGATAAATGATAAATGATTTTATTTCTGTAAGTAGGTTTGTACAAACACTTTTACACGTCAATCATATTTTAAAAACTAGATGAGGTCGGCGTTTCCTATCTGACTACTCTGAGAAGAAAGGCCGAAACAAACTCAGAGGTCACAGTCTCTTTTAAAGTCCAGACATAATCTTGGTCAGATCATGTGAAGGCCATGTGGATTGGTGTCTGAAGTGGTCTTTAGAGGAAAGCATCACACAGATTGAGAGGGTCTGTCCAGTCAGTGCACGCATTTGTCATTTATCGTGTAGCTCAACTCAGAATTTAAGGAGCTCAACGATTTGACGAACAATACCAAAAAAAGGACATTTGTGTAGGCCACATAAATTACTCAAACTGTCAGACCATGATTAAAACTAACTGAGAAAAAAATTAAAAACAAAACAAAAAGGAATGACCCATATAGTCTTCACATTCACAATAATTAAAATAATATAATACTTTAAAAGTAAATATTCATGTCATTGTATATATAAAAATCATTAATGTCAATGTGTATATAATAAAATAAAAAACCCAGAAATAATCTTGGTCAGAGCATTTCATATGAGGACCATGTAGATTTGTGTCTGAAATGATCTTTTGAGGAAAGAACCATACAGATTTGAGTGGACCTGTCCAGTCAGTGCACGCATTTTTCAGTAATTGTGCAGCTCAACTCAGAACTTAAAAGGAGCTCAACGATTCGACGAACAATACCATAGAAAGGACATTTGGGTAGGCCGCATAAAGTACTCAAAACTGCCAGATTATCATTAGTAGTAACTGAGAAAATTAAATAAATATATATACATGAGCTACATAGTCCTCACATTCACATTAATTAAAATAATAATAATGTTATACTTAACAAAGTAAATATTCATGTCATTGTGTATATAATTTTGAAGTTTGCAAAATAAACAAAGTTCCAAAAGTAAAAAATAAAAATAATAATTGGAGCAGCTTAATCCCAAGCCTTTTTGTCCTCAATGTAATCTTTAACGGTATAAAAAGCTTTCTGGCACAACTTACGTTTAATGAATGATTTAAATTTATTAAGGCTTAGATCTTGTACGTGGCTTGGAAGTTTATTATAAAAGCGTATACATTGACATCTGAACGAGCCACCTATTTTCTTGAGCCTTGTTGTAGGTACAACAAATTTGTGTTTGTTTCTAGTATTTATGTTATGGATATCACTGTATTTTTTAAACAATTTTATATTTTTATGGGCATATAAAAGATTATCAAAAATATACTGAGAAGGCACAGTCATTACATTAATCTCCTTAAATTTATCTCTGAGAGACTGTCTCGGACTTAATTTATAAATTGATCGAACAGCTCTTTTCTGCAAAACAAAGATAGTCTGAATGTCAGCGGCATTTCCCCACAACAGAATACCGTACGACATTACACTATGAAAATAGCTAAAGTACACTAAACGGGCTGTCTCTATGTCAGTCAAATTACGAATTTTTCTAACAGCATATGCTGCGGAGCTTAGCTTTTTTGACAATTTATCTATATGTGGGCCCCACTGAAGCTTAGCATCCAAAGTTAAGCCCAAGAAAACTGTGCTATCTTCAGGATTCAATTCTTCGCCCTTTATTAACACATTAGTTTTCACCTGCCTAACATGAGGTAGGGTAAACTTAATGCATTTGGTTTTTTTTTGATTAAGAAGTAAATTATTAACATTGAACCAGTGAACTACTTTTGAGATCGCGCTATTTACTTCGTCAGTAACCAGCTGCTGACGTTTAAGTTTAAACAAAAGTGAAGTGTCATCCGCAAACAACACTATATCATGGTTATCCTTTATGAGGTAAGGCAAGTCATTAATATAGATAAGAAACAAGAAAGGACCAAGAATTGAGCCCTGAGGGACTCCCATTGTTACTATAGATCCGGGAGATCTTTTTCCATTAACGTCAACACTCTGAATCCTATTACTCAAGTATGAAATAAGAAGATTCAGAGCGCTGTTCCGGATCCCATAGTGGCGGAGTTTCCTGATTAACGTTTCATGAAGAACGCAATCAAACGCCTTGGACAAATCACAAAAGATACCCAAGGCATCGCATTTATCTTCCCATGCATTATAAATATGACCTAAAAGTTCAACACCGGCATCAGTAGTTGAACGACCCCTTGTAAAACCGAACTGTTTGCTATGTAATAATTTATGTCTATTAAAAAATCTTTGCAATTGCTCTAAAATTAATTTCTCAAAAATTTTACTAAAGGTAGGTAGTACTGAAATAGGTCTATAATTAGTGGGGTCTGATGTACTACCTGATTTAAACAAAGGTATTATTTTACTATTTTTCATCAGGTCAGGAAACTCCCCACAGTCGATACAATTATTAAAGATAAGAGCTAAAGTAGGTGCTACAATGTCAATAATAGACTTAGCAACTTCTACAGAATTACCCCACAGATCTGCAGTCTTTTTTACATTTAAAGTGTGAAAGGTTTTAATTATGTCTCTACAGGTAATATGTTCAAAAAGAAAGTCCGAATCGCAAACATTAACATTTTCCTTTAGCAAAGACTCAGCAACAGAAGGTGATGAGTTTAGGGATTTAGTAGTTGAAACAGGAATATCTGAAAAGAAATTTTCAAAGGCCGCGGCGACTTGTGAGTCTGATTTTATTATGTTGTCATTAATAGACAGGCTGTAGTCAGTATTTCGGTTATTAGACCTTCCCGTTTCACTATTAATAATATTCCAAGTCGTTTTAATTACATTACTACTATTTTTAATCTTCGAACTCAAATAACGCGACTTGGCCATACAACAAACTTTTTTAAATAATTTTGAATAATTTCTAACATATAAATTAAATTCAGCTGTGTTTACATAAGTCCTTTCATTGTACAGCTCATAAAGCCGTGTTCTACTTTTATGAATACCAATGGTAGCCCAATCACTAAAAGATGCGTTACTATTAACCGAAATAGTCTTGGGAATAAAGGTGGAATTAAATTGCTTACAGTATATATTAAAGAAATCATCATATAGATTATTAGGATCAGCATGAATAGACAAAACTGGTAAATTATTAATAAGTTTAACTTTAAAAGTCTCCAAGCGACTTCCAGTTTTGGGGTTAACCGTGATATCCTTTTTAGCCACTTTGTTGTTTTGGTTTGGGATAGTAATCCTCTGCCCGCAATGATCAGAATCTAGTAAATTTATAATTTCTTTGTGGCTTGGTATAACATCTGTATAAATATTATCTAAGCATGTGGCACTAGTAGGGGTTATTCTTGTGGGCTCCAAAAATAGGTTTACAAGATTGTAGGACTGAAACAGACTTACTATTTTACTACAAGAACCTGAGTTTTCTAATAAGTTAACATTAAAATCACCACTAATGATAATGGACTTATTCGAGTTACAAATCTTGTGCAACACTTCATCCATTACCTTTTCGAAACAGTCATACAATCCTGAAGGGGGTCTGTACACACTCAATACAATAAACTGCTCCAATTCTATACAGGCTATTTCAACTGTCCGCTCAACAGATAGGCTCACAATATCCTTACGGTCTTTAAATTTAAGCTGGTTACTTACTAAAATTAATGAGCCACCATGTATAGCGTTAACTCTGCTGAATGAACTACCTACCTGGTGATTATTAAAGTTGAACAAGAACTGGTGGCTTTTAAGCCAATGTTCTGTTATACAAAGAATATCAATACTATTAAAATTCAAAAATAATTCTACTTCTAAATCTTTGTTCATAAATCCTTGAATATTTTGATGCACCAGGTTAATACTATTTACAGATTTTAAACTTTTATTTGATTTTATAATACTATTTACAGATTTTAAACTTTTATTTGATTTTATTTTGCAATTCTGTACACTGTTGCTAGAGGTTGCCTCTATTGTCTTAATTTCTAATTTAAATTATTATCAATGTCAATTTTTGATACTGAATTATTTAACATGTCATAGCATTGCTCAATAGAAGCAATTTGTTTAGCCAAATTCTTGGCTGTAATAAAAAAGTAATATGATAGCGACACAGCTATCTGTCTTTTACAATACTTTGAAAGATAGTACCTATCCATACAAAATCTATCTTTTGTCAAATAAAAGTTGTTACCAACATAATTGTTAGTGTCAATTAAATGGAATAAATTATTATTACAAGTCAAATTATATAATGTCATATTAATATCAGATCTTAAATTATTTTCTTCCTGTGGCAAACTTTGGCTGTATGGGAAAGTGAACATCACAATTTTTCTTAAACTTAGGTTGCACAATGATCTATAATATTGGAGTAACTCTCCTTTGTTCACATTACCCCTATTACCAACAAATATTAATAATGTACTATCCCGGTTAAAATTGCATTTCATAACTTTTTTCATTATGTCAAATAATGAACAACCAGGCATACAGTAGTTCATTATTGAGTGTCCTGGATATTTATTTGTCAACAACTGGCCTAGATCCTTTCCAATTTCATCACAAAATAATATTATTTCTTTATTTACACTCTGTTTAGACAAACAATTAATAATTGATAATGGCAAACTGGCACTAGACTGCGGTATGGTGGTGTCACAAATTGTCAATGAATGGTCCGGAGTGGGTTCAACAGATGGTGGTTGACAATGTTCACATTTGTTAGTTTGTGAACTTACCAGCTCATTCATTGCCAATACATATTCCCTCATTTGGTTTTCAGAGGCTGTATATTTGATGGTCATACAAGTAAGTTTTTCCTGTAGTTGGTCAAGTTCATACTGCAAGTCTTCTGTGTCAATTTGGTATTTCCTAGTACTTTTTTCTAAGTTAAATGAATACATGTCTAATTGTTTTAATAGATGCAACCTTTCTCTATTAAGCTTAACATTTTTGATGAAGAATTTTTGTTTCTTGACCATTTTCTTAGTTTTAACTATGTATTTGTTAATTTTTATGTATTTTTTTATTTTATTTTTACTAGTAACTACCCTCACTGATTTATTTGATTTTGAATCATCTTTACCTGTTAAATCTATTGTGTAAGAGGGGTTTATTGCAGAAACCATTGATGGGGCTATAGGCACCAATTCATTGAATAGACTTTGGTTCAGCGAGGCAGTGATGTTAAGATTTGTTGTCTCAAGTTGTTCAATCTGACTTTGAGCCTCATGTAGCTGCTGTTGTAGTAAATGTTTATGACTAAGAGCTTGTTCATACTCATTGCTACACTGGCTGAACCCGTCCACAACAACTTGGAGCCTGTCCCGGGCTTCTATGGCATCAGTGTGTTGAATGTATAACTGAGCCATTTCGGTTTTTAACTTGCTATTTCTTTCCAGGACACCAAGGAACTCCATTTCATTTTCATCTTTTTCCTTAATCAGTTGGTCACAGAGCTCCTGAGACGCCTTTAATTCGCTCAAAGCCTGACTGAGTTTGGTCTCTTCTAGGCGAGCCCGCGCGCTGCGAGTCATAATCATGATTAAAGAGAAAAAGAGAAGTAGTTGGAAAAGAGTAGTGGTTGGAAAAGAGTAGTGGAGTGAGTAACAGATGATTAGTTGAACGGAAAATGAAATTTAGATCGTAAAAAAAAAAGAAGTTCTGTCACCAAACTAATTAAGGTTATGTTTACGTGTTTAAGGTCATTGGCATCAACTTGTAGCCGTAATAAAAATGATCTAATAAATTGTAGGTAAAATATTAGAACGTAAACAATCTACTACCAAGTAAAATATTTAGTATTGTACCTGATAACGAGACGAAAATGCAACGTTTGCTTGAGCCGGTAACTGTCAACGAATCACAATGAAATTTTTACACATAATATGCACTTAGTGCCTGAATTTAACACACAAAACACTTAATTAAGCTTTAAACTAGTTAATAAATTGGAAATAGGCCTTAATAAGAAGGAAATCTAATATTTAAAATTAAAATTATAGGGACAAATTCAAATCAGCTGTTAGCTGTAGTGTTGCCACAGGAGAAAAGTGTGAAATGTCATTGTATAACTTTCAAAGTCTCTGACCTTGTCAAAAATACTTTACACGGTACCTCAAGAGACCATGTCAAGCAGAAATGAAAAATGGAATAGTTTATAATTTAAACATTTGTTTCATTTCGTAAATAAGAACTGAATTTTCTTAAATTGAAGTTTTTTTTAAATTTTATATTTAGTCTTGGAACACTGTAGATTAATAGAACTCCCAATAGATGGACATTATTATCATTATACATTTTTTTCACCCGCGCTGGGCTCGCGTGGTGGATTACAGCCTCTCAGCGAGAGGAGGCCTGTGTCCCAGCAGTGGGAACATTATATACTGCTTATGCTTATGCTAATACCAACCTCTACCTGTCCCTGCAACTGTAAAAACCTGTAGCTGTACACCAAGTGCATCCTCATAAACATACTTCTTCTTTTCGAGTGGTTACTGACTAACCTGGTGTCAGAGTTTTAAAGCCACCCATGGGCTTCTGACTTGACTTCACATGCCGTTGAGGAATATCCCTCAGGCATGTCGGTTTCCTCACGATGTTTTCCTTCACCGTTTTTGAAGTAAGTGATAATCATACAATACGCATATGAATCCGAAAAGTCAGAGGTGTGTGTCTTGGGTTCGAACTCGAGACCTATGACTTGGCAGTCCGACAGTCACACCACTAGGCTATTACTGACACACTAGCATAAAGATTTATTATCATCATTTGCGTGGCCCTTTCCCAACTATATTGGGATCGGCTTCCAGTCTAACCAGATACAGCTGAGTGATATAGCTTGATACCAGTATGGTACACAACCAACCATGCCACAACCACATGGAAATGTATAGCACATCAAGCTATACATTTCCATGTGGTTGTGGCTGTGTACATAAAACATTTTATTAATTTTAAAAATCACTTAATTATATTTAGTCTAAGTCTTCTCATGTTGGTCCATGTAACGGGAGAAACCTCGACCCCTGTCATACAGGTGTCCTATTTCTGGGGTCGAGACCTTATTTATGTAATGTGTACTGAAGTTTTGGAAATAAATTACTTTACTATAAACCAGTAACTGGGCAACACACAACAGTAATACCAGTTGGTAAGACTGTTTGTCAGACATTCGGGTTTCTGACTACCCGTAACGACTATCGAAGATCTACGAATCACAGCCGGGAACAACGCCACGAAGATGATACTGTAATTTTCATTTAACTTTAATAGAGTGTGTTTGCATAGTTGAGGGGCTTGTGGCTAAGTAATTAGATTTCGGGCGCCTTCTAGGTATCCTAGGAAAAGCATAACGCCTCTGTGCCCACCATATCGAAGGTCTGTACTTGGTGCAAACTCTCCAATTCCTAGATTATGCAGGATCCTTAATAGCTGTAGTGACTTGTTGGATATACACTGCGCCAGTGTAAGTGCAGTTCTTAAGGTAATTTTATTAAGCGATCATGCGGCACACTTGTAAGGATATTGCTGTTTACATTTTGTTTTTTTATTTATTACCTTTATTTTTATTTGTACAGTAATTTTCTTTGATCGAAACGCAAATCTCATTGCTATTGTTAGTATAATTATATCACTTGATAGAATAATTATGTTTATTGAATTAGGTTGCTTATTTTTGTTTCGATTGTTCTTTTTATATTTTTTATTAATGATTACCTGAGCGATTTTTCTTGTGTTTGTTATGGAGTTGGATACTTTTATATTTTTTATCTTACCACAGTCAGTATTTGAATTGTTGTTGTTTTAATTTTTTCTTAAATGTTCAATGTAATTAATTTATTTTATTTTAGTCTAATTTATAATCTAATTTTAATACTTTAATATCAATTATCATTCAATTTGTAACATGTTTACTCGTTTATGATCTAATTTATTAATTTAATTTTTCACACTTTTTTGAATCCGTCGTAATTTAGTAATTAATGTTTTTACCACTGTTTATTTTGTGCTAGCGGTGTTAACCTATAATTAATTGTTGCACCCGAAATTGTATCCTATTATACATAATACACTGCTAATGTACTGGCGTAAACAATTGTTGGTTGACCTTAATAAAATAAATAAATAAATAAATAAAAGTAATAACAGCCATACCGGTCGATCGTGGTCGTGAGCGTGTATGGGTGACCATCTTTTCATACCAAAACCCTTCTGTGCCTCGGAAAGCACGTGAAGCCTTTGGTCCCGGCTGTCATTTGTAGATCTTTAACAGTTGTTACAGGTAGTCAGAAGCCCGAAAGTCTGACAACCAGTCTTCCTAAGGGGTATCGTGTTACCCAGTAACTTTGTTGTGGAGGTCAGATAGTGTTGTAAAACCTACTTGCTAAGATACTTTTTGTTGGGTTCTAAATGTCATTTGTAATGTCGATAAAAAGATATTCGAAGTTTAAATTCTGTACTCGTTACTTGAAGTTTGAATAGCAACCATTGTACAACGTTTACTAAGTTTTTCATTTTGATATTTCCATAGTATTTATTTAGGAACGTGATTCTTCAGATTACAATTACAACAAATGACGAACATGGAACGATTAAGACAGTCGTTCCATGTAAAATGCTGGTCCAGCTGCATCCGGTTAGACTGGAAGCCGACCTCAACATAATTGGGAAAAGGCTAGGTAGATGATATGCAGGCATAGTTGTATTGTTGATATTTAAAACCAGCTCTACCATTTTCACCACTACCAAAATTTAAAACTGCCAACCAAACTTTATTGTTCCTTTTGCCCAAATTAAACTGCCCAAAAAACCTTTGCCCATTGCGATGGCGTTGAATTACGAATGCGTACGTCATATCGTGTCTGCTGACGTCATCAAATTGTAGAACTGGCGACCACACCTCGTGGAGAAAAAAGTTTTGAATAAACAAACCGCGGGTTTGCGGAAACTACTCTGCGAACATTTTGATGGCCATAGAATGAGCGGGAAGAGAATTTATAGGACCGATATTTAAGAAAAAAAAAACAATGGCACTCCGGGAGTGCCCATAGAAGAGAAAACTTGAACAAGATAACTTTGGTGGGAAAAAAATACTTGTATGGAACACTGGTACGTAACCTTATCTAAATAAAGAGCACAACCGCATTTACAAAAAAAAATACTTCCGAAACCTTAAAAGTAAAAATACTTGCATATGACATTGATCCGTAACATAATACAAATAAAGAGCACTATCGCGTTTACAAAAATGAGGTGTCAGTAAAGGTGTCACGAGTTCAATTGTTTTTCCCATTTCAAAAATGCCCAACGCGCCTAAAAAAATGTTCACTTCAAAAAAAGAAAACACGCGTGAATTAATTTGACAAGTCATTGTATTCATTTCATACAGCGCTACACATGACATGGTAGATGACGGTAAGAGGGAGAGAGCAAATATACATGCAAGTGAGTAAGTTAATCAGAAGGCTGCGTTCCAGATCTCACAGTCGCACTTATTTTAAAAGATTTATTGTTCAAACTCAGACCAGATTACATGCCAAGGTAATGTCAAAATAGCAATGGCATAAAGTTTCTTAATCTATTAGTGGGTGCCGTTCTGCATTCTCTTAGTTGGATTAGGTTAGGTTTAATGTTTACTCACGTGGTAAGAGTAACATCGAGCAGCAGCAAAATGAACAAAAAAAGGTTGTAAAAGAGAAAAAAAATGTAGAAGAATTTGAGAGTAGAATTGTATCAAGACTGCATGAAAAATTGACCTACACATGGGAAATTATTTTCGGTGGACTAAATGTAGCAGTTTTTTTTTTACTTTTTGAGGAATTTTGAATTTCTTCTAATTCCACTTAAGTGAAGTTTTATTGTATTCAAATCCAAGCTTGGACGTGGATTTCAATACATACAAAATAAATACTGAAGTTATTACGAAACTTTTTTACGAATTGTTGGTAAATATGCTAGTATATCTTTTTATCATTCAGCAGACCTCACTGCAACCATCACCTAATGAAAAACTATAAAGAACAAAGAAGTACTGCTTTTTAAAATTGAAAACTTATTTACAGCAAAAAAAAGACATCCGAGTTCCACAAAAAACACTACAAAGTGAAAAATAACTTTAATTTCAAAGGCTTTGGATCTGTATTTTAGTTTATTCCACCGACTACCGAAAATAAAGTTATTTAAAAAAATGCTTTCTTACGCAGAAGATAGATTTAATTTACTTTCTAGATGTTATAGGTTTATTTATACACACGTATTTACATTATTTAAAAACTAACAGACTTAAAATAATATATGTATGTGTGTGTTTTATAATCATAGAGCATCAAAAAATTCGTCCGCGTCGCTATCAATAGAAAAAGTGCCCAAAAGGCTGGCAGCATTGCCACGTTGTATGGAAATGCTGATTCTTTGGGCAAAGAATAGACCAGCCCTCTGGTCACGTGAAGAGTCGACCAGCTGCTTGGCGATGTCTTGAACCCCAAACGGCTCAAACATATAAGTCCCAATAAGATTGGAATACTTGCGCCGTTTGAGGTTTTCCGCACCTACAGCAGCAGCCCTAGCATAGCCCGCCGTGCTAGGAAGATGGGATGGCGCAAGGGTTTCGACATACGTTGCATCCTACCCCAAAGGCCTACCTACCTTCCAAGGCATTATGGTCATTCCATCTGGTTTCTTCCTATCGTCGCGTGCCAAGTCATTGAGTTCTAAAACAGCTGGCACTCCGGCGGTGACAAAAGCACGACGGATGATGTCATTGATGCTGGCGTACCGTGCCATCCGGCCTGCGCTCTTACTGCAGAAAAAAACACTGATATAAATCTCATCACAGTTAATACATTGACTTTCATAGCCCCACATCGCACGGGGCCTAATAAAGTGGGTCGGGCAAACATTCCCCGCTAAAACTACGCTTTTTAACTAGTATTTTTAGTTGCTTTTGTAGCAACCCTGTCTCTGGCCTCCCTGCTTTGCCCGCAAAACTACCTGCCTTTTTTCCTACTTTCACGCTTACTCAAACACGGAGAATTGGTATCTTTCTTTGTTTTACTATAAAAACCAAATGAATGTTTGTTTTTCATAATTTTTGTGTATTTTTTTACGTGGTTTTTATTCAGATTGCAGTTTAAATTGGAGCGCTTTATCCTTTAATGGTGGTCTTCAGTTCTTTTTAATGTGTTTTTGTAAAGTCTGAAGAAATGGCCGTGAAGGATTTATGGCAAAAGAATATGACGCTGCATTAACGTGATTACTAACTTTAAAATCAATAAACTAATTCTGTCAAACAAAGTGATATATAAAATTGTCTCTTAAGACAGATTGACAGACATGTTTTATATTAATATAATTTCACACGCCTATTCTGCAGTAGGTACGCCTAGTACGCCTTTTATAATCAAAAATAGATTTACCCGGCCCAGCTTTATACGGGTAGCACTTATCTACGGCGCACCTACCTACCTACCTACCTATACCTACCTACCTATACCTACCTACCTATACCTACTGTAGCAAAAAATATTATGTCTTCTTGCCACTTGTCCAACGCCACGCGGGAATCGAACCCGGGGCGTTGTAAGGATAAGAAATGAAAAGTATGATTGCGGTAAAACAACACTGTATATTTAAAAGGTAGACAAAAAAGAACACTGTAATAAAGATAAAAAAAATAAAAACAGGAATTAAGTAGCCAAAGGGTTTAGGACCATTGAAAAATGAAATTTAGGCGTTAGGCGATACGACGCGGATTTCCCGACAAATAGCTATTCGTCAAAACACCGAGCCGTCGCAATGGGTAAAGCACGCGTACCGAAAAGTCGTGAAGAAAATAATTCCCAGATTTTTTTACATACGGTTAAATGGTGTATACTATGAACTAAAAATTTAAAAAGATTCAGGTTTTAAGATAACGTAACACGTAACACGTGTCCTACGGAAAATATATTAGTTTAAAAATAAGTGTGTGGTGAGGTTAAAGCCAATAAATTACGCCCAAATGTTTATACTAGAAGAAGTATTTTTTTGAATTTTGAAATACTATAAGAGTAAAAAAAAGAAAACCAAAAACTACGTCCGCAGGAGGGTGGCTCTTTGCCGAGGACCGCTTACTGCCGTTCACCGTCCCGACGCCCGGCTAAGCACGATCACGTTATCGTGCCAGGGACGCCTCGCCTGGACCGCTAACTCAGCGTGAACCGTTAACTGAGCCTGGACCGCTGACTCGGCCTGGACTGCTGACTCGGCCTGGACCGCTAACTCGGCCTGGACCGCTAACCGAACTCGGACGCCGAGGACGCTGGTGAGGAGTGCGACCGGCAGTCCGGCTCTGGCCCAGGGGGTGGGGCCGAAAATCGGCCTTTGTATCTGGATCTAAGATAAACCGCGTTTTAGTCCAGAAAGTAAGGCCAAATTATATAAGGGGGTTATACGACAGATAATTGGTATACTCACAAATGAATCAACAAAACGGGTATTAGGGGACAATATCCCCGACTGCTCCCGAGAACTGCCACAATCAAGACGTAGAAATTTTTACGCACAGCGAAACAATCAAATAGCTCTCACAACTCAACGCTCTGCTGACGACTGACGGTTGTCAACCAAGAAAAAATTCAATATTTCTCTTCCATTGCAAAAATTTTGAATTCGTGTCAAAATGAAAAAGGAAAAAATAAGACGGCCTATGTTCGCGTAAAAAAGGTTTATAATGCAGTGTAATGCTGCAGTACCCCCTTTCTAACAAAAAAAAAATCGATACTATCGATAAAAATTCCAAACAGTGTCGCATCACTAGAGTCAGATGATATCTCCGAGGGTATTATGAGAGGAGGCTGAACGATAAGTAACTACAAGATAAATAGAACCTAATCCTAGACTAATAAAATAACCAAAGTAACCTACCGGACGACAATTGGAGTGCAACCGGTAAAGAATAACTTCGAACCGGATCGAACCTATACGTTACCGATGCGAGCTCCAGACGTATCCACTAAACCTACAAATAAATTAAACGCGCGAAAGTCTAAACACCCTATCTAAGACAAGAATAAGTTACGAGATAAAACAAAGAGACTAACAAGAATAAGTTACGAGATAAAACAAAGATACTAATAGCTAAGGTAAAGAAGAGGAAACATTAGCATAGAATAAAGAGAGGATGGAAAAAAGAAGTAACGATAAAAGAAGAAAACGATACCGATTGAAGTTAGGAAAAAAAAATACAGACTCAGGTCAAAAGACGAGAACATTAAAGTCAAAAATTGACCAAGTCCAAAAAAAAGAGCATCAGGCTATGAAAATGAGCCTGAGTCCAAAAACTACCTCAGTCCAATCAAATACGAGACAATTAAGTGACCGTATCTGTAAGGTGTGCATCCTAGTCGACTTTCGGCCTAATTGGTGCCTAGAGTCTGACTAACAGGATGAGTGGTAACATGAGAGGGATGTTGTGCCTCTGGGGCATACCTAGAGGTCAACAACACCCTCTTTGTCGTAGTCGGGTAAGAAGAGACACTAGTGCACTAGGCCCTAGTAGAGGAAGAGAAAAAGCTCTGCAGCGTTCCGCGCCTAACATAGCGTAAATTGCAAATTTAAAACATATATTATAAAGGGATCTGCTTACCACGTTTTGTCCTAGCGTGAAGCATTTTATATTTTATGTTTAGATGAATTTAATACGTATAATTTCTGATAGAACGGTGACAATTAGAATGTCAATGTAAAAAGAAGTAAAATGTTAGTCAGAAAAAATAAGGCCGTATACTAAGACCGTTTGAAAATAGTTTGTAACCAGATTATTTTAGATAATTTTTATATTATAAAATTATGTAGTTTGAAAATAATTTCTACGTTGGATTCATTTGAATTAGCTAACGCAAGTAGGAAATATATATACTAGTTAAAGAAACAACGAATTTAGGGAAAGGAAGAACTGGAGCAAGTGCAGAATGCCCAGTGTATTTTCAAATTGAGCGTTCTGTAAATTAATTTGGGGGTAAAATATAGACTGCCAAAAATCACGTTTTGCGCCAGGCAAGAAAAACCATTATTTCAGTATATCCTTAATATGATATGACCCAGAATGAACAGAATCGCAGTCCTGAAGGACATAGGTGGTTCTAGAAATAACCCTAGTCACCCGGCATTTTACAAAGCGAGGTGCAAGCTTGCCGGAGAAATAATCCGTCCCAGAGGACCTGGAGAAATTTCGCCTCCACACAGTGTCACCGACGTTGAGGGTGATAGCCGAACGGTTTGCGTTGTAAGACCGGGAATTGCGGAGAAAGGCTATAGAGAGATTATCGGCCACTTTAGCATAAACCTCGGTGAGGGAGGACAGATTGGACGCATGCCGAGACCGACTTTCAGCCAAATTGGCGCTTCGAGTCTGCCCCTGAGCATGGGTCAAATCCATAAGGACTTCCCTCCCAAACATAAGAAAGTTTGGAGTGAAACCTGTGGCTAAATTGATACATGAATTGAGATAAAGTTTAACTTTGGGTAGCAATTTCGACCAGTTTCTTTGATTTTCCCCGACTAAAATACTTAAGCAGGTAACAACACTTTGATTATAGCGTTCCACTGTGTTAGCTTGTGGAGTATAATAAGGCGTATAAATTGGGGGGCCAATGTGAAAAGACCTAAGAAAGTTTATAAATTGATTGCTACGGAAGACTGTAGCGTTATCGCAAAGAATAGCCCGTGGAACGCCGAAATTCAAAAATATTTCTGATTCTAGGGCTTTAACTACAGAAGCGGCATTCACCTTTTTTAAGGGAATCAGCCAAACATACTTTGAAAACACATCAACCATAGATAGGATATATTTATAACCGTAATAAGCGGTAGGTAGAGGACCAATCAAATCAATAGAAATTACTTGTAGGGGCAAAGAAACTTCTTTTGGGTAGCACATCTGGCCACGTGGCTGTGTGTTAGCGATCTTATACGCTTTGCAAATTTCGCATCGCTTTAGAGTTTCGGTAACATCCCGAAACATGTTCGGCCAATAGAAGCGCTCTTTAATCTTAAGGTAAGACTTCATAACCCCAGGGTGTATAGATGGGAAATTATTGTGAATTTCCCAGATGGCTAGAGGAATCTTCTCTGTTGGCAAAACAATACGCCAAGGACCAGGTGACAGAGGACTAGCGACAGGCATGCGTCTCAAGAGGACGCCGTTTTGGATGGCGTATGCGGGAAACATCTGGGGTGAATCACGAGCACCCAAGTAAACCTTCTTGTACCATCTGTCGTTAGTCTGTTCGGGACCCTGATCGAACGTTACAGGGCTTGCGTAGATCCTGGATAGGGCATCTGGAACTACATGCTGTGATCCCTTGCGATGGACTATATCGAAAGTATACTGGGAGATGATAGTGGCCCATCGGGCCAAACGACCAGAAGGGTTGTTAAGCGTGAGAAGCCATTTCAAGGCCATATGGTCCGTTAAAACGGAAAACTTCATTCCATCCAAATAACAGCGGAAATGCTTTATAGAATCCAGCACCGACAAAAGTTCCCGCTCGGTGGTACTGTAGTTGCGTTCTGCTTTGGAAAAAAGGCGGGAATAATAAGCAATGGGATGCTCCACCCCATCAAACTTTTGGGAAAGAACGGAACCGAGACCAACAGCTGATGCATCGCATTGTAACAGGAATGGCTTGGAAAAATCTGGGCAAGCCATCACGGGAGTGTTAATTAATGCGGCCTTTAGCTTAACGAATGCTTGTTCGGCAGCATCGTCCCAGCTTATTGGGTCCCGACCCTTCTTTCTGCCAATAAGAGCAGTGAGAGGAGCTATTATAGAGGAGAAACCGTTAACAAAACGCCTATAATAAGAACACATCCCAATAAACCCGCGCAATGATTTAGCGGTGGTAGGAGTGGGATAGTCCTTAATAGCATCAAGCTTGCTAGGGTCGGTCTGAAGACCCTTCTCGTTTACAATATAACCCAGGTACCTTAACTCACTTTTGCAAAATTCGCATTTTTTTAGGTTAATGGACAAACCAGCCTCCTTGAGGCGGCTTAGCACCTTCCTCAGGAGAGCGAGGTGGCTGTGGAAATCCTTGGAAATTAAAATGAGATCGTCGACGTAGCCGAAAACACAGTCGTTGCTAGTCGAAGTGAATTCGAAGTTGACAATCAGATCGGTAAGACGCTGCATTTCAGAGGCTGCGTTAGTGAGCCCAAATGGCATTCTGACGAACTCGAATAAGCCGCGTTGAGGGACTATAAATGCCGTCTTTTTGCAACTCTCATCGTCCGCAAGAGGAATCTGCCAGAAGGCACTCCTGAAATCGAGAGAGCTTATATATCTTGCGCCCCGAAGGTTGTCAAGAATATCTTGAATGCGGGGGAGAGGATACGAATCTCTGATGGTCACACTATTCAACTTTCTGCTATCAACGCAAAAGCGGACGGAACCGTCTTTCTTGGTGACCATAACTACAGGACTAGCCCAAGGTGAACGAGATGGTCGGATAACACCCAATTCTAGCATCTTGTCAATCTCCTCATTGAGAACTTTTAATTTAACGGGTGAAAGAGGGTAAAACCTTTGCCTAATTGGCTGTCCTGTCGTGTTGATTTTGTGTGATAGCCAGGTAGTTTTTCCAAGCCCAACCTTGTCAGATGAGATGACTTCAAACTCATCAATGACCTGTTGTAAACTTCGCTCTTGGTCAGGTAATAAGACATTACGAGGATGAATGTATCGGGATTCGGTTACACAAGAAACCTGGGGAGAGGAATGACCGGTAGCAGGAATATACATGTTTCCTTTGATATTATTGTTAAATGCTTTACTAAAAACGGAGGTTAAACCAAATTTGTTCCAAAACTCTATTCCTAAGATAACTGGAGAAGACATACTACGCGCAACTAAAAATTCGTGAACAAAAGTAGTATCGTTGAATCGAACCGGAAGGTAAATAGTTCCCAAAATATCAATGGGCGAGTTATTAGCAGAAATGGCACGGGGACATGAACTGTTCGATGTCATAGAGATTCTTAGCTCGCGGGCCAAACTATCACTAATAAGGGACATCTGAGCTCCCGAGTCTAGTAATGCTTTAACCAAATGACCTTTCAACCAAATCTCAATAAACGGTCTATTATCGGAAGAGTCCGACGCTATCACCGGTGACACTGTACGAGAGAAATAGGCGGCGTGTCGCCGGTGGCTTATGCATTTTTTTGGATTACAATTTGGACAATCCCGGGTAATCACGCCAGGAGTCCGGCACTTGAAACAGAGTCTACCAGGAAAATCTGGACAGACACGATAAGAGTGTCCGTTTTTTCTACACTTGGGACACAATTGGGCTTCGGATGACACGACCGAAACAGTTTTGGTGGATTTGGGTAGAAAACTCTCAAAATGCGAAGCAGTATCGATGAGTGCATCGAAATCAGTAAATTTATGGATAGATAGACATGGGAAATATCTCGGGTGCATGTTATGGGTTACGATTTCCAACAAGTCGGGTTTACTAATCGGGCGGCTCAAAGTATCGTTCAAATAGGAAATTTGGATTATAAAATCTCTAACAGGTTGATCTGACTTCTGTTTATAGTTTCTGACCTCTTGTTCGGTTTTGTATTCAAAATCTGTCGGGCCGAATGTCCTAATGAACAATTGTTTAAGTTCTGGATAGGATAAGTCGGATCGGCGAATTGATCTAAAATATTTTAAGGCGGCCCCGGACAAAACCTCATGAAACCGTTTAAGCAAATAGCAATCCGGTAAGTCATCCGCGTCTTTATGTTCATCGATGTTGGTGAAAAATTCGCGAACACATGTATTTCCCGAATAATCAATCTTCCATTTTGAAAGAGAGATTTGTTTTTTAAAATACGGTTGACAATCTTCCGACCTCATAGGAGATGGAATAACAGACGACGTTGAAGCTCTAGATGTTCTGGGTGGAATTGGAGGAGGCCTAGAAATTATGGGGCTGTTTCGGAATGGAGTTGAAGCAATAGGGAGATCTTCGTCTTCCATACTGATGCAAATCGACGAAACAAGACAAAAAAATAAAAAACACGATAAGATTGAAGACCCGAAGTACAACCGACCAACGTTTACAGAACCGAAGGCAATATATGAAAATGGTCAACGTCCTTTCAAATAGCACTAAAGTGAATGGTCATTCTCCTTTATATTTTGAACAACGTGATAACAAATATTTACGTAATTTGAAAACGTAAATTTTGTTAACGCAAATATTTCGCTATTACTATTATCCTAATCGAATCCCTGTAGATCGGTTTACAGACGGGGGGTTATTGGACCTAAGGTGGGAGAGTATTTGAAAGAAAGGTTTTCGATTGGAATTCGCCGTGTGTAGCCAAACCCTATATCTAATGTCCGAGCGAGACGACAGCAACAAAACGGCAATATAACGGAATAGGTGGCACTAGATACAAAAAAACTAGATATCTAGCAAAATCACCACTCAAAAAGGCTTACCTTATGCTGCGCCCTAAACAATCGCACACCAAACACACACTACGGGGTACTAGCTAAAACGATGTCTACAAGAGATGAATGAAATTCAGGGATCAATTATGTATTTGCGGGGACGAAATGAAAGGTCAATTCTTGAATATGGTTACATAAATTTGTTATTAAAACAGATTACATGAACAATCACACGACATTAAATATGTTCAACATAGAAGACACAGGCTGCGTCGATTGTCCTTCCAACAAGCTCCGAAGGGCTTCGTGTACGTCTCGTTACCTGAAAATATACCCAATCAAGTAGGTAGAAATTGAATTTGTGCTACTAGGGAGCACACCACATACGGAATAACGAAAAAAATATGTAAGTTATTATTCACAATTATCTTAAGTGTACTTACTTGTGTTCGGGCGCCAGTTTGTAGCAAAAAATATTATGTCTTCTTGCCACTTGTCCAACGCCACGCGGGAATCGAACCCGGGGCGTTGTAAGGATAAGAAATGAAAAGTATGATTGCGGTAAAACAACACTGTATATTTAAAAGGTAGACAAAAAAGAACACTGTAATAAAGATAAAAAAAATAAAAACAGGAATTAAGTAGCCAAAGGGTTTAGGACCATTGAAAAATGAAATTTAGGCGTTAGGCGATACGACGCGGATTTCCCGACAAATAGCTATTCGTCAAAACACCGAGCCGTCGCAATGGGTAAAGCACGCGTACCGAAAAGTCGTGAAGAAAATAATTCCCAGATTTTTTTACATACGGTTAAATGGTGTATACTATGAACTAAAAATTTAAAAAGATTCAGGTTTTAAGATAACGTAACACGTAACACGTGTCCTACGGAAAATATATTAGTTTAAAAATAAGTGTGTGGTGAGGTTAAAGCCAATAAATTACGCCCAAATGTTTATACTAGAAGAAGTATTTTTTTGAATTTTGAAATACTATAAGAGTAAAAAAAAGAAAACCAAAAACTACGTCCGCAGGAGGGTGGCTCTTTGCCGAGGACCGCTTACTGCCGTTCACCGTCCCGACGCCCGGCTAAGCACGATCACGTTATCGTGCCAGGGACGCCTCGCCTGGACCGCTAACTCAGCGTGAACCGTTAACTGAGCCTGGACCGCTGACTCGGCCTGGACTGCTGACTCGGCCTGGACCGCTAACTCGGCCTGGACCGCTAACCGAACTCGGACGCCGAGGACGCTGGTGAGGAGTGCGACCGGCAGTCCGGCTCTGGCCCAGGGGGTGGGGCCGAAAATCGGCCTTTGTATCTGGATCTAAGATAAACCGCGTTTTAGTCCAGAAAGTAAGGCCAAATTATATAAGGGGGTTATACGACAGATAATTGGTATACTCACAAATGAATCAACAAAACGGGTATTAGGGGACAATATCCCCGACTGCTCCCGAGAACTGCCACAATCAAGACGTAGAAATTTTTACGCACAGCGAAACAATCAAATAGCTCTCACAACTCAACGCTCTGCTGACGACTGACGGTTGTCAACCAAGAAAAAATTCAATATTTCTCTTCCATTGCAAAAATTTTGAATTCGTGTCAAAATGAAAAAGGAAAAAATAAGACGGCCTATGTTCGCGTAAAAAAGGTTTATAATGCAGTGTAATGCTGCACTACCTACCTATACCTACCTACCTATACCCACCTACCTATACCTACCTATACCTACCTACCTACCTATACCTACCTACCTATACCTACTTACCTATACCTACCTACCTATACCTACTTACCTATACCTACCTACCTATACCTACCTACCTATACCCACTTACCTATACCTACCTACCTATACCTACCTACCACCTACCTAGCGAATTAATTAATTATGAAAAAAAAAATCGTAAATTTTTCCAATGTTTTATTAATACTTATTTTGCTATTCGGAGCGGAGACAAATCCAAAAAATCAAAGATCATATCTAAAAATCGATCCAGCCGTTCTTGAGTTATAAATTGTTGTAACTAACCCGACTTTGTTGTAAAGATGATAGATTAAGATGTACAATACGTACCTACCTTTCCTTTCTGAGAATAAGCGTCTTGTTATATTAAAGTTTGTTTATTTATTTTACTGTCGAAAAAAACTCCAAACATCCACTTTTATTTATACTGATAAAAATGTACGAAAATTAAGGACAGTTATGACCTGACAGCATAATCAGCCAACATGTTGCTGGGACACAGGCCACCTCTCGGTGAAAGAGAATGGGCCCACCATGTGGGCTCGGTACGGGTTGGTAGATGTCCCATGTCTTCGAATGTTTGGTTGTAGGCCATGCCGTTTCTTCACGATGTTTTCCTTCAGCGTTTTGAGAGAAGTGGTGATGAAATAATTTACACAAAGTAAAGAGCCTGTCTGGGTTCGAACCTAATCTTAAATCGCGGCCGTTACCACTGGGCCCCCATTACTCTCACTGAACCACCACTGCTCGCCTGGGCCAGCACTACTTTCCTGGACCACCACTGCTCTCATCTGACCTAACATAATTGTCAGAAAATCCCGTATTTTTTTCCATATTGTTTTCCCAAACTCTCCCCTATTTTTGGGGAAGGTTATGATGACGTATTAATTTGACGCGTGCAAAACCTCCGGCCATTAAAGCTTAAAACATTGCTCAGTATGTTTGAATTTCACTGCGTGGGATTTTGGCACACGATTGCGAGTAAGCAAACACTCTCGTGTGTTTAAATTTTCTCTTTTGAATAAATGAGTTGTTACAAAGATTTCGAGGAAAAGGTTAATAGTAGCAATTATTATTTACAAATATGTTTAGATTTTGCAGGCTTGTTGATTCCTTTGATCTATGTAAATGTCATGTCGAATGTTTCCAGTAACTGAAATGTTAATTGAACACAATTAGCAGATTCTGTTAAAACTGAATCGTAATTTGTTAAATAAATACGAATAGATAAATAATTGTTCACAAATAAAACGTTTAATTTCTTTCAAAGCTTTTTTTTTTGTTTTGGAAGTAAAAACTTCTTCAGGCGCGTTAAGCATTTTTTAAATAGGAAAAAACAATTGAACTCGCGACACCGTTACCGACACCTCATTTTTGTAAACGCGATTGTGCTCTTTACTTAGATAAGGTTACGGACCAATGTTTTATACAAGTATTTTTCTTCCACCAAGGCAATCTTCTTCAAGTTTTCACTTCTGTCGGTACTCCCGGAGTGCCACTGTTCTTTTTTTTTCTAGCCTTCTCTGGCGCACTTCTGGGAAAAGGCCTCCCACAAACTCCGTTTATCTTTCGCGAGCCTGCACGTCTTCCCTCCAAATCCTTTTAAAGGTTAGTAGGTAAAAAATGTAGATGTCGAAGCTACTCGATGCATGCAAATGTCAATTATTATTTGCAACACAAAATTTTTTACACAATATTTATTTTTATTTACTCATTCAGACGCAATAATATTAAAAATCAAGTTAAGTTTTATTGTATTGTATTCGTGTAATTCTAATCTTATATATTATCATGTAAATCTTTTATAATAGCATAGTATATGTCACCGTATAATTATGAACTTCGTTAGTTTATAATCTATCGGTATTATTTCCGTTAAATTATAAACTGTCGAAAAATTGTGAATTGCAACGAACCTTTTACAATTTAACGCATTATTTTTCACTAGTTTATAATCTTTCCATGGGAAACTGACAAATTGTGAACTGGTATCAAACTTACTTACGACATAACGCACCGTGCGCTAATATTAAATAGCCTGCTTGGCTGCGAGCAACTTGGAAGTAGCGCTCGCCGGCCGCTACCACGGCACCACTTGCTTCGCTCGCTCGGCTCGCGTGCGATTGGTCACAGTTCTAACCTAACCTAACCCATTTCACCCAGTTCACAATTTTTAGACAGTTTATAATCTAACGAAAATAATTCCGACAGATTATAAGCGAACGGTTCTCACAATTTTACGGTGACATATATATATGTCGGCGCGAGACGATGGTGTCAGCTCACACCTCGTCCAGTTCTTATCAGCGTGAGACGAAGATGTCATTCACACCTCGTCTAACTCTTAAGACCATGGTGGTCTTTATTAGCGCTTAGAGCTTATTGATAATAAATAATTAATAATTGTTTCCGATATGAAAGGCGACGACGTAAATCTGATTGCGTCGAACGTGGCCGGGGGTCGGCTTGCATTTTATCGTGAGAACGTTTTAAGACGATAAGAGTTTAGCATCGGAGGAGCCTGGATCAGGCAGTCAGTTCCATTGAGACCGCGAGATCGACTGTGCGCGACCCGCGGACTTGTTACGCCCTTCTAATTCATTTAATAAAAGCGTTGATTATAAGTTAATTGTAGCCTTTTCTAGTTAGACTGATTACTTCACGCGTTTCCTTTGTCCAAGAAGTAATGTGAAGATATTCACATTATTTGAGTTGTGTTTGTATTCATAAGTGGGTACATCGATAATGTTGGTGGTGGTATGAAAATGATTTATTAAATATAGCAGTCATTACTGGAGCTTGCTGTTTGATTCACGTTCCTCATAACATAACATGGCGCAGCCGGTATAAAGTATAATACAATCTAATTAGCAGTGAGTGAGTGAAATAAACAAAATAGACGATAAATAGTACGTAAAAATAAATTAAATAATGGAAACTGTGTTGACACCGCCGTTACCGTTCCAATTTGATGAGAACTCGATTGATGTGGCATCAGGCAAGCTGAGTGATAGTTGGGAAAGATGGAAGAAGGGCTTCACCATATATTTCAACGCGTGTGAGTTGTCGACAAAAACACCAGTGATACAATTCAACATTTTTCTGCATATAGTAGGCGAACAATGTCGCGAAATATTGGAACAAAGCAAGGAAACAAATTTAGACGGTGCGTGTAAAAAGTTAGATGAACATTTTAAAACTAAGAAAAATTTAACGGTGGAACGGCATAAGTTTTTTACACGAGATCAGCAGCAAAATGAGTCAATAGATCAATATGTGTTTGACTTGCGTAAATTGTCCAAGACTTGTGAATTTGGGAATTTAAATGACGACCTCATAAAAGACCGACTTGTATGTGGATTGACAAGCCCAGCAATTAGAGAACGATTATTACGAGAAGCGGACCTTACATTGAATAAAGCGTTGGAGATATGTCGAGCAGCGGTAGTATCAAGAATGTATTCAGAGAACATAAAGAAGGAGAATGAAGCAGTTCACAGTATTAAACAGGACAGTAATATAACAGAAGAAAAAGACGAGATATGGGCATTGCGGCGTAATAATAAAGTAGGATATGGAGTGTCATTGTCTACAAGAACATGCGACGGCAATATGAAAGGAGTAATGCGATCACGCGGTGGACACGAGCGAGGAGGCGCACCCTGGCGCGGCGGGCGCGGGGTCCCGGTCGCCGCAGACGCCGCTCGTCAGATGCAGCAGCCGACAAACAGATCGCGCACGACGCCCCTGTGTGGCAGATGTGGTAGTATGCACGGAAGGAATGCTTGTCCGGCGTATGGTAAGAGGTGTCTACGCTGCTCGAAAATGAACCATTTTGCAAAAGTGTGTGGTGTGTACTTTGTGGAGGCATCAGACGAAAAGGTAATATTTGCATTAAATAAAGACTTGAGTGATTGGACTATAGATTTGAAAATTAATGAACGTTGCATAAACTTCAAGTTAGATACGGGCGCAGATGTTAATGTGCTACCGATGCGTTTCTTGTCTAGATTAGGAATATCCGTGGATAAATTATTGCAAACGAATACCAAATTGAGTGGATATTCAGGTGATTTAATTACAGTGTTAGGGAAAACACATTTAAAAGTATATCATAAGAATAAGTTGTATTTATTGGAGTTCAAAATTGCAGATGTGAATAGCACTCCTATATTGGGACGTTATGCATGTGTAGAAATGAACTTAATTAAGAGGGTTATGTCTGTGCAGCGGTCTGAAATCAAATCCAAGATAAATATAGATTATAAAGATGTTTTTGAGGGTATAGGTTGTCTACCGGGAGAATATAATATACAACTGAGGGACGACGCCGTCCCCGTAGTGCATGCGCCTCGTAAATTGCCATTTGCAATTAGCGAGGACGTTAAGAAAAAGTTATTGGAAATGGAGTCACAAGGTATCATAGCAAAAGTAGAAGGTCCATCTGATTGGGTTAGCAGTATAACTGTCGTTAAAAAATCGAACGGTGATTTAAGAATTTGCTTGGATCCGAAAGAATTAAATCAGGCTATCAGGAGAGAACATTTCAAACTACCAACTATAGATGAAATTGTGTCAAAATTAAACGGGGCTAGGTATTTCAGCACATTAGATGCTTCTTCAGGGTTTTGGAACGTGAAATTAGGAGAAAGTAGTAAATTTTGTACATTTAATACACCTTTTGGTAGATTTAAATTTTTACGAATGCCTTATGGCATATGTTCAGCCTCAGAAGTCTTTCATAAGAAAATATATGAACACTTTGATGATATTGAAGGTGTATGTATGTATATTGACGATTTATTAATATATGCCTCAGATCAAAACAAACATGATGAAATTTTGAAGAAAGTATTAGAAAGATGTAGAAAAATTAATTTAAAATTAAATATAAATAAGTGTAAGTTTGGTTTACAGGACATAAAATATTTAGGTCATCGTATTACAAAAGATGGATTGAGCCCAGATGATTCGCATTTGTCAGCAATAAAAAACATGCAAGTACCAAAGAATAGAAAAGATGTAGAACGATTTTTAGGATTGATTACGTACGTAGGCTCATTTATTCCGAATCTTTCAGATAAAACATTGCCACTAAGAGAATTACTAAAAAAAGAAATAGAATGGCATTGGGATGATCGTCATGTACAATGTTTTACTTACTTAAAAACATGTTTGACGAAACGACCTGTTCTTCAATATTATAGTCTGGAAAAGCCAATAGTCATATCCGTGGATGCCAGTTCCACAGGGTTAGGAGCATGCTTAATGCAAAATGGGCTTCCTGTATGTTATGCTTCTAAAGCTTTAACTATAACAGAGCAAAGGTATGCACAGATTGAAAAAGAATTGTATGCTTCCGTATTCGCCTGTGAGCGATTTTATGCATACATTTTTGGACGTTCGGATGTAACAATAGAAACGGATCATAAACCTTTAATCAGCATTATTAAGAAACCAATAGTCGATGCTCCGTCTCGCTTACAGAGGATGCTGTTGAGATTACAGCGCTATACATTTACATTAGTTTATAGACCGGGAAAACACTTGTACATTGCTGACGCGTTATCTCGTGCTTACGAAACGATGCCGCATGTGAGCGAAGGAACGTCACAAAATGGTATAGGTAGCGGCAAGGATGAGGTATGCGTATTGACCGATAGTGTGAAAAATAAATGCGAATATTTTACGGATGCTCAATTCATAAACATTCAGAAGCAACTAGAAACAGATGAAGAGATGATTGAATTAAATAAACACGTTTTACAAGGTTGGCCAGAAAATGAAGATAGGATAAAAGATAATATAAAACCATACTGGAAATTTAGGGAGGATATAACTGTAGCTAATGGGTTAATCTGGAAATCGGATAAAATAATTATACCTAAAGTAATGAGAAAAGAATTGTTAAAAAAGATACATATTGGACATATGGGGATAGAAAAATGCAAATTACGTGCTAGAGAAATAATATTTTGGCCCGGTATTAACAATGATATAGAAAATATGATAAAAAGTTGTAATATTTGTTTAACGCATAGAAAAAATAATCAGAAAGAAGACCTTAATTGTCACGAGGTTCCTGACAGACCATGGGCTAAGGTCGGTGTAGATTTATTTCAATATAATGGTACTAACTACTTATTGCTGGTAGATTATTTTAGTAAATATTTCGAGTTAATCAAATTACATAGTACAACTTCTGGGAGCATAATTAATCATTTAAAAAACATATTTAGCCGACAAGGAATACCAAATACTATAATGTCAGACTGTGGACCACAATTTTCATCATTTGAATTTAGGAAGTTTGCACTAGATTGGAATTTTACTCATATAACGTCATCACCTTACTATCCCCAATCGAATGGGCAAATTGAACGCACAGTTCAAACGGTAAAAAATATTATTAAAAAGTCAACAGAAGACAACACAGATTATCGTCTAGCATTGTTAGAATGCTTGAATACACCGCTGTGCAGTGATCTAGCATCACCAGCAGAAATCTTACAAAGTCGAAAATTAAGAAGTATAGTTCCGACACCTATAAAATTATTGGCACCAAAGGTGCAAAATAACATAAAAGAGAAACTAATAAACAGGCAAAATAAACAAAAACAATTTTATGATAAAACTAGTAAAAACTTAACTCCGTTACAAGTTGATCAAAATGTAAGATACTTCGATACAATTAAAAACTATTGGGTACCAGGCGTAGTTGAGCGAATTCTGAGAAATAGGTCATATGCTATTCGCTTACATAATGGAAAAGTAGTTATACGGAATAGAAGGCACATGATAACAGATCAGTCGCGCAGACACTGCCCTCCTCGAGACTATGAGTTTGATTATGATTGTGAAAATTCACCGTATCATAGAAATGAACATCGTGAGCCGTCATGTAATAATAATAATTATGTTACTCGTTCTGGCAGGACCGTGCGACCGCCGAATAGATGGGGGTATCCGTGAAATTATCAATACCTACATTATGTAATCTTTATCCGTATTGTCAACGGCAACGCAATATTGATATTCACAATTGATTTAAATGTATTAATTTAATAATATTTGATTTTATATTAGCAATTGTGTGTTATTTTTAGAATAAGACATTAATTCTTAAATTAAAAATAGCAATGTATTTATTTCTAATTAAGCAAAATATCAAACGAATAGTTTAACGTTGATTGTGAAATACTTTGATAAAATAAAATTTACTCAAGTTTAGGATACAGTAATAATGATGTTACTGTTTACTGTAAGCATTGAGATTAATTGTTAGATAAGTTTAAAGAGTGCTCATTAGATGATTATGCATGAAACACTGTTATAGTGATTTACATATTGTATTCTTTAGATTTATTATTATTAAGGAAATCTAGATGTGTTTATAAAAATACCTATAAAAAAAGGGTTATTTTTATTTTTTTTTGTTTTTGAGGGAGAAAGATGTGATGATATTCATAAGTGGGTACATCGATAATGTTGGTGGTGGTATGAAAATGATTTATTAAATATAGCAGTCATTACTGGAGCTTGCTGTTTGATTCACGTTCCTCATAACATAACAGACAGATAGTTAAATAATGAATAATTTAATCGATAATTACCCTTCTGACGATGATTGTGAGCTCGGCGCTAGGACATATATATATATTTTTTTCATAGCTTGTGCTCTCGATATCTAATGTGAACTATGGTTACCTGTAGTTTATATTAAATTAGTATATTGTAAAAAATAATTTTAAAATATCTCGTTGGAAGTCGTTAAATTAAAAAACAATAATTAAGTGCCCGATTTCAGAAAGTTTAAAATGTCCAATTATGAAGTCTTCCAGTGGAAGGTACAATTAACAAATGGGATGAGAAAAATAAGAAATGGTCTTAAAGCACATTTTTAAAATATTTCACTCTAGTTATACAACGTGTATCAGAAATGTGTGGTCATATTTAAAGGACACCACAGACCATTCCTACTGAACAACTTTCTATACGAGGCTAGCATAGTACTCGCGAAAAAAAAATCCGCTGTCCCATACAAAACTTCAATACCTACTGGACCCAAATGTATGGAACAACTGACAATATTTTCACGATTGCGATGTTTGTTCCATGAAGAAAGTTGTTCAGTTTGATAGTCTGACCCTTAAATATGACCAAACATTTCTGATACACTGTATAAATATACGGGTTCAAGGAAAATTGGTAAATGAGTGCAACAATATTTTCTCAAGACAAACACAGTGAGAAATGGCGCCAAACATTTTTTTATTTAACCTTCGATGTTGATTTAGGAGTTACAGGAAATAACAAATATTATCCTGGATAAGTGGGAGAGCTTGTTGCTATGGGAAAATAGTTCTTCGGGACGCACGTAATTGGCTAAAATACGTATGTACTTGTCACAATGTTACTATGATGTTTAGTCTTAATTTTATAAAAGAAATTGATAAATGATGTTTGTTTTGTAAATTGGTTTTAGCAAACATGTTTACAAGACAAAATATTTTTTTCCACTACTCTAAGAAGAAATACTGAAATTAACTTTTTTAAATTTCAGACGTTATTTTGGTCAGATCATGGGAGATTATTTTATGTCAGCGAGTAATATTCATTTATTTAACTAGCTGCACCCCTTCTCTCTCTCTCTCTCCCTCTCTCTCTCAAGTCTCGATCCCTTAGAAATATCGGGATAAAAGGTATCGTATGTCTTTTTCATCCAAATCCGTTCAGCTGTTTTAGCGTAAAAGCTTAACAAAGAAACAAACAACTCACTTCCGCATAATATAGTTAAGATAAATAAGTACACCAACCAGCATAGGTATACATTATACATTAAATTAATAAAAGTTAATAAATAAGGTTAAGCTAATATGTATTGAATATCCACGATAAAACACAAGGAAAACATATTTTTTTCTGAAGTGAAATTACGAATTCAGATTTGAACCCCAAAACATAAAATATTTACCGACACAAAGTATGTATTCGCCAAAATTCACGAGCATAATAGTAATGTTTTTGAAATGTTTTTTTCAAACCTAGCAATTTTTTATTGCTAAACTATTACCACTTAAATAAAAATAAAAATCATTTAATGGCTAAACCTTACATAAAATAGAATTTTACAATACTGCAATAGATCAGAATAGAATAAAATGTCAATGCAATTAAAATTAATCATCTGCCTAGCCTTTTCCCAACTATGTTGGGGTCAGCTTCTAGTCTAACCGGATGCAGCTGAATACCAGTATTTTACATGGAACAACTGCCTATCTGACCTCCACAACCTAATGGCTAGGTAACACGATACCCCTTGGTAAGGCTGGTTGTCAGACTTTTGGGCTTCTAACTACCCGTAACGACTGTTAAAGATCTACAAATGACAGCCGGGACCAACGGCTTAACGTGCTTTCCGAGGCACGGAGGGGACTTGGTTTGTAAAGATAATGGTTGCTATTAAAATAAATTAATAAGTAAATATACAAATAAACAAATAAAAATATCACTACACAGCTAACCAAAATCCACCCAATCAGCTTCAGCAAACCAATTCTCCTTCTTAGAAAAAGATTAACACCGCTTTGAAGCGTCCCATCGAACAAAAAAGCTGGTTATCCAGGCTTTAAAAGATTAAGCTACACAAAAAGTGTCTTAAGGTGTCTTTGTTAAATGGAATGACCAATCCCGAAGGATTTGACGAAGACAAACGAGCAAGTTAATCCAGGTCTCTATATTGCACCGAAGTGTAGTTTAAGTTTTTTATACCTGTGTCATTATTAGTCTAGTACTGTTTGAGTGATTGATTGAAAACTAAAATGGACAGAAAGATGGATCATTGAATGACACAGTGAACGAATGAGTGACTTTTTTGATGATTGAAAGGATAAATGAATGGATTGATAATTTTGCAAATGTGATTAAAAATATTAGAATTTATTGAATTATTATATTCACATTGCCATAGTTTATTGAATTATTATTTTTATTCAAAGGACCAAATTGAATTATTTTGCCTAAACGATTTTTTTTTTTTTAATATTGCTCTCATATTGAGAGAAAAAAAAAATAACAATGATAGGTAAGCAATAACTTAATAATGCATAATTGTTTTTGACCAAACATGTTAATGCAAATTGAACAGACAAGAATATTTAATTATTTTTCAGTAGCTCCAACTGAATAAACACGGGATTTTAATTTGAAAAATAAACCTTTTTAATATAGAAAATAGAACACTATGTTTACTTAGCATTTTCGTGTTTTCGTGTTTTTTTATTACCTACCTAACTTTCCAGGGAATGGTTTTATCTATATTCAATAATAGACTGCCTCAGTCGTAGCGGGTATAACGTTTTCACTAACATTTTATTTATTTGATTTATGTGAGCACCATGTGATGTAGGTATTTATCATATAATTAAATTAGCTGTCGTTGCTTCATTTTTAATTATTTTTACCTATTGTGGTATAGTAATTTTATTCTAGGTGCATTGTCTTTATATATAATTATTTAACTAATGTACGTACCCATACAAACTATTGTAAAACATTTTAAAAGAGTAACGGTGGAGTTTCTTGCCCATTCTTCTCCATACGAAAACTACCTTTTGGAAGGGGCGACTAGAATTAATTCTATTATTTTGTAAATTTTGACGTTCAAAAGTGCATGGGCCTATTTGAAATAAATGATTTGACTTTGATTTATTTGTAAAGGTACACCAACAGCTTCTGTATAAAATATAATCTTAAGTACATAGGTAACAATAGCCTCGAACTTATACAATTGCCAATAACAGGATACCAGCAATCACAGAAATAGAACACATAATACTAAAACTAAAGGATTTAAAATGAGGAAATTGGAACAGTTTAGGCCTAGCATTTAGGTGTAGAATTGTAGATTATTGTTTAAAAAAAAAACAGTGGCATTCTAGGAGTGCCAATAGAAGTGAAAACTTGAACAATTTTATTGTGCAGGAAATACTTTTAATTAGGTGTCGGTAACGGCAACGGTATCGCAAGTTCAATTGTTTTTTCCCATCTCAAAAATGCCAACGCGCCTAAAGAAGTTTTCACTTAAAAAAATAACTGAGTACCTATCTCATCATCATAATTTCAGCCGAAAGACGTCCACTGCTGGACATAGGCCTCCCCCAAGCACCGCCACTTCGACCGATTCTGTGCTTTCCGCATCCAGCGGATTCCTGCGGCCTTCACAAGATCATCGGTACCTATCTATTATTTATTAATTATTTAAGTCAATCTGATGTTGCATTTTCTTTTATATTGTCTTCCTATGGTAAATAAAGTAGCTTTAGTAGTAGTAACAAAAAGTAAGTTAATTTTAAATCACGTTAAATTAATTCTCCTAATTGGTGTGTATTTTTTATCTATGTCTAAGCCGTGTACATTTTTATGTGATAAATTCACCATACTAATAGATATATGTGTAAGCTCTTTTATGTATAGTAAGTTATTAGTGAATAAGTCGCTGGAGTACCTATACAAAAATAAATAAATTGTTAGCGAAAAGGGGCACTAACCTCGCAAGTACTCAGATGTTATCTCGCAAGTACATATTTTTCGTATTACTATGATAAGGACTAGATACCATTGAAAAGCGTTGGTTCATATGGGTCATGAAATGTGTAAGAAGTCAGCGAGGCATGTTGTATTGTGATTTTTTGGACCGCACCACACAGCATAGAGTTTTATCGTTCCGTGTGCCAGTTCGCTTGAGTTGAATTATGAGGTTGCAGCAGAGGAAGATACAGAAGTTCAGGTTTGTTACGTGTTTGTTATGCAAGATAGGGTTCAGCAGCAGTCATTTATATGTCGGAGACGGGTATGTGACTCTCATTATTTTCAGCGATATTTTAACTACTGTGGGCGTACTGTGGGAAGTGTTGGTTAATGCGCAATAGAAAAACAGTTTGCAGTTCAGATCACATTATAATTTACTATCAAATTAATCATACTATCTAAATTATTACACACACTGGGTGTGATGGCGTTTATTAAAATCACCAATTAACACAATGATCAGAAATTACAACTAACAATAACTCAGAACAGTTCCGTGACGTCTTCTCTCCGATGCGACCAGAGGCTGAATGCCTCCTCGCCGTGGCCTTAAAATATCACGACTCTGTAGAAGCACGCCTTTGCTGTGGGTGGATCACTTGATGTCGCCAGTGGCGCGCTTGCGATTCGTTTCGTGTCCGTACTAATGACCGGATCCGACATAATAATTATATAAAAATACTTTCAAACCAAGTTAAACCGCATTATGAAGACCTGCCTGGGTTGTGAAGGTCAGATAGGCAGTCGCTCCATTTAAAATACTGGTATTCATTCAGCTGTATCTAGTTAGACTGGAAGCTGACTCCAACATAGTTGGGAAAAGGCTAGTCAGATGATGATTATGGAAACCTGTCTGCTGCTGGCCTAAGAATTACCCTTCTCTTTCCAAAACTCAACCTAAGCAGTGATTTCGAATATGTCTGCCTTGCTTGTACCGACATTCAAATCTCAATGTGACCCACATTGAAGGGAAGAAAGCACATTGCTGACCTTGCCTGTATCAACAAGAAAGTTCTCTCAAATTAAATTCATTAATCTACTGTTTTGTTGCTACACTGCGGACATATCGTATTGCCTCCCTTTACACAACTTTTCACCTGTGAGATTACAATAGCTGATGCGTGCCAACAATTTATGTTTTATAGCTTCAGAAAATGGTTTAGTATGTGAAATACTATTACAAGATTAGAATATTATGAGGAATATCATGATAGTAGGAAATTAAATCTTTTATATTCATGGAATATTAAATGGAAGCATCGTTATAACATCTGAAAGTAATTTATTGTCGTTCTCATATTTTTTTCTTAGCCTATATTTTTTCCCACTGCTGGACAAAAGCCTCTTTCCTTCCATACCTCTCTATTTCGTGCAATCTCTAGCCATTGGCCCCGTGGTTACTATCGTGTTAAAATTACTTTTAATATTTTGAGTTAAAGTATTTAAAGTACCTGCCTATTATTTTCTAAGATGTTTTTCATTAGCAAATAAGAAAAAAAGTAATTAGTAAAAATCCAAATTATATTATCCAAAATTATAAACCCGTAAAGATCACTCGAAATTCATTTATTACTTTTTTTTATTGGTAATTTATCAAATAACTTCTCCCGCTCTGAGCGGAGCAGGAGGGCGTGTCAGACTCTTACTGACTAAAACCCACCCATTTTCCTTCAGTTGCCTGTATTGCCAGGGGCCACGGTAACCCTTTCGGACAAAAAACCGCAACCTCAGTACGGCCATATTGGCCCTGTGATTACTATTGTGTTAAAATTACTATTATTATTTTTGGTCAAAGTATTTAAAGTATCTATGTACCTATTATTTTATAAGCGTATAGTTTATTACGATAAATCCGTAAAGTTTACTCGAATTCCATTGAATACTTAACGAATAATTGAATCCCATCAAAAACATAAATGTGAAAATGGGAGCCAAATTCCATAAATATGGTTGTCGACTTCGCCGACAAAAGAATTGAAATCTAAATGTGTGCCAAGTTCTGTAGATAATCCTGAAATTTATTTATAAGAACATGCAACTTTCTAAAATAAAATTAAAACACAAATTCTTGTTTTTTCTGCTATAACAATGTTTGCTATTTAAAAATATAACTTCTTAAATTTGAACAGTCGAATTATTTACACAAAGCACTTAGGATAAATTGAAGCTCAAGATTTGACTTGGCTAGTTTTTACATACAAGTTATCTTATATTTGGCTAATCAATTTATCATCTTTATATTTGTCTACAGTGTCGCGGTGCAAAAGAACTAAAACAAACAGGGTAACTTTTTTATGCTGGTGTGCATTACAGCTACGTCTTACACTCGCGCCACGTCATTGTGCTGTAATTTTACTTTTTTAGTGTGCGTGCATTAAGCGGCTAACAGTTGGACGCTATTTTTTTATCGAGTTTACAGCTTTGACTGTCTACCTAGGCATATTTAATTATTATTATTTAATTTTAAGTAGGCACTCAACATCAAATAAGTAATTCATGATGTGCTTAACTGTAAGAAATTTGTACACTAGTCTATAAGTTTATTGCATGTATCTCATATCTTTGTATCGGTGTACTTAATTGTTGGTGAGCCAAATAAATAAAGTAAAATATTCATATCTTTGTTCTTTATGTTATGCGCAAGTTACTGTTTCTTATTGTAACTGTTTACAGCTTTGACTGTCTACCTAGGCGTATTTATATATTTGTTCTTTATGTTATGCGCAAGTTACTGTTTCTTATTGTAACTGTAAGGTCAAAATATCTTCTTTCTCTAAAATTTCAGCTTGCTGGTAAAAACTAGCCAAGTCAAATCTTGAGCTTCAATTTATCCTAAGTGCTTTGTGTAAATAATTCGACTGTTCAAATTTAAGAAGTTATATTTTTAAATAGCAAACATTGTTATAGCAGAAAAAACAAGAATTTGTGTTTTAATTTTATTTTAGAAAGTTGCATGTTCTTATAAATAAATTTCAGGATTATCTACAGAACTTGGCACACATTTAGATTTCAATTCTTTTGTCGGCGAAGTCGACAACCATATTTATGGAATTTGGCTCCCATTTTCACATTTATGTTTTTGATGGGATATCATTACTTTTTGTAAAGAAATTATTATTATTCGTCAATCAAACGTGATCTATTAAATTCTTTTTGTAAATATGCGTAGCAATATTGTGTAAGAATGTAGGTATTTCTTTCGTAACAATTGTTACAATTTTCCGCAATGATGTCAGATCGCTGAGCCGGCGCGGCAAGTATTATTATTAAAAAAAACGTATGCAGTCGGGGAGCCTCATGTCGTATGGCATTTTACTGTGGGGTCGGGCTGTTGACATTGAATCCATCTTTATTTTGCAAAAGAGAGCTATCAGAGCCATTTATAATCTACGTCGCCGCGAATCTCTCAGGAAACTTTTTAAAAGGATTAATATTATGACGGTACCTTGCCAATTCATTTATGAAAATATTATGTATGTAAGGAAAATCCACATCTCTTTAATAAAATAAGTGATAGACATAATTTTAATACTAGAAATAAAGATAAACTAGATCAACCATTTTTTAGATTATCTTAAGTACAGACACCAGCACATCAAGCTACCCGAAACTGTCAAATTTTCCCAATCAACTTTGAACCTTAAATTTCAGCGATAAAGTTGAAAATCTATTAAATAAATTTGACAGATTGTAGTAGCTTGATGTGCTGGCGTCTGTACATACATCTTTTATGGGGTACTGTGTTAAATGTTACAACAAAATACCTTGTGACATTTAGCAATTAAATGAAAGAAAATTTAAAACTCATATTAAAAATACACTTTGTAAACAAGCATATTACAAATTAGAGGATTATATCCAAGATAAGAGTGCTTGGAAACATGCTGGTCCTGCTCCATAGGACAATTTAGAATCAAGACAAAATCAAAATGTTTGCTAATTTAATTGTAAAATTTATTACTTTGTGTTTTATGACATTGATTTTACATTCTGTGATTACTTCCTCACACACTAACTTATTAATTGTAAAATTTTAGGAAAATCGTCTACTTTTACAATGTTTGTAAATATGTGAGCACCATGTATCTATCACATATTAAATTATCTGTCGTTGTTTCATTTTTAATTCTTTTTACCTATTGTGGTATAGTAATTTTATTCTAGGTGCACCGTCTTCACATATAATTATTATTTAACAAATGTACGTACATATAAAAACAATTGTAAAACATTTTAAAAGAGTAACGGTGGAGTTTCTTGCCCATTCTTCTCCATACGAAAACTACCTTTTGGAAGGGGCGAATAGAATCAATTTTATTATTTTGTAATTTTTGACGTTCAAAAGTGCCATACATGGGCCTATTTGAAATTAATGATTTGACTTTGACTTTGACCCCGTCAGGAACAAAGTTCCTTCTCACGTATGATTTAATTATTTAATTTTTGCAGCCGCCCCTTTTTTTTTAAGTATCTTCTCCCGCTCTGGGCGGAGCGGGAGGGCGTATCAGACTCTTACTGACTAAAACCCACCCGTGTTCCTTCGGTTGCCCTGTTGCCGGGGGCCACGATGTCCCTATCGGTTTTCTGCGAACCCCCGGCAGGCATTGGCCCTAGCGGATCCCGTCATTTCTGCTGACATCTCTTTGAGGCGCGCGTGGAACACAACGCGCCGTCGACCCGGGCTTGGTCCTTATCGGACGGCGAGCTACCCATTGCTCACCGTTCGCAAGCCCGCGCCTACGGTGGCCGGAAATTGGCTCGCGATTCCCGCCCCGGGCGTCTCCTCCTGCAGCGGTTAGGGGCGTGAGGGCGCGAACTTTTCATCTACCTCACGCGTTCCGCCTCCTCCTTCGCGAGCATTACCGCTTCGCAGAAGGAGGTGACGGCCTGCCATTTCCTCTCGCTCCGTACCATGGCCTGAACCAGGGCCGGACGCGAGAGATCACCGCCGCCGTTGCAGCCGCCCCTTGGATTTACATTTTGACTTCACTATGGACTTAACTATTCGTAAGTTTATATTAAAAATTAAACGACAATAGTCCCTAAAATAATAGTCATACGATCTATCAATTCAAAAACGTCTCAAGCATAGTACCAACCTACCAACTACCTTGAACATACCGACCTGAGGTTTGTAACAACGTTTTTCGAGATCAGAGAATGAATGAAATGAATTCACTGCCGCCTAACATTAGGGACCAAGATTTTGACACGTGACACATCAGTTGACTCGACGGGGTGTTTTGAATTCAGTCATGAAATTCAGGAATTTACATCAACTTTTGGCATTCGAATCAAAAATGTATAGTTAGCTGTCAAATTATAAGACGCTGGAGATCAGCGCCATCTGAAGTGAGCAAGTGGCAGTTTTTAACCCCATTTGAAAATTTGTCGTCATGACTGTCATTTTCATAGTTTTCGGGAGATAGTGCTGATATCGAATTAGATGGACATTCTGGATTTTAAGATGGCGGCTATTCCAAATAATAATAATATTGTAGATCAATTGTCATAGACATCAATTTCATGCCAATTGTAAACTTGATAATCAAAATCCGTAAAAAAACGGACCTCTTAATTTCGTCAAGTTCGTCTGTCCGTGCGTCCGGATGTCATACAGTCATTTAACATGGAGACTATTTACACTCTATCGATGAAAATTTTGAAAAAGGTGTATTTTTTGCACCGTTAAACAATGGTGTAGTGAAATTACGATAAACATAATAGTGGGGGTGGCATTCTCCATACTTACATATAACCGAGAGATGAAAAAAATCTATGCATATAAAGCGTGTATTGTTGGATCGCATAATTAAAATGTTAAGATGTTTCTAAGTGACTTTGCTTTTGAAGTCAATAATTTTTGAGATACAGTTTATTTTCGGTTACAACCGCAGAATTAACTTTGTTTGTTATAGTTTTTTCGAGAAATACAAACTTATTTTTGCAGTCGATAAAATTGATACTATGCAATGTTTATGCGTAAATATTCATCCCAATTACGGAACCCTTCACTGTGCGTAGTCCGACATACACTTGGGCAATTTTTTTTAAATTTCGTTTTGAAACTACCTCAAAAATAAACAATTTCTATTACTCGAGTAAGATTATCCTATTAAAAACAAATACTATCAAACTCATACAACTAAAAAAAAATGATTGTTGGTTTTATGAAACCACGGTAAAAGTGAAACTTTACACGGTCAGCTGCTGCGAACTATAGGCGCCGCCATATCGGCCTTGGCTGCTCTGACGATCGCCTTTCACTTTATCCCTACTCCGCGGCCGACCGACACGCGACATGCAACACACAGACGAAAAAGTTTGAGACGATGTAATAAAAGTTTCAATTTAAAAATATAGACGTCATTTAAAAGTGTTTGCGGAATACCTACCTAATTTATATAATTAATTTAACATCATTCACAAACAAAATTTTCTTAAGCCTACCTAAAAAATGTATACTAGGCATTCTATATCAGAAAGTATCAAAAATAAAATCCACAGTAAATAATTGTCCAATAAATTAAAAATAATTTTGAACAACGTTCCGAATTCAAATTCAAATAAATAGAAACAATTCGGCGCGAAATTCAATAAATGAGGTAAGTATCTATCCTCGTTCTATGTGTTGACTCGTTTTATATTGAATGTCCTAAAAACGATTAAACACTAGAAAAGTATAAATAATTATTTTAAACAATGTTTATTGTATTTAATGCTTAAAACAATTTTATTTTAATTTTCAAGTATAGATTTCAGACATTCGACATAATTATAAATTAATCGAGACAATCAAAATTGAAAAAAAAAAAACGTTTGGCATAATCGTTTTCGCACATCATTATAATAAAAAAAAAACAATGATCGACAATTTTTAACACAAATTGAGTAGTAGTAATGAATATTACGTATTATTGAACATGTGTTCGTATAATAAGTAAAGATCTGGGCATTTTCTAGTTACTTATAATATTTTTAATCACATTTGTCACATTTAAAGATATGTGTATGTGTGTTAATTGTGAAAAGTTAAAATGTAAACACGCACGATTGGCGCGAATCTTCGACTTTTGATATCAAAAACTTCATTACTACTACTTATTTAACTTGAAAAATGGATGAATTCGTCAAATAATTAAATGTTGTAATAGTCGCTGTCCTTATGGTGGAGTTTGGATGTTCGCAATCCCCAATTTTTATGTTTTTTAGCCTCGACCTCGACTGTCATCAAAATGGCGATTATCGCATTTACAGACTTGAATTTTATAAAGGTAAATTAATAATCTTGCGCGCTAAATATGAAAGATTTAATGGCATAAACATTATTTTAGCCAACTCTCTTAATTAAAGATGAATAATCTCATTGGCAGCAGCATTTTCAGTGCTTCTATAGGAAGGTTTACTTTAACAAATAACACAACAATACCTAAATACTAAAAACATTTTATTTCTCATAGAATTTAAAACGGCTTCAGCTTCATTCTCATAAAAAAGCAGCGTAGGTACGGTAGATGTTAGATGTACGCTTTCCCACAAAACAGTAATAAGCAATGATGATCTCTTAAACAATTTGTCATATTTTGCTCACTTATCAATAATTATGTACACTAAGTCCTGCTGCTCACATGTCACGATTTGATTCTGGCCCTAACCAGATTATTGTTTTGATCTATTATGGGTAAATCTTTTACACTCTAGGGTGGCTCTGTTTTTATCATCACTTGCTTGCCTATAAACATCTCTGGTAGCAGCCTCTCTCAGTAAGCATGACAAACTTTATCCAAATGTATACCTAACCTAGAAAGTAAGAAAATACTCTTATTGTTGTTTATTTACTTTTGTATAATAATTATATCACTCATAGTAATTCTGCCATTTTAAAAACACTAACCTGATGACTTCTGTGACTTGCAGTTGACATGCCACATACATAACATAATATGCTTAGATTTTGCTGAGCAAGTAATACTTGGGATAGAGTTGTAGATAATATAATCAATAATGTCAAGTCTTGCAATAACACATGTCATCGTCATACCTGAAAAAGGTAAAAAAATTCAGTGTATTTACTCATGCTATATAATTACATCATACTATAGACATTTACAGCTGACGACGCGCGACGTACCCCTGACTGAACATAGGCCTTCTACTAATAGGCTGCTAAAATCAATGAGGTTATACAATACGACGGTGTTTATAAATATTTAGAGAACATAATAAACTTACCCAGGGCCATGGAAAGATAAGCAATAGTTCCTCTGGCTTCAATTTAAATTGACAGCATTAAATCGTAACGTAATATAAGTATAAAGTAAATACGGAAAAATAAATTCAAATCAACGTAAAACAAACAGCCAACAATGCCATTGATCTGACAGATTATTTTTGACAGTTTGACATTATGCATGGTGTCAGTGTTACCAGGTTTAATTATTTTGGTAATCGATTGATGAAATCGATTGGGTGATTATCAGTGATCGGAGTAGGTCGATTGATTTTACGTACTCGCATCATGAATAGTCATAGAAATCATAACATGGATAAGCCTTTTTTGTGGGATTTCATTTTGGTACTTACGGGATTGAATCAAATATTGTTAAAGCAAGGATTTTTAAACTACTACATTGGAAATTTATAGAATGCGATAGATAAATATTTAAAATATATTATATTGTTTTATAGTATATCTATCCTTTTCTTGGAGTCCGATCACCTATATACTATTAAACAGACAGCAAAAGGGTTGAACATTTCTTATTCATATTGATGTATTCTTTATTCTACACATTACAACATTTGAAATTCCTTAAAAAATCTTAATAATTTCAAAATCCCGGAATCCCGGAGGCGTATCCATACTAATATACGTGCCAGTTCATTGACCTCAAATCAATCTACTTAGTCTGATCACTGGTAGTTTATAAAATAACATTACTGCCTCGAAACGCTTTTAAGTTGTTGAGTATATTCAGACCATATAATATTTTATTTATTGTAAAATCATAGTTTTACAGTATTTGAGTATAATAAATAGCATTTAAAACATACTCGTGTAGTGGATACTCCCCCTACTCCATGTGGGTTAGTATCGATATTTTCAATCGATTACAAATTATTTTATTGGAATAGTCTGTCATCTGGCAACATTCAGGTTAAGATTGAATGGCGGATGTAGTTCTTTATTAAGTATCAACAAAATAAATATTTATTAGGTTCTCTAATGCTAGAAGAAATAAATTTTGATAAAACGACTTGAAAAAAATACGACATAATTTTTGATAAATAAGCTTTGACACAGTATCATACCATGGGCCTGCTTTCGGGAAATCTCTTTTCAACTTTCTAGGTCACCCGGAAATGGGTTAAATGTTTTTGATGTCTAGTGACAGGGTCGTTGATAAAAATGCCGATTTTTATACGTTAATATCTCAATAACCGTTTGAGTTTTATTTATGAAATTTGGAGTTCTAGTTAATCTAAGGGGTTTTTATAAATAAACCAAATTTCATGAGTCTATGTTACATAGATTTTGAGTTATTAAGGGGTCAAAAGTGGCTCCAAATGGTTCGTGTAATATAACACACTGCAGCCGTGTCTTGCCTAGTACTTGGCTCGACACGCTGCCGCGTGTCTAGATTAAAACAATCACCCACCAAAATCAACGAGGTACTAACTAATTGTTTCCGATTCGCTACCCTAACTTTCATCAGACAGCTTCCAACTAATTCGTATTCTGTACCATCTTGAAACAGCTTCATCTCGTCAATAACCTCAATGCATTCCTGTTTAATATTCAAAAGATGCGCATATAAATGAAGTATTATTATCTAAGTTTAGCTATAAAAGGGTTGGTGAGCTAAGGGAGTTGACTTGAGAAACTGACTTGTTAGTTGCAAAGGTAGTTTGTATACGCGATGTTGGTTTTATGTTCGATAGTGACAGTTTGGGTAAGTTCTGCGATGAGGATAGATTGAAGGGATCGTTAAAGGCAATGCTAAACTAAACGATAACATAACATAACATCACGCTTGGTCCTCAAAGGGTTAGGCAAACCCATGCACCAACATTTCGCAAGTTATGTTTAAGTTCCATGTCATAAGGGGCGAGCCTATTGCCAATAACTGGGTAACTGGGCGAAAATCCCAATTACACTTTGCCTAACCTGGGAATTGAAGCCAGGACCTCATACTCAGAAGAGAGCTTGCTTGCTCAGAATGACGACTGACTTGTCGCGAACCCGAACACGGCGTGTTGCCACACCTAGCGCTGGACTCTGCATCCAGCGCTTGGTATGGCAACACGCCGTGGGTTTTTTATGGCTCCTTAGGAATAGTTAAGTGGAACTGGTTACTAAATATATCAACGTCTATTGTATTTTACCTGTTATTTCAACAGTTGTACCCATACTCGCGCGCGAAACCGAAGAAAAACTTTGTTTGCTGCAGTAAAGTTTCCTTAGTTAAGAATTTATATTCGAATGAAATCCCCGAAGAGTTAAGCAGAAATGTTATACCTATAGTATACTCACATTTCACCAGTTATACTTAAGTCCCATGTGTGATTTGTGCCCGGTTGAGGGCAATAGGCTCGAACCCTATTCGAGCCTATTGCCCTCAACCGGGCACAAATCCAGACTCCGGGCGACAACTGAGAAATTCCTGATGGAAAAAACCAATAACACTTTTCCCGACCTGGGATTCGAAAACCCAGGACCTTAAGCTTACCAGTAGCGCTTGCGATCACTAGACCAACGAGGCAGTTACGATAAATAAATATAACCGAATATCACGCACATACACACATTCCACAAAACAAGAGCATTTCAGCACTACTGCGTCCCCGCCTGGACCAACAAATAGATTTCAATTAGGGGGCATCTTTGTTAGAATTTACACAAAGGAAAGCGTCCGGGGGCCAAAAGACCGGATGATTAAGGAGACGGCGAAATACTATTACTTTGTTACGTACGAACGGAGTTAGGGGTGTTTTCATGCTGTATGACTTTGGGACTGTAGAGGCGAGTAATCCGTTGGTAGTTTTAGAAAGCTTTCTGAAGGAAGTTTTAAAAATAACAGCTAACACCATCTTTTGATTATCTTAATGCAGGATCCACAGTTTTTTTCTTGTAGGAATACACGCTCGAATGCTGCGTATTGGAGGCAATATGCAATTTAGGGTCTTTGACAAATGTTCTTCAATTCTATTTGCACATACTTTTAGTGGTTTATATTACCATTGTAACACGTTAATTAAAAAAAATAGATAATTGAAAATTACGAAAACTACACCACACTTAAATAAACTCATGCTTTCTTCCCATGGGGGTAGGCAGAAACTACAGAACGCCACCTGATACGATCCTTACATTCTCCTTCTGCTTCGTTTACATTCATACATCGGCGCCGGTTGCCACACAGCTTACCTACCTAAAACATAAAACATTTTCTCTAATCACAATTTTGCAATTAGTTAATGAGAACGACGGATAGAAAATATAAAGTTCGCAATTAAGGATAGCTGGAAAGCCTGCCGATTTATACTGCAAAAGTCTCACCGTGAAATTTTAGTGTTCATACACGAAGCATCACGCGTCAACGGCAGAGGCAACTGCAGCTGTCGACAGTGACTGCCGTCAACAACGTGTTGCTTGTATATTTGAGCACCGTACCCAAATAAACGAGCGGCACATTGTCGACGGCTATCACCACGTCTCTTGCTCGAGCCAGCCCACGCCGCTAAGCCTGTAGCTTTAAAATAATCCAAATAATCTAAATCGGATCCAGCCTGTTCCTTGCTGTCCTCCCCCAGCGACGTCCTTAGCCGCAGTTCGTACCTCACAGGAGGTCTTATAAGTTTTTGCCGTGGGCGGTAGCTTTAATTTATTGAGGCACCCACAGGAAAGTCCGGTTAAGCAACCGAGTACCTTCTAGGTGGACCAGCAAGACACCACAGAAAAAAAAAAAAATACGGCTGCAGTTGACTCTGCTGGTTAACGCGTGCCACTCGAGTTTATGAACACTTACGTGAAGCGAATTTGAAGTGAACAATCAATAGTATTCATTCCTATCGTCAGGTGGTATGACAGCTCACTATGAGATTCATTTGACGGTGACGCTTGTTTAAAGAATAGATCGGCTGGTTCTAACTTAAGAGCGTTAATTCTAAAAGTTCCAAACAGCTGTCAAATATTTACCTGTTTTGATTTATTTGGCAATATTAGTGCTAGTTATTAATATTTTAGGTCACTAGTTAGCGATACTTCATATTTCCATACAGTAATATTGCCAAATTAATCAAAATAGCGAAATAATTTACAGCTATAATTTGTGATGTTGTCCACTTTCAGAATGCACGCACTATTACAAACGTTATAGGGTTCTAGTTTAGTTTACAGTTACACACATTGCAAACAAACCTTCATATCATTGTTATATTACTTAGATAAGAATTAAAACGGAAACCAAGGTAACATTTTACGTTAATATTTCCGTAAACGAATTGTAAGCGGAAATATAAACAGTCCACTATCTAAATGTTGTCGCCTGAAAATGTGAAGGTAAATTAGTCATAAAATGCGATATGAAACGAAATACGACGTTTTATTTTTAAGTTTGGGTAACCTGTTGTTTTATTTTTAGATATTTTTGTTTAGTTTTAATTATGACACGTTTTTAAGTTTGTCTCAGTTTTTTCTGTAAAATAAACTTTTTTCTTGACAGCTAGTAATAGGATTTTTTTAAGTCTTCACTAGCTGATAATTTAAGTACATTCGGAAAAACTTACATAATCAGTACAGGTATATAGACACTAATCTAAAGTAAATGTTAACGGGGCGACGCCCTCAGGGTCTCTAGTTAAGATGGGCGTGCCTCAAGGATCAATTCTTGGCCCTTTTTTATTTCTAGTTTATATTAATGACCTTCCTTACATGATGGCTAATTTATCGGATATAATTCTATTCGCTGATGATACTTCTCTTATTTTTAAAATAGATAGAAAACATACGGATGTCTTACATGTCAACGATAGTCTGGAAATTCTTTCAAAATGGTTCGCAGCTAATAAGCTTTTACTTAATGCGAACAAAATTAAAGTCTTAAGTTCTCATTACCAAATGTACCTCAAGTAGGTCTCAATTTAAAACTTAATGGCAAGAAGCTAGATGCTATTACGGAAACTGTGTTTCTTGGAATTACTCTAGATTCGAGATTGCAATGGGGCGCCCACATTAGAGCCCTTTCAGGTAGATTAAGTTCAGCTGCATATGCAGTAAGAAAAATAAGGCAATTAACTAATGTAGCCACCGCTAGGTTAGTATACTTTACTTATTTCCACAGTATTATGTCTTATGGCGTTTTGCTGTGGGGATCGGCAGCTGACATAGATTCAATTTTCGTTTTACAGAAGAGGGTAATTCGCGCGATCTACAAAATTAGTCCTCGTGAGTCCCTTAGAAATAAATTCAAAGAAATTGATATACTGACTCAGCCTTCTCTTTATATCTTAGAGAGTATTTTGTATGTTCGCAAAAACCTAGGACTTTTCAAAATAAGAAGCGATTTCCATAATATAAATACATGTAGTAAACATGAAATTGTGATACCCAAATTTAGATTAACTAAAACTAGTTGTCATTTCTTATAAACGGTATCCGCTTTTATAACAAGTTGCCAAAGTCTGTTACACAACTAAGCGATGGAAAGTTCAAAACCCACATCAAACGTGTCTTTATCAAAAAAGCATATTATAAGATTAAAGACTACGTTGAAGACAAGGAAGTCTGGCAATAATTCCTTCTGCACATGTGGCTTCCCTGGTACCTCATTAATGGCATAACAATGTAAATGTCTATTAACTGCTCCCAAATTACGATGATTATTTTATTTTACTTTTTTTACCTACTTCATTGACATAAATCTTTTCATTATTTGACATTATATACCTACAATTTTCTATATTTTTTTAAATCAAATTAGATTTGTTACAGCTGACTACAACTATAACATGCCACTAGGCAATCATGTCATTTGGTTTAAATAGGTCCTTATTTTTATTATTTTGTTTATCTTTTATATAGATTCTTTTTTTTTAGATTTTGTGAATGTGAGAGCGTTGTAGGCTGTAGACTTGTGGACTATTTTCTATTTTACTAAGTACCTGGTACTTGTTGATAGGCCTACACTGTCCTCCCATACCTATTAACACTGTAATTTGAAAACATTGTGGAAACAATTTATTTTGAAAAGAGTAACCGTGGAGTTTCTTGCCGGCTCTTCTCCATTGGAAGCGACCAATTGGAACCGTGCACCTAGCTTCTGACGTTTCATAAGTTCACGTGAAATAAAATATTTTGATTTGATTTTAATCATTTTAACCATATTATAAACCTTTACTAACTTAGTTCACACTGAAACTGCATAATAACAATTAACCTATTACAGAATTACTTAAACCTGTCTAGCTCTCGATAAAACCTATCCATCTTAGCCTAACTACAGATTTTCAGAATACCCCCAGTATCTACGTGTCCTATCCAATTGGTTTCCAAGCCCAAAATGATGTATAGCAGACCTAATCTGGAAACCCAATTCAACACGTTACCTACCTGTGGCGCTAAGATTTATAATCGTACTTAGCTTGGGTATACCATTTTAGGTAGGTACTAGTGGGTTAAATTATGAAGCACCTTAAGTAAACATGAAATGCCTGGTTGCTACTTAATTCTCTTGAGAGAGTTGGATGATATTTTAATTATCATGGAAACAGGAAAAATTAAGATTAATAATTATTTATTTGTTTAAAAATATACAGACTTTTAAATACACACACACACACTATATCTGTGTCTGAACTAAATATAAAATATCTGTATTTCAGACATCAGCGCACTTCCCTCAGAATTTTCCTAGTTATGCGTGAATTTTCGGTTAAAATTATTTTAATTCGGCTTGTAGCTTAGGCCATTATTCATAACTTCTACGAGACTAATCATATTCTATTTAGTCCGTATACCTTGGGCAAACAGCTTAACTGCTAATCTTCGAGAGTGGCAAGTCTTTCGAGAGTGACTTGAAAAAATTCTCGTGTAGCTGGTAGAAATCAAATACCAGAGAAAACGAATAATAAATTATTATATGTATTACTTGATATTTGAATATAAGTAATATATACAAAGATATATATACAAAGAAATATATTTGAACAAAGTAGTATATTTTATAACTATACACCGTGAAATTTGAATCACAGTTTTGCTAGAACAAACGTTGTTCAGACCATGGTCTACTACCATTCTACAGGGTCCAATAAAAAAAAAAACATAATTGGTTTTTGAAAAAACACAAAAATAACAAAGTTTAAAATGTCAAGATTATTGTTACTCCCTACAACACAGACACCACGCATAGGACACAGCATTGTTTACAGGGAAATGTACCTCCATAAACGAAATTTAGTAAGAGTAGATAATCTTAACATTTTAAACTTTGTCTTTTTGTGTTTTTTCAAAAACCAATTATGTTTTTTTTTATTGAATGTTGTAGAATGGAAGTAGACGATGGTCTGAATAACGTTTGTTCTAGCAAAATTGTGATTCAAATTTCACGGTGTAAGTATACTTACAAGTACTACCAATCTGTCTGATACCATCTTTGGGATTATAATTTTCGCAAAAACCTTAAGAAATCCATCATTGCCAATGTATGAATTGATCCAAAAAATGATACAAGTATGAGGCAGAGATATAATATTTCTCATACATCGAACCATTACGTACAAATCGTACAGAAGAGCATCAAATAAAATTCGCTCATAAAAGAAAGAATGAGTATAAAAGATAAAAAGGGCGTGATATGAAAAGCGTTCGGGCCTTCAGAATTTTGCTTTGGCGCACTGAAAAAAGAGAAAATAGGGCACAGATTAAATAATTGGAATCGTTCAGATGGGAACGTAAAAGTCTGAATTATTCTAGTCGACACAAGTGCACAATTTACACTACAATTTTAGTTTTTAGGGTTCCGTACCAAAATGCTAAAAAGGAACCCTTTTTTTTGGGTAGGAAATTATCAAATAACTTCTCCCGCTCTGGGTGGAGCGGGATGGCGTGTCAGACTCTTACTGACTAAAACCCACCCGTGTTCCTTCGGTTGCCCTGTTGCCGGGGGCCACGATGTCCCTATCAGTTTTCTTCGAACCCCCGGCAGGCATTGGCCCTAGCGGACCCCGTCAATTCTGCTAACATCTCTTTGAGGCACGCGTGGAACACAACGCGCCGTCGACCTGGGCTTAGTCCTTATCGGACGGTATGGTGCGACTCAGTCTGTCTGTCCGTCTGTCTATCACAGCTGGATATCTTAAGAACTACTAATGCTATTAACTTGAAATTTGGAACATTTTTAGATGACGTTTGCCCAACTATTTTGCAAATAAGAAAGAAATAAAAATATGTATTTTTTTTTTGCAACAGTGACTGAACACGGATCTTAAAAATTCGAAGTGGGACTACTAGGCCATGTGGAGTATCATATGAAAGAACGCTATTTGCAAATTATCAAATATTTTTCTTTTTTTTAGGGCGTATAGTTTTCGAATTACGACGAAAAATTAAAAAAAATCCATTTCCCCTTATCTCCGAAGTCCGCATAGAGAAAAATCTAAAATTATTCAATGTGATAGAAGTTTATGTAAAGATTACAGGAAAAATAAAACGATGTCTCTAAATAGAAATCTATCTATCGGTCAAGAGATGGCGCTGACCTAAAACTGCAATATTCTACACCGCAGCGTGCAGTGTTAAAATATTCTGACAAATATAGGCCTCGCCGATGAAAATTTTAATACGGAACCCTCGGTGCGCGAGTCCGAGTCGCTCTTGATCGGTTTTTTTTTTGATGTTACTTATTTTTGTGAATGAAAATTGAACTCATATTTACAATGGACATTGATTTCTAATAATAATCGCAATGCAAGACGGATGAAATTATAATTGTATGATTAATTAATCAGGTACCTATAAGTTGTTATTAATGCACATTTCATTTTAATTCAGAATAAACAATATTACAAAAAATTATTTGATTTGTAGTTCGATTTGATTTTATGTCCTGCGTCACATTTTATGACACCAATAGACACGTGCCGAAAGGTCGACATATTATTAGACCAGTGTTACGTTCGGGGCCAGTTTTACTATAATATGCTTGATTAGAAGAGCGCGGCGCGACTCTAGTAGCACAATTTCTATGAAAATCTAATTGAAATTATTAAATTTTACCAGAATCGCGTTGTACCGTCGCGTCGGACCTGTCTACAGGAATCCTGCATCATTACTAATTAATGTTCAGTTTAATGTTCAGTAGTTCCATAGTAAAAGGAGTGGAAGTACGCTATCTTCATACAAACGCACCGCGCGGCTTGTATGTGTGCGTCATAGTATCTATGCGTCGTCGCACGCACACTTAAACAAAATCTCGACCCGTTTCTCAGTGCGCCAGTCGGGGCTAACGCCGCACAAGATTCACGCGTCACGGCTTTTCGGCACCGCTAAATGTATGAAAAATTTGTGATAATCTCAGGAGAAATTATTGCTGTGTGTTTGAGTTTCTAAATAATTCATCGAATCCAGAGTTGTCTCTGTTCAGATTACTTACTGAACAGGAAAAGTAACCAAGTCACTTATTCTAGCATATCATTTTTACTTGATGTTGAGATACCTTATTTTTTGTTTTTTGTTGTATTAGTTATCTATCGCACAGACGAAGTAGGCAGGCCTACTTTCCCACTAAAATGTATTAGGTACCTACTTTTGATCTATCAATTGATATGCCGCTAATGCTTTGTTTACGTTTAGTCATGCCGATTTCTCAGTATTGTAGGTATAGCAAAGTAACTAAGTACTTACAGTTATAAAATCGTAATTTCAAATGTTTGAATTAAAATTTAGCTAAAAGTGACAACCCTGAGACAGGCAAGTATAGTAGGCAATTATATCGCAGATTGGGCCGGAGATAGCCTAGTAGGAACTCCTTATACTATGGTAATTCCATTTTAACACTTCGTCCTAAGCCGTTCTGTCACATCTCCTCAATTAACCAAGTCTATGCCGAGACATCTCGTTCGAGAACCGACAAAAAATAGCTCCCTACAAAGTGAGTTTCCAATTTGCGATCGGTTTGCGTGAGTGAACTTTTTTATTTTTTTTACTATTGTTAATGGCATCACTAGCTCAGTTTTTTTGACGTGTTAATGGAGATCCGTTTCGTTTCAAATTTCTTTTAGAAAAGTTACTAATTGGGTTCTACGCAGACTTACGCAGACTGATTTACCTTTACAGATGGCTTCAAATATTAAATTGGTCTTGTATAAAAGAGACTATAAATATGACTGTCATAGCTGGTAATTAATAAATTGATGGTCATTATTTTGATAATAAATCTGTGAAGTTATTGAAATAGGAGAGAGCATTGAACTTTATTATTTATTCCTTTGCGTTAACGAGAAAATTGTTAAAAGAAATCTTTAAAAATCCTAAGTACCTACTATTAAAAATGCGAAAGTCTGTTTGTTACGTTTTCATGCTAAAACCGCTGAATAGATTTGAATGAAATTTGGTACATGGGTAGACCATGACCTGGGTTAGGGCATGGACACTTTATCCCGATATTCCCACGGAATCGTGACTTATGCGGGTGAAACCACGGGGCGCATCTAAAATATTATAATTTTTACTACAACATTTCGTAATTTTAGCCGTTTTCTTTTTTTTGTAAATAAAAAACAATTATCTTAGATACCTCATTGCTCACGATGCGAATAAGAGTCAACTGACAGGAAAGGGTTAAATGGGGCTTACCTACATCTACCGCTAACGGTCCGTCACTAAGTACATAATTACTATCTTTAAACAAGAGCTCTGTTGAAGAGCTGTGACTTGGTTGCTGTGAAATCATTAAAAAAATTGTTTAACTTTCTAATAAATCTTTCGTTTCTCTCCTTTTTTCGTTTTCACTTTCTCTTTAGCAACTTATTTGCCAGAATCTATTGAATTACTGATTGTATTGAAACTGAGCAAATGCTTATCATGTACGGAGTGTCTTGTACGAGGTTTGTACGGTTCACGTACAAGCAAATTGCTAACGCCGCGACCTACTTTTCGCTGCACATTTTATTTACTTTTATAATTATGTATTATATGTAAATTAGTTGACCAATAGCTGCCGTAGCGCTATAACTGCGGATTAGCATCCAACGGAACATTCGTGTAACTTTTACGAATAAACTAAACTATCGTGGAATCTGTGGTTTTCGTCAACTCACATCCAACAACTCAACTGTAAATAACTAACTACCTCTGAGCCATACATAAAAGTGGTCCTTCGAGCCGGATATAACAGATGCGTACTATCTCTGTTAACGTTAGCGAATCGGTCTAGCTGGTGTCCCAGAAGAGCGGATCGCGTTAGTGGGGTGCCGACGCACTTAACATCCAAAACTTGCGGAAACTTCGCAACTTTGGTGAACTAGTACCTGCGGTGATACAACTCTACTCCACCAACGGTCAAACCAATAACTAATAACAATGGTTCAGAGTGTAACGGAACTGTTAAGCCATCAAGAGACTATCTTCAGAGACTTGAAGCTTATTTGCACCAACTACAAGAAGGATAGTCCCACCAGGAAGAACTTGGCGTACCTGGAGGAGCGTCTTTCTCAGCTGAACAATAACTGGGAGAAGTTTGTTCGGAACCATCAACTACTGGAAGAGTCTGGAGCAACAGACCTTCAATACTTCAACGACGACATTTTCAACAGTACGAAGAAGATGTATGAAGAAGTGCTGCAAGACATGTTGAAACGTAAATCAGAATTGCCGTCTGTATCTACTAGTAAGACGGAACAACCACCTGCGACGCCTACGCAAGGTAAGGGACAAACGAAATTTACTTTCGACGATATCAAATTCCACATACCTCCTCGGGGAACAAGCGAGTCGACGGAAAAGCAACAAGATCTTTTGCGTCAACAATACTGCAACTTTAGAGCGTTCGAACGCACTGTGGAGAAGATAAACATAGCATCAGCAGTACCGATGGAAAAATGGGAATTAGAAGACAACTTAAACACCCTGAAAAGTAAATGGGAACATATCGAAAAGGCAAATTGGGAACTAGACTACATACTACAAGACGAGGACTCAATTTATCAACGGAAATACAATACAACAGAAAACCTTTATGATGACCTAAAAAGGACGCCACAATATTTACACACAATCAGCTGGGAAGCAGTTTTAACATGGAACCAGAGATAGAAATACCAACTATAAATTCAACAATTAACAACATATTTGATCTCGGCTGGAAGAATGCAAAACTAAATATAACAGAACAAGAAACGCCAACTGCAGTAGAAATAAGAAAAATTGACCAGCAGTTGGAATTCCAGAAAAACAGAGAAATATTACCGAAGGCGTCTGACATGTCAAGTCACGACATCTATCTCTACTCGGTTACTTCTTTGTTGTTGGGAGGAATCGCTGTGCTTGCCCTCTATATTATCATCAAACGATGGTGCAAAACAAAGAAAGGAGTTGATACACCCTCTGTCAAAACAGGAGTGACACCTAGAGGAAGGGATAACTTTGGAGGGGACATCGAGCTACAAGAAATGCATTCGACAACATCGGAGCCCATTTACAGCGAAGCAAGAAAGCCGAAGAAAGCATTTCACTTTGACGAATTAAATTGAGTGTTATACTTATACTTTTACATTTATACTTTTACACATTTACTATTGTTTACTATTTAACTTTAATTATTTACTTTACACTTTTCTTATATTATTACTTGCTTTGTAATGGATGCTCATCCCACTTTTCCCTCGGGAGCATGTACGGTTCACGTACAAGCAAATTGTTAACGCCGCGACCTACTTTTCGCTGCACATTTTATTTACTTTTATAATTATGTATTATATGTAAATTAGTTGACCAATAGCTGCCGTAGCGCTATAACCGCGGATTAGCATCCAACGGAACATTCGTGTAACTTTTACGAATAAACTAAACTATCGTGGAATCTGTGGTTTTCGTCAACTCACATCCAACAACTCAACTGTAAATAACTAACTACCTCTGAGCCATACAAGGTTTCTACGCTGCTTCAACGCCTACGCTTAATAGACCCAAAGCGAAGAAAGTCTTACATTAAGCAAAGTTCAGCTATTAATGAGGTCGAAATAAAAAAATAAAAAACATTTTCATAAATCAAAGTACAGCCACTAACAAACAACAATACCCTCTAATTTACTAGATCCTTAAAGAACAGTCCAATTAGTTGATGTAAAATGTCACGGAATGAGCAATTGAGTGTACTTCAGCGGAGACATGACATCAAAGTGAATTTTAACGAATTAGGAGCAAGCGGAAAATGTCCGGAGAAAAAATTACGTGCGGAACCAATCTAGCGTTTTTAATACTGTTGGTACTGGTGTGGACAAAAGTGTTTGGTACTTTTTACTTCTCGGTTAGAAAAATATGATAGAGAAAGTGAGTATTTTAATACTGTCATTACATAATGTAAATTATTTTGCATACTATTGTATAGAATCATTTTTTTTCTAACTTGGACAGACAGCTGTGCTGCTGAGGATGTTATTGCGCCACTTCTTCTTCTACAGGCACTAGGAAATGATGAAGGGTGGGCGTTTTTGGGGGACTGTCTTATGTAATTTTGACGTTCGAAAAGTGCTGATTCTCAGCCTAGTTTGAATAACTGACTTTTGAATTTTGAATTTGAATTTGTCAATCAATCTGCCGAGACTTTTGCCAACTATGTTGGAGTCGGCTTCCAGTCTAACCAGATACAGCTGAATACCAGTATTTTACATGTAGCGACTGCCTATCTGACCTCCACAACCCAGTTACTGGGTAATACGATACCCTATGGTAAGAAGGAAAATCGGAAAATGGGTTAGTACCTTCTGGCGGCTAACTCTAGCACCGAGTGCGTTCATTGGTCAAATCAAATAGCGCACGCTTCCCTGGCTTTCTGTTACACACTTCCGTCCCCTTTCACGAAATCTCTCCCACAGTTTGAAGGAAAGCGAGAGGAAGGATGTTACACATCAAAAATAAAAATAAAGAAGATAACCAATTAGGTACATGATTATACAGAAGATACAAGTTTCCAATTTACAAAAAAGCAAATACTTATTGATATTTTCTGCCACACGTGTCAGTACTTATCGAAAAAGGAAAACGGTGTAGTATTGAAAAACAATTGCGATATGTTTCTTAAAGATGTTATTTGTAAAATAATTTAAACACTTTACCGCCCGCATGCCCAAGAAGAAAGCCTACCTACTCCAAAATGCCTCCAGTTAACATACGAGAAGCATAATGAGCGATTCAGAATTCCCTTTCTCATCTTGACGTCAGTTACAATTCAATTTGGCGACACACTACATACACAGAATAAATAGGGTACAAAAGGTCAGCTCGATACAACGAGCCAAAACACACGCACACATAGACACGCTTCACGTACAGCGAGTGCAAATGCACTTCTGAGTCGCGATTGTGCGCTTTTATCATTCTTAATGTGACGTGATTATCGTGGACGTCCACGTCCACGTCATAGCATCATAATAACACAGGGTAATTGTGGCGACTAACCTAGCTACTCGTATCTGCAGAACTACGACACCTCAAGCTAGAACGCAGCGGGGGGGGAATGTGGTGAATTTCATAGTCGCCACATACAGGCTCGTTAGAAGAGTCTATGCTTGTTTGAAGTTGTTATATTATTATCCTTATATCTGTACAAAAAAGTTGAATAAAGCCAACATTTGGTTGTTATTACTATTGTTATAATATAACAGTAATAAATGTATGGAAATATTTTAAGACACTTTTAAATTTCTGCCTACGATAACGTTATAACGTGCACGTTAACATTAATTACCTACTGATATGTAACCAATTATGTCAAAATGTCAAACAAATAGTTTTATGACAGCTGCCCACACAAATTGTAATATGGCGTGGCGGCGAGCGTAAGTCGTTGCCGACGGAACGGAATGTTGCCATTTTCAAATATTATATATTTTATAAAAAATAACTAGGTATTTATTTTATTTTGTTATTTTTATCTCATTATTGTACCAAAACCAATTTAAAATCATTATCCATTGCACAACAAATAAACGTATTTTATTTATTTTTTTTCCTTTTTTGACGTATTTCCATACACTGGCATTATTTTGAAACAGATTAAGATCACTGTTCGTACGGGTCTGTGTGTGCGTGCACCTGTTGTCACACGTTGTATGGAGCCGACCTTCTGCACCTATCTATTTTGTGATACTTATATAAGATTTTCGTGTTTCACAAATGTTTCCTAGAATTTTGGCACGCGTACTGTGAGCTAAAGACCTTGGCAAATTAAACGTTTTTCCAAGAAACGAAATATTGTAACTGTTGAGAGATTTTACTTAAGTCGTACTTAAGTACTCATCAGTATTTGTTTTATGTTTTAGAATAATTAAATGACAAGTAAAAGGAAATGTTATGATAAAAATACTTAGATCTGACATCTACTCGACATCATTTTATAGCAGTACTCTAAAGCCTACAGAACATAATTATTATAGACCTATTTAATTGTAAACCACTGAGTTAGCTTAACCTCTCACCCATCAAATTAACCCGGAGCAGTTTCCGTATTTAAAAAAAAAAACAGAAAGAGCTATTTCACCTGCCACTTCGATCACTCATGTGGTGCGTACGTGGCAGGTGTCACTCATCGGGCTTGTCAATCAACGTTTTCAATGTGTCACTAGTCGCATTAAAAAAGTTGATTGACAGGCCCGATGACCGTCACTGTTTCACGGGAAATGGAATTCTTCTCTGTATTGTAAACGACACATCAGGCAATGCTGTCAAAAAGATAGATAGATAGATAGAATATACTTTATTATGTACACCATAAAAATTACAGACATTAATATAGAAATTTTACATTGTGTGACACAATGGGCAGTCTTATCTCTAAAAGCGATCTTTTACAGACAACCTTTGGATGGATTTAAATAGAAAAGGAGAGACAATACTGCAGGTAGTCAGTGGTGTACCATTTACATATACAACAGATACACAGATACATAAAGCATATAATTACCTATATATATCTTTGTATTAGATAGATAACAGATATAAATAAAATTATAAACATGAAACAAGAGTAAGGAACATGTAATGACGATGTTTAAGACAGAAAAAGTGTTTTTTTACCAGAATTTTCGCAGGACGTTTTCTATACAACTATCTCAGTAGAATGGTTCAATTATATTATTTTGTGCGTATTTTGATAGCAGCAGCTGTAGCCCGTGACTTTGTTTATGTGTATTTTGTAATTTTTTTAGCTTGTGTTCTTCCCCAGATTCCAGGCTAACTATTTGTCAAATTTCATACCAATCGGTTCAGTGGTTTAGGCGTAAAAAGGTAGCAGACAGACAGTTACTATCCCATTTATAAGCTAAATGAAATAATAGAGATCAAATGTATCAATGCACACGTCATATAAAAAGTAGGTCATGCAAAAATAAAAATAAAAGATTGTAGGACCTACAAAAAGTATGCCGTGTGCGAGCGCGCTAAGTGTGGAAAAATGGATACTGCAAAGCTGAGAAAGAAATAAGTACAACTTGACAGAGGAAGCTAATATATGGTAAACAAACGCGGTAATTAATAGTCGTTTCTTTTCTGAACACTAGGAAAGGCTTTTATTTATACTGGGACATTAACAACCTCTAAGGCTTACAGTCTAAGCTAGGTTGCTAATAGCCTAAGATCCGACCTAGAGACAACCTACCCATCTGTTTAATGGATGAAAAGTATTTAATATCAAATGTAGTATGTTCAAAAATATATCGCGAGTGCAGTTGACAAAAAAAATCTTGGCCAGAATGTTTTTTTTTTTTTTCAAAAATTTTACTCATTACGATGAATTCGTTTTAGTAACAAATATATCTCTTAAAAAGCACTATCCATTATATCACTTATGGCTATTGAGCACCAAGAACATTCCTAAACTTAGGTATCCAAGTAGTCACCTATTTAGGTCATTAACTCCGAATTGACTAACAAAGGTTCTCCTTGAAAAGCTTTTTCCATTTAAAAAACCTCATTTTGAATTTTTATTTAATCACAATCTTACCAGAATTTTTTTGCCAATCCACTTGTAATTTTCTGTTTCTTACGTAATAAATTTGATTTAAAATACTTTTCATCCATTAAACAGATGGGTGAAGGTCGTTCCTAGGTTGGATCCTCTACTATAAAAGTTTACAGAACAACAAATCAGGAATACACCACTGGAATGCTAAGTTTGTTTACATTGTAGCAAAATCTACAAATTTTTATAATATTTTATTTTATTTTAAAAGAGTGGCCAAGGAGTTTCTTGCCCGTTGTTCTCCTTAGGTTCCTAATACGCTTAAGAATTGGCAACTAGTTTCATATTTCTGACTGACAGACTCCTCGACATTTCAAAAGTACCTGTAAATGGTTTAATTAAAGTAAATGCTTTCAGTTTGACTTTGAGTAATCTGTAACTCAAATTTCAAACATCATTCCTTCAGCTATCCTCATCAAATCTAACACCAATTGTATAATAATGTATCAGAACACAGCATAACCTTAATTAGAATAATAAGATGAGATTACGTCATCTGTCAGCGACTGCTAAGCCCCACGATAGGCCGTCTCAAGTGAGCACAAACTTAATATTCCATAACTAAGCAGATTATGTGTACCAGAGAAGGGGTCACAGTGTAGGAAATGACAGATGGTCGGTTTGAATTTTTAATGTTTACGTAAAACTATTTTTATTTTTCAAAGCCACCATTTTTAGGATTCCGTACCCGAAGGGTACCAAACGGAACCCCATCTACTATTACTAAGCTACCGCTGTCCGTTTGTCTTTCAGAGGGCAGTATCTCATCAAACGTAATAGGCAGACCTTTGAAATTTTTAAAGATTGTGTATTTCTATTGCCGCTATAATAAAAAACGTGTGGCACTTGGGGACTGCCGCGGTAAAGCTATTGCATAGCATTTGTAACCTCCATACTTCCTATTTGTCAACGCTACACTTGGGATGATGACGTGATGACATAAAACAAAAATTACGTTCCCATGACAACATCACGTTTCCCATAACAACATCACGTTTCCCATGACAACATCACGTTATCATGGGAACCGTCATTACATGGTAGGCGGTGTTAGGTTTTATTTTCGTTACGTTACGGAATTTCTTGATTCGGTCGCCGCGCTCAAAGCGATAAAAGCTATGCAATAGCTTAAAAAGAAAATAAAGTTAAAATAATGAAAGGAGTCTCCATACAAGAAACGTATTTGTTTCGGCGTTTATTGCTAAATATTGTGCACTGGTACGGAATAATTCGTGTGCTAATCCGACTCGCATTTGACCGGTTTTTTATTATTTTAAATCCTATCAGACTGTACTATTTTAACACACACATTTTCTGATGTGTTTTTAACACAATTATTATATTATTTATTTATTTCTAAAACACTTAACCTATTACATTTTGGTTTTAGCCTCACAACGAAAACCTCTCAGGGTTTATCTGTGTGCGGCGAGCCGTTCAAGATTTTATTTTTTATTATTTGGTTTTTGTAATAGATATTATGGTATTTTACGTTTGGTGAAAATGGATGTTTGGTCCTGATCAATAATTAATTACAATCATTGTGTGCTTGTGTGTTCGTCCTGGTCTCAAAGAAATTCTTTCTGTTATTTTGCACTTGCAATTTTTTCCCAGTCTTCTTTCACAGAAACTTAAAAATAAACTTTAAGACATAAATACAACCGTCATACCATCTTCCCTACTCTGTGCTCCAAGAATTTCCTCCAACTTCCGAAGGGCAGTTTAGTATTACTAATAATATTATTAAGCACGTTATTGTATGAAACTTGAACTTCAACTTAATAGAGCTACTCGACCCTAACACTTAAGCCGTTATGTGATAATTGGTACGTTACTCGGAATCTGACGATCTTGCCAACAGTACTTGGTTTGGCGAATTTACATTGATTGCCTTTGTTCCTAGATATTATTGCGGCTTGTTTGATGTGCCTAAATGGTTTTGTATACAGATTGCTTGCCATTTCTTCATGTGAATTACTTGAACACAAGTCGTTGGAATAAATTTCTGCAAATCGAACAATTTATGTGTACCTTTGATTTTTATACTGTTTTTTAAGGTTCCGTAGTAAACAAGGAACCCTTATAGTTTGTCATGTCCGTCTGTCTGTCTGTCCGCGGTCTAGCTCCGAGACCCTTAGTACTAGAAAATTGTAATTTGGCATAGGTATACATATTAATTACGCCGACAAAGTGGTAAAACAAAATTATGAAAAACATTTTTTTTTAGGGTACCTCTCATACACGTAAAGTGCTGATGTTTTTTTTTTTATTTTTTTACTCCATGGTGAGGGGTATCATTGGAAAGATTCTTCAAAAATATTGTGAGTTTGTGAAAACCATTTTTGGATTCAGGGATTCGTTTGCGAAAGCTAATTTTTGTTAGAGTCAAGTGTCCCCCCCCCCTGCCGGCTAAATAGTTGGTTTTGGGTGTGTGAAAAAAATCACAACAGTAGCTGATATAACGAAATTAAAAGGAAAACTATCACAGCTAAGTAGGCTCTACAGGTTAACGAGTAATAATCGACCAACTTAACTTTGCAGTTGCAAAAACATGTTTTCCCATACATTCCGTATGGGAGAACATATTTTTCAACTACAAAGTTAAGTTTGTTTTTGGGATAAATTCATCCCAACTACGGAACCCTTCATTGTGCGTGGTCCAACACGCACTTAGCCGGTTTTTTGTATAATATCGCATAAAATAGTTGCATTTTTTTAACTTAGCCAATCAGCTGCTGTGTTCCGGTTTGAAGCTTTTGGCTGCCTTTGTAATTAGATATATATATTTATCTGTAATTACAAAGGTATTTTGGCGTTACTTGGGGCTTGTGGCTAGTAGTTGTTAATTGGGGTTTCTAGATCAGATCTTTGCGATCTGATCTAGAAGCCCCCAATTAACACTGTTCATCTATTCAAACAATATATTTTTAATTTGTAACATCTATTTAAATACAAACAAAGGTACAAATGTGTTGTACGATGCTGAATGTGAATTGAATGAATGAATCATGCATGCAGTGATCAGTGTTTGTTTTATACTATAGACTGGACACTAGTAAGTGTGTGTGTGTGTGTGTGTCGCTTGGCTTTGTGCTATACGTGAAACTGTGAACATGATCTGGAAGATGGCTGCATTCTTTCGTTACCAACAGAATATGTATGCATGCATTTAACTTTGTAATTAAATCATGTTCTATTACATCACACTTACTGATTAGTGTTAGTATTAAACAATTTTTTTCTTCAATATCTATTTATGATAGTACAAGTTTAGATAGGTTTGTCCTGAGTGGGAATCGAACCCGCTATATCCCAACGCAGTAATAGGTATATCACTACATAGTATAAAACAAAGTCGCTTTCTCTGTCCCTATATCCCTATGTATGCTTAAATCTTTAAAACTACGCAACGGATTTTGATGCGGTTTTTTTTAATAGATAGAGTGATTGAACAGGAAAGTTTATATGTATAATAACCCGGTTTATACCCGTGCGAAGCCGGGGCGGGTCGCTAGTTATATAATAAGAATCAATAGCTAGTATCCACTAAATAAATAAAAATGCATTTTTTTAAATTAGCGTTTATTGTAATGTATTGTTAGACAAATTAGTATAAGTAGTAAATACTTTATCTATGAGTATGAAGTAACTACATAATATTTACACGTACTTACTAAGGCGTCTTTTATAATTATATAGTACCTATATGTATTAGGTAAGTAAATATTTACGACCTATCTATTCATTAAAAAACACTTTCCAAATTTTCCTGGATCCTAGCTATGAGGTCCTTGGTTGATTGGTATATACCGTCCATCATGGTATGTTTAACAACATGTTGCACGCACAAATCGGCTTTGCATTTGCATGAACTTTCTTCGCGATCGACAAAATCTTTTGCATCGTAAATTTCGATGCGGATTATCTTTGATCCTTTTAAAGGCCGCTTCACAAAACTGTAATGCGTTCCATCATTGGACCTTCTCTTCAGATTCAAACGCCTCGACGATTCTTCGCCAACCTCGTTTTGCACTAGCCGAGGTTCCATTGGGGGGAAAATGAATAGATCTTGAGAATCCTGGAAAAAAAAGAATATTAATTACAAACTCTAATAATTATAGCATGATGCATTGATTTTCTAGTATGCAGTCCTCCATAATGTCATTCACGTCTTTACTATTTAATGTCACAAAAGGTATAAAATAATATTAAGCATTACCTATAAGATATACAAAAGTAACATCTAATAAATCATATCTGAACAATAATAAAAATATTTTCTTACCGACATAACAGTTCCTTATATCCACCCTGCTAACCTGACTGATAATTCGATTTGATTTGATTTTTTTTCTTTATTTTAACAACTTATATATATTTTTAAGCATGTTTTTAAGGTTGAAAATCAAATATTTTTTTGTGGCATTCCCGAACTTCACAGAAATGGTTTGATGTAACAAGACTCTCCCGACGGATCGGCGCCGCCGCTGCTTTGTTTACAATAATTCAATACTAATAACAGAGATCCAAATGTATGTTTGTTCGTTGACAATGTTCTCATACATTTATCATGATATTAATGCAAAAGTAAAGTCAGGGTATAAGACTAGTATGTGTGTTTTCTTACAGCGGCAAATCTTTATTGCGTATGTTTAAGGTTGAGAATTGAACTACTTAATTATGTTAGCGCTAGTTAAGCATTTTCCAAATAACGACAAATCTGACTCAGGATTTTCAGTAAGTCTTACTTTCCTTTTATGGATTAAAAATGACGTAGATTCGTTGGTATTTAAATCGGGACGTGGACACCTGGAGCATCATTACATATCTCTGCCGGCCAATATCAACATCGAGGACTACATCGTTAAAAAAATGTAAGTTATAATTATTAATACATTATTTTTTCTTTACTATAATGTAGTGTATTGATAAGATAATCTTCTATTCATTCGGATGTGAATCTCAGTGACGTTGTATCGGAGTGGTTTATGTCAAGCTGATTAGTTATTATTATAATTATAAATTCAGTGAAAACGAAACGGTTAAATATTCTATCTATTAACTCTAATTTAAACATGTGGCTCATTATAATAAGACTGTTTGTTTTTTCGTCACATTATGCTCCACTACCTAATATAATTTAGTTTTCTTGTTTTCCATTGTTGTTAGTTTTCACATTGAAGTTCTTTCATGAAATTATGTTACAGAACAGAATAAGTAAACATAATGATTGCAAAATGCAAGTCTCCCGTTATTGATTGAAATTTTAATCATATCTATTTTATTTTTCAGGTCCCATCAACTAAATGCTGAAGCGTTGTTCCCATCCGACGAAGAAGTTCAGCTGCGTGAACCTGAGAAGAGATCAAAAAAAAGGAAGCTAGCGGCCTCCCCGTCGTGCTCACCATCGGCACCGAGTACATCACGAGCGAGCCCTGCCCCTATGTGTACGCAGTCATCATCATGGGGTAAGAAGAAACCAGTTATCAAGCCAATCGCTCCGAAGAAGGCAACGGCTCATGATATCTTCGGGAGCGACAGTGAAGACGACGCTGTGGAACAGTCTTCAGCCCCCGGTAAACCTATTCCGCAGCTACTATCCTCCATTAGTAGAAGACTCGCCAATGGACATTCGCGTCAAACATCCGATTATAAACAGGGGACACACTATGTAGAGTTGAAAGTTTATAGTTGTGACGAAATAAATAAGGTGCAACCCATAAATAGATGGCGCCATGCAATTGTCTGCGTGAAAAATCGTACCGATCAAAACACAGACGCGTGGCAGCACCTAACTAACTTCATTACTGCCACCCGGAAAGAGTTTCGCAATTGCCCTCCTACCTTTATCAGTAATTATTACTGACTATTTAGACGTAGGTAATTACTGGTAAAAATATACCTTTTTAATTATTATTATCTTACTTATGATGCCGCTATTACATTATCTTGAATTAAGGCTTCCGTAAATCAGTACTGGTTAACTCTCTGAATTGTGAGAAATTTTATGGCATTTAACAAGTTATGATTTTTACTGCCCGCATCGAGAAAGGTTTGGTTACCGATGACGTTCTGGAGGCCTACCACCAGCTCTAAAGCAGTATTATTTTAATATTACTTCAGTGGGAAAAAGAGATAGAGCTATACGTCCTGTAGAGCTTCATCTCTTTCCCACACTGAAGTAATATTAAAATAATACTGCTTTATGAGTTGGTGGTAGGCCCCAGATCATTCAAAATGCTTGAAAAGATTAACCTTCTTAACCAGGAAGGACGCCTGCATTCAGGATAGTGCATTAACGATATTCCTTTATTTTGTGTATCTTACTTACGAATTACATATAGTACTTTTAGTTACCTAGGTATTGATTTAATGTTAACTCATTCATTATCTAGATCATTTATTGACTTGCATATTTACTCACATGATTATAATTTTGTATTGTGAAATATAAGTTTTATTTACAATAAATACATATAATTAATGTTTATGTTGTATCTTTGTTTACAGTTACACGCCCTTCCATTGCAAGACCTAATAATTTATTGAATTGTATGTACTGTCAAATTGAAATACCTAAAAACGAATTTCAATATCACTTGAGAACGAATTTTCATAAATCGAATTGCCTGTTAAAATCTGAATTTGAGAATGTTGATATAATTGCCACGGCGTTTAAAAAAAGAATAATTACATACCGACTTAATCCATCAGAAGAGTACCTCACACCAGAGGCATTCCTAATGGATAATCAAGAACATGTCATGAAATTAATTAGTGTTTGTATTGTAAAACATATTTGTATTAAAGTGAACTTCGAACTTTTTGCTTACTTTGTTCTACCAAAGTCAGGAGAGCAAGAGCTAAAATCATTTAATACAAAGTATGTATCAATACATCACAGTACCGATATTAATGAATTATATTTAAATGTGATACATACATTTCAAAGAAAATTATCTGAATTTAAACACTGTGAATCTGGTTGGACTTGTCTATTCATGAGTCATCTAGAGATTAATATTAACAAATACAATCCTTTGAGAGGTGGCTCGTATATAGAGTTACCGAGTGAAGTGAAACATTCAAAAAGTTGTATTAATATACAGAACAACGATGATCACTGTTTCCTGTGGAGTATTGTGGCAGCATTATTTCCACAAAAGAGTAATATTTGCAGAACGAATTCATATCCGCATTACTCCACAGTACTGAATATAGATAATATGACGTTTCCACCATCACACACTGATATTAGACATTTTGAAAAGAAAAATTCTGACTTAAGTGTTAATATTTATGGATTAGACAAAAACATTGTAACTGGTCCTTTATATGTGACTAATTCCAGAAAGCGCAATCATGTGAACTTGTTGTATTTTGAGAAAAATGGTAAAGGTCACTACTGCTTAATCAAAAGTCTTTTACGACTGGTTAAACGTCAAATCACTCGTCATAAAGGTAAAATGTATTTATGTGATTTATGTTTGCAATGTTTCACAAGTGAAGTAAAGTACAACTCACACATGTGTAACAAAATATTAACTACACTACCAGAGAAAAATACTATTCTAAAATTCAAAAATTATGAAAGGCAGCAAAAAATTAACTTCGTTATATATGCAGACTTTGAAAGTATTCTATTAAACCATAACGAATTTATAACACAGAGTACTCGTATGTACAAAGTTCACGAACCTTCTAGTTTTGGTTATTATATTTGTTGCTCACATGATCGTCATTTAAATAAATATGTTACATATAGAGGACTAGATTGTGTTGAAATATTTGTTCGAAATTTGCTAAGGGATGTAGAAGAAATTTGTCATATATTATCAAATAAACAACCAATGTTGCCCTTAACGATGGATCAAGAAAATAACTTTAATAATGCCACTTTATGTCATATATGTAAACAGTTATTATTCGATGACAAGGTGAGAGATCATGATCATGTAACATCACAATACCGAGGTGCTGCACACTCCCATTGCAATTTAATGTACCGGGTGTGCCCATTCGTACCGGTATTTTTCCATAACTTGGCAGGTTATGATTGTCATCTATTTATTAAAGAGTTAGCAAAATATGAAGGTGATTTTAAAATAATACCGAAAACTAAAGAAAAGTACCTACATGTCTGTTACGAAAATTATTAAAAACAGTAATATTTCACACCCAGTTCAAATAAAATTTATTGATTCTTTCTAATTCCTTAATACTAGTTTGGATGTCTTATCTAAAAATTTAAGTGATAATGACTTTATTAATTTATCAAATGAATTCCATGAAACAAACTTGGAGAAATTATTGCATCAAAAAGGCATTTATCCTTATGATTATATGGATTCTTTTTCGAAATACGATCAAAAACATCTTCCTCCCAAAGAATGTTTTTACAATAGTTTAAAATGTGAACATATAACCGATGATGAATATAGACATGCACAAAAAATATGGCAAAGTTTTAGAATTAAATCTCTTGGTGAATATACAGATTTGTATTTAAAAACAGATGTGTTGTTACTTTGTGATATATTTGAAAAATTTAGGGATACTTGTTTACGGCATTATAACCTTGATCCAGCTTATTATATCTCCGCACCCAGCTTGAGCTGGGACGCGATGTTGTTGTTTACAAAGGTTCAGCTAGAATTAATTAATGATATAGAGATTTATGAGCTTGTAGAAAAAGGTATACGAGGAGGCTTAGCACAGTGTTCTCTTCGTAATGCAAAAGCCAATAATAAATATTTACCTAATTTTGATGTCTCTGAAGCATCGACTTATTTGATATATCTTGACTGCAATAATCTGTACGGTTACGCAATGACAAAAAAATTACCAATATCTGGTTTCCGATTTTTGTCACCTGAAGAAATATGTACAATTAATATAACTAGCATACCAGATGATTCAGATTATGGGTACATCTTAGAAGTTGATTTGATTTATCCAGACTACTTACATAAGGCTCATCGTGATTTACCTTTTGCAGCAGAAAAATTTACTCCTCCTGGGAGCAAAAACCCAAAATTGATTGCAAACTTATATGATAAATGTAAATATGTCATACATTACGTTCATTTAAAAGCATGTATAAAAAACGGGCTTGTTCTAAAAAAGATTCACCGTATACTAACATTTAGGCAAGAAAAGTTTTTACAGAAATATATTGACTTAAATACTCAATTACGTCAAGCTTCATCTTCGCCTTTTGAAAAAAACTTATTTAAACTACTGAACAATGCTGTATTTGGAAAAACTATTGAAAATAGACGAAAACAAGTTAACATTAAATTAGTGATGACATGGAATGATACAGACAACAAAACAAACAAAAGCCTCGGTGCCGCGAAATTAATTGCGAAACCTAACTTAAAAAATATTACCATTTTTTCAGAAAGCTTTGTTGCTGTTCATTTAAGTCCAGATAAAATATTTCTTGACAGGCCGATATATATTGGCTTTACGGTTTTGGAATATGCAAAACAGCATTTGTACAAATTTCACTATGACTATATCAAAAATAAATATAAAAATAAAGCAAGGCTTTGTTATACAGATACAGACAGTTTGCTTTATTTTATTAAGACTCCAGATATATATCAAGATATGAAAGAAGAAATACTGAAATTTGATACTAGTAATTTTGATGTTAACAATAGCTATCATATGCCTAGAGTCAACGCACAAATACCAGGCCTATTTAAGGATGAGCTTGGGGGTGATATTATTACTGAATTCACTGGGCTTAGAGCTAAGCTTTACTGCATAAACAGTTTAAACGGAGAAATTAAGAAAGCTAAGGGTGTAACCAAGTATGTAACAAAGCGATTACGCTTATGTAATTATAATAAAGCATTAATGAGTAACAAAAAATTTAAATGCAAAATGAATACTATTAAATCAATAAAACACGTATTGTTTTCCCAAGAGGTAGATAAAGTAGTTATTAATAAAAGTGACGACAAGAGACAGATACTACCAAATCAAGTAGATACATTACCATGGGGGCATTGTGACACAATATTTTGAATAAATACAATATTATAAAATGAGTATTACTTATTTGTAAGTGCATTATAATCCACTTTTCAATTTAAAATTACTTTATTTAGTTAATTACATTGAATAATTAATGGAATCATGATTACTAAGCGTTTCTGATAAGCATTATAAATACTAGAACATATTATTTTTCTGATAGATACAAATATGAAGTGGGTCAAGCAACCCGTTTCGTTAGAAGTTAAAAATATTGAGGTGAAGGAAAATAAGCTACACGCAAAGCATAGTGTTCTTCTGCCGAATAATATAAGATGTATAATATGTGGTCCTTCGAATTGCGGAAAAACTAACGTCATGATTAGTTTGTTAGTTCACAAAAACGGTTTAAAGTTTAAAAATGTTTACTTGTATTCCAAAACTAGCTTTCAACCAAAATATAGTTTTCTAAAACAGATCTTAGAAAGAGTGCCCGATGTAAAACTTTTTATATTTAACTTTGACGACGAAGTTATTCATCCTAATGATGCATTACCAAATTCTATTATCATTTTTGATGATGTGGTCTGTGAAAAGCAAATTAACATACGAAATTATTTCACGATGGGCAGACATAGAAGTATAGATTGTTTTTATTTATCTCAAACGTATTCAAAAATACCAAAGCAGTTATTACGTGACAATGTTAACTTTTTGATAATTTTCAAGCAAGATGAAATTAACATGAAACATATATATGATGAACATGTTAGTTCTGATATGGAGTGGTCTAAGTTCAGAGATATGTGTTCTAAAATCTGGATCCATCCTTATGATTTTTTAACAATTAATAAGGATTGTGAATTAAATAAAGGCAGATATAGACAGTCATTTGACAACTTTATTTATTTTGATTAATAGTTATATAAAACATGAATGAAAACAAAAAATAATCATTTGAGCATAAATACTTCTGCATACAAGTCGCATAATGGACCATAACATAACAAATCAATTAATAAACTCTGCGGACGCTATAAGGAAAAAGGTGAAACAAATGAAAGATTATGAATTTAGTACTGACACTCATCTGAAATATTTTTTTAAACCCCTTGCTGACCCTCTTAATGCTATAGCAGGTAACAAGCAAATTTCTATAATAAAAAATGAAGATACTTATGACGACCAACCTAAAAACACTAGTATCTTAGGTTCAAAAATGTTTTTGCGTGAAAAATCACATGATATGTACAAAAATGAATCACCAGAATCAGAAAAGTTTTATTCAGAAGACGAAGAAGGTAACACATTTGAATCAGAAAAAGTTAATAATGTGTCGCTGGAAAAAGAAGATATCTTTGAAATATACGATGATATGAATATACCATTTGGCATACGTAGTGAGAACGATAAGCATATGATTGGAAATACAATAGTACATTTTTCTACCACTCGCGAGAACTCTGATAAAGTGTATTTTATGCGCGTAGCTAATAAACAGTATAAATTAACACCTGGTCTAAAAGAATTATTGCTTCGCAAGAAGCCTGATTTAAGTTTGGTTGATTTAAAAGATAAATTAGTTTATAAAGAAATACTCATCACGACTAATGCTCATAAAAGAGACTTTGACCCTGCAGGTCAAGTTAAAGGTGATAAGGGTCTAAAATATTCTCAAGTGATCAAACCTTTATTTCCCGAGTCTAGTAAACGCTTACAAGAACCTACAGAAGTTAAATCTAAACAAAAACGAGGTGCTGGTCTGCCGTATCTAAAAAAATATAAAAAAAATACCGAGCTTGTTTATTGGGATGATCCTAATGAATTAGTGGACAGGCTTAAACTTTTGATCGCATCTAAAACTGCAGGTAATACTAATCTCGACAACGAAATCTTATCAATTATTGAAGAGTTAAAAGAAGCGGGTGTTATAAAATAATAAAAAGACACATCATACAAACTTAATATCAGTATAATTTTGTAATTCAGAAGTGACAGTTAAGAGAATGAGCAAAGTGAAAAGAGACATTATAAACGAAATCCATAGAAGTGCAAGAAAAAATTTTCCTCGAAGGCATGTAATATTAAAAGATATAGATGATCTCTGGCAAGCTGATTTAATGGATATGCAAAGTTTCTCAAAATTCAACAACAACAAAAAATTTATTTTGGTTATCATTGATGGATTCTCTAAATACGCTTGGGCTATTCCACTTAAACAAAAAAACAAAGAAGCTGTATCTGAAGCTTTTATTACATTATTGAGTCAAGAAAAACGCATACCTAGAAACTTGCAAACAGATCTTGGAACAGAGTTTTACAATAAAAGTTTAAAAAAAATATTGAAATGAAATGAAATGAAATGAAATGAAATGAAATGAAATGAAATGAAATGAAATTGTTTATTCTGTAAATAGGATATCGGAATCACTTTTACACGTCATATAAAAAAATATTAAAAATAAGCTAGATGAGTTCGGCTTTTCCTATCTGACTACTCTGAGAAGAAAGGCCGAAACAAACTCAGAGGTCGCAGTCTCTTTTAAAGTCCAGACATAATCTTGGTCAGGCCATATGAGGACCATGTAGATTAGTGTCTGAAAAGGTCTTTTGAGGAAAGAACCACACAGATTTGAGTGGACCTGTCCAGTCAGTGCAAGCATTTGTCAGTAATCGTGGAGCTCAACTTAGAACTTAAGGAGCTCAACTCGACGAGCAATACCAAAGAAAGGACATTTGGGTAGGCCGCAAAAACTACTCAAACTGCCAGACCATCACTAAAACTAGTATCATATACAAACTAATATCCACATAGTCCTCACATTCACAATAGTTAAAATAATATAATACTTTACAAAGTAATCATGTCATTTTGAATATAATTTTCAACAATGTCAACGTGTTTATAAAACTGGTATATGTTGATTTTACATAATAATTAAAATGTCTAGTTCTATGGTTTTATCACAAGGTTTAGCAGAGCGAGCAGTTCAATCCCAAGCTTTTTTATCTTCTAAATAATCTGAAATTGTATAGTACCCTTTTTCACAAAGTTTGGTTTTAATACAGATTTTAAATCGTTTAATGGGTAAGTTTCGAATGTCAATGGGGAGTTTGTTGTAAAAGCGTATACATTGACCCATGAATGAGTTGCCTACTTTGTGGAGACGTGTGCGATGTACAGCAAGGTTGTGTTTATTCCTGGTATTTAAACTATGAATATCGGACATTTTCTTAAAATTTGATATATTTTTGTGTACATACAATAGGTTTTCAAAAATATATTGTGAGGCTACAGTCAGAATATTTATTTCTTTGAATTTTTCTCTAAGGGAATCTCTTGGACCTAGGTTGTAAATGGCTCGAACAGCCCTTTTCTGTAGAACAAAGATAGTATTAATGTCCGCACAGGTTCCCCAGAGAAGAATCCCATATGACATAAGACTATGAAAATAACTAAAATAAACAATTCTGGCTGTATCCACGTCAGTTATCTGTCTAATTTTTTTAACAGCATAGGCGGCCGAACTTAGCCTTCCTGACAATTTTTCTATGTGTGGGCCCCATTGTAATTTACCGTCAATAGTGATTCCAAGAAAAACTGTCGACTCAACAGGGTCCAACTCTGTTCCATTAACCTGAACATTAGTAGATAGCTGCCTGACATTTGGCATTGAAAATTTAATGAGTTTAGTTTTTTTTTCGTTCAGGAGAAGATTATTTACATTAAACCAATGCACAACTTTAGAGAGTGCATCATTAACTTGTTCAAAGTTGACTAACTGACGTTTGATTTTAAAAATGAGGGAAGTATCATCTGCGAATAATACGATCTTGTGATTATCCCTTATGTGATAGGGCAAGTCATTTATATAAATTAGAAATAAAAAAGGACCAAGAATTGAACCCTGCGGAACGCCCATGGTGACCGCAGATCCTGCAGATCTCTTGCCATTAACATCGACCCTCTGAATTCTGTTGTTCAGATAAGAAGTCAGAAGGTCAAGAGCCTTGTCCCTCATACCATAGTGGTACAGTTTCCTGATGAGTGTATCATGATGTACGCAATCGAAGGCCTTGGACAAGTCGCAGAAAATGCCAAGAGCATCTTGCGACTCCTCCCAGGCCTCGAATATGTTCTTTAGTAATTCCACGCCCGCATCTGTAGTTGAACGACCCTTTGTAAAACCAAACTGTTTCAGATGAAGTAAATTATGTGTATTGAAATGTCCCAACATTTGTTTTAAAATTAATTTTTCAAAGATTTTGCTCAATGTGGGTAATATCGAAATAGGCCGAAAATTTGTAGGATCAGTTGTGCTGCCAGATTTGAACAGTGGAATCACTTTGCTAAGTTTCATCAGATCAGGAAATACACCAGATGCAATACAAGAGTTAAAAACGATTGCTAAAAAGGGTGAAATAACATCAATTATTGAGGACACGGTATGTACTGATAATCCCCAAAGGTCAGCAGTTTTTTTTACATCAAGATTTTTAAAAGATTCTATAATGTCTTTAGCAGTAATAATTGTGAATTCAAAAAGTTTGTCACATTCTGGTACACATTCTTTAAGTATTGAGTAAGCAGAAGTGGAGGACGACGATGACAGAGTTTTGGTTGTTAGAATGGGAATATTAGTAAAGAAATTTTCAAACTCAGTTGCCACCTCCACGTCTGCCTTAATATCTACATCATTGATTTTTAGATGAAAGTCACGATTCCGTACTGTCGTTCTTCCCGTTTCTGAATTCATTATATTCCAAGTTGTTTTAATTTTATTTCCAGAAGATTTTATTTTATTTTTAATGTTTATGGCTTTTGCTGAGGAACAGGCTCTTTTAAAAGTTTTTGAATATTTCCTAACAAATTCTTTAAAAGTTTCATCATGGTTATATGTTTTTTCATGATACAATTCAAATAACCTCTGCCTACTTTTGTAAATACCTGGTGTTGCCCAATCACTAAATAGAACGCGGTCACAAACAGGCAATGTTTTTGAGGTGAAAATCTTATTAAACTCACAATTGATGAGGTTAAATAGTAAACTGTAAGCTTGATCCGGGTCATCATGATAAGGCAAACCCGGTAGTTTTTCCATTAAATTATTTTTAAATTGTCCTAAGCGACTTTTATTTACAGGAACAAAACTTACAAGTTTTCTTTGAGCTCTGACTGTCTTCAGAGGGAAAGTGACCAACTGGCCACAGTGATCAGAGTCCAACTCATTTATAATTAAATGGCTGGAAGGTCTTAAGTTTGTAAAAATGTTATCAATACAGGTAGCACTAGTGGCAGTTATTCTAGTCGGCTCAAAGAATGTATTGTACAAATTATATGACTTTAATAAAGTTTTAAATTTATTTACTACAGCAGATTTTTCCAGTAAATTAATGTTGAAATCTCCACAGACTAAAACTGTTTTATTACTGTTACAAGTCTTTAATAATACTTCTTCCATACATTTCTCAAAAATATCATATGAAGCACATGGGGGCCTGTACACGCTCATTACAATGAACCGCTCAAGCTCAATGCAAGCTATTTCAATAACTCGCTCAACAGAGAGGCTCACAATATCCTTACGTTCTTTAAATTTCATATTGTTACGAACAATTATTAAAGAGCCACCACGTATCATATTAACTCTGCTGAATGAGCTGGCAACCTGGTGGTTGTTAAAGCTGAACATGAACTGGTGGACTTTCAACCAATGTTCAGTTACACATAGGATATCAATATTACTACAGTTCATGAACAACTCCAATTCTAATTCCTTACCTATCACACCCTGTATATTTTGATGAACAATTTTTAGAGTATTATTATTACATTTATTTAGATTACTACAATTTGATGGGTGAGATATCAAAGAAGAACTTTTTTTAACATTTTGATGATTTAAACCAGTATTTAAATTTTCTTTATTTACTAAGCAAGAGGTTTCCTCTATTGTCCTAATTTCTAATTTAAATGATAATTAATGTCATTAGTTGTTGCCAAATTATTGGCAGAACTATTTAAAATGTTGTTGCATTGCTCAAAAGAAGCAAGTTGTTTAGTAAACAATTCTATCAATTTTATTAATAAACAATTCTATCAATCACTACTGTACTTATTCGACTAAAAAGGCCTCAATTGTAGAACGATTAATAAGGACGATAAAGAGTAAGCTTTTCAAGGAATTTAGTTTCAAGGGGAATTATAAATGGACTGACGGGACACTTGCAAAAACCATTACTAGATATAATAATACAATACATAGAACAATTGGTTTACCACCTGCTCAAGTAAATCATAGCAATAAAATTAAAGTACTACAGAGATATTTCAATCAAAATCGAACGAAAACAAAATATCCTAAGTTTAAAACAGGCGATTTTGTTCGAATTAGTAAACATAAAGGTTGTTTTGAAAAAGGTTACACTCCTAATTGGTCAACAGAGATATTCAAGATCAGTAAAGTTCAAAACACAAATCCTGTTACATATTTATTACAAGATGTTAAACAACAACCTATTTTAGGAGCCTTTTACGATCAAGAATTACAAAAAACCAAACATCCTGATATTTACCTTGTTGAAAAAGTTTTAAAACGAAAAGGTAGAAAAGTTTTCGTGAAATGGTTGGGGTTATCATCATGCGAAAATAGTTGGATTGACGATAGCAATGTTTCGTGAGTAGTTTATCAATATAACATCACGGTCTATGATAGTGATCTCATTCTGTTTGTATACATGAAAGGAGAAGGACTTATAAATAATTTAATTAATAATTTACCATTTGAGCTCCATTTGCCAGGATATAATTATTGTGGTCCAGGAACTAAATTACGTGAAAGATTAGCTCGAGGTGATAAAGGTGTAAACAAGTTAGACGAATATTGTAAACATCACGATATTGCATACAACAGTTCGAAAAGTTTGAAAGATCGGCACAAAGCAGATAAAATTTTATTAAAAATGGCAAAAAAACGTGCTTTGTCTTCCGATGCAAGCACCGGAGAAAAAATTGCTGCCAATTTAGTTAATAATATCATGTTAACAAAAGTAAGTTCTGGAGCTGGGCTCAAAAAAACCTTTAAAAATTTAGTAACCAATACTAAAAAATACATTAAAAAAGTAAAACCGAAGTGTAGGAAAAAACTAATAGAATTGGCCTACGCTGCTGCTAGAGAATTGAATCATGATTCATCTGCCAGGATTCCACGTATAATACCAATTCCTAAGTCTGGAGGAGTTCTACCTTTAATACCAATATTCGCTGGTTTGTCCGCTGCTGGCAGTATTGCAAGCGGAATTGCTGGAATCGTCAAAACCATAAATGAATATAGAGTTGCAAAAAAGCGGTTAGAAGAAATGAAAAGACATAGTAATAATGTGGAAGGTGTATGTATTGGAAACGGACTGCGGCTAAACCGTTACAAGAATGGACTTGGAATATATACAAACTTAAAGGGAAAAAACTAAATCATAGGCTACCTAATCGTGCTCTTACTAATATAGACATCATGCGTTTTACCAAAAACGTTCCATATTTTCGCGGAGTGTTTATGAGAGATACCTTACCGAAGTCTCCGTTTTTAAAAGAGTGCGGAATCATAAATTTAGATAATTCTAAAAATTCTGGTACACATTGGGTAGCCTATGTAATTTTAAATGAATATGTTGAGTACTTTGACAGTTACGGCAACTTGAAACCTCCAATAGAATTTGTTTGCTATGTAGGTTCTAACAATATTAATTATAATTACAATAATTTGCAAAATAATAACTTATTCAATTGCGGACATTTATGCATTAAATTTCTTAAAGAGTTTTGGAAAAAGCAAAGTTTTAACAAATCATCACTTAAAAGGTTTAAATGATACGTGTCGTCTACATAAGACAACACTTTGACTTTATCTGTCACAAGAGATGAATGTCAATTAAATTGAGAAATTTTATTAAAAAAAAATGATAGTTTATAATATAAAATCAACTGCCAAGCTTAATGGTTTTACTCGTTCTCGTATCTTCAAAAGACGAAGACATATTATACGAACTATAAAAAAAATTACTAAAGAAAATAAAGTGTTTCTTCGAGCTTTAGGATTTAAATTATGAGTATTCTTCAAGTGAATGATTTACCACAATTCGACAACTCTGTAGTGAGTTATGAAATTCATACATATAATCCATATAGCAACAGTTTTAATGAAAATGATGAAATACGTATACCCATAAATCAACAAGATTTGTACGTATTACCTTCAGCTAGCTACATTTACATTGAAGGTCGAGCCACTACGGTTTCGAAAGATGGAGCAGGAAAACTAACACGAAAGGTTGTTAATTTTACCAACAATCATATATCATTTCTATTTCAAGACATTCGATATGAAATTAACGGTGTAGAGATGGACCGAATAAAAAATGCAGGTATTTCTACAACTCTAAAATCTTATGTGTCAATGAACCAGGGGGAAAGTAAAGCTGCTGCTATTTGGGGTTGGAATTTGAGCGGAATGAAAGATAATGATGGTATTTTTAGTGCCCTTATACCTTTAAATAAAGTTTTAGGATTTGCGGAAGATTATAATAAAATTATCATTAACTGTAAACATGAACTTATACTTAAAAGAAGCAGTTCAAATCTTAATAGTGTTATACTTGATAATAATGACTTCATTGAAGTAAGTATAGAGAGACTGCAATGGCGTATGCCTCATATAAAAGTTTCAGATCGGGAAAGATTAACTTTACTTAAACATTTAGAAAAGGATCGTCCTATTCAAATAGCTTTCAGAAATTGGGACTTGTACGAATACCCTTTATTACCTAGAACTACAAAGCATTCCTGGGTTGTTAAAACTGCTTCACAACTCGAAAAACCAAGGTATGTGATCTTTGGTTTGCAGACAAATAGAAAAAATATGAAAAGTAAAGACTGCTCAATATTTGACCACTGTAAATTAACTAACGTTACTCTTTTTTTAAATTCTCAATATTATCCATACGAATCGGTGAATGCGAAATTTTCTGAAGATAAGTATTATATATTATATGAAATGTTCACCAAATTTCGTCAGTCTTATTATAACACCCGGTCTGAACCATTGCTTGGTTTGGACGAATTTAAAGAAAAGGCTCCTTTATTTGTAATTGATTGCTCAAGACAGAACGAAGCCTTGAAAACTGGGGCTGTAGATGTGAGACTAGAAATAGAAAGTTCTGAAGATATACCAGAAAATACATCTGCCTATTGTCTAATTATCAACGATCGTCTATTCGAATATAAACCCTTAAGTGGTATTGTAAAGAAATTATTATGAACGCTATAGTCGATGTGCAAGGGTTTAAGACGGAAAGTAACGAGTTCATCGTGAAAGAAATAGCAGTAGCATGCGGAAATCAAATTATGGTATTATTAATCAAACCACCATACCCATTTTACAAGCTCACAAAAAAAGAAAGATTGCAAGTATATTGGATACAAAGAAACAGAAAAATTTTCTGGAGAGAGGGTTTTATACCATACTTAAACTTAGAGCAATATATTGTACCTTATCTGAAAGATAAAATCATTTATGTTAAAGGATGTGAAAAAGTGTCGTGGCTAAGAAACATTGTAAAACATGATAAAATATATAATTTAGAAGATAAGAACTGTCCTAGTTTAGAGAAATTGTTTGATGATTATAGAATGTCTAGTAATATATTTAGCTGTGTGTATCATTCGAATGTATGTGCTTTAAAAAATGTTACTTGTTTAAAAAGGTGGACTGATAATAAAAGTATTTTTAACAGTAATTTAGAAGACAAGGGCTGCCTTGAAAAAATATAAGTTAGAAAGTAATTTGTATAGCTATTTATATCATAACGATATAATCAGAATAAAGGTTTTTGAGTAAAAGGTTTCTTGTTTTATTTCATAACAAATACATTAGAAACAGAATACCACAGCGAACTGTGCTGTAATATTCTAAAGATACCAAAAAAAAGGTCAATAGGTAAGTTCTGCCCCCATAGGTATGACTCGCAGCATATCTTGATAAATTGACAACACCAGATACAAGACTTCATTCTGCTTTCATACATACCCGTATAAAGACTCATAAAATGATTCAAAATTATTCCACCCCACGTTATGAATTATATAATGAATATAAAATTCGATTATGTTCATTCAGACATTATTGGGCTACAGTAGATTCAAAACGAAGATTGGTGATGGAAATGGCCGATGCAGGTTTTTTTTACTGTGGAAGTGGTTTAAACGATAAAGTTATGTGTTTTTCGTGTGGGGGTGGTATCAAAGATTGGGAGTATTACGATGAACCTTGGATGCAACATGCTACATTTTTTCCTGATTGCTTTTATTTAAATGCTGTAAAAGGAACAGATTATGTTGACAAATCAAAACGTCTATTTCATAAACTAACAAAAGTGAAGGAGGATATATTGATTGTCTGCTGAATAAGCTACTCAATGCTATTAGCAATGGAGCAACAAGTAACTATAAATTACTTAGTCATTTTATGAGATACGATTCCTAGAATTGTAGTTAAAAGGTTGAATCAGAAACTGAATTTAACAATTTAAAATAAATTAAATACATTATATTGACTACAATGCAAGATTCAGTGAAGTATACTTCTGAAGGTATTTGTAAAATAATTATTCAGAATACAAAATATTGTTTGAATAGATGAACATTGTTAATTGGGGGCTTCTAGATCAGATCGCAAAGATCTGATCTAGAAACCCCAATTAACAACTACTGTGGCTAAGTAATAACAACCGCACGGGTCGATCGATCAGGTTAAGCTACGCTTGCCGCGGTTGGTCCGTGAAAGGGTGACCATCTTTACATTCCAAGACCCCTCCGTGCCTCGGAAAGCACGTTGAGCCGTTGGTCCCGGCTGTCATTTGTAGATCTTTGACAGTCGTTACGGGTAGTTAGAAGCCCAAAAAGTCTGACAACCAGTCTTACCAAGGAGTATCGTGTTACCTACCTAATAACTAGGTTGTGGAGGTCAGATAGGCAGTCGCTCCATGTAAAATACTGGTATTCAGCTGCATCCGGTTAGACTGGAAGCCGACCCCAACATAGTTGGGAAAAGGCTAGGTAGATGATGAATTACGAAGGTATTTTAAAATACATTTATTTAGCACAATCCAAAAATGCACACAATATAATTAACAGCAGATAAAAAATTAAAACAAATAAATAGACATTTTAGCTTTGTCTCTTGGATGGTAATAGTATCTGCAATGACTCTGTTAATGCAGATATCCATAGGCATCGGTGACCACTTACTATCAGATGGTCTTGCTACTTATTAATTAGCCAATAATATATGAATACCAGCCTATTATTGTCAACGTGGTCGCTCACAATGGGTCTTATCAAAAGGCTAAAAGTCACCCAAAGAGTAATGGAGAGGGCTATGCTTGGAGTTTCACTACATAATTGAATCAGAAATTAAGAGATCCGCAGGAGAGACAAGGTAACCGAAATAGCCCAAAGAATTGCCAAACTTATGTGGCAGTGAGCAGGGCACATTCCTCGCAGAACAGATGGTCGTAGGGGCCGAAAGGTTTTGGAGTGGCGACCGCATATCGGAAGATGTAGCGTTGAAAGACCTCCGACAAGGTGTATTGATGACCTTGTGAAGGCCGCAAGAATCCGCTGGATGCAGAAAGCACAGAATCGGTGGAAGTGGCGGTGCTTGGGGGAGGCCTATGTCCAGCAGTTGACGTCTTTCAGCTGAAATGATGATGATTATTGTCTCACTGCAGGACGAAGGCCTGTTCTCACACAGAGAAGGCATAATCATTGATAACCACACGTGCTCATGACGGTTTAGCGATTTCAGTCTATAAGTCCAGGTTTCCTCACGATGTTTTCCTTCACCGATGTCAGTAATATCCAAGATAAACTCAGAAAGTACATCATTAATTGGAAAAGTCATTGGTATATTTGCCTTTGCCCAGATTTGAGCCCACAACCTCGTGCATAAAAGTCATCACGACATTGATTTTTACAGATGACAGCCAGAAACCAATAGTTAAAAAAAATACTTTTATACCTAAACCCTGATAGATCTCTCTCTTCCTGGCTTTGTATCCCACATGGTGGTGGGGTCAGCCTTCCTAGTCTTTCTCTTCCACTTCGCTCTATCCTCGACATCGTCTTCGGATACCTGACACTCTTTCATGTTCTTTAGCACTAAGACTTTCCACCTTGTCTTGGGGCTGCCTCTGAGTCTTGAACTGGAAATGGAAAGTTGTAGCGCCAAGTTCCCTACAGATTCAGGCAGCCTCCTTTTCACGTGACCGTACCATCGCAGTCTACTCTCTTGCATCTTGTAGGTGATATCGGCATTTTATCAAGCCTGGTAACGCCACACATCCACCTCAACATTTTCCTTTCAGCAACTTGAATGGTACGCACGTTCTTTTGGGTTATGGCTCACGTTTTGCTGCCATGCATAAGGACTGGTCTAAACCCTGATAGATATTTACAAATAATATATTCGAACCCAATGTAAATTGTTACTGAATAAATAAATTTAATTAAACAAATACCAGAGCAAATACCAATTTAAAACAACATCCTTTACGTAGATTTCTATATTGTTCTCAGCCTCTTAAGTAACGAAGCATCAAAATGATTGTTCCTAGCAGACTTTGTTTAAGTTTGGACATTCTACAACGAGGGTCTATCGGCGCCCACCTCAAACTACTGTCAACAGTGATTAATCTTAATTCACCTTAGAGTGGGGTTCCGTGGCGAATAGTTTTGATTAGGATGTACTCCTGAAGATGGGTTTGGAAGGCCAGGAAAACTTTTAGAGATAGGTGATAATGATGAGGTGATATTTTGCGATGGTGTGAAATTATATAAAGCTTACGCTTGCTGATATGAAAAAATAAACAGAATATAATTTTTCTTAAACATGCTTGGAAATTCGAACATTATTTTGACAACCTCATCATCTGCCTAGCCTTTTCCCAACTATGTTGGGGTCGGCTTCCAGTCTGACCCGATGCAGCTGAATACCAGTATTTTACGTGGAGCGACTGCCTATCTGACCTCCACAACCTAGTTACTGGGTAATACGATACCTCTTGGTAAGACTGGTTGTCAGACTTTCGGGATTCTAACGACCCGTAACGATTGCAAAGATCTACAAATGACAGCCGGGACCAACGGCTTAACGTGCTTTCTGAGGCACGGTGGGGTCTTGGTATGTAAAGATGGTCACCCATCCACAGACCAACCGCGGCAAGCGTAGCTTAACCTGATCGATCGACCCGTACAGCTGTTGTTACTTAGCCATAAGTGTTGTTATTATTTTGACAACCTACTTCGAAATAAATCGAAATTGCTCTACTGGTCAAAAACAAACGAGCGCCCGGCCGGCAATGTTACTATGAAACTCCATACCTGCCGTGTTTAGCGGCTAAATAAATTACTATGAAAGCTCATATCTGTCGTGTTAATTAAAAATGGAACTAACTTTTTACTTCGACCTATGGCAACTAAGGAGGTAACTTATCAAAGATTTTATTGAAATTTCGAACTGGCTTAGCAAATAGAGCTGTTTGAAGTAAAGAAGAAACAAATGGCCATTATAGGCGCGTCAAAATTTTTCTTTGTTCGTCATTGATTCTGAAATTTATTATTAGTTTACTTAGTTCGAATTTCCGCGCATTGTTTGAGAAAAGTACTATACAAGCCTTGGCCGTAATCAGGCATTGATGGACTAACGTATGTCGATCGTCCATCAATGCCTTCATTGCTGGCCACGACAGTAATGTACTATAAAAGGATGTTCAGTTCATTGATAAATGTTTTGAAAGCAGTTAGTTTTATCATCACAGTAAATTAAATTGGTTTATATTGGTTGGAGGATAAAGATGTTTATTGTTGGACATAGGCCTTTCACAAGCATTATCACAACGACCAGTTCTGCGGTTTCTGCCTTCAAAAGATTTCTATGACTTCTACAAGGTTGTCGTTCTACGTTATTTGACTTTGGTTTACCCACCCACGCTACATCTTCTAGTTCTAGGAGGAGCTCGTGGCTAAGTAACAACAGCCGCACGGGTCGATCCATCAGGTTAAGCTACGCTTGCCGGGGTTGGTCTGTTGATGGGAGACCACCTTTACGTACCGAGACTCCTCGGAAAGCACGTTAAGCCATTAGTCCCGGCTGTCATTCGTGGATCTTTGCAATCGTTACGGGTCGTTAGAATCCCGAAAGTCTGACAACCAGTCTTACCAAGAGGTATCGTATTACCCAGTTACTGGATTGTGAAGGTCAGGTAGGCAGTCGCTCCATGTAAAATACTGGTATTCAGCTGTATCCGGTTAGACTGGAAGCCGACCCCAACATAGTTGGGAAAAGGCTAGCCAGTACCCTTATTGCGTAATGCAACACAATCACAATTTGTTTCGATTCGAAACAGATTGCTAATCCATTGCTTCATAAGTCGGAAAAAAAAATTTGCTCGACAACGTAAACAAAGCAATGAATGTTGTTGAACTGTCAAAATGAAACAAATTAGGCAAAATTGTTTACGAAACTAAGTTACGCAATTAGGGTACTGATTGATTTTTTGAGTAAATAATATTGGTTGAGACTAGCACAGACTAGGCAATGGCACAAAAGTGAGAATGCCTATACTCAGCAGAGAGTGAAACAACGCTGTTAGTGATGATTATGACGACATAATAAGTCTTATATATAAACATATACTGTTATAACAACAACTGCATAAGCATAATCAGCCTACACCCACTGCTGAGACACAGACCTCCTCTTTCTGTGAGAAGGATTGGGCCGTAATCCAACACGCAGGCCCTGTGTGAGCAGGTGGATGTCACATATCTCCGAATTTTTAGTTCTAGGACATGCCAGTTTCCTCACGATGCTTTCCTTCGCCGTTTTGAGAGCAGTCAAGTGGTGATGAAATAATTTACACAAAGTAAAATGCCTGCTTGGGTTCGAACCCACGACGTACTCGTAAGTTGTGGCCGTTACCATTGCTCAACAACTGGCCAAGTATGAATAACTGGACTTGCGAACACACTAACACTATTATATTTTTCTTATTTGCCATGATAGTGTGGTGGCATCTATATCGCCACATATGAACTATGCATCACATTGACGTCACGCGAAATCCTGCATCACGCAAGCAGCGTTTACCGTGCGATCAGCATATATATGTCGGAGACGGGTATGTGACTTTCGTTATTATCAGCGATATTTTAACTACTGTGGGCGTAGTGTGGGTAGTGTTGGTTAGTGCGCAATAGAAAAACAGTTTGCAGTTCAGATCACATTATAATTTACAATCAAATGAATCACGCTAGCTAAATTATACACGCACTGGGTGCGACGGCGTTTATTAAAATCACCAATCAACACAATGATCACAAATTACAACTAACACAATAACTGAGCACCACGAATCGAGAACAGTTCCACGATGTCTTGACTCCAATGCGACCAAAGGTTGAATGCCCTCCTCGCCTTGGCCTTAAAACATCACAACTCTGTAGAAGCGCGCCTTTTTTGGTGTCCATAGATCTTTCTTGATGTCGCCAGTGGTGCGCTTGCGATTCGTTTCGTGTCCATACTAATGACCGAATCCGACATATATAATTTCCCAACATCAATCGTCGGGCAGTTGCCCACCAGACACGACACGGTCACAGAATCCTCCCTTTTCTATAGAAGATGAGTGAACTTAACACCCTGTTCCTCATCATAGAGACTACAGCAACTTAAAAACATACCTATTCTGTGAAAATTTCAGCCGTAGGTACTATTGCCTATAGAATTCTATCATTATTTCTGTATTCAATACGGGTATTATACGGGATTGGGTACTTATTTTGTCGAAACATTTCAAAAATAAAAATAAAACCCGGAAATGTTGAAAACCTTTTCACACGGCATCCTTTAGAATTCGGATTCCAGGAAAAAAATACTTTGCCAGTAACATATAATATATAGGGTAGCCCTATAATACGGATCAGCCGGACAAAAATACGGACCGGCCGAGCACCACTCTAGAGGGTTGAAGAGTCATCGGAACGCGATTCTAACAGTTTTATGATGAAAAAGGAAAATACTACAAAAAATGGCCGAATATTTTTTATGAAAATATATCTACGGGAAGGGTCGTGTTTGGTCAAGATTATGTTAGATATCGTTGCACTATATTTTTATTTAGATTCGATATCGTTTTTTTGTTTTCCTTGGTTTTATTTATTCAATTTAGGACGTAGATAGCGTTTTTTTTTCCTCATTCCAGTGAAGAGGATGTCTAAAAATAAATGCAAAATACTTTTCTGTAATTTTAAATTCGATATTGGAACTCAGATGCAGTTGAGCTGGATACTTACCAAGGCGTGTTGACAGATGGTGTCAACACACCTTGGTAAGTCAACACTTACTGGAAAAAGAAGTGTTAGTCGTCCGGCGGCGAGATAGGCAAAGGACATTATTGGCATCGCAGGTAAAACCTGGATGAGGCTTGCACAGGAGCGTGGGGATTGGTACAAACAAAAAAGGCCTTGACAGGAATGGCCTGCACCTGATGACGGGGACCATCACGGGTCACTGCTCGCTAAATAAACACTTCCACACAATGGGCATAACGGACAGTCCTCTGTGCAGGGCGTGCATGGAGGCTAAGGAAACAGTCGCGCACGTGCTCTTCAAATGCACAGGTGTTACCCAGATTAGAACAGAAACCCTCGGGTCACCCAGATCTTTCACTGATGTTCTGAACAGACCAGGAGTTTTAATTAACTTCTGGAGGGAGATGGGCCTGTTGGAATAACCACCAAACGGCCGCCATGGCCCACGCACAATGGTTCACCTGACGGACTAAGTGCGGAAACCAAACCCCATAACGTAGAACATAGAAGAAAGTCCCAGCAGTGGATAAAGCGAGCTGTGGATAACGATGATGACTACAGAGGAAATTTCTTAATGCAACTCTTCATATAAGAACTTCTCCACGAGTGATGATACTAAGAAACCTTGCTGACTGGCTAATCTTTTAATCTAACCATGACATGAGTTATTATTGTATACCCCGTGGCGACACGAGAGAAAGAGTACACAACCCACAGTTCACGCAGACACATAAATAATTTTACATCTAGACACAATAAAACATTCCTTCCTTCCCCTCGATACATTTCAACAAGCGACTCTAGACACAAAACGAACTGTTAAAAAACATTCAAAGAATAAGTTCACTCATCCAAATATATCCGTTCCATCCATTAGCCAAAGAGGTTTTCAGTAAACAATGTCTCTCTGATATGACATCGTATTTCGTTGGACATCTTTATTTTTTCGAAACATTCACAAACATCCACAAACATCGAGTCGTCCACCTTTCTGTACCGTGGTCGGTTGACTTTCGTGCCGGGATTATTGTTTCCTGTACCTGCTTGGGCCATTTTTGTTTTTAGGGTACCGTAAAGGGGTTCAATGTACCTAGTTAAATGTTGTGGAGATTGTCTTGTTTAGGTGCTGAAAGAAAAAAATAAGTACGTGCCTCAAAAAAGATCTACCTATCCGGATATTTAAGGTTCTACAATAAAATAATCATATAATATACTAATAACTATTTAAGACCAACTAAAAAATTATTTTTATAAGTTTAATATTAGTGCACATCGAGCTACCCGAAACTGTCAAATTTTCCCAATCAACTTTGAACCTTATACTTCAGCGATAAAATTGAAAATCTATTAAATAAATTTGAAAGATTGTAGTAGCTTGATGTGCTGGCGTCTGTACCTATTTTCTTTTTAAGCTATTACATAGCTTTTTATACCTCTTATAATACAGGTATACCCTAGCTTAAGAGGTAGTGAATATTATTCTTGTACAGATTTTGCAACAAACTATAAATGTATTTTCTAAACCAAATGTATTATCACACTGTATTTTCAAACTCTGTATGTTTTTGTATAAATAAAGATTTTTTTTTTTTTTTTTTTTTTTTTTTTTTTTTTATCGCGGGCTTTGAGCGCGGCGACCGAATCAAGAAATTCCGTAACGAAAAAACCTAACATCCACCACTCCGCCTATCATGTAATGACGGTTCCCATGACAACGTGATGTTGTCATGGGAACGTAATTTTTGTTTTATGTCATCACGTCATCATCCCAAGTGTAGCGTTGACAAATAGGAAATATGGAGGTTACAAATGCTATGCAATAGCTTTACCGCAGCAGTCCCCGAGTGCCACACGTTTTTTTATGTACATTTGTACCTTTTTCGAATGCGAAAAGTTTAAATATATAAATGTATTATTAGTCATATAAATTATCTAAATCAATCGCATCAAAATTCGTTGCGTAGCTTAGAAGAAAAACGTGATCACACGAACAGACACGAAAACCTACTTTATTTTATACGATGTATAAATAAGTACCTAACAATATCCATATTTTTTGTGATTAATCCTGTATGTACCTACAAAGCATTGTTATAAAAGAGTATAACCTACTAATCAATCACAAGGCAATTTCTTAATAAAAGCCAGCTAAAGTTTTAGCCCGAAATAGAAACTTATACAGAACCATTAAACTTTATGTCAATCAAAACTAGCATTTTCTTTCAAAGTTGTTTTTTCTTTTATTTTATTGTATACTTAAAGGTCAGCATCCTCATTGCGTAACACTTTCTTAATCAAAGTAGATTTTATTTTATCCTTTCTCCAGACATGGTCGAATACAAATAAATTTTTGAATGACAAAGTGAAACCTATCATGTGATCAGCAAGAAGATATTTATTTTAACACATAACATCACGCCTTGTTTCCCCGAAGGGTTGGGCAGAGGTGTCCCTGTAGCAGGTACACCCATATTTCGCCAGTTATGTTCAAGTCCCATGTAATAGGGGGCGAGCCTATTGCCATCAACCGGGCATAAATCCAGACTCCGAGCTGCTACTGAGAAATTTCAGATAGAAAAACCCAATAACACTTTGTCCGACCCGGGAATCGAACTCAGGACCTCATGCTCAGCAGTAGCGCTTGCGACCACTAGACCAACGAAATAAACAAACGGTATTTTATAAACGTCAATATCTATGTTTCTATCTTTAGCCCACACATTCCAATCGCGCTAACTCTTACTTACCTATAATTCGCCTGCAAGATCACTTGTGCAGCAATCAATCATTTAGAAAGAAAGTAAATACGTTTATTTGCGGTAAACATGACGCAAAGAAAGAAGAACACAAACACAAAAAAAATAACAAGTTGCATTGAAGGAAAATATGTGAAGTAGCGTTGGTTTTCCACGACAGGCGACGTTGACGTCATTACGTTGATCGGTGCAGATATAAATAAGATTAAAAAAGTGGTGGCACTCTGGGAGTGCCAACAGAAGTGAAAACTTGAACAAGATCGCCTTGGTGGAAGAAAAATACTCGTGTAGAACATAGGTCCGTAACCTAATCTAAATAAAGAGTACAATCGCGTTTACAAAAATAATACTTCCGAAGCCTTTAAAGTACTTCCATAGAACATTGATCCGTAACGTTATATAAATGAAGAACATAATCGCGTTTACAAATCCTTCAAAGTAAAAATACTTGCATAGAACGTTAATAATAAAATAATAAATAAATTCTTTATTGCCATACAAAGATTACAGAAAAATTTGAGATTCTGGCTCCAGAGCTAAGTTCTAACTTAGCTCTGGAGCCAGGACCTCAAATACAGGTACTCTAGTATCTGTATTTCAGGAGTAAGTAACATTGATCCGTAACATAATATAAATAAAGAGCACAATGGCGTTTACAAAAATGAGGTGTCGGTAACGGTGTCGCGAGTAAAATTGTTTTTCCCATCTCAAAAATGCCCAACGCGCCTAAAGAAGTTTACACTTCAGTAAATATACAATACGTAATACTAGAATATCTGAATCAACACTAAATACATTACAAGATCCTTCAAAGTTATAACCTTCGCGGATACCTACATATTATAATACCCCACGGGGTAAAAACTTACACATTACAGCGAGTTAAGAAAGGCCAAAGAACCCGTCACTAGGGACTTACTTATTATAGCTATGGGGGTATACTTTTTGTGAAGAATCTGTCCATACATCCTTTCATTCAAAGCCTATAGCAGATTTTCTTTTTGAACAAAAGGTACGGCGTACGATGACCTCAATGTAATGTGATCTACGATACACTCACACCTTCACGGCAAAACCTTTTCATATTTGGTTTTCCTGTTCACCCGTGAGCTATAATGTTTTGGCAATGATTATAATCGCCACAAGAAATTTTATTCTATTAGTCCACAAAAAGATTTTAGCCAAACCATTTTTCATTTGATCACTACCAATTTCAAAGAAAAAAATTAGGTTACTTATTGCTGGGCTCCGAACCGAAGGAACTGGCCTGCATTTAGAATAAACTTTAAATGTGTGTGGAAAATAAAGTCAGAGGTCCTGCAGTGGGGTAGCAGGTACGGTCAATTTAAACGAATATCTTAACCACTGAGCACATCTAAACCACATTCAAGAGCTGCTAGTGTCAATATTTCAAAACAGTGATGACAAAAAAAAATACAATAGTCGTTGATATATTTAGTAATTTGTTCCGCTTAACTCTTCCCAAAGAACCATAAAAAACCCCGAATACGGCGCGTTGCCACACAAAGCGCTGGACGCAGAGACAACCGCTGCTGCTGCAGTCTCTGCGTCCAGCGCTCAGTGTGGCAACACGCCGTTTTCGGGTTTGTGACAAGTCAATCGTCATCCTGGGGATGCCTCGTTGAGAGGTAAAACACGTGTCGATTTCTTACAGGGTTTTTATGGCTCTTTAGGAATAGTTAAGTGAAACAAATTACTAAATATATCAACGTCTATTATATATATTTTATAATGGATTTCCGCAAGGTCATGCCTGAATCAATTAACTATCTTAAGCAGTGATGACACTGGTAGCTCTTGTACACGGTGTAATGCGCCTTAAATACTCACATGGTTAAGGTTTTCCTAAGTCGACCGTACCTATTGTCCCACTGTAGGGCCTTTCTCTTTTTTCCCTAGCCCTTAGAACCTTGTCATATAATACGATGCAAACAACGATGCGACGTCCAAATTTTTAGTTTAATATCACAAAGTCAGTGACCAACGTTTTGATCACGTTCAGCCGAGTTAGGCCTGAAACTGCGTTAAGCGGGTGCCCGCGACGGGCACCCGTCGCGTGTCTACGCGCGTAGACACGCTTATGGACTCCGTGGGAACGCGACGGAGAACAGATTATTTTATTTACGCAGTGTCGCTAGTTCCATTTTAACGGTGTGCATGCACAGCCGTGTTGATGAAGAACTTAATATATTAGGCGGGTCACGTGGCGCGAGCGCGGGACTCGTTTCCCCGCGACGGACGCCCGCGCGTGTCCCCGTAACGGGGCACTTTTGTATGGAACCGCGCGAACGTCCGCTTAACGCAGTTTCAGGCCTTAGATAGATGCTCAGTAAGTTCAGTTATCAAAATATTCCTCACTACACGTATAACGTGTACGGCAAACGATTATTATCATACTGAAACTACATAGTTCAGTTCTTCAAAGTCTAGGAGCCAAAAGTATCCCGTACGAAGTTGATGATGATATTTTTTGCATAGCAAGTAATCCAATGGAATACATTTGTATCTTTCCCTTTGTTTCGTAAAGATTTCAAAAGCACTTTGTGGAGTTAGAGCGACGAATAATGTTCTATAGAAGTGCTCGTGAGGTGCTGAGGTAAAGGCATGTGCAGAAAGAAGTTGGAAACTAATGAAAGTTGTTAACATTCATTTGAAGGAAATAATTATAGAATGCAGAATATGTTGTGTGGCTTTTAGTCTGTGGTAAATAAAAATGTATGTGTTTTTTCTTCCTTTCTATATTTTGGGTTAACAACTGGACTCCTGGTGTTTATAGATCAGTTCTTATAAATAAAAAAAAACTTGCGGCACTCGGGGACTGCCGCGGTAAAGCTATTGCATAGCATTTGTAACCTCCATACTTCCTATTTGATGATGACATAAAACAAAAATTACGTTCCCATGACAACGTGATGTTACAACATAGTAGGCGGAGTGGGGGGTGTTAGGTTTTATTTTCGTTACGTTACGGAATTTCTTGATTCGGTCGCCGCGCTCAAAGCCCGCGATAAAAGCTATACAATAGCTTAAAATATAGTATGTATGCGTAAAAAAGTCTTATTTGTTGTAAAGTTTGACTTACTATGGTTGTTACTTATTATAATAATACCAAAATAAAAATAAAAATTAATCGTGCATATTAGTAGGATCCTACATAATATTTATATTCATCATCATCATCATCATCAGCCTATAAATGTTCCCACTGCTGGGACACAGGCCTGCTCTCTGTGAGAGGGAGTGGGCCGTAATCCACCACGCTGGCCCAGTGCGGGTTGGTAGATGTCACGTGTGTTCGAATTTTTGGTTCTAGGACATGCCAGGTTCCTCACAATGTTTTCCTTCACCGTTTTGAGTATTTATAATTTGTTTTCCTTCACCGTTTTGAGTATTTATAATTTTATAAACAAAAAAAAAATAATTAAAAAGTTTGTGAGGATGGATGGATCTTTATTACTCTTTCATGCAAAAACTACTGAACGTATTTGGATGAAATTTGAAATTAACACATTCGACTTTTTATCCCGATGTTCTCACGGGCTCGAGACTAATGCGGGTAAAATCGCGAGGTACTGCTATTAATATGCAAATTTTTTCCACTAATTTTAAAGCCTTTGCATAGCTTTTATCGCGGGCTTTAAGCACGGCGACCGAATCAAGAAATCCACTCCGCCTACCATATAATGACAGTTCCCATGACAACGTGATGTTGTGGAACGTAATCTTTGTTTTATGTCATCACGTCATCATCTCAAGTGTAGCGTATAGGAAGTATGGAGGTTACAAATGCTATGCAATAGCTTTACCGCGGCAGTCCCCGATATTTTTGTTGCAGCAGCAGTAGGTATGCGTTACAACTTGCCCTTCACAGTTTTTAACTCCGAAACTTTATTTTTCATCAAAGTCCGTACCATTTTAAAAATAAGCAAATAAGATAGCAGCTCATTTACATTACAGTATAAAGCAGACTTGAAAATAAATCCAGCTCAGTACTAGTACCGTCTGACCCCGTCCTTACGAACTCCGCTCCGCTCTCGTTGTTTGCGAAGCTATTAATCTCAGTGCAACTCTGGCACATACAGCGAATACCTTGCGATTGTAACTAATTGTACAGCTACGTATTTTATAATGAGTTGCCCTCATTTTGATCGATTTATACCTGAGTTTATTTCGGCATTTCTTCTCAGGGATCAGTCAGGTAAAGAAATGATAGCGCCATCTAATTTTAAAATAATGAACAAAACATTGAACTGTCAGTGTATTGAATTATAAATATTACAGAAATAATTTCCAATATTTTCATAATTTCGTCTAATGAGGCTATTTTACTGTGATTGAGGAACGACCTAAATGTTGCTAAGTATTGGAAATGTATAGGATAAAGTTACCTAAACATTATTTTTCCACACAGTGACAAATGTGGTGTTTTATCATGTAGTAGTTGTAACACTGTTTTAAGATGTTCAAACATCAAGCGCCTGTCGTTTTTGTTTGTTGTGGTTTTGAGCGCGATGCGATAAATTTTTTGGAAGTAAGTAATCGAATATTCAAAGCTAATATCGGACTCGTACCAAAAATAGAAGTTAAAACCAAAACATAATTATAGACATTGATTTATTTTGCTATTTATTATTAATTTATTTTTATTATGAAATGTGTGATTTTAACCGACTTCCAAAAGGAGGAGGTTCTCAATTCAACTGTATGTTTTTTTTTTTGTTTTTTTTTACGCGATAACTCGGCCAATTATGAATTGATTTTAATGATTCTTTTTTTCTTTAGTAAGTAATACTTCATATAAATTTTAATAACTTTGCTTGGGTAGTTTTTGAGTTAGCTTCAATAATACGAATTTTTTCCCACTTAATATGTGGATGATATGTTAAGTTCCTCTCACTGTTATTTACGTAGCTAGTGGTATTCGAATTTGTGTGGGGTAAATACCACAACTAAAAAGTGAAAAATTTAACTTTTTACAAAAAAAAAAACAACCGACTTCCAAAAAAAACACTAAAAAGTGTAAAATAACTTTTACTTCGGAAGTCGGTGGCAAAAAACGAAAATTCAAAACCAAAGACACCAATTTCCAAAATTAAAGTTATTATTCACTTTGTAGTGTTTTTTTTGGAAGTCGGTTATTTTTATTTTTCAGGCTAATTTAATTCAACTATTGAGATTTGGCTGGCTTGATTACCTACTAAATTATAAATATTTGTACGTCTTCTGGCAGAACATAGCGAACTCTTTATTATCTTTATATCATTACCTACTAGCTGACCCGGCAAACGTTGTTTTGCCATATAAATGTTTGGGGTGGACCACCCTTATCACTTAGGGGTATGAAAAATAGGTTACGACCGATTCTCAGACCTACCGAAAATACATATAAAATTTCATAAAAATCGACCAAGTCGTTTCGGAAGAGTATGGCAACTTACACTGTGACACGAGAATTTTATATTTATGTAGATTATTGTACACCTATGTTAAACAAATGAATAAATGACTTTTAATTATCCTTAAACACCATAATGTCCCATAAACAAAAAAAAACGTGTGGCACTCGGGGACTGCCGCGGTTAAATCTATTGCATAGCATTTGTAACTTCCATACTTCCTATTTGTCAACGCTACACTTGGGATGATGACGTGATGACATAAAACAAAAATTACGTTCCCATGACAACATCACGTTGTCATGGGAACCGTCATTACACGGTAGGCGGAGTGGGGGTGTTAGGTTTTATTGTCGTTACTGTTTTATTTTCGTTACGTTACGAAATTTCTTGATTCGGTCGCCGCGCTCAAAGCCCGCGATAAAAGCTATGCAATAGCTTAAAAATGTAAACAATAATGAATAAAAGAAACAATTTGCCTAACACGTGGAAGCCCACTTTATTTTCCCTTTTAATATTTTGGTGAAATATTAAATTATAACCCAACCGATAGCCATGGCCCCATATTGAGTTAAATGGAAGCATGACCGCGAACGGGAAAAGGGTACCATGCTTTGGAAAATATCCTTTTTTTATATTAAAACATTTATAAGTGGTTAAATGATCCAGTATTATTGATTATAAGAAAAAATTCTACGTGTAATTGGTAGAATTACGTAGATTCGTTTAATTTTGATTTCATACTTTTCTGGGTTTAATGATAGACTTGTTTATTTATAGTTTGCTGCTTGTGTATTTCGTTCAACAATCTGCCTAGCCTTTTCCCAACTTGGTTGGGGTCGGCTTCATGTCTAATGGGATGCAGCTGAATAGGAGTATTTTACGTAGAGCAACTATCTATCCTCCACAACCCAGTTACTGGGTAACACGATACCCCTTGGTATGACTGGTTGTCGAGAATTTCAGGCTTCTGACTGCTCGTAACGAACTGTCAAAGATCCACGAATGACAGCTGGGAACAACTGCTTAATTTGTAATAAATAATTAGTCGCTTTTTGAAAAAGATGAAAAGGCTATGTCAAAGAGGAAAATAGTACAAAAGTCACTAGTAGTCCCGCGTAATAGACTAAAATTATGCAACAAAAATTGTTATACCATGGCAGTGAAAATATATAACCACTTAGCCGAAGAATTTAGAAGTGCTACAAATTCAGAATTTAATAGAAAACTGTATAACTGGTTGTGTAAGCGATGTTTTTATTCCATCAATGAATATTTTGAGTGTAAAATATAAAACTTATTTATTATAATTGTTATGACATATTATTGACATTACTTATATAATATTGAAACATTTTCATTATTCTTGCAATTTTTTATTGACATGATATCATCATTATTGATCGTTATTTTCAATATAAATTATTATTTAAATAAATAGAATCGTACTAATTTTATTAATTGCATTGTACCTACTGCATGCTATAAGTATAACTAAGATGTAAATCTAAATATTTGTACGGCTGAAATGTCGAATATAGTGAAACCCATAGAACTTAAGAAAATATGTACCTATATTCTTGCACATAAATATAATTCGTCCGCACGCCGCGCATAGTCTTATTGCGGCAGCAACACAACCTAGTATATAATTAATGGATGATCGGGAAATGCGGTATGTAAGCGTGTTTGAATACTTTTTTTAACCTATGATTTGTACCCATTTTCTCGAAAATGGCTCCAATGATTTCTATGAAAGTTGCAATACCCCTATATTACAACTTTCATCGAAATCATTGGAGCCAAAAATCGATTACCGATTTACGGGGGCGAAAAATCGATCTAGCTAGGTCTCATATCTGGGAAAATTAGTTTTTTCTGTATTTTCACACAGAGCTCGGTCGCTCAAAGTTTAGAACAAGATAATGTAAAATGACATGAGGATAATGACATTAGAATAATGACATGGCAGCATGGAATAAGTAAGTACTACCTGCTATATGGATTAGTATGAATTTTCCTATTCCTCTACTATTAAATGAGCATTCTCTATTTTCACCAGAGTAGAGCTCGGTCGCCCAGGTACTAATGATACTATATGGGAATAAACCTCCTACTTCTTCATTTTTAAACGACTTCCAAAAAGGAGGAGGTTATATGTTCGTCGCGTATGTTTGTTTTTTTTTTTTATGTATGTCCACCGATTTCTCCGTCAATTGTGGACCGATTTTGAAAATTCTTTTTTTTTTTGAAAGGGTATGCTCTCGAGATGGTCCCATATAAATTTTATTAACTTGGCTTTGACAGTTTTTGAGTTAGCTTCAATAATACGTACTTTTTTCCCACTTAGTATGTGGATGATATGATAAGTTCCTGTCACTGTTATTTACATAGCAGGTAGTGGTTTTTGAATTTTTGTGGGGTAGGTACCACAACTAAAAAGTGAAAAATAAAAACTTTTTACAAAAAAAAAAAACAACCGACTTAAAAAAAAAACACCATAAAGTGATAAATAACTTTAATTTCGGAAGTCGGTGGCAGAAAACGAAAATACAAAACCCAAGACACCGACTTCTGAAATTAAAGTTATTTTTCACTTTATAGTGTTTTTTTTTTTTGAAGTCGGTTGTTTTTTTTAAAGTTTTTTAATATTAAGTAATGAGTCGTGTTACTAAAATCTTCCCCCAATTTGTTCTTTCGTTAAGTGTAAATAAGTGTATTTTCTAAGACAAAATCTTCATCTAAAAGTAGATGCCTACCTACCAAGATTTCCATTATTATCAAAGTTCTATAAAAAATCATAAACCTGACAAGAACCTTATTTCTCAACTCATACTCAGCTGACAAACAATAGTGACATAAACTGATTTTGTATCAGAGAGAGTGGTGATAATCAGAGTCATAAAAGACGTCTTTTGTGCCTACAATGTTATTTCGCTTCTGTGCAAACTACTTGAGATTATAATTTCCATATTACATTGTGGAATAAGACATTGTAAGACGGCAGCAGATGTGAGATGGTTTGGATGTGGCTTAGTTCTTAAAAACATTTTTACAAAAAATACAACAGACTTCCAAACTACAAAGTGAAAAATAACTTTCATTTCGGAAATCGGTGTCTTTGGATCAGTATTTTAGTTTTTTGACTCCGACTTCCGAAATTAAAATTATTTTTCACTTTGTAGTTTGGTCGTCGGTTTTATTTTCTGTAAAAAAAATTTTTTTTTTCACTTTTTAGTGGGTTGCTTTGTAATTTATCTAAGTTACAATATGAGTTCATCGATGAAAAACGACAGCTACTGTTAAATTATAAATTAAATTTAAATGCAATGTTGGTGATTATTTTAATTTATTGGTAATGAATTATTGACATAAAATTATTTATTAGTCAATCAATCAATCAATCATTTATTTTGTTAAACATACGTATAGTTACAGATAGTATAAGACAAAAACATGCGCACTATGTTTTGCCAATATTTATGGCGTACAAAATTAACACAAATAAGCAATTAAAATTAAGGTGGCATGTCAATAGATTACATTAAAAGAAATAATAATATCAATTTAAAGTTTAGTGGTATTGATTTATTTTAAATGCGTAACGAATTTTAAATATTAATGTAATATTTTGTTATTTGTCATTATTTTATTTATCATCATTCATCACTGTTATATTTTCAACACAATGTGTTTGGTAATTAAATAAATGACTTATAACTTCCTAATGATTAATTTCGAGAGCAGTGGGCCGAGTGGCTTGAATTACAAAGTCTTAATATTTAATATTGATGTAGGTAATTTGGTTTTTATAGTGTTCTATCAATTTGTAATTATTTATGTTTGTGTTTTTTCCAAGCTGAACTACGCTGACACTGTGTATGGTGCGTGCATTCTCGGTAGAAGTGAAAAGTTGATCCAGCGAGTACAGAATGCTTGTGCGAGATTTTGTTTCAATGTCCCTCCTCGATCTCACATAACTCCATTTTTAAATAAGGGTAATTTGATGAGAATGTCAGATCGCAGAAAGCTTCATCTGGCTACCCTACTCTTTGGCACCATTCTCACAAAAAGTCCAGAATATCTATATAGGAAATTAACTTGGTCACGTGACATAAATAAAGTTAAAACAAGAGCATCTTCTTAACTTCTGTTGGCTTTAACGCACATGCTGCATTCCGTGGAAGCTTTAAATTCGCTGCCTCTCGCTGCTGGAACGACTTGCCACCTCCTTTTCGTGCTATAAAAACAGTTTGAACTTTTAGTACTAAATATAAGCAACATTTGATAAGAGTCCAAAAGGAAACCAGTTTCTAAACTCACCCTGGGACTGCACGCAGTTGGTATTGGTGACCTTAGGCAGAGTCTTATTTCCTAGCAGCACGATTTCGCTCAATCGCTTTGTTTTGCTCGGTAACTGAATCTTTCTTCCGATTTACACAACAGAACAGTCAGTTACAACGCGACACTTTATAATTATTATTTATTTGCACCACTTTCTTGCCATATTTTATATTATTCACTCACTGCTTTATTTATGTTAATACCTCTTGTAAAGACTTAAATTCTTTGATCAATATTAAATAATTTCTCTATTTACTCCAAAAATAATTTGCACAGATAAATTGACAGCCGATTGCATCCACAGAGTACTTAATGCATCGCAGAGTATATAATACAGATACACTCCTGCGCGCGTCCCTTCGCTTGTCACCATACATGGACAAGTGTCGGATGTGCGTCGATTTTTTATTTATTTTTTAATTTAAACAGACGCCAGCACATCAAGCTACCCGAAACTGTCAAATTTTCCCAATCAACTTTGAACCTTACACTTCAATTATAAAGTTGAAAATCTATTAAATAAATTTGACAGATTGTAGTAGCCTGATGTGCTGGCGTCTGTACAATAGTTTTGATTTTTAATATTATTATTGTCATTGTTTTATTTTGTAATCCCCTAGTGGCATTTATATGTCCGTAGGTATGTCCGTGACATCACAGCGGGCCCTATCAGAATACCAGCGCTGCGGTATTTATTTATTTTTAAATATCGCAGCATCATGCTGAGATAGGAGCCTTTTTGGCCTCGCACAGGTCGTTATTAATTTTGTTTGTTAGTTTTAAAATGTTCCTTTTTTATATATATATTTTTTTTATTACTGTATTGTATTTCCTGTGCGTGTCCCAAATAAAATATTTTTCTTTCTTCTTTCTTTCTTTCTAAATGTTAGGTATATGTAGGGTAAAACAGCAATTCAATGGTAACAATTTCACAGTGTGTTTTTTTTTTAGGTTTGGCGTCTCGTAGTTGACCTCTGAGATCATGACTACTTAACCGGGCTTTCCTGTGGGTGCCTTAAGCTACTACAATTAAAACCTCCAGCCAGGGGTTATTCAACTATGCTAATTAAAACTAGGTGAACGCTCGCTAAGGGCACCCCCTGTGGGGTGCGAACTTTAGCTTAGGGCGAACCGGAGGGAGGACATCAAGGATGTGACGGGCTGGCAATTTCACAGTGACAGCGCAGTAGCAGTAAGGGTACTTTGGGCGATAAAGTCGTTATAAAAAGGAAAATTATTAAAGTACCGTATCCATTATTTCATTGCTCCATTACTAGCTAACGTGTTTGGTTTACGCGACAAGTTTCATTATTATTCAGTTCACAATCTGCGATGCAACGCTTAACTTGAGTACTTTCCAACGCAAGACAAATGTTGTCCACAGTTGCTGAGGGCGCCAGCAAAATGTGCCCGCGGGCGCCAGTTCTGGGCTCGATTTTCTATACTTAAACATGAAATAGAGTGTCCAAGTTTAAATTGCTTTGAAATTAGATTATTGTATATTTGTTTATTGTTGTTAGTCTTTTGAGTTATGGGTAATGAAGTTTGAACTGTGTGCCTGTAATGAGAAGGTTTGAATTTGTGTGGTTGTGAGACGTATCTTAGTTTGTTGTACCTTCGTTAGGGTTTGATTTGTGAATTATGTAAGTAATCAAACAATAACCGTCTGTGACCTTTGTCTATTAAAGGAATGTTAAGAATAGATTTAAATAAGCTTTGTTTACTAGTTTATAATCCAATCAAAACCAGTAAGCAGTATACACTTTAGTACCCAATCTTAAAAAAACGTTGAATGTTTATGTTGTTGGCTACTTAAAAAAAAAATGAGAGGAGCTCGTGGCTAAGTACTAACAGCTGCACGGGTCGAACCGTCAGGTTAAGCTACGTTTGCCGGGGTTGGTCCGTGGATGGGTGACCATTTCTACATACCGAGACTCTTCCGCACCTCGAAAAGCACGCTACGCCGTTGGTTCCAGCTGTTATTTGTGGATCTTTGAGAGTCGTTACGGGTCGTCAGAAGCCCGAAAGTCTGACAACCAGCCTTAACAAGGTCAAGGGAATGAAGGAAGGGGTGTATAGTTACTGGATTGTGGAGGTCTGATAGGCAGTCGCTCCATGTAAAATACTGGTATTCAGCTACATCCGGTTAGACTGAAACCCGACTCCAACACAGTTGGGAAAAGGCTAGGCAGATTGATATTAGGTAGGTACTTACAATAAAAAGTGATAGAATCCACTTACCTCAGTTTATTTCAAATTCTGTTATCAGGGGCCATTGGGGTAGACAGGTAGCTGAAACCTAGTTTCTATATAATAATAAAAATAAAATATTTTATTGACATATAAAAAGACGTTACATATTAATTTGAAGCCCTGATTCCTGAGCTAGGTGGTACCTGTGTTACAGGAATCAGTGTCTTCACCCGTTTTTTGAATATAAACATTTTATGCAATAAAATTAAAAATAAAATAATTTAAAATGTAGGAATTAAATTTAGTGCATGCATGCTCTTGAGTGGTTTGTGTGCGTGTGTGTTTGTTGTGTTTTGTGTATCTGTGTGTGTGAGTGTAAGTGATTGTGCTTGGTGGTTGGACTTTGGGTATATGTGAGGATTTGTGTGCCTACTTTGCTATTTAATTATCACGAGTATTGTTATTAATGTATATTAATTGTATATAAATGTCCCATGTAGATACCTACCTATGTATATATTGACGGAAAACATATCATCTCTTGAACGGACGCCGTCAGTAAGGACTGGTCGGGATCCCTTCTTTTCACATTATGTTCTTTGTCCTAATATACTTCGGCATAACGATTTTGGCACAATTTGTTTTGGCATAATAATACTTCGGCATAATTTTTTTAGGCATACATTTTATGTTGGCATAATCATCTTAAAGACTAATTTGTTTTGGCATAAATTTGATTCGCATAACGTTACTAGGCCTAATGACTATTAGCATAATAATATTTAGGCATACAATTAACAGAAATAACGGAAGTAAATTTGAGTTAATTTTACGTATTTATTTTAGATTTTCATGCAAATGATTTATTATATATAACATTATGTAACTTAACTATGTATTTTTATTTTAGGTGTATATTTTTAGCAATTGCTTGTAAATATGCAAGTTTCGAAGTATATTTATCTTTTTACTAATAATTTTAGTAAAAATTAAAGTATTGTCTTAAAAAATCATTATGTTGTGCTAAAAAAGTTAGTGACAGAACCGAATCGCTGCAAAACCGACTCCACGTAGTCTTGTCTGCCCTACCCCTAGAGTGTAATTCAAAATCGCGTAGGCGCGTAGGGGCGAGGCGGCCCGCGGGCTGAGGAGCAGGCGGCTGGGGGAGGTGAGCGAAAGCCGTCTGCGACGATTAGCACGCGTGGGGCCGCCGGAGGCCCGCAGCGCCGGAGCCGTGACAGAAACCATGCCTGCTGCATGCTTGCTTACATGCTGTATGCTTGCTTGCATGCTTGCTTGCATGCTGCATGCTTGCTTGCATGCTGCATGCTTGCATGTATTATTATATGTTTTAATATCATTATGCGTAAATAAATTTATACTTGTGAATGTTATCCTTAATAAAGTTATGCTTAAGAATGTTATGCTTAATAAAGTTATGCTTTAGAATGTTATGCTTAGTAAATTTATGCTTTAAAATATTATGCTTAATCATTATTATGGTTAGGGAAATTATGCTTAAAAAAATTATGCGTAAGCTGTTATGCGTAATTATATTATGCGAAAATATAATTATGCCAAAGAAAATTATGCTAAGTTATATTAGGTCTTAAAATTTTATGCAAATGGATAGGGAACCGGACTGGTCATGTTATAGCTGCCACGGCTTATTTTGATCTTTAATTGTTTTATTTATTTTTACGCTTTTAACGGGTACGTCTTTGTACATTGTTCTCACATGTATAATTTAAACATGAATGGTGTAACCAATATTTTGTAACAATGTTTTGATTTTAAAAGAGTGTCCGTGAGATTCTTGCCCGTTCTCCAAACTCAAACTCAAAGCATTTATTTCAATTAAACCATTTACACTATTTAAAGCACTTTTGAATTGTCAAAGAATAGGTCAGTTAGAAAGTTGAAGCTAGTTGCCCATTCCAAAACGTAGATCTCTATGGAGAAAAACGGGCAAGAAACTCCAAGGACACTCTTTTAAATATAGATTTTACAAAATCCTGGGTACATTATTCTTGTTGCTTCTATGTATATGTGAGAACAATGTACAAAAAATAATCAAAGAAATTAAAAATATAAGATTAAAAATCAGCCCTGGCAGATAAGAGATGCCCAGTCTCAACTGACGGCGCCCATTCACGAACATGACGCGTTCCTCGTAGGAACTTACAACGCTTTGGAATGGGCAACTAGCTTCATATTTCTGACTGACCGACCCCTTGAAAATTCAAAAGTGCCTGTAATTTTATTATTTGAAATAAATGCTTTGAGTTTGAGTTTCTCAAATTAAAATCTGTAAACAAGGGGAAACGTGGGGCGCAAGCAAGTCACATAAAAATTAAGTCAAGCAATTTAACACGTACTAACAACCTAATAACAAATCGTATAATTTTAACAAACAAGACAAACCTGAAACTCGTTTCAAATAAACTGAAAGTGTTCTCATATAATTTGAAACACAAATAAATCTCTAGAGACGTGTCAGACGTGATAATGAAGGTAATTGTATACAGTCTGCTTGCTGGTAGTTACTTTCTAATTAAGTTTTCATGTACATAACTTGAAAGCGAAATCAACTTACATAAACGTAACATATAGTTAGCTCCCAGAATAAGAAAACTTATATAGGGTGGCCAAATCGAATATAAATGTCACCGTATAATTATGAACTTCGTTAGTTTATAATCTATTGGTATTATTTCCGTTAAATATAAATTGTCGAAAAATTGTGAACTGCAACGAAAAATTTACAATTTAACGCATTATTTTTCGCTAGTTTATAATCTTTCCATGGGAAACCAACAAATTGTGAACTGGTATCAAACTTGCTTGTGCTAATATTAAATAGCCTGCCTGGCAGCGAGCAACTTGAAAGTAGCGCTCGCCGGCCGCTGCGCTGCCGCGGCACCGCTCGCTTCGTTTGCTCGGCTCGCGCGCGTTTGGTCACAGTTCTAACCTAACTTAACACATTACGCCCAGTTCACAATTTTTCGACAGTTTATAATCTAAGAGAAATAATTCCGACAGATTATAAACTAACGGTTCTCACAATCTTACGGTGACATATACAACTTTTTTTGGCCGCTATTTTCAATCAACAAATCTGCCTAGTCTTTTCCCAACTATGTTGGGGTCGGGTTCCAGTCTAACCAGATCCAGCTGAATACCAGTATTTTACATGGAGCGACTGCCTATCTGACCTCCACAACCCAGCTACTGGGTAATACGATACCCCTTAGTTGGACTGGTTGTCAGACTTTCGGGCTTCTGATGACCCGTAACAACTGATAAAGATCTACGAATGGCAGCTAAGACCAACGGCTTAACGTGCTTTCCGAGGCACGGAGGAGTCTCGGTATGTAAAGATGGTGATGGTAGTTAATTGCAAGTTAATTTTTAGTTAACCTGCGCTGTTCCACTGTTAGGCAAAGGTCTCTCCCATATTTTTCCAACTTTCTTTGCGTTTTGTCTTTATTTTATGATATTGCAGGTCATGTTACTTTTATCATAAATCAATAATTTACAATTTAAAAGAAACAAATTTTAACTAACAAGACTATAAGCCCATATTTGTATGGACGTAAAAATATCACGGCGAGATTTATCATGCATGATACAGAGGGGGATTTTCTACTCTCGGTGTTGAGCCGAACGTTCAGAATCCAACAGAGTGTGTCCCAGCGCGTTGTAAAAACACACTGTTACATTTTCAACTCTCGGCTCTAAGCAGAGCGTTGAAAATCTAGTGCACGAAAAAAACCGCCGCGGGAATAAACCGCCAGTGCAAATCTAAGCTTATAATCGATAATCGCAAAACCGAACCCGCACTACAAACCGTTTCCAACTAACCAACAAAGCTTTGACAGAAAAAAAAAGATTTGAAAGCTATGAAATAGATCTGTGGCACTCCGGGAGTGTCACTAGAAGTGAAAATCTGAACAATTTAAAAAAATACTTCCAAAACCTTTAAAGTAAAAATTCTTGCATAGAACATTGATTCGTAACGTAATATAAATAAAGAGCACAATCGCGTTAGCAAAAATGAGGTGTCGGTAACGATGTCGCGAGTTCAATTGTTTTTTTTTTCATCTCAAAAATGCCCAACGCGCCTAGAGAAGTTTTCACTTCAAAAAAACATATATGCACAACTAAACATAAACAAGTAGGTAGGTATGCTATAGGTTTGTAGTAGCTAGCACTATGGTTATGCCAAGAGATCACTGCGCCACATAGCTACAGATGTAAGCTGCCTCTTTGTTCTGTCCACGTCACTAGTAAGACGATTAAGGCCCACACTATATTATTAGGAATAGCGATTTATTATTTCATTCGGAGGACATTTTATAATCCTACTTTTTCTCAAACATGCTTGGAAATTCGAGCATTATTTTGACAACTTTCTTCGAGATAAATCAAAAAAGCCGTACTGGCATGCGAGTAGGTGGCCGGTACATGTTTGAGAAATAGTACATTACTGCCGTGGCCTGCAAAAGGGGAATTGATGGACGATCGGAAGCCGAGACACATTGAATATCCGTGTGTCCATAAATGCCTGGTTGCTGACAAGGCTCGTATACTTTTCAAAATTATACGCGGAAGTTAAAACTAAGTAAATTAATTACAATTAATTTACTTAATTTGCATTTCTGCGCATTATTATTATTATTAACGTTTTTGACATTTCTAAGACGTAAATTATTATTAGTCTTTATTAATCAGACAACAATGATGCAGCGTGTTAGTAAACAATAATATAACTTATTACTAGTGTTAGTAGTTACAATGCAATAGAGAAAAAGATAGAATAGACTTGTATTGTGAAAAGGACACCCCCAAATTAATGTTTAGTGATTGTTCTTCTCACAAAACTTTTGATAATTGGAGAGTCGATACTCTCCGCCATAGTTTTTAAAATGCTGTTGCCACTCGCCCGCAACCTTGACAACAGCGACGCAGTTTTCTTGCGAATGACGGCATGGAAGCCGACAGTTTGGTTTGCACAAGCATAGTAGACGCGCTGCACCATCGTGGCAGCACAAAAAAATAAATAAAAAAAATACTATACAAGCCTTAGCCGCAACCAGGCATTGATGGACTAGTATTTTCACGTTCGTTCATCAATTTCTTGCAGGCCGCGGCAATAATGTACAATTCAGTAGCACTAACTTTTACTAGAAAAAACCTTGCAAATGTATGGATTAACGCCAATAAGTTGACCAAAACAAACTATATAAATTCCTGTTCAAAAATCCAAGTTGAAAACACGACGTCTTACATTCTATGTTTCAGACTAATCTCCAACTTCATCTCACGAAATCTTCAAATAAAGCCACCAAACACCATCTCCATCAAAAATCGCTTTCCAACGACCTACTAACGTCACTACTTTCACCCTTATAGAAAGATCTGTCTCGCTCCCACACAAACCAACAGTGCTGGTCATTAATCACTTCGCTCAGGTGATATAAGATGCGGGCTCCATCAGTCACCAACGATAAGGGATTACAGTCCGCAATTATGTCACTGTTGATCTATACGGGTGTTGAGCTGCAACTATTTCTTAATGTAACCATGATGGCAGCCCTCATTTGTTTTGGAGGTCACTTTGATTATGTGTTCGAGTTTTTTTAATGAATATTCACTTTAGTGTCAAATAACTGTCAGGTTTTATTGGCAGTATAGTTGCACTAAACATGTTACAATTTACCCTTGACACTTCACCACGTTCTATTCCAATATATTACTGTTATGGCAAACAAAGTCGAAGACGACCATTCTGCCATTTTTTAAAGTGAATTGGAAAATCAAGTATGCATAATAATCTATATCCTTATCCTTAAATATTACAAAACAAAGTCCACCGCCGCGTCTGTCTGTTTATCTGAACGCGATAAACTCAAAAACTACCATACAGTTTTCACCAATTCTGTACCTTCAGTGAAAAGTCATATATCTTGACCTATATCAGTTTTAATATTCTTACACTAAGTTTAACAGTAAAAAAAATGCAATTTTTTGGTCTAATTGGTACCCCTCTAAGATTAAAATTGAGCAAACTTATTTTGGTGTAAAGTGCTCTAACTTAGCATTTTTTACATTAATTAATGTGTTATAAAATACATTTTTAATAATATCAATGTGAACTGAACAAATATTTCAAGTACCTTAATGTATATTAATACAAATGTATGTGACTCATATTACGCGATCTATGTGAATTAGTACAAACTGATATATTTACCTACACATAATCATCTAACACCAACCAATAAATAATGTGTAAAATGGTTAAAGTCATTTTAAACTAATTTACACATAAAACGACTTTAATATATGTTGTGTTAGGTGATACAACTGGATTTCTTTTTAAATTATAAAAAACTATACAAATTAATCTGTTTCTTCTTACACTAAATCGTGCTCTAAGATATTGTTTACCAATGTCAGTAATCAGTACTCATTTTAGTGAAGTAGACAAAGAGTCAGATTTTTTTAAAACTTTAACACACATTTTCTCAAAATCATGATTTTCCAGTTATATTACTTTTCACTGAAAGTACAGAATTATGGCGTGATTCGTGGGGGAGGGAGGTTTTGGTGTATAATTCCGTCACATTCACGCAAAACTGCTATCGTTCAGCATAATGCTTCGACGCTATACGAGACAGAGCCCCAGCGCTTGTTTTCAGCGACAGCCGGCGTTGACATCGCACTTGTATCAGGCCAGGATTAAGACACAGATATGTATATGACAGTGACCTTGAGGTTGAGCTAATTATTGTTATATAGCCGAACAAGCGTAAAGGCTCCTGCAGACAGGTGCGACGTAACACTGGTAGAACAATTTCCATTAAGTTTTCATATAAATTTTTCCACCAGAGTCGCGTCGCGCCTGTCCACGGGAGTTTTAATTATCGAAATTAATTATGATTATTTAAATATGTAATCTGAAAATATGCGAAAGTAAGTGTTCTTGCAAGTTTCGAAAGAATTTTAGTTCTTAGTAACTACATTATATGTATGAATAGTTTTTGAACGAAGCCAACAACACGACTAAAAAAATATCGTCAAGTCAATCGTCAGAACTAAACCGCAGTTATCGGTAACCATAATAATTAAAGAGCAGTGGTAGCCTAGTGGTAACGGTCCCGACTTACGAGTTGTAGGTCGTGGGTTCGAGCCCAGGCAGGCGCTTTACTTTGTGTATTTAATTTCATCACCACTGCTCTCAAAACGGTAAAGGAAAAGATCGTGAGGAAACCGGCATGTCCTAGAACAAAAAAGTTTGAAGACATGTGATATCTACCAACCTGCACTGGGCTCGCGTGGTAGATGAGAGGAAGCATGAGACCCAGCAGTGGGAACATTATAAGCTGATTATGAATGATGAATAATAATTAAGCAACGATGAAAAAAAAAATTGCGAAATAAGCTTGCGCTTACATGCAATACAATTAAATCACAATTCCAGTTATTCTTCACTCAGTTGTGTGTATGCTTGTTTCCAACTTGCTGGTAGAAAAATGAACATTGACGGTTTGCGCATTTCAAGTAATGTTTATTGATTGTTTTCATTGAAGAATGTCGCAGAAGAAAGATTATTTCATTGTCAATAAATTCCTTGCAATCCAGACTTAAAAATGAATGTAATGAATGTGAAAAAAAATTAAGAAAGAAGAAAATAATAAATAGGTATGCTAATATCGTAAGGATTAAAAAAAATATATTTTATTTTGAAAATTATAAAATGTAGATGAAAATATCATAATATTGTCAGGATTTATAAAATTTTTAGATATTCTTATTTTTATGCAAGTATTTAAAAAAAAAAATACTGATATTTGAAACAATGAACGATGAATGCAAATGTATTGGTAATAAAAAAAAATTCAAAATTATTTTCTCTAGTTCAAAATAATTCTGAATAAAAGTGAACATGTAAAAGTAAAATAAAACTGAAAATAATCTATAAGTGTAAAAATAAGAAAAGGAATCGGAAGCCTTAGAAAGACTGATAAAAGTAGAAGATAAAATAAATACAAATATAAGAATAAACACCAAAACAACAAACTTTGAACAGAAGCTTGAAACCCTAAAAACCATAAAAGAAACTGAAGGACAAAATCACGAACTAAAACCAAGAGCATTACAAATGCGAAACAATCTATATCAACAAAATGATATCCAGTTGGAAAAACAACAACTATTCTACCCAAGAACTGATAACTCCAGTAAATATCGCTCCAACCACAATAATATTATTATTGTTTAGAACTTCATGTGCATCCTATCTGGAAACTCCATCATTATCAGCATACATAATAGTTGGAGCGATATTTAAAACAAACATGGCTAGAATACCGATGGCTCATTCTGTGTCGGTATCAGCGGGAGTGCGGTCGTGCATAAATATAAAAGTGTAATCATGTATAACAGCAAATTAATCGTTGTCCTGTATGTCCTAGGAGTTGTAAAGGCTGGTGTTACAATCCCAAAGGCTAGTGATGACTGTGAGTGTGACATTGTTTTAGTTGTTGTTACTAACATTTATTGGTTATATATGCTGTTGCTATTAAATTAATCATTTGGTTGTAAGGTCTGGCCTAAGTCATGAGAAAAGTATATCTAAGCTTGTGCTAGGACTGACTTTTCGTCAATAATGCAATGGATGGGATTTAAGAACTAAAGTAATAACAGCCAATCAAATCAATCCATCAGGTTAAACTACGCTTGCCGAAGTTAGTTCATGGATGGGCTCCGTGTCTCGGAAGGCATGTTCGGCCGGGCTGTCATTCGTGGATCTTTGACAGTCGTTACGGGTCGTCAGAAACCCGAAAGTCTGGCAACCAGTCTTAACTGGAGTATCGGATTACCCAGTTACTGGGTTGTGGATGTCAAGTAATAGTATTGGTCGTATTGTTGCGTTAAATTAAATTTAAAATGTAGGCATTGTTTTCATTTCATAATGGAATGAGCATTTATTTTTTATTGGCCTTCATAACTCACATTGTTATCAGAAATTAATATTATAAACAATTTTTTACTGACGATTAGTCTTGATTCACATTACTACATCAATCCACCTTTCACAGTATCAATTTGACTATTCACCTTTCATATTCCAATTTAGGTCAAATATCTAATCGTATAAATTACCCGCTATCCAGTAACTGGGTTGTGGAGGTCAGATAGGCAGTCGCTCCATGTAAAATATTGGTATTCAACTGCATCAGGTTAGACTGGAAGCTGACCTTAACATAGTTGGGAAAAGGCTAGGCAGAGATGATGATGATGACTTAATCGTATAAATCGCCTATCCTTAATAGAGATCTCTCCGTATTCTATAATATAGCTATTGACTCCAAGATCTACCACCTTACTATTTATGCCTCAGTTCACATATAAACGCTTGTACAGACAGCAAACACGACCAATGCCACTCATTGTGTCAACATTGCCAATCATCTTGATCGAATACATAGAGAATGTATTGATACTAGTCGGAGGATCATCCACAATCATTTCACAATAGTCTCCGATGGCCGCATTCAGTCATGACTCACTAAATTGCATTTGCTGATCGTTTATCATTTCTTATTCGATTTTGAGCTATAACTCTTTGCAATAAGGTTGAGGTAGGTTTTTGTTACAGTTAGTTAGATTGGTTTGAAGTTAATTGATGTGTAATACTGTTATGATTGGTATATTACGATTCTTATTTAGCAGATTTAATGGTTTGGTTTCTTTTTGCGTCGCATGACTATTTCTATGTTTAAACTCAAGTGAGCCACGTTTATATGAGAGATCTTAAAATGAATAAGGTAAACCTACAAAAAAAAAAAAACGTGTGGCACTCGGGGACTGCCATGGTAAAGCTATTGTATAGCATTTGTAACCTCCATACTTCCTATTTGTCAGACAACATCACGTTGTCATGGGAACCGTCATTACATGGTAGGCGGAGTGGGGGGTTAATGAAAGAAGAACATAGGTGGCACAAACAATTTAATTTTAAAATCTAAATACAAACTAACACCTTAACAACTACAAATCTTCATCGGAAACGAAAAACTAACAAAATCTTTAACGGAAAATTTACCATAACAATGAATAACAAAATAAAATTAAACACAAGTGGTGAAGGGTGGGCGTTTTTGGGGGACTGTCTTATGTAATTTTGACGTTTGAAAAGTGCTGATTCTCAGCCTAGTTTGAATAAATGACTTTTGAATTTTGAACAACGATAATTTTTCACGCGCCAAATTATGTTTATTTGTTTCTTTTTTACTTTAAACCGCTCTATTTGCAAGCCAAATCGAAATTAAATAAAATCTTTGTTAGATTACCTCCTTGGTTGCCATGTTTGTGTTGAAGTAAAAAGTTCGTTCCATTTTTAAATAACACGACAGCTGTGAGTTTTCATAGATAATTATTTGGCCACTAAATACGACAGATATGGATTTCGCCGGGTGCTTGCATGTATTCGACCAGTATAACATTTTCGATTTATGGGTGTCAAAATAATGCTCGAATTTCCAAGCATGTTTGAGAAAAAACTTTTATATCAACACTTAAGTTATACGTCTTCGATTCTGCAAAACATCATTGTTTACACCAGCGGTCGGCAACAAGCGGCCAGCGGGCCGCATGCGGCCCGTGGACGTTTTACTTGCGGCCCGTGAATGTTTATCTGCCCGCGAACGAACAAATGATGCTCTCAAAAGCTCTTTCTATGAAATCAATGATCTTGTTAAATTTTATGGGAGCTTGCCATCTGATTTTGACGAATTGAAAAGGTTTGCTAAGTTCACTACAATTTTTGGTAGCACTTATTTATACAAACAAACTTTTTCAATTGTCAATTATAGAAAAAATAAATATGCTTCTCGTCTCACAGATTTGCATTTGAGAGCCATTCTACGAATTGCAACTACAAATTTGACAGCTACATACAAGAAATAGCCTCTCAAATACAACCTCAGATATCACACAGAAATTTGTATAAACTCGGTTACCTATTTAGATACTTTGCAGTTTTCATTTCTGGATGATTTCCGGTGGTTATTTTTCTAGCTATAAAGCCCAAACATATAAACATAATTTAAGTGTTACGTGTACGAATTAAATTGTTTTAACAATTTTTATAGCAATTTTTATTTTGCCACCTTGTGGCCCTTGCCTGCCAAAAGGTTGCTGACCGCTGGTTTACACTGACATTATTGCACTGTATTGATCTAGTGAATGACTGCTCACTGCCACGACCTACAATAACGTAGTAAGTTAAAGTTACCCATTATAGTTAAACTAACAAAGAACAATGTTTCTATTTACAGTCAGAGTACTAGATTCAATCCGTGATGAACAGCCGTGCACTGCGCAAGGAGGTCTGTGTACGATTGCAGCTGACTGCCCCACAGGACATCTTGTTGAACAAAAAGGATTATGTGTCGAACAGCAAAGTAAAGGAGTTGAGTGTTGTTATGGATGTAAGTGCAAGTATTGAGTATTAAGGTACCATTCCGTAGCCGTGGAAGGAGCAGTGGTAACGGTCGCGACTTACGAGTTGCAGGTCGTAGGTTCGAACCCAGACAGGCGCTTTACTTTGTGTAAATTATTTCATTGCCACTGCTCTCAAAACGGTGAAGGAAAATATCACGAGGAAACCGGCATGTCCTAGAACCGAAAATTCGAAGACATGTGACATCTACCAACCCGCACTGGGTCCGCGTGGTGGATTACGGCCCACTCCCTCTCACAGAGAGGAGGCCTGTGTCCCAGCAGTGGGAACATTTATAGGCTGATGATGATGATGATTCCGTAGCCGACATGACTGGTTTATATGTATTTCTAAGAAATACCTTCCGTAACAGCCATACGTCAGTTTCATAAAAATACATATAAACCAGTCAGTCATGTCCGCTACAGAACCTTTGGGTCACTTTTATAATAAGACATCGAAATATTCATTTTCAATAATATAGTTTCCTGGGAGTTTTCACGCAAGAGCTACTAATTGCTGAGCATGGGTTCCTGGGTTTGATTCCCGGGTCAGGCAAAGTGTTATTGAGTTTTTCATCTCGAATTTCTCAGTAGCAGCCCGGAGCCTGAATGTGTCCAATTAATGGTAATAGGCTCACCCCCTTCTACATGGGACTTAAACATAACTGGCGAAATGTGGGTGTACTATATATAAGTAAACTTCTGCCTTACAACTTGATATACATAAATAAACGTTACTTACTTAGCACGTGCTTTGTCTTGGATATTATGTTCCCGTCTCTTTCTTGCACATGTAGGTTGACGGTTGTGCGACAACGACTGGAATAATGCTCAGCCAAAATCCGTATTAAGTAATGTCATTACCTGCTTGAATAGTCTTTACAAGGATCAATATCTTTATAATTAATTAGCAGTGCCCCGCGGTTTCTCCCGTATAAGTCGATCCCGTGGGAATATCGGGATAAAAAGTATCTGATGGGATTTTGAGGATTGATATTTGGGACCAGATTATAAACTATCTGTGTGCCAAATTTCATCCAAATCCGTTTTGTAGTTTTTGCGTGAATGAGTAACATCCATTCATCCATCCAACCTCACAAACTTTCGCGTTTATAATATTAGTAGGAAAAAGGATGTGGAAGCTGGTCTTCCTTGAGGAGCTAGGGTGGATCAAATGATCGATTTTCCCACTCGTACGCAAAATACGCGCTTGAACGTGGAGTTTTGGACACCAGCATTACACGATACTTACTAATTAATGTTAATAACAAAATTAGAGTTCATGTTATTTTAAAGTTGGTGTCATTATTATTTCACATTCATGACTCATCAACTAAATCAAGACCATAATGCCTTGGAAGATAGGTAGGCTTTTGGTGTGGAATGCAACGTGTGTCGACACCCTTGCGCCATCCCATCTTCCTAGCACGGCGGGCTGTGCTGGGGCTGCTGCTGCAGGTGCAGAAAACCTCAAATGGCGCAAATACTCCAATCTTATTGGGACTTTTATGTTTGAGCCGTTTGGAGTTGAAACACTAGGGCCATGGGGTCCGAGTGCCCACCTAGTTTTTCAAGACATCGCCAGGCGGCTGGTCAGCTCTTCATGTGACCAGAGAGCTGGCCTATTATTTGGCCAAAGAATCAGCATACAACGTGGCATTGCTGCTAGCTTTTTGGGCACTTTCCCTATTGACAGCGTTGCGGACGAATTTTTTCATGCTCTATGATTATTCCCTCCCCCCTTTTTTATATATTTGTACATTTATATATATAATTATTTTAAGTCTGTTAGTTTTTAAATAATGTAAATACGTGTGTGTAAATAAAGTATTCCTCCGTTATCATATCACTAAATTAAGTACTTCATTTTCCAGTATCAGTGAAAGAAACAAGATGCGGGAGACATGGTGGTATGTGCGTCCCTGGTCGGGATCCCTGCAGAGAAGTCGCCAGGTTCACAGAAGCTACAGACTGTCCAAAGGACACCACTTGCTGTGTCCTGGTTTTCTAGTACTGATTAGATTTTTGTTATAGTTTTTAAGATTTCTGTTTCTACTTTGTTAATACTCCTGGAGTAACTTTATTGTCAAGCTGCTGTCTTGCTTTCATTTTAATAATACAGGGGTTTATTTAGAAACGTTGCTAAAATAAAAGTAAACACATTTCAGGGCCGTGCCCGGGACGTGACAGTGCCGTGGCATACACAGGACAGGCACTGAAGCTCCGTCACCGGCCCGGACACGGACGTGTGTGAACGAGTTCATATAAAATGTACACAGTACGTCCATGTCCCGGGCATGGCCCTGATATGTGTGGATAGACCTTTAATGTTCAGTAATGATTCATGTCTACGGTCAAGTATATTTGTTGACGTTTAAAACGTTTCTAAAGGAACGTTAATAAACAAACCCAACAGTGTCTTATTGTGTCCATTGAGATTAAATCACTCTCATTTTGAAGTAGTGTCATTTTGATAAAACTAGTTGTTATAATTTTTTATCGAAACGGGGTAAATGTAAATTGGGCAGATTTCCCACTGCTTTGGTGGACATCTTGATTTGGCTGGAGGGGAAGCATCAATATGGCAAATTTTTTTTTTGGCGTGCTGCATTTTGACTGACGTCACGTCCGTCACACTCGGCCATCCTGGGCGGGGGCCTACCACCAGCTCAAAAGCAGTATTATTTTAATATTACTTCAGTGGGAGAAAGAGATGGAGCTATACGTCCTATAAAGCTTCATCTCTTTCCCACACTGAAGTAATGTTAAAACGATACCGCTTTAGGAGCTTGTGGTAGGCCCCCAGGAATCATTGCACCCGCAATGGAAACAAATAACATTAATGAGATTTCTAATAATTCAAAGGTCTTCAGTTTTCAACTGCTCGTCAGAACTACTGGCACTGTCTGATATAACTACTATATTTTTATGTAACCTAAGCGTATCTACTGACACCTGTGACTCTTGTGTATGCAACCACGTAAACCTTTTATCCTTCTAATCCTGTATCTTTAATTTCCTACTACTTTTGTTACTAAATACGGGCCTGAATCAAGTCATCCAGTTTATTATTGACTCTAGCTGTACTAATTTTAGAGGCTTGTCGCCAAAGAACAAAATCTCCCCTTTTGTACATATGAACACTTTTGCGTTTTTTGTCGAACTTGCGTTTAATTTTGTCACTATCTTTTCGTATTTTATCTGAAGCTTTCTTTTGACGGAATTCTAAGGGTTCTGACTGCCTACCGAAATGTCACATATTGGCCTACCAGTACGAGCAAACATGAAATCGTATGGCTTAAAGGAAGTTGTTAATGGTGTTATTAATTCCCCAAGTGATATCAGACGTGGAATCATTTGTCCAAAACTATACTCCGTTTGAAATAAGATTAGACATTTAAACAAACCTTTTTTACAGTCCGTTCAACCGATTTTGACTTCTATACCGTAGGCATAAGGATGGCATTAAAAGCTAAAAAAGTGGTTACAAACCAACTGTTTACTGCAGCTGCCATTTGTCATGCCACCAACGCAATAGAAGTCAAAATCGGTTGAACGGACTGTAAAAAAGGTTTTGTTAAATGTCTAATCTTATTTCAAACGGAGTATAGACAGGGTGGCAGGGACATCGACGCGAAAACTGTTACCATGGATTCAGTACATGATTCTGAATCCCCTAGCGTTGAAATTTATCATCGGTTATTTATTTTTATCAGCTGTTCCATACATTTTGACCACGTAGGTACTTTACTATGAAACAGCAGATTTAAAAAATAACCGACGAATAATTTCAACGCAGAGGGTTCAGAATTATGTGCTGAATCCATGGTAACAGTTTTCACATCAATTTTCCTGCCACCCTGTATAGAACTCACCCATGAAGCCCATAGCCTATGGAGTGTTTTTATTTAAACACAAAATTTTACATAAGCTTCCTAAAATAACTGCATAATCCGATAAATTGACGACGCACAGTTCTAGGCAATGGAAACTGTGAAACAGCCAACCATTTTAACAAGCTGTGTGCCATTGGCTGCTATTTTAGGACCTAAAAAACAAAAAAAAAACATATTTAATTTTAAATTTACGATAAGTAGATACTAAGTTTTTAAGAATATTTTCTAAAATTATGAAACCAGAATTAATTAGAAGAAGTAAATCTTCAAAACAGCCAATATTTTGTTTTGTGTATTTACAGACCTACAGACAGATTCTACTATTATAATAAATCTCATAAATACTAAGAACCCAGTTATACTCATTGTGGCTATAATTATGAGCGTCATCTAGATTTTTTGCTAATTGATGGTAACTTAGTGCCATATCGGTACTGGTAAAATTACTTTCTGCCAGCTAACTTAGAAACTTCATCTTCTATATTAGGTAACGGAACCTTTTTTTTACAGTGAAAAACACGTTCAGCACTGAGCCTACTGTCGCCGTACTTTTTTACTAAGATTACAGGAGAAGCGTAACTGGATTCCAATTCATTGATAATTCCTGCTTCGAAAAATTCGTTTACTTTAGATTTGACTATTGCTTGTTCACGACGCGAAAGTCTATAGGGATGTCGATATATGGGTTGATCAGTGGTATGCTTAATATTCATCTCCATTTTCATACAACCTGATTTGTGTGTACCAGAAGCCAAACTATGTTTGTATTCAGTTAATAAACATAACAAATTTACGTTTTCTTTTTTATTTAATGATCCCATTTTTATATCGTCTATTTTGACTTCTCCTATGCCAGACAAGGCTTTAAATGGAATTAGGCTGGATACGTCCAACAAGTAACAGAAGACAGATGGACAACAAAAAACGCAGACTAGGTAGACCACACAAAAGATGGAGTGACGATATTGCCAAGATAGCAGGCAGCACATGGAGCAGAATAGGATCAGTGACAGCTTGGCCAGAGTTATCTCAACCCGAATAATAATACCAGATATTTCACTCCCAATGACGGCGATTTGCATGGTCAGGCAGTAAATTGATATTTTAAAATAAATCATTACAAATGTAATTTTGTTTTCCGAAGATTTCGTTGAATAACCAGAGACAAAACACATTGGAAACGGATGAACGAGGCTTTTACCGCTATCGGTCCTTATACACCATAGTAACAAATTAATTAAAAGAAAAAACAAAACCTTTTATTATATTTTTAATACATAATCCCATCAAAAACATAAATGTGAAAATGGGAGCCAAATTCCATAAATATGGTTGTCGACTTCGCCGACAAAAGAATTGAAATCTAAATGGGTGCCAAGTTCTGTAGATAATCCTGAAATTTATTTATAAGAACATGCAACTTTCTAAAATAAAATTAAAACACAAATTCTTGTTTTTTCTGCTATAACAATGTTTGCTATTTAAAAATATAACTTCTTAAATTTGAACAGTCGAATTATTTACACAAAGCACTTAGGATAAATTGAAGCTCAAGATTTGACTTGGCTAGTTTTTACATACAAGTTATCTTATATTTGGCTAATCAATTTATCATCTTTATATTTGTCTACAGTGTCGCGGTGCAAAAGAACTAAAACAAACAGGGTAACTTTTTTATGCTGGTGTGCATTACAGCTACGTCTTACACTCGCGCCACGTCATTGTGCTGTAAATTTACTTTTTTAGTGTGCGTGCATTAAGCGGCTAACAGTTGGACGCTATTTTTTTATCGAGTTTACAGCTTTGACTGTCTACCTAGGCATATTTAATTATTATTATTTAATTTTAAGTAGGTACTCAACATCAAATAAGTAATTCGTGATGTGCTTCTGTAAGAAATTTGTACACTAGTCTATAAGTTTATTGCATGTATCTCATATCTTTGTATCGGTGTACTTAATTGTTGGTGAGCCAAATAAATAAAGTAAAATATTCATATTATATGTTATGCGCAAGTTACTGTTTCTTATTGTAACTGTTTACAGCTTTGACTGTCTACCTAGGCGTATTTATATATTTGTTCTTTATGTTATGCGCAAGTTACTGTTTCTTATTGTAACTGTAAGGTCAAAATATCTTCTTTCTCTAAAATTTCAGCTTGCTGGTAAAAACTAGCCAAGTCAAATCTTGAGCTTCAATTTATCCTAAGTGCTTTGTGTAAATAATTCGACTGTTCAAATTTAAGAAGTTATATTTTTAAATAGCAAACATTGTTATAGCAGAAAAAACAAGAATTTGTGTTTTAATTTTATTTTAGAAAGTTGCATGTTCTTATAAATAAATTTCAGGATTATCTACAGAACTTGGCACCCATTTAGATTTCAATTCTTTTGTCGGCGAAGTCGACAACCATATTTATGGAATTTGGCTCCCATTTTCACATTTATGTTTTTGATGGGATATCATTACTTTTTGTAAAGAAATTATTATTATTCGTCAACCAAACGTGATCTATTAGATTTTTTTTGTAAATATGCGTAGCAATATTGTGTAAGAATGTAGGTATTTCTTTCGTAACAATTGTTACAATTTTCCGCAATGATGTCAGATCGCTGAGCCGGCGCGGCAAGTACTATTATTAAAAAAAAACGTGTACAGTCGGGGAGCCTTATGTTGTATGGTATTTTACTGTGGGGTCGAGCTGCTGACATTGAATCCATCTTTATTTTGCAAAAGAGAGCTATCAGAGCCATTTATAATCTACGTCGCCGCGAATCTCTCAGGAAACTTTTTAAAAGGATTAATATTATGACGGTACCTTGCCAATTCATTTATGAAAATATTATGTATGTAAGGAAAAATCCACATCTCTTTAATAAAATAAGTGATAGACATAATTTTAATACTAGAAATAAAGATAAACTAGATCAACCATTTTTTAGATTATCTTAAGTACATACATCTTTTATGGGGTACTGTGTTAAATGTTACAAAAAAATACCTTGTGACATTTTGCAATTAAATGAAAGAAAATTTAAAACTCATATTAAAAATACACTTTGTAAACAAGCATATTACAAATTAGAGGACATCCAAGATAAGAGTGCTTGGAAACATGCTGGTCCTGCTCCATAGGACAATTTAGAATCAAGACAAAATCAAACTGTTTGCTAATTTAATTGTAAAATTTATTACTTTGTGTTTTATGACATTGATTTTACATTCTGTGATTACTTCCTCACACACTGACTTATTAATTGTAAAATTTTAGGAAAATCGTCTACTTTTACAATGTTTGTAAATATGTGAGCACCATGTATCTATCACATATTAAATTATCTGTCGTTGTTTCATTTTTAATTCTTTTTACCTATTGTGGTATAGTAATTTTATTCTAGGTGCACCGTCTTCACATATAATTATTATTTAACAAATGTACGTACATATACAAACAATTGTAAAACATTTTAAAAGAGTAACGGTGGAGTTTCTTGCACATTCTTCTCCATACGAAAACTACCTTTTGGAAGGGGTGAATAGAATCAATTTTATTATTTTGTAATTTTTGACGTTCAAAAGTGCCATACATGGGCCTTTTTGAAATTAATGATTTGACTTTGACCCCGTCAGGAACAAAGTTCCTTCTCACGTATGATTTAATTATTTAATTTTTGCAGCCGCCCCTTTTTTTTTTAAGTATCTTCTCCCGCTCTGGGCGGAGCGGGAGGGCGTATCAGACTCTTACTGACTAAAACCCACCCGTGTTCCTTCGGTTGCCCTGTTGCCGGGGGCCACGATGTCCCTATCGGTTTTCTGCGAACCCCCGGCAGGCATTGGCCCTAGCGGATCCCGTCATTTCTGCTGACATCTCTTTGAGGCGCGCGTGGAACACAACGCGCCGTCGACCCGGGCTTGGTCCTTATCGGACGGCGAGCTACCCATTGCTCACCGTTCGCATGCCCGCGCCTACGGTGGCCGGAAATCGGCTCGCGATTCCCGCCCCGGGCGTCTCCTCCTGCGGCGGTTAGGGGCGTGAGGGTGCGAACTTTGCCTCTACCTCACGCGTTCCGCCTCCTCCTTCGCGAGCATTACCGCTTCGCAGAAGGAGGTGACGGCCTGCCATTTCCTCTCGCTCCGTACCATGGCCTGAACCAGGGCCGGACGCGAGAGATCACCGCCGCCGTTGCAGCCGCCCCTTGGATTTACATTTTGACCTCACTATGGACTTAACTATTCGTAAGTTTATGTAAAAAATTAAACGACAATAGTCCCTAAAACAATAGTCATACGATCTATCAATTCAAAAACGTCTCAAGCATAGTACCAACCTACCAACTACCTTGAACATACCAACCTGACGTTTGTAACAACGTTTTTCGAGATCAGAGAATGAATGAAATGAATTCACTGCCGCCTAACATTAGGGACCAAGATTTTCACACGTGACACATCAGTTGACTCGACGGGGTGTTTTGAATTCAGTCATGAAATTCAGGAATTTACATCAACTTTTGGCATTCGAATCAAAAATGTATAGTTAGCTGTCAAATTATAAGACGCTGGAGATCAGCGCCATCTGAAGTGAGCAAGTGGCAGTTTTTAACCCCATTTGAAAATTTGTCGTCATGACTGTCATTTTCATAGTTTTCGGGAGATAGTGCTGATATCTGACATTCGGGATTTTAAGATGGCTGCTATTCCAAATAATAATAATATTGTAGATCAATTGTCATAGACATCAATTTCATGCCAATTGTAAACTTGATAATCGAAATCCGTGAAAAAACGGACCTCTTAATTTCGTCAAGTTCGTCTGTCCGTGCGTCCGGATGTCATACAGTCATTTAACATGGAGACTATTTACACTCTATCGATGAAAATTTTGAAAAAGGTGTATTTTTTGCACCGTTAAACAATGGTGTAGTGAAATTACGATAAACAAAATAGTGGGGGTGGCATTCTCCATACTTACATATAACCGAGAGATGAAAAAAATCTATGCATATAAAGCGTGTATTGTTGGATCTCATAATTAGAATGTTAAGATGTTTCTAAGTGACTTTGCTTTTGAAATCAATAATTTTTGAGATACAGTTTATTTTCAGTTACAACCGCAGAATTAACTTTGTTTGTTATAGTTTTTTCGAGAAATACAAACTTATTTTTGCAGTCGATAAAATTGATACTATGCAATGTTTATGCGTAAATATTCATCCCAATTACGGAACCCTTCACTGTGCGTAGTCCGACATACACTTGGGCAGTTTTTTTAAAATTTCGTTTTGAAACTACCTCAAAAATAAACAAATTCTATTACTCGAGTAAGATTATCCTATTAAAAACAAATACTATCAAACTCATACAACTAAAAAAAAATGATTGTTGGTTTTATGAAACCACGGTAAAAGTGAAACTTTACACGGTCAGCTGCTGCGAACTATAGGCGCCGCCATATTGGCCTTGGCTGCTCTGACGATCGCCTTTCACTTTATCCCTACTCCGCGGCCGACCGACACGCGACATGCAACACACAGACGAAAAAGTTTGAGACGATGTAATAAAAGTTTCAATTTAAAAATATAGACGTCATTTAAAAGTGTTTGCGGAATACCTACCTAATTTATATAATTCATTTAACATCATTCCCAAAAAAAATTTTCTTAAGCCTACCTAAAAAATGTATACTAGGCATTCTATATCAGAAAGTATCAAAAATAAAATCCACAGTAAATAATTGTCCAAAAAATTAAAAATAATTTTGAACAACGTTCCGAATTTAAATTAAAATAAATAGAAACAATTCGGCGCGAAATTCAATAAATGAGGTAAGTATCTATCCTCGTTCTATGTGTTGACTCGTTTTATATTGAATGTTCTAAAAACGATTAAACACTAGAAAAGTATAAATAATTATTTTAAACAATGTTTATTGTATTTAATGCTTAAAACAATTTTATTTTAATTTTCAAGTATAGATTTCAGACATTCGACATAATTATAAATTAATCGAGACAATCAAAATTGAAAAAAAAAAAAAAAACGTTTGGCATAATCGTTTTCGCACATCATTACAATAAAAAAAAAAACAATGATTGACGATTTTTAACACAAATTGAGTAGTAGTAATGAATATTACGTGTTATTGAACATGTGTTCGTATAATAAGTAAAGATCTGGGCATTTTCTAGTTACTTATAATATTTTTAATCACATTTGTCACATTTAAAGTCGTATCAGATATGTGTATGTGTGTTAATTGTGAAAAGTTAAAATGTAAACACGCACGATTGGCGCGAATCTTCGACTTTTGATATCAAAAACTTCATTACTACTACTTATTTAACTTGAAAAATGGATGAATTCGTCAAATAATTAAATGTTGTAATAGTCGCTGTCCTTATGGTGGAGTTTGGATGTTCGCAATCCCCAATTTTTATGTTTTTTAGCCTCGACCTCGACTGTCATCAAAATGGCGATTATCGCATTTACAGACTTGAATTTTATAAAGGTAAATTAATAATCTTGCGCGCTAAATATGAAAGATTTAATGGCATAAACATTATTTTAGCCAACTCTCTTAATTAAAGATGAATAATCTCATTGGCAGCAGCATTTTCAGTGCTTCTATAGGAAGGTTTACTTTAACAAATAACACAACAATACCTAAATACTAAAAACATTTTATTTCTCATAGAATTTAAAACGGCTTCAGCTTCATTCTCATAACGTAGTCATGGTATGAAAGCAGCGTAGGTACGGTAGATGGTAGATGAACGCTTTCCCACAAAACAGTAATAAGCAATGATGATCTCTTAAACAATTTGTCTTATTTTGCTCACTTATCAATAATTATGTACACTTAGTCCTGCTGCTCACATGTCACGATTTGATTCTGGCCCTAACCAGATTATTGTTTTGATCTATTATGGGTAAATCTTTTACACTCTAGGGTGGCTCTGTTTTTATCATCACTTGCTTGTCTATTAACATCTCTGGTAGCAGCCTCTCTCAGTAAGCATGACAAACTTTATCCAAATGTATACCTAACCTAGAAAGTAAGAAAATACTCTTATTGTTGTTTATTTACTTTTGTATAATAATTATATCACTCATAGTAATTCTGCCATTTTAAAAACACTAACCTGATGACTTCTGTGACTTGCAATTGACATGCCACATACATAACATAATATGCTTAGATTTTCCTGAGCAAGTAATACTTGGGATAGAGTTGTAGATAATATAATCAATAATGTCAAGTCTTGCAATAACACATGTCATCGTCATACCTGAAAAAGGTAAAAAAATTCAGTGTATTTACTTATGCTATATAATTACATCATACTATAGACATTTACAGCTGACGACGCGCGACGTACCCCTGACTGAACATAGGCCTTCTACTAATAGGCTGCTAAAATCAATGAGGTTATACAATACGACGGTGTTTATAAATATTTAGAGAACATAATAAACTTACCCAGGGCCATGGAAAGATAAGCAATAGTTCCTCTGGCTTCAATTTAAATTGACAGCATTAAATCGTAACGTAATATAAGTATAAAGTAAATACGGAAAAATAAATTCAAATCAACGTAAAACAAACAGCCAACAATGCCATTGATCTGACAGATTTTTTTTGACAGTTTGACATTATGCATGGTGTCAGTGTTACCAGGTTTAATTATTTTGGTAATCGATTGACGAAATCGATTGGGTGATTATCAGTGATCGGAGTAGGTAGATTGATTTTACGTACTCGCATCATGAATAGTCATAGAAATCATAACATGGATAAGCCTTTTTTCCGGGATTTCATTTTGGTACTTACGGGATTGAATCAAATATTGTTAAAGTAAGGATTTTTAAACTACTACATTAGAAATTTCTAGAATGCGATAGATAAATATTTAAAATATATTATATTGTTTTATAGTATATCTATCCTTTTCTTGGAGTCCGATCACCTATATACTATTAAACAGACAGCAAAAGGGTTGAACATTTCTTATTCATATTGATGTATTCTTTATTCTACACATTACAACATTTGAAATTCCTTAAAAAATCTTAATAATTTCAAAATTCCGGAATCCCGGAGGCGTATCCATACTAATATACGTGCCAGTTCATTGACCTCAAATCAATCTACCTACTCTGATCACTGGTAGTTTATAAAATAACATTACTGCCTCGAAACACTTTTAAGTTTTTGAGTAAGTATATTCAGACCATATAATATTTTATTTATTGTGAAATCAATATTTTACAGTATTTGAGTATAATAAATAGCATTTGAAACATACTCGTGTAGTGGATACTCCACGTACTCCATGTGGGTTAGTATCGATATTTTCAATCGATTACAAATTATTTTATTGGAATAGTCTGTCATCTGGCAACATTCAGGTTAGGATTGAATGGCGGATGTAGTTCTTTAAGTATAAACAAAATAAATATTTATTAGGTTCTCTAATGCTAGAAGAAATAAATTTTGATAAAACGACTTGAAAAAAATACGACATAATTTTTGATAAATAAGCTTTGACACAGTATCATACCATGGGCCTGCTTTCGGGAAATCTCTTTTCAACTTTCTAGGTCACCCGGAAATGGGTTAAATATTTTTGATGTCTAGTGGCAGGTCGTTGATAAAAATGCCGATTTTTATACGTTAATATCTCAATAACCGTTTGAGTTTTATTTATGAAATTTGGAGTTCTAGTTAATCTAAGGGGTTTTTATAAATAAACCAAATTTCATGAGTCTATGTTACATAGATTTTGAGTTATTAAGGGGTCAAAAGTGGCTCCAAATGGTTCGTGTAATTAACACACTGCAGCCGTGTCTTGCCTAGAAACTTGGCTCGACACGCTGCCGCGTGTCTAGATGTTACATTAGTATTAGATGCATATGGAATAAGTGTGTCTTGAATAATAAAGCTATTTTATTTTATGCCAGATAAAGTGGCTATGGCTTGGCTAGAATTAGAGTTATCATTCGTGAGAATATGGCAATGAGCAAGTTCTCACACTTGGCTAACTGGCTGTGCCTCCTAGCAGCTTTCGGCCCTTGTCATGACCTCTCTTGGCGGCTATACGATGGTTTCGCAGCCCATATTGAAATGAAATTAAATTGTTTATTCTGTAAATAGGATATCGAAATAACTTTTACACGTCATATAAAAAAAATATTAAAAATAAGCTAGATGAGTTCGGCGTTTCCTATCTGACTACTCTGAGAAGAAAGGCCGGAACAAACTCAGAGGTCGCAGTCTCTTTTAAAGTCCAGACATAATCTTGGTCAGGCCATATGAGGACCATGTAGATTAGTGTCTTAAAAGGTATTTTAAGGAAAGAACCACACAGATTTGAGTGGACCTGTCCAGTCAGTGCAAGCATTTGTCAGTAATCGTGGAGCTCAACTCAGAACTTAAGGAGCTCAACTCGACGAACAATACCAAACAAAGGACATTTGGGTAGGCTGCCAAAACTACTCAAACTGCCAGACCATCACTAAAACTACCATAGAAATAAATATAATATCCACATAGTCCTCACATTCACAATAGTTAAAATAATATAAGACTTTGAAGTAGTTCTGCTTGCCACGCAGCAGGGTCGCTGGCAGGGAGTAGCTCACAAGGTGTCGAAGAGCATGTCACCACGTCGTTTTCCACCTGGTTACCCAGTATACGGACTTCAATTAGGTATTGAGGAACCCGGTGGAAGTTGCTCTTCATGTACTGTGATGACTTCAAATCAGTCGTTTTCCTCGAATGCATCAGTTGCCAACATGAAGTCAAAAATAAAGACAAGATTGGCGACAGTCTTGCTGATAGTTAAATTCATACCTTTGCTGTTTATTAGAGGCTGTCCGATCAGCAGATTAACTTCATTTTTATTACCACTGCATAGGTAGGCTTAGCATTGCATAGTTATACCGTCGATCTCTAACTGGAACTCAACTTTACCTTGGCTTGTAGTAAGATCTCCAGAAATCCTTTTAGGACAACACTCGTGGGTTTAACTTCGTATCGTATGACCCAGGTACTGGGTTGTGGAGGTAAGATAGGCAGTCGCTCCATGTATAATGCTGGTATTCAGCTGCATCCGGTTAGACTGGAAGCCGACCCCAACATAGTTGAGAAAAGGCAAGGCAGATTGACTCGCAGGTTTAACTTCGAGAGACAGTGCACTTGAAACTTGTGCGTTTAGGATATTGAACATGACATGACATGACTATCATGTAGATGACATTGTATGGCTTCACTAGGTTCACTTCTTTGATGGTGCTGCTGGATGGAGATGCTTTGCTGTTTGAAGAATTCAATGAGCAGCGTAACGCATATCCTTGAGCTCCGTATTTAAAACAAGTGCGTGTATCTGGCAGTGAGCAACAGGCCTGTGTCCAAAAAAAAATTTTTTTTGTCCGTCTTGTAGATTATAAAAAAATATTGAACACGTATTTTTTCTTTTTTGACGTAATCAAAAGATTACGGCGATACATTGGGTTAAAATGTATCATGACGTCACGCCTTGCTAGATTTTATACGACGTTGTGACGTAGCGAGCCCCCACTTCCCAACTTTAATGCGTGTTTTCTAAGTTATTTTTGATTAAGATAAAGCAAAAAATACGTGTCTAATATTTTTTTATTATCTGAAAGACGGACTAAATAGAAATTCTATTTATGTAGTTACCCAATTGTAGTAAATAGCCAGTTTTTTGCATCGAGGACACGGGTCTGTTGCAGGATTTGCAGGAACATTTCTGTCGAGTAGAGGCCGCGTCATGGTGGTCTTTTGTAACTTGGCAATAAAGATCTGACGGCGATTGGCATTCAAAACGCTCGTGTATTTGGCTACAAAGCTGGCAGTAAACCTCGAATGATAGACATAGACTTCAAAAATTAATGATAGTCCATTATGATCGTCATCTTTTCAAGGCTCTTAATAACCCTTGAAAACAGGCATTTCTAAGTAAATTCTGGAGTCATAGAAAATTAAGCCAGTACTTTATTGACCCTTAAGTTTTATGGGATAATTAAGGGAAACGGGTTGGTTAATGGTGCTCGTAGTAGCAAGCAAACTGGTATTAATGGCGTATTTTATGACTTACTCAAGTTTTAAAATGCTTCATATTTCTTTGAGTTATATTTAACATTGTTTACATTTTTCAGGATGCAAACAATGATATAATTTTATTATTAGCTGTTCATGGTTGATGATAGTGATCATTTTTAAGGTTCCGTACATCGGAACTCTTGTAGGATCACTGGTGTGTCTGTCTGTCTGTCTGGCTGGCTGTTTATCTGTGCGTCTGTCACAGCCAATTTGCTCCGAATCTACTGGACCAATTTAGTTGTTTCGTACAAATATGAATTTCTGTGACCCGAATACGGACGTTTAAAGTAAATAAATTAATTTTGAATACGGGGGTCACTTTTCGGGAACAAATTGGAAAATAAAAAAGAAAGTTTTGCAAACTGTTCTGTATGACATATCAAATGAAAGGATTTATTGTGAAGATCTCAAATATATTTGCATTATAATTTTAAAATAAACACTTTTAAAGATATTTAAGAAAGTAGATGAAAATTTACCATTTCACCCTTATCACCGAAATTACTAAGCATTTTTTTTTTTAATACAGTATATGTTTCATTATTCATAGATTACAGGAAAACCTATCAAAAGTCAATGGTCTTAAAATTTACATTTGCAGTTGGATTATAAGGGAGAACATGTTTTACAACTAAAATGTTAAGTTTGTTCTTGGAATAAATTCATCCCAACTACGGAACCCTTCATTGTGCGTGGTGCAACACACTATTAGCCGGTTTTGATAGAAAATATGCTAAAAATGTTCGGGAGAATAAGATGGAGTCCCTTACAAATTTTCTTGACCTGTCCCTACAACATGAGGTCTTGATAAGATTTCCTTTCGCATAATAACGATTTAAATCAAATCACACAGGAAAAGACAAGCCAAAAATCTTGTTAACATTAAAACCAAATTTTAATTAGCATAATTTAATTAACTTTCAGTATTTCGGTATTGAGAGGATATTTAATTAGGACGCTCGTTGTTGAGGTCTTAATCGGGATCTTATTCATCGCATATCTCTAGAGGGACATCAATAGGACTACCAAAGGAGAAGTAATTATATTTTCTAAAATTTAGATGTTGGACGAAATTATTTGGTAATTAACGATAATGTTATTATTACCGACGTTGGGAAGGACTTCGGAGGTTTTGAGTTGAGTTCTTAGGTTAAGAAAAGGTGGGGTTGGATGTTTCTGTGAACAATGTGCAAGTTGGTAGGAGGCCTTTGCTCAAAACTGACATAGATCAGTTGGTTAGGAAGGGTGGGCGTTTTGGGGGACTGTCTTGTGTAATTTTTACGTTCAAAAAGTGCTGATTCTCAGCCTAGTTTGAATAAATGACTTTTGTGCATTTAAGTAAATGTTTTGCAAACTGGGCGCAGTCAGTATAAGTCGAGGTGAGCATAACTAAATTTTTTACAAAAAAAAAAACGTGTGGCACTCGGCGATTGCCGCGGTAAAGCAATTGCATAGCATTTGTAACCTCTATGACAACATCACGTTGTCATGGGAACTGTCATTACATGGTAGGCGGAGTGTTAGGTTTTATTATAGTTACGTTACGGAATTTCTTGATTCGGTCGCCGCGCTCAAAGCCCGCGATAAAAGCTATGCAATAGCTTAAAAACCGGCAAAGTGCGAGTCGGGCTCGCACACGAAGGGTTCCGTACCGTATTAAGATCGAGCAAAAAACGTGGAAAAAAACACGTTTCTTTTATGGAGACCCCCTTAACTTAATTTTATTTTTATTATTTTTTTGTAAAACCGGTAATAGAAATACATGATCTGTGAAAATTTCAATCGTCTACCTATTACGGTTCATCAGATTCAGCCCGCTGACAGACAGATGGACGACGGACAGCGGAGGTTTAGTAACAGAGTTCTGTTTAGTACCCTTCGGGTAAGGAATCCTAAAAGGTACCTCTATATTTTCTATGCCGCTTCAAGAGCAGTAGACGAGACGCAAATGTCAGTTAGTAGACATTGAATGACTGCCACGAAGGGCGCACACATATTTAGAATTATTTATTATTTATTTATTTTTTAAACAGAACGGCCGAAGCCAGTTACACTACTTAAACATATAATTTATTTTCTTCTTTTTTTTTTCTTGTTTATTGTCTTTTTGGAAAAGTAAAGAATAAACAGGAAAGAACGTATACATTATTCCATTGGACACCTTTATAAGGCACCCTGAGCTTCTTATTCTGAACACAACATCAACATAAAATCGCCCTATTGATTTCATACAAAACCACATTGCAAAAAAAAACACAGTAACAGCCGAGTGGTCATAGAAACCCACAGTAATTGGTTTGTTAGGGTTAAACTGTTGCTGAGCGAGCGAAACGTGAAATATCCCATGGTTTTTGTAAGAATATTACATTATGATTGTATAGTCATGAAAAAGAGTGTTGGAGACACACGAAAAAAATAAAAAAAATGTATGATGACGGATAGTTTAAAAGAAGATACTTATCCCACTTTATTTTACTTATTCTTACTTTCATATATGAATATGTGAAAATAAGAGCTCAGAAGAGCTCGTGGCTAAATACTAACAGCCGCTCGGGTCGATCTGTCAGGTTAAGCTACGCTTGCCAGGGTTGGTCCGTGGATGGGTGACCATTTCTACATACCGAGAATCCTCCGTGCCTCAGAAAGAATGTTAAGCCGTTGGTCCCGGCTGTCATTCGTGGATCTTTGACAGTCGCTACGAGTCGTCAGAAGCCCGAAAGTCTGACAACCAGTCATTCCAAGGGGTATCGTATTACCCAGTTACTGGGTTGTGGAGGTCAGATAGGCAGTCACTCCATGTAAAATACTGGTATTCAGCTGCATTCGGTTAGACTGAAAGCCGACCCCAATATAGTTGGGAAAAGGCTAGGCAGATTGATTTTTGTCACAGGTGAAAATACAGTTCTTACAGTTAACATTATTGTATCACTGTAACATACCCATCAATATTTATATGTATGTCAATTTTATTGGCTATGTGTTTGTTTGGTGTTCATTGATCACTACCTAACAATTATTGGTGGACGAACCGCAACGAATCGCAGATGCGGTGATCTCTCGCGTCCGGCCCTGGTTCAGGCCATGGTACGGAGCGAAATGAAATGGGAAGCCGTCACCTCCTTCTGCGAAGCAGTAATGCTCGCGAAGGAGGAGGCGGAACGCGTGAGGGTGAGGCAAATTTTGTGCCCTCGCGCCCCTAACCGCCGTAGGAGGAGACGCCCTGGGCGTCAGATTTCCGGCCACCGTAGGCGCGGGCTTGCGGACGGTGAGCAATGGGTAGCTCGCCGTCCTATAAGGACCAGGCCCTGGTCGATGGCACGTTGTGTTCAACGCGCACCTCAAAGAGATGTCAGCAGAATTGACGGGGTCCGCTAGGGCAGATGCCTGCCGGGGTTGCGAAGAAGTCAGAAAGGGAGATCGTGGCCCCCCGGCAACATGGCAACTGAAGGAACACGGGTGGGTTTTAGTCAGTAAGAGTCTGACTAGTCATTAGATAATTTACCACCCAAAAAAAAGGCAAGACCTTAGGCTTTGACAAAGTCGGGGTTGCAGAAAAGTCCGAAAGGGTCAGCAAGAGTCTGACACACCCTCCCGCTCCGCCCAAAGCGGGAGAAGTTATTTGATAATTTCCCATCCAAAAAAAGGCTTATGCATAGTGACGTTTTATCAACAATACTGATGAGAATAAGTATGAAAACAGAAATGTTTAAAAAGACAATTCTGTTGAAAATCGTTGTAAAATACCCTTCTTACTGAAATGAGCACATATCACAGAAGCATGGCATAAAAGGGTGGAACAAGACTGTTATTGATGATCGATGATATAAAAAGCCATAACTCGTTACGTATAAAAACCGAAATAGTTGATGATGTATTGCATTTTAGTTTTATAAATTCAGAGCTGCAATCTCTTGAATTACTTGATTTAACATCCAACGAAAAAGTTAGTTTTTAGGGTTCCGTACCTCAAAAGGAAAAACGGAACCCTTATAGGATCACTTCGTTGTCCGTCTGTCAGTCTGTCAAGACCCTTTTTTTCAGAAATGCGTAGAGGTATCAAGTTGAAATTAATAGCAAATACGTAGGGCAATGGTCCCTTGGAGCTCTAAAAATCAAGCTTCTACTCAAGGCAATAAAAAAATACGGCCATCATCGCTATTTTTTTTACTCACAAATAAATCAAAACTTACAAGATACTTTCCGTTGACCTAGAATCATTAAATTTCACAAAAAGTCCGAAAATCGTTAATTTGTAGTTTAATTCCACAAAAAAAATTGCTATTACAAACTTATATTATTTTGCAGTTGGAAAATTGACCGTGACATATCAGTAGAACATCAATGTAAAGTTTGTTTTTGGGATAAAATCATTCCAATTACGAAACCCTTCATTGTGCGTGGTCTGACATGCACTTGGCCGGTTTTCTCCACCTTTTTAGGGTTCCGTTGCCAAATGGCAAAAACGGAACCCTTATAGATTCGTCATGTCTGTCTGTCTGTCTGTCTGTCTGTCAGTCTGTCTGTCTGTCCGTCCGTATGTCACAGCCACTTTTTTCCGAAACTATAAGAGCTATGCTGTTGAAACTTGGTAAGTAGATGTATTCTGTAAACCGCATTAAGATTTTCACATAAAAATAAAAAATAAACAAATAATTTTGGACTTCCCCATACTTAGAACTGAAACTCAAAAAAAAAAATTTCATCAATCCCATACGTGTGGGGTATCTATGGATAGGTCTTTAAAAATGATATTGAGGTTTCTAATATAATTTTTTTTTTAAACTGAATAGTTTGCGCGAGAGACACTTCCAAAGTGGTAAAATGTGTGTCCCCCCCCTGTAACTTCTAAAATAAGAGAATGATAAAACTAAAAAAAATATATGATGTATTACCATGTAAACTTTCACCGAAAATGGGTTTGAACGAGATCTAGCAAGTAGTTTTTTTTTTTTAAACGTCATAAATCGTAAACCGCAATTTACCTTTCATTCAATGTTACTTGTTGCTACGGAACCCTTCACAGGCGAGTACGACTCGCACTTGGCCGCTTTTTTCTTGTTCTTTTAATGCATTAGCATTTAGTCTCCCTGCGGTAAATTAAGTAAATAAGTACCTAAGTAATGCATAAAATAGGAGATGATCTAGATTTCGCTCTCGTTATAACAAGCTGACCTACAAAACCAGTATCTACTTGCTAGGTTTATGTTACAAGCCTTGAGGCTAACTTGCATAAATAATAGTCTTGAAATATAAAATCATACTGAGTTGAGTCTTATTAACTCTGAGTAAAGTTACATACAATTTAATTAGTAGTTTTTGCTTGGAAACTTGGAGTAGCGAACTTAATTAAGCTATTGATTCGTTTTGGGCTGATTTCTCATTACACTTTCATTTTCTTAAATTAGTTTATAATTATGAAACACGGTTTCAATAAAATTGTTTTTGCAAATTAAGTGTACTTATAGGGATTTTAAGAGAGACGAGGCCTTGCCCTACAGTGGGACGATATACGCTAGTTAGATTAAACTTGAATAAACTCTTCAAAATCTATCTTAACTCTTTGTTTAGCATCATGGCATAATGGTTCATTCCAAATTTATAATGATAACATTACGCCTGGAGCAACATTATGCCTTTTATGCCAGGAGGCTTATATTGAGTTCTGTTTACGTTTAGTTTTTATTTCTGCTTGTTTTCTCAATATTTTTGGTTGGTAGGTATAGGTATTGGCGTGTGCTATCTGACATAAATTATGGCTAGTAATTTATAATTTAAATTATGTTTTGTGTTGCGTAATGTAAATTATTTTATCTACTCTCATAGCGTAATATTCGAATTATGAACTTCAAAACGAGTTTATATTGACCTACTTTATAAACAGAATACCGAAATTTAAAAATAGAATCATATTATAACACTTTTTCTCTAACAAAATAATACTACAAAACAATTTTTTTTTTCTATTACGATACAGCGCTAATCCAAGAAGTTAATATCACCAAAGAGTTTCCATCAACTTTTGGCGGGGTGTCCCCCGCACCCACTGTAGCGCATGTGCGGTGATGTGCTGGATACCCCTTATAATGCAACAGTTTCATAAACTACTATTGTATACCTACTATTGTATACCTACTATTGTATAGAATCAATTTTATTTATTTTTATAACTGAACAGACAGCTGTGCCGCTGGGGAGTTTTGTTGCGCCACTTCTTCTTCCCAGCTAAAGCACTAGGAAGTGGTGAAGGGTGGGCGTTTTTGGGGGACTGTCTTATGTAATTTTGACGTTTGAAAAGTGCTGATTCTCAGCCTAGTTTGAATAAATGCCTTTTGAATTTGAATGATAAAGTTAGGATGATCCACTATGGGAAAAGGAATTTATTTTTTGTTTGTTACGCTTTCACGCTAAAACGGCTGAACGGATTTGAATGAAATTTGGCATATGGATAAACCATGACCTGAGTTAGGATATAAGATCATTTTTATCCCAATATTCTCACGGAATCGAGACTTATGTGGGTGAAATCATGGGGCACAGCTAGTAAGTTATAATTCAAATTATAATATGATTATCAGAACTTAATTTTTTATACAGATCTTGAATATTTGTTACAGAAGAAGGTTTTCACCTTTCAACAACTGAAATAATAATATTCAAATAAAATTCCCTATAAACTTCGAAATAGCGAATAAAAGTGTACCAAAAAGATTTTGCGCTACAACGCATACATGACAACGTGCACTTAAACGTCGGCAGGCACAATATCGCTTCGTGTTTCGGGGAAACTTTTGTTTTTCGCGTTCGGCGACCGTGTTCGAAACATTTGGGACGTGTATGCAGTATTTTTCGAGTCAATAAATGGGTCAACACTTCAGCGTGTAACTTGGTACTGACTTGTAAAAGTACTGCTTGTATTTTATAATTATAGCTGCGTCCGAGCTGCAGTCGGCGATTTTTTTCTGTAGAAAGGATCTATTACATTTATTAGCATACTCAGCCATTTTAGTTCCACTACAGAGCGTAAGTTTATTCCCTTTAAATTTTCCTAGATTTTCAGAAAATAACAAAACTGACAAAAACCAAAGATGTTATTATGATTTTCATCACCATCATCATCTGCAGTATTTTACTTGAAGAGACTGCCTATCTTACTTCCACAACCCAGTTACTGGGTAACACGATATCCCTTTTTAAGACTGGTAGTCAGACTTTGGGACTTCTGACGACCCACAACGACTGTCAAAGATCACGAATGACAGCCGAAACCAATGGCTTAACGTACTTTCCGAAGCAAGGAGGGGTTTTGGAATGTAAAGATGGTCACCTATCCACGGACCGGCCTCGGTAACGGTAGCTTAACCTGATGGCTTGATCCATGTGGTAGTTTCTGAATAAACATGAGCCTCTCTCTTATAATTTTCATCGAATAGTATTAAAAAAAATAGCTATCAAGAAAATCCAAAGAAGAAACTTAAGTAAGTACAAAAATGCGCTTTTAAAACTTTGTCTTCGAACAATACCAAAATATCTTCAGAGGATAATGTCTGCTAAAATTAATTTTAATCCCGGAAAATCGCGAGCGGAAATCCGAAAGAAGGATTTAATTAAGAATTCGAACATCAAAGAATTTGATGAGTTAAGATGATTATCTAATTAGTTAATTATATTATTTTTCCTTAACACAATGGTGTTAAGGAAAAATACACTCAAGAAGAATGCTTCTTGAGATATTATAGGTATAATATTATAACACGTATCTTCTGTTCAATTATATCATGATTGGGTGGCCCTTAAAAATAGTAACAAGTTGATGATATCGGTCCAAGAATAATTGAGAAATTGGAGTGACTTTCACAAGAATGTAATCTATTTTTAATGAGAATTTCGTTTATCATTGATTAAAAGTCTTTGATGAAAATTACATAGAGAACTGATAGGTTATATAAAAATTAATATGCCGTAGACACATAATGGTTGAATGTGACCTTTCCTTGACACTGCGGCGGCAATGAACGAAGGAGAGACAAAATATTCTATTATCAAATTACAATTTATGATGAGTGTGTGTATCATTTTTTGATCAAGGAATTAGTATGTACTTTAAGAGCGTGCATTCTGAAAGTTGCCAACGTCGCAAATAGTTGTCTAATATTTCGCTGTTTTGATTAATTTGGCAATATTACTGTATGGAAATATGAAATATCGCTATCTTGTGAACTAAAAATTGATTATGAAATGCAATAATTCATATCATAACACCGAATATTTAGTTTCAGATGTAAAAAAAGTATTTGGAAACTTTTCAAATGCCTTTTTTTACACACAAAACGGTTACAACATCAAATTTAGTGGCATACTTGTGATTTAATTCAATATTAAAATTTTAGGTCACTAGTTAGCGATATTTCATATTTCCATACAGTAATATTGCCAAATTAATTAAAACAGGTAAATATTTGACAGCTATTTGCGACGTTGCCAACTTTTAGAAAGAACGCTCTTAAGCTCCTTGGCTTTGATTGATTCTTGTAATGTCCTTTCAATGTATCTACGAGTAAACGCGGAGTAGGTCAGTGCCTACTACTACATTGAAAGGATTTATTCGTTCATTTGATATAATATAAACACATCGTCTTGTTTCCTCGAAGGGTTAGGCAGAGGTGTACTTATAGTACACCCACATTTCGCCAGTTATGTTAATTTATTATTATTTTATTTATTTATTTTAACTTTTCATACACAAAAAGGTACAAAGGCGGACTTAATGCCTTAGGCATTCTCTACCAGTCAACCAAGGGTGGAGAAGAGATTGGATGGCAGGTGCTCTGTTTGAGAGGAACAAAGAAAAAAAAATTAAAAATATATCATTAGAAATAAAATAACAGTACATAAATAGGTTATAACTTATAATACACATACATACATATTTATAATATACATATATTTATTATATATATATATACTAATTCAAGAGAGAATGGTATTGAGATGACTCTACTTACTATGTGGTATTGATTTTGCTACTGAGAAATTCCATATGGGACAACCCAATAACACTCTGTCCGATCTGGGAATCGAATTCTGGACCTCGTGCTCAGCAGTAACGCTTGTGACCACTAGACCAACGAGGCTGTCCTGTTTGATATAATATTTTCGCCATTTAAGATTGAAGCCATTGAAGAGTTAAAGAATTACGTCCAGGGAAGACGTACTACCCCGTGACGTGATGCCCCGAATCAAGAAACTTTGCTCAATGATATTTGCTTAGTCTTATAGTAAGCAGTCAATGCTTTTAATCATTAATTGTAATGTGATTTGAAAACATTTTAAAAGCCATTTATTTTTGAAAGAGTAACCGTGGAGTGTCTTGCCGGCTCTTCTCCATAGCAAACGACAAATTGGAACCGTGCACCTAGCTTCTGACGTTTCATAAGTTCCCATATAGGTTTATGTGAAATAAAATATTTATTAGATTTAGATTTTGAATGTTAATGTAAGTCATCGGTTTCCTTCAGCCCTTATCTCAATTAATTTGAGGCCCTTAGGGATAGAGATATATGTCTCTATCTTTTTGCACACACGTGTATTTATGACAAATAAACATATTTGTCTTTCTTTCTTTCTTATCAGCCGTCATCTCACTGTGAATTTCACCAATAGAATTGAAACGCGATCAGCACAAATCTAAACCATGTTTAGGAGTTGTCAGTCAATATTTTTTTTTTTTAACAATGATGACAGTGATAGTTCTAGTACTCGTTATTCGTGTTCAGTATTAATGGTGAACTTCGCCCTTAGTAAGCACCAGAGATGTTATGGATATGAAATTTCGGTTCTGGATACGGATACGAATATAGAAATAGTATACCGGTTTCGGATACGGTTACGGATATGAGATTATTTCGGATTATCCGTTAGTTTCGGATAGTTTAGGTTACGGATTATTAGATTTTTAAGAAATTGTGTATAATATTGTAATAAATGTTATAATATTATCCCGCAATGACTGACTGGTGAAGTCTAAGTAATAGCAATAATAAACAAATATGCAAGTGAAGCACGCGGCTATGATATCGGCTCGGCCGGGCAAAAAAACCTATCATAACATATCTCATTTAGACTCCGCCCCAATCCGAAATTACCCGAAACGTTTATAACGGATTCGGTTACGGTTACGGATAGATTTTCATTTCGAATATCTGATAGTTTCGGTTACGGTTACGGAGCTCCTTAACATCTCTGGTATCCTCTTTTCTAGGGCGTTCCACACAACTTTTCTTTTAACACAATACTACATTACCAACTTTTTAGTACAACTGCATCTATTTCATATTCCATTTCTCCTAATAACATTGCTCTATTAGAAATTTACTCGTAATTCCGCAGTCGAATCGTAATGTTAACTATGCAAATCTATTTTATGATCTTGCAATGTCGGCAGAGAAATGTTAATATCATCGTAATTCTGTTTGAGGCGTTAAAAAGTTTTTAAAGGAAGGGGTGGCCTATTCTGAAGAGTTTTATCTTCGTAGAAATGTTCTGGAAACTTTTTTGAATAGTCATTTTTGTTTTCAGTTGCTCATGACAATCAGAACTTTATAGATTTTAGGGATTGCACGTTCGAACCTGAAAAGTACCAATGATTTTTTGATGTCACAAAGTATGCAAATTATGTAAGTTAGATCAAATACAATCAGCAGAATATCTCTGAGTAGTACCTAAAAGAAAACATTGTGACAAATCTTATTTGTCTTGTAAAAAAGCTCGTAATAGACTATCCGCACTGAGCAAGCATGTTGAATAATTATAAATAATTTTTCCTTCTTTCATAATCCTGTTGATCCCGTATTTAAGCTACACGGGCTCATCACAACATGAAGATTCTCGAGCAGGCACCGCTTCACTTTCAACTGTTTCCCGCCATTCGTGGTAAACTGACAATAATTGACATTAGTGACAGCAACCTCACTGCTGACGTGCATGAGATATTGTTTACATATCTATTATATAGATACACTGCACATTGCCAATGCTTAATCACTTAGCTTGGTGACCAGATGTATGGCAGAATACCAGGGTATGCTGCTATTAATCCATGAGCCACCGTATTTTATTATTACGCATAATTGTTAAGATACATTGCGTTGGTCATCGCATTATGTTGTTTATTATACCAAGAATTCTACTTGCAATAATTCAGTTGGTGCCTATCCTCTTGACATAATCTCTAAGCCGACTTTTACGATAGTCACGAGAACAGCGGGGTGGGCTAAATTTATCCATGCCTGCAATCTCGCTTTTAATCCGATGGGAGAAGGAAAGTTATGCCACAGTATAATCTCCGACTAATACTTAGGGGATTTAACTACGGATCTGGATAATGTCTTGCGGTGTGAAGTAATTGTAATAGATAAAAATCTATAAAAACTGCAGTAAAATAAACGCGAAAATATTTACTTCAGAAAAACGAGGCCCATATATCTGTGGCCCTAGTGAAAAGGGGTATAAGTAATCGTATAAGTAATAGGACTTATACCCCTTTTCAATAGGGCCACAGATATTATGTTTGTCATAAAAAGTTGGAACAAGCAATACACAACGCTTTCTTATAGCGTATTGGCCATTTTAAACCATAACAAGTCACGGTTTCCCTACGACATTAAAGCTTATCGGGACACGTTTCTAATACAAATAGAGGAGTTACAAAATCTACGGCAGAACTGATTACTCTACTGTGAATAATAATTATCGGTACCTATATTTACTGTGTTAACATACAGGTTTGTTGACAAATCTTAAATATAATATTCTAACACTAAATTCTTTTTGGCTTCTTATTGAATAATTTTATGATTATTGTAAAAAAATATGAAAAAAAAACAGTTTTTTTGTTAAAAAGCATGTTTATTTTCAATTGAGGGTAGTTTTTTTTCCACTTTTTTCATTTTATGAGGACACCTAGTTGCTTCCAATCATTATGGAGTTTGTTTCATTGCGATAAATTATTTAGTTTAAAAGTTACACCGTTTTTTTACAAAAAAAATAAAAAATCCATAAAAAATGTATAAAAATTATTTAGATTTTTAAATATTTTTCCGTTGATAAAATTAAGCATAGATTCCCTCATTTTGATATGTGCACATTATAAAGACTCGCACTGTATAAAGGGAAAAAAAAGGGAAGAGCTCATTGGGCAACAAAAAATTCGTCCGCGTCGCTGTCAGAGGGAAAAGTGCCCCAAAAGGCTGGCAGTGTTGCCACTTAATAATAATTGTTATGAAGTAAGGTTCTATACTAAACTTTTCTCACCTTGGGAATAAATTCAGCCGGTCTATTAAAAAAGAATTACCTTGAAAACTTAGGTGAAGTGAACTTGAAGTGAGCTGTCATTCCACCTTATTATCATTATGCTAGGTATTAACACTATTGACAGTTCACTTCGACTAAGTTTTCACGTTCAGATTTTTACAGAAAAGACCGAGTAGCCACTTTGGTTTGCAGCCACGATTTCACCCACAAACCAAACGAACCGACCAAAATGTAATATTTTATTAAACATGCTAATACAATCTTGCATTGTTGCGGCACCGAAATGTTAATATCCTCGTAATTCTGTTGGAACTATTAAAAACTTTATCCTGTTTCATTCTGCCGAGAATTTCTGGCTTGAAATTTAATTTCAAAGTTGCATTATGGTTTCGGCCATTTGTGTTTCATATTTCTGTGTTGATATTAGAGTTGAAAGTTCGATCTGTTTTTTATTATGGTTCTGAAGTTCTAATTATGGGGTATTTATTTTTTTATCTATAGGGACTGAATTTTAATACTTTAATACTTCAGGGGGTATGGAAGCAAAAAGGGGAAACCCGTGACAAGCAGTAGAACACAAAATAGAATTACAAAAAACCAGCCAAGTGCGTGTCGGACCACGCACAATGATGGGTTTCGTAGTTGGGATGAATTTATCCCAAAAACAAACTTAACTTTGTAGTTGAAAAACATGTTCTCCCATACGGAATGTATGGGAAAACATGTTTTTGTAACTGCAAAGTTAAGTTGGTCGATTATTACTCGATAACTAGTAAAGCCTACTTAGCTGTGATAGTTTGCCTTTTAATTTCGTTATATAAACTACTGCTGTGATTTTTTTAACACATCCAAAACAAACCATTTAGCTGGCAGGGGGGGGACACTTGACTCTAACAAAAATTAGCATTTTAAAGCTTAATATTTTGCAAACGGATCCGTGAATCCAAAAATGGTTTTCAAACTCATAATGTTTTTGTAAGACCTTTTCAATGATACCCCACACTATGGGATAAAAAAATAAAAAATCACCACTTTACGTGTATGGGAGGTACCCTAAAAAAAAATGTTATTCATAATCTTGTTTTACCACTTCGTTGACGTAATTAATATGTATACTTATGTAAAATTACAGCTTTCTAGTACTAAGGGTCTCGGAGCTAGACCGCGGACAGACAGACAGACAGACGGACATGACGAAACTATATGGGTTCCTTGTTTACAACGGAACCCTAAAAAAAAAGCGGCCAAGTGCGAGTCGTACTCGCCCATGAAGGGTTCCGTAGCAGCAAGTAACGATAAGTTTACGATTTATGACGTATTAAAAAAAAACTACTCGCTAGATCTCGTTCAAACCAATTTTCGGTGGAAGTTTACATAGTAACGTACATCATATATTTTTTTTAGTTTTATCATTCTCTTATTTTAGAAGTTACAGGGGGGGGGACACACATTTTACCACTTTGGAAGTGTCTCTCGCACAAACTATTCAGTTTAGAAAAAAATGATGTTAGAAACCTCAATATCATTTTTGAAGACCTATCCATAGATACCCCACACGTATGGGATTGATGAAAAATTTTTTTTTGAGTTTCAGTTCTAAGTATGGGGAACTCCAAAATTATTTGTTTTTTTCTATTTTTGTGTGAAAATCTTAATGCGGTTCACAGAATACATCTACTTACCAAGTTTCAATAGCATAGCTCTTATAGTTTCGGAAAAAAGTGGCTGTGACATACGGACGGACAGACAGACAGACAGACAGACAGACAGACATGACGAATCTATAAGGGTTCCGTTTTTTAACGGAACCCTAAAAAGGCCTATGCGGGAGCGGAGTAAGAGTGAAGTGAAGTACATAGAGATACATAGATTACTATGTTTCCCTACAGATACTTCTCTCTGGGTGTTCGAGTACGTTTCTAATGTCTTGCTGACGGTACACGCCACCGTCGTTGGCGGGTCATGTTGGGTCATTTAGCTCTCTTCAAAATGGTTGAGCTGTGCTAATCCATGCGTCATGTTCGTGAACGGGCGCTGTCAGTAGGGACTGGTCATCTCTTAGCTGTCACGGCTTATTTTAATTTAATTTTTGAATTGTTTATTGCTTATCACGGACGCTTTTAACGTTCTGCATCGTTCTCACATGTATAACTTCAACATGAATGATGTAATCAATCATTTGTAACCATATTTTGTTTTAAAAGAGTGTCCGTGGAGTTTTTTTGCCCATTCTTCTCCATAGGTACCTACTACGCTTTGGAATGGGCAACTAGCTTCATCTTTCTGACTGACCGAACCCTTAACAATTCAAAAGTGCCTGTAATTGGTTTATTTGAAATAAATGCTTTGAGTTGAGTTGAGTTTCTACCGACATTCAGACCAATATGTTTTGTAAATTCTGTGAAATTAATATGAACAAAATTAATAAACTCAGTACTGACAATAATAACTATAGTATATATGTGATGCTCTATAAAATAATACTGCAACAACTGCAACTCATCCTCTTGACAAAATTCTGATGTTGGCTTTTACTATTATGCAAAGAGAAGAACTCCATTTTTTGCCTCTTCTTCGTGTATACCAAAAAGACTTTCGTTACAAACAATATCCATTCCGCAGTAAATTAAAAATGTATTGCCATCTCACTTGCAACACTTGCATACTTCAATTTAAAAGAGATTTTTAAAAAGATCTCTCTATTTTTACAGGCTTCATTTTCCGGTACCTTAATTAAATTTCTACTAGACTACCTACGTTACATTCAGTGGTTTCGTAAAACGGGTTATTAAGGAGTGAAATTAGATTGCGGATCAAGCTGTGTTGTTTTCCTGAGGTGGGGAATGAAATATATGAAATAGTTATAGGTTTTCGTTGTTGACTTTGGTGGTAGAGAAAATTTATATGGTAAAAGCAATTTTTTAAGGTTTTAATAGCATTTCACTATGTCATACTTATGAAAAAAAAAATTGAGATGATAGATAAGATTTACGAAAGGCGCATTAGATACTAGAATCTAGGGTCGTCGTATAATTTTAGCATGTTAAAAAATTGTGCAGTCTATGTTCATAGTCTGCAGAATTGTAGTGGCCAAAGTCATAGAAGGAACAAAATAAATCCTTAGTTTTCCAAATACAATCAATTTACCTAGCCTTTTCCAAACAGTGTTGGTGTCGGCTTTCAGTTTAACCAGATGCAGGTGAATACCAGTATTTTACATGTAGCGACTGCCTATCTCAATTCAATTCGATTCAAAATATTTTATTTCACATAAACCTACATGGGCACTTAAGAAACGTCTGAAGCTAGGTATACGGTTCCAATTGGTCGCTTCCTATGGAGAAGAGCCTGCAAGAAACTCCACGGTTACTCTTTTCAAAATAAATGGTTTCCACAATGTTTTCAAATTACAGTGTTAAAAGGTATGGGAGGACAGCGTAGGCCCTGGTAGTAGGTATCTGACCACCAAAGCCCAGTTACTGGGTAACACGTTATTTCTTGGTAAGCCTGTTTGTCAGACTGTTGGGCTTCTGACCAGCCGAAATGACTGTCAAAGACCTACGAATGACAGTCGTGACTAACGGCTTTACGTGCTTTCTGAGGCACGGAGGGGTCTCGATATTTTACGAATGGGTTCACGGACTGACCTTAGCGAGATCAATCCATGCGGTTGTTATTGGTTGAAGCCACGAACCATAAAAAGTAAAAAAAAATACAAAAAAAACAACCGACTTCCAAAAAAAAACATAAAAAGGTGAAAAATAACTTTAATATTTTGGAAGTCGGTGTCTATTGGTTCTATATATTCGTTTTTTGCCACTGACTTCCGAAATATTGAAGTTATTTTTCACTTTTTTGTGTTTTTTTTGGAAGTCGGTTGTTTTTTTTTTTTGTAAACTTATATTACATTTATTTTTCACTTTTTAGTTGTGGCACAAATTCGAATACCACTAACTGATAAGTAAAAAATATTTGGATAGCCTATAAAAGATTCGGCCGAGTATCGTTAATTTGCTCATAAGAATTGAAGAGTTCCGTTACTTTGTCATAGATCCCATAATCAGAACTTAACCAAACTCTCATCAAACTACCCTTGAAGTATATTTCTAATAAAAAAAGAATCATCGAAATCGGTTGGCGTGATATTGAGTTATTCGTCCATTTGTCGCGCACATACTTAATGCAAATTTAAGACTTATATGGTTTTCTCATGGATGCCATTGTCAGAACTGGACCAAATTGAAATGGGACCACACGGGAAGCACTAGCTTTCAAATAAAAAAGAATCATCAAAATCGGTTCACCCAGTCGAAACATAAAAATAAAATTACGTTCGAATTGAGAACCTCCTCCTTTTTTTGAAGTCCGTTAAAATAACCAAAATGTAGCTGCGAAAAGACTAAACTGACAAACTAGTTAGTATAAAACTAAAGCTGATAAACACTAAAATTAAACCGTTTCGCGTACTCTGCTTTAACTCTCAACTCTTCATGCAACTGCAATAAAATTACCCCGGTAACAAAGATGATTAAACGTTAAAACACAGGTTAAATACTTCTTGTTTAACTTTGAAAACGTTAACGACGGTTTTAACCCTAGTTAACAAGTCTCTTTGTCTAATTAGATAGGTTTAAAAGTACAGTTTTCTACCGGTTTTATTCAACAGCTAATTGTAAGTTTTGCCGTTTTTTATTTTATTGTTATGGTTTTTGATTATGTTTATTAAAAATGTTTAAGTTGTTTCTAAGAACAATAATAATTGATTTGTCTTATAATAGGCTACTTAGTATTTGTTAAGAATAGGATATTGTTGCTCAAAAATCAATCAATCTGCCTAGCTTTTTCCCAACTATGTTGAAGTCGACTTCCCGTCTAACCAAATGCAGCTGAATACCAGTATTTTACATACAGCAACTGCCTATCTGACCTCCACAACCCAGTTACTGGGTAATACCATATACACTCCTTTGGTAAGAACTGGTTGTTAGAATTTCGGGTTTCTAACTACCCGTAACGACTGTCAAAGATCTATAAATGACAGCCGGGACCAACGGCTTAACGTGCTTTCTGAGACACGGAAGAATCTCGATATTTAATGGATGGTCGCCAATCCAAGAACTGAACGCAGCAATCGTAGCCTAACCTTTGATTGACCTGTGAGGCTGTTATAAATAGCCACCAGTTCATACTATTGAAATATATTTTTTAAGAAGATATCCATTAGATTTTAGAGAGTACAAATGGCGGAGAAGAAACTTAAGGCACATTACAGACGCATCGGGCCAGCGCATCGAATAATCAAGATACAAAAAATGTTTTTACAAAAAATTAAACCGACGAAAAAAAACTGAAAAGCAAAAAATACAAAATAAACCTTTTAGTGTAACTAAGCTCTTAAATGAATTTAAATAACAAATTTTGAGGCAGCGCGATTTCATCGGACCAAATTCGAGGTATACCTTCCCCAATAAAACAAGAATCATTCAAATCGGACTACTCTGTGAAAAGTTAAGCGTGGCCATACATAAAAAAAAAATACATATATATACGCTTCGACTTGAGAACTTTCTCCTTATTTTTTCATCAGTTTAAAAAGCGTTGCGTGATCCTCATGTAGTGTCCACTGGTTCATACAAAATGTACAAAAGTGACGATGGAAAATTCTTGCACATCGAAGTGGCAGTGGGCCGGCCATATCAGCCGTAGAACCGATGACCGTTGGCGTACACGTGTTCTTGAGTGGAGACCGCGAATTGGCAAACGTAAAGTAGGACGCCCTCAGGCTAGGTGAAGTGACGATCTTCATAGGGTGGCTGGCAGCAGCTGGATGAGAGTTGCCGAGAATCGAGTTGAATGGCGTACAATGGAGAAGCCTATGTCTAGCAGTGGACTGCTATAGGCTGATGATGATGGTGATGATGATGCGGCCCGCTAAAATGTGCGGCAGTCTATTCATATCTAGCATTGCCATAATAACAGAATAACAAAATTTATTAAACTACGAGTAAAATTGAAGGTTGTTTGCAACATAAACAACAAATCTGAAAGCTAAAAAGAAACATAAAAATATCAAAAACGTTTAGCAAGGACAACAACATAAGAAACGAGTACAAAAACATTGTTACGTTTTTCCTTGCCAAGCTTTTTTCTCTTGTTCAGTGGTGCAAGGCATGAGTGGACAAAGGACGGGAGAAAATAATGTAGGTATCTGGAGACTAATTGATTAAAGAAAAAATAAACAGCAAAATTGAATTTCAATACGGAATAATTACAGTATTTCTATTTTCTTACGGCCCTCGGAAATCATCGCATTTCCGAATACAAACGGACGCTAATTTCTATGTCCATCAATTACTCGTTTTATCATGTATTTATTTTATCATGTATGTATTTGAATTCAGAACTAAGTACTTTATTGTTGTTTTATTTTGATTTCCGTGTGAACTATATAGAACTCTAAAACAATTTTTCTATCTGTCCTGCCTGCGACTTTAGCAGCTTTCTTCCCATTTTTAAAATAAATTACTTTAAGTTAAAAGAGTATTAAAAACTCTATATACTTCCAAGTCGATTGAGAGCGTCCGGTCTGCACCAAGTGCAAAGAGCAACTGATAGAAAATCTTTAAAAAACTTACGAAACACGAAGTTTATCAACGGACATTAAGAAAATAGAAATACTGTACGTGAAATTGACAGCAGTGTAAATAGAAACCGGCGAGGCTGTTTTAAATATAGTACGAAGACATGTAGGTAGAATAGTAGTAGCACCTAGGTTAGTATACATAGTATACTTTTGTAGGACAAAAGAAGTGTATTAATATAGTAGCACCTTTAGTGCTGAAAGATTAATAGAGAAGTATCAAAGGAAAGGACATATTATGATGTGCTGACTCCCAATAAATTTCAATGAGGGCGAGAGAATGATAATGATGCTCAATGATCGACAGGTCTACTAAGTAAAAAAATTAAATCTTCAGTATAAATTATCTAATATCGTAGATTTCAAAGTATTCTTATCCAACTATACCAAATCATTTAACTCGAATAGCCTAACAACCCGCTTTAGCTCCCATCTTGAACACACCAGTAAATCGTGATCAAGCTGAACGCGATAAATCCCTGCTTATGTGATAGTATTAGGGATATTCGTGCATCACATTGCCCGCTAAAATTCTTATTTATGTGCCCGCGATAAGGAACTCTAGTTTCCTTATGCTTTTGATTTCCGTATTTCGGTTGGTAAGCCTATGGTATGAAATTTATCGCTCGTTGTTATAGGACGTACGGCAAAAATCTTGTAATTATTATTTTGTGTACGTATATTTGCCGCCTTCGCAGATGCTGCAAATGGTAAGATTCTTGACATCTCTTCATTAAACGTCGGGTCTTCTAGCTATTAATAAATTAAAATGTATGAAAAAGCAATTGAAGTCCATGTGAATTTAAAAGACTCAAAACTTTCTTTCACCCTATTGAATTTGCCACTCTTGGTGCTGACATGCACGTAGTTTATAACTAGTCTTCGTGAAGAATAGACTAAATAATAGGCACAGTATAAAACTTTTAAACTGCAAAACCTAGATATCACAAAACAAATTCCAAAACTCGCATCAGTACACCCTTTCAATCTTAAACCCATCGGATCATCGCATCCATCAAAATTCGCTCCCAAACTATTTCACACTTCGGCCCAACTATCGAACAAACATCAGAACTTGCAGAATCCACAACAAAAGTCTAAGTTTAAATAGCGTTGCAGAGAGCCGATTGCATCTGTACAAGTTCGTCGTTCATTCGTTCATTCATTCTTACACGCGCTTCAATAACTTTGGTATTGTCAGCTTTGATATTTTCTTCGGTTGTCTCGTTCGTTCCTTTGAATATTGTGATAGTTTTCTCTTGTTTATCTTGGCTGGAAGCAACTAGGGTGTCTATGGTAAAGTGTCTGATGTGATATTTACATTTTGTCCTGAGTTTGTCTTGCTATTGAATTAACAATATTTTTATAACGTGATTACAAATATATTAGTAATCACGTTCTCGAAAATGGCTCTAAAGATTTTGATGAAAGTTGCAATATAGGGGTTTATAGGGGTGAAAAATCGATTTAGCTAGATCTCATATATATGGGAAAATTTTATTTTTCTATTTTCACTGCCTCAGCAATGTGATACAACATTGGTATACCTGGACGATATGTTTATTTATTTTTAGCCGAGCAGAGCTCGGTTGACTAGGTATTAATAAAAGGCAATTTATTAATCATTTTCATTTATATCTTAGCGTTTATTGGCTTCGTATCCTCTCTGTAGCTTAAATAAAGATGGTTGTGGATTACATGCAAACAATATAATAAACTTAGCAATTTTTTTAAATAGTCCATAATAGTACGAATCAGGTTCTTAGGGAAAGAAAAATTTGAAAGATGCTGGGAGAATTGGAAAATTCGGGAAAGTGAAAGTGCATTCTATCGGGTTTTTTTATCGAATGATTGAATTTATGAAAGGACATGAAATGCCTGTTAGGTCAGCTACTGTCAAGTAAAACTTGATGCATGACTGTGTGCACGTTATAGCAGCTTTCTCTTAATTTTGTATTTACAGTCATGGCTAATGCACAACTCCTCAAGGAAACTTTCGATGAAGGAACAGATAACCTTTAACACTATCTTTCATCCTTCAATAAACATGGAAACTCCATTAAAAATATCTGTTACAATCTCCCCACAATTTTTCACAACACTTGCCACAATAATCTGCTGTCAACTTGGATGAAAACCAAGAAGGAGACGCGGACAAGAAATAAACAGCTCCGAGAAATAAAAGAAATAATTTTTAATCTGCACCCGGCTTCAATACATCTTGTTGCTAAGAAATGCACTTGGAGCAATCTCGGAGTCTGATTCTGATGATGTTTATTGTATTTGTGAGACTTGAAACGAATATGGTTATAACCGCGGGTATTAATGTTGGAAAGGAAGTTAAGATAGTGAAAACAAGGATGTTAGCTTATAGAACTTAACAACACCTGTACCCTAATTGCGTAATACAACACAATCACAATTTGTTTCGATTTGGAACAGATTGCTAATCCATTGCTTCAAAAGATGGAAAAAAATCTGTTCAACAACGTAAATAAAGCAATGAATGTTGTTAAACTGTCAAAATGAAACAAATTAGGCAAAATTGTTTACAAAAATAAGTTACGCAATTAGGATACTGGTAACCTGGCCAAAAATGTGTAAACATTGAATTGGATTTATATAAAGCAGAATTTATTATAAAGCTTTATAAGCTTAAAGAAAAAAAAATGAAATAAACATGTTCTTGTTATTTGTTTATATTTTAATATTCTCTGTGGATAACGAGGTATACGGTAACCGTAACACATTTATATAAAATACGATAAAATACTACACCTTTTTCAATTAACAGCGTTCTATGTTAAAATATATATACTGGTTATACAAAAAAAAAAAGAGTAATAAATGATAATATATTCTTAATGATTTAAAACCTTATTCCAATTAAATTTGACTAGAAATTATGAATATCCTAACGGCATTATAATCACTACTGGCAACAAAGCAATATTGATTAGAGAACCTCTACATATATACAGCAGACAATATTACTATCAGCACAGAATCGGCTCACACTTCCACCGTCCGAGCTCATCGATCAATTACCGCGTCTGTCCGCTTCGCTTCCAATACTTCTTGTGTAGATCCACTGAGTTTTAGAAGTCTTCATAATTATTATTGTTTTAAGTGTTGTGTTCAATACTGATGCTTTTGGATTCGGTTAAGTTTCGCTATATGGTGTCGAGATTAAAATTCCCAGTCTTGCTGACAAAAGCCTCTCCAAATTTATTGCTATTTATTCAGATCCTCGGTTTTTAGAAGATAGAATATTCGGTTTATCTCATTTGGCTGCGCATATGATAGTTACAACATGGCTAATACATAAATGGTTTAGTTAGAGCATACATTTTAAAACGAATGTTAAAAAGCCATTAGGTTCACCCCCTATTACATAGGACTTAAACGTAACTGGCGAAATGTGGGTGTACTATGGGTATACCTCTGTTCTGCTCTCACAATTTTTGGCGAATGGGAATATTTTTTTAAGATCACATAGAACTACTCAAAAACGCAGAAACTTGTTAAAAATACAAAAATAAAAAACATGGAATCCACGAAAATCGAAAGACGTTCAGAAAACCAGGGAAAGAGACATCTTTACAATCTGTTAATTTTATTACATAAAATGTTCTTTCTACGTGACATATCCATTCCCAACTCTATGTCTCAGTTAGCACCTCGAGCGAGCAACAAATTATTTCCTATATTTTTATAATAAACTTTGATTCCGTCGTGGTAGTAATTACTTTCTGTTCAGCTCAGCAACTGATTTCATTGATACATCAAACTTTGTTCCTGTTGATCTCTTTGATATCAAAAGCGTTTAATTTTATTTCTAGTTTCAGATGTTCCAATATTTTGGAAGAAAATTACGGTTTAGTATTTTTAGTAATAATCTGTTTGTAGCGACATGACTGTTGATCTGTTTGGTTTTGATCCCCGGGCTGTATAGTGTTACACTTCCTATTAAATATACTATATAAACATAACAGTTCTGAGTATGAAAAATGGGTGTATTTTGTACGCCTGTCCACTCTTTCGAGGAATAGTGTTTGATTATTTGTTATGCTGTGTGTTTTTGGTTTCAAGCTCATCGTCTATTGCCAGTTTGTGTATAAGCGATCGTAGTTTAGCAGTATCGATGGAGCACTCGTCATTAGTAAACGTAACGCCTGATGAATTGAATCGATTATAAATTATGTACGCACGTACTGTGAGGGCCACTAGATTTAGGAGCATTGACCAAACTGTCGTAATAACAAGTTTTATTGAAAAGTAAATAATGGCTGTAATTAAAAAGTAAGTTGTGGCTGTAAACGGATGTATTTTATTGGAGGCGTCTTCAATAATTATAAAATAATTTAAGTTATTGATGAACATACCTACAGTAAAATACAATGAGGAAAATAAAATAAAGGGTAGGTAAGTCAAATAATTTATTACAAGTAGGCCATTAAAAGGCATTTTGAAAGTTAAAGTTCACAAGGAAAGTAGGTACTAAAAATTGTGCCAAGAAAATACAGCATAAAATTCGTCCTTCATAAATTATATTCTTGTTGACATAATCTACTCATTACAATGTTTTTGTTATGAGTTGTATTGCAATTTGTTGTTAACTAGGGACCTCGGCAATTGATCATATTATTATTATTTTTTACCTGAGCAACCGGCAGCAAGTTCGTCATGCTCCCTTATTATGTCACTGCTTGCGGTAGCGTCGGGGGTCGGGTTGCCTCCTTCCCTCAAATATGGCGAGGGCTAGCGGGTAATAGCTGATCTTTGCGTTATGCTCGTGAACGAACGGGTGCTGCTTGTTCACCACAAGCATCTTGCTGATCATGGTTTTGTTATGGTTACTAGTAATTAACTGTTTATTTATTTTACCTCGATTGTCCTAGTTTATCATTTATAACTTCCAATTACAGCTTTATATAGCTTTATGTAAGCGGACACGCCCTTTATGCCTGGAGGCTTTTATTTAGTTCTGTTTACGTTTTGTTTTTATTTCTGCTTGAGTATAGTTCTCGATTTTTTTGGTTGGTATATTGGCGTGTGCTAGCTGACATATGGCCAATTTATCATTTAAATTATGTTTTGTGTTGCGTAATGCAAATTATTTTGAATAATATTGTTAAGAATCATTTTTTTCTAATTTGAACAGACAGCTGCTGTTGGGGAGTTTGTTGCGCCACTTCTTCTTCCTAACTTAAGGCACTAGGAAGTGGTGGACGGTATGCATTTTGGGGGACAGTCTTATGTAATCTTGACGTTCGAAAAGTGCTGATTCTTAACCTAGTTTGAATAAATGACTTTTGAATTTTATGAGAACGAATGTATCCATATCCTTATTGACACAATAAATTAAATAATAAGCTTAACGGGTAAGCGTTGCTAGTAATTTTACCGTATACTGTGCTTCATCCAAAAAAACGAATACCTAACACTGAAAATACATAGCTACAACTATGGCAATCATTTTATGTCGATACTATTTAGTATTCTATATCCACCTTTCAATGCAAACTGAGCGTAAATAATGTTAAGTAAAGCTTTTGCGTTTAAACAACAGAGATTACTTATAATGTATGTAGATACGTGTTGACGACATGATTAAGTATATTTAAAGACTATAATGGCATGCACGATGTTCGTGTATGGTGCGATTTAGAAGATTTTACAAAAAAAAAATCTTGATATATTTTTTGGTTTTTGTTTCTAAAATATGACAGCCAGTTACTAAGGGTTATCATGATACCCAGTAAGTGAGTTTTGGAGTTCAGATCAGTCCATATAAGATAGTGGTATTCAGCTGCATCCGGTTACACTGGAAGCCAACCCCAAGATATGAATAGTTAGGAAAGGGCTGGGCAGATGATGAAGCTGGGATGTTTAGGTAATTTTTTTTTGGTATTACAATTTTTGACTAGATTTTTCTGCCGTCTTCTTTATCACCACCGTTCTTAAGTCTAACGGTAAGATCTAACAAAATATAAATAAAATTCTTAAATTGAATCTGATCCTCTCAAACAAAATTGAAATTCAGGTAAAAGAAAAATTGCCCTAAAAATTACCACTTTCGACGGAGGCCTATGTAATCTACCTAACCACTTTTTTATGTACTCAATAGAAATATTAATTTTAATGTATAGTGGACGAGAAATGAACTAGAAAATAAAGACATAATATGTTTAACAGCGCCATCTATCCATCAATTCTGCAATCAGTCTATCTGAATTGCCCGCTGCCTTCCTCAACTTAAGCTCAAAGCGTTGTTTTAAGAGGATTAAATCATTAATTAATTTGCAGTGTCTACGTACGTATCGCGCTATGTACTGATGAAGGTAAGCAGGGAGGCTGTGGCTTAAGAAAGTTTGAGCTTTAAGGCGCTAAACTCCCGTGATGATGCTCAATTTTATGAAATTAAGACATTGGTAATGTTATTTTAAGTTCAAAATGAAATTATTAGTAAAAACTGAAGCGCTTGATATATTTTGAAATTATGAGTGACGCTGAGGTTCTGAATCCAGCTATGCAAGATGTCCTAAAGATTTTTCAGAAAATTCCACAACTATCCAGCCTGAGATTACAGTATTAAAATTTTCTCGAGTTATGTGAACATAAATGTATGGAGCAGACGCACAATGATCCGAGATTTTCAGTTATTAAAATTATACCTTTTAATCCTCTCAATAAACAAAATCATTCCAACTGATGATCCTTAAACAGTACTCAATAAGGGTCACCGAGGTCCCAGAAACCGACGGGTTGACATATACTAGAAAAATCCATGAATTATAATACGCTAAACGAATATACTTTAAACAATTTCATAAACAAAGCTATATCTCCATTTTAAATTACTACATTTTGGTTATACGTAACTTGACGGCCCAATCCCCTTGAGAACACTACAAACTAATACACTCGGGTTTTGATACATTCAATTGATCTGATACATTCAATACCAAACCACAGTATATGTGAAGAATCTTTCCTTTCTTTGTCTTTAACATTTTATGTAGATATTTATACATAGTTTCTAAGATATTTCAAATTTTACCTGTTCTTTGAAGTGATAGGAATCAGGATCTATTTGAAGCTGCAACCACTTCAGTGGGCTTATCTTTTCCGAATGTTATTGATATACCTACATAACGTATAGCGATTATTATATATGGCTTTAAAGCCTCAAAGACCAAAGGGAATTTAGAGGGTACAAAGTCATAAAACACAATACTTCTGACTTCTTTAACGCGTGATTAAAAATCTATAAAGAAAGAAGATTAAAGAAAATACATTTATTTAGCACAGACTTAAAAGCACACAAAATAATACAGCAGACATAAAATTAAAAATTTAAATCAAATAAAAAGTGTAGTGCGATGCAAGAAATTAACAACAAACAACATTAATTAATTAATTCTGTTATGTTTTGACGTAAGAAATCATCGAAATATAGATGTGCAGTTTATATTTAAACAAAACTAATACTAGTACATTTTAAAACCTATTAACCCTAGCGATAAAATTGCTTCTACTGCCAATTTCTCTTAAATGGGAAGTTGCTGATGACGGTCCATCACCTAATCCTTACGCTCCTTAACCTTTCATAGTTATTCTTTCCATGAGACCTACGCTCCAATTTTATGGCGTAACTAAAGAATAAGAGTAAGAATAGAATAAGAATAAATTTATTTCGCTAAAAGAAAGTAAGAAAATTTTATTTGACTCTTACTACAAATTAAGAATATAAAAATCTTAGTAATACAAGTAGTAACATGTGCGTCATAATTAAACCAAATAAAACACTGTTCAAATACAAATAGTTTATTTTCTTTATCAAGATTTATACTACATAGGTAGTGTTAGAAGTGTCCTTTTAAGCAAATAAATGCCTTTATTAGGACCCTCCACTTTTCCGCAATTCAGATTTGCGTAAAATACATACAAAATTTTTATTATGCCAGTATTTACTATTTATAATTTAAAACTTATAATTTATTTGATGTCTTGGAAGTAAATTAATATAACATAGAATTACAGAAGACAACATAACAGACTTTCAATCAAAAACTCAAGGATTTTTAAAGAAATTCCTTATCCGTTATTTTATACGTTTAATGTTTAAAAAATTCATCTGCATAACGTAAATAACATTGTTGAATTGCCAAAATGAATTGCATTCGTATCGCAATTGTCTTACGCAATTAATAAAGGATTTGAATACATAAAAATATAAGATAATATCTACATAATTTAAAACCTTTCAAACTTAAAATAATAATACTGTGTACAAGTACATAAAACAGAAGAGGAAATAATCATAGGGCTTCAAAAAATTCGTTCGCATCGCTGTCAACAGGAAAAGTACCCAAAAGGTTGGTAGCATTGCCACGTTGTATGGCAAAATATTAAACAATATTCCAACATAATACCACTTCACCGGGTTTATCTTTGAATCCTATTTATAGAACCGTTCAGCTAATCCGATGTAAATTGGTGTTTACAGGATGAGTGTCAGCCTGCTGTAATCTCGTGAGGTGCGGCGCTCAAAGTAAATAGATTATTTTGAACGTTTTGAGCTCCTTGTGTTTTTAATCAAATGTACATACGCAAGATTCATAGCTGAAGATGAACCAAGTTATATGTGAGCAGAAATTATAAAAACCTTTTTTTTTACTGCAACGGGAAGCTGGCCTGCATCTCACCTGACGGTAAGTGATGATTAGGCCAAAGGTGGAAGCGAGCTTCACTCCGAATCCTCAACCAAAGAGAAAATGGCTATCTTACCTTTAACTGCCGAAACACAACAATACTGTTAACATTGTTGTTACAGCGACAGACTTAGAGATAAGATGGTGGTAGCTAGCCACGTGGACTTAGAACAAGCCCTACCACCAACTAAACCGGGCAGAAAATTTTGCCCCCACTGGTAATCGTTCCGGGGACCTCTGGTTCTGAGACAGGTGGTCTACTAGATCGCAGAGGCGGTTGAAAATGCAAATGAAAAACCTAATAATGCAAAAGTCTTAGTTAAGTAGCGGTGGGTACACTCGAAAAACATTTCGCTCCTTCTCGAACAAATTTGTAAAAAGCAATCAGCACAATATTGCAAAAAGATCTCTGCAGAACAATAACCACATAGCACTCAACCAGTGTAGTCTTCAAATGAGCTATTAATATTGGTGTTATGACTGTTAACAATATCTATACAGGTGAAGAAACGACTACCCGCGAAATGAATGAAAAGTGAATTAGTGCCGTTGCTTGCCACTAGTGGTGCTACATGTGCACAACTTAGGATTTTTTAGGGTTCCGTACCTCAAAAAGAAAAAAACGGAACCCTTATAGGATCACTCGTGTGTCTGTCTGTCTGTCCGTCTGTCACAGCCAATTTGCTCCCAATCTAATGGACCGATTAAGTTGAAATTTGGTCTACATAATGTATTTCTGTAACCCAAATACGAATGTGTAACGTAACTAAATGAATTTTGAATATAGGGGTCACTTTTGGAGGCAAACAAGAAAATTAAAAAAAAGTTTTGCTAACTGTACCGTGTGACATATCAAATGAAAGGATTTGTTGCGAGGATCTCAAATATATTTTTTATGTAATTTTAAAATAAATACTTTTAAAGATATTTAAGATATTCGATGAAAATTGACCATTCCCCCTTTTCTCCGAAACTACCGAACTTAAAATTTTGAAAAAAATACATAGTATGGCTCTTTACTCATAGATTACAGGAATACCTATAAGAAGTCTATGGTCTTAAAATAACATGGTAAATCTTCAACTATAATATTTAGTTTGTTCTTGGGATAATTATTTATTCATCTCATACTACGGAACCCTTCATTGTGCGTAGTCCGACACGCACTTGTTTCTGTAATTATCTGTAGACCTTGTTCGTGACCTTGTTTCTGTATCTTCTAACTAAACTGTCCAAATAGTTATAATAAAGGTTTCAAATTCGTCAAATACATAGTCTTCTTCAGCAATGTTTTTCAAAACCTTCGTATATGTTCTCTGAAATCTTACCAAACGCGCATTGAAATCTGTTGTCTTAACAATTCACGGTATTATCCATTACCATTCAAACTTTGCTCACCACAATACACCCACCGCACTCAAAATAATTTCCGCCAGCAAAATAGCCATACAGCGAACGCGATATCATTTCTCAAAGCATTAAAAGTTTCACCCAGCATCTTGTAGTTGCTACTGCTTACCCAACTTCCAAGTAGTAACTAGCGCTAATGCTCCGGAGACAGTTTCTGAGTAGGCTAGGCATAAGTGGGTATTAGATGGCATTAAGTGTTTTAGTGCCAACTAATGTGGTGAGCTTGTAAGAGTTTGTGTGTTAGACCGTGGTAAAATTTAAGGTTATAATTTTGTTTTTAAGATTTAGATTTAAAAAATGGGTGTGTTTATGAGTAAAAGAGAGAGATTGAGAAGCTTATAATTAATATTTTTATTTTATTTAACTGTAAGTACCTAATTATAGGTAAATAACTTCCAGCCACATTTCTTATTTCCTCACAGTGTTCTGCCTAGCCTTTTCCCAACTTTATTGGGGTCGGCTTCCAGTCTAACCGGATGCAGCTGAATACCAGTATTTTACATGGAGCGACTGCCTATCTGACCTCCACAACCTAGTAACTGGGTAATACGATACCCCTTGGTAAGACTGGTTGTCAGACTTTCGGGCTTCTGACGACCCGTAACAACTGTCAAAGATCCACGAATGACAGCCGGGACCAACGGCTTAACGTGCTTTCCGAGACACGGAGGTGTCTCGGTATGTAGAAATGGTCACCCATCCACGGACCATTCCCGGCAAGCGTAGCTTAACCTGACAGATCGACCCGAGCGGCTGTTAGTACTTAGCCACGAGCTCCACACAGTAATATTGCCAAATTAATCAAAATAGCGAAATATTTGACATCTATTTGCGACGTTGCCCACTTTCAGAATAAACGCTCTTAATATACATATAATAACTTGGTAAGCTTGCACGAAGAGTTTGTCTTAGAGAGTGGTAAGTTTTAGGTTATTTTTGAGGTGAGGGTTTTGAAAATGTAGGTGTATAAGTTTAATGAAGATGCGTGTGCTAAAAATTAATACTTCGGTATTTAACATAGAGGAGAATCAGTTAGGAATGAAGTTAATTTGTGCATTAATAAAAAATTTAAAAGCGAAAACAATATTATGATCTATAAATATATATAATGCAAAGTAAAGACATCATTTACTGAGCCTCATTTTTGCCCTGGAGACAGTTTTTGAGTAAACTAGGCATGAGTGGGTATTAGATGATAATATGTCCAAAAATACAAAATAGTTTATTGTGACAAATAGAAAATTACATTACATTTAAACGTATTTGGAGCCTCCTTTTAGGAAAGCAATGCCTGTATTACGAGTAGAAGGCTCCACTCTTTTGCATTATTGTCGTACATATAAGATTAACTATACAATATGAGTACATTTTTCTGTATTTAGCTTAAATTTACTAATCTTAAGAAAATAAAAATAAATTAAATGATCAATAGTAAGAATAAAACTTATGAAGTTTATTCCCAGTTAGTGCATGTGATGTGGTGTATAATGTGGTGTGGTGTGGTGTAGTGTGGTGTGGTGTGTGTATGTGTTTTAGTGGCATCAGTTCTAATGTGGTAAGCTTAAGGAGGATCCGCAATGGTAACCCGCGAAATTAAAATTTTCTTACGTTTTTTGCAATCCGCAGGTCAGTGTCAGGTTGTATCTTGATTTGTTCTTTATAAACAAATCTCTTATGGAAAAGTTTTCATGGAACAAATCTAACTTAGAGAGATGTATTAATGATTCTGTAAATACATATTTGTTATGGTCGTGAATAATATTTTAATGAAGATACAACCTGAAACTGACCTGCAAATTTAAAAAAAAAAACGTAAGGAAATATTAATTTCGCAGGCTACCTCTGTGAATGCATCTTAAACGAAAAGTTTGTGTACTAGTGGTAAAATTATTATGAGATTATAATTTTTGTTGATTTTTGAGATGAGGATAACTCTTCATCTCAAAAATCAACAAAAATATAATCTTTACTTTCTAACGAAAGTAGGAGTATTTTTGAGTGTAAAGATGCTAATCATGAAGATATGAATGAATGAATGAAATGCACCGATCCCAGCGTGGTTTAACCAGACTCGATAAATCGAATGAACCCCGAGATTTGCACTAGCCGCTGGAGCCTCATGCTTCATGGGGTTACAAAGGCCATTGCATATCAAGGAGTAGACCGGGTGGCGCGGGTAATGGTAGGGAAAAAGTGCCCTTAGGATAAGGAGGGAATTACGAGCCTACCGGATATGCATCCTTGAGTAAGCAATGGAATAGTGGCGAGACGGGTGATATTTATCTATGGATGGGCATCTTTTTACGACGGCGCCATTAGGCTGGTTCCGTTTCAGGTTTCTTGAAAATCTCGCTAGCAGTCTTCTAGATCTTATCTTGGTCTTCAGCCATGTCCATCCAAAAGTGATTTCCTTGTCGAAGTAAGTCATGTCCTGTTTTAGGATAACATTTCATGTGTAAATAGGGCCGGCTTTCTTGGATTTGGTCTTGTATGTACGGGTGTGGATTGCGGCGACTGTGAACATGTGCGAGATAGCACATCCTGTGTTTCTTGATGATGGTTACGCTTTTTCCGTCTAGCATTTCATGAATTTTCTTTTGTCTTGGTTTATTCCTAGCATGATTAATCAAGTCTCTCATGATAATTCTCTCTACTAGGATGGTTCAAGTCCAGCTTCACTGGTGAATCTTTTGGCGGGGTCAAACTGCTATCTCGTTTTTTTTTTTTTTTTCTCGTTCTGATAAGTTGTCAGCAGCAGTGTCCAGGGCGCGATCGGCCCGCTCCTCGTTGTTCATGTCCAGCTCCGATGCGGTACAATTTCGACTTGTAACTCGCAACTATTCACCTCAGGTTGACACGATATAGTTCTGAGTTATGCACACTATTCGGCACACGTAATTAATAAGAACTCGACAAAAATCCCGATCCGCGTCACCCGAAGTATTGTTTTTCTGTTCGCAATATCGTGGGCGCACATATCTAATCACCGTAAGGACTATTTTACCATACTCTGTTATGGCATTCCATAACATATACAAATAGTGAGTAGGCATCATAAAAGTTAAAATACCAATTCTTATTATGCAGCTATGGGTGCACATCTGGCGATGCGCAAAAGGGGCTGAAACCAGATGTGGTCAGCGAGTGCACGGAATTCCGTTTTCAAAGTTGTTGGGTATGCGCGCCCGGGATTGTAAAAACACCACGCACTAAACAAATCTCCCTTGAACTTAGAAACGATTTTGGAACACAGCACATAATATTATTATAATTTATAATTGTCACACACGTATTATATCTTACATTATTTCGCCTATAGAACCAATTAAACCTGTAGGGACAAAATAAACTAGTGACTTAAATAAAGGCGGTCTTGCAGTAAGGAGCAAGTCACCGAAATTTGCATATGATTAGCCTGGCCAAGTCTTGTCCCACCGGAGCCCCTCTGCATTGTACGTGTGCAATGTATTTCACTAAGTCAGTCACCACCACTAAAATAAAACAACAACCTCACTTTAAAAAACTCAGTATCATTAAAAATAATCCACGACCTTAGATGAATGATTGGTGACGAAACCCATCATTCATCTAAGTCCACGACATTGTTACATGGTTACCTCCCCTACACGCAAAGTGGCGATATTCTTCTCTCTATTCCATAGTATCATTAGAAAGGTAATCTGAGGTGAGGAGCTCGTGGCCAAGCAACAACAGCCGCACAAGTCGATCAATCAGGTCAAGCCACGCCCGCCGGGGCCGGCCCGTGGATGGGTGAAGACTCTTCCGCGCCTCGGAGAGCACGCCTAGTCGCCGGTCCCGGCCGTCACTCGCGGATCCCCGACAGTCGCCACGGGTCGCCAGACGCCCGAAAGTCCGACATCCAGTCCCACCAAGGGGCATCACGCCACCCAGCCACCGGGCCGTGGAGGCCAGATAGGCAGTTAAGGTTGTCGTTAAATGTATAAATAGGACGGCGTATTTTCTTGAATTTGACCTTATACTGCATTGCTGCGTGTAACTGGTGTGGTCGCCGCGTCTGTAAACGTGTGCGAGATAGCAAATTCTGTGATTCTTGATGCGATATGTTACTGTTTTTCCGTCTAAGATTTCGCACAAAAGAAACCCCTGCATTTTTGTTTTCCTCTTGGTCTTTTGTTTTTCTTTTGAAGTATTGCCTAACATTATTTTACACGATTATATCTAGTTGTCTTATTTGTAAGAATTTTGTTGCATGGGTAGCGAGGTCTCGGCGGACAGACACGTGGTCAAAAGTTAAGCCCATTGTGTTATTTATTTGGTGGGCTTCTTTGTTCATGGACGCTATTTATTACCATTGTTAAACTATTGTTTGGTAGTCAGAATGCCGCATGTGCAGATTTCGTTTCGAGACAGAGATACAACATTTTGACAGGGTCGTGCGCTGGCTACAATTTATTAGTTACACTCTTTATTTTTCTACAGAATTGTACCTTTTTTTTTTTTTTTTGTTGAATGGAGGCTTAACCACTCATGTGCCTTTCGTCAAAAAAACTCGGGTAAATTATGCAACAAAAAAGGTGGACTTAGACGCGACTGTTTTGTTAGGGTAAATAGTTTAGGATAGTTTCTAGGAGTTAAGATTGATGTTATAATTATCAGCAAGCAAGAGGTTATTGCTCAGGTCAAGCTAAGAAGTTTTATGGAAAATATTTTTGTGCGAAATCAATAGCGACCGACACTGATAATTTGTTAGAATCATACGTATCGTAAGTCTTCGTATATTATTTTATCATGCCATACTATGTACTTTTACTATGCACATATACCCATAAACCTGAAACTTAAAAATAAAAGTTGATTCTGCGCGTAGCATCAAACCTCCCAGTTGAACACTTTGCCAGTCACTACGCAACTGCAGATTCGCGCCCACGATGTTGTACCTAATAGGTATACCGAATTTTGCCACTGAATTTTAGCCACGTAATCGAAATAGAGCTGAAAATTGAACTCAGTCCTCTTGGTTGCTACACTTACTAGAAACAATTCAAAATGCAAATCGTTTTGGTATCTGGATCTATCGTTGGAGTTAACCTTGAGTTTGAAATATAGGAATTTGATTTATTGACTGAGTGATTAGTAGGTAGGTAGTTTGTGAAATAGTGGGCTCTGTGCGTCTGTTGACGCAGGTCAGGTCGAGGTGTGTATTTTGCAGAGGTAAGCAACGCCCTGAAAGATAAATATATGGAATGATTTCACCGGATTATCCTGGCTGTCGTTCAGTGGCTCTGCAACCTTCGGCAGACGATTAGACACTCGTATGCCCAGGAATGCTCGCCTGGGATCGGAAACGCATTAGGCCTAGCACACCTCACTTTTGCACTATATGTATGTATTTATTTGTCGACACATAATGTCACCACCACATAAATCAAAATAAATATTGTTTAATTTCGTTGACTGTTAATTGACGCGGCGCGGGCACATGCTGCACCAAACGTAAAAAAACTAATGCTCGGACTCAAACCAAAAAAAAAGAAAGGGACGCGGAGCGCTCGAGACGTCCTTTCGCTACGACGTTCAGTCAAGCAATCGTGTAATAGATGCTAATCATGAAGATATTGATAAAATTCAATAAACAGGATAATCACTTCGGAATGTAGTAAATAGGTATGTGAATAAATGTAAAATTGAATGTGAAAATAATTTTTATATTATTAAAATGAAAAACAACGCACAACAAATTAATTGAACCATCTGAAAAAAACACATGACTGTTTAATAGATGTAATTCTGTCATTTGTGGATCTTGGATAGTCAGTTTGGGTCTTCAGAAGCCCGAAAGTCTGACAACCAGTTTTAACAAGGGGTATCGACTTACCCAGTAACTAGATTGTGCAGGTCAGATAAGCAGTCACTCCATGTAAAATATTGGTATTCAGCTGCATCCGGTTAGACTGGAAGCCAACCTCAAGATAGTTGGGAAAAGGCTAGGCAGATGATGAGATGTATTTGTCCAAAAGTTTCAAATATTTGCATAACTGACTGGAAGTACAGAACTCATTTACCATTTTTATCTTAATGTCCCAGAAAGAGCAATGTCGTATAAAATATGTGCATATATGCCATCTTGTTTTATCTAGGACGTATAACATTTCAGGAAGCAATAGAACCGAGGGGGCAAGATATGAGAATATTCAAGAAAGCTTTAGTACATACATACATAAACTCACGCCTTCTTCCCATGGGGGTAGGCAGAAACTACAGAACGCCACCTGCTACGATCCTTACATAGTCCTTTTGCCTCGTTTACGTTCATACATCTGGTCATACACGCATGCCGGTTGCGAGTACTACGCACCTGGCCTTTCTGAAGAACATGACCAATAAGGTCAGTATATGTCCTCCTAGGGCGTCCCCGCCCGGCCTTTCGCTTTACATTAGCCTTGAAAATACATTTTGTTAGTCGCTGTTCATTCATTCTCTCAACATGCCCAAACCATCTCAGCATACCCTTTTCAATTTTTGTCACTACATCTTCTTTTAAATTACACCGCTGTGTTATCACATCATTCCTCAGCTTATCATTCATAGTCAGACCACACATGCTTCGCAAGGAACGCATTTCCACAGCTTAAGTCTTTTCAAATAAACTCATAAGTATTATATTTGCGACTCAAACAGTACTAGTTACTAGAATTGAGGGATGAAGCAGTTTAAAGTTATTCTGGTGTATTTAAAAAGCAATTAATCAAGGACGTCTTTCCTTGCTACAAATACGCTTAATCGACTCACAGTTGTTGCAAGCTATTAGTTCCAAACTAGTTAGTGCTTCTTTGTTTGTCCTGTTTTGCCGCAATAATAGTTATTGCGGCAAAACACCGGGTGACTTTTTTACCGTCTCGAAATTTTTACAGGCTGTTCTACCTATGAATATAAACAACTTTCACTATGGGAGCAACTCTGAAATCACGAAAAAAAAATCTGCTGTTTATACAAAAGTTCAATACCTACTTGACCAAAATGTATGAAACAGCTGATTTTTTTTATCGTGATTTCAGAGTTGCTCCTATAGTGAAAGTTGTTTATATTTATGGGTAGAACACCTTGTAAAAATTTCGAGACGGTAAAACAAATCATCCGGTATTTGCAAAAAGAAAAAAAGGTACGTATGAAATGAAGACTGATGGAAATAAATGTAATGTTCTTCTTCAGAAAATACCTTATTGCGAAGTTATTTTTCATTCAGTCACCACGATAAAAGCATTTGAAATCTCTAAAAAACAATTTCACAAATACACTTGTACCAAACTTCAAATTCTTTCTCAATCCAAGGCCACTCCCAATTCCCTGAACAAAACCTAGCCCATAAAAAAATCTTTCAGAAAATCCACAATTATTCCCTTGAAGCGGTATAAGCCGTTGTGTTGGTACATCGAAACTCACTTTGGTTAACGAGGAAAGCGGTCCCGCACGTCCTTACCACTCAATTTGTACGTAGCATTATGATATTGGTGTTGGAAACTTATATCGTCTTACTACTTTACTAGTTTTACTTTAAAAGGTTCTTGAGGTTTTGTGGGGACTGTGGAGGTGGTAAGTTGACTTCGAAATTTAAATATGGAACATTCTCGCGAATAGTGGATGAACTAGTGCTACATAATTAACCTACACTGTTCCCACTGCTGGGACACAGGCCCTCTCTTTGTGAGAAGGAGTGGGCCATAATCCACCACGCGAGCCCAGTGCGGGTTGGTGAATCTCATATGTCTTCGAATTTTTTGTTTCTACGACATTCCGGTTTCGTCATAATGTTTTCCTTCACCGTTCTGAGAGCAGTGGTGATGAAATTAAATACTTTCACAACGTAAAGTGCCTGCCTGGGTTCGAACTCATGACTAAAACTCGTAAGTCATGGCCGATACCACTAGACAACCACTGCTCAACCAGTGCTATGCCACATTAAAATCTCGCCAACATTCTCCAAAGGGGTAGACCAGGCTAAGAAGAGGTGTAATAACTGTGTATATACTTGTATAATACAGTGTGATTCTTCATAATGTGCACATATCGAAATGAGGGAATCTATGCTTAATTTTAACCACAGAAAAAATATTTAAAAAAATCTAAATATTTTATGGAATTAAAAAAATTGTAACAAAACTGAATAACGTTTAAACTGAATCAGCTACCTATCGCGATAAAACAAACTCCATAATGATTGGAAGTAAGTAGGCGTTCACATAAAATTAAAATTGAGAAAAAAACTACCCTCAATTGAAAATAAACATGTTTTTTTAGCAAAAATCTGTATTTTTTAAAATTATTTTTTACAATAATTGTTAAATTTACAAACAAGATGCCCAAGAGAATAAAAAAAAAAAAAATATTTTTTTGCTACAAAAAATAAAAATATATTTTTTTAACCATTTTTTCCGTCGATAAAATTAAGCATAGATTCCCTCATTTCGATATGCGCACTTTATGAAGACTTACACTGTATAACCTTCTTATATATACAGTAAATACTTAGCAAGTCAATTTATATGCTTCTACTTACCAACTAATTTTGGACACTGAAAGTTGTTGGTGCAGATTACTTATTTTCTTGCGTTAAGTTTTTCATGCAAAAAGACAAGCTAGAAGACGAAAAAATAACTTTTTATTTTCGTTTCCAAACTTCGACACAAAAGTTTTGAGACAGCACTACAAAATCGTACTTAGCTCAAAAACTTTACCCAAACCTTTCTATTACTTTTTCAGACAGCTAATCACATTAAAAACAAACACTGACTCTCCGAGAGTGCAACGCCCAGGGACGCATTTGTGGAGGGATTGCGAACAAGTCACTCAATTTGCGGGAAATTTACTACCTCTAGAGAACTCTTAAGATGCGGAAATTTATTAAAAGGAAGGCTATCTTGGATTAGCCTTGTTTTTGTTAATCTTTGTGGGGAAGGATAATGGAGGACGTTGCATTATTTGAAACCCTGGTCAGGTTAAATTCTTATGGTGCTCCCTCACTGCTGTTATTTTTTTTATAAACATTAGTAAACATAATTAACTTAGAACTAAATTACTTCCTACAATACTAAATAAAATATGTTAGTGTTAGAAAATGTTTGTTAACATTTTTAACAGCAGTGTAGGAGTACCATTACGCAATCACTTACTAACGCGAATTAGATTACATTACACATTCATCTTTATTTAGGGCAATTTAGTTGCCAAACATGTAAACAAACACGAGTTTTTGGAAAAACATCTGTAATGCCTACACATAAGGTTCAGTTTGCGGGACAACTTCATATTTTTTATGATTTTTTCAACAGTACCGTGAAATAAATAAATAATAAATTCTTTATTCACAAAAAACATAAACTTTGACAATAGATAGATATACAGAAAGGTAAGCAAACTTAAGTATAATTTACAAAAGTGAGGTCGAAAGTCCAAGAAGAAATGTACCCTGCCCCCAAACTAGGAAAATCCAAAAACATGTCAACTTTGCCCAGTTTTTTCGAATAATTACAATTTTAATACGTTTTTTCTATGGATACGTAAGTATTTTCTTTCATCAGCTACAAGTGTAAGATCAAGTGTATGTGTTAGTATCGCTAAATTTACAATTATTCAACATTGAATTCAATATTTGTTCGATTTTGTTGGCGGACAAAGTTATGTGTAGCCAACTTTGCCCACATTGATTTTTAACGCAAATATGACCTTTATGCAGATGACATAAAAACCAGTACAAGAATTTTGGTAAAGACGGCGTTTGCTTTAGGAATTAAAACTACACTATGAAAAGTTTTTTACTAAAATGACTGGGCAATGTTACCCTGACCACTAAAATTTGCCCGCAAAAACACGCACCTCATTCAACGAGTTCCAACAAGCTACTAAGCGAAGTTAGCAACAAACACTATAGTCAGTATATTTCTTTTCCAGTTGCAAGCCGCGACAGTAATGTACTATTCATTTCGGAAGTCGGTGCCTTTGGTTTCGTATTTTCGTGTAACGTTAAATGTGCCCCAGACACCCTAACATATTTTTAATTCAATTAACCTATTTCAGAGCGAAAAAAAATCTTGAAAAAAATTGTAAAGGTTTTATGTGCTGTTTTAGTTCGTAAGATTCGTATTTGCATTGAAATAAAAGCTATTATTATCCCGCGTATGGTAAAATTTAAACTGTTCGACAGCAATTTGTGTTTGTTTACCTATTTTGGTGGGTAAATAGACACGGCAACGTTTCTAATGAAGATTTTTTGAAAAATGTGACCTAAAAAAAAGTAGTTTAATGATTCTGCTCGTTATTCTGATCGAACTATTTTCAAATTTTACGCATTTAACGTTACAGGTTGTATTAATTTCAAAGAAAATCTATAAAATACAAACATACGAATCCTTCTCCGTCTTTGAGGTTGGTTAAAGTAAAGATGACTTGGATTTTAGAGCGTGAGAAAATCAAAATAGTCACAACTTTCTGGCTGTTTGAAAGAAAACCAAAACCATAATTACGGATGGTCTATGAATGGTTCTGATATGGAATTAGTGCTAGATCCTTAATCTAAAGGTGCCTCTGAAATGTATTAATTTAATCACGACAAGAAGATGAAAGGCATGCCATCAACAAAGACACCGAGTAAACCATGAAACTTCACCGGAAACCATATGTCAATTTGTTCAAACTCAAACCCATCATCTGTGTCTGTGGCTAAATATTTCGCTCCAGCGCCTGACAAACAACAGCCTATTATAACAGATTAGAAACACGTGTATATTCCGGCGCCATGTTTGAACATGATTACTCCACGTTCCTCACAGCTGATTCCGCTTATTAATAACATTACCATTACTGGGAACAATTGTTTATTACTGGTACACACACCTGATATTTGGAGGTAGGAATATGTGGAATTTGGAGTGATAAGGTGTAGGGTTTCATAGCCCCTTTATATGTGAAAGTGTGTGTGTCTTTGGTAAACTATTGAACTGATTAAGATGAGAAAAACATCAGGTCGTTTCACACTTTGATATTTTTAGGGTTCCGTACCCTAAGGGTGTCCGTCCGTCTGTCATAGGGCTGCATTTTGTAAACCGTAATAGACACTTGAAATCTTCAAAAAGTTTGTACGATTATGGCCGCTATAAGAACAAATAATAAAGTTAAGCATCAAAGGGGGTGTCCCTACAATAAACGTGTTTGTCGGCATTTTTTGCTTGATCTTATTCATGGAAAATATTGTCGTAATATTTTATTTAAAGAAATTTTATATAGTAAATAATAATAATAATAACCCCACCGCCGTATCTCTACGTTGACCCCACCGCCGTATCTCTACGTTGACGTCGTGGTGGGGCTTGCGCGCTCCAAACTCTAGGCCTATGCCGGTAGAGTTTACTTTGCCGGAACAGGTCTGGGATGAGGAGTCAGACCAAGAGAGATACAAAAACCCGCAGGGCAGCATGTGGCGAGCTGTCGGGCAGTAGCGACCCCACGGACCCTATCTCCCGGGAGAAGTCTTATTCCTCACCTCTGGCTTGCCTTTATTGGCCGGCTGGAGTGAACACTGACGAGGAACGGCGCTCCCGCCTCATTCTTGCCTTAATTGGCCGGCTTGAGTGGAGATTCGCAAAACGTGCTCGGAGGAAGGAAGTATTCCAGTAAGATGCTGGTAGGGATCTTGACCGTACTTCCGGGATTGTCCTGATAGCCGTGGAATACCTCTCCACTCCTCATAAGCACCTCAGGACGTGTTGCCCCCTTGTCGCTACGACACTATGTGCTAGCGACCGTTTTCGGGGGCCCATTATTGAGCGTGCAAGTCACCCCCTGCCATTTCATCTGTGTATTTTATATAAAACATTGATCAGGCAGGGGCCATAGTTTTTCCATAGTCCTAGATAACCAATTCACTTTAGCCATCCAAACCCATAACCCAATATCTTTGTTTCCATATCCTGCAATAGTCCTACACCAACCGGGGGTTGTCCTTGGATGTACTTACGTAGTGCGGACAGGGATAATCGTCGGTTGGTGCCTCATTTCATTAAAAATGTCGAACGGGCCTCTGCGAGTTGGCTTCGGCCCCTCGCACGCCTTCCAAAGGTCCGGGACCCCAGGGTCCCGAGATGTGTCAAAGACATGAAAATAATAATAATACCATTTATTGCAGGCGACAGAGGCCCATAGAAAAATACCTTAACCTAAACATACATATTCTAATATAAACAAAACTTGTGTTAATAAATAAGGCTTAGACAATGTTAGTAGCACTTCACTATGCACTAGCTTGACTTAGTGCCGTCTTGTGGAACTTGTCCGCGGAAGCGACGGAACACCACGTCCTGTGGCCAAAAGTCTTCTTGCATGACGAGGGGTAGATAAAAGTTCGGTACACGCACGACGAACGCCTTGAAATTGACGTTCCGGTGCGACTCTAATAACTGTACCCTCGGCGCGTACCTCGTCTTTTGGCGCACGTACTCGCACTAAGGCGATGTCTTCCGCCTTAGTGGTGTAGTGCAGGCGGGAGATATACACTGGTGTGTTCGGCTTTGCGGCACGCAGGCTCACTTCGGGGCCCGTAAAAGCTTTGCCGCAGCGGTTCTTGTTTGTTCGCGATCGGCGCTTCCTCCTTTGCACCGTCACGAAACCGTCATCATTATCTTCTCAGGCAAGGGCTTGATACTAGGAATGCCAGGGGCACTCGCGGTGACGCTAGCGAAATCCCTTTGTAGGGGTTTCGCCAGGGCTGCAGACACTGGTAGCGGGATAGGGCGAGGGGCTCGGGCGGCGATACACAGAGGAGCCGCGGTGACGAGCACGGGGCTGCGGGGCGCGCTGGCGCTGGCTGCAAGCTCAGCAATCGACGGATGCGCTGGGGACGAAACTGCTGACACGGAATTCGACAACGATACATCGAGGCCGGCTCCGCGACATGTGTTTACGTTTGACGCATCGACAGGTGACCTAATTACCGCCACACTGTTGCGCAAATCGCTAACTTCATTACGCAAATCAGTGACGTTGTTTTGGGATGCGTCTAATTTCGTTAATACATCCGCGAGGCGCGCCTTCAGAAAGACAATGTCCTTCAGAAGGCTGGTTACATCGACATGGTCGAAGGTGACGGGAGGAAGCTTGTGTAGCTCCTTCGCCACAAACGTCGGCACATCGTCAGGGTCGATCGGGGAGCCGATCTTAATACTAATATTACCCTAAATAAGAAAATAATTTTTTTATCAGCCTAGCTATTTTAGAAACCGTTAGTCAGATATGTGGTCATAAAGGCTAAAATCCTGGCTAAATTGGAAAGTGATTCCAAAAGATCAAGTAAGACGTTTTTTCAGTCACAAAAACACATGAAAAATTGCTGCCTTTGCAAATAGGCCTGCAGTGCTAGGAGTTAAATTCAGTAAATGAAAAGTGAAGTTTGAAAAGGTCTATGGTTATTATTTTAAAGATAAAGATAAAGATCATTTATTTGTCCAAAACATGAGTATACACACACATGGCATGCAAGATGTTACAATAAAATTTTACTACAGTCATGTTTTGCCTTAACGGCGTACAAATATAAGTAGGTAGGTACATTTAATTAAATAATTATAAATTTATCCAGCATTCAAATAATTAATAGTCCAAATTAGAATTTTAAAAATTAAAATGTATTACAGAATAGAGTAAACAACTCATAATGTTTAGTAAAATTAGTCAATTTAATGTCAAAGTAATTAGGAATGCAAAATTATAAGAATTAGATTAAATTGTCATTCAGAAATTCGTCAGTGCTGTAGTAGGCTTTCTCTAAAAGAAGGCTTTTTAACCTACTTCTTAATTTGACCGTTGTATATTCCCTCCAATATTTTGGCAACGTATTATACAGAATTGGCGCCATACAGAATATACTTTTACGCAGTAGAGCTGTCCTGGATCTAGGTATGCAAAGTTTGCTATTGTCGCGTCTATTTCGAATTACTCTATCTGACAATAGGGGGAATAGATTTAGGTTCGATTTAACAAACATAATGGTCTCTAAAATGTACATGGATGGAAGGGTTAATATTTTATATTTTTTGAAAAATGGTTTACAGGTCTCAGTTTTGATCTGCCATTCCTTTCAAACCGAACTTATATACCGATGCTGTTCGATAGTAAAGAAAAGCATCGCGGTAATCTATCTATCTATATATAAAAACCGGCCAAATGCGTGTCGGACCACGCACAATGAAGGGTTCCGTAGTTGGAATGAATTTATCTCAAAAACAAACTTAACTTTGTAGTTATAAAAGATATTCTCCCATACGGAATGAATGGGAAAACATGTTCTTGCAACTGCAAAGTTAAGTTGGTCGATTATTACTTGTTAACCTGTAGAGCTTACTTAGCTGTGATAGTTTTTTTTTTTAATTTCTTATATAAACTACTGCTGTGATTTTTTTCACACATCCAAAATCAATCATTTAGCCGGCAGGGGTTTTTGAAAAATTAATACTTTAAAGCTTAATATTTCGCAAACGGATCCCTGAATCCAAAAATGGTTTTCACATACTCATAATGTTTTTGAAGGACCTTTCCAATGATATCCAACACAATGGGATAGAAAAAAAAAACATCACCACTTTACGTGTAGGGGAGGTACCTTAAAAAAAATCTTTTCTTCATTTTATTTTACCACTTTGTCGATGTCACATGCCACATTACAGCTTTCTAGTACTAAGGGTCTCGGAGCTAGACCGCGGATAGACAGACAGACAGACAGACGGACATGACGAAACTATAAGGGTTCCTTGTTTACTACGGAACCCTAAAAATGAACAGCTGTTCGTCAGTCTCGCTAAAACTCGACAACGGGTGGACCGATTTGGCTAATTTTGGTTTTGATGGTATTTGTGGAAGTCCAGGGTAAGTTTAAATGGTGAGAAAATATGGAAAATTGTAAAAACAACAATTTAATTCACCGGAAAAGTTGGAAATACACCCGGGCGACGCCGAGCACGAACAGCTTGTAACAGTATAAATATCTAACAATGTTTCTATCATAAGTTCCTCTATAAACTGATTCATACATCACATTTCTGAACTAATTGAACACGATTTGTATCTGTTCTGTGCCAGAAGTTACGTGTGTTTGTCATATTATGCGTGATTTACTTCCACACTTAAGTAAATTGGCTATCTTTTAATTGTTTAAACGGTGTGCCGAGGTTCAAATTGAACATTTCTATTAACTGTTCTGGTTTTTCGTGATCGTCAAGAATTTTTTTTTTTGTTCGTGACTTATATTTCTTTTTGTTTTAGTTTTTCAGCACATATTTCTGTTAATATTGTTGAAAAGATCGATTAATGAAAATGCATCTCCTTTGAAATAAAATCATAATTCTTTTATTTGTTCTTTAATTTACGAGAGTGCCGATTTGACTAAGATAACAATATTGAAAAATCAAGAAAACAGCAATTTCCAAGTAGAGTAAGGTTGTAAAGTAAACAAAGTAAAGTACCTGCTTGGGTTCGAACCCAAGCAGGTACTTTACTTTGTTTATAATAAATTACAAGTCACAGGGGCTGACACCGAAGGCTGAAAGCTGCGGGTGTCGACCTCAGGATAAGCTGCTTCTCACACGGACAACTGTTACGTCGTTTGCTCCCAAGTCACCATTCCTGACTCTCTGTATATTTTGGCTGCTGAGAATAAAACTACAAACGTAGTATACAGGGAAGTTTTATAAAAATGTGGCTATTATTGTAGTATATTGTGATGTCTTACAATTTCCATGCGAACGAAGTCGCGGGCAGAAGCTAGTTTATAATAAATTATTTTGTCACCATTTCTCTCAAAATGGTGAAGGAAAACATCGTGAGGAAACCGGCAAGTTCTAGAACAAAAAATTCGAAGACATGTGACATCCAGCTCGCACTGGGCCCGCGTGGCGTATTACGACCCACTCCCTCTCACAGAAGGCCTGTGTCCCAGCAGTGGGAACATCATAGGCTGATTATACTTAAGCTAAGAAAAACACCAAATAAAACTGGAAACAAACAAAAAATAAAACCTTCAAATCCCACTTTCCTCCACAATTTTGACACTAGCACTTGTTGCTCTCGGAAATACGGAACGCACTGACCACATAAACTAATGACTTGCCCGTTCAAAGCTATATTGGAGACCAGTAGCTGGATCTAGATGCAGCTTGAAACGGGTAAATAAAAGTCCAAATGCACGTGTATGTACGGTGAAACTAAATGGAACGCTCGTGGTTTTAAACGAGTGTGTGCGCTGTAGAAAAGGGTTCACCATTCAGTTTGAATGAGTGAACTATATTGAACGAATTGGGTTTTTATTTCGTAATTTGTTTTATTATCTTAAAAAGCAATACATTTTCCATTTAGAAGGTATCTAATCATTTCAATGATCACTAGCAAGCTAGCGATTGAATGTGCAGCCCGAACATATTTTTATTGGAAATGTAAGCTTCTAATATTACTAACATAATAATCTCTGATGTCTGTGATTAAAAAAACGTATACAGACAAGCAAATATAGATATTTATCATGCAAAAATAGAGTCTATTTACAAAATGTAGGTCTATACCCTTATTACTTACGTAATACACGATCAATCACAATTTAAATCGTTATGAAACAGATTGCTAATCCATTGCTTCATAAGTTGGAAAAAAAATTGCTCTACAACGTAAATAACGCAATGAATGTTGTTGAACTGTCAAAATGAAACAAATTAGTCTTAATCGTTAACAAAAACGTGTTACGTAATTAGATAGCTGATTGGACGTATGAACGTGGATTTGATTACGAATTATAAAAATACTAGCTTTTGCCCGCAGCTTCGGTGCGACCGGTGGAGGTCGGAAATTATCCCAGGGAAACGTACTACCAGGATATAAAGTATTCTATGTTCTAAGGTCATTGACTACCCATGTGCCAAATTTCATTTAAATCCGTTCAGCTGTTTAAGTATGACAGCGTAACAAACAAATAAACAAACAATTTGGGGCAAACACCAATGAAATGACTTATTAATTACAAAATTTTAGGAAAATCGTCTATTTTTACAATGTTTGTATATATGTGAGCACAATGTATCTATCACATATTATCTGTTGTTGCTTAATTTTTAATTCTTTTTACCTATTATATAGTAATTTTATTCTAGGTGCATCGTCTTCACATATAATAATTATTTAACTAATGTACGTACCTATACAAACAATTGTAAAACATTTTAAAAGAGTAACGGTGGAGTTTCTTGCCCATTTTTCTCCATTCGAAAACTACCTTTTGGAAGGGGCGGCTAGAATCAATTCTATTATTTTGTAAATTCTGACATTCAAAAGTGCCATACATGAATTTTTGACTTTGAAACTGAATCCGATCAGCACTTCTAAACCGCATTCAGTAGCTGTTAGTTTCAATATTCCACAGCAATGATGAGACTGACTCTCTTACTCTTTGAATGATGACTGAGGTCTTTAATGCGGTTTAAAATGACTGATTTATTTCAGTTTCATTGGTATTTGCACTAACATTTTTATGTCAAGTTACGTTCTGTATTACTTAATTTAACTCTGAACTAAATCTAGCTTCCAAGCTAAAAGTCCTAAATACATTTTATTAGCAACTTTTTATCATTCATTCTCATTCAGTTGTAGGGAATCCGTTTGCGCTGTGGCACTCTATTCCATTACGAAGTGAGTAGAACTTTAGTGAGAATTGTGTTGGCACTGCGCGCAGTCACGTACTAAACTAACATGTGCCTCTGAATACTGCATAAGTATGTACATGTCAATTCTATTGGCTAGCTAGTATTAAGTTTTTTATTTATTAAATGTTTTAGATTTTTTGTTGAAATTGAAGGTCTTAGAAGTAGCAGTGGTTATGTCAATAACTTTAATTTCGGAAGTCGTTGTCTTTGGTTTTGAATTTTCGTTTTTGCCACCGACTTCCGAAATTAAAGTTATTTTTCTCTTTGTAGTGTTTTTTGAAAGTCTGTTGTTTTTTTTTTGTAAAAATTTTTATTTTTCACTTTTTAGTTGTGGTACCTACCCCAAACAAATTCGAAAACCACTACCTGCTATGTAAAAAACAGCTGTGATACGAACTTATCATATCATCCACATACTAAGTGGGAAAAAGTACGTATTATTGAAGCTAACTCAAAAACGATAAAAGAAAAGTTAATAAAATTTATATGGGACCACCTCGAGAGCATATCCTTTCAAACAAAAAAATAATTTTCAAAATCGGTCCTCAATTGATGGAAAAATTGGTGGACATACATAAAAAAAAAAAACACGCGACGAACATATAACCTTCTCCTTTTTGGAAGTCGGTTAAAAATAAAAATTTCTAAGTAAATATCTAAATCAATTTGTAAAATACTTTTGTTTCTTTCCGGCATTTAGTAATTGCCTGCAGTTCAAAAAATACTGAATACAATTTTCTTGTAAACGTTCCTGAAGGATTCAATAGTCTCATATGCTCAGTGCGGTTCTTAATGAAAAACATGTAATGTGACAAATAAAGAAATAAAAATCGATAAACAAATAAAATCGGGCATAAACGGACAACATTATTCCCCATAACTAATTGGAAATAAAGACGAAACAACGTTAAAAAAGAAACATGATGAAAACCAAAAGGAAGAACAGTGTTGGTAAATAAATCTCGAGGATTAATAAGATCACAAGGAAAACGGAACAAAAGTACATAAACTAATAAAATACTTTCGTACATTGGACTTACAAAGTTTTTGTACACTACTCTCGAATACACGTGTTTCTAGTACATACGTAATTCTTTTTTGTTTATTTGGGGCCGTGATTAGAGGAATACAGGGACATAAAGTGGCTAACTATGTAATGGATGTACACAAGGAATTCTTTTATTGAACTAATGAGAGAGGATGGGCGAATAAAATGTTGTGTTTATTTGTTACAGATTAGGTTATGTTGGAGTTTTGGATGGTCTAAATTGTAACCTGCTTGGGGTGATTGAGGGATGAAATTAGGAGTAGATAACATTTTGTGACGTCTAGTTAAGCTATTACATAGCTTTTATCGCGGGCTTTGAGCGCGACGACCGAATCAAGAAATTCCGTAACGTAACGAAAATAAAACCTAACACCCCCCACTCCGCCTACCATGTAATGACGGCTCCCATGACAACGTGATGTTGTCATGGAGGTTACAAATGGTATGCAATAGCTTTACCGCGGCAGTCCCCAAGTGCCACACATTTTTTATTTTTATTTATTTACTTAGCCCGTTAAACTGGGTGAGATTAATCTTTATGACTGTATTGTTTGATTCGTTTGGCTATAGGATGTCTCTCAACTCAGTGTGCCTTTTAGCAAAGGCCTCCTCCAGTAGCTTCTATTGCTTCCTGTCTTAAGCAACTCTCCTCCATTTGGGTCCTGCAGTAAGTTTCAGCTCATCTTCCCAGCGCATTTGTTGTCGTCCTCGACATCTCTTGCCATCTCTTGGATACCAATTCGTTGTAATTTGGCTCCACTTTTCTTGTATAGATCTCAACATATGGCCGGTCCATCTCCATTTTTGGAGGTCAATTTTTTCCAGGATATCGGTTAATTTGGTTTTTGTTCTTAATTGCACATTGCTAATTCTATCTTGCCTTCTTATTTCTGTCATGCTTCGTTCCATACCCTTCTGGCACTTTCCTAGTTTGTCTCTATGGTATTTTGTAATGGACCATGTTTCGCAGCCGTAGGTGATGCATGGAAGAATACAAGCATTGCATACTTTTCTTTTCATTGTCATATTGTGGTCTCTAGATTTTACAATTTCTTTGAGAGACCAGTATCTTTTCCACCCATTAGCAATCCTTTTATTTATTTCCTTGGTTGTTTGGTCTTTAGGGGAGATGATCTGGCCCAAATAGCAATATTCATCGACATATTCTATTTGTTGTCCTTCAACTTCAATGGGTTCCATTTCTGAGTTGGACATCAGTTTTGTTTGTGTTATATTCATTTTTAAACTCACTTTAGAGCACTCAGTATTTAGAGTTTGGATCATCTTCTCGACGTCTAATTACTTGGGCTATTTACTTAACACTTTTGCTGTCCCATGAACCACACAAGGTTCAGGGCAATTTTTCAACTATTGCATCTGCTTGGCGGACAACAAAAGTGTTAAGGGGACTACAGGAGCTAAACACAAATTTTATAATTCCTAAAAGTATAAGATCCACTGGTACCCTGTGAATCCAAAACACTGTATCTGCAGATACAGTGTTTTGGATTAACAACGTTCATTCGATTTCTTTTAGCCTGTTCCATGCCATAGCATTCATAGTTTTTTTACTTTGTATGAAAAATACTGAGATATAAGAAGGCAAATTACACTGTATCTACTTAAAACTCAAGCTTAAAACAGAAAAACACGGCAACTGAAGATGCAGTGTATTGTCAAAATAATCTTCGCGCGTTGCAAGATACAGTGTTTTGTCAAAACAAAGTAGAAGGGCTAGCGCGACGCGGGTGCGCCAATCAGAGCGAGGCCGGGCGATCGATCTCAATGATTATTGGTTGATCTGTTGTTGTTGACAAATGCTTACGCGCCGCGCCGTGATTGACAGATTTTGTTTGTCTCCGGAGTAGGTAATAGGCGAATTTATTAATGTGATTATGTGATTATTTATAAGTTCTTGTGCAATACAGCCGATCCCATATTAGGAAAAAATTAAGAGCAATTTGGGTTTTTTCTGAGAAATTTCTATTAAAAACAACAGTACTCCATGACGGGGGAGGGGAAAATCTTCTTTGTGCACCCTCTTCCAAAAACAAAGTACTCCATGACGGGGGCAAACTTCTTTTCTTCGGCCAGTCCTTTCTAAAAACGAAAGTACACCATGACGGGAGGGGTAGACTTCTTTGATCACCCCCTTCCAAAAACGAAGTACTCCATGACGGGGAGAGGCAAACTTCTTTGATCACTTCCTTCCAAAAACGAAGTACTCCATGACGGGAGGGGCAAACTTCTTTGATCACCCCCTGTCAAAAATGAAGTACTCTATGACGGGAGGGGCAGACTTCATTGATCACCCCCTTCCAAAAACGAATTACTCCATGACGGAGATGGGCAAACTTCTTTGGTCACCCCCTTCTAAAAACGAAGTACTGCATGACGGGGATGGGCAAACTTCTTTGGTCACCCCCTTCCAAAAACGAAGTACTCCGTGACGGGTGGGCAAACTTCTTTTCTTTGGCCACTCCCTTCCAAAACGAAGTACTCTATGTCGAAAGGGGCAAACTTCTTTGATCACCCCCTGTCAAAAACGAAGTACTCCATGACGGGAGGGGCAAACTTCATTGATCACCCCTTCCAAAAACGAATTACTCCATGGCGGAGATGGCAAAATTCTTGGTCACCCCCTTCAATGTAGGGGGCGCTGCCCCCCCTTTTATTTCTAGGGGGACTTTTGGCCCCCTCTGCCCCCCACTTCCAAGGTCCCTGTGTAAGACTGACTTTGTAACAGTTAATCTATAATAAAATTTTGAATAAAATATAAAAGTTGATCTTTCAAGTTGGTCATTTAATAAACTCATTTCATTTTTTTGCAATTCCCAATGCATTTTGATCTATCAATTTACTCCCATCTAATAAAAATACTGACTATAATTATTTACTACCTATCATCATACATATCTAGGCCCTGTTTTATCAAGTCAATACACTGTAACTCTAAATACAGTGTATTGCCTTAACAATTTCTTCTATCTCTTCTGATGACTATTACGGCAAAACAAGTTATCCTTGATAATTCATCATGTATATTGTACATATATATAAAACATACTAGGCTTGATAACTCATAAAATTACCTTTAACTTGATACCAAACACTAAATACTTTCCAAAAGAAGTTTTAGAGTAATCGTCGAAAAACAGAAAAAAATGTATTTGCTCGTTTTCTCAAAATCAACTTTTCGTAGTTACAGTGTATTGGATTCACAGGGTACCCTGCAGTAAACAAAATTAGGAAATATATAATATTCTTCAGGATATATGCTAGTTAGATAGTGTGTTGAAAACATAATACAACTAAATTGATAGGTACGATAGAAAAAAATCACGAAGATACCTTTAAACATTATTTTCTTTTTACGATTAAAAACCATATTCAGATTTTTTGTTAGACTATTCTACAAGCAACATATTAACATAATAATGTTTAAATTTTTTAGTCCAATCAATAGATTTTTTGTAAATAGATAATTGCTTCATATTTTGCAATAAATTACCAGCGTTATGACATCGCACTTCCCTATTTTTTCTATGCAGTTTGACAGTGACCACGCTTTAGCTGTTGTCAGCCTATTAAAGAAATTTATATTAACAGAAGTTCAAAACATGCACACTCAGCAAAAATGCACAATTGCATCGAACGCAAATATGCACACTCGCTTGTTGACCTTAATGTGGGCCAGTTAACGTTCAGATCTCATTAGAGACACCACGTACTCAAAATCATTACCATATCATTTTACCATATATTTTACTTATAATTAAGTTAGTTATATAGTTTACCATTTTCTACCATTTCTTGTTACTAAGTGTTATAGTGATTCAATATAGCTATTTCCCTTATATGTAATTCGAGACAGGGATGTAACGGATATCCGTATCCGCATCCGCAACTGCGGAGCATCCACATAAATTTTGATATCCGCAATACATCCGCATCCTCAACTTTTGATTTTAAAAGCTCCGCATCCTTATCCGCATCCTCATAACTTCTATGAGGATGTGACCCTACGTTGTTCGCACAAATAGTGAATTTAAAAACTCGCGCTGAGCTGAATGGGCGGGCCGATAAGTGAGTTATGCCTTCCTATTGGCTGAATTCACAATGTCCTTGTCCTTTGACAGTCGATCGGCCGCACGTGGCAGTGGTGGCACGACTGTGGTGTCACATGTCACAATTTGAGTTACTGGGTGGCGGGTGACGTGTTATTGTTTACTTTTTGTTTGCTCATAGAAGTGAAGTTTTTAACAGGCGAATTACGCTACGGTAACCTACCAAATGATTACCTACATCCTAAAATACAAATATAAATACTTTAAAAAACAAAGGCAATTTTTTGTACGACATCCGCACCCTCATCCGCATCCTCAATAAGGAATTTTCCAATATCCGTATCCTCATCCGCATCCTCAAACCCGATTATCTCGATATCCTCATCCGCATCCTCATCCGTTAAATGACATCCGTTACAACCCTGATTCGAGACTTTAACTTTTACCGTATATACCATTTCCTATCAATACGAGAAAGGTGTGCTAGGTCCACGTACGCCTCAAAGAGATGTCAGCAGAATTGACGAGGTCCGCTAGGGCCGATGCCTGCCGGGGTTGCGAATAAGGCTGAAAGGGAAATCGTGGCCCCCGGCAACATGGCAACTGAAAGAACACGGGTGGGTTTTAGTCAGTAAGAGTCTGACACGCCCTCCCGCTCCACCCAGAGTGGGAGAAGTAATTTGATAATTTCCCACCCAAAAAAACAAGGTCACCATAGCGCCGAGCACTACTTTTTACATCGATGAAGAAAGTCATGAACTGTCATATACTACGAAACTTGCATAGACAAGGTGTTAAGATTTCGTTCGTTTATTTATTTTCATTACATAAACAGATCTATTCTATACATTACAATAAGAATATCTTGACCTTAAACCTATCTTACCCAACATTACAATAAGAATATCTTAACCTACCTTATCTTAACCTTGTCGGTCCTGGCTGTCATTTGTGGATCTTTGACAGTCGTTACAGGTCGTCAGAAGCCCGAAAGTCTGACAACCAGTCTTACCAAAGGGTATCGTGTTACCCAGTAACTGGGTTGTGGAGGTCAGATAGGCGGTCGCTTCATGGAAGATACTGGTATTCAGCTGCATCCGGTTAGACTGGAAGCCGACCACAACATAGTTGGGAAAAGGCTAGGCAGATAGATATAACACTGAAATCTCGGTGTTTTGACATTGCACCTGTTAGATATTTAGTTTTGAGGTTAGTATCCCATCAAAAACATAAATGTGAAAATGGGAGCCAAATTCCATAAATATGGTTGTTGACTTCGCCGACAAAAGAATTGAAATCTAAATGGGTGCCAAGTTCTGTAGATAATCCTGAAATTTATTTATAAGAACATGCAACTTTCTAAAATAAAATTAAAACACAAATTCTTGTTTTTACTGCTATAACAATGTTTGCTATTTAAAAATATAACTTCTTAAATTTGAACAGTCGAATTATTTACACAAAGCACTTAGGATAAATTGAAGCTCAAGATTTGACTTGGCTAGTTTTTACATACAAGTTATCTTATATTTGGCTAATCAATTTATCATCTTTATATTTGTCTACAGTGTCGCGGTGCAAAAGAACTAAAACAAACAGGGTAACTTTTTTATGCTGGTGTGCATTACAGCTACGTCTTACACTCGCGCCACGTCATTGTGCTGTAATTTTACTTTTTTAGTGTGCGTGCATTAAGCGGCTAACAGTTGGACGCTATTTTTTTATCGAGTTTACAGCTTTGACTATCTACCTAGGCATATTTAATTATTATTATTTAATTTTAAGTAGGCACTCAACATCAAATAAGTAATTCATGATGTGCTTACCTGTAAGAAATTTGTACACTAGTCTATAAGTTTATTGCATGTATCTCATATCTTTGTATCGGTGTACTTAATTGTTGGTGAGCCAAATAAATAAAGTAAAATATTCATATTTTTGTTCTTTATGTTATGCGCAAGTTACTGTTTCTTATTGTAACTGTAAGGTCAAAATATCTTCTTTCTCTTAAATTTCAGCTTGCTGGTAAAAACTAGCCAAGTCAAATCTTGAGCTTCAATTTATCCTAAGTGCTTTGTGTAAATAATTCGACTGTTCAAATTTAAGAAGTTATATTTTTAAATAGCAAACATTGTTATAGCAGAAAAAACAAGAATTTGTGTTTTAATTTTATTTTAGAAAGTTGCATGTTCTTATAAATAAATTTCAGGATTATCTACAGAACTTGGCACCCATTTAGATTTCAATTCTTTTGTCGGCGAAGTCGACAACCATATTTATGGAATTTGGCTCCCATTTTCACATTTATGTTTTTGATGGGATATCATTACTTTTTGTAAAGAAATTATTATTATTCGTCAATCAAACGTGATCTATTAGATTCTTTTTGTAAATATGCGTAGCAATATTGTGTAAGAATGTAGGTATTTCTTTCGTAACAATTGTTACAACTTTCCGCAATGATGTCAGATCGCTGAGCCGGCGCGGCAAGTATTATTATTAAAAAAAACGTGTACAGTCGGGGAGCCTTATGTCGTATGGTATTTTACTGTGGGGTCGGGCTGCTGACATTGAATCCATCTTTATTTTGCAAAAGAGAGCTATCAGAGCCATTTATAATCTACGTCGCCGCGAATCTCTCAGGAAACTTTTTAAAAGGATTAATATTATGACGGTACCTTGCCAATTCATTTATGAAAATATTATGTATGTAAGGAAAAATCCACATCTCTTTAATAAAATAAGTGATAGACATAATTTTAATACTAGAAATAAAGATAAACTAGATCAACCATTTTTTAGATTATCTTAAGTACATACATCTTTTATGGGGTACTGTGTTAAATGTTACAACAAAATACCTTGTGACATTTTGCAATTAAATGAAAGAAAATTTAAAACTCATATTAAAAATACACTTTGTAAACAAGCATATTACAAATTAGAGGATTATATCCAAGATAAGAGTGCTTGGAAACATGCTGGTCCTGCTCCATAGGACAATTTAGAATCAAGACAAAATCAAACTGTTTGCTAATTTAATTGTAAAATTTATTACTTTGTGTTTTATGACATTGATTTTACATTCTGTGATTACTTCCTCACACACTGACTTATTAATTGTAAAATTTTAGGAAAATCGTCTACTTTTACAATGTTTGTAAATATGTGAGCACCATGTATCTATCACATATTAAATTATCTGTCGTTGTTTCATTTTTAATTGTTTTTACCTATTGTGGTATAGTAATTTTATTCTAGGTGCACCGTCTTCACATATAATTATTATTTAACAAATGTACGTACATATACAAACAATTGTAAAACATTTTAAAAGAGTAACGGTGGAGTTTCTTGCCCATTCTTCTCCATACGAAAACTACCTTTTGGAAGGGGCGAATAGAATCAATTTTATTATTTTGTAATTTTTGACGTTCAAAAGTGCCATACATGGGCCTATTTGAAATTAATGATTTGACTTTGACCCCGTCAGGAACAAAGTTCCTTCTCACGTATGATTTAATTATTTAATTTTCGCAGCCGCCCCTTTTTTTTTTTTTTAAGTATCTTCTCCCGCTCTGGGCGGAGCGGGAGGGCGTATCAGACTCTTACTGACTAAAACCCACCCGTGTTCCTTTGGTTACCATGTTGCCGGGGGCCACGATGTCCCTATCAGTTTTCTGCGAACCCCCGGCAGGCATTGGCCCTAGCGGATCCCGTCATTTCTGCTGACATCTCTTTGAGGCGCGCGTGGAACACAACGCGCCGTTGACCCGGGCTTGGTCCTTATCGGACGGCGAGCTACCCATTGCTCACCGTTCGCAAGCCCGCGCCTACGGTGGCCGGAAATCAGCTCGCGATTTCCGCCCCGGGCGTCTCCTCCTGCAGCGGTTAGGGGCGTGAGGGTGCGAACTTTGCCTCTACCTCACGCGTTCCGCCTCCTCCTTCGCGAGCATTACCGCTTCGCAGAAGGAGGTGACGGCCTGCCATTTCCTCTCGCTCCGTACCATGGCCTGAACCAGGGCCGGACGCGAGAGATCACCGCCGCCGTTGCAGCCGCCCCTTGGATTTACATTTTGACCTCACTATGGACTTAACTATTCGTAAGTTTATATAAAAAATTAAACGACAATAGTCCCTAAAACAATAGTCATACGATCTATCAATTCAAAAACGTCTCAAGCATAGTACCAACCTACCAACTACCTTGAACATACCAACCTGACGTTTGTAACAACGTTTTTCGAGATCAGAGAATGAATGAAATGAATTCACTGCCGCCTAACATTAGGGACCAAGATTTTGACACGTGACACATCAGTTGACTCGACGGGGTATTTTGAATTCAGTCATGAAATTCAGGAATTTACATCAACTTTTGGCATTCGAATCAAAAATGTATAGTTAGCTGTCAAATTATAAGACGCTGGAGATCAGCGCCATCTGAAGTGAGCAAGTGGCAGTTTTTAACCCCATTTGAAAATTTGTCGTCATGACTGTCATTTTCATAGTTTTCGGGAGATAGTGCTGATATCGAATTAGATGGACATTCTGGATTTTAAGATGGCGGCTATTCCAAATAATAATAATATTGTAGATCAATTGTCATAGACATCAATTTCATGCCAATTGTAAACTTGATAATCAAAATCCGTAAAAAAACGGACCTCTTAATTTCGTCAAGTTCGTCTGTCCGTGCGTCCGGATGTCATACAGTCATTTAACATGGAGACTATTTACACTCTATCGATGAAAATTTTGAAAAAGGTGTATTTTTTGCACCGTTAAACAATGGTGTAGTGAAATTACGATAAACATAATAGTGGGGGTGGCATTCTCCATACTTACATATAACCGAGAGATGAAAAAAATCTATGCATATAAAGCGTGTATTGTTGGATCTCATAATTAAAATGTTAAGATGTTTCTAAGTGACTTTGCTTTTGAAATCAATAATTTTTGAGATACAGTTTATTTTCGGTTACAACCGCAGAATTAACTTTGTTTGTTATAGTTTTTTCGAGAAATACAAACTTATTTTTGCAGTCGATAAAATTGATACTATGCAATGTTTATGCGTAAATATTCATCCCATTTACGGAACCGTTCACTGTGCGTAGTCCGACATACACTTGGGCAGTTTTTTTAAAATTTCGTTTTGTAACTACCTCAAAAATAAACAATTTCTATTACTCGAGTAAGATTATCCTATTAAAAACAAATACTATCAAACTCATACAACAAAAAAAAAAAATGATTGTTGGTTTTATGAAACCACGGTAAAAGTGAAACTTTACACGGTCAGCTGCTGCGAACTATAGGCGCCGCCATATTGGCATTGGCTGCTCTGACGATCGCCTTTCACTTTATCCCTACTCCGCGGCCGACCGACACGCGACATGCAACACACAGACGAAAAAGTTTGAGACGATGTAATAAAAGTTTCAATTTAAAAATATAGACGTCATTTAAAAGTGTTTGCGGAATACCTACCTAATTTATATAATTAATTTAACATCATTCCCAAACAAAATTTTCTTAAGCCTACCTAAAAAATGTATACTAGGCATTCTATATCAGAAAGTATCAAAAATAAAATCCACAGTAAATAATTGTCCAAAAAATTAAAAATAATTTTGAACAACGTTCCGAATTTAAATTCAAATAAATAGAAACAATTCGGCGCGAAATTCAATAAATGAGGTAAGTATCTATCCTCGTTCTATGTGTTGACTCGTTTTATATTGAATGTTCTAAAAACGATTAAACACTAGAAAAGTATAAATAATTATTTTAAACAATGTTTATTGTATTTAATGCTTAAAACAATTTTATTTTAATTTTCAAGTATAGATTTCAGACATTCGACATAATTATAAATTAATCGAGACAATCAAAATTGAAAAAGAAAAAAAACGTTTGGCATAATCGTTTTCGCACATCATTACAATAAAAAAAAAAAACAATGATCGACGATTTTTAACACAAATTGAGTAGTATTAATGAATATTACGTGTTATTGAACATGTGTTCGTATAATACGTAAAGATCTGGGCATTTTCTAGTTACTTATAATATTTTTAATCACATTTATCACATTTAAAGTCGTATCAGATATGTGTATGTGTGTTAATTGTGAAAAGTTAAAATGTAAACACGCACGATTGGCGCGAATCTTCGACTTTTGATATCAAAAACTTCATTACTACTACTTATTTAACTTGAAAAATGGATGAATTCGTCAAATAATTAAATGTTGTAATAGTCGCTGTCCTTATGGTGGAGTTTGGATGTTCGCAATCCCCAATTTTTATGTTTTTTAGCCTCGACCTCGACTGTCATCAAAATGGCGATTATCGCATTTACAGACTTGAATTTTATAAAGGTAAATTAATAATCTTGCGCGCTAAATATGAAAGATTTAATGGCATAAACATTATTTTAGCCAACTCTCTTAATTAAAGATGAATAATCTCATTGGCAGCAGCATTTTCAATGCTTCTATAGGAAGGTTTACTTTAACAAATAACACAACAATACCTAAATACTAAAAACATTTTATTTCTCATAGAATTTAAAACGGCTTCAGCTTCATTTTCACATGGTATGAAAGCAGCGTAGGTACGGTAGATGGTAGATGTACGCTTTCCCACAAAACAGTAATAAGCAATGATGATCTCTTAAACAATTTGTCCTATTTTGCTCACTTATCAATAATTATGTACACTAAGTCCTGCTGCTCACATGTCACGATTTGATTCTGGCCCTAACCAGATTATTGTTTTGATCTATTATGGGTAAATCTTTTACACTCTAGGGTGGCTCTGTTTTTATCATCACTTGCTTGCCTATATACATCTCTGGTAGCAGCCTCTCTCAGTAAGCATGACAAACTTTATCCAAATGTATACCTAACCTAGAAAGTAAGAAAATACTCTTATTGTTGTTTATTTACTTTTGTATAATAATTATATCACTCATAGTAATTCTGCCATTTTAAAAACACTAACCTGATGACTTCTGTGACTTGCAATTGACATGCCACATACATAACATAATATGCTTAGATTTTCCTGAGCAAGTAATACTTGGGATAGAGTTGTAGATAATATAATCAATAATGTCAAGTCTTGCAATAACACATGTCATCGTCATACCTGAAAAAGGTAAAAATTCAGTGTATTTACTTATGCTATATAATTACATCATACTATAGACATTTACAGCTGACGACGCGCGACGTACCCCTGACTGAACATAGGCCTTCTACTAATAGGCTGCTAAAATCAATGAGGTTATACAATACGACGGTGTTTATAAATATTTAGAGAACATAATAAACTTACCCAGGGCCATGGAAAGATAAGCAATAGTTCCTCTGGCTTCAATTTAAATTGACAGCATTAAATCGTAACGTAATATAAGTATAAAGTAAATACGGAAAAATAAATTCAAATCAACGTAAAACAAACAGCCAACAATGCCATTGATCTGACAGATTTTTTTTGACAGTTTGACATTATGCATGGTGTCAGTGTTACCAGGTTTAATTATTTTGGTAATCGATTGACGAAATCGATTGGGTGATTATCAGTGATCGGAGTAGGTAGATTGATTTTACGTACTCGCATCATGAATAGTCATAGAAATCATAACATGGATAAGCCTTTTTTCCGGGATTTCATTTTGGTACTTACGGGATTGAATCAAATATTGTTAAAGTAAGGATTTTTAAACTACTACATTAGAAATTTATAGAATGCGATAGATAAATATTTAAAATATATTATATTGTTTTATAGTATATCTATCCTTTTCTTGGAGTCCGATCACCTATATACTATTAAACAGACAGCAAAAGGGTTGAACATTTCTTATTCATATTGATGTATTCTTTATTCTACACATTACAACATTTGAAATTCCTTAAAAAATCTTAATAATTTCAAAATCCCGGAATCCCGGAGGCGTATCCATACTAATATACGTGCCAGTTCATTGACCTCAAATCAATCTACTTACTCTGATCACTGGTAGTTTATAAAATAACATTACTGCCTCGAAACACTTTTAAGTTGTTGAGTATATTCAGACCATATAATATTTTATTTATTGTAAAATCATAATTTTACAGTATTTGAGTATAATAAATAGCATTTAAAACATACTCGTGTAGTGGATACTCCACCTACTCCATGTGGGTTAGTATCGATATTTTCAATCGATTACAAATTATTTTATTGGAATAGTCTGTCATCTGGCAACATTCAGGTTAGGATTGAATGGCGGATGTAGTTCTTTAAGTATCAACAAAATAAATATTTATTAGGTTCTCTAATGCTAGAAGAAATAAATTTTGATAAAACGACTTGAAAAAAATACGACATAATTTTTGATAAATAAGCTTTGACACAGTATCATACCATGGGCCTGCTTTCGGGAAATCTCTTTTCAACTTTCTAGGTCACCCGGAAATGGGTTAAATGTTTTTGATGTCTAGTGGCAGGTCGTTGATAAAAATGCCGATTTTTATACGTTAATATCTCAATAACCGTTTGAGTTTTATTTATGAAATTTGGAGTTCTAGTTAATCTAAGGGGTTTTTATAAATAAACCAAATTTCATGAGTCTATGTTACATAGATTTTGAGTTATTAAGGGGTCAAAAGTGGCTCCAAATGGTTCGTGTAATATAACACACTGCAGCCGTGTCTTGCCTAGAAACTTGGCTCGACACGCTGCCGCGTGTCTAGATAATATTAAAATATTGTTTGTTTGATACTGACATCTGTCACATTTACGAAGCTTGGAACTAATGTAAAAGTATCTAATTTGACTAGGTATTATGTTTACCTAAAAATAACACTTAACTTGTAAAACTCATTTAGTTTTATTCATATAAATTATTACCTGTATTAAAACTTATTAAACCAAAATGTATGACGATCTGTGATTTAATCAAAATGGCGATAGATGTTTAACGTAGTGACGTTTGGTAGGATATAAAAAGGATTGTAATGGCGTTATCAAGTCAGTTGCTCGGTAGATGTTCAGTTGGTTGGTTATAGTGCCGTTGTTGTGTGGAATAGATGGACCAGGTGTCATGTAAGTTAAGTAATTTGATATTATACAGTAATTATTGCTTATTATGATTATGTTGTTGTGTATGGTATATTATTGCCAATATTGCTAAATATAAGAAATACTGTAATACTGTTTCCATGGAGTTTCTTGTCCTTCTTCTCCATGAAGACCTAGTTTTGCGAACGGACAACTAGCTTTCTGATTAAATACTGACAAATCTAATTAAATAATTGTCTAGCCTTGTCTTTCTGTGGTTTAATTCATGAAATCCTTTACCTATAAACATATACATCAGAACTTTCATACATAGTAAATAACCAGTAATCATTCTGACATTCAAAGCTTGCTAATTTGGGTAATACCTATATATACATTTACAGTGCCCACCGCACTTTCTAACACACCCATGCAGAGCTGGGACTGGTCGCTAGTTGCAAATAATTAGCAATTAAAATAACTGTCGCCAAGTGCTCTTTGAATGCTCTTTGAGGTGGGCTGGTTGGAATAACCACCAAACGGCCGCCATAGCCCACCCTACGGACTAAGTGCGGAAACCAAACCCTATAACATAGAACTGTCGCCAAGTTTCAAAAATTATATTCCAGAAGATTTTATTCCAGTAGCCAGTTGCATAAGAGCATCCTTCATAAATTAAACATAAACATTAAACAAGACTCAGATTTTAACATAACGCCGACCCTCTAAATTATTCAAAAAAACTGTTAAACCATACTAACTTTTAAGCAACACGTGCAGTCCATTTTTTTTTTTTGCTTCCGCTTTCGCACACCACCGTTCCGCAGCTAATATATGCAGAGATGGTATTTGTCAGTTAGCTCGGAAAAATGATGCGAAAATTCGGGTATTTTTAAACGTAAATTTATTTTTTGACAATGAAATAGGTATGTAGCTACATCATCACTCCACGCAGCAGCGCTCAGCTACCGCCACCGCGATGGTGGTGCCCCCGTCGTGAGTTTCGAGATCTACAGGCTAATACGAAATCAAATCAAGTCATTTATTCAAACTAGGCTGAGAATCAGCACTTTTCGAACGTCAAAATTACATAAGACTGCCCCCCAAAAAACGTCCACCCTTCACCACTTCCTAGTGCCTTTCAAAATTTTATGTTTTTTAAGTTGCCCGAAATGGTTTTTTTTTTAATTTGTATTAGCGGTAAAGCTTTTCTTAAATAAACCTAATACCGTTTAGTGCCTTGAACTGGTGATTTCGTCTCATCACCTCAACACCTAACAGGTATCTTATCACTGTTAATCTCTCTGGCTTTATTAGGATATGTATGGTCACTGGCTTCGTCTACACTCTTTCAAGAGAATTTGCTGAGAATCCGCATGATCTAAGTTATGCAGCCTTTTAGTTACCTACTTGTACATAGTTGTATTTAAATCTACTGGTTGATAAGCTTCCAGCAACTTCACATTGTACATGATTTTTTCTAATTTAACTAGTTCAATCGAAAACCTAACAAAATTGGCCCAAAAACGATAATCATCCACGCCTGTAATTCTCGAAGCGTCAGACAGAGGTGTACCTAAACTACACCCACATTTCGCTTGTTATGTTTAAATTCCATAAAATAGGGTGCGAGCCAAACTCCGGGCTGCTACTGAGAAATTCTTGATGGAAAACCCAATAACACTTCCAATCCGTATAATTACTATTTCTCAGAGGCAAAGAGAAAGATAAAAAACAAAAGAATGTCATTCATTGTAATTATTTTGTGCGAGATATAAATAGCAACTGATAGGAATTGATTGCCAACAAATTGTCAATTAGATAGAACTTATGCTAAATATTCACCCGCACAGGGACTTTAGTTGCCTGCTTTAGTGACTTGCTGATTTTGTCACCGAATTTGTCGCTATCGATAAACTGTACCCTAATTGCGTAACTTATTTTCGTAAACAATTTTGCCTAATTTGTTTCATTTTGACAGTTCAACAACATTCACTGTGTTAGGTTTTAATTTATTATTATGTAATTGTTGGATATTGTACTAGCAACACCAAAAAGATTCGATGTGTCAAAATGAGGAAATAACGACCTTCTGGGTTGGGCGCTCATGACGGTAAGACGTGCTTAGTGGCTGTGTCGGTAAAAAGATAGATTGGCATAGTATTGGTTGGAGATCTACTGTAAATTAAGGTAACCTATTAGTTTTATGGTAAATATTAGAATACTGATTAAATAGTGATATTATGTGGGTAATAGGAGATGTGATGGTATGGTGTAGAATATTGAATTTGATGTTGGCAATGAAATATAAATGACTGACAAAATATCTTGGTGTTTCATATTATTTTCCTTATCCCTGAAAATGTATATATGTAGTTTTATTAAACAGTTTTAGATTATGATATTGGGATAACGACTTTAAGATTCATTTGGGTATTAGTATCTATTTTGAGGTTAAATAATTATATTCGTAATTAAATGAGTTATTTTAGAGCAAGGATGGTTCTTATTATAATTGCGTTATTTACGTTGTCGAGCAGATTTTTTTTCCAACATATGAAGCAATGAATTAGCAATCTGTTTCAAATTGAAACAGATTGTGTTGTATTACGCAATTAGGGTACTGATTGACAAAATCTGTGTGTGGACGTGAGATATAAAAATTGCCAGCCAGTCGTCGGTGACTAAATTCGCTGCCTGTATGAATAGCATTAGAATAATTTTATATCCAATCATCTATGCTTTCAATTAGGCTTTTGAGCTAATTGCGACTCTGTTCATGGGCGTAGTTTGCCTGCTTGAAATCAAATCCTCGGTACACTAGGACTTGATTTCAACTGGTCTCATTCTGATTATACAGACGGGCTGTATTCGTAATTGAATGTTAGTAGGTCTTTCGTGTATTCTAAATAGTACGACGCTTTAGGCAATATCCTTGGGAATGTTTTACAAATAAATAAGATTTGATAATTTGAATTGGTTCGGCATCCCGTACTTTTGAGATATTAAAAATAAGAACCATAAAACATGTGACACTCTAAAACTCAACGTTTTTAAGCAAGTGTGAGTAAATTGGTTGACTGACCTTTACATTTAAATTAAAATTGTGTGCACTTCACTATTTATGGTCATAAAAAAGTTTTGTTTCCCAGATTTTTCAAATTTAAACAGAAAATGGCAATAGTAAGACGAAAAGTCACGTCGCAAATAATACAACTAACTTAAAAAAAACAGAAATGGGTTGCAGCATCGCTAACAAGCTTCTCACTCACTTCCAAATAGCATCCATTTTTCACCCGTCCCAAAATCACTACACACGAAGAACAAGAAACACATCAATAACACGTTGACGTCACCAAATTGTGACTTGTGTAACGGCTTTTTTTAAACACAAGCAAGGAGGGCGTTCTTTTTTTTATCTCCAGCCAACTACCATTAATCAGGCCGGTCTCTCTCGCGTGAAACTCGTTGGAAACAAGAAAAGTTTCCTTTCACTCGAATTAAAATCTTCAACGGAATGACTCTGTGTTTTTTTTAGTTCTTTTTTTAAATTCAGACGACAGTTTGATAAACTGCACTTTGTTTCAATTTGACGATTGCACTAATTGGTTTGGTGATTTGTGAGGGATCGGCGGCGGTTATTGGAAACTTGTGGATAGAAAGACATGGGTTTTTGTGATTTTATTCTGTAAACTTGTTTGATGAAAGATCCACAAATTGTTTGGTGGAAAATGGTCCGTTAGTTTATCTTCGATCTCACAATGTATCAAAGTTGTTTTTTTAACCAAATGTGGTTACTTTTTTCCAAAAAACTCTGAATACATTTCTGAATTTTTCTCGTAAATTAGTTATGATATTGGCTGATAGCCTATCTTCGGTTTTAATAATAAATGTCACCCAGAGGCCATTATGGAAATAACTGCTGACATATTTTAACCGACTTCAAAAAAAAGAAGGAGGTTCTGAATTCGTCGATTTTTTTTTTAATGTATGTTCCCCGATTACTCGAAGACGGCTGCACCGACTTGAAAAATTCTTTTTTTGTTTAAAAGGGTATTCTTTCAAGTTAGTTCCATTGTCATTTGGTCACGATCTGATGATGGGATCTTGGAGAAATCGAGGGAACTCTTCAAATATTAAAGGAACATCTATAGCGATTTGGGTATTTTTGATGAGCAGTTGACATAAGGCTTAAATAAATTACAAACCAACCCACTAAAAAGAGAAAAAAAAAACTTTTTTACAAAAAACATAACCGACTTCCAAACTACAAAGTGAAAAATAACTTTAATTTCGGAAGTCGGTGTCAAAAAACTAAAATACTGATCTGATCCAAAGACACCGACTTCCGAAATTAAAGTTATTTTTCACTTTGTAGTTTGGAAGTCGGTTGTGTTTTTTGTAAAAAAGTTTTTTATTATTACAGCAGAGAATTATTACAAACTGAAACTTACGTAACCTATAACAAACACTAACTCCCAAAATAATATGTGGTGTACTAAAATACAACCTAAAGTTGACTCTTTAGTGTGCAGTCACGTCACAAAATATGAACGCCAGCAGTTTGCCGAAAATATGCAAACAGGCTGTTGCTTAAACCACGTTAACATTTAACGTTGTACATCAACTAGGTAGTTATATTATGAACGAGTTGCGAGAATTTTGTTAATCACTCTGTATATTATTATTTTTTGAGGGGCTCGTAGCTAAATGAAAACAGCCACACGGGTCGATCGAAGGTTAGGCCACGCTTGCCGCGGTCGGTTCGGGAATGGGTGATCATCCATTACATATCGAGTCCCCTCCGTGCCTCGGAAAGCACGTAAAGCCGTTGGTCCCGGCTGTCATTTGTAGTTCTTTGACAGTCGTTACGGGTAGTCAGAAGCTCAAAAGGGGTGTCGTGTCACCCGGTAACTGGGTTGTGGAGGTCAGATAAGCAGTCGCTCCATGTAAAATACTGGTACAACATAGTTGGGAAAAGGCTATAGGCACATGATTATAACTCTGTATATATTATTGTTTTTACGAAATGTATATTTTATGAAACGAAATGACTACCTCATTGGTCTAGTGTTCGCAATTACACCTCCTGAGCGTGTAGTCAAGCACAGTGTATTGGGTATTTCCATAAGTAATATCTTAGTGGCAGTCTGCAATTCTGGTGCATTTGCTTTCTACCTTCCTTGCAGCTAGTTAATAGATTCAGGCGTGACCTTGCGGAAATCTATAATAAAAAATTACAACAGACGTAGATATATTTAGTAACCTGTTCCACTTAACTATTCCTAAAGAGTCATAAAAAACCCTGTAAGAAATCGGCACATGTTTCACCTCTCAGCGAGGCATCCTAGACGATAGACTTGTCGCGATCCTGAACATGGCGTGTTGCCACGCCGAGCGCGAGGCATCGTCATCCTGAGGATACCTCGTTGAGAGGTGAAACACGTGTCGATTTCTTACAGGTTTTTTATGACTCTTTAGGTGCAGCGCAGACGACACACTTATTGTGCGATCTGAGTCTGTGGCAAACATTCGAATTCCTATCTTATTCGTAAGATGAGCTACGAAATGGTTCCTAAATTACATTTTAAATTGACAGAAATTACTATCGAGCGACACATCCTATATATAGACTAACCTGCGTTCGGAAAAACATCGAGGTCAAATAAGATATTTTCGTGCGCCACAGACTCGATCACACAGAAAGTGTGTCGCCTGTGCTGCACCTTAGGAATACATAACATAACATAACATCACGCCTTGTTTCCCCGAAGGGTTGGGCAGAGGTGTATCTGTAGTAGGTACACCCACATTTCACCAGTTATGTTTAAGTCCCATGTAATAGGAGGCGAGCCTATTGCCATCAACCGGCACAAATCCAGACTCCGAGCTGCTACTGAAAAATTCCAGATAGAAAAACCAAATAACACTTTGCCCGACCTGGGGTTCGAACCCAGGACCTCATGCTCAGCAGTAGCGCTTGCAACCACTAGACTAACGAGGCAGTCTTTAGGAATAATTAAACGGAATAGGTTACTAAATATATCTTCGTCTATTGTACTTTACCTTACAACTCCATGATTATCACTATTTAAGTATTAATTTTTGTCGTAAAACTAACTCGCACTAGGTCGGTGTAGTGGATTATGGTCCAGACGTTCATACAGAGAGGACACCTGCATCCCAGCAGTGGTAACGTTGTAGACTAATAATAAAAATATTTTTTATAAATAAATTAAATATTGGCATAAAAAAAATGTGTACAAATAAAGTGCAGCCCTGAATCCTGTACTAGGTAAAAACATCTGTGTTACAGGGGCCAGTGTCTTCTCCCAATCAGTAAGTTCTGGATTTATGCAATAACATCATTTGAATTAGTCGTTGGTCTAGTGGTCGCAAGCGCTACTGCTGAGCATGAGGTCCTGGGTTCGATTCCCGGGTCGGGCAAAGTGTTATTGAGTTTTTCTATCTGGAATTTCTCAGTAGCAGCCCGGAGTCTGGATTTGTGCCCGGTTGATGGCAATAAGCTCGCCCCCTATTACATGGGACTTAAAACATAACTGGCGAAATGTGGGTGTATCTACTACAGGTACACCTCTGCCCAACCCTTCGGGGAAACAAGGCGTGATGTTATGTTATGTTATGTTATCATTTGAATTTACTGGACAAACAAAATATTATATAAATAATATTATATAAAAACAAATGATTGCATCAAACATCATAAAACTAAAAATAGAATAACGTCAATTTACTTCGATATTTCGTGATTTACTTTTAACCATGTGCCATTTTGTACTTAGATCTATCTCCTCGTCTGTTGTCGACGCGAGCTGTAGAAGAATAGCTTTCCAACGTGGTAAAGGGATTAGCCAGTTAGCTAGATTAGTGCCGGAACTGACTGAGTAGGTACTCAGGATGCGCCGGACGTACACAAGCATTGTATCAACCGTACTGGCTAATTGCACTGTATTTTTAATTTTCTTCAAATTAGATATCTTGTAATGTTGAAATAGGTTTTTAGTTTAACAGCAACAATGCAACGACTGAAATGTTTGCAAGGTTCAGCTGCGTTTACACGATCAGTTCGTGGATGGGTAACTTTTCTTTATAATGCAAGTTTTTCAATAATTTTTCTGCAATTAGTTCAATTCTTGATTCTAAAAATTTTTACAAAAAAAAAACAACCGACCTCCAAAAAAAAAACATTAAAAAGTGAAAAATAACTTAAATTTCGGAAGTCGGTGTCTTGGGTTTTGTATTTTCGTTTTTTGCCACCGATTTCCGAAATTAAAGTTATTTTTCACTTTTTAATGTTTTTTTTTGGAGGTCGGTTGTTTTTTTTTTGTAAAAAGTTTTTATTTTTCACTTTTTAATTGTGGTACCTACCCCACACACATTCGAATACCACTACCTGCTACCAGTGACAGAAACTTATCAGATCATCTACATACCAAGTGGGAAAAAAATACGTATTTTGTAGCTAACTCAAAAACTATCGAAGCAAAGTTAATAAAATTTATATGGGACCAATTCGAGAGCACACCCTTTCAAACAAAAAAAGAATTTTCAAAATCGGTCCACAATTGACGGAGAAATCGGTGGACATACATAAAAAAAAAAAAAACATACGCGACGAACATATAACCTCCTCCTTTTTGGAAGTCGGTTAAAAAAGCCATAAACTCACCCCTGCCTATCCTTACAAAGAAGTCAAGCGTTAAATAAATAATGTATTTTTAAACCTTGATAACAAAACAACGACACTTAGAACATCGAAACACCACAACCTTATAATGGCAAATTACACTAATTTAAATAGATCTGCCAAAACAATTTAAACAATACACCCACTACAATCCGTCACTCAGGCTTATACATAATGTATAAGTGACGTGTATATTGTGTATAATGTATAAATGACGTGTATAATGTATATTTAGTCTTCCCTACAAAAGGGTGGCTGCATCCATTGTTTTTGAGTACACGTGCGGCCGTTGGAAATGGGACACTGTTCGTAACAATTGTTTAGATGCTGTTTTGTTTTCGCATTTGGTATGAATTTGTGTTTCTGGTAGATTTTTGCTTTTGATTTGAAGGTGGATTGTGGTAGTTATTGTGTTATTTATGAAGAATACAACGTTCATTAAACTTGGAAATAAGTTCAACTGAATTTGGAACAAATCTTGAGTAGCTGCGTCCTATAAAAGACTAGCAAACCATTGTAGTTAAATAATTAAAATACAACTTTAGAATGAAAGTTTTAATTACGGTGTTGCAAAATAAAGCTTGAAGAATTTCCAGCAAAAAAACCAACAAAAAACCTTTAAATCCTTATAAATTCGTATACTTAATAATCTTATATTTTTACTTTTCACAAATAAAAATATTGTAAAGGTGATGAACTGATGACATAATTAAGAATTTTCTCTAAAATAATTAGCACGGTAAATCTTCTTAGTGAATAAGAGAAAAAATACAATTAATTACTAACTCCAAATTAAAAAAGTACGTAATTGATGCAATTTCTCATAACTCCATTAACATCACTTCTACTTAAAAATTTTGAAGGGAACGCGTAAAAGTTCTAAAAAGGAAAATAATTCTTTAATTTATGCGTGGCATATAAAGATATAACTTTCTTTGTAAGATATGCAAGATGTTAGTTATTGATTTTAATTGTAATAAATTTATTGACATAAATTTATTTTTTTAAATTATTTTTTCGTTTGTGAAGCAACTTCGATAAAAAACATTGAATAAACTGTATGTCCAAACTATTCCGCAACCAAATTTTTATGAGGTCATGAGTGGAAAGTGACACCAGTGACTGAAAATTTGTGTAGAAATAGGTTGTCATGATTATGGGCATGTGATGCGGAGGAATGAGGAAAATGTCGTCAGAAAAGTTTTGAATATGAATGTGGATAGCTTACGAGTAGGGGAAGACCAAAGAAACGATGGATGGACTGTGCTAGTAAGGGCGTGACTATTAAGATGACCACTAACAGAGAATTAAGGAAGAAAAAAGAATAGTGGCAGTCCGGGAGTGCCGGCAGAAGTGAAAACTTGAACAAAATCGCCTTGGTGGAACAAAAATACTTGTATAGAACATTGGTCCGTAACCTTATCTAAATAAAGAGAACAATCGCGTTTACAAAAACAATACTTCCAAAACCTTAAAAGTAAAAATACTTGCATAGAACGTTGATCCGTAACATAGTATAAATAAAGAGGTTTCGGTAACGGTGCCGCGAGTTCAATTGTTTTTTCCCATCTCAAAAATGCCCAACGAGCCTAAAGAAGTTTTCACTTGAAAACAATTGCGTCTACCCCAAATAAACTAGGATCAAGGATAGGAGTGTGATGATGGGTGAGGGTGTGTCACATCAATTACCTATCTATTGAATTAATAGTAACCACTGTCATAAAGTTACATTAATTAGTTGCTCATTCAACTGCCTCGTTGGTTTAGTGTTCGCAAGCGCGACTGCTGACCATGAGTTCCTAGGTTCGATTCCCAGGGTTGGACAAAGTGTTATTGGGTTTTTCCATTAGGAATTTCTCAGTACCAGCCCGGATTCTGGATTTGTGCCCGGTTGATGGCAATATGCTCACCCCCTATTACATGGGACTTGAACATAACTGGAAATATGTGTACACGCGTACACCTCCGCCTAAGCCTTTGGGAATTACAAGCGTGATGTTATGTTATGTTGCTCAATCAATTATTCACGTTTTATGTTGACTCAATATTTTCATTAAATTTTTCAATCGTCAGGTAACTTATATCTGACGAATTAATTAATTAACCAGTTTGACAGCTTTTGTATTGAAGATAATTAAGTCAAACCAACGTATTTATTCTTTAGATAACAGCTATTTAAAAACCGGCCCTAAATATGTGTACGTATGCGTATTTTGCACAGATAACACACTAAATGACAATTTCATTTCGTCTTTTCTTTTCTTTTTAACCGACTTCCAAAAGGAAGAGGTTCTCAATTCAACTGTATGTTTTTTTTTTTGTATGTTTGTTACGCGATAACTCGCCCAATTATGAATTGATTTTAATGATTCTTTTTTGTTTGGTAGGTGCAGGGCTTCAGAGGTGGTCCCATATAAATTTTATTAACTTTGCTTGGGTAGTTTTTGAGTTAGCTTCAATAATACGTATTTATCCCACTTAAATGTAGATGATATGTTAAGTTCCTCTCACTGTTATTTACATAGCAGGTAGTGGTATTCGAATTTATGTGGGGTAAATGCCACAACTAAAAAGTGAAAAATAAAAACTTTTTACAAAAAAAAAAACCGACTTCCAAAAAAAACACTACAAAGTGAAAAATAACTTTAATTTCGGAAGTCGGTGGCAAAAAACGAAAATTCAAAACCAAAGACACCGACTTCCGAAATTAAAGTTATTTTTCACTTTGTAGTGTTTTTTTTAGAAGTAGGTTTTTTTTTTTTGTAAAAAAGTTTTATTTTTGTTTTCAAGTAATGAGTGTGTATGTGCGTGATTAAAGGATCCATCACATATTCAATCACTATCGGTTAAATCATCGCTTGACCTCAAACTGAGAAGGAAATCAAATGCAAGCCTCTACGTTAAATTGCCCGCCGAATATAAAATAAACATAATTATTAACTTTATTTACGTCCCAAAATGTAATGGTATAAGTAAATAGCGTGTTTTCGCTCGCTGTGACCGCACAATGCCTAGCCCAGCGTTAACCCACACCGAAAATGTATTTGTTATGGTTGTAATGATACCTTACACAAGTGTTATGTAATTTGTATTTCGACGTAAATCATAGACAAAGAAAAAAAAATTGATGTGTATCATATTTCTTCTCGCTTTTCTGCAAGCAAAATAGAAAAAAAAAAAAACGTGTGGCACTCGGAGACTACCACGGTAAAGCTATTGCATAGCATTTGTAACCTCCATACTTCCTATTTGTCAACGCTACACTTCGGATGATGACGTGATGACATAAAACAAAAATTACGTTCCCATGACAATATCACGTTGTCATGGGAATCGTCATTACATGGTAGGCGGAGTGGGGGGTGTTAGGTTTTATTTTCGTTACGTTATGGAATTTCTTGATTCGGTCGCCGCGCTCAAAGTCCGCGAAAAAAGCTATGCAATAGCTTAAAAAAAAACTGTGGGAGTGATTTCGTGAAAAGGGACAGAAGTGTGTCACAGGAAGCTGGGCAAGCGCGCTATTTGGTTCGACCAATGAGCGCGCGCGGTGCTAGAGTTGGCCGTCAGAAACGACCTTGACGAGGCCCCGCCCCTTTAATGTTGCTTAAACAAGTTGAAATATCAGATGTTACACATCATATGCGACTACTGTAAGGCTCGTTCGTTTTTTTTTATAATCTTAAACAAATAATTCAAGATGGATTAGATTTGATTCTAAACATAGGATTTAAATCTCTATATTTAACTCCCTACAAAGAAGAAAGTGATTGGAATAATAATTTTGTGATAATAAGTATCAAGTTTGAGTAGATTCTCTCAGTCAATGGTGTCATTCAAACTTGTAACAATTTGATGCAAGATTTGTCCCAAAATTCTTAACTAACTGTTTTTAATATTTTTGCCAAATATTACTATTAGGTATTTACACATAGTCAAATCATTTATTTCAAATAGGCAAAAAAAAGGCAGTTTTGAACGTCATTTACAAAAAAAAAATGGTTGTCTGTAAAGTCGGTTTACGGACGATAATTTTACGTCATAACGTCACAAGCCGAACGCTTAGGCCGATCGTGCCTCTCTATCGATTTTTCCGCGCTCTCGCTTACACGCTCGGCTCAGGCGGAACGTGACACGTTTTCGTGCGTGCAGCCGGCGTTCATCGATTTATAAGACGTTATCACGTCAAAATGAATTGATTCTAGTCGCCTCTTCCAAAAGGTAGCTTTCGTATGGAGAAGAATGGGCAAGAAACTCCACCGTTACTCTTTAAAAATGTTTCACAATATTTTATATACATTAATTGTATGTGAAGCATCTAGTATCTAGAATAAAATAACTATACCACAATAGGTAAAAAGAATTTAAAATGAAGCAACGACAGTTAAATTAGATACGTGATAGATACATAATGCTCACATATTTACAAACATTGTAAAATTTTAACAAGTAATATTAATAAGTCATTGTGTGAGTTCAAGTAATCACAGAATCATAAAAGTAATAAATTATACAATTAAATTAGCAACCAGTTTGATTTTGTCTATTATGTAAAAGAACCGGTCGACGTGACGATGCTTGGGGGGAGGCTATGTCCAGTTTCGGCGGAAAAGATGATGTAATAGATCTTCCATTAATATTTCCACCTTTATTAGGTGCATTATTACTCACTTTATTTGACATAACATAACATCACGCCTTTTTCCCCGAAGGGTTGGGCAGAGGTATAGCTGTAGTAGGTACACCCACATTTCGCCAGTTATGTTTACCATGACCCATGTAATAGGGGGCGTGCCTATTGCCATCAACTGGGCACAAATCCAGACTCCGGGCTGCTACTGAGAAATTCCTGATAGAAAAACCCAATAAACACTTTGCCCGACCCGGGAATCGAACCCAGGACCTCATGCTCAGCAGTAGCGCTTGCGACCACTAGACCAACGAGGCAGTCATTCACTTAGTCAGTCACTTTATTTGACATTATGATTTATTCTTTGACATTATGATTTATATTTGCAACATTGTAATTTATATTTTTGATTTAACTGTTAATATTTTGACATTATAAATAATGCATATTTGATGAATCTTAACCAGTCTATTAATTTGTCATTAAAATTATAAATTCATAAACCTAATACAAGATTTCATAATTTTATATAATATTCTTATAATGTACCTAGTTCAGATTTGCATGCAGCTACATTTGTCATGCCACCAATGCAATAGAAGTCAAAATCGGTTGAACGGACTGTAAAAAAGGTAAATGTCTAATCTTATTTCAAATGGAGTAGCTTATTATTTAAAATATTTCTACATCAGCAATGGTAATATGTGTGAAACAGTGTTTAATTTAAGATCTCAATGTACCATATACTGAGAAATAAATAAAATACAAATACAATACAATTATTTGCTACACCTTGTAGGTATATCTTTCTAGCTTCTGCCCGAGACTTTGTCCGCGTGGAATAGTTACTTTGGGCGTATTTATTTGGATAAGGATTAACATCATGTTTATAAAAACACCTTCGCAAATAATGCATTATTTTAGAACAACTTTGGTGAGCATAAAAATGATTATAGTGAGCTGACCTTAAAAGATAGACATATGCTGTTGCGATTTTTTTTAGAACTTTTAAAGGGGAACAATCCTGTAATAAATGATTTTTGCGAAACTTTAACCGTTTACGCAGCGCACGCAGCGGAAGCTCTCAAAAGGAAAAAAAAAACAATTTTGAAACATTCTTCATTGGTGCTACGCTGCTATTGGTCTTAGCGTGATGATATATAGCCTATAGCCTTTCTCGATAAATGGGCTATCTAACACTGAAAGAATTTTTCATTATCTATTCTTTTTATATTTCATTTCATACATTATACTTTATCTATACTATTATATTAATATTTAAAGCTGTTGAGTTTGTTTGTTTGCTTGAACACGCTAATCTCAAGAACTGCAGGTCCGATTTGAAAACTTATTTCAGTGTTAGATAGCCTATTTATCGAGGAAGGCTATAGGCTATGTGTCATCACGCTAAGACTAATAAGAGCAGAGCACCAATGAAGAATGTTTCAAAATCGGGTTTTTTTTTTCCTTTTTAGAGCTTCCGCTGCGTGCGCTGCGTAAACGGTTAAAGTTTCGCAAAAATCATGTATGATAGAATTGTTTTCCTTTAACAGTTCTAAAAAAAATCCGCGACAGCATATGTCTGTCTTTTAAGGTTGGCTCACTATAACCTTTTTATGCTAACCATTTTTGTTCTAAAATAATGCATTATTTGCGAAGGTGTTTTTATAAACATGATATTAATCCTTATCCAAATAAATACGCCCAAAGTAACTATTCTACGCGGACGAAGCCGCGGGCAGAAGCTAGTATTAGTTTATATATAGATGACAGGTTACGTTCGTAACGTTAACCACAATTTCCTCAGAAAGCTTTGTCGTTGACGTAATGTGTTTTAGTCGGTTTTGGTTTGTCGTAATTATGACGCGTTGTAGCAAATGTTTGTTCGTAGGCATAGCGTAGGTTTGTTATGATAAAATTATGTATTTAACATTGAATGTAATGTATTAAGTAGGTAATTAGCTCGTATATTGCTGAAAGTAAGAGCAGATTGAGGAACATCATAAAATAAAGTTAGTGTTCTTCTTTTTTCGTGTGGTGAGTGAATAATCTGATGTCAGTGTTTTAAAACCGTCCATAGGCCTCTGACTTTGCTTCACATACTGTCGAGAAATATCTCTCAGGCATGCCGGTTTCCTCACGATGTTTTCCTTCACCGTTTTTGAAGCAAGTGTTAAGTATACAATACGCACATGCATTTGAAAAGTCAGAGGTGCGTGCCTTGGGTTCGAACTCGAGACCTATGACTTAGCATGCAGTTTGACGGTCACAACACTAGGCTATCACTACTCACTGATGCTAGTTAGTGTTGAAAAGTGAAAACATGACGTGGTCCTGACTACTCACGACCTTCAGCATCGGAGAAAAGATACAAGGATGAGGGAGGACTTACTATTAATATTGTCTCTTCAGCAAAATATTTCTGATTCTGCTCTTTGTAATCAATTCATGTGAAAGATAAGAGAGAGAGAGTTAAGGGGACGATAACTGACTTTTAATGATTTTATACTGAAGATGACGTCTAAACGAGTAGTATTAGTGATTTGAAAAAAATATATGTTAAATTAGATAATTTTTTTAATATTTTAATATAGGCATATTTTTGATTATGTGTATATTACATAGTGAAATTAATTTGTAAAGTTATGTCTAACGCGGATAAAAAACTGAGAATGACGCAAAATTTATTGAGCGTATTTTTCTGAAAACTTCACCATTTGAAAGATAATTAAATTATCAATCTTTTAGTATACGTTTTTTATTAGAATACTTTTTGTTTTACGTGTAATAAATTAATAATGCGTCTAATTTGGGACAACGCTCCTTGATGGGCAAGTCCTGTTACTGGCTGGACGTACGACGCGTTGCGTGAGCTCAGTACAGAACACGCAAGCTAACCATTCAAGGTTACTGTCATATATCTGCGTCTTAAGAGACATTAAAACATCAAAAAAGTATGGTGAAGTAATCGCTAATCATTACTTAACTATAAGCAACGTTTTTATATAAATCCGTATTTTTATTTTTTACATCCTAATTTATTTTTATTTTTTTGGGTATGGCATCTCGTAGTTGACCTCTGAGATCATGACTACTTAACCGGGCTTTCCTGTGGGTGCCTTAAGCTACTACATTTAAAACCGTATGTATGAACGTCTTGATCTTTCCAAGAAACACCATAATATAAAAAAAAAAATTAACCACTAAAGAAGTAGAAATTACATGCATAAACTCACTGCTTTTCCCATGTAGGTAGATAGAAAGTACAGAACTAGAGTAGATTTTGTGAATGTGAGAACGTTGTAGGCTGTAGAATTGTGGACCATTTTCTATTCTACTAAGTACCTGGTACTTGTTGATAGGCCTACACTGTCCTCCCATACCTATTAACACTGTAATTTGAAAACATTGTAGAAACTATTTTGAAAAGAGTAACCGTGGAGTTTCTTGCCGGCTCTTCTCCATAGGAAGCGACCAATTGGAACCGTGCACCTAGCTTCTGACGTTTCATAAGTGCCCTTGTAGGTTTATGTGAAATAAAATATTTTGATTTTGATTTTAGAACATTAACTGCTACGATTATACAACTAGTAAAAAAAAAGAATTTAATTCGAGGGACTAAGTTGGACTCCGAGAGCAACGAAGGATTCTAGATTACAATCCTGGGGGCCTAAAACGGCCGCTTTGTCAGAATCATAATATGATAATATTATAATATGATAATATTATGAATCACACAAACTGTCACAAACTGACAATTCATAATATTATCTGCGTTCAATTCATATTACGCAATTCATCTGTTTGACAGTTTTGTAATTTAATTAAATAACATTTAAACTATAGAAACAAAGAATAAAATTCTCATTTGATTAATAAAAACTGTAAAGAAAAATTATCCGGTAAAATTACGGTCTTTATTTTTTCATGCGGCAATATTTACACCAAATATGATTCTGAATTCTGATATGAATTAAATTGAATATGATTCAGCTAAAATATTTGTGTCACCATAGAGGAATTGCCGGGAATTCAGAAAATAAATTGCTTTTCGAGGAATTGCTAATGTGGCCGTTTTAAGCCAGCTGAGAGGAGCGAGGGATACAAGGACCGAGATCAATTATTTTTTTCACGAATACACAATTAAATTTTTTACCATTGACTGCGAGAAAATAAATAGTAGTTTATTTACCATAATCGCTGCTATAGAATAAAATGATTCCGGAGTCAGTGTCTCATTTTCGTCACTCGAAGAACTCATTTTATTATTTTTTACAAACATACATACAATGCACATATAAAAGAAAAACTCTGAAACTCGTTTATTTGTAGTTTTATCACACAATATTTTTTATTGCGATTACAAATTTACATTTGCTATTGGAGAATTGACCGTGACGTATATTGATGTATGGGAGAACATGTTTTTTTCAACTACAATGTTATTGTTACGCGATTGTTTTTGGTATAAATTCATCCCAACTACGAAAACCTTCATTTTGCGTGGTCCAATGCAATGGTAAAAAAATAATTTTCTTATATCTGAGTACGTCATTTTTGTTTACCAAAAAATATTTAAATAAAAATAATTTAACCTTCTGTACTTGCTGCAGGTATAGGTATAAAAGAAACACTCACATTTTACTTACTAATCTATTTATTTAATATTTAAAACCTCTAGCGCAATCAGTGGCTGCTCCAATATTCAACGGTGATAGACATTTGAAATCGTTTGGTAAAAAGCACCCGTTCGGCTTGCATTGTGTACGCTTTTTGGCTGAAACAAAATGATTTAATTAGGTATTTATGTGACGACGCGTCTAAAGGTTTTACGACGCCAAACTTACAGAGTTGATTTTAGAACGATTATGACAGCTGTCAACTTGACGTAACCCCGAGTTCTGAGGAGGCGGCCCTCGCCAAAAAGGAAAGATCGTGGAGATCAATCGAACTCGGCATTGATTAATGGTGACTGAGATATTGGTAATCATTGTGACTACCCTTGTAGTGTAGTGAGTTGTTTGATTTGCGCTCGCGCTTCATGTAGTTGGTGGAACGTCATTGTTCATTCCCTAATGTGATCAGAGACTACTGATTATTCAGAATATTATTGAGTTTAATTTACGTATATCTCCTCGCCCACAAACCCACGCACAATAAGATTTTTTCTGATTAAGACGACGTATTGCCTTTATATTTTACTTATTTAAGAAAAAATGTGGAATCCAAAAAACAACAAGAGAGGCAATTTCCGTATTTTTATAAACCATCACAATCTAAGTGTCAATCTGTCAAAAAATTCTATCTTTAAAAGCGGAGAGCTCTGAAGTTTCGGTAGACACAAAAGACTGATGCAGATAATAGGAAAGTAAAAAGTTTGTGGTTTAAGGGGAAATTCAGCAATGAATCTGAATATGATTGGCATAACTGAACGGCGTTCAAGAGCTGTCAGTGTTAATATTCCACAACAATGATGACGCTAACAGCTCTTGAGTGCAATTTAGATGTCCTGCATATTTTACCTGAATCATATTCAATTCAATTCATATCAGAATCATATTTGGTGTAAATATTGCCGCATGAAAAAATGAAGACCGTAGTTTTACCGGATAATTTTTCTTTACATAACATCACGCCTTGTTTCCCCGAAGGGTTGGGCAGAGGTGTACCCATAGTACACCCACATTTCGCCAGTTATGTTTAAGTCCCATGTAATAATGTAATAGGGGGCGAGCCTATTGCCATCAACCGGGCACAAATTCAGACTCCGGGCTGCTACTGAGAAATTCCAGATAGAAAAACCCAATAACACTTTGCCCGACCCGAGAATCGAACCCAGGACCTCATGCTCAGCAGTAGCGCTTGCGACCACTAGACCAACGAGGGATTTTTCTTTGCAGTTTTTTATTAATCAAATGAGATTTTTATTTTTTATTTCTACAGTTTAAATGTTATTTTATTATATTACAAAACTGTCAAACAGGTGAATTGCGTAACATGAATTGAACGTAGATAATATAAATTGTCAGTTTGTAACAGTTTGTGTGATTCATAATATTATCATATTACGATTCTGCCAAAGCGGCCGTTTTAGGCCCCCTGATCACGTTCAGTTTCTATAGTGAAATTCGCCCTCAGTAAACAGGTTCCCGTCGTTTTCAGAGACGGTTTACAGATAACAAAAAAACTAAAGTAAACATTCACCTTTAAAAAAAATATAACATGGATCAAATAACATCTTCCCATCTGCAATGTCGGTGAGTGCTCGTATTTTTGTTACATTCCATCTACACAAAACAAGAAAACAAAAATAGTGACGAAACTCAAACTGGTAGGTAGACTTGTAAAAATAAACTCGCTCGAAACGGACGTATCAACAACTTTACGTTTGAATTCAAAATTCTTAACTCATTTATTCAAACTAGGCTGAGAATCAGCACTTTTTGAAAGTCAAAATTACATAAGACAGTCCCCCAAAACGCCCACCCTTCACTACTTCCTAGTGCTTTAGCTGGGAAGAAGAAGTGGCGCGACAAACTTCCGAAAATAGTTTTTGAGTAACCAATTCGTCTGATTTGGGCGAGTTTATTTCGTGGGAGTCTACCATTAAAAGCAACTTGGTAGCAGCAAAAGTGCCAAGCTTTCGCCGAGCAATTGTTCGGGTTTTAAGAGCATAAAGGTATATTTCAGCATTGTCGCTGGGATGTCTCTGCCACCTATGGACATCTGCAATACCAAGATTGCAGAATATTGCCATAGGTGTCACCACTTAAGATTATATATTGCTTGGTAACACAGGTGAAAAAAGGTCAGGAACTTACCTGGTCTACAACACTCCATGCCAAGATCTTGCTGAACTGGGCACAGGCCTTTTGCACCAACTTTTGTACCTATTGGACAGGCTACTGATCTTGCGCAGGTACCACCAACAACCATACAGGGTATCTCGAAAAATGGTGCGTTTCCAGCTGAAAATAATGTGTTGAAGAAAATTATGTCTTGAGGTATGAAGCACGACAGCGGAACGTAGGGTCTTGAGTTAGGTTTCCGAGTCGGGTTTTTGGTCTCAGGATCTAGACTTGTGTGATTTTATAGACTCAAGGGTGTCCAATGTAATAGGTTACATGGGACCTACATGTACCTAAGTGGCGGAATTAAGGTGAACATTACATGACACTTTTGCATACTTCTTTGAGGAATGCAGACGAGGCGTGATGTTATGTTATGTTACTGATTTATTAGTTTGCCCAACAAAGTCTTTGAAATCACATAAAAATATCCACAAATAGGTATATAGCAATAATTTGGTAATCATTTAAAAGTAATTTCTACCACATTACGGATTATGAAACGATGCATTGTTGCAACTGACCTAGAAATCAGTAAGGGTGTGTAATGTTTAATAACTCCAACCTTTGTTTACTAAAAAAGATAAGCTCTTGATACATTTCGAAATAAAATAAAATAAAGACAAGTTTGTACATAAAACATCGCAAATCCATACAAGATAGCTATTAAGTGGTATTAGGATTGGATTTCGAAACACCATATTGTGGGTTCCAAACTTGGTTATAAATAAATGGGGATCACAATGAAGAATTAAAATTGACCTGACCTTCCACATTTTAGTATTGATTTTTGAACTGAATATTGGACAAATTCGCGTAATTTGAACACTTTGCTGATTCAACCACAAGAACCAAAAAAAAAAACTTACAATTACCAGGTTCTACCTCAAATTGTTCACTCATAGTTGCTGAACTCAATACGACATTCAAAGCGACTGCCAAAAATAATATTCTGAAGAACATTTTTACTGCACGACCACTCTTATCTAAGTATCTAAAAAGACTGATAGAGGCAGGGTTTTTATCCCCGATTTAAGTCCTATACTACGTAATCATTCACAAGTAAAATGATAATGGATAATGGGATGACGTATCCTGTGTAAACCGGTTGGCGAAACCCAAATGTGTCATTATGTAAAGGATGTTTCATTAAATTCCATAACATGTTTTAGGCAAGACAATGGTGTGTCTATTTTAAAAACGGATATTTACATGATTATGGAGCCTTTTATATCATTGTACCTATCAATAATTTAGGTCTTTAGTTCTTAAAATAATCTTCATGTATTCAATTCCGGGCTGTGGCCTTGTCAAAGATGGATGGAGTGGATGGAAGCCTTTGCACAGGACTCGGACAGTTCAAAAATAATCAACCATTGATAATAACATTATCGTCGTCAAAATCGACGACGACTAAATACGACAAAATGACTGATTATATCGTGTTGAACTGTCAAAAATCGAGATAAATAACGTGTTATGTTAGGGTTTGTCGACAAAACATCAAGTTTGACAGAACGAGTCGAGTATTTTGTAAGGCGTAGCTGTCAGAAAACGATAAAACTACAGAAATAGACAAAAAAAAATCCTAATTCAAAATGTTGGAATATGAGTTTGAGCTTTAAGTTTTCTGTAAGTCTTTTTTATCTTCTTTTAAATAGGTACATATTTTAAGGTTCTGTAATCTTCTATCATAATGACTGTAAAAAATACTAGACGCGAGACATTGCTTCTCCTGCATAATCAGCCTATAATGTTGCCACTTCTGAGAAACAGGTTTCCTCTCGATGAGAGGGAGGCCCGTAATCCACCACGCGGGCCCAGTGCGAGTTGGTAGATGTCACATTTCTTACATTTTTTTGGTTCTAGGTCATGCTGGTTTCCTCACCATGTTTTCTTTCGCTTCCCCTGGAACGTGCCAAATTCCTTCACCGATCTAGTATTATTGGGTTCCTCCAGATATCCCTTAATACCTTGCTTACGTAGATACTAATAAAAATTGTCCTCCACATCGAATTTCGGCCAAGGCGCCCTCAGCAGAGACTAGCCTTTGGCGCGGGAGATATTATAGTGCACAAGTGTGTGTGCAGCAAACACAGATACAATCTCTCTTCCCTCACTCTCATAGTCCGAAGGGACTGCAATTCTTCACGACTGGAGAGCGATCAGACGCAGGAACAACGGTTTAACGTGCTGTCCGAGGTAAGGGGGTAACAAGCCGGCAACTTCCATCAACCGGGACAAATTCAGACTCTGGGCTATTACCTACATAAAATTCCTCAAAGAAAAACTCAATAACACTTTGCCCCCGCGCAGCAGTTGCGCTTGCCACCACAACACCAACGGGATAGTTACTTAATACTACTGAATATAAACCCATCGTTCGGTTCAAGTCCATAGGAGTGAACTCCCAGATAAAATTTAGTCTAGAAAATTAATTGTTTAGCAAATTGACTATCGACCAATTAAAATTGTCCGTAAATTCAAATCACAACAGTACTCGTATTATTCTTTGACAGTTATACAATGTCACCCATCGGCATGTGACCGCCCGTATTTTTCTGAATTCATGAAAAATGATCGAAAAATAACTTTAAAAGGGAGGTCTATCTTTAATATTTTTCATGATATTCAATTTTTAACCGACTTCCAAAAGGAGGAGGTTATCAATTCAACTGTATGTTTTTTTTTCTTTTTGTATGTTTGTTACGCGATAACTCGGCCAATTATGAATTAATTTTAATGATTTTTTTTTTGTTTGGTAGGTAATACTTCAGAGCTGGTCCCATATAAATTTAAATAACTTTACTTGGGTAGTTTTTGAGTTAGCTTCAATAATACGTATTTTTTCCCACTTAGTATGTGGATGATATGTTAAGTTCCTCTCATTGTTATTTACATAGCAGGTAGTGGTATTCGAATTTGTGTGGGGAAATACTACAACTAAAAAGTGAAAAATAAAAAACTTTTTACAAAAAAAAAACAACCGACTACCAAAAAAAAAATACTACAAAGTGAAAAATAACTTTAATTTCGGAAGTCGGTGGGAAAAAACGAAAATTCTAAACCAAAGACACCGACTTCCGAAAGTTATTTTTCACTTTGTAGTGTTTTTTTTTGGTAGTCGGTTGTTTTTTTTTTGTAAAAAGTTTTTTTTATGTTTTGAGTAGCGTTTGCTATATCTCCGATATTTTTGGCTCGATTTTGGATTCTGTTTACTATTTTTAAAAGCTTATGAATTATTTTATCGGATTAACTAACATTTTTGTTAAAATTTGACAACTATGCAAAAAAAAACGAATGTAAAACATTTTTTTCAAAACAAACAAGTTTGAGCTTATAAAATTAAAATTCTGACACCAGGTGAATCGAGAACCGATTTCCGGCCACCGTAGGCGCGGGCTTGCGGACGTTGAGCAATGGGTAGCTTGCCGTCCGATAAGGATCAGGCCCGAGTCGACAGCGCGTTGTGTTCCACGCGCGCCTCAAAGAGATGTCAGTAGAATTGACGGGGTCCGCTAGGGCCAAAGCCTGCCGGGGGGTTTGAAGAAAACCGATAGGGAAATCGTGGCCCCCGGCAACAGGGCAACCGAAGGAACACAGGTGGGTTTTAGTCAGAGTCTGACACGCCCTCTCGCTCTGCCCAGAGCGGGAGAAGTTATTTGATATATTCCCATATAAAAAAAAAAGTTGTTGTATAAAATAGCTAGGGATGTCGCGCACCAGATGGCCACGACTCCGGCCAGTCGTGGCCGTTTTGTAGTACTTATACTGTATGGTGTGCGGCTACTTGACCGTTGTGACTAGGGTTACCGTCTATGTAAGGGAGGATGCCTGTCTAGGATGTACAAAATGCAAGATTTTTCAGAAAAATGCCTGTCTGTTGTAAAAAAACTGATAGTCTTAAAATAAACAATACGCAACACATAGTTTTATACATACATACATACATAAACTCACGCCTTCTTCCCATGGGGGTAGGCAGAAACTACAGAACGCCACCTGCTACGATCCTTACATAGTCCTTTTGCCTCGTTTACGTTCATACATCTGGTCATACACGCACGCCGGTTGCGAGTACTACGCACCTGGCCTTTCTGAAGAACATCACCAATAAGGTCAGTATATGTCCTCCTAGGGCGTCCCCGCCCGGCCTTTCCCTTTACATCAGCCTTGTAAATACATTTTGTTAGTCGCCTTTCATTCATTCTCTCAACATGCCCAAACCATCTCAGCATACCCTTTTCAATTTTTGTCACTACATCTTCTTTTAAATCACACCGCTGTCTTATCACATCATTCCTCAGCCTATCATTCATAGTCAGGCCACACATGCTTCGCAAGGAACGCATTTCCACAGCATTTATTCTACTTTCATGTTGTTTTTGCCACACCCAACATTCACTACCATACATAAGCGTGGGCACCAGCACACCATTGTGAACAGCCAGTCGAGCCTTTTTAGACATCGACTGGTTGGTCACAATCGCATGTATAGCACCATTCACTTTGTTTCCCGCGTTTACTCTCTTTTCCACATCTCCATCAATCTTCCCATCCCTTGTAAACAGACTCCCCAAATATATAAACTCACTTACTTGCTCCACACTCTTATCATTTATTTTCACATCACACACCGATACATCCTCTCCTCTTTCAAACACCATGACCTTCGTCTTATTCACATTTATATTCATCCCTTTCCTCTTATATGCTTCACCCATCACAGTCACCATGTCTTGCAACTGTTCTGCTGATGATGCAAGTAGAACTTGATCATCTGCGTAGATAAGGCATTTGACAGGCAACTCATTCATCCTCAATCCGCACTCACCCTCTTTCAAATCTATCAGACAACTATCCATGTACAAGTTGAACAGCCACGGTGACGCTACACAACCCTGTCTAACACCCCTCGAGATGCAGAACCAGTTCGTGTATGCCCCATTTATCCTAACACAAGCACTGGAATCCTTGTATAAAGATTTCAGTGCCCGTACCAAGCGCCAGTCCACACCGTACTTGGATAGTGTCGACCACAGTTCTTCCCTCCACACACTATCATAGGCCTTCTCCAAATCAATGAAAGCACAATAGACGTTCTTGTGCTTTGCTAGATGTTTTTCGGTTATGCACCTTAGGGAGAAGATCTGATCCATACAGCCCATTCCCTCTCTAAATCCTGCCTGTACATCCCATATTTTCTCATCTGTCACTTTTATCACTCTATTTATCAAAACCTTCGCATACAGTTTGCCGACAACGCTCAAAAGACTAATGCCGCGGTAGTTTTTACACTCCTGCTGAGAGCCTTTTCCCTTATATAGTGGTACGATTACAGCCTTGCACCAATCATCCGGCACACGGCCATATCTCCAACACATATTAAAGATTCGGCACAACAGGCTTGCTACCACCCCATCACCGCCCTTCAGCATTTCAGCAGACACTCTGTCGTACCCTGCAGCTTTCCCAACTTTCATCCCTTTCAGCGCTCTTATAATCTCATCTATTTCTATCGCATTTTCGTCATCTACATCTGAGTTTGGGTCTTCAAAACTGGCGTCTGCCCAGTTACCCACTCCTTGCACACTATCCTGACAACTAAATAAACTTTCAAAGTATCCCTTCCAACGTTCCAAGACCTTACATTCTTCGCTTAGTAAACATCCATCTTCTGCTCTTATAATATTCATACTCGATGTTTCTGTTACTCCGCGAGCCAATCTTACCTGTTTCCAGAACAGCTTAACATTGACCCTGAAGTTATCAGAGAACTTCCTGTTATACTTTTCTTCCTTTTCATCCTTCTTAATTTTTACCATCTCTTTCACTTTAATTTTCATTTCGGAGTATTTCTTCTTCACTCTTTCCAAATCATCTGAATCATCTGTTACATTCGTTGTCCCATTCATCCTATTTTGGGCCTTACAGGCTAAAACATTAAGCCAGGCCTCTTTTTTCTTCCTCACAACCTCTTTTACTTCACCATCTACCCAAGAATCATTCGTTCTACTACCACATTTTCTCTTCGCCAGACCACATACTTTTGTGGCTACATGCACCATACTACTTTTCACTATATCCCATACTTCTTCTAGACTGTAATCATTAGCATCATCAAATATTTTATCCGTCTTCACTTTCACTTCCATCTTATATTCCTCTTTTACTTTCAATTCTTGCAGTCTTTCTACTTTTATTCTTTCTAGAGCAGTCACAGGAACTCGAACTCGGTGCCGCCAATGCCTGAACAGACCATCCATCCGACACATAACCAGATAATGATCAGTCCCTACATTAACACCCCGATATACTCTAGTGTCTGTGACTTTACTCTTTAATCTTCCATCAACAATCACAAAGTCGATCATACTTCTACTGTCTTGCCTTTCCCACGTATACCTGTGAACCTTTCTATGATTAAACATAGTGTTCATAACAGACAGATTCCTCTCTACACATATCTCTAGCAAATTGATCCCATTCTCATTCACTCTTTCATCCCCAAATGCACCTAACACTTTTTCATACCCATTCCTCTTCACACCAACCCAACCATTAAAGTCTCCAAGCATAACAATCTTCTCGTTTGACCTACATCCATTCACTAAATCCCTTACACTGCCCCAAAATTCGTCCCGCTCCGAAGGTGAGCTTCCCATATCGGGTGCATAAACGCACAAAATAAAAATAGAGTTTAGGCCCACCTTGGTTCTTACCCATAGAATCCTGGGACTCACACAAACATAATCTTTCACACATTTCATCATCCGCTCGGACAGGACCACCCCCACACCCTGACTGGCCCTATGTGTCTCTTGAACACCGGACCAAATTGCGGTCAGAGTACCGTGTTTGGATATGTCCACTCCCTTTCTTTTCGTCTCATTCACACATAACATATCTATCCTTTTATTCTTCACCAACTCACACACCTCATCCATCTTATCTTTTATACCTCCCTGCACATTCAGCGTAGCTAAGCGACATTCCGCCGCTCGCTTTTCGCCCCGTGGAAACAACTGACGTGGTGTGTGGCGAGCATCACCGCCGCCTCCGAGTTGATTATTATTATTTGAATTACTCATTTAGTTCCCACGAAAAGCAGAGGAAAAAATCTGTCAACACTCTACAGAGCCCCGCATGTAGAGGTAAGGCTTGTTAGTGCCTGGGGGCGCCCGATCCCAGACAACAGGCACGCTCGCGACTAGGCTCCCCCCTAGCCATGCAGCTCTCGGCACGGCAACCTTAGCTTGGGTTACATAGTTTTATATACTGACATTTATCCAAAATTAATCATTTACGTCTACTAGGCAAATTTAGAAAAAACGAGCTTATTACACTGAGTGATATTTTAACGAAGACATTTTTTTTTTACTTTTTATTTCTAAATTATAAACATAAAAACTTCACACGAAACGTTTTTAAAGTTTTCTTGGGTTACTAATAACGCTTTTACCGACTCTATTAAGCGATTCCTTTCTTAACTCAACTGTGCATTTATTAAGGAAATTATAAAATGCCTGTATGAGGCCCGAATTTTACCAAAGTGGAGATGTGCGGAGATGTCTGAAGCGGAGACGAGAAGAGATGTTATTCAACTAGGGTGTATCCACCGAAGCTGTGCGGAGATGCGTACTGGCTAGACTGAAGCGGAGACTATCTGCTGGCTAGAGCGGACATGTTTGCTGGCTAAAATGGAACTGTTACGGCGCCCCGCACACTGAAAGCCGCTCATACACTCTTCTCGTCTCCGCTGCGCCATCGCCAGTTTGCCGTCGCCGCTGCCCAGCTCTCGGCGACGAACAGCTTACATCTTCGGTTCAATCGCGCCATACAAATATTATATATCTCCGCTCAGTGGTCTCCTCTGAAGCTGAGTGAAGACGAGATGTGTGAATAACGAAATTCTATTGGTTTTTTAGAACATCTCTCCTCTCGTCTTGTTTCGTCTCCGCTATGGTGGAGTTCGGGACTTTTTAGAGTTCCGTTGCCAAATGGCAAAAAACGGAACCCTTATAGATTCGTCATGTCTGTCTGTCTGTCTGTCCGTCCGTATGTCACAGCCACTTTTGTCCGAAACTATAAGAGCTATGCTGTTGAAACTTGTTAAGCAGATGTATTCTGTGAACCGCATTAACATTTTTACACAAAAATAGAAAAAAAAACAAATAATTTTGGAGTTCCCCATACTTAGAACTGAAACTCAAAAATTTTTTTCTCATCAATACCATACGTGTGGGGTATCTATGGATAGGTCTTCAAAAATGAAATTAAGGTTTCTAATATCATTTTTTTCTAAACTGAATAGTTTGCGCGAGAGATACTTCCAAAGTGGTAAAATGTGTGTGTCCCCCGCTGTAACTTCTAAAATAAGAGAATGATAAAACTAAAAAAAATCATAATATACATTACCATGTAAACTTCCACCGAAAATTGGTTTGAACGAGATCTAGCAAGTAGTTTTTTTTTAATACGTCATAAATCGTAAACCGCAATTTACCTTTCATTTAATGTTACTTGCTGTTACGGAACTCTTCATGGGCGAGTACGACTCGCACTTGGCCGCTTTTTTTAATTGTTATTATTATTATTTTTTTGGTGGGAAATTATCAAATAACTTCTGCTTTAGGCGGGAGGGCGTGCCAGACTCTTACTGACTAAAACCCACCCGTGTTCCTTCGGTTGCCCTGTTGCCGGGGGGCCACGATTTCCCTTTCGGCCTTACTCGCAACCCCGGCAGGCATCAGCCCTAGCGGACCCCGTCAACCCGGAAATCTGCTCGCAATTCCAGACGCTCAGGGTGTCTCACGGGCGTGAAGGCGCGAAATTTGCCTCTCCCCACGCGTTCCGCCTCCTCCTTCACGAGCATTACCGCTTCGCAGAAGGCCTAAGCTTAGCGCCGGCCGCACGCCTGTACAATGCGGCAAATGTCTGTCAGATGGTAACTCTAGTTGCGACCAAGTGCGCGATTCGTATTGGTTTGTATAGTTTACCTGATCGCGGTCGTGATCGTGGTCGTGGTCGTGGTCGTCTAGTGCGCGATATCCCTAACACAGCAAATCGGCGTATAGTCCGTGCAATCCACGTCGACGCGCCCCACTCCACGATTACTGTACTGTAAGCTGAACTCTAGTACGGCGCGGAGCGGAGTGGGGCGCGTCTTCGTGGATTGCGCGGACTATAACGTGTCAATTAGATATACAATTAATTTGCTTGACCGTACAAAGTTCAAAAGCATGATTAATTATTATTGACAGCATTCAACATTTTGTTTGTATTAGGAGTAACTTTGCCCTATTCATCACCGAAAACAAACCTAAAACTTGCATTGCCAAATAAGCTTCTCGCCTCTTAAAATACCATTTTGTAATTTTCTTATTTTATACAAAACGATGACTCAGTAGATCATTATGTAACAGTGATGCTGACTTATCCTGACCCACATTCATCCGATGACCTTAACATTTTAGCAGACGATTTGAAAGTTGTCCTTAAGACTCCTGACGTTATTACAACGCTGACGAAATACATAGTTTAGTTGTGGGAATTCCTAAAAATGAATGTGAAATTAGTCAGACGTGATTTCCTTATAAATTGACCGTGGATCGATGCAATGATTTGCTATAATAATGTATATTTTTTCTTTTTTTCTTTATAGTTGTGCTAAGTAGTTGATCTCCTTGAATAATTTAGTGTATCGCGATAAAAGTTGTCATCATCTGCCTAGTCTTTTTACAACTATGTTGGGGTCGGCTTCCAGTCTAACCGGATGCAGCTGAATACCAGTATTTTACATGAAGCGACTGCTTATCTGACCTCCACAACCCAGTTAGGCACTGGGTAACACGATACCCCTTGGTAAGAATGGTTGTCAGACTTTCGGGCTTCTGACGACCCGTAACAACTGTCAAAGATCTACAAATGACAGCCAGGACCAACGGCTTAACGTGCTTTCCTAGGCACGGAGGAGTCTCGGTATGTAAAGATGGTCACCCATCCACGGACCAACCCCGGTAAGCGTAGCTTAACCTGTTGGATCGACCCGTGCGGCTGTTATTACTTAGCCACGAGCTCCTCTAATATCTCAATAAAAGTTGTCGAGTCATATAATTACCAGTTTCCCAAAGAATTATTGGGTCTCTGAAAAAATTTATAAAAAATCAGCCAAATGCGAGTCGGACTCGCACATGAAGGGTTCCGTACCACCGTACTTTATTTAGCAAATAAATGAAAATACGGCGACAGCGATGGCTGAGCGATAGAGCCGTCATCATGTCGATTCGGTGGTACGGAATCCGTAGTTCAGGTTTACAATAAAACAGGATGATACACCAACTCAGTTTAGTATTTCACTTTCACAATAATTAACACAGTAGGTACAACACTTATAGCGTTCACGCACTATTTTCTAAGTTCGGGCAAACTGACAGTTTCGCGTGAGAGAAGTGTAGGTCCTCGTTCGAGCACTTCACAAGACTGACCCGTCGTTCGGTAACTTCCCTTACCACGACTCTGTCCACGTGCCGCCCCTCTAGCGAGCGCGTCACGTGGTTCACCCTCACCTTAGTACTACAATAATCAATTGAGAGACTATTATAGCTCAAATTTCATAATCTACGACATATATAAATTTGTATTTCTTATTGATACTATGAATTACAAAGTTATTTAAGCAGTTGCAGAAAATATTTAAATAAAATACCTTTGAATCAGTGTTTTTAGTATTTAAAAAATAAAATTAAAATTGTTTATTGGTAAAACAAGTAGAAGTATAAACAATTTTTTGATTCGATCCTCCTTTTAGGCAGATAGTGCCTGTATTAGGAGAATCCGCTCTTCCATAGCAAGACGTATTATATAAATAGCAAATCGTATAATGTTTTTGCTAAAACTACATAAATTAACATTAACTTGATCATTTGTTGATTATATACAGTTTATGGTACACAATACATAAAAGTTTCAAATTCCTAACTTGTTTAGTTGTTATTATATTAGACCATTTTTGTACGAGCTCTATAGAGCTCGTACAAAAATGATCTAAAACTGACAACTGTTACGGCCCCCTATTTCATCATTTTTTAAGATAAAAAATAAAAATAAAAATTTGTTCTCTACTCAATGAGTTCTACCCAATAACATCCCATATGCCAGGGATAGTTTTTTTTTTCAAAATCAACAGTTTATTGTATGGAGACCCCCCTTTAATTTTATTTATTATTTGTTGTTATAGCGGCAATAGAAATGCATAACCTGTAAAATTTTCGACTGTCTATCTATTACGGTTCATGAGATACAGCTCGCTGATTGATAGACGGACAGACAGACAGACAGATAGACGGACAGCGGCTTATTAGGCTTAATAATAGGGTTCCGTTTGGCACCCTTCGTTTACGGAACCCTAAAAAGCAGGAAACATTCGTTTATTAAATATTCGCATACTTGTAAATAAAGGTCCCGTTTTGTTTAATGTTGAAATATTTTATATTATAAGAATCATAAGCAGTGATCGGAATAGGCTGACTATATTTGCCTAAACTTCGGAGAACAGAGACAGAAAGTGGAGACTCCCTTACGACTATATTTTTTTTCAACAATAAACATATGGTATGAACAATAATCGTGAACAACGTACCACCAAGTACGTGGAGTGCGAGTGCAATCAATTCACTTATTAATGGCTGGATATCTAATTACAATAATCACAATCAAAATCGTCTTCATGATCGATCAATATGCTCTCTGACGTTTTCCCCAGTACCTGGTGTTACGTCAAATAGACAACAGACACATTCGTTCTAAAATCGCATCGCATAACTCGGTAACTGAGTTGTGGAGGTCAGATCGCTTCATATAAATACTGGTATTCCGCTGTATCCGGTTAGATCAGCCATGTTCGCCGTCCAAGGCATATCCTCTCAGACCCTGATGACCCCATAACCCTCCTCCAGAAGAGCAATAGGGAAACAAGTACACTTTACAAACACAGACGCCTCCCGTCATTCCGACCTCGCCGCTGAGGTCCTTTGCGATCGCAACCGCCGCGCCCCCGAGTAAATAATACTCCCCCGCGACCCTTGCTCGAAAACGAGGTGCCAGCAGTTGTTGCAGCTGTGCACGTAGCTTTAAATTCCCCGTTTAATAATCATGATCAAAACCCTTTGATCCAGCCCGTCTCATCTTTTGATGTCCTTCCTCCGGTTAACGCCCTAAGCCAAGGCTCGTATCCCACAGGGGGTGCCCTTAGCGAGCGTTTACCCTAGCTTTTTAGCTTAGTTTTATGTGTGCTCTGGCTGGAAGCTTTGAGTGTAGCAGCTTAAGGCAGCCACAGGATTGACCGGTTAAATAGTCATGGTCTCAGAGACCAGCTATGAGATGCCCAACAGAAAAAAAAAAAAAACAAAAAAGCATCCGGTTAGAGTGGAACTCGACCCGAACATATATGTGGTTATTATTTATTTATTTATCTATATTAACATATGGTAAGTGTAACTAATGACCTAAGCCCCACAAAACCGTATTTGATTGTGGGGTCGGTGAGTCTCTATACACTCAATAAACTTTAACATCTTTTTGTTCAATTCACTCCTTATGTCTGCTGGCAGACTGTTCAATAGATATGGTATTCGTTTTTTTAGGGTTCGGTTACTATAGTAATTAGTGACTCTGGGTACAATATACCCAGAGTCACTAATTACTATAGTACTAATGTACCCAGTACATTGAATTTGCCAGCAGCCATAGATCGTGTGTTATGGTTATTGATTACATGAGTGAGGTTATACTCTTGGATACCATGGTGGTTAACCGCAAAAAAAAAAATACAATAACAATTGCATTTTTATTGTATGTCATTCAATTAAATTAAACAGTAAGCGGCGGGTCCGGGTGGACTCCCCGATGGCGGTGCCAAGTCACTATACGACTGCGTGCAGCCGTATCCAGCGAGTCAGCATCGGAGAGTCCCACCGGTCCACCAGCGCGCGCACGATGGTGTTGGGACTGCCGCGCGTGCGGCGCATGATAGAAGCGCACCGTTTGCGCATGATGGCCGCAAAGCCGTCCGTGTCAGCCGCCGTGAACATCGCGGAGGCGCTGCAGTGGCGCGCAGCCCCATCAGCACCCGGAACGTGTTATTGTATTGAACGCGCAGATCGCTGTATGTTTGCTGTGTATAGTTAACCCACAGGCTGCAGGTGTAAAAGGACTGACAGTACGCTTTAAAAAGCGCAACTTTGACAGTCCCCGTGCACCGCGAAAACCTGCGGGCCAACATGTTGCAGCGGACAGACAGCGCTCTGCGCTCCTTTTCAATATCCACCCCGTCCTTAAGGTCCGTCGTGACCCAAATATTTGTTTAGAGCTGTACCACATAAAATGAAATTCGGAACGAATGTGTAACGCTTGTTGTCCGGCCTGAAAATCATTATTTCACTCTTTTTCGTGTTGTATTTGAGCCCATGAGTCACCGCGTAGGACTCACAAATTTTCAGGAGCCTTCGTAAGGCACCAATCGATAGGCTCAGCAGCACCATATCGTCTGCGTAGCTGATGTTATTCACACACACTCCATCTATATGATCATCTATAAAATATACTTATTTTTGTGACTAATCGGTAGAATTTTACATAGGTATTTTAAATAGTTTCCTATAATGTCCTTTACAACTGTTTTTAGTTTTTTCAGTAACAAGTAGTTTCAAGAATCGAATTTGAAGAGCTTCTAATTTATCCAAGTTAATTTTGAATGTAATATAATGTAATATAATCTACTAATGACATGTATATACATCTTAGTATGTTAATAGGAACCTTAAAGCTTAGGTGGTACATTTTATTTCAGAATATACTTAATTTACCACAAATATAGTCTATGTGTTGGGAACAAGAAAAGTTCTCATCTATTTTCATGCCAAGGTAAGTTACGCAGTCAACTCTTGCACTAGGCCTACATTTACAGTAGAGTAAGTTATTATGGTGGCACATATAATCATGGGTAAATAAAGCTGGAGCCGCACCATGTGGTCGCAAATATGGCGAATTAATTAACATTAATTTAGTTTTATCAGGGTTTAATAACATTAATTTAGTTTTATCAGGGTTTAAGGCTTTTGTCATGCGACCATTTAACAACAGCGTCTATATTTTTCTGAACTCGGTGATAGGTGTTGTCTATGTTAGAATCGGAGCGAAGAATGCACATTGCACAAGTCATCTGCAAACATAATAAATTATACGCTGAACAATGCTGTATCACTCGGCACAAGCTTAAGATGGCAAATTGGTCCACATCCCGAGCCCTGCGCCACCCCACTCCGCACCTCAACTCTGTCACTAAGCGCGTTCTCCACCTTCGCACGGTAGGAGGGCAGTAAGAGTCTGATACGCCCTCCCGCTCCACCCAGAGCGGGAGAAGTTATTTGATAATTCCCCACCCAAAAAAAAAAAAAAGGAGGGCGCGGTGAGGTAATCATGGAACTATGGGTTCAATGGTTCCCCCCATTGCATTGAGGATGATATCAAATTGCAAAGTGTCAAATGCTTTTTTATAGTCAAAAAATATTGTAATAACGAATTTTGGATCCTCTAGGTAACTATTAATTTAGTCTGTGAATTTTGTTAGCAATATGTTTGCACTTTTTCCTTTTAAAAAACCGTGTTGACACTCGTTAATGATGTTATTTAATTGAAGTTTAATTTGTGATTGAAGTTAAGAGGCCTGCGAACACGGCTCGCAACTACAAATCGAGATGTTTGCAAAATTCAATTCCAATTACGTTGCGCTAGTGTGAGTGCCTGTCGGAGCGATATACACCTACAGTGAGTAATACTACCACGCATACACTGACAATTATTGCTTGACGCGATAGCACTACTAGCTTTCGAAAATTTATGAGTAATTTGGATGTGTTCCGTAATACCAAAAATTATGAATGAAAACTTAATATTTTTTTTTTTCGATAATTTGTAATTTGATAATATAAGCTATGCTTCTGCGGAAACAATGTTATAAATATTGTTGTTTATAATACAAAAAAAGCAATATGAATACATGTCATTTACGCCGTAAAAATGTGCGACATTAAATTCGTTTAAACTTCATTTTAGAAAAGTTTTTTTGAAAAAAAAGATGTAGAAGCCTAGATAAACACTGTCTAAATCCGTATAACAACATAATATGGTGGAAATATGCCCAAATTGCAAATGATTTAGGTATAACATTTGTATGGACAATTCATGCGTCGCCGCGTTCTTAATTTGTTAGTTGGGAAAAGGCTAGCTAGGCGAGTGATGATGACATCCGTTCTAAAATCAACAATATTAATCATTTACCAATCGATTTGGCGTCGCCGAACCAATTCACTCGACGCGTCGTCATATTTATTCAACTCAGACAATAATGGAAAAAAAAAACACCATATTTTATGTTAAAATATTTAATGGTCATATAAACAGCAGACTTCGGTCGGTAAACAATAATTTATGTCATTTTCTATTCTGTTTGGACACGTGTATTTCTTCGATATACAGTACCCTTTCTTCATGCTGCATTTATTCTCTGGTGAGACTGTAACAATGTTATTCTTATTATCTATACATATGATAAAATCGCAGAGATGTCAAAACTGTACATTGAATATTTTTGAAAAAAAAACTTTTTACAAAAAAAAACAACCGACCTCCAAAAAATTTTGGAGGTCGGTTGTTTTTTTTTTTGTAAAAGTTTTTATTTTTACTTTTTAGTTGTGGTACCTACCCCACACACATTCGAATACCACTACCTGCTACCAGTGACAGAAACTTATCATATCATCTACATACTAAGTGGGAAAAAAATACGTATTTTGTAGCTAACTCAAAAACTATCCAAGCAAAGTCAATAAAATTTATATGGGACCAATTCGAGAGCACACCCTTTCAAACAAAAAAAGAATTTTCAAAATCGGTCCACAATTGACGGAGAAATCGGTGGACATACATAAAAAAAAAAAGAAAAAAAACAAACATATGCGACGAACATATAACCTCCTCCTTTTTGGAAGTCGGTTAAAAAAGTAATTGCTATGAGGTGTGGGATCGATTCTAATGCCGAAAATATATTTTATAGAATTTTTGTCTGTTTGTCTGTATGTATGTTCCAGCATGACGCAAATTCTACCGGACAGATTCTGTTAAAATTTTGCATAGATATTTCCTGTATGTCTGGTCATGCTATAGGGTATAAATTATCACGCTATTTGCTATGGGGGATGAGCAATATTACTTTATGTTGTATTTGTATGTTCTAGCATGACGCAAATTCTACCGGATAGATTCTATTAAAATTTTGCATAGGTATTACTTATAAGTCTGGTCAAACTGTAAGGCATAAACTATCACGCTATTTACTATGGGGGACGTGCAATATTATATTATGTTCGTATTTTTGGAAAAAAACACTTTGCGGGCTTTGAGCGCGGCGACCGAATCAAGAAATTCCGTAACGTAACGAAAATAAAACCTAACACCCCCCACTCCGCCTACCATGTTATGACGGTTCCCATGACAATGTGATGTTGTCATGGAGGTTACAAATGCTATGCAATAGCTTTACCGCGGCAGTACCGGAGTGCCACACGTTTTTTTTTTTTCTTATTTCTTCTTCCATTTAGGGCTTGATAATGACAAAACAAATTGATATATAGCTTTGAACGTACACCGTCAAACAGACCATACTACGTTTGTATGGAAGAATGACCGACTAGCGCAATCTTAAGCGCCTAAAGATCCTTGTAACACTCTATACTCCGTTTAAAATAAGATTAGACATTTAACTAAACCTTTTTTACAGTTCGTTCAACCGATTTTGACTTCTATTGCGTTGGTGGCATGACAAATGGCAGCCGCAGTAAACATTGGTATTGTAACCACTTTTTTTGCTTTTAATGCCATCCTTATCCCTACGGTATAGAAGTCAAAATCGGTTGAACGGACTGTAAAAAAGGTTTGTTTAAATATCTAATCTTATTTCAAATGAAATATAGTTATAAAACAATTTCTAAATGCGCCACAAAGATCTTGGTATGGGAACTTCAAAATGTTTAGTTTTGGATTTCTGTTATTGTTTTATAAAACTTGCGCTGATACAAACCTATTGATGCCTGCACTGAACTGATACCTACCAAAGTTGGCATTTTACAGTTTTATTTAATCATATTGTTATATTTCAAAACTCATCTAATGAAGAACATTCCAAGGAATCTGACTTTCTCGTTGGTCGTGGCTGCAACAGCTACTACTGAGTGTGTCACACTATGCTCCTCGCGCTGCTCATTGCTCTGCTCCTCGTGCTGCCACGATGTTACACTCTCTGCCCACACACTGCTCTACTCGCGCAATTAATCGTGACGCTTCGCACTACGTCCTTTGACTCGCGCCCAAAAACTGACAAAAGAGGGAGCAGTGGGCATGACGAGGAGCATGACGTGCGGCATGACCACACTACATCTCTGCCTACTTTCCTCGCTACTTCTCATGCCACTCGACAAGTGTATGGCAGGGGCATAAGACACATGGGACTTAAATATAACATTGGTTGTGTAATGAAATATGAATGCCTAGTTATCACTTGCTTCAAAAACGGTGACGGAAAACATCGTGAGGAAACCTGAGAGATTTATTTCTCGACGGTTTGTGAAGCCAAGTCAGAGGCCCATGGGTGGCTTTAAAACTCTGATACCAGGTTAGTCTCTAACCACACGAAAATAAGAAAAATGCCTTAATGACTCAGTTGCAAAAAAAGGATAGTGCCATAGGTCGTGTACAGCTCCGTCTCTCTCTCACAACCGAATCATGATGGCATTAAAACTTTATAAAAGAAAGTTTTTTTTTTTTTAATACAAGCCTTGGCCAAATGTGGGTTTACTTAGGTACTACATATCTCTGCCAACCGCTCACGGCGATATAGGCATGATGTTTTTTTTTATGTTTTTCATAGAACTCACTGGGTTTACAGCACTCCATACCCAGTCGCCGCTGCTGTGGGCACAAGCCTCTTTGCATAACTTTTGTACCAGGTGGACAAGCAACTCTTCGAGCACAAATGCCGCCTATTTGCATACATGGAAGCTCGAAGAAAGGAGCTCGAAGTACCTGCCTTTGTATTTCTGAAAAAGTTAAAAAAAATACTCTGAGTAAACAAATCGAACAACAGCTGAAAATATATGGTAAAAGATCTCGTGAAACATTTTCCGAAAGACGTTCACTGCTGAACAATTGGACATATGCCTCCCAAAGCGTCGTCGCCTCATCGATTGGTATTGATCTCGCATCCAGCGGACTCCCGTGACCTTCAACAGGTCATTGGATCATTTAGCCATCAAGTGAAATAAAGTGGCAGCTTATTATATTACTATACCTACTTACAGGCAAAAATATTCATCTTTTCAGTGTTTTGCCAATATTTACTGTGCGTATTAACTTATTATTAGACTAGCTGCGCCCCGCGGTTTCATCCGCGTAAGTCTCGATCCCGTGGGAAAAAAAAAGTATTCTATGTTCTTTACCAGGGTATCATCTATATATGTGCCAAATTTCATCCAAATCCGTTCAGCCGTTTTAGCGTGAAGGCGTAACAAACAAACTTACTTTCTCATCATATTAAAGGATTATTAGAATTGACTACTCAGTACACTCACAACATTGCTTTAAAGCAGTTGTTTGACTCTGCGTTCAGCGCTCGGTGTGGCAAGATACCGTATTCAGGTTCGCGACAAGTCTATCGTCATCCTGAGGATCCCTCGTTGAGAGGTGAAACACGTGTCGATTTCTTTCAGTGTTTTTTAATGACTCTTTAGAAATAGCTAAGCGGAACAGGTTACAAAATATCATATCCACGTATATGGTACTTTATAATGGATTTCCGCAAGGTCACGCCTGAATCAATTAGCTATTTTAAAGCAGTTGTAAGATAGTTGCGTGTACCTATAGTTATCAAATACCATGTTCGAAAGTACATATAAAACAAAAATACCCTTAAAGTCGTCAAATTCATTTTTTCTGTTCATGTCCTCCACAGGTGTCATCATAGCAAAACACAGGTAACTTAAAAGAAATATCACGTGAAAAATCTTCAAGAACATTCTGTTCACACTACTACTCCGAACAAAGTTATTAAATACAATGAGAATATTGTTATAGTAGGTACACTATTCTAAAAACATTAAATATTTTGACACTAAGTCAATACACCCTAATGTCTCGATATCAATTGTGTAAGGTGATAATAAACGTTGGTGGATGCGACTGATTCTTAACGTGTCAATGGACTCGGCCAAATATTCGGCCACGTGTTTGGCGCCATTACCAGCGTGTATTAGTTCCTATGATGTGCAGATGAGAGGACATGCACGATATTAAGTATCCCATTGTTTGTAGAACATTACCACATTTACACATTTATGCTACTATTAAAACTAGAAAAGTGCTGTAATGAAACGTGTTTCGAAGACAATGTGCTTCGTGTTTTGTATCAGGGTCAGTCACCATTCTATCAGGTTAGTCGTCAGCCCATTTTCCAAATCTTCGTGTAGAGATTTGCAACTAATGGGAAACCTTTTTTTTTTTTTCACCTCCTTCTGCGAAGCAGTAATGCTCGCGAAGGAGGAGACGGAGCGCGTGAGGGAGAGGCAAATTTCGCGCCCTCGCGCTCCTAACCACCGCAGGAGGAGACGCCCTGGACGTCGGGAATCGCAGGCAGATTTCCGGCCACCGTAGGCGCGGGCTTGCGGACGGTGAGCAATGGGCAGCTCGCCGTCCGATAAGGACCAAGCCCGGGTCGACGGCGCGTTGTGTTCCACGGGCGCCTCAAAGAGATGTCAGCAGAATTGACGGGGTCCGCTAGGGCCAATACCTGCCGGGGGTTCGAAGAAAACCGATAGGGACATCGTGGCCCCCCGGCAACATGGCAACTGAAGGAACACGGGTGGGTTTTATTCAGTAAGAGTCTGACACGCCCTCCCGCTCCGCCCAGAGCGGAAGAAGTTATTTGATAAATTCCCATCCAAAAAACAAAAACTAATGGGAAACCTGACTTCATAATTTAATTGAGCAGAAAATATTTTTCTTGATGTTACCAAGTCTCTTAAGATTTTTAGGGCGCCTCCCCTACACGTAGAAGTGGGGTTGATTTTTTTTTCTCGTCTATCCCATGGTGTGGGGTGTCGTTAGAAAGGCTGTTCTAAAATATTATTTGTGTGCAAATAAAATTTTTAGATTCAGGGACCCATCTGCAAAATATTAAACTTTAAAGTGCAAATCTTGGTTAGTCAAGTGTGCAATTTTTGACGTTCAAAAGTGCCATACATGGGCCTATTTGAAATAAATGATTTGACTTTGACTTTGACTTTGACTTTGTGCCCCCTGCCAGCTAAATGGTTGGTTTTGGATGTGTGAAAAAAATCACAGCAGTAGTTTATTTAACAAAATTAAAAGGAAAACTATCACAGCTAAGTAGGCTCTACAAGTTAACGAGTAATAATCGACCAACTTACATTTGCATGTTTTCCGATACATTCCGTATGAGAATTTTGATGATGTTTTTCAACTCAACTCAAACCATACATGCGATAAAAATTAAAAAATAAAATATCACCACTTCACGTGTAGGAGAAGTACCCTCAAAAAAATGTTTTTCATAATTTTGTTTTATCACTTTGTCGGCGTAATTAATATGTATACCTGTGCCAAATTACAGCTTTCTAGTACTAAGGGTCTCGGAGCTAGACCGTGGACAGACAGACAAGCAGACGGACATGACGAAACTATAAGGGTTCCTTGTTTACTACGGAACCCTAAAAACAAAAACAATTCAAAAATTAAAATAAGCCATGGAAGTTAAAAGCTGACCCTGACCAGTCCCTACTGACGGCACCCGTTCACGAACAGACGCATAGATCAGCACCATTTAGCTCAACTATTTTGAAGGGAACTTAATGATGTATCGAAAACGGTGCGTCCTAGGCAAAAAACTTTTTACAAAAAAAAACAACCGACCTCCAAAAAAAACACTACAAAGTGAAAAATAACTTTAATTTCGGAAGTCGGTGTCTTGGGTTTTGTATTTTCGTTTTTTGGCACCGACTTCCGAAATTAAAGTTATTTTTCACTTTGTAGTGTTTTTTAAGGAGGTCGGTTGTTTTTTTTTGTAAAAAGTTTTTATTTTTCACTTTTTAGTTGTGGTACCTACCCCACACACATTCGAATACCACTACCTGATACCAATGACAGAAATTTAACATATCATCTACATACTAAGTGGGAAAAAAATACATATTTTGTAGCTAACTCAAAAACTATCCAAGCAAAGTTAATAAAATTTATATGAGACCAATTCGAGAGCATACCCTTTCAAACAAAAAAAGAATTTTCAAAATCGGTCCTCAATTGACGGAGAAATAGGTGGACATAGATAAAAAAAAAAAAAACAAACATACGCGACGAACATATAACCTCCTCCTTTTTGGAAGTCGGTTAAAAAATAACCATAAACTAACAATACATTTTTTTGCCCAATATGAAAATCAAAAGTAAAACAAAAATCTCTGTTTTTTTACACCATCTCATGGTTTTCGACTAGAACAACCATTTATTTCTAGAAAAGATTTTCATCCGAGCCACCATTTTGGAAATATAGATTTTTTTTTTTAAATCCTTGTTACATGGTTTTTATGGTCAAGGTTAATCCGATACTGCAATGGATTTTTTGGATTGGGAAATTTCCGAAAAATAAAAGCTCTCGCTCCATAGGATAGAAGGCTACACTCCAACCGGTAAGACTTTCATTTTGATGATAAGGGTTCATTTTTTTACGTAAGTCAATCACTTTCATCATCTGTCTAGCCTTTTCCCAACTATGTTGGGGTCGGCTTCCAGTCTAACTGGATGCAGCTGAATACCGTATTTTACGTAAGTCAATCACAATATATATCTGAAATGAAAAGGTTTAAATTAGCACATTAAAAAATACATATATTATAACCCCCAAAGAAAAATCAATTAAAATTAAAAGTTATACAAACTAAAACCCAACTACGACAAAAAATTCAACTAAAAAGGTATAAATAAGACATCACAGACAGACAAATTAAAAATCCGGAGTCACCCGTGTTATGACATAAATCGAACAGATTATGTGTGACGCAAAATGGGAATTGTTAGTTAAAGGTTATAATATAAAACACAGTCTTATCATTTTAAAATTCAATCAATTTTAATTTTCGTTCAGTGTCGATTGCAGTGCTTGATATGCCTTGCCATTTTATTTATTTATTTACACAATATTTTATGTCAACGACTGACTCATTGATCTAGCGGTCGCAAGCGCTACTGCTGAGCATGAGGTCCTGGGTTCGATTCTCGGGTCGAGCAAAGTGCTATAGCGTTTTTCCATCCGGAATTGCTCAGTAACAGCCCGGAGTATGGATTTGTGCCCGGTTGATGGCAATAGGCTCACTCCCTACTACATGGAACTTGAACATAACTGGCGAAATGTGGGTGTACTATAAGTACACCTCTGCCTAACCCTTTAGGGAATACAGACGTGATGTTATGTTATGTTATATTTACATTTATTTTTTTGGTTTATATTATAAATTTTTAATTTTACATACAAATTAAAAATTTATAATTGTCAACGTAAATTTAAAAAAGGATTAATAATATTGCACATAAAAAAATACTCAACAAAAAAGCGCCTATGCGCGCAATTGATTTGGCTCTCTGCAGCGAGCTAGTATATAAACGCACATTAATACAATAAGTTCGTACTCTCCGACCCAGATGACCCCATTACACTTTTCCAGGAGCAGAATAGGGCCACCAGTACAGTGCACAAAACAGACGCCTTCCGTCATTCCGACCTCGCCGCCGAGGACCTTTGCGATCGCGACCGCATCCCCGAGTTAATGAAACTCCCCCCCAACCCTTGCTCGAAAACGAGGTGCCAGCAGTTGTTGCAGCTGAGCACGTAGCTTTAAATACCCCGCATAATAATCATGATGAAAATATAAATTTGATCCAGCCTGTCCCTTCTTGCTGTCCTCCCATCAGCGATGCCCTAAGCCAAGTTTCGTACCCCACAGGGGGTGCCCTTAGCAAGCATTCGCTTAATTTTAATTTAGAATAGTATAAAAAGCTTCTGGCTGGAGGCTCTAAGTGTAGAAGCCTATGGCACCCACAGGAAAATCCGGTTAAGCAGCCAAGACCTTAGTGGTCAATAACTGCGAGATGCCCTTTTAAAAAAAAATAGGTTCGTCACACTCGACGCTCGGCACTGGTCGCAGACGGTTGTGTGCTTGCGCTCTCCCACTCTCGACTCAGTGTTCTTGAGTCATTATTTCGTTGCGTTTACGTAACGTTTCTCGTAATCACCCGACTACACCCGATCTCCGATCGATAAACGATCGGGCTCATATCACCAACTGCCTTTTTAAGGCAACTTTAGTTTCTTTAACAGCGCGATTGTGTGTGTAGCTTCACTAGGCTCCTTCTGGGTAAAACCACAGTTTCGTGGTCCTCGGTGGATACCATACGGTGCCAACGAAGCCGAGTGGGGTGTTGACTCAACACACCCACCGATCCCCTTTAGGGTGAGGCAATCAGTTGGCCGGGTCCCAGTGTTCGGCCTTAGGGGATCTCCTAGTTGACATTGGTGACAGTATTCCCTTCACAGCTACACACCCTGTGTCGGTCGGGTGTGTCTATACCCGGCGCACTAGACTGGATAGGACCCCGTTGCACAATAAGATAGGCAACGGGCAAACGCAAGCTTAGAGCTCACCACTAGGCACTCCTCCTCCCTGTCTATATCCGACAGGGAGGTATTACACATCTCCGGCATACCCACCGGGGAGATAGGTTTAGGAAACGATAGGAGATATAGTCCTTCCCTCCCTCCCTCTCTTAAAATCCCTCCCTCGCTTTCACTATAAAAGATTACGAAAGATACCTGCATTACGAAAGATGCCTTCAGCTCTTTCTTAAATTCTTTCAGGGCGTCCTTGAAAAGGAGCCCGCACTCAAAGAAAAGTATGGAGTTCAGTTCGCCGCACTCCAAAGTGATCTGTTAGGTCCTTTCGACAATAGCGTCGCTACCTTTAGCGATGCTCTAGAATCCTTCCCGGTCTTAGAGCCAACTAAACCGTCTGAGTCAATGGACACAGACGCATCCACCACTAGCGCCGCTTCCTCAAAGCGGCCTACCACCCTTTACCCATATGGTTCGGATGAAGACGAGGCAAGGTCAGCTTTCTTCTTCCTCTTCCTCTCGCTCCGACGACGGTTTCATAGCCATCCAAGGAAAAGGGAGGAAAAGGAAAAAAGGTCGCTGCACTGGAGGACATTGACTCTGTTCCCTCTTTACCCGCGCCTGTAGAAACAACCCCCGTAAACTCCCCCACTATCCCCGCGACTTGCGCAACCGTAGCTTCCCCATCCCCCTCCATCGCCCCTTCGATTACGTCATCCTCCGCTAAAGATACTCCCGCGTCCTCTACTAAAAAGATCCTTCTGCCACCTCCCCTGTTCATCCAGGACAAGGGGAAGTGGACAGACGTTTCGAAATGGTGTGCCGAACATAAGATCGGTTTCACCAGCGCCCGTAACACCCAACAAGGTATTAAAGTCTCCGTCCCTACATCGTGCGATTATAGGGACTTTACCCGACTTCTGAGAATGAGAGGTGTGTGATACCACACCTACTCAATTAAACGAATTCCACGCGAAATCCTCTCTTCGGAAATCTTAGTCGACCTTCAGTCGCAAAAAGTCCCAGTTGACGAGGTTCATCGTATGCACCGCACTAGAGGCGGTGAGTCATACGCCATGATCTAAGTCATTTGCCCGCCCGTTGAGGGTCACCACCCGATCTAACAAATTCGTTCCCTGTGCAACCTCACAGGGTTCGAAATTACACACCGAATTTGTAGAGCTTATAAATTAAGCCGTTGTGCCAGACTTTGTCAAACGCTTTCGCAATATCGAAGAAGACCGCGCCTGTCTACCGGCCTAGGGTGAGAGTACCGCTGACCAGCTCGACAATACGGTGGACCTGATGCACGCTAAAGTGCTGAGTTCAAAAACATATAGATTTAGCTGGTACCGAATTGAAATTATATCTGATCATTTTACATGAATGGAAGGTATTGATGTATCGTGTAAAACTACAGTATAATAATTGAAAACCCCTCCTTTTTGAAAAAAAACTTAAGTACCTACAAAAATCCTATTACACTTGATTTAGCTAGCACAACCCAACCGACATAACGACGAATTCTCAAATTAAAGTTACAACCATATCACAGTTACAATACAACTTATTATTCTTTAGTAGTAGTAAGTTATTAGGTATAGTAAAAAATCTATAAACCTTTTGATAATGCTTGGACGTCAGACTTTGCACTGGTAGATTTTTTTTCACTTTGCTTTGGAGTTATTTCTAAACATCTACCTCTTGATCGGCGCCTATCATATAGTAAACAAAAATATTACAAAATATACAATCATAAACAACTTAAATATGTGGTATTAAGTTATACTAGGTACTTACTTGTAATTGTGTCCTCAACCATTTGAAGCATTCGTTTCACACGTTCATTCATTAATGGTCTATTTCTTCTAAAATTCATTATCACTTTGCACTCTATAACTACACAAATAAACTATCCGTTTATCACAAAAACCTAAATAATATCGAGCGTGGCGCAAATGTCTGCGTGCAAGTCCAGAGATCTAAATGCAACTGTTTACCTAAATAAACTTTACGCACCGGGCTGATGGCCAAGGACACTTGTTGGGGACGTGGTATATATCTATTACTGTCTATCAGCTACCAAAAGAAAGAGCCAATAAATATTGCGCTTTGCAAACTATTGCGCGGCTAGACAAAAACAGTAATATCCAGAACAGAGCTATACTCCGTTTGAAATAAGATTAGACATTTAAACAAACCTTTTTTACAGTCCGTTCAACCGATTTTGACTTCTATACCGTAGGCATAAGGATGGCACTAAAAGCAAAAAAAGTGGTTACAAACCAACTGTTTACTGCAGCTGTCATTTATCATGCCACCAAAGCAATAGAAGTCAAAATCGGTTGAACGGACTGTAAAAAAGGTTTAGTTAAACGTCTAATCTTATTTCAAACGGAGTATAGGTATATTGAAATTTGGAATAAATTGACCGTATTGAAATATTACGTACATTAATGAGTCAATATAACATTGTTAGTGCATATTACGGAATGCATATTTTAAAATTATTTCAACAAAAACCCCATAAACACGTTTACCAAAAACTTCATGAAAATTATTTACGCCAATAACCCGGTAATCGCAGCTTACCAAAATAAAATATAAATAGTTTTTTCGTACAGATCTATAACAGGTTTTTTGCCGAAATATTATTGTGTCTTAATTCCCAACAATAAATATGTGATTTCTTTGTAATTATCTAGGAAAAATGTGAAAAAAAAATGCTAAGGTGCATAAAACCCATAATAGTGCATTACCGAGTTCTTGGTTGGGGAGTTACTATTAATCAATTGTAATTTGGAAAACGAACGCAAGCATTTCTTCTGAGCTTTAATAGCAATCTTTGTCAGTTGAGTTGCCCCAGAACATTATTCCGTACCTAATGCTAGAAGCCACATAAGCATTACAAGCTATTTTTATTGTAATGCGGTTAATCGTTTTTTAGAGTTTGTACAGAGTATATGCAAATTGAACAAAATTGAATAATTGTTGACACATTTGCATATGTACCTATCTGGGTAATTTACGGTTGTATAAGTGATTTAAAGAGTAATTGTTCTAAAATTGTATTTACCTTTTTTTTCTGTAACTGCTACAGGGTTACCTCTGCCCAACCCTTCGGGGAAACAAGGCGTGATGTTATTTATTTACACAATTTACAAAATTACAGAAAATCACATACGTACATTATATATTTAATTAACAGAACTTACAAATGTAACAAAAAACCTAAATAAAACAACAATATCAATTTATGGAAATCCATACAACAAAATATGTTGAATAACAAAATAATGTGAGCATTCATTTGCTCTATACATACACTCCCTTCGTTTTAAACAACAGTTTAGCGTTATTTTATCTGAAACAAATAATTTGCATAAAGACACAAGGAACAATCAATCAGTCTTCAAATCATTCTATAACCGCATCGATATTTTTAACCAACAATCATTCAGGGTTATTGCAATTTGCAACTAACCGATATGAACCGGTTTATGAAAATATCGTTTTTTTTTTAGAATTAGGTTTGAAAAGCGAATGTTTACCGCTTAAAAGCTCGGCGACACGAAGCGACGGCGACGGCGGAAAAGTTTGTGAAAGCAACATGTCCATATCATAGCAAACTGTTTGCTCGGTATACCGTTTTACCGAATTAACGTTACATGCTTGCTTGAGCAAATTGCAATTTCTTATAGCCTAGCCTAAGAATAAAGTTTGTTTGGCTCAGTCACAAAATGATCACTTCTCAAAATGCCTCCCGAACGCAAAATGTCCATTTCTCAGAATTTCTCTTTCGCAAAATGACCACTTCGCAAAATGTCCCTTTTTTCCAATGCACATTCATATCAGTAGAAAATCGGTCAAGTGCGAGTCGGATTCGTGCACAGAGGAATAATAATCTTTTATTGAGGTAGGTAGGTACATTTATACACACAAATAAACGTGTTAAGTGCGCGTTAATCCAACTTGCACTTGACCAATTTTGGACTGATAAGAAGGATTGAAGGTGCATTCTCATTTTTTTTGTGTTTTTTTTGGAAGTCGGTTTTTTTTTTGTTAAAAAGTTTTCATTTTGCACTTTTTGGTTGTGGTACCTACCCCACACAAATTCGTATACCTATCAGTCGAATAAAATATGATAATTCTTTATGGATATAACAGGTTAGAGAAACTTGTTTGAAGCCTCTGACTCCTGAACTAGGTGTACCTGTATGTCAGGAGTCAGCGCCCTCTCCCATTTTATTTGGCAGAAATACTAATGTCAACATATTATTATAAAACAACGAATGAAAAGTTGTCTTACTATAAAAACCCGCAACTTTTTTTTAATATTAACTTATTAGAAAATAACTCGAATACTGTCAGATTATTAAGTCTTTTTAGGTCATTTGATTTGTCAAATGTTTTTATTGAACCAACCCGAGTGACAGCTTCTTCTGCCACTTGTATAGACAATATTTTTTGTAATTGTGATTACTTACACAAACAAATTGTAAATAAGTTGCCATCAGATCACAGTGGACAAACAATAACATTTTGCTCCTACATACCTTTACAAAAAATTCAAATAAGGTTTAGGCCAATTACATGTAAAAGTTTAGAGAAATTAAATAATTCTTTGGCCAATAAATTATGTGTTCAGAGTTTTAATAATATAGGTGACCCAAATGAGTTCTACGCCGAGTTCTTTTCACTATTAAACACGCAATTTAATGACACTTTTCCACTAAAGACTAAAAGTATTTACACAAAGTTCTTATTTAGTGATTGGGCGACTCCAGGTATTCGTAAAAGCAGGGAAAAATTATTTGAACTTTATGGCTTAAAGCAACATATGGATAATACAAAATTTCATAAGTATGTTGCAAAATATTCAAAAACTTTTAAAAGTGTTTGCAAAATAGCCAAAGCTCTGCATATTAGCAATAAAATAAAATCAGCTGATGATAAAATAAAAACTACCTGGCAAGTAATAAATAATGAAACGGGTAGGAAAAAACAGCGAAATACTGAATTTAATTTAGAGACTGCACATGGTCCCATTAACTCAGATATAGAAATAGCTCAAGAATTTGAAAACTTTTTTGCTAATATTCCTCTTAAAACTACTGAAGCTTTAAATTCCTCACCCGCGCTTTCTGCTGCCTTACTTAGACAGAATGTGAAGGCATGCCCTTTGGAGTTTAGGTTTCAGCATACAAACCCCCAGGCTGTTATAAAAGCTTTTAAAGATCTTAAAATTAAATCAACAGAAGATCTCTGGGGAATGTCTGTAAAAGTCTGTAGGTCTATTATCGAAACCATTGCGCCCTATTTAGCTTACATATTTAATACCAGTGTAGACCAAGGAGTCTTTCCGGATCTCATGAAACACAGTAAAGTAGTTCCATTGTTCAAATCCGGTGATAGTAAAGAACCCAACAATTATAGGCCTGTGTCAATTCTGCCAGTTCTCAGTAAGGTGTTTGAAAAGTTGATGCTCAATCAAATGTTACGTCACTTTAATAAAAATTCCATCTTTCATGAACAACAGTACGGTTTCACCAAAGGGCGTTGTACTACTGACGCCGGTGTCACCCTAATAAAGAACATTTTTAAGGCCTGGGAAGAAGCACAAGATGCCATTGGAATCTTTTGCGACCTCTCGAAGGCGTTCGATTGTGTAGACCATGAGACACTTCTGCTGAAACTAGAACACTATGGGATTAGGAATACAGCTCTTGATTTACTTAGATCGTACCTGAAAGATAGAAAGGTTAAAGTTCAGATAAACGGCGTAAACTCATTAGGGTCTGAAATGGCAATGGGCGTTCCTCAAGGTTCGATATTGGGTCCATTCCTCTTTTTAGTTTACATTAATGATTTACCCTAAATACTTCAAAATCAACCGAAGATGGTGTTATTTGCAGATGACACATCATTAATCTTTAAAATAAGCCGACAATCACAAAATCTTGACGACGTGAATAGCTCTATTCTGCAAGTCCAAGATTGGTTTACGGTAAATAATCTGGTACTTAATAAAAAAAAAACCAAATGCATTAGATTTAAATTACCTAATGTTAAAAGTAGCGAATGTGACATCATATTGAATGGAGAAAAACTGGAATTTATTAATCAAACGGTTTTCCTGGGAATCACGCTAGACGAGAAATTACAATGGGGACCTCATATAACATCTCTTGCGGGGCGGTTAAGCTCGGCCGCTTATGCTGTTAGAAAGATAAGACAGTTAACAGATGTAGAAACCGCGCGTTTGGTCTATTTTAGCTACTTCCACAGCATTATGTCATATGGCATTTTACTGTGGGGTCGGGCTGCTGACATTGAATCCATCTTTATTTTGCAAAAGAGAGCTGTCAGAGCCATTTATAATCTACGTCGCCGCGAATCTCTCAGGGAACTTTTTAAAAGGATTAATATTATGACGGTACCTTGCCAATTCATTTATGAAAATATTATGTATGTAAGGAAAAATCCACATCTCTTTAATAAAATAAGTGATAGACATAATTTTAATACTAGAAATAAAGATAAACTAGATCAACCATTTTTCAGGTTATCTAAAGTACATACATCTTTTATGGGGTACTGTGTTAAATGTTACAACAAAATACCTTGTGACATATTGCAATTAAATGAAAGAAAATTTAAAACTCATATAAAAAGTACACTTTGTAAACAAGCATATTACAAATTAGAGGATTATATCCAAGATAAGAGTGCTTGGAAACATGCTGGTCCTGCTCCATAGGACAATTTAGAATCAAGACAAAATCAAACTGGTTGCTAATTTAATTGTAAAATTTATTACTTTGTGTTTTAAGTATGACATTGATTTTACATTCTGTGATTACTTCCTTACACACTGACTTATTAATTGTAACATTTTAGGAAAATCGTCTACTTTTACAATGTTTGTAAATATGTGAGAACCATGTATCTGTCACAAATTAAATTATCTATCGTTGCTTCATTTTTAATTTTTTTACCTATTGTGGTATAGTAATTTTATTCTAGGTGTATCGTCTTCACATATAATAATTATTTAACAAATGTAGGTACGTACATATACAAACAATATTGTAAAACATTTTAAAAGAGTAACGGTGGAGTTTCTTGCCCATTCTTCTCCATACGAAAACTACCTTTTGGAAGGGGCGACTAGAATCAATTTTATTATTTTGTAATTTTTGACGTTCAAAAGTGCCATACATGTGCCTATTTGAAATAAATGATTTGACTTTGACTTGACTTTGACTTTGACAACAACTCGCGAAATCTGTATGATTTTAATGACATTGTTTCTAGCAAAGACCGTTGCGCTCTTTCCAGGTGTAAGAGATGCGTTTTACATGCACCTCCCCAAACCCCAATACAGTAAACAATAACTGTTTTTGCCAATGCATAATAAACTGAACGAAGGCGATCGCTGTCAGCTACATGCCTCTGATTTTTATACACCCATGTAAGTTTCCTGACCATTGCGCTCTTTCCAGGTGTAAGAGATGCATTTTACATGCACCTCCCCAAACCCCAATACAGTAACCAATAACTGTTTTTGCCAATGCATAATAAACTGAACGAAGGCGATCGCTGCCTCTGATTGCCTCTGATTTTAAAACACCCATGTAAGTTTCCTGACTCGTAACAAAACCATCTCGATATGTAGTTGCCAGGATATTTTCTCGTCTAAGAGAACCCCAAGGTATCTGACCGTCTTACATTTGCTCAGAGTTGTAAACGAGCACCGTTTAGTGAAAGGTGATTTGCATGTTTGAATCCGGACAGCTACATTGGGCTGTTTTATTCGAGCGTTAGTGAACTGTACAAATGAGGTTTTCAATATGTTAAGTGTCAACAAGTTATGCCTCAGCTACGCAGACTTTATGGAGCCCTATCTCCGGAGACTGGCTCTTTGTCTGTGCCACGGTAAACATTGACTCCGTAAAAATTCGATATAATAATATTTAAAAGTGCATTTTGCCACATGTAACTGTGTAAAGTGATAAGAATATTCAGTGAGCTAGTGATATATTGAAGATACCAATAGAAAACAGTTAATTTAAAAAAAAAAACTTAAGATATATAAAGTGCAGAACATTCGTCAGTGCTTACCATCCTGTGGACTTTTTGCGTAAATCAAACGACACAAATCGAACTCATAGCATATGAACAAATGGGTAATAACTATAAAAACAGTGCAGTGCTACTACTTGTATAAAACATTCGAAAAAGTAAAAATAACCTCAATTTTAAATGATTTGCATATTTATCGATCAACATAGGGAGAAAAGCAGCGCCATCTGTACACAACGCTTGATACTAGCTTAACAAAGCGACACAGTCCCATCTGTACGCATTGTGTGGTACTACTTCAACAAAACCACCACTAGTGATATCTGTTGTCAACTAAGAGTACGAAGTTCTACATGATCAAGCTTTCATTTGATTGTCATAACTAATACAAAGAAATGTCACAAGAGGGCGCCACAATGTCTACTTTAGAACAATTAATAAGAGATTTGAGAGTGGATATAAAAAAGGACTCTGAAGAGACATTAAGCAAGCTGGAGACTAGAATTACAAACAGCATAAATGAAAACTTGGATCAAAAATTCAATATTATTCAAGAAGAAATAGACCATATTAAGAAAACTGGAGCAGAACAAAACCAAAGAATTCTCGAAATAGAAAAACATATAAGATACAGGAATATTATTTTCTTCGGGGTGGAGGAAGGGGAAAAGTCGTATGAAGATTTAGTAAGAAAAATTTTGAACATCTTAATAGAAGATTTAAAAATTGAATGTTCACCAAATGACTTAGAAATGGTCAGAAGAATGGGTATAAAGACAGATAATAAAATAAGACCAATTATTGTAACCTTCACGACATATGGTAAAAAACTATCTGTACTGAAAAATCAGAAAAACATTAAAAATAAATCAGTATATGTCAAAGAGGACTACCCAAAACAAATTCTAGAAAAAAGACGAGAACTACAGAAACAGGTAGAAATCGAGAGAAAAGAGGGAAAGATAGCGTTTTTACGTTATGATCGCCTTATAGTCAAAGGAACTGATAGAAGTCTGAAACAAATGAATAAAAATGAAGAATTACATAAAAATCTAAATAAGCAAACTAAAAAAAAGAGAGAGTTGGAAATTACTCCACCAAGCCAGGTAGTGAAATCACACTCAAGCAAAGCTCGATCACCAAAGTCTCAAGCCACCAAACGAACAAAGGTAAACAATACCAAATTTCAAAAAGTTCAAAGTTCAATGACATCCTTCTTACAAAACGAGCAGAGTCAAGACTCACAGAGATACACTACAGCTCCTTCTTCAGATGAATCAGAATAGCAACAAGTAACGCCCCCCAAATGTACTACATACATAAAACTACCGAAATCAACAGAAATTAAAAAAAATACTCTCAATAAACCTCCCCCAGAACGGCCGGTCACCGCGGGGGTAGTAGACCAAAACCCTCCAAAGTACAGTGAAAAAACTTTTAACGATCAACCTACAGAAAAAAGAAAATACTTTTTATGTAGTTACAACGTTCGATCTTTAGCAAGCGAAACAAGAATTATAGAGCTGGAATACGCAATATCTCTTACAAAGTGGGATATCATAGGAATCTCTGAAGTGAGAAGAGACGGACTTGCAATAGAAGACAGAGGCAGCTACGTTCTATACTATTTTGGACAAACGAAAGGAGCGAATGGTGTGGGCTTCCTGGTAAAAAAACAGAAAAATATTCAAGTTCAAGATTTTATCCCTACATCGGAAAGAGTGGTTACTCTTCAAGTGGAAATTGAAAATAAGATATACTCAATAGTACAAGCCTACGCACCTACAAAAAGAGCGAACGAATCTGAAATCCAAAAATTCTACTTAGACCTAGACTCAGCCATAGCGAAATGTACAAAATCAATTATATTTTTGGGTGATATGAATGCCAAAATAGGTGAACAGGAACCTGGTGAGCACCTGACAATGGGAAGCTATGGCTATGGAAAGAGAAACAATAGAGGACAAATGTTTATAAACTTTTGCCACCAGCACAAACTCAAAATAACTAACACCTTATTTAAAAAGTCCGAAAAATTAAGATGGACATGGCTTTCGCCAGATGGGAAAACTAAAAATGAAATTGATTTTATAGCAACAAACCAAATTAAAAATGTAGAGAACGCTGAAGTGCTGAGCAGATTTTCACATTCTAGCGATCATAGATTGATTAGGATAACGTTTACCTTACAAAACAGAAAGAAACCACGATCACAATACAGAGAAGGTGCACGAAGCTCTATAGACTACAAAAAATTCGAAAATGAAATATCAAAGCACGATGAACCTAAAGATGAAACGGTACAAACATTTTACGACAAATTAGAAACGACTTTAAATAAATGTTCGATATACCCAAATACGTCAAAAAAACACACGAAATTGGAATCAATAATTACACAGGAAGTGAAAAATCTACAAAACCAAAGACAAGAGCTGAAAAACAAAGAAAATAAAACAAAACAAGAGAAATTAAGACTCAGTAGACTGTATAGAGAAGTTAATAATCTTATTAAAACTAATTTAAAAAACTACAGGAGTGAAATACTCTATTCCTTCCTGAAAAAATCAGGAGGCATCAAGAAAGCGTACAAAAAATTAAACACCACTAAAAATATGCTGACGCATTTATGTAATGAGGCAGGTACAACGGTAACAAATAGGAATGACATAATGGAAATAGCTACGAAATTTTATAGGGAACTCTACAGAGAAACTTATAAACAAGACAATCAGACAAATACAATTACATGGACAAGGAATAACGACCCGGTTCCACCTTTCTTAGAAAGCGAGGTGGAATTATCAATCAGAAAGTTAAAGATCGAAAAAAGTCCCGGACCAGACGGGGTGACTAATGAGATGATCTTAGCAGGAATAGAAAAACTAATTACTCCACTCAACAAACTATTCAACTTGATCTTACTTAAAAAAAAAATACCCGAACAGTGGCAGTGTTCAGAAATAGTCCTTTTGTACAAAAAAGGAGACCCAAAACTGATATCGAACTACAGACCTATAAGCTTAATGTCTTGTTTATACAAAGTTTTCACATCGACCTTGCTTCGAAGAATAACGAAGGTGATAGACGAAAACCAACCAGTTGAACAGGCCGGGTTCCGTAGAAACTATTCGACCGTCGATCATATCCACACTCTGAAGCAAATTATAGAAAAATACATAGAGTACGATAAGCGTCTATATATTGCCTTCATAGACTACTCAAAGGCATTCGACTCTATATCACACTACTCTATATGGCAGTCACTAACAGAGCAAGGGATCAACACGGAATATATAGAGCTCATTAAAGAAATATATAAGAATAGCACAGCACGTGTGAAAATAGAAGTAGCGGGCCCACTATTTAAGATTGAACGAGGTGTTAAACAGGGAGACCCACTCTCCCCAAAGCTCTTTATCACGGTTCTGGAATATGTCTTCAGAAAACTAAACTGGACAAATATGGGAATTAAGATTGATGGGAAATACCTAACGCACCTTAGATTTGCGGATGACATTGTTATACTGTCAGAACAACCAGAGGAACTACAAACTATGTTAGAATCGCTCAACACACATAGCAAGAGTATTGGGCTCGAAGTCAATCAAGAAAAAACCAAAGTAATGACTAATAAAGAGAGAGTTCCTATAACTGTCAACTCATTACCGCTACAATATGTGGATGACTACACCTACCTCGGCCACGTCATATCATTTAAGACTTGTAGTGAAAAGGAGATAAACACGAGAATAAAGAACACATGGAACAAATACTGGGCCATGAAGGAAATTTTTAAAAGTTCGTTTCCGCCTAGTCTGAAATCAAAAGCGATGAGTATCTGCTTAATACCATGCCTCACTTACGCGTGCCAAACTTGGTCACTAACAAAAATTCAACAAAACAAGATAAGAACGTGTCAAAGAGGACTTGAACGTAGTTTTATGAACGTAAAACTAAAAGACAGAGTGAAAACTACTTTGATTAGGAAAGCAACAAAATCGAAGGATGTGATTAAGCAGGTACTTAAACTAAAATGGAAATGGGCAGGCCACATTCAGAGGCTGGAACCACAAAGATGGGCCCAAGTCGTGACAAACTGGCTCCCCAGAAACAAGAAAAGAAAGAGAGGCAGACCTTTCAAAAGGTGGGTGGACAGTATTGAAAGCATATCTGGCAAATTTTGGGCAAGAACAGCCAGACTACGGGACGAATGGAAACATTTGGAGGAGGCTTTTACCGCCTCAGGCGGTCCTTACATAGAGGATACAAACATTGGAGATACTAACACACAATACTAACAAATACGTATATAAAGATTTTATTTCACTACTAACACACTAACATACTTATAATTATAATAGTGTCTTATACTCTAATTGTAAAAACCTCATTGATGTAGTTGTAAGGAATTAATAAAGCTTTTTATATTTTATTATATTTTATCTCCGGAAACTTAATAGTGGAAAAACCACAAAAGATTTTTAAAAATTAACCCCTTTGTGGGTGAAAAGGGAAGGCATACAGTTTGTATGAAAGACCATATTCATAAGGTTTATAAAACGTGGCATAAACTTATAGATCTAGGTAAATAATACAGATGAAATCATATATTTTTCAAAACAGGCTTGAAAGTGTAGAAAGGGCGTTAAAAGTTATGTCAGAAGTTTGGAAGGCATAGTTTTATCAGATTTGAACGCCAACAAATGATAAGCAACCACATGATGGCAGATCATTGACGGAAATAACGAGGTTTCGAAATCTGCCTTCTGACAATCAAGACCACACATAACATACGACTCAAGTAGCGCAATTCGATGCCAGAATCATCATCATTTCAGCTGAAAGACATCCACTGCTTGACATAGACCTCCCCCAAGCACCCCCACTTCGACCGATTCTGTGCTTTCTGCATCCAGCGGATTCCTGCGGCCTTCACAAGGTCATCGGTCCATCTTGTGGGAGGCCTTTCAACGCTACGTCTTCCGGTACGTGATCGCCACTCCAGAACCTTTCGACCCCATCGGCCATTCGGTCTGTGAGCAATGTGCCCTGCCCAGATGTCAGAATATTATCATTATAATCATTTTAAGTAGCTGGTGCATCTTATGGCAATTCCAATAAGCCCAAACACGGCTAGGATACATTGTTTTATGACGGAGTTCCAGTGCCTTCCTTGAGTCGCTAACTATTTTAATCGAGATATTTTATCGCCACCCGTGAAATACTTATCATTGAGAAGTTCCGGTGGCCATCTGTGGTCTTCTTCATCAGTTTCACTTCACCAGATGATACTTTCTTTTTTTTTTCTTGTATATAATATTTGAGGAGTTCCCTCAATTCCTCATAGATTTTATCATCAGAACTGAATTTTGATAAAAATGAGACCAATCGGGAAGTATATCCTTTCAAACAAAAGAAGAATTTTCCTAATCGGTTCATAAATGACGAAGTTGTGAGGTAAAAAAAAATACATCGAATTGAAAAAAAAATGGACATTTTGCGTCCGAGAGGCGTTTTGAAAAGTGGTAATTTTGTGACTGAGACATTTGTTTTGCCCTAGTATAATTAACAATTTCAATAATAAAATGAAGTAAAAGATGGGAAGAATAGAATAACGAGTCAAAATATATAAGAACTCACTAGATAAGCAGCACTCCACTCCAAATATTTGTTGTTCCGGGCACAAGCCAATTCGAGCGACTCTTGTCTTGGGTGGGCACGTGACAGCACAGAACCCACCAACTTGCATACACGGCTCTTCAAAGTACACATTTTCCAAACCTAGACAAATTTTAAAGGGTCTGGTAAGAAATCTACTTTACCCACATGTGGTTTCATCTTAAAAATGACTAAAGCCGCAAATACACATGCCTGTAACTAGTGAAACAGTAAGCAAGTAGCTTACATGCCATATTAAATATGTCTTATTATGTATATGTATCTTAAGGTTAAGGTATTTTTATGGACCTGTGATGCCTGAAATAAATGGTATTATTATTAACTTCTGATTGGTGATCCACAATGGCATACAAGTTACTTGCATATAGAAATGGCTGGTTAACACAGTATGAGCTGCTGACTGCACAGTAGACAGCTGTTCAGGATTCACAAGATTCTCTTGCGACTGACTGACGAGCTACTGTCGAAAATGTCCTACCGATGCCAGTGATGTGCAAGCTGCTGGCATGCGAGTGATGGGGTAAGGCGAGCAGGCAAGTGAAAGAAAAAAAATTAAGTTACGCGGCTGCGAGCCACTTTCCAAGTCGCAAGTGCGAATAACTCCCCGAGTGTCACCATTGTGTGGATCGCCCGGAGGACACGGTGGAGCATACGGTGGAGGTCTGCCCGGCTTGGGCGGAGCATCGCCGTGTCCTCGTGGAGGCGATCGGCGGCGGTGATCTCTCGCGTCCGGCCCTGGTTCAGGCCATAGTACGGAGTGAGAGGAAATGACAGGCCATCACCTCCTTCTGCAAAGCGGTAATACTCACGTTAGAGGAGGCGGAACGTGTGAGGGAGAGGCAAATTTCGCACCCTCACGCCCCTAACCGCCGCAGGAGGAGACGCCCTGGGCGAGAATCGCGAGCCGATTTCCAGCCACCGTAGGCGCGGGCTTGCGGACGGTGAGCAATGGGTAGCTCGTCGTTCGATAAGGACCAGGCCCGGGTCGACGGCGCGTTGTGTTCCACGCGCGCCTCAAAGAGATGTCAGCAGAATTGACGGGGTCCGCTAGGGCCGATGCCTGCCGGGGGTGCGAAGAAAACCGATAAGAAGATCGTGGCCCCCGGCAACAAGGCAACTGACGGAACACGGGTGGGTTTTAGTCAGTAAGAGTCTGACACGCCCTCCCGTTCCGCCCAGAGCGGGATAGTTATTTGATAATATCCCACACAAAAAAAAAAACTGTATTATTTCTCACACAAGTTATCGAATATACTAAATATTAAACAAAAGAGCTTTGTTTAAAAGACTACACTACACAATGGATTTTGATGCGGTTTTCATTTAGTAACCGTTCAGATACGACAGCGTTTGCTGCGTTGATTCCACAGAGTAACGTTATGTTCGATGAACGTGTTAAGATCGAGCAAAACACGCCAGCATACACGTTTCTTGTATTGTAATATTAAATAAAACTTTGAAATATATTTAATTTTTATTATTTGTTGTGATACTGGTAATAGAAATACAGAATCTGTGAAATTTTTAACTCTACTTATTACGGTTCATGAGATACAGCCCACTTAGTAATATTGTTTCATTTGATACCCTTCGGGTACGGAACCCTACAAATTACTGCGCTGTTCCCGCCGTGTGTGTACGGGTACTTAGAGAATTTATTCCGGAAGGTGTACGTGGTTTATAATAATAATAAAACTACCAGTACTCCTGGACACAGCACGCATAGTGAGGAGGTTCCTTTCTCTAGAGCCCTGACCACCGTCAGCTTGAACCCTATTCCTGATGCCGACTCAACTTGATTACTAAGGTGAAGTGGTTTTGGAGTGAGTTAGCAAAAGTGTCAATCCCTAGCATTAGCTGGACTGATAGCTCACTTCACGTTCACTTTACCGAAGTTTTCACGGTAAAAACTTTTTATCTACTCTCATATATAATATTCGAATTATAAACTTCAAAACGAGTTTATATTGACATACTTTATAAACACAATACCGAAAAAAAAAAAATTTGTTTATTTTATTTGGTTCACCAACAATTGTATAAGTACACTGGTACAAGCAAATGAAACAGAAGCAACAAATCAGAATAAAGTGTAACAATCACTTATAGGTAAACTCTGCATGCACACAAGACGTAGTAACTTACAAAAAAATATATAATTATATGGGTACAGAAATAAAATACTATAATACCATAGAGTTGCACTAAATAGAACTTAATAAGTTAATCAAACAAAATTAAAATAGATAAATTAAAACAAAACAAAATCAAAATAAACCAAAACAAACTAAAGTTGGTAATACAAAAAATAAGGAACTCAATGTTCGGAGAGATACTTATAAAAGCTGGCTTTCAATTTGCCTAAACTGTTAAAATGCAGGTCGATTTGATCACTGCAATCATTCACAGCTCTGCAAAACCTCGCGTAGGGAGAATTAGCACCCAGAACCGTTCTTCTCTGCGGTGAGCAGAGAGGTGTTATAAGATTGCGAGGAATTCTGGAGGGGGCGCAGAAGTAAAAATTATTTAATATTTGCGGGCAGTCAATTTTATGGGCCATAACTTTGCACACAAACATCGCGTTATTCAGTCGTCGTCGTTTTTCAAGAGAAATCATATTAAAATGTTTGAGCCTATCACTATATGAACGTATTTTCCTGGACAAACCGCTAGCATAAGCCAGGTGCCCCAGAAAACGAGTGAACAGCATAGTGTGGCCGCCAGACCACGCTACAGTACTCTAACATGCTTCGACACAAACAATTATAAAGGATAATTTTTGTTCGACAGTTTTTAAATTTTTTCGTGTTTCTGATAACAAAACCTAGCATTTTGGATGACTTTTTCACTATACTATCAATGTGAGGGATAAAGGTTAATTTCTGATCAAATATATAATAATTATTATAATTAAAATCATTAATTACTTCAAGGTCTTTTATTGTGTCTAATTCCTTTACTTTATCACCATAAATATAATAATCCTGGTCGATGAGATGATGTTTCCTAGTAAATTTTATATGGTAACACTTGCTAGGATTTAAGAGCATCTGGTTTATTTGGCACCATATCACCAATTCATCCAAATCGCTTTGTAATTCAGAGGCGTCATGCTTAGATTTAACTATTTTGACGAATTTTCAGTCATCGGAACACATAAAAATGTTACAGTGGCGAAAGCAGTTCGGGATATCGTTTATAAAAAAGTTAAACAAAACCGAACCCAAATGAGACCCTTGTGGTACACCCGAGGATATGTATCTGACGGTTGATCGAAAGCCATTGACTACTACAAAGAAAGTTTTGTTCTTAAGATACGAACTCAACCATGAGAGTAAAGATCCAGCGATACCATAAGTTCTTAATTTGTTAATGAGAATATGATGCGAGACCGGATCGAACGCTTTACTGAAATTTGTATATACGACATTAGCTTGATGGCCAGAATCTATTGCTGTCGTCAATAACTCAGTAAAAAGTGTCAGATTGGTATTTGTGGATCTAGACTCCACGAAGCCATGTTGTTCCTCACTTAAGTAGAATCATATTATAACACTTTTTCTCTAACAAAATAATGCTATTCGTGTGATATTATTAAAAACCTCGCCTACTGCTTGGTTTTTAAAGACACACTCCTGTTTTAATACTCCTCATTATGCAACAGTTTCATAAACTACTATTATAGAATAGACAGACAGTAGATCTCACCCGTGCGGGTAGCTAGTTATTAATATAACTTCACAGTACATAATTAAAACCTTTAATTATTTTAATTAAAACCTTTAATAATTATAATTAAAATCATTAATTATTTTAAGGTTTTTCATAAATACGCCTTAAGGATTCTGGTGAGGCTCCCTCGATTCTGCAACGCGTCGGGCATGTGTACTAACGCAAGAGTCGATGACTTTTATGTCATTATGCGTAAGAAAACAGCTTCTCTTTATGCGCCGGATTCGGGGGAGCACCAACAGAATCCTAAGGATGATCTCTGAGAGGCCAGAGTCTGCAGTGCTGGGTAGGTTTATTCACCTTCACGTGACGAGATGATGATGATTTTTCTGACATGAGTGATTTTATTATTTGTATTTAGATTTTTTTTTGCATTTTGAATTTAATTATAAATGATCACTAACATAGTTTTAAGACCTTTGTAACTAACAATTTAAATGGACATATCAATTAGTCTGAATTAAATGAATTTAATTATTTATAAATAATGGGCAAAGTGTATGGGGTAAGCACGCCCTGCGGTTTCGAGGATAACACAACACTTGTTTTTCCGAAAGGGCTAGGCAGATGTGCATTCACATTTTTCGCCAGTTATGTTTAAGATCCATGTAAAAGGGGTAAGTCTATTGTCTTTAAGATTTCAATCCTTAGCTGAAACTGCATCGAGAGGCATCGTAAAAAGTGACAATTATAATTGTTGTTTTTTCTATGTATAGCTTACAATTTACCATCTATCTAAAATTTATGAATGCAGATAACAATTACTTACTCCAAAAGTTATAAGTGGGAACGTTTTTTGTAGCTGCAGTGGTTAAAATTAAATTAAAATATTGAATTAAAATAAAATATTATTATTAAAATATTGAATTTTCGTGTGCATAAAAGTACTACACGTAACATAACATCACGCGTGTATTCCCAAGGTTAGGCAGAGGTAAATTTATAGTACAGCTCCATTTCGCCAGTTATGTTTGAGTCCCATGTAATAGGAGGCAAGCCCATTGCTATCAACCGGGCACTTTAGGCTCCAGGCTGCTACTGAGAAATTCCAGATAGAAAAACCCAATAACAGTTTGCCCGACCCAGGAATCGAACCCAGGACTTCATACTCAGCAGAATAGCGACCACTAGATTAACAAGGTAACAAAGAACAAGTAACAGTTATAGGATTTTTTGTCTCAAAAAAGTACTACATGGAAATTAATTAAATAAAAGCTTGTAAAATGATTAAGAAATATGATTTATTTCACTTGAAAATACAATGATGAAAAATAACAGTCTTAGTCACTGGTGCAAGCCATCGAAAATGTGCATTGTGAGAAAATGGGGTCAGCCGCACTTAGCACCAAACCTATACCTTGGCATAAAACACCAATTTTCCTTACTTTGTAAGTAAATACAAAAACAATAATAGCATAATGTATTAGTTAGAACTTTCGATACGCGTGCAACATTCTTTTGTAGGACCACAACCAGCGCCGTCCAGAATTTTTAAATTTCGAGAACACTTGGTACCCTTTGGAATGCACTCCCCGTGTTTCGATTGACATCTGGCTACTCCCTTTTCTGAAACAAAGGGTGTTTGTTAACAAAATTATTGGATATAATACGGTCGACTTACGAAAACTTTAACCATCCATATAGTAAAGGATCCGACCTAGAAACGACCTTCACCCACCTGTTCAATGGATGAAAAAAATATTATATCGCGAGTGGGTTAGCAAAAAAATTCCTGACCAGACTGTGATTAACAAAAAATTCAAAAATGACTTTATTAAAATTGCAAGATATACACAAATGGAAATAACCTTTCAAGGGAAACCTTTGCTACTAACTCGACTTTTGCCAATTGTTAGTCAATTCGGAGTTAATCACCTAAATAGGTGACTACTTGGCCACCTAAGTTAAGGAATGTAACTTGGTGCCCAATAGCCGTAAGTGATATATCATCGAATAGTGCTTTTTAATAGAAACATTTGTTACTGAGACGAATTAATCGTTAAACGAATGAGTGAAATTAAAAAAAAAAAAATGATTTTTTTATAAATTACTTATAGTCTGGCCAGGAATTTTTTAGACAACCCACCGCAATATATTTTTTTACACACAAAATTTTACATAAAATACTTTTCAAATTCAAATTATGATATTTGTAGCCTCGTTCTCATTGAAATACTTGTAGTTTGCACTTTTGCAATACACGCTTATCACATCATTAAGCAAATTCATTTAGTTGCAAATACAACAGAAGTAAATTACAATTCAAAATCATTTATTTGCAAATACAATAGAAACAGAATCAAATTCGAATTAATTTAATTGCAAAGGTTGTGTCACATTTCAACAAGAGTTAAAACAACTTGACTTTGTTCTTGAAACATTCTCGTTTGCTTCCCAAACTGACAGGGCCTGGTATGTAATGATAAAAAGTTCCATATAAATTACCTTGAACTATTAGCAGTATCTATAGGGCTCAGAACATTAGAAGCAAACTCAGATACTGTGAAATTTTACTTAGAATAGATATCATAACGGCCATAGCCTCTAAATCATTAAGATCGGTGCTACTCATTATCTTATCTTATCTTAATATATATAAATTACGTGTCACGTTGTTTGTCCGCGATGGACTCCTAAACTACTTAACCGATTTTAATCAAATTTGCACACCGTGTGCAGCAAGATCCAACTTGAAAGATAAGATAGCTTACATCTTAATTTAGGAAAAAAAAAGATATGAAGAAAAATTATGTTTTTATAAATTATGGTAGGTAGGGTAGGTAGGGCAGGTAGGGCAGGTAGGGCAGGTAGGGCAGGTAGGGCAGGTAGGGCAGGTAGGGCAGGTAGGGCAGGTAGGGCAGGTAGGGCAGGTAGGGCAGGTAGGGCAGGTAGGGCAGGTAGGGCAGGTAGGGCAGGTAGGGCAGGTAGGGCAAGTAGGGTAGGAAGTGATAAAGATGGTCCACCCCAAACATTTATATGGCAAAGCAACGTTTGCAGGGTCAGCTAGTACTCATTTAAAGTTTAGCTAGATGGTTATGGCAATGGTGCGAGGAAAGACAACTACGGGTTTATGCATCTTATATTAGTTCCAAAGAATAAACTATGGCAAGTCTAGAATCTATAAACCCTAACATGGAAATTGAATGGAAGTGATGTGATATAATATCCTACAAATTAATTGTTGTTAAACTGGATCAGCCCCAGATTGACCTGTTTGCAAACAGGTCTAACACTAAGTGTCAGAATGACATATCATGGCTCCCTAGTCCAGGTGCATGCTCTGTAGATGCATTCACTGCCAAATAGACCCATTGTACAGGAGTCTCACACTGATTGCCGTAATATTATCAGGGATGCTTTCCAGAGAAGAGGAAGACCGGTCCCTTCACTTCCTTGTCTAGAAAAACAAGAAAACAATATGAACCTGCTCTAAATTGGTGGATTCCCTTCAAGGCCCAGGGCACAATGCTGATATTATTTTTGACCACAAGGATTGTCATATAGATCACTCAATACACTAATGGTATTGAATGAGTTATATAATAGATAGCAATTTCTCTAGTTTTAGGCCGGGGTAATTGGCACAGATGACAAAGTGCCAAGGTTTCTTAGGTGTATTTAAATTAAGACCAAAGAACCCTAAATATGAAAAGATTTGGGACCCCAGTAACGTTTCGAGTTATCTTATTTCTTTCCTAATTAAACCCTTGGTTTAGAATTACTAACCAAAAAAATTTGTAAGTTACCATAATAGCTTGTGTAGGTAACTGCGCACAGAATTCAACCTTGTCATTCAGTATAAGTACATAACATTTCTTATAATGGGGATCATTTATTTACACATACGTACATATTTACATAATAAGTAAAAAGTAAAAATAAAAATTACAGACTTAAAATAACAACAATAAAATGCATAAGTATATAAAACCCCCCTTTTTATAATTTTATAGTGGGGAATTATCATAGGACATCAAGAAATGAGGATAATATTAACAAACACTCCAGAAATAATTGTAACTTCTGGATCTAGTAGGTTTCAATCCAACTTGATATCACCATTTCTCAAAGATAATTTATCTATCTGTCCTGTCACAACCCTTTTGTTCCATCTAAATTTTACTAAGAGTTTAAAAAAAGTTTGTAAATCATCATCATCATCATCATCAGCCTATAAATGTTCCCACTGCTGGGACACAGGCCTCCTCTCTGTGAGAGGGAGTGGGCCGTAATCCACCACGCGGGCCCAGTGCGGGTTGGTAGATGTCACATGTCTTCAAATTTTCGGTTCTAGGACATGCCGGTTTACTCACGATGTTTTCCTTCACCGTTTTGAGAGCAGAGGTGATGAAATAATTTACACAAAGTAAAGCGCCTGCCTGGGTTTGAACCTACGACCTACAACTCGTAAGTCGTGGCCGTTACCACTGGGCCACCGCTGCTCTCAAAAAAAGTTTGTTCATAATTTATTATAACTAAAAGAAAACCTCATCATGCCTCCTCTACTATAATCAGTACATGGATAAAACAAAATTTAAGTAGTAGTGAAATAGATATTTCTAAATTCACACTTTCTGTATACAGACATGCCACACTCTACTTCAAAGCCCTATGAAGGAGATATCAATATTAAGGTCATAAGAAAAGCTGCAGGTTGAACCACAAATATCTCAACTTTTTCTCGGTCTTATAAGTGACCTAATGCTTTTGCACAAGCTGTGTGCTCTATAGAGACTGGTTGTTCATAAAACTTATTAAATACATATTAATGTCAATGTTAATTGTCTGAAAGTAATTCATGTGTGTCATATTAGATTAATAATGACCCTAGTTGATTCAAGACTGAATAAGAATTCCAGGAACTAGTAACTATGTGTTTACCCTAATGGAAGACTTTTTCTTAAATAGAAATACATTTTAATAAAGAGTAAAAAAATAAAATACGAAAAAAAATGAAATTGTAAATAACATAATAACATGATATGCTACAATGTTCAGATTAAACAATCGTGAATTGATTACCAACACAACTTTATTCTTTGAACATCTACAAGTATTTCAATGAGGACGAGGCTACAAATCATAATTATACAGATCGGACTAACTTACCTAGTGACGTCCGATCCTTAATTATGTGAAGTAGCCTCGTCCTCATTGTATCCCAACCCTTCCCAGATAATCAACCTACATGTGTATAATGTGTATTGAATTGCCTTAACCCCTTCTGAAAGTTGTGTTGTGCTGCCGGGACTATACGATGCCTTTAGCAGTCATCATGAAGTCCCGTTCTTATGCTTTGAAATAATGATTTGACAGATGTCATGCGAGTGCGCCAGCGACGAACCACAGATAACATTTTTTTTGTTTTTAGGATGAACGGCTTTCATCTTTTAATAATGTGATAAACGTGTATTGCAAAATTCAAACTACAAGTATTTCAATGAGGACGAGGCTACTTCACATAATGAAGGATCGGACGTCACTAGGTAAGTTAGTCCGATCTGTATAATTCTTTATTGCATCCATTTAACAGATGGGTGAACGTCGTCTCTAGGTCGGATCTTAGACCATTCAAAAATTTGAATGCAAATGACGTTGTTGAAAATATGACGACAACAATTGACAAGTAAAGAGTTTATTGAGACAAAGTTCAAAAGTGATCAACGTTTTTGCAAGGTGATCGTACAGTGCAGGTACTGAGAGCTAGTGTATGTATCTTCCTTAAATAGCTGTTATTAAACGCTTACCAGAAATCAACAATTGTTTCACCATGAAGAAAAAAACTAAAAATTGCGTTTTTTGGATTGATTAAATAAAAGTTGGCATCGATATCTTAAAACTGTTTTACCCTTAGAATTATTATATTTTTTGTACATTATTTGACTACTATGTATATGCAAAAAAAAAACAAGGCATGATACCTAATAAGTCTTACCCCATTTAACATGGGACTGACGATATTCAAAACTGGCGAAAAGTGGGGTGTATATTATACACTTCTGGATAGTCCTTTTTCGTAATTGTGTAAAAAAATTGAAATGATAATTGTTACAGTTGTGGAAGATAAACTGTCAATTATGGAATAATTTCATTGTCCATATCCATGTTAGCAAATTTTCATGTCTTCATTAGATCTTCACCAAAAAAACCGGCCAAGTGCATGTCGGACCACGCAAAATGTAGGGTACCGTAGTTGGGATGAATATTCGAAGAACAAACTTAACTTTGTAGTTGAAAAAAAAAAATATTTCATACAGAATGTATGGGAGAATATGTTTTACAACCGCAAATTTAAGTTGGTCGACTATTACTCGTTAACTTGTAAAGCCTACTCAGCTGTGATAGTTTTCCTTTTAAATTCGTAATATAAACTACTGCCGTGAATTTTTTCACATATCTAAAACCAACCATTTAGCTGGTAGGGGGGGGGGACACGTGACTCTAACAAAAATTTTCACTTTAAAGATTATTATTTCGCAAACGGATATCTAAATTCAAAAATGGTTTCAGCAAACTCACCATTTTTTTGAAAGACCTTTCAAACGATACCCTAAACCAAGGGATAGAAAAAAAAAATATCTCTTTGTCGGCGTGATTAATATGTATACCCATGCCAAATTACAGCTTTTTAGTACAAAGCGTCTCTGAGCTAAGCCACGGACAGACAGACAGATAGACAGACGGACATGACGAAACTATAAGGGTTCCTTGTTTACTACGGAACCTTAAAAACGAGGCGTTCTTGGTTTTTTTTAAATAAGGAGAATCATTCAGGTCGTTACATGGTGTTGTGCGTGAACAATGTGAACATACACAAAAATGTAAAAATTCAAACGAATTTAGTACCTCCTCTTTTTCAGTCAGTTAAAAACGATAAATGCTCGTAAAAAAAAATCGTAAATTTAACAATATAAAATCAAGTGAACTACTTTGATTTGGTTAAATCTAAAAAAATATTTAGATGAACGTTCCAATGGGGATAAAACCTGCCACTTGCTCACTTCAGATGGCGCTGATCTCCGGCATCTTATAATTTCACAGCTAGCCATATTTTTTTTCCCTGTCCTTACCTCGTCTATTAATAGTGCTACACTCCAAGTCTCATATATATTTATCTAGTTTTCGTATAATTTGTGATCGACACAAAAGTAAACAAACACAACAATGGCGGTTTATAAAGACGTACAACTGTGCTGCCATCTGCTATGAGCTTCCAGTTTTTAGACTGTGTAGACGGTCCATTCTGTTGCTGCCGATCTATTTTGTAAAAGTCTCATTGTGAAAACTTAGGTGAAGTGAGCTGTTATTACACTTGATGCTAGGGATTGACACTATACGGTGGAGGTCTGCCCGGCTTGGGCGGAGCATCGCCGTGTCCTCGTGGAGGCGATTGCCGGCGCTGATCTCTCGCATCCGGCCCTGGTACAGGCCATGGTACGGAGTGAGAGGGCATGGGAGACCGTCACTTCCTTCTGCGAAGCAGTAATGCTTGCGAAGGAGGAGGCAGAGAGGGAAAGGCAAATTTCATGCCATCACGCTCCTAACCGCCACAGGAGACGCCAATTCCCGGTCATTGTAGGCGCGGGCTTGCGGACGGTGAGCAATGGGTAGCTCGCCGTCCGATAAGGACCAGGCCTGGGTTGATGGCGCGTTGTGTTCCACGCGCGCCTCAAAGAGATCTCAGCACAATTGAAGGGGTCCAATAGGGTCAATGCCTGCAGGGGTTTCGGGTTTATCCGAAAGGGTTACCGTGGCTCCTAGCAAAATACAAGCAACTGAAGGAACATGGGTGGGTTTTAGTCAGTAAGAGTCTGACACACCCTCCCGCTCCACCCAGAGCGGGAGAAGTTATTTGATAATTTCTCACCCAAAAAAAAAGGATTTGACACTATTGACAGCTCACTTCAAACTCACTTCACCTAAGTTTTCAAGGTGAGTTTTTTAAAGAATTGACCGATATGTATGTGTCTTTCCAAAACTTGAATTTCCAAATGTTTCATTAAAAGCCGAGTACTGTATTTTGTTTTAGATTTGCAAAGGACATTCGGCCTGAAATCCTTTTTTTTGTCGTAGTCGTGGGATTTATAAATGTCCGTAGGTGTGTCTGTGGCATCACAGCGGGCCCTATCAGAATACCAACGCTGTAGTATTTATTTATTTTTGGCCTGGCACAGGTCGTTTTTGTTTTTCATTTTTTTTATATTAAGTTTTTTTTTTAGTTTCAAGTGCTCCTTTAGTTATCGGTTTTTATTTCCTGCGCGTGCCCAAAACAAAAATGTGTGAATAAAATGCTGTTTTTTGTTACAAACAAAAAACTAAAAGATTTTTTTTTTTCATAATAAAGACCTAATTCGAAATTTGAAATAAAAGAAGGAGTGCTCTTTGTAAAAGACTTTTTTCCGGAACAGTATTGCACTTGTTAAGTTACGGCATGAAAAGCTTTTTACAAAAAAAAAAATAACAACTGACTTCCAAAAAAAAACACTACAAAGTGAAAAATAACTTTAATTTCAGAAGTCGGTGTCTTTGGTTTTGATTTTTTTTTTAACACTGTCGAATTGAGACCCTCCTCCTTTTTTGAAGTTGGTTAAAAATTAAAGATAACGATAAAGATATTTAAGCTCATCAAAAATTTCAACAGTTTTTTGGGATGGAGGCAAGGATTGTCCATCAAATGATTCATCAGCTGTTTTCGTAAACGTAGTGAATCGGGCTCCACCTTTACGTCTGGTTTGGTTGTATCAATTTCCTCTAATTCTGCTGACTTCTTGATATTATCTATTTCCCTGGTATTCACTGTATAATAATCATAAAGAACGCTAATGGAAAGCACGATCAAATTTTGGTGCATTTTTTAATCTGCTTCATAGTCTTTGCTAAAGCTTTTATGAAGCCTTTATCTTATGTATCTGATGTGTGTTTTATATATCAACAGACAGATCTTGGGCACCTTTTTAAGCAGAATGCAGAGCAATGTTGCTTGATGGCACTAATAGTCTGGGAGAGTGTTCCACAAAGAGCATTAACATCAAAAAAGCTACACCAAAATTTTGTCTGGCCAGTCATTTTGTTTCTTATTTTTTGTAATGCATGCATGTAGTTGAACTCACGAGGTCTGCAGCATTCTATTCCAAATCGCTGTTGTTCTGGGCACAAACCACTTTGCGCCACTTTTGTCCCGGCGGGACAAGAGTTCCTTTTTGCACAGGTTCCACCAATACGCATACAGGACAGCTCAAAATATAGGGACTTTCCATCTGAAAAAAAAAAAGCACTTCTGTAGCTGCGATATGTAAGCAGTTAGGTTAGGTTAGGTTAGCGTCCATAAATTACGTGAGGTGTTTTTTTTTATTTTCTGTCCCTCTCTCCCCCCCTGGTGAGATGTCGTGAGATTTTATTCAACCCCCTCCCCCATCCCCCAATCTCACGTGAGATTTTTCAAAATGTGGGTTTCTTACGTAAACGCGTTGGATTGTTATTGTAAAAAGAAAAAAAAAATTGCTTCGTGCTTTTATTTACGACTAGTTAAGACTAGTAATCAATATTGCTGAGAGTTTAATTATAAGTGTAATAAAAATTTAACAATAGAATACTTAAATCGTAACTACTGTGATTAAATAAAAAATAAAGTTTAATAAAAAACTGTAACCCGACCACGGGAAAATAAAAATGATCTAAAAAGTACGAAACAAGCAAATATTTCAGACAGAAATCAAGACATAGGTACAAAAATGGTCAAGGTAAAGCCGTGGTCGCATGCCTGTATACCATGTGGGTGCCAGGAACACCTACAAAATTATAATGGCATGCGACGACGGCTTTACCTTGACCATTTTTGTACCTATGTCTTGATTTCTGTCTGAAATATTTGCTTGTTTCGTACTTTTTAGATCATTTTTATTTTCCCGTGGTCGGGTTACAGTTTTTTATTAAACTTTATTTTTTATTTTATACTTTTCCGTTTTTACACTTGCTAAACGTTACAACAACGCCGCGCGCAACGTCTCACTGAAAATTGAATTTACAACGAGAACATTTTCGCGCGATGATTTTGTACGATTTCAAATGTCGACTAAAACCAAAAGAATCATTTGAAAGACTTCGAATGATGTTCATAGACAAAAGCCCTTCTAAAGCGACTGTTTTCCGCTGGTTCAACGAATTTAAGCGTGGTCAAGTGGACGAAGAAAGAAGTGGCCATCATAGGGCTATGACGGCTGTTACATAAGAAAACGTGCTGGCTGTGAAAAATTAAATTTAAGTGAATAGGCGAATTACATATGAAGAGATTCAGCATATACTGCAGATTGGATCGGGAAGTGTACATGAAATTCTACACGGGCATCTTCAGGTAAAGAAGATAGTTTCACATTGATTACCACACAATCTAACGCAGAAGGAGGTTCGGGTAGAATGGTGCCGAGACATGATAGCAAAATTTGAAGCAGGCTCGTCTCGGCGCGTTTACGATTTCATTACGGGTGATGAATCATGGATTTGTCATTTTTGTTCCCCAAATTTAAAAAATCAACTCAAGGGAAAACAGGGATTAAAGAGGTGTCTGATGTGGACTGGAAAATGTGTAATGAAAATTGGTTAAGACGCATGAAACTGTGTATAGACGCCAATGGAGAGTTATTTGAAAAGATTTAATAAATAAAATATAACCTGTAGTATATTTTTTTTTATTACCTATTGCAAAATTTTCTGAGTGCCCCGTGTATAAATATTAATATTTCGTTGTACACAGTGCTACACATCAAGCTATAAATTTCCAGTATTAGCTGACCTCGCATTGTACGGAAATCCTTTACAATGCCAGATCAGCTTAAACTGGAAATGTATAGCTTGATGTGTAGCCGTGTGTACTTGTTTTTCTTCATAGAGTAATTGAGGATGGAATTACAAACCGTTTTTATTTATTAAGATTTGATTAACTGCACGTTGGTATCATCTTGCGATACAACGTAGCACAGTCTCACTTTTGCTTGTTTTTAACAATTTAAACATATTTATTTACTTTGAAAGTATAACATTATTTACATATTTGTAATGTGCTCGTCAAGACCTTTCTTTTGGTACCAAACATGTCATGATCATATCATTTTAATTTTTTTCGAGGTTAGAAATTTACGTGTAAAATCCACCATATTAAATTTAGGGAAAATTTATATAGCCTATGTCACCCGGACCATTATTACGAATCTATTGATACCTCATTCATCAAAATCGGTTCTGTAGTTTAGGCGCTATGGTGGAACACACGTAAAAGCAAACATACATACATACATACATACAAACATATAAACATACATACATAGACTGCTAAAATCATAACCCTTCTTTTGGCTTTGCCGTAGTCGGGTAAAAAAGAATATCTACTCTAATTCAGTACATGGAGAATCATGCGGTCTCAAGAGAGAAAATAAAAATAAAGATTAAATCTTAAGCATGTACAATCTGGATTAAATGGACCAAAATAGTATAATTTTTTTTTGTTTCAATCAGAAAAAAAAATGCGTGATATTTGCCGAGACCTCCCCTCTCTCCAACGTAAGATTAGATGAGATTTGACTCAAACCCCTCCCCCCCTCAAACACCTCACGTAATTTATGGATGCCCCCTTAGTAGCTGGAAAATTTTAAGTAGCACTAAATAATTGAAAGTTTTACATAACACAAAAATAAATCTGCCTAGCCTTTTCCCAACTATGTTAGAGTCGGCTTTCAGTCTAACTGCAGCTGAATACCAGTATTTTATATGGAGGGACTGCCTATCTGACCTCCAAAACCCAGTAACTAGGTAATACGATACCCCTTGGTAAGACTGGTTGTCAGACTTTCGGGCTTCTGACGACCCGTATCGACTGTCAAAAATCCACGAATGGCAGCCGAGACCAGCAGCTTAACGTGCTTGCCGAGGCACGGAGGAGTCTCGGTATGTTAAGATGGTCACCCATCCACGGACCAACCCCGGCAAGCGTAGCTTAATCTGATGGATCAACCCGTGCGACTGTTATTACTTGGTCACGAGCTTAAGTTTTACACAACACATGCAATAATAAATACAATATGCTAGCAAAAAGTCCGAAGACCATTCATTGTTCAAAATAACTACAGGTAAGTAGGCCGTATCCAATCAGGAAAATCAAAATAAACCAACAAAAATGCCAGCCGGTCTATTTTGTAAATATTTCACCGTAAAAACTTAGGCGAAGTGAGCGTGGAGTGAGCTGTCTTTCCACGTATAGTGCTATTCTGTAAAAATCTCAACGTGATATCTTAGGTGAAGTGAGCTGCCAATAGTGTCAATACTTAGCAACTGACAGCTCACTCCACGCTCACTTCAAATAAGATAACACGGTGAGATTTTTACAGAATAGCAGCACTGATGCTAGAAATTGACTCTATCGATAGCTCACTTCATCCAAGTTTTTACGGCGAGATTTTTGCAGAACTGCTTGGCTAGCATCAGCGTGTCTTAAACAAACACATTAGAAAGAAAGAAAGAAAAGACACAGTTCGTGAAACACAAAATATAAATGAAATGAAAAAAATTAAAACAATAAGCAATTCCTCTAAAAGCAATTAATTTTCTAAATTCCCAGCAATTCCTCTATGATGACACTTATTTTAGTTGAATCATATTCAATTCAATTCATATCAGAATCTCATATTTGGTGTAAATATTGCCGCATGAAAAAAATTAAGACTGTAATTCATTATTTTATTTTACTTTTTTTACATACTTCACTGACATAATCTTTTCATCATTTGACATTATATACCTACAATTTTCTATATATCTTTTTATAAAATTAGATTTTTTACAGCTGTTGTGGTAATCATTTCATTTGGTTTAAATAGGTCCTTATTTTTATTATTTTGTTTATCTTTTATATAGATTCTCTTCTTTTAGATTTTGTGAATGTGAGAACGTTGTAGGCCATAGACTTGTGGACTATTGTCTATTTTACTAAGTACCTGGTACTTGTTGATAGGCCTACACTGTTCTCTCATACCTATTAACACTGTAATTTGAAAACATTGTAGAAACCATTTATTTTGAAAAGAGTAACCGTGGAGTTGCTTGCGGCTCTTCTCCGTAGGAAGCGACCAATTCTGACGTTTCATAAGTGCCCTTGTAGGTTTATGTGAAACAAAATATTTTTCTCAAACATGCATGGAAATATTGTCATTATTTTCGAAAAAAGAACACGCGAAGTATCGAATCAATCGAACGGTAAAAAAAAATCAAATCCATTGCAGGCGCGTTTTTGAATTTGGAACATTACAACGCTCCAGCAATGTTTTATGAAACGGCGTGCTGGGGTTATTAAATACTCTTTGATTGGATCTCTTTTATCATTCTTGGCATACCAAAGTAAGTCACTTTGCTTGGTACAAATTGCGTTCACGTGGCTGTATAGCTATAAATGCGTTTGAACGCCTTGCGGCACAGATGATAAATAGAAAATTGGCGGCAAAACTGAAAATTCGTCTTGATTTGTTATTTACATACTATAAATAAATTTAAAATGAGTTCCAACGATTCAGAGAGTGAAATGGAGATTGATTGTACTCCACCAGATTTAAGATCAGATTTTTTTTTCAAATTGGCAATTGTAAACCTGCTTCCAGCGATGTCAAAAAAAAAATACACGAAAGTATATGAAAATTGTATGATTTGGAAAAACGAGAAAAAAGTGAACATTTTCTCCGAAACAGTATTTTTGGCGTATTTTAATGAGATTGCTAAAACTTAAAAGCCATACATATTAAAGGGCAATTTATTCCATTCTGAAATGTACAAATCATGTTAAAAACGGCATTAACTTGAAAAATTATGGAAATTTAACTACTTTTATTTCCCTGCATTCTTTTGAGAAAAGCACTATATATGCCTCGGCGGAAATGGCAATTGCCTGTCTCGTATTAATGAAGTCCTCGCCTACGGCTCGGCCTTCAAACTCATACTCGACCTGCAATTGCCTATTTCCCAGCCTTTGCAATAATGTACTATTGAATTTGAATTAGAATTTTCCCGGATAATTTTTATTTACAGTTTTATTAATCAAATGAGATTTTTATTTTATATTTCTACAGTTTAATTGTTATTTTATTATAATACGAAACTGTCAAACAGATGAATTACCTATTAAGAATTGAACGCAGATAATATTATAAATTGTCAGTTTGTGTGATTATTATCATAATAAGGTTCTACCAAAGCGAATGGACGGGGTCCGCTAGGGCTAATGCCTGCCGGGAGTTCGAAGAAAACCGACAGGGACATCGTGGCCCCCGGCAACAGGGCAACCGAAGGAACACGGGTGGGTTTTAGTCAGTAAGAGTCTGACGCCCTCCCACTCCGCCCAGAGCGGGAGAGATTTGATAATTTCCCACCCAAAAAAAGAAAGGTTCTGCCAAAGCGGCCATTTTAGGCTCCCCGGAGGAATGACAGCTCACTTCACATAAGTTTTCATGCTGAGAATTATATAGAATTTCCAGCTGTGAGATAGGATCTAATTTGTCTATTTAAGATAAGATAAGTATTTTACCAACAAGTCCTTCATGTTCTTTTGTATTGTCCCAGGAGTCAGTCCGAACGCCTGCCACAAAGAAAAACAAAAAAACTATCATTAATATCATAGTTAATACGACCACTCACATCTAATACAAAAAGATGACTGGAAATCGTTTTTAAATAATATCCTATGTTTATTCAAATATTTGCATATTAACGGATGCGTCCGTGAGAAAGTTGTGGACCACGTATTACATTTTTTGTTTCAAGATGGAACAATGTGCCGGAGACGTTCATTAAAAATCATAGCTATAGGTTGTTTGATTATGAAGCTGAATCAACTAATAGAGATGGAAAAAAATTGTTGCAAGTTCATACACATGAAGAGAATCAGCATGATTAAAAAAAACCGCCCAAGTGCGTGTCGGAATACACACAATAAACGATTCTGTAGTTGGGATGAATTTATCCCAAGAACAAACTTAACTTTGCAGTTGAAAAACATGTTCCTCCATACATTCCAACTGCAAATGTAAGTTTGTACGCACAGTATTGAGTGATTTACCATGTTGTTTAAGACCATAGACTTCTTATAGGTTTTCCTGTAATCTATGAGTAAAGAACCATTCTCGGTATTTTTTTCAAAATTTTAGTCTCATTTGTTTCTGGATGGATAATGGTAATTTTTTATTAATTTTCTTAAATATCTTTAATAGTATGTCGGATCCGGTCATTAGTATGGACACGAAACGAATCGCAAGCGCGCCACTGACGACATCAAGAGTGTTTTACCTACACCAAAAAAGGCGCGCTTCTACAGAGTCGTGATGTTTTAAGGCCACGGCGAGGAGGGCATTCAGCCTTTTGTCGCATTGGAGTTAAGACGTCGCGGAACTGTTCTCGATTCGTGGTGCTCAGTTATTGTGTTAGTTGTAATTTGTGATCATTTTGTTAATTGGGTATTTTAATAAATGCCGTCGCACCCAGTGTGTGTATAATTTAGCTAGTGTGATTCATTTGATAGTAAATTATAATATGATCTGAACTGCAAACTGTTTTTCTATTGCGCATTAACCAACACTACCCACATTACGCCCACAGTAGTTAAAATATTACTGATAATAACGAAAGTCACATACCCGTCTCCGACAAGTATATTTAAATTATTAAAAAAAAAAAAAATGAGATCCTCACAAAAAGCTCTTTCATGAGATATGTCACACGGTCAGGATTGCAAAACATTTTCTTTTTTTTGTATTCGCCCCAAAATATGACCACATTATTTTAATTACACGTCCGTGTCTGGATCACAGAAATTCATAATGTACCTTTCAACTAAATTGGTCCAGTAGATTCGTAACAATTTGGCTGTGACAGACGGACAGACAGACACACGAGTGATCCTATAAGGGTAACGTTTTTTCCTTTTAAGGTACGGAGCCCTAAAAATACTAGTTGAATTCAGTTTTCTTTTACTTTTTTCTCAACCTATGTTAACCCGCTGAAAAGGTTCCCTTTACTTAATTAAGTTGAATTGTAAGTTCCAAATGTTTAAAATTTTTATTAAACAAGATAAAAGAAAATTATTATACCTCTCTACTTAATTTAATTTCTGTAATACTCAGTTTAATTAATCATTGCTCAACTAAGGTGCTTCAACATGTTTTTAGTAAAAGAAGGAGCATGCGAGCTACCAATATAATTAAAAAGCAACATGATATGATGCGCGTTACCAGATAATACAATAGGTAAAACCACAGAATAACTAAAAAGACGTAGCGTTGGAAGGCCTCCCACAAGATGGACCGATGACCTTGTGAAGGCCGCAGGAATCCTCTGGATGCGGAAAGCACAGAATCGGTCGAAGTGGCGGTGCTTGGGGGAGGCCTATGTCCAGCAGTGGACGTCTTTCGGCTGAAATGATGAATGATGATATGATTTTAATTATTGTAAATGTGAGGACTATGTGGATATTATTTTTATTTCTCTGCTAGTTTTAGTGATGGTCTGGCAGTTTGAGTAGTTTATGCGGCCTACCCAAATGTCCTTTCTTTGGTATTGTTCGTCGTTTTGAGCTCCTTATGTTCTGAGTTGAGCTCCACGATTACTGACAAATGCTTGCACTGACTGGACAGGTCCACTCAAATCTGTATGGTTCTTTCATTAAAAGACCTTTTCAGACACTAATCTACATGGTCCTCATATGGCCTGACCAAGATTATGTCTGGACTTTAAAGAGACTGCGACCTCTGAGTTTGTTTCGGCCTTTCTTCTCAGAGTAGTCAGATAGGAAACGCCGAACTCATCTAGCTTATTTTTTTTTTTTTTATATGACGTGTAAAAGTGATTCCGATATCCTATTTACAGAATAAACAATTTAATTTCATTTAATTTAATTTCATGTTACTTATTTATACTGTGGTAATACTATGGAGATAGCAGATGGCTAATCCCTATCCTAACTATATTTATTATAAATGCGAAAATGAGTTTGTTTGTTTATTTACTCTAAATCGGCTGAACGGTTTTGGTTGAAATTGACATATGGGTAGACCATGACCTGGGTTAGGACATAAAATACTTTTCATTCCGACTTTCCCACGGGATCGAAACTTATGTGAATGAAACCGCGGGGCGCAGCTAGTAAAGACATAATTTTGACGTGTAAAAGTTTTTTTTTTAAACAATTTACGGTTATAAATATCATTAAATATGTAAAAAAAGAGATGCTGTGCCATCTACAAATAAATTGGGATCAGAGCAAAAGGATGTACGCAGATGTAGTGCTACAGCTGTGGTTGAAACGCACAGACATGCGCACAGATTGTAACAAGTATGCGGCGCGTGAGTCGCCGACGGCACGAAATGTTGCCATTTTAAATATTTTATTTGTATAAAAATTTAGGACTAGTATTGTATTTATCTTATTTTTGATTTGTTATTTCACTATATGCTGCACCGGTTGACGTCATCACGTCAGCGCCGGCTATCGCTGAAAACCAGCGCTGGGGCTCTGTCTCGCATGGGGTCGCAGCTTTATGCTGAGCGATGGCCGTTTTGCGTGGATGTGACGCATATTTTCCCCCAATTTGTTATTTACGTGTTTTTTTATCTTTCTTTGCGTCATGTTTACCGCAAATAAATGAATTTTCTTTCTTTTTTTTCTATCTCGATTGGCAAAATGATGCCATAACTATGTACAGATGGTGCCATCCACGAAGACGTGCCCCACACTTCTTGCTAAACGCAGTACAATAGTGCAATAATTATGTACAATACACGCTAATTACCTATGAGTGGGTAGTGAACACGACAAAACCAAAACATTTGGGGTATGTTGCTTATTTGTACTGTAAGTGATTAGGTAGAAAAATGGGGTGCATCTTCGTGGATGGTTCTGTAACAGGGACTGAATTACCCAAAAATTAAGGTACCTTTAAATGTCAGTATGACGTCACCGTTAAATAAGGGTTACCGAAATATTTCGATACTGTTCTTTTTTTCAGTAGCGGAATTTTGATGTTGGTAATGCATACCGGTATACTTCGGTAGCCTACCTTGACCTTTATAAATGTTTCGGTAGCAGTACCCTAAACCTTAATAAATAGGGGTTTTCTTTGCCACACCGCCACCACACTCTGTCTGTCGTTCACTTGATGATTGTAAGTCAGTATTGGTTTTTATTTCCGATCGGAAGGACACGACTGTGTAAGCAACCGCACCGAGTATCTCGCATGTTTTTCGGTACCGAAATCGTGTAAAGGTTAAATAACGGTTTAGTTTAACCTTTATTTATAAAAAAAGGTATCGGTATAGCTCAACATTTATTTTAAACCGGTACCGGTATATTTTTGAGGTATCTTAATCTTTAACAGTAACCGCTTTCAGACCCTGGTCTGTAGTGAAGTTCTGAAACAAAATCAAACATCATGTATATCAAATTCTACTAGTCTACTGACCCTATCAATGAGATCTAGTTCATGAAGAAAGACTATCTCACGTCGATAGCTCTCACAATTGTGTAGATCATTAAGAGATAATATTTTCATTTGTTTTGCCATTCGTCTATCAATCTATGATCGAAGTAGTCGGTCGTATCACAAATGTTCTTCAGGATTTTTTGGTGGATCTTACTTGCTAATGGCGTATGGTGCATTTTGTGGGTTGGTCGTGAACAGGAAAGGTCGGGTAAATGTATTGTGCCATAATATCATGGACCAATCATGTCAGTAGGACATGACTGGGTTCTGTCTAAAAGTTGGGGTGGATATCAGAAACAGCTCTTTCCTTATCAGAGAAATGGTGGATGAATTGATTTGAATGAAAAGTGAGTGAATGATGATGTGACAAAGGAGGTTTTGTTCTGAATGTTTCGTCAGTGCAAACGCACAGTTAGAGTTAGAAATGCACATCATAACATTTGGTGAAATATTTAAATTTATCACGTGACGACCTTAGAATTTTGTAATGGAAAGTCAGAACTCATCCTATTCAAATAGGTTTTCGTTAAGAACATGAAAAGTGTCTATCACCTCCTTACACCGTCTGTAACACCTTGTGAGTTTATGATATATTGCCTACCTTAGAGAGTCTGTTGATGTACTCGCATTCCTGAATTATGAACAAAGCTTAGCATGTTAACAGAAATAAGTAAAGTTGACATAACTTCTCTTCTCTTCTTCTCTCAAGGAGCTCTTCATCAAGCAGTCCACTGCTAGACATATGCCAATCACACGTCGTTCAACTCGATCCTTAGCAACTTTTATCCAGCTGCTACCAGCCATCCTGCGAAGATCATCGCTCCACCTAGCCTGAGGTTGCACGTTAAGGTCTCCAGTGACTATGCAATTTTTTTATTCATAGTTTGTTATTTTTTCAGATGGAGTGTCTCCATTCTTCGAGCTGCCATGTATGAGGGTTGGCGGCATTTGCGCCATAGCCTTTGATTGTCCCCCAAGAACTGATATAGTAGAGATAGGCTTGTGTCCACAGCAGCAACGAAATGGCATAGAGTGCTGTCAACCTTGTAAGTATATATATAAATTAGCGATTTACTTTTTCTGGTCCCATACTTCGAGCTGTATCTGCTGAACTAAGCATTGGGGTCCGAGTGATTCTTTTTTTCTATCGCAATTGAACTGTGTGAGAAATGTGTGTGTGAGAGGAGGAGCTTGTGGCTAAATACTAACAGCCGCTCGGGTCGATCTGTCAGGTTAAGCTACACTTGCCGGGGTTGGTCCGCGGATGGGTGACCATCTTTACATACCGAGACTCCTCCGTGCCTCGGAAAGCACGTTAAACCGTTGGTCCCGGCTGTCATTCGTGGATCTATGACAGTCGATAGAAGTCGTCAGAAGCCTGAAACTCTGACAAACAGTCTTACCAAGGGGTATCGTATTACCCAGTTACTGGGTTGTGGAGGTCAGATAGGCAGTCGTTCCATTTAAAATACTGGTATTCAGCTGCATCCGGTTAGACTGGAAGCCGACCCCAATATAGTTGGGAAAAAGCTAGGCAGATTGAATTGAACTGTGTGAGAAATGTTCATACAGTGGTAACCACTGAGCCTTTGAATATACGGACAATTTAATTTGGTACAGTGAATTTGCTAAAGTAGTATTTATTTCTTTGACTACGAAATTCAGTATCGCCCACTAGTATCGCTACTATGTTTGGAGTTTCTTTGAAGGATAAAATCAGCAATGAAATTATCCGGAAAAGAACAACAGTTACCGTCATGGCTTTGGAGAGTAAGCAAACTGAAGTGGCACTGGGCTGGCCATATTTTTCGAAGGACCGATGGACGGTGGAGCAGATATTGCTGGAGTGGAGACCGCGTATCGGCAAGCGACGCCTCCCAGCCAGATGGACCGACGACCTTAAGAAAGTGGCTGGTACAGACTGCATGCGGAAGGTGGAGAACTAGGTGTTGTGGAGCCCTATGTCCAACAGTGGACTTCGATAGACTGAGGGACACAGTAGAACGTACGGTTGAGGTCTGCCCGGCTTGGGCGGGGCTCCGCCGTGACCTCGTGGAGGCGATCGGCAACGGTTATCTCTTGCGTCCGGGCCTGGTTCAGGCTATGGTATGGAGCGAGAGGGCATAGGAAGCCATCACCTCCTTCTGCGAAGCAGTAATGCTCGCGAAGGAGGAGGCGGAACGCGTGAGGGAGAGACAAATCTCGCGCCCTCACATCCCTAGTCACCGCAGGAGACGCCTTGGGCGTCGGAAATCGTAGGCCATTTCCCGGTCACCGTAGGCGCGTGCTTGCCGACGGTGAGCAATGTGTAGCTCGCCGTCCGATAAGGACCTGACCCGAGTCAACGGCGCGTTGTGTTCCACGCGCGCCTCATAGATGTGAGCAGAATTGACGCGGTCCGCTAGGGCTGATGCCTGCCGGGGTCGCGGGAAAATCCTAAAGGGATACCGTGGCCCCTGGCAACACATAGGCATCTGAAGGAACACGGGTGGGTTTTAATTAGTAAGAGTCTGACATGCCCTCGAGAAGTTATTTGATAATTTACGACCCAAAAAAAAAAACATGTCAAGAGGATTGCTGAAGGCAGAAGAATGTTATGGTAGTTTACATGACATAATCCGGATATCCAAAAGAGATTTTGCTACAATTTTTTTTTTACTTACTCCTTAGTCTGGTGGTCGCAAGCGTTACTGCTGAGCGTGAGGTTCTAGGTCGGGCAACATCTGGAATTTCTCAGTAAGTAGCAGCCCGGAGTCTGGATTTATGCCAGATTGATGGCAATGGCTCTCCCCCCTATTACATGGGACTTAAACATAACTGGCTGAACGTAGGTGTACTATTAAGGTATACCTACTTCTGCCCTACCCTTTGAGGAATATAGGCGAGATGTGATGTTGTTTTTTTTTTGTTAGGTACCATATTTTTCTAGTCCTTCAGATTTTAACCTATGGTTTCATGGTTACACACTGAAAAAAATAAATAGCTGAACTAGTTCAGCTATTTATATCTACAAAAAATTGCCAAATTTTTATTAATAGAAACCAAAGTATTGCTAAAATAGCTGAACTGGTGTTGCTGCACATCTCAAACTAGTTGTGCTATTCAGAGTGCAATTGCTGTTAGTGAAAATGTGAACTAATGCTTATTAAAATAAGTTAGCTAAAGTCGTTTAGCTACACGGACAAAATGTTTGATTACTGTTAGCCAAACTCAAGATCTATTAATAAGTCGCATGTTTATTCATCTTTTACCAAACGAACGTCTAAAAATAGTTCAAAAACTTATGTTTATCTGTAGCATTATTTTTTTGGCTACTAATTAATAACACTTCCAGTTATACATTACAACATCAAATACATGATGCGTCTAAATAAAATTCGACAGCTCATTACAAAACTGTTTATAAATTGTTTATTAAATATTGTCAATAGATTACAAAAACAAGCTTGGTACTGAAAACTAAACGTTCGCTTCCCTTGTCCTTTGCCCATGCCCCGCGCTCTTCCGCCGCCGTGTCGCACTCACGATTCGCGAAACTCGCAGTACAAACGTGTGTCGCACGCACTGCATGTATTTTGTAATTGTATTCTTTATTAATTTTATTGTAATTGTAAAGTTAAAGTAATTGTACTATTCGTCATATCGCATGGTATACGTGATTTAAGAAGACGAAGATGAGAATTACCTGGCATGAAGTAGGCGATGAAACCCATGGCCAGTTAGGCGGTTACCTAAGGACTCGAAATGTATGTCCAGAAGTTTGCAGGTATGTGCAATATTTTTATCCAATTATACTTAAATATCAATGATTTCATAGGTGTGAATATGTTTGAAACTAGGTATCTTCTGTAACCGCTTGAAAGATTTGAATGAAATTTGGTACTTATGTGGATAGTGCAAATAAATGAATCTATAGTAGATTTAAATCTAAATACGTAATTGTCTTTTTGCAGCAATTGAAGGACTTCAAGATTTTGTATCCGGACTCTGATCAGAAATTAAAAATAATTGGCATTTAACCAAACACAAAGTTAATGAATATGCAAAAAATAAAAGAGATGGAGTTCCAAAAGACATTAAAGACAACATTAACTTCCTTTTACTTAGGTAAGAGTTTTAATATTTCAATTAATTTGGTGTAGTGTCCATAGATGGATCACTAACTAGTTCATCTGAATTAAATGCTTGTTTTTAATATATTTTATCAAATTCAATATTTCATGTAATAATTAGACTGATAAGTATTCTACTGATATTTTTTGTTTCCAGATAATAATGAAGAGGCAACGGACTTAGCTGCATTTATGGTATATATAATTTATTATTCCAATGGAAAGGATAGTGGGCAAAAATGTATGGGCGGCACACTCAGCTACACCACAGTTAAAACGACTGTAGTTTTGAAGACATTACTTCTCCCTTTACTGACGCCAAAGCGCATCAAAAGATTGACCTAATTTTTGCAAAGGTATGTCCTTGCCTGCTACTCGTAAGTGCATATTTTGATATACATTTCAAAGATTGTTAACATAGTCGTTTGTATTGGGTTATCATGAATAATAAATATACTAAGTCAATTGTGTTAAAGTACTTATTACATTATTTTTTTTAACTTATTAAACCTAATTGTATACTTACTCGATTCTTTTATTTTTTTGTTTACCCTTATCAAGTCAATACTTAATTTCTTTTAAAGTGTTATTGTAGTTGCAACATTATACAAATATTGAAGCATGTATTCTTTTTATTGCAGTAATATAGGGATCTAAAATAACTTTAATTTAAAATGAAATTAAATATTGACTAGAATTTCACTAAGGGCTTCTGCAGGTGGTCGATCGGTATCCATTTCAGCTATTCATTATTAGTCTTTGGTATGAAAAAATGAGCAACATCACTCCAAGTATCATGGTTTTGTTGGCAAATTAGCTGAGCTGAATACCGATGGACAATCTGCGGGAGAAATCTGTTATAGGTAGCTTTACGAATTGATTTGACAACAAAACAATTAAACACATGTGGATAAACTGTTTCCTTAAAACTAAATAAACTATTTGTGAAAGTTTTGCTATTTGTAATTGAAGAAATTGGTAGTTATACCTGCACGAAGTTTTAAAAATAACTGAACAGTTTTATTAGAAATAATAAAGTAGTTTAGTTACTATTTAAATTTCTGTGAAACTACCGAAAAGCGAACGGTTTTGTTAACACTACAAAACTTGTTTAATTTTAGTTAACTGAAACAGTTAAGTAAAAAATACCTTAACTTATTTTACAAAACTCGTTTTAGCTATTAGTAGCACTCAGTTTGTTGGTCGCCCATTTCATGTTACTAGCAGCTAAACTTTGTGCTACAGGTAATAAAACTTTTTTTTCAGTGCAGCTAGGTGGACAACATTCGTAGAGCAGTTTAGAACTGGACGGCATGTTACGAAATAATACACATTACTTAAATTATATTACAACGGAACCCTGAAAAAACAAAAAATGTAGTAGGCAAGTGAAAATTGTTTTACAATTGCCATGTTTTTTAACGGACTTCAAAAGTTTTTTTTTTATGTTGGTTACCTCAGAACTTTCTACTGGGTGAACCGATTTTGATAATTCTTTTTTTATTTGAAAGCTGGTGCTTTCCGTGTCTCATATAAATTAAATTGTATTAACTTTGCTTGGGTAGTTTTTGAGTTAGCTTCAATAATACGATTTTTTTCCCACTTAGTATGTGGATGATATGTTAAGTTCTTCTTACTGTTATTTACATAGCAGGTAATGGTATTCGAATTTGTGTGGGGTAAATACCACAACTAAAAAGTAAAATAAAAAAAAACTTTTTACAAAAAAAACCACCGACTTCCAAAAAAACACTACAAAGTGAAAAATAAAGTCGGTGGCAAAAAACGAATATTCAAAACCAAAGACACCGACTTCCGAAATTAAAGTTATTTTTCACTTTGTAGTGTTTTTTTTGGAAGCCGGTTGTTTTTTTTTTTTTGTAAAAAGTTTTATTATTTTCTGATTGATGGATTAAATTTGAAAGAATAAAAAAGTGGTTTCTTTTAAAAGACATGGACAATATACACACAATGAGAAAAAATGTATGAATGAAAAGGTAAAAAATCTGAAGTATGCATGTTTTATAACATTTTCCAGGAAGTCAGTTTGGAAGTTGGCGGTGTGATACCCATGTGCCTCGAAAAGCATGTTTTAAGCCGTTGGTCCTGCGCTAGATCTCTTTCTGGTCGCGTTGGATTCCTGTCCCATCGGACTATGTGAGCGAAGGAAGAGAGAGATATTGTAGTATAGCTGTGTCTGCGCACACACTTGTGCAGTATAATATCTCCAGCGCCAAAGGGTAGTCTCCACTGAGATTGGCCGCTATGGCCAAATTACAGACTGAAGGACTATTCCTACATGTAGAATAAAAACCCCAATCCCACTTCACGTAGGTACCCTGGGTTCAGATCTCAAAACTTCAACATCGAAAGTTATGTCGGGGAAAATGATTGCTTATAACATTGATTATCAACTTAACATACATACACATACATAAACTCGCGCCTTCTTTCCATGGGGGTAAACAAAAACTACAAAACGTCACCTGCTATGATCCTTACATACTCCTTTTGCCTCGTTTACGTTCATACATCTGGTCATACACGCACGCCAGTTGCGAGTACTACGCACCTGGCCTTTCTGAAGAACATCACTAATAAGGTCAGTATATGTCCTCCTAGGGTGTCCCCGCCTGGCCTTTCTCTTTACATCCGCCTTGTAAATACATTTTATTAGTTGCCTTTCATTCATCCTCTCAACATGCCCAAATCATCTCAGCATCCCCTTTTCAATTTTTGTTACTACATCTTCTTTTAAATCACACGGCTGTCTTATCACATCATTCCTCAGCCTATCATTTATAGTCAGACCACACATGCTTCGCAAGGAACGCATTTCCACAGCATTTATTCTACTTTCATGTTGTTTTTGCCACACGCAACATTCACTTCGAAACATAAGCGTGGGCACCAGCACACCATTGTGAACAGCCAGTCGAGCATTTTTAGACATCGACTGATTGGTCACAATCACATGTATAGCACCATTCACTTTATTTCCCGCCTTTACTTTCCTTTCCACATCTCCATCAATCATCCCATCCCTTGTAAACAGACTCCCCAAATACATAAACTCACTTACTTGCTCCACACTCTTATCATTTATTTTCACATCACACACCGATACATCCTCTCCTCTTTCAAACACCATGACCTTCGTCTTATTCACATTTATATTCATCCTTTTCATCTTATACGCTATCAACTTAATTTGTCCGAAAATTCAAACCACAACTGCCATTCGTCTGAAATGGCTACAGCAAATTGACGTACTGTGTCAATCTGCTAAACAAATTATTTCCCTGATTTTCCAACACATTTTCCACATTCCCAAGAACTCCAAAATATTTCAATTTGCAGTTAGGAAAATGACATTTCTCTCGCACCAACATTATATAGCCATTAGAGTCTGGGCAGAAATGGCATTCATTTAGAAATTCAGATAATAGTTATTCTAATCTAGATTTAGCGCAGTTAACGAGCGAAATCTAAGCTCCAGAGATTTTAGTTGAAAATGCTAATGGATTTGCTTAGTCCTGTTTCAAAGTTGCCTTTTTCCAAAACAAAGCGAAGTGTTTAAACCAATAATTTGCATAAGTTTCGCTTTGGGAGGTGGCAAGTAGATGATATTATACTTCAAATACTTACCGTATTTGAAGTATAAGCAATCACTAGGTATTTCGATATTCATGCCAAGAATAAAATACTTGCTCTGAACTCGGGAGAGGCTTTTGGCCCACAGTGAACAGAGGCCTCAGAGGCTTAGTTTAAACTTATTATTGTTTTTTATTTTTTTTCTTCACTTTTGCACTGCCGAGAAAAGCCCTCCCCCAAATCCTTTCAGGCACCCTTTTCCAGACCCACCTCGATTGCAATAAGTATTCTAGGATTTAAATTAATCAAATATTTCATTATAACAGGCTGGAGCTGGATGTCTCTAATATTAAGATTAAGGTAGCGTTTAATATTAGATATCATTAAAATGTTTTAATATTTGTATTTTGTATTTATTTTGTTTTTATAATATAAATATTTAATAAAATGTTTTAACGCAGCCATAGTTTAAATATTATTTCCTTGAAATGATAGGCTGGAAAGCAATGTTGCTGTGTAGTAGAAATGTGTATGGTAGTACTTCAATTTTCTGTATATTCAAAATGGCAACTTTATTAATAACAGCCGCAGGGGGTCTGCTGGGGTCGCGGGAATGTCCGAAAGGGATACCGTGGCAACATACAGGCAACTGAAGAAACACGGGTGGGTTTAAGTCAGTAAGAGTCTGACACGCCCTCCCGCTCCGTCCAAAGTGGGAGAAGTTATTTGATAATTCCCAACTGAAATAAAAAATGGGGTCTATAGATCAAGTTGAGCTATGCTTGCCGCAGTCACTCCGCGGAAGGGTAATCATCTTTACATACCGAAATCCCTCCGTGCCTCGTCATCTTTGGCAGTCGTTACGGGTCGTCAAAAGCCCGAAATGACGACCAGTCTTACCAAGGGCCAAGGGGTATCGTATTACCCAGTCACTGGGTAGTGGAAGTCAGACAGGCAGTCGCTCCATGTTAAATACTGGTATTTGCATGGTTAGACTGGAAGCCGACCCCAACATAGTTAGGAAAAGGCTAGGCAGATGATGGTGATGACTCTATTACACGGCAAATTTACCAACAATTAAGTTCCCTGATTTTACATCTCTACTCTAATAAGATTTTCCAAAGAGTTTCACTACTAACCAATGGGTATTTGTATGAGTTCAAGGCAACAGCCTAAAAAATATAATTCTCCTTTATATAAATTTTTTATATAAAAGGAGAAACTGACTGACATATCAACGCAGAGCCAAAACTACTGGAACTAGGAACGTAAAATTTTGCACACACCTTCCTTTTTACCCGACTACGGCGACGCAAAAAGAAGGGTTATGATTTTGACCGGTATGTATGTATGTTCATCTGTTACCTCATAACTTCTAAAGTAGCGGTCATAATTTAACAAATGAGGTATCATTGGAAGCGTTTTGATTGTCCACTGATTATAGGCTTTGTGACGGCTATGCAATATGACGCCCTCTAGAGGACATAAAGTAACGAAATACGAAATAAAAATTATATGATGTAGGGAAGCACTAAGAAGGGTTTTTTGAAAATTCCACCTTTAAGGGGGTGAAAAGGGGGATTTAGTTTGTATGAAAAATCTTATTCTTTGAGTTAGTAAACTTAAAACTTGGCACAAAAATGACTAAGCTTGCTTGAATTCAATATAGTAGTAGTAGTATTTTTCAATCATTAGACGTTGTGCACAATTTCTGAGCAGTAACCAACCAAAAAGTTCTAGGCTTGCATGAATTCACGATAGTATTCAGTCATTATGTTATGCTACTAATAGGATGTTAATGAGGCAGACAGTTTATAACCTGGATTAACACATCATCATCATCATCAGCCTATAAATGTTCCCACTGCTGGGACACAGGCCTCCTCTCTGTGAGAGGGAGTGGGCTGTATCCCACCACGTGGGCCCAGTGCGGGTTGGTAGATGTCACATGTCTTCGAATTTTTGGTTCTAGGACATGCCGGTTTCCTCACGATGTTTTCCTTCACCGTTTTGAGAGCAGTGATGATGAAATAATTTACACAAAGTAAAGCGCCTGTCTGGGTTCGAATCTACGACCTACAATTACTCGTAAGTTGCGGCCATTACCACTGCTCTCTAACATTAACACATAGGATTAAAACATAGGATACTTTTATCCCGGTAGTACGTATCCATGGGATACTTTCAGACTTCCACGCGAGCGAAGCTGCGGGAAAAAGCTAATATATAATAAGCAAAGGTCAGCTATATTGAACCTTTGTTTTTATGAAACCTAATCGAAATAGGGTTCCGAGATTATTTCTTATTATATCGGATAAATTGTTTCTTTGTGCCAGTATTATTGCCTAGCCGATTCTAGATTTAAGTAAGTAAGGCCCTTTGTATAACACACGTTTTTCTTGCCGTGAAAAACTACGGTTTATTCGCCGTGTGTAGGCACGGTCGTCAATGTTGTATGGATCACTATGGAAACTTATTGAAAGACACGTTTTTTCTACGGAGCGGTTTATATGCCGCACTGTGAAGATACTGTGCGTATACAGGGTTACTGGTAATTCGATGTAGGAGCTAATAGGGAGGCTCAAAAGCAACAAATTTAACTCCCCATATGACTGGCCAAAGTTCAGTGGTTTTCGAGATATTTGAATTTTAAAGGTTTTTGATATGTTATCAGAATTTGACGTTTAATTCAAAATTTATAAAAAAAATCTGGTAGTATGGACTCCATTCAAACTTACTTTTATACCTGATACTTTAACTAACCTAATACAATTTTAAAAGTACAAAATTAAATACAAAAATTCAAATTATGCGCCATTACAAAAATAATTCTTGTCAAAATTTTCAGTTTAGGCTACAAAAAATTTTGACTGGCTTAAAAAAATATTTTGGCACTAATCATATAAAACATGCTCATTTCCTAGGCTATCCAAAAATATATCAAAGTCAATGTAAAGATACGTAATTCATAACATTAATGTAACTACAATTAGGGTCATCTTTAATTTTAGGAAATAAAATTAAACAAATATTTTTAAATGAAACTTTATTTAAAATTCTATACATCCTGTTCGATATGAGCCTCTCGATTTAGAATACAAGACCGAATTCTCTTCCTAACTTCAGGTTTTGTCACTCTCGAGGTGGAAATTGTCCTCATTTGTTCCGCCGTGTTTATTATTCGCTGTCTAAGTTCTTCGAGCGTATTAACTGGGGTCAAAAAACTAAGTTTTTCACGGGAACTCAAACATAAAAATCAAGTGGTGTGAGGTCAGGACTTCGCGCAGGTCATAGAATTGGCCCTTCCCTCCCAATCGAAACATCAAAAATATGAATTCCGATTAATAAAGATTTTAATTTCTATGCGTAACTGAATTTTATACTAATTGAATCCGAATCAGAATCTTAATTTTAGCAGTTTATTCGAGGTATTGAAAATCGGAATGTCGTTTTTCGGCCCGAGAACCCATCGAGCATTTGATTCTTCGAACATATGAAAATCGGAAACAAGCAAATCGCATTTACAACATTCGGTAAAATAAATTTCATGATTTTTAATAATAGACATTATAATTCTTAGGTATTATGAAATTCGGACTTTTAAAAACAACATCGAAATTGGGAATAAAATATTTCGGAACATTTGGGTGTTCTCCTGAAAAATACAGTGCCAATAACTATTCTTCTAAATCCACATCACTCAGTCTCACACTATGAATCACGCTAATATTATAAAGGCGAAAGTTTGTGTGTGTGTGTATGTTTGTCTCTTCTTCACGCTCAAACGGCTGAACGAAATTTGAATGAAATTTGGTACACAAATAGTTTATAACCTGGATTAATACATAGGATACTTTTCATCCCGATATTCCCACGGGATCGAGACTTCTGCGGGTAAAACCGTGGGGAGCAGCTAGTATTTAATAATTCAAACCATGTAAGTGCTACAAACTCAGCGACATTGCTTGGAGGTAATTTTTATTTTTTTCATTTGTAAGTTATCACCAACTATAATACTTTATTCACATTACAATCTATTCTATTAACTAATAAGTAATTTGCATTGAACTTAAACTAATCAGCAACTATAAAATGAAGAAATTGTGAAATAACGTCTTTCTTATTCAGATTTTGTTTAGGGGAAGACACTTGATTCACACGTTCTTTAAAATAGTCAGCACTGCACGGCTGCCCCATTTCAAAACCTAGTAAGGACTTAAAACTAAATTTTACAGGAGAGCGCAAAAACGTAAATAGAGTCAGCCTTTGAAAAGTCCAGGTTTTGAAATGGTTAAAGTAACATACTAGAATGTGGTCACGGGGCAGTGAATGGGGTACTTACTAGGTTTCGATGTTTAAATATATTTGCATATAAGTGAGTTTTCAACGCTGGTGTTTTTGTATTTGGTGGGGACTTATTAGATTAGCGAGATTATGCAATAAAATATTTTTTGTAAAAAGTGTCCCTTACTAGGTTATTAAATGGGGCAGCCGTGCAGTTTAAGTTGCAGTAGAAATTACATCTTCTGGAACCATAAAACTAAATCTACAAACACAAAACTTCCCGCACAAAATCCTTTGGCGAGAAACTTCACGATTTACTGAAAAATATTAACAAGCTAACTGAAGCACAGATAAATATAGATAGTTCACTCCACATTTTAGCTTTAGACAACTGAAGGAACACGGGTGGGTTTTAGTCAGTAAGAGCCTGACACACACGCCCCCCCGCTCCGCCCAGAGCGGGAGAAGTTCTTGGATAATGATAAAGCTACCGAAAAAAAAAATTACTTCCGAAAATCTGTGGTTGACTGTAATACTAAATTTCCGAAAAAAATACTAAGTTTCCGAAAAGTCAATATGTTGTGCTACAAAAGTTAGTGACAGAAACGAATCGCTGCAAAACCGACTCCACGTAGTCTTGTCTGCTCTACCCCTAGAGTGTTTTTTAAGCCCGCGTAGGCGCAGAGGGGCGAGGCGGCCTGCGACCTGAGGAGCAGGTGGTGAGCGTTAAAACCATCTGAAACGATAAGCTTGCGTGGGACCGCCGGAGTCTCACAGCGCCGGAGCCATGACAGAAACCTGCTGCGTTTTGTATGTTTGCTTGCATGCATGGTGTATGCTTGTTTGCATGTTTGGAAAATATTACGTCAGCAAAATCTGTATTGATTTTTCGGAATTTTCAGTATTTTATTCGGTTGTTTCTTTATTTGTATTCGTGTACAAGTTGTCGGAAAATTAGTATTAATAGCAGTGAATTTCATATTTTGAGTATGCACATATTTGATTTTTTTCCGAGGCGTTTATTACTACCCGAAGTTATTTGATGACTTCCCACCCAAAAAAAAAGTATGAAGCTACAAGTACGCGGCAGGCTGGTCTTGTTGAGCCAATATAAGATTTACGCGATAGAAAGAGAGGCAACGTCTAGGTGAATATAACTGTAATGCTACATTGTCGCGTTATCGCGAACATTACATCGCACGCTCGACTCTCTGTTGCTCAGCGAAACTTCGAACGGTGTGCGAAAGAGAGCGCGCGAAGTTTAGTTCACGATATCACGACAATGTAGCCCCAGCATTAGTAATTAGCGCTGTGCGATCTGAATTGCACTTTATTGTGTCGTAGCAAGAGTTGCTTTTTATTTAAATGATTTTGCGGAGTGAACAGTCTGTATTCATCTGTGACTCCAGAAAAATTCAAAGCGCACACTCGTAGAATTCAAAACTAAGAAGCAAAAACTTCAAGCCGGTTGTAAATTCTTGTAAATAATGGTAACACTCCAGAAAATTTATATGACAACTTGTTCAGTCTGAGGAGCGGGAATGAGCTAAATAATTCAACTACTTGTGCGTTTGTTTTGCAGAAATTAAAAGTACAATCGTAAATATGATTTTTAATTTTCCGGTTCGTCCCTGAGAGTAAATATTATAAGGCTTTTGTTGTGATTGCGGGTGGAGCAATGATTGGATTCTGTTTAAAACAAAGGCTTTTGAGAAAGCGGACATGTTCTTTTTTTTTGCTTTGGTTTTTATTGACGGATCTCTTGGTGAATTTGGAACCGATGTAATTCAAGGTGACACGGTTTTTATGCCTTTACTTTTTTCTTATTTTGTACAGACGCCAGCTCATCAAGCTACTACAATCTGTCAAATTTATTTAATAGATTTTTAACTTTATCGCTGAAGTATAAGGTTCAAAGTTGATTGGGAAAATTTGACAGTTTTGGGTAGCTTGATGTGCTGGCGTCTGTACCTGCAAGATTTTAGACGATCAATTTTCTATGTAAAGCAATGCGAACAAAATTTGTTTGATTATTTGGTAATGCTGCGGCCATATTGTCGCGATAAGGCGAACTAAACTTCATGCGCTCTCTCTCGCACACCACTCGCGTTTTTCGCTGTAAACAGAGAGCGCACGGAGTGTAGTTCACTGTAGTGCGACAGTGTAGAGCCGTAGCATTAATGCCTATGACAATTAATAAGGTAATATGGCAAATTGAATATGTTACCTTCTGTTCTTGAAATGTCCAGAAGCACTATCCCTATTATAGGTTTTCAATATGACCTCTTTCACAATAGGTCAAGAACAAGCACAAAGTAGCCAGTAAGTAAACAATAGCATGTACCCGCATCTGCTCACATTAAAGGCAGAGATAAGCTGAAACCCTTTCTGCCTGCGCCAGCCTCTAATTTAGTGAAAAGATAACGATCGCTGGTTTCTTGGTATAAAGCACGAGCTACGAAAGATTTTGTCTACTGAAAGCCGGCTGGACTTTCAGTAATAGTAAAGTAGTTCTTAAGATTGGGAAGGTATTGTAGCCTATGTGCATGCAGGAATTTGTTCAATAACTAAAGATAACACGAATGAGCTCACTATTAATCTTTTTAACCGACTTCAAAAAAAAGGAGGAGGTTCTCAATTCGTCGAGATTTTTTTTTTTATGTATGTTCCCCGATTACTCGAAGACGGCTGGACCGATTTGAAAAAATATTTTTTTGTTTGAAAGAGTATACTTTCAAGTTGGTGCCATTGTCATTTGGTCACGATCTGATGATGGAATCTTGGAGAAATCGAGGGAACTCTTCAAATATTATAGGCACATCTACGATTTGGGTATTTTTGATGAGCAGTTGACATAAGGCTATTGTAACTTAAATAAATTACAAATCAACCCACTAAAAAGTGAAAAAAATAAATTTAATTTCGGAAATCGGTGTCTTTGGATCAGTATTTTAGTTTTTTGACACCGACTTCCGAAATTAAAGTTATTTTTCACTTTGTAGCTTGGAAGTCGGTTGTATTTTTTGTAAAAAAGTTCTTTTCTTCTTGTTTTCGTATTTATAGTACACTTCTTCTATGCTTTTATAGGCCACATTAATTGCGGCATCAGTGGTGTTTTTAAGCTTATCACTATTAATGACACTTGATCATCATACTACAGGTAGTAATGCACGCGGGTTTGTCCGGAAGGGTTATCGTGGCCCCTGGAAAAATACTGACACCTGAAGGAACACGGGTGGGTTTTAGTCAGTAAGAGTCTGACTCGCCCTCCTGCTCCACCTAGAGCGAGAGAAGTTATTTGATAAAATACTACCAAAAAAAAAAAATATTGCAGCACTTCGAGAATGCCGACAAAAGTGAAAACTTGAACAATATTACTGTGCAGGAAATACTTTTAAAGGGGTGTCGGTAACGGTATCGCGAGTTCATTTGACATTAATTGATTTGATCTGACATTTTTCTGTGACTCAAATAGGTCACTATTTGACACTTATAATATTGACAAATTTGTGTATTGTTTTTTTGTTTTTAGTATGGGTCTAGGACCTGAAATAAATGATTTTTTTTTATTTTTTTTATTGTTTTTTCCCATCTCAAAAATGCCCAACGCGCCTAAAGAAGTTTTAACTTTAAAAAAAAGGTAGTAAAGCACAAGTTTTTCGTTTATTCGCCGAACATTTACATTATACGCTCCGAAGACTAAGTAAAAGCTAACTTAGTGAATTTCTTATAGGCATTGTAAGGAAACCCACTTCCGTAGCTTTTAGAGATTATCATAATAAGTGTGAATCATTTTCTTAAATAAGAATAACAAATCTGAATTAAAATCATCATGAATTCTGATAACTTTTTTCCCCCTTTGTTCTTGTCACTTGAACCACGTCTTTTCGTAGAATAAGAAACGCGGTTGCGACCAGGAATTACGTAATTACAGTTAGAAAGCCACAATAAATACAAAAATAACACAAATCTGTGGCACAAATGTGAGAGAAAAAACGTTTTTCCATTTGCAATGTCACTGAGAAACCACTTTATAGATTTACTGATACTACACCCTAAGTTGGTCATTGGTCTAGTGGTCGCAAGCGCTACTGCTGAACATGAAGTCCTGGGTTTCGATTCCCGAGTCGGGCAAAGTGTTATTGGGTTTTTCTATCTGGAATTTCTCAGTAGCAGCTCAGAGTCTGGATTTATGCCCGGTTGATGGCAATAGGCTCGCCCCTATTACATGGGACTTAAAACATAACTGGTGAAATGTGGGTGTACCTGCTACAGGGACACCTCTGCCCAACCCTTCGGGGAAACAAGGCGTGATGTTGTTATGTTACACACTAAGATCATCTCTTATAGATGTGCTACCATGCTCGAATAGTTGATAAATCATTAAGTATGCGTCGTTAGCTCCACAAAAACTCACACAATTTACAATTCCATATATTTTTCGCAGCAAATCGAAACTCAATGCATTCAGTATTAATTTATGCAAATGGCTGCGACTTCACGATGTACAATAAAAACTAATCTATGTGCAAAATGAGTTTTTGCTTACATTCCCCTATAAGTCTTTTCCCATAGGTATTATACCTATAGTGTAATTCTTTTACACTGCTCCGTTACATCGTAGATAATTACTGATATACACAAAGCATCACAAATCTTGTCTTTAGCTCTTTAGTAACGTTTTTATTGCGAAATCAGACTTTTACTGTTGATGTTCCGCCATTTTGAATGCGATGTGTACGCCCACACACAATTGTATGGGCGTTTAAAAACGCTTTAAGAGGATAATCGATTTGGGTTTGTTTAAGCGTTTCTGTTTTGGTTTTCTCGTAAGAACTATGCTTATTTTGATTTTACTGTAACTAGGAAGGTTTTCAAGCGATCCTAGAGTAAACTATACAGCGTCAATAGCCTCGTCCCAAAGATCGACAGGGCGTGAAATATATGACCCCAGAATCTTTTGACAATTATATTTAATTTCATGGAATTTACAGGAAAACTTTGAACCTTTTAAATTAGCAAACCCAAAAGTGCTGCTTATCCTCTTGTCATAATAGTCATTTTTAACCGACTTCCAAAAAGGAGGAGGTTATATGTTCGTCGCATATGTTTGTTTTTTGTGTTTTTTTGTGTATGTCCACCGATTTCTGCGTCAATTGTGCACAGATTTTGAAAATTCTTTTTTTTGTTTGAAAGGGTATGCTCTCGAGGTGGTCCCATATAAATTTTATTAACTTTGCTTTGACAGTTTTTTATGATAAGTTCCAGTCACTGTTATTTACATAGCAGGTAGTGGTTTTCGAATTTGTGTGGGGTAGGTACCACCACAAAAAAGTGAAAAATAAAAACTTTTTACAAAAAAAAAAAACAACCGACTTCCAAAAAACACTACAAAGTGAAAAATAACTTTAATTTCGGAAGTCGGTGACAAAAAACGAAAATTCAAAACCAAAGACACCGACTTCCGAAATTAAAGTTATTTTTCACTTTGTAGTGTTTTTTGGAAGTCGATTGTTTTTTTTTTTTTGTATAACGTTTTTACTAACTAAAACTACGGGCAATTAAGTTTCAATACCCCGTCGAGAAAGCAAGCGTGAAGAAAACTTTTAGCAAAGCATAAATAAAAGTACCAGGCTATCATAGCTTATAGAAGCACTTGTTTACAAGTATTTACACTTCCACATTTCCACTCTAGAGAAGTTTCGGCGCCGTTCAACGCGTTCTAAAGGCTAAAATATCTATGTACTTTATCTCACCCGGCAGTAGGCAATTAAGTTGCTAAATGTCTTTTACAATAACAGTAAACGTTAACAGGTAACTGTGTATTTAATTATTTTTTGTTTTTTTATCCGTTTCTGAACTAAGTGGTTGATATTGTATTTAATTGTTCTGTTAGGAATAAATAGAGTATTTAATGCCTTCTTCTTTTCGTGTGGCTAGTGATCAACTTGGTGTCGGAGTTTTAAAGCCACCCCTGGGCCGCTGAATTGGCTTCACATGCCGTTGAGAAATATCTCTAAGGCCTGAAACTGCGTTAAGCGGACGTCCGCGCGGTTCCATACAAAAGTGCCCCGTTACGGGGATACGCGCGGGCGTCCGTCGCGGGGAAGCAGATCCCGCGCTCGCGCCACGTGACCCGCCTAATATATTAAGTTCTTCATCAACACGGCTGTGCATGCACACCGTTAAAATGGAACTAGTGACACTGCGTAAATAAAATAATCCATTCTCCGGAACGGCGGCCGTCGCGTTCCCACGGAGTCCATAAGCGTGTCCACGCGCGTAGACACGCGACGGGTGCCCGTCGCGGGAGCCCGCTTAACGCAGTTTCAGGCCTAAGGCATTTCTCACCATGTTTTCCTTCACCGTTTTTGAAGCAAGTGATAATTATTATATAATACGCACATGAATCCGAAAAGTCAGAGGCCTTGCCTTGGGTTCGAACTCGAGACCCATTAATGACCTTTTTTTTTGGGTGGGAAATTATCAAATAATTTTGATAATTTCCCACCCAAAAAAGGAGGGAGGGAGGGCGTGTCAGACTCTTACTGACTAAAACCCACCCGTGTTCCTTCGGTTGCCCTGTTGCCGGGGGCCACTATGTCCCTATCGGTTTTCTTCGAACCCCCGGCAGGCATTGGCCCTAGCGGACCCCGTGAATTCTGCTGACATCTCCTTGAGGCGCGCGTGGAACACAACGCGCCGTCGACCCGGGCTTGGTCCTTATCGGACGGTGAGCTCCCCATTGCTCACCGTCCGCAAGCCCGCGTCTACGGTGGCCACCCATTAATGACCTGTCACTGCTCTTAGTATTAATGCCAATGTGGGGTGTTTCTCTAGGTTTTATAAGACTGATCATCGTTCTCTTTGAAAACAATTTGCTTCAATCCCATACCAATTTAATCTCATATAATTTATCCTTATCTATGTAAACAGTAGCTGACACAAAACCATTCAACACTGCACAAACACCGAAGTAATTTAGTATTAAATTTGCAATGAACAAAACAGATTTAATTAACACTGGTGCCAATGCGATTGTAGTAACCGAATTGAATTTATTTGCATTTGACACGATGGAGTGGGCTCCTGTTAAATATTTATGTACGCTGAGTGATCCGCCTGTGAAAATTCTGTATGTATAAATATAAATTACTTAGATGAATGGTGATGATTGGATCGCTTATTTTTTTTTATTTTGGTTTCAGAAATTATCAAATAATTTGCTGTTCAAATAATTTCGTACCGTTTTATGGCCAATATTAAAATATTAGCTTTAATATAATATATAAACGATTACATGTTTGCCAATAACTTATAATTTATAGAATAACCAGCTGCAGCCCGCGGCTTCGCCCACGTGGACCCCAATTATTTTACTATAATAAAAGTAACTCCTTATAATATCAGCTATCTGCCAGTGAAAGTCCCGTCAAATTCAGTCCAGCCGTTACGGAGATTAGCCGGAACAAAAAGATAGACAGAACAAATTAAAACAAAATGTTTTTTATTTTCGTAGCCATTTAGTAAAAAGCTATTATTTTGACATTACTAACGCACTTTAATTTTATTTATTTGTATAGATTGTCTTTTAAAACTGCAAATTTATAAATAAAAGCAATTTCGTGCGAAAATTATAATGTTTTTAATTTTATTGCTTTCGAAATTTGAAGCAGAAAGATTTTACATTGTTCAAAGATTTAATCAATCATTTTACGAGTTATAGTAATTTATGTCTTCACGGATCGCCAAATTCGAAGACTGGTAATTTTATAGCCGCATGGCTGCTCAGTGCTCACAGCTCATTCATTTTATATCTTTTTAAATTCTTCAATTAAATGTATAAATTTCAAAACGTGCCAGTATGGTTTTCGGAATAGAAAAAAAAAACAAATATGAAACTAATTTAAACTTATACTGACACCATTAAAGCGTCGGTAAAAAAACAAAACACAATTAAAGACGGTAAGACGTCAAACTTTGTCGTTTAATCGTCTATCTTCCAAAGTTGGAACTTCAAACGCACTAATTCGGAAACACTAAGTTTGCCAAGGCACATTACTTAAATGGTAGTATTGTAGATGCATTTAGTTTCAAGGGTACATTTTGTGGCAATACAAAACTGTTTCTAATTACTGTTTTGTGTAAAATAAAATTGTTCAGCGTTCACGAAATCTTTTCTTTTTTATCGTCATTCAATTCACCAAAGCCGACTACCTTGCCAAGCGTAGTCTTTTTCTGATAATCATACCGAACATCAACCTTATACACTTTGGTCTCTTTCTTTGATAAAAGGTAGCGGCTGAGAAGTCTTGGTACTCCAGAATCAATATACTGAAACAAAAAACACAACTGTTAGTTTTCAATTTGTTAATACGTAATTGTTGGATATTGTACTGGCAACACCCAAAGATTTGATGTGTCAAAGGTGGTGCGGGAACGGTCTTCTGGGTCGGGCGCTCGTGACGGTAAGACGTGCTTAGTCGCTGTGTTTTATATTCGGAATTAAATTAATTATTTTAGAGTAAGGATGCTTCTTATTATATATACAACACAGTGTTTTAAAATACATAACATTACTGTTCTCTCCGAAGGATTATGCACCACATTTCGCCAGTTACGGTTCAGTCCCATGTAATAAAGTGTGAGCCTATTGCCATCAACTGGGAACAAGTCCATACTCCTAGCTCGCCGTCAAATAAAGACCAGTCCCGGGTCGAAGGCGCGCGTCAAAGAGATTTCAGCACATCTGAAGGGGTCCGCTAGGGCCGATGCCTGTCGGGGTTGCGGGTTTGTCCGTAAGGGTTACCATAACCCCTGGAACATACAGGGAACTAAAGGATCACGGGTGGGTTTTAGTAAGTAAGAGTCTGAAACGCCCTCCCGCTCCACCCAGAGCGGGAGAAGTTATTTGATAATTTGCCACCCAAAAAAAAAGGGCTGCTGCTGAGAATTTCTTTATGAAAAATCCCAATTACACTTTGTCCAATCCAGGAACAGAACCCATGATCTCATGCTCAGCCGTAGTGCTAGCAACGACTAGACCAACGGAGCAGTTTTTATAAAACACTTTTTTGTTATTGCGATTTCGAAGGTATGCAGGATGGTAGAGACATCGACGCGAAAACTGTTACCATGGATTCAGTACATGATTTTGAACTCCCTGCGTTGAAAATTTTCGTCGGTTTTTTTTTATCTGCTGTTCCATACATTTTGACCGCGTAGGTATTGCACTTTTCTATGAAACAGCAGATTTTTTTTTTTAAATAACCGGAGAATAATTTCAACGCAGGTTCAGAATCATGTACTAAATCTATGGTAACAGTTTTTGCGTCGATGTCCCTGCCAGCCTGTATAAATGATGCAATCATAATAATTATAACATCAAGAAAAAGTACACCACTTAAAAGCGTTTAGCTGATCTATCATTTGGAATTAAATAAAGAGTATGCTACAATATGGTCGATGAATCATGGCCGATCTGAACATAGGCTTTCCGAACATTCGCACATGTTCTCTCACTTTCACTCGCCTCATATCAACCATTTGGTTCCTAAAAAAACTTTTTTTTTAAATACAACCGACTTCCAAACTACAAAGTGAAAAATAATTTTAATTTTGGAAGTCGGTGTCTTTGGATATGTATTTTAATTTTTTGACGCCGACTTCCAAAATTAAAGTTATTTTTCACTTTGTAGTTTGGAAGTCGGTTGTATTTGTTTGAAAAAAGTTTTTTTTCACTTTTTAGTGGGTTGGTTTGTAATTTATCTAAGTTACAATAGCCTAATGTCAATTTCTCATCAAAAATACCCAAATAGCTATAGATGTGCCTATAATATTTGAAGAGTTCCCTCGATTCTCCAAGATCCCATCATCAGATCGTAACCAAATGACAATGGATTCAACTCGAAAGTTTCAATTAAAAATATAATTTTTCAAATTGATCCAGCCGTCTTCGAGTAATCAGGGAACATGCATAAAAAAATAAAAATAAATAAAATATTCTGACGAACTGAGAACCTCCTCCTTTTTTCGAAATCGGTAAAAAAAAATATTGCGTAAACTTCTGCACAAAGTTCGGACCGGCCATGATTTATCGGCCGTATTGTACTATCTTGCTACTTACAAATCTTGAATCAAATTGCTTTCTTAGCTGTCTCACAGTGAAATCACGCGGTCCCCATTTTGGTAACGGGCGTATTACAAAGCTCCAAGGCTGAAATTAACAAAAATACTTTAGAAACACATTCTGATATTAATTTAGTTTTTGGGGTTACGTAATACCTTTATAGAATACTTACCCGAGTACTACCGCAATTGTGCTCTTTGAATGCGCAGGCGTCACCCAGATTAGAACAGAAACCCTCGGATCACCCAGATCTTTTACAGACGTTCTGAACAGACCAGGAGTTTTAATTAACTTCTGGAGGGAGGTGGGCTGGTTGGAACAACCACCATACGGCCGCCATGGCCCACGTACAATGGTCCACCTTTCTGACTAAGTGCGGAAACCAAAACCCCATAACATAGAATATACTTACCTAAAGGGAACCATCATCATCCTTCTCCTACCCTAATTCCAATTTTATGGGGTCGGCACTGGGTGTCTTTTCCTTCCATACCTCTCTATTATAACGCTTGACGTAATTTTAGTAGGCAAGTTTTTAATCACGTTTAAACTTGTATGGAGTAGTGACAGGCGCTGATTAATTTGACAGGACTAAACTAAAATTCATCTTCTGTCTTTTTCTTAATGAAATAGAAAGAAAAAGATGCACTGAACTTAAATTTAGTTTATTTTGTGAACAAGGAAATCGGCACCAAAATGAGCCGTTTACTGTGCGACGTCACCCCAGCTTCCTCATGCAGACCGTGAGAGTAGGGTTTTGGACTATAGTAAGAAAATTAAAGTATAATTGCAGCACAAGGCAGGAAAAACTGAACGATAATACTTAAAAATTGTTGAAACTACGATTAAAAAAATGTGTTTCAACAGGGGTGACGTCACCCCAACTGTTCATGACGTATCTTCCGAATAAAAGAAGATGTGAATATTATACAGCAGATATTCCAAAATATTAGTAAAACAACTAAAAAACGTCGATAAATTACCGTTGTATGTATGAAGAGATATCTATACATAATAATTACTATCCCCACAACAATGGGTATCAACATCAGTGACCAGGACCAGATGTAATGACTGTTGTCTTCGCCTACAGATTCTGTTCTCATTACGTGCCAGAGAGAGTTCAGCATGAAGTAAATCTTGAGCTGTTTAAAGAAAACCAAGGATTAGATATGTAGATATAAAGTCAGGGAAATTAATTTGATTGTGAAGTAGATTGACTCATCATCTGCCTGGACTAAGAGCGGTTACGCACTACATCTGATCCGGATCCGAATTCAATCCGAATTGGGAATGTTCTAAATTTTGACGGACAGAGTTCGGATCTAGTGCGCAACCCCTCATACAAATAGTACTACGGCTACTTCGCATTGACATTTCTCGGATTCAGATCGGATCGGAATCGAACGTAGTGCGTAACCGCTGTTAGGCTTAGGCTTAACGTGCTTTCCGAGGCACGGAGGGGTTTCGGTATGTAAAGTTGGTAACCCTGCCACGGAGCGACCGCGGAAAGCGTAGCTTAACCTGATTGATCGACCCGTGCAGCTGTTATTACTTAGCCACAAGCCCCTCGCGTCAAGCATACAGACTACCAATTTAAGTTGTCCGTACTTATATAGAGCTACAAGGATCTTTTGGCGCCTGAATGACATTGACTGGGGAGCGTTGTTGGTAAACATTTGTGAAATTGTCTATCTAAATTATTTATCTCTTTTTATCCTCTGTCCTGTCATAAGTCATAAGTCATTTATTCATTTGTTTAACATAGGTGTACAATAGTAATGGTATTTAAAGATAAAGTGTTCGCTATGTTATACCAGAGGGCGTACAAATGTTTGTAATTGAGTAATTATTGAATTAAATAAGTCTGAACAATAAAAAAACAATTATAAAAAACCACACATTTCATAATACAAATTAATTAATAATAAATAGCAATAGAAATCAATGTCAAAATAAAAAATATATATACAAATGTCAATACAGTGCATGACAACACACAGACTGAAAACAAATAATAAGGATATGTCATTAACAATACAGTACAGTCGCAGGTATGCTGGAAGAGATTTCATTAGAAATAAGCATCACCATTGTACGTATTTTTCTGTTCCTTTTGTCTTGTCTGTGTATTATTTGTGTGTACATAAATGGTTAAATAAGTGAATAAAAAATAAATAAATAAACAGTGGCCCTACGGAAATGCCGACAGAATTGAAAACTTGAAAAAAAATCAGCATCGCGGTAATCAACGCGTTGATGTCTTTTACTCCACGGTGTCTGTAAATTCCGTCACAGTGTCGCGAAGTCAATGGTTTAGTCCCATCTCAAAAATGTCCAATGCGCCTAAAGATGTTTTCACTTCAACATTTATTGACAAAACAAGATAGCGGTAATATCATCGAATCACAAGACAGTTATACAGAAGAAAGAAAGAAGAAAGAAAGAAAATACATTTATTTAGCACAGACCAAAAAAGCACACAATATTATTAACAGCAGATATTAATAAAAAAAAAATTAATCAAATAAAAAGTGCTAAGTGCGATGTAACAAATTAGCAGGGGAGTGCGCCTCACGGCTGCGCCAAAAAGGCCCAGTTCATCAAAAATGCCAGACAACAATAAGTGCCTGACGCTGGTTTTCAACTGGACCTGAAAGTGTGATGTGACGGATGTAAATCAGTTTTATAGTGTATCGTGTGTATGCATACTTAAATAAAATAATTTGTGTCAAATAAAAATACTTAGGTATATAAAAATAAAATAACGAATGTGTAGGTACAAAAATAGTGTGATTGTCCATTAAATTGGAAAACAAAACAAACAAAGACTGACAAATAAATTAGTAAATGAGTAAATGGCAGGTACATAAATCATATAATTGAGACATTTAGTGTGACCATATCCAGCTCCCGTTGCGCTTCTATAAGGTACTGCCGTAAGCGTCGTCTAAAAGCGTCTATCGTGTTAATTATCCTAATCGGTGGTGGCAGGTTATTCCATACTTTGGAAGCCGCATAACGAAAGCTGCCTCTGAAAGCGGCTGTACCATGAGAATGAGTCGAGAGTTGTTGTGAGCATTGCCTTCTCCCGCATTCCCGTCTACTAGTAACCCAACTCAGCTTGTTGAATAGGTAGTCCGGTTTCTGATACTTAACTACACCGAACAGAAGGCAAGCCAAGTGTAGTTTGCGTCTGGACTTCATTTTCAGAGAAAAGTGCTTGTTAAGGAATGGTGTTACATGGCTTCTGCGAGGAATATTATAACAGAACCGAGCACAAGCGTTTTGTACCCTTTGGATGAGGCGGTCTGTACGAGCTAACAGTCGCGGGCCGTAAACTGTGTCAGCATAGTTCAGCCTAGATAGAACCAGGGTTTCCACTAACTGTTCTCGTAGTCTTTCGGATAAATAAGGCCTCATATTATATAGAACTTTTAGGCGATAAAAACAGTTTCTAACAGAGTCCGCTACGTGTTTATCAAAACGAAGGTCTTTATCCATAATAACACCTAAATTCCGCGCTTCATACACTCGCTCAATTGGTTCGCCCATAAGTTTAAAGTCAAAAGCCACAGGTAGTCGAGCCAACTGCTGTCTTGTGCCAAATACCATATATTTAGTTTTTGTTGGATTTAATGACAGGCAGTTTTCCTCTGACCAGGCGGCGATTCTTTGAAGGTCATCGTTAAGGTCCTTAATAGCACTATCGTACTCGTCTGGTCTAAAGGATATATACAGTTGGACATCGTCGGCGTATATATAGTACTTGCATCTCTGGAGACATTTTATAATATCCGCACAATACAAAATAAATAAAATCGGGCCCAATATAGAGCCCTGCGGGACTCCCCTCTCTAAAGAAGTAAGTGTCGATCTAAGGGTAGTACCGTCCCCCAAACGCAAGTCAACAAGTTGTTTCCTATTACTCAAATAGCTGCGAAACCATTGCATAGCGCTGGGGTCGAAACCATAATAATTTAACTTCGATAGTAATAGTGGGATATTTATTGCGTCAAATGCCCGTGAAAAATCGAGTAAAACCAGTAATGAGCACATTCCCCCATCTTGGGCAGACAATATATTATCAGTAACATCCAGTAAAGCAGTAGATGTACTGCGCTGTTTCCTGAAACCAGATTGTAAATCAGGTAGAACGTTATTTTGTTCCAAAAAAAGCGTTAATTTGCGGCTAACGACTTTTTCCAATACTTTGGATAGACATGGTAATATACTTATAGGGCGTAGGTCTTTTAAAGTAGATGGATTTGAGTTTTTTGGCAAGGGCCTAACGGAGGCAATTTTCCATAGGTCGGGGAACGTAGACGTCACTATAGAGCGGTTTATTATATCCGTTACAACATTTAACGTGTGTGGCAGAGTCATGTTAATCATATCCAGGGTAATGCTGACAGCTTTGACAGTTATATGAAATGGTTTTACCACCGCAAATTGACATACGGTGTGAACTATCTTAACAGTTAATTTCTTTGGCTGTTCAAACAAGTTAAAGGATGTGGGACATTACCTACAGGACCTATCATTTAATGTGGGTGCTCATATTTTGATAAGACTGGGCCGCTGAGATACAGGTATGTGCCTAGATTGCTGATAAAGATAAACTAGATCAACCATTTTTCAGGTTATCTAAAGTACATACATCTTTTATGGGGTACTGTGTTAAATGTTACAACAAAATACCTTGTGACATATTGCAATTAAATGAAAGAAAATTTAAAACTCATATAAAAAGTACACTTTGTAAACAAGCATATTACAAATTAGAGGATTATATCCAAGATAAGAGTGCTTGGAAACATGCTGGTCCTGCTCCATAGGACAATTTAGAATCAAGACAAAATCAAACTGGTTGCTAATTTAATTGTAAAATTTATTATTTTGTGTTTTTATGACATTGATTTTACATTCTGTGATTACCTCCTTACACACTGACTTATTAATTGTAAAATTTTAGGAAAATCGTCTACTTTTACAATGTTTGTAAATATGTGAGCACCATGTATCTATCACAAATTAAATTATCTATCGTTGCTTCATTTTTAATTCTTTTTACCTATTGTGGTATAGTAATTTTATTCTAGGTGCATCGTCTTCACATATAATAATTATTTAACAAATGTACGTACATATGAAAAAGCCCAGCCCAAAAAGTCTGACAACCAGTCTTACCAAGGGGTATCGTGTTACCTAGTCACTAGGTTGTGGAGGTCAGATAGGCAGTCGCTCCATGTAAAATACTGGTATTCAGCTGCATCCGGTTAGACTGGAAGCCGACCCCAACATAGTTGGGAAAAGGCTAGGCAGATGATGATGATGATGAAATGTACGTACATATACAAACAATATTGTAAAACATTTTAAAAGAGTAACGGTGGAGTTTCTTGCCCATTCTTCTCCATACGAAAACTACCTTTTGGAAGGGGCGACTAGAATCAATTTTATTATTTTGTAATTTTTGACGTTCAAAAGTGCCATACATGGGCCTATTTGAAATAAATGATTTGACTTTGACTTTGCTGCTCACCGGTCATTTATTTTGAAGTAATGCAGGTGTGTAGGTGTGTGTTAATAAATTAAATGAAACATAATCACAAGAAATCTTTTCAAAGATATACACACAAAAGCGCGCAGTTGCACTTTCAGGGCTCGGCTTTGCGCCGAAAGTTGAAAATCCAGCAGTGCGCTTTTATTTAGGCATTCTATAGGTTTGACCTAGTGTTAGTAGTGAAAACGGGCATAAGTCTTCTTATATCATCCCCTTCGTCTAAACTTGCCGATAGTCAGCTAACTTTATTAAACTCTAGTGACAATTGGTTGTGTGTGTGAGTTATGAGTGGGGGTGTGTGTGTGTGTGAGTTATAAGTGGGGGTGGGGGTGTGTGTGTGAGTTATAAGTGGGGGGTGTGTGTGTGTGTGAACTTACAGTATAATAAATAGGCACAAATCGTATGTTCAACATTTTCAATTTCGTGGGTGCTACGCCGTAATGGAATGTATAATCATCCATAAGCCTTCCCACTGGATAGCAAAGATACAGAAAAATAATCTCCGCCAAAGTCGCTATTCCTTTGCCATAAACCAATAGTATAGCTCGAGTCTGCAAAAAAGAACAATTTGCGTCATCGCTGAACGTGCAAACGTCGATTGGAGCGACAACTACTGGAAATGTATCTTTAAAATTAAAAAGGTGTATCTATCTATGTATCTATTATTGCAAAGAAGAAATGGAAACTATACAGTTCTATACTAACATCGATAGAAGTACAACAGTGAAAAAATATTCCGGCAACAGTTGATACCAGCGTGACTTGCCAACGTTTCAGTTTTGGCCACTCATAAACCGTTGTTTCTGTTATACATAGATTTGTTACCACCTGTAACAGATATGGCAAATTAGGGTGACCTGCAGATCAGTCTAATACTAAACCATTGCTTCAAATGTTTTAAAACGCTTGCTCAACAACTAATATAACGCAAATAATGTTGCTGAACTGTAAAAATTAAAAATCACTAGCTTTTTCCCGCGGCTTCGCCCGCGTGGATGTCGGAAAATATCCCACGGGAACGTACCACCGAGATTTCATACCTAATAACAGAGGAAAACGTCATTGACTCCTACCGCTGCGCCCGCGTTGCTCCGCGTAATTTTGAAACTGTTATATCTTTTAAACTATTCATTTAAATCACTAGATTAACAGGCATTTTTTACTCTAAATTAAATGCCCAATTTAAACAACATATTTTTTTGGATAAGGATTAATACTATACCGATCAAAAAAGCTTATTTTTATCAAATTCTGAAAGATAAAAATGTTTATTGTGGGTCATCCTTAGAAGATAGACATATGCCATTGCGGACTTTTTTGTTGAACTTTTTAAGGTGAATAATACCGTAGAACATAAATTTGATGTATCTTTTTCCGTTAACGCAGCGTACGCCAGTAAAGCTCCCAGTTGGCATGATTTTTTCCGAAATCTTCAACAATAATCGTCATATTTCAGCCAATTTACACAAAATCGTAATGAATTATATACTAAAACCTTTCGCATGAATCACTCCGTCCATTGGTGAAAACTGTTTGACAATCCGTTCGGTAGTTTTTGAGTTTATCGCGTTCAGACAGACAGACAGACAGACAGACGCGGCGGGGGACTTCATTTTATAATATGTAAGGATTTCCATTGTTAGTGTGTTACACAAGAGGGATGATGACTAAATCTTTTTTATTTTTTTACGTAATCAAATGATTACGGCGATACATTGAGTTAAAATGTGCCATGACGTCACGAGTAGGTATGTATTTATACTTGTGACGTAGCGATCCCCACTTCCCAACTTTAATACGTTTTATCTGTCATTTTTTATTAATATGACTAACCAAAAAATACGTGTCTAATATTTTTTTTATTAGCTGACTGACGGACTAAATAGATTTTTTTTTTTTTACCCAGCCATCATCTCTCTTGCTCCACCGGAGAGGCTGGCGTTCTATTCGACAAAAAATCGTCAAAGAAAACAATGCTACTTACAAGAATCAAAGATTCACAGAGCATATTGGATACTGTATAAAGTATGCTAAATATATCACCCAAATAGAATTCCTGCCAAAACATGGGCCACAAATAGAACCAAGATTTTTCATCTGAAATTAAAAGTTTCCTTTATTTTGAAAAAGATTAAGTATTTAGATACGGTCAGCATCAAAAGTTGATAAACACTTTTTGAAATTTTTTTTTAACATAATTTTAAGTACAATCAAAATCATAATTTCAGCCGAAAAAGCGTCCACTGCTGACCATAAGCTTCCCACAAGCACTGCCACTTCGATCGGTTCTATGCTTTTCGTATTCAACGGATTCCTGCGGCTTTCTCCAAGTCATCGGTGTACTTTTCGGCCTATACAAGAGTTGGTGCCCAGGAATCAAAACCAATAACATTGAATTGCCTGGGAATAGAACGCGTTATCAGTGCATCACTGATTAATAACTCGCCTAATAACACATATTCTTATCACAATCACTTTTTCATCCTGTGATCACCAGAAAACTATTAAATAAATTTGAAATTAAAAATGAAAAAAATGGGACGATTTTTTAATTCATAAAACGACAAACGACTGACATTCTTTTATCTCGTCCAAAATTTTTGTCACTGAATTATGTGATGTGACATAATAATTGTTGACAATATGTACAAAGAGTGTAATACACATTTGTAGTAAATCACAATGTTGCAGGTGTATAACGGATGACTATATTAGTGTCTGAAAAAAATTGGGTAAAATAAAAGAGTGGAGAAACAGCCTTTGACGTAGAAATTTTTCAATTTTCTTTTTATACTTTTTCATTGTTATAAAGTAATCTATGAATAAAACAACAGGAGTTAATTTTTTATAATGAAACAAACGAAAATTTAAAAAAATCGAATCATTTGATCCACACTAGGCGCGGAAATAATATTATAATTGTAACGCCGATTACCCCTGAACTTAATATTCATACATCACTAACAAAATAAAAAATACTCGAGCGACTATTGTTGTTTACATTTTTGGCAAATTTAGAAACGCCTGGGTTTATTTAGATCATGTCAAAGTAAGTGTTATTCTAAAGTCCCCGTCACGAGAAGCTATAATTTTTGTAAATAAAGAACTTCTACCAAGTTACGTAGCGACAATTTAATCAACAACAAATAATCCCAAATTCAATGAAGTCAAAGTAACGTACGTGTTATACGAAACTAATGAGACGCTGACGTTGTCTCTGCTGTCTTTCGAGTTTCGAATGCGTCTGTTTGTTCGTGGTGTTTTCGCGGATTAGGTTATGGCGTCATCAAGGAAGAAAATAACTTTTATGGCAAAATTGATGAAAGGATAGATAGCACGGTAGACAGTTTTGTTATCCATGTAACTGATTCTGAAACAGAATATTCAGAATCGTCTGAAGACAGTAATTAGATGTGTGTGTTAATATAATTATATCCCTGTAAAAAAATAGTACAAAACTGTTTTTATTTTATTTTACCCAAAGATTGCAAACCCCTGAATGTGTGTTTACAAAATTTATAGCTTCTCGTGACGGGGCCTTTACTTCTGTTGCTCACCGTACGCGTTTATTTGGAGATCTCCATAATAGGTGGCTGTACCAATCTGTACCAATAACCAAGAGGAGGGCCGCGTGTAAAAAAACTTTTTACCTTTTGGATAAAGGCATTCATAGGATAGCCCGGTTAAGCAGGCGACATACTCATAGGTTAACTTACGAGATGCCATACATTAAAAAAAAAACAAAAAACGTGTGGCACTCGGGGACTGCCGCGGTAAAGCTATTGCATAGCATTTGTAACCTCCATACTTCCTATTTGTCAACGCTACACTTGGGATGATGACGTGATGACATAAAACAAAAATTACGTTCCCATGACAACATCACGTTGTCATGGGAACCGTCATTACATGGTAGGCGGAGTGGGGGGTGTTAGGTTTTTTTCGTTACGGAATTTCTTGATTCGGTCGCCGCGCTCAAAGCCCACGATAAAAGCTATGCAATAGCTTAAAAAAAACAGTGGCACTCCGGGAATGCCGACAGAAGTAAAAACTTGACAAAAAATCGGCACCGCGGTAATCAACGCGTTGATGTCTTTTACTCCACGGTGTCGGTAAATTCGGTAACAGTGTCGAGAAATCAATGGTTTAGTACCATCTCAAAAATGCCCAACGCGCTTATAGAAGTTTTCATTTCAAAACTTATAAGAGTAAACCACTCACTAAATCGTGTATCATGCATCTCCGTATGGACCATCGCCTCACAATAAACTTTGACCCTGACGCTTAGTATGCCTCTGAATATGTATATGATTGCGTTAGATATAACCATTGATGCACTGTCTGTGGTTGGATCAATCTGTAAATACGTAAAGAAATATTTTTTACCGAGGACTTCAAATCACCTTTAAATAAATAATGATTCGACAAAGTTATGTATTGGCGAAGTCGGGCAACGTCGCGTGAAATCGACAGATGTCTCTAGCGATACGTATTACCGGACATTAGTTTGCTAGTAAATACTTTGCTAGAGTTTATTTGTTCCCGTCATTCCGACCTCGCCGCCGAGGTTCTTTGCGGTCGCGACCGCATCCCCGAGTAAATAATACTCCCCCCGACCCTTGCTCGATAACAAGGTGCCAGCAGTTGTTGCAGCTGAGCAGGTAGCTTTAAATTCCCCGACTAATAATCATGATCAAAACTTTGATCCAGCCCGTCCCATCCTTGATGTCCTCCCTCCGGTTGCCGCCCTAAGCCGAGGTTCGTCCTCCCCCTTAGCGAGCGTTCACCTAGTTTTAATTAGCATAGTTGAATGGACCCCTGGATGGAGGTTTTAAGTGTACTAGCTTAAGGCACCCACAGGAAAGCCCGGTTAAGTAGTTATGATCTCAGGGGTCAACTACGAGATGCCCTTACTAAAAAAAAAAGTTTATTTGTTTGATACTGTAATAAGTTCACACATTGGTGATATTTTGGAAAATTGCATTTTTAGACACTCTTGAACCAATAGATAATTTTGTCAAATCATCTATGGACGACTTAAGAATAGCTTCATACCTCTTGAGTACTTCTAGATGTCAGAACATGGACTACTGGAGGCGCAGTGACCGATTCTGCAAGCATTGCGACGTCAGTGGTCTGAAAAAATTTAATAAACAAATAAGGTTTGCTGTGTTGACAACACACGACCGGTGCTTCCGGTTAGACTGGAAGCCGACCCCAACATAGTTGGGAAAAGGCTAAACAGATCATGATAATGGTGTAGTCAACACTGCCATGTCTAGGAAGAAAAGAGTAGGTATACCACGTGTTCCTTTTGATGTCCGATAACTCTAAGGTTATAAACTTTATCGAGCCTTTATGTCGATACCTTTAAACGATCAATTCTTGCATAAATTTATTTATTTATTAAAACTTTATGCACAAGTAAAAAAAATACTGTACAAAGGCGGACTTAATGCCTAAGGCATTTTCTACCAGTCAACCTTAGGGTGATGCAGAGACAAAACATGGCAGGTGCAACATAAATGACAGATAACTTGAAAATGAATACATACTAATACATAGATATAAACCGAATAAACTAAATAAATGTATATATATAATCTGAATCTCGGAAATGGCTCCGAAGATATTCATGAAATTTAGTATGCAGGAGGTTTCGGGGGCGATAAATCGATCTAGCTAGGTTTCATTTTTAGAAAATGTCGTTCAAAAAAAATAAACCTAGCCAAGTTCGGCTATCCAGATATTGTAAAAGTAATACAAAAAGTCTTAGAACAGTGTTCCAAAAATCCATAGTTTCGAAGATAACATATCACTAGACTCTCGATTGTGTATTTAAGTTTCATTGATAAGTACGAGTAAATCATTTTTATTCAAACCAATTGGTTTATATTTTTTAATTTATATTTAAAGCTAAGAAAATGCAACGTTGTAATTTTTTTTTATGAATAAAAATAGTCTGAATATTTTTTTTTTACTTTTCCCGTTTTGGTGTTTTACATGAATAATTGTGACTCTGTCGAATTATTGTGAACGAATAAGGAAAAAAAAATTAACATTGGCACTCCGGGAGTGCCGACAGAAGTGAAAATTTGAACAATTTCACTGTGCAGGAAATACTTTTAATGAGGTGTCGGTAACGATGTCGCGAGTTCAATTGTTTTTTCCCATCTCAAAAATGCCCAACGCGCCTAAAGAAGTATTCACTTCAAAAAATAATAATTCATATGCCAGTTGATTCTTTGACGTGGTCTCATTAAAACCCTAAAGTTATGGGATAGCAAAAGGAACACGTTGTATTTCCAGTGCTTTCATTCTGGTTACAAGGTACATAATGTCATAATGTTATTGCTGCTCATGATACAAAAAAAATCTAGACTGACAAAAAAGTATTTTCGTGTAAGTATGACGGATTTTTTTTTCAGAGCTCTAAAATTATCAGATTAACACGACGGTCTTCTTCTTCATTAAGTCCTCAAAGGTTCAGGTGACACTTTAGATACCTACCAAAGATTTAAATCGTTTAAAATTTTAAACGATTTCAATCTTTGTTAGACAATTCAGGAAGTGGAGTACCTACGGTTTTCCTAAGCTAACTCTTAAAATCTGTACCACAACTATAAAAAAATCGTTAGTCTGGCAACGCTAATTCTCCATAACCTTTCAACTGTCATTAACGAGACACAATAGAATTTTAATTGTTATCCACCTCAATGAGGCGTCGTAACAGATGATGGGATAATTAAAAAAACGGTGGAATTTGAAAATCTATAGACGGCAACACCATACTGTATTACGAAAAAATTATTTGATATTTTGTTTGTCTTTTTGTTTTTGACAGGTTATTTTGTTTACATTCTGATTTATTCCTGGTAAAGAATAGTCACTTTAGCACGATGAAGTGTGGATTTGATACAGCTTTGTCATCGTGTGGAGGTAGAGCATAGGTACGACATAGTCTATTATACATAACCTATAATGCAAAAATCATAAGGCAAAGTATCAAAATCATTAGATCCAACCCCGAAACTGACATAACTGACTTGATGTAAAAGTATAACATATATGCAACTTTTTGGGGTTACCCATTTATTCCATTGCAGACTTAGCGTAGCCAAACTCTAAAATCTAAACAGTTTCACCATTTCGTTCATGAATATTATATCCATTCAATCCAAATTGATCCTGTTTCGTCTGGTCAGTTTTCCTCTTTCATGTATGTAGGTTTTAACTATCTTACCACAGACAGCTAGTTTACTTCTTGTCGTGTGGTTAGTGACTAACCTGGTGTCAGAGTTTCTAAAGCCGCCCATGGGCCTCTGACGTGGCTTCACATGCCGTCGAGAAATATCTCTCAGGCATGCCGGTTTCCTCACGATGTTTTCCTTCACCGTTTTTGAAGCAAGTGATAATTATACAATACGCACATGAATCTGAAAAGTCAGAGGTGCGTGCTTTGGGTTCGAACTCGAGACCTATGACTTGGCAGTCCAAAGGTCACACCACTAGGCTATCACTGACCAGTGTGTGACAGCTAGAAATGACTAAATCCTCTTACCCTTATCCTCATTTATTCGGAGTCGACGCTGCATGTAAAGACATGCAAGACTTCCTTATCAGAAAGTATTTATTTATTTACTTTTTGTGCCCCGCGGTTTCACACGCATAAGTCTCAATCCCGTGAGAATATCGGAATAAAAATTATCCAGTGTCCTTTTCCAGGTCATGGTTTACTCGAGTGCGCAATTTCATCCAAATACGTTCAGCCGTTTTAGCGTAAAAACGTAACAAACAAACAAATCAACTTACTTTCGCATTTATAATATTATGTAGTTAGGATTACTAACCCAATATTCCGATTCCTCTAATACGCTCAACTTTGATGTTTTTCTTTCAGTAATACGTGGTTCCAGGTCCATGTCGTAATGCGCAATTAGCAAATAAGCTAAAGCACAAAGATCTACGAAATTGATTCCCCATTGACTGTAATGAAGAGCCTGTAAATTCATATTTATTAGAAGAAAAAACTGCGTGCTGTAAAATTTTTGTATGGCATCTTTTATGTATTTTTATTAATTAATATGGAAATTTAATCGACTTTTATATCCAAGACTGTGAACATAAAAGACGCCGTACAAAACATATTTTTTAAATTGTGCGTTTCTACAAAGGCAAGTTTAATATTTTTTTAATAAGTTTAAATTCAGTTAATCTTGATCTTTGCATTTAGTCTATGGTCATAACAAATAAATAATTTAATCAGGGTAAAATATTAAGATTGCTCGATGTTTTACTCAACCTTCCAAAAATATTTCTTCCAAGCATGCATTTGTAAAATTTGAACAAAGCCCCAAACGACAAGAAAATTTGAGATATCCCAGCTAGTTTCAATACGATCCATTTGTTCCCTGTAATATGAAAATAAGCATTTATATAGGTACAGATAAACATTTTTTAAAATTTAATTTCTAAAAACCAAGGATCTGGAAGTAGGACGCGCGGGCTCGCGAAAGATTGAAAAGTAAACTGCCTGCGGCTAGTAAAAAAACCGGCCAAGTGCGAGTCGTACTCGCCCATAAAGGGTTCCGTAGCAGCAAGTAACATTGAATGAAAGGTAAATTGCGGTTTACGATTTATGACGTATTAAAAAAAAACTAGTTGTTCGATCTCGTTCAAACCAATTTTCGGTGGAAGTTTACATGGTAATGTACATCATACATTTTTTTTAGTTTTATCATTCTCTTATTTTAGAAGTTACAGGGGGGGGGACACACATTTTACCACTTTGGAAGTGTCTCTCGCGCAAACTATTCAGTTTAGAAAAAAATGATATTAGAAACCTCAATATCATTTTTGAAGACCTATCCATAGATACCCCACACGTATGGGATTGACGAAAAAAAATTTTTTGAGTTTCAGTTCTAAGTATGGGGAACTCCAAAATTATTTGTTTTTTTTCTATTTTTATGTGAAAATCTTAATGCGGTTCACAGAATACATCTACTTACCAAGTTTCAACAGCGTAGCTCTTATAGTTTCGGAAAAAAGTGGCTGTGACATACGGACGGACAGACAGACAGACAGACAGACAGACAGACAGACAGACAGACAGATAGACAGACAGACAGACATGACGAATCTATAAGGGTTCCGTTTTTTGCCATTTGGCAACGGAACCCTAAAAAACCGGCCAGGGGATGAATTTTATTTATCTTAAAAACAAACTTTGTATTTGAAAAACATGTTCTCTCATAAATCGATCTATTATCAATTGTCTAACTTTTTTTTAGACAAAACCACAAATTATCAATTTTCTGACTTTTGCCTTTACTTATGCTATGAGACCTCGTTTTTTGTCAAATTTCATGAGTCTAGGTCTATGGAAAAGTACCTTATTGGTTTTGATTTATTTGCAAGTATCAAAATATGTTACATTTATAAATGGCTGTATTTTTTGTATCGTTGTCTTAGAAGCTTGATTTCTTTTAGAGCTCCAAGGAACCGTAAACCTACGTATTTGATATAATTTCAACTCGATACCTCCCCACGTTCCTGAAAAATAGGGCCTTGATCGACTGACAGACAGACAGACAGACGGACAACGAAGTTGAGTTCTGGGTTCAATTTTTTCCTTTTGAGGTATGGAACCCATAAAAAAAGTTTAGTCCTCAAAAAAACCATGAATGTTTTGGGAAAAAATATGAATGAATATTTTGTGTTTTTATATTAAGACTAAGTTGTAGTGATGCTAATAAGGTTCGAATAGAGATACTGCAAGAAATATCGTTATTTTCTTGCAAGAGGATCTGGTTGTTTTAGGGTTCCGTACCCAAAAGGTAAAACGGGACCCTATTAGTAAGATTCCGCTGTCCGTCCGTCTGTCTGTCCGTCTGTCACCAGGCTGTATTTCATGAACTGTGATAGTTAGACAGTTAAAATTTTCACAGATAATGTATTTCTATTGCCGCTATAACAACAAATACTAAAAAACAGAATGAAATAAATATTTAAGGGGGCTCCCATAGAACAAACGTGATTTTTTTGCCGTTTTTATAGATAATGGTACGGAACCCTTCGTGCGCGAGTCTGACTCGCACTTGGCCGGTTTTTAATCGTTATTTTCTTGCAAAAGGACCTAGTTTTTTTTGACTATTATTTTCTTGCTTCAACACTTCGTTTTTTTTATTTTATTTATAAAAATATATTCTATTTATTAGTTCGAACCCTTATGGGACTAATAAAGGTAAAAAATAATGAATAGTAATAAATTACCTGTAGTACGTTACTTGAGACACTTGAAAATATTCACCGGTATCTTTATGAACGTAAAAAGGTCCAAAAAGCATATGAGAGTTATTTACAAACTTCCCAGCGAATTCCTGTATTTCATAGCAAATAATTTTAAGATTGTATTTCTCGTCAAAATAGGTTTTATTTTTACATCTGTAATAATAATCAAAAAAAAATATTCATTCATATACCTACTTAAACCAAAGATGTACTAACAAGTTTTACTTTGTAAGTTTAGATCAATGACTTCACGTTCCTATTTATACTAATATTATAAGGAGGAAAGATTTATATTTTTGTATGTAACGAATAAACTTACAAACTACTGGACCGATTTGAAAAATTATTTCAGCAATGTTTAGCTACATTATCAGCGATATTATTATAGAACTAGTGGACATCACGCGGTTTCACCCGCGTAGTTCCCGTTTCCATGGGAGTATGGAGATAAAATATATTCTATGTTACTTGCTGATAATGTAACTATCCATTGCTGAAAGAATTTTTCAAATCGGTTCAGTAGTTTTTAAGTTTATTCATTACATACAAAAATACAAATCTTTCCTATTTATAATATTACTAGCTGCGCCCCGCGGTTTCACCCGCATAAGTCTCGATCCCGTGGAAAAAAAAAAGTATCCTATGTTCTTTTCCAGGGCATCATCTATATATGTGCTAAATTTAATCCAAATCCGTTCAGCCGTTTTAGCGTGAAGGCAAACTTACTTTCGCATTTATAATATTAAAGGATTAGTAATTAGTAAGTATTAGTATATTAGTATTTAGTTTAGATTATAAAGAGGAAAGATTTTTTTGTTTGTTTGTTTGTACCGAATAGGCTACGAAACTGCTTGACCGATTTTATCTATTTTTTCACTAGAAAGCTAAATTATCAGGAAATAACATAGGTTATAATTTACTTTAAAAAAAAATAGAGATCTGTGAGAAAATTGCAATAATGTAACCTAAAGTAGCAAAATTTTGCTTATAAAATTCATTATTTGGCATGCACTGAGAAAACTATTTATGATACATAAAAATTATGTACTACATGATAAAAGTACTCATTATTACCTAAAAAAAAAATCTAGAAATCTAACTATCATATTTAAGTCACAATAGCAGCTTTTGTGTTCTAAAATTTAATTAGATCGCCGCGCCAGAAGAAACAAAAGTTGGTAACATTCGTATCGTAGTATTAATTCTTATTCAAATAAATAGTTTTATCATAAAAGGTATTTATGTAGCAGTAAAATACTTTTTAATTCATTCGAATCGGACATTAAATTTCCAAGTTATTGCGAGTATAAAGATGCAATACGCGAACCATTCGACGCCGCCGCGACGTCTTCTACTTTATAAAGTAGGTGCTGTCGAGGCGCGGGAGAATCTCCGTAATGATATTAAGAAATTTTAACCCTCCAAACCTGTGTAATGGCACAAGAATTTTAATCAAAGAACTTTGAGACAATGTTATTATAGCCACCATCATCATCGAGTCCGCAGCCAGACAGTTCGCACACGTTTCCCGTATCCCAATGATATAACCATGGGTAGCCTCAATAATATAACCATTCAATGGATCAAAGGACACAGCGGTTCGCGGGGCAACGACGCAGCTGACGAACTTGCCAGAAGGGGGTCGAGCATGACACCAGTGGGGCCTGAACCCATTCGCCACTCCCCTTCGGGTATCTACGCACTCTGGTAAGGAAACGAACCAGGGACCAACATCACAAACTTTGGTTGGACCACGGTGAATGCAGGCAGGCCAAGGAGGCACTCCCTATAATCGATGGCCGCCTCGCAAAACGGGTTCTCCAACTAACGAAACAGCAGCTGCGTACAGTTACAGCAGCTGTAACTGGCCATGGGTCATTTAATAAACACCTCTTTATACCTCCTCATAGGGGTCACAGACAGTCCACTGTGTAGAGCCTGCATGGAGGACAACAAGACAGCAGCTCATCTGCTGTATACTGCCCAGTGGTCGCCACATACAGGGCCAAGTACTTCGATAACCCAGGAATCCTACGTAAGATTGTCAGTGACACCAAGGCGTTGCTGGCCTTCTTTGAGGAGTTGGGGTGGATCGAGTAACCGATTTTCCCACCCGTACGCAAAATACGCGCTTTGACGTGGAGTTGCGGATACCAGCCCGTAATACCTATTACCTATTATCCCAATGATACCGACGGATTTGCCAATAACATTTATGAGACTTCAAGTTTCCAGTTAACCTTTCAACTGTCATTAACGAGACACAATAGAATTTTAATTGTTATTCACCTCAATGAGGCGTCGTAACAGATGATGAGTTAAAATATCATTTACACTAACAATTAATAAGTCTCAGGGACAAACATTTTCACTGGTCGGCATCGACATAGGAAAGGAGTGTTTCTCCCACAGGCAATCCAGCCCGTCTCATCCTTGATGTCCTCCCTCCGGTTGACGCCCTAAGCCGAGGTTCGTACCCCACAGGGGGTGCTCTCAGCGAGCGTTCACCTAGTTTTAATTAGCATAGTTGAATAACCCCTGGCTGGAGGTTTTAAGTGTAGTAGCTTAAGGCACCCACAGTAACCAGGATTGGATATTAATAGCAGAAATATTTATTAGCACATAGAGACAGTTTATTATATTTTACAATGAGAGAGTATAACCCGACCATGACAGATAGTTGTCGTCTACTAAGGCGCCTCTAATGGCTTATTTCTAAACTAACAAGACACTTTTAAACTGTTCGGTTTACACGTTCGTTCCAACAAGTTCTATACTAAAATGGTAAAAAGAAACCCCTTATGGAGCGACTCGGTCTGTCTGTCCGTCTGTTCGTCTGTCTGTCACAGCCGGATACCTCAAGAACTAACACTATTGGCTTGAAATTTGGCACACTTTTATATGACGTTTGGCCAACTATTTTGCAAATAGAAAGACTTTTTTTTGCAACTGTGTCTGAACGAAGTTTAGTATAGAGAAAAATCTGAAATTATTCGATGTGATAGAAGTTTATGTAAAGATTACAGGAAACATAAAACGATATCTCTAAATAGCACACTTTTTCAGAAATCATCAACAAAAATTACATTAGTTCCACTATCGGTCCAGAGATGGCGCTGACCTAAAACGGCAATATTCTACACCGCAGTCTACAGTGTAAAACTGTCTGACGAATATAGGCCTCGCCGGTTTCACTCGACGCTCGGCACCGGTCACGGACGGTTGTGTGCTTGCGCTCTCCCGTTCATGACTCATTGCCCTGAGTCATGTTTCCGTTGCGTTTCGTAACGATTTTCGTAGTCGCTCGACTACATCCGATCTCCGATCGTTTATCGATCCACCAAAAAGGCCTTTTTCAAGGCTATCTTATTTCTTTAACAAGAATACTCGTCTGTAAATTCACTAGGCCCCTTCCGGGCAAAACCACAGTTTCGTGGTCACTCGGTGGATACCATACGGTGCCAACGAAACCGAGTGGGGTGTTGACCCAACACACCCACCGACCCCCTTCAGGGTAAGGCAGTGAATTGGCCGGGTCCCAGTGTTTGGCCTTGGGGGATCTCCTAGTCAACACGTGGTGACAGTTTTGCCTCCACAGCGACACACCTAGCGTGGTCGGGTATCTTCATACCCTTCACACTAGACTGGATAGGACCCCGTTGCACATTAAGATAGGCGACGGGCCAAATCAAGCTTAGGGCTCACCGATAGGCACTCATCCTCCCTGTCTTACCCGACAGGGAGGGATTGTACACATCCCCGGCATTCCCACCGGGGAGATAGGCATAGATAGGCTATTCCCTCCCCCCCCCGCCATTATGGCTGCCCAAGTAAACCTCGAGCTTCTCTCGAAGCAATTAGTTCAGCTCCTCGAAGTTATCTTCGACTCGGAGCCTTCCCTCCACGGGAAATATGGGGATCGTCTCTCCAGCCTCTTGAGCATTTCAAGAGGCGAAAACCCCCACCATGATAACAGCGTCGCTACTTTCAGCGACGCTCTCGATACCCCTCCGACCGTAGAGTCGCCCAAACCCCCCTCCCCCCCGTCGGAGTCAATGGACACCGACGCTCCCGCTGCTTCTTCAAAGCAACCCTTGTACCCCTCTGGCTCGGAGGAAGACGAGGTAAAGTCCGCTGCTTCCTCTACCTCTTCCTCCCCCTCCGACGACGGCTTCATAGCCGTCCAAGGTAAGGGGAGAAAGAGGAAGAACAGGAAGCAGAGCTCTGCGCAGGCCAGTAAGGTCGCCGCAATCGAGGACTCTGACTCTTCTTCGTCCATAGTCACCCTCAAACCCGCTGTGGTAAAGCAACGCACTACCGTCGCAACTTGCGCTACCGTAGCTTCCCCCTCCCCCTCCACCGTCCCACCGACCGCGTCTACGTCCTCCGCGAAGGCCCCCCCGCGCCCCTCGCCCCCCGAACCGCGTCATCCTCCGCAAAGGATACCCCCGCGCCCCCCGCCTCCCCGACCGCATCATCCACCGCGATGGATTGCCCCGCGCCCCCCGCGAAAAAGATTCCCCCTCCACCCCCCCTGTTCGTACAGGACAAGGGGAAGTGGACGGACATCTCAAAATGGTGCGCTGATCAAAAGATCAGCTTCACCAGCGCCCAAAATACCCAGCAGGGTATAAAAGTCCTTGTCCCTACGTCGCGCGACTATAGGGAACTAACCCGACTACTGAGAGCGAGAAGTGTGTCATACCACACCTACTCTCTCCCAGAAGAGAAACAAGTTCGCGTCGTCATAAAACGCATCCCTAGGGAAATCCTCCCCTCTGAAATTCTCGCCGACCTTCAGTCGCAGAACGTCCCGGTAGACGAGGTCCATCGTATGCACCTCTCTAGAGGCGGTGACCTCTACGACATGGTCCTCGTTATCTGTCCGCCCGTAGAGGGCTACCATCCGATCTTTCAAATTCGTTCTCTGTGTCATCTCATAGGGTTCGAGATTGAAAAACCCCTAAAGAGTGGCATTGTCGGTCAATGCCACAGGTGCCAGTTATACGGCCACTCACAGCGGAATTGCCATGCTACACCCAGGTGCGTAAAGTGCCTGGGAGAGCATAGCACTTCCGACTGCCCCCGTCCCAAAGACCGTACCCTATGTACTGTACCTCCTAGCTGCGGTCTATGCGGCAAAGAGGGCCACCCGGCTAACTACCGGGGTTGTTCAAAAGCCCCTAAGGCCTCTTCTCCCAAGCTGGGGAAGCGCTCCGGCGCCCGCCAGCAAAGGGAAACTTCCTCCTCATCCTCTTATAGGATTCCCTCCGCCCTTATGCCCCAACGACTAAGCCCTCAGAGGCCTAGTCCGTGGAATTATCTCCACCACCAGCAGTCTTTCCCTGCCTTGGTGCCTTCTTACAGTCATTTCCCCCCCCCCTGCCGCCCCCCATCTCCTCCCCCCCACCTTAGGGACCCTCGTTTCTGTGGCACCGCGCCCTCCGCGCGTCCCGCGCACTCTGCGCCCCCCGCGCCCGCCGCGCCCCCGCTAAACCCGCGCCTGCTCCCCAAGCTCCGCGTCCACCGACTGCCGGTCCCGTGACCGAGCAGATGTCAGGTGTTGCCTCGTTCAACATAATCACGTCAAATTACGCGAGTTTTGCCTCCCCGCGTGCTAAGGAAATGGCAAAACTCATCGTCGCCGCCCAAGGCGATATCATTAGGATCCAATCCATTTATAATGCGTATCCGGATATTACGCAAGCCCTAGAATCCCTCGCCCAAACCCCTAAATCTTTCAATGGATACCGAGGCCTTAGCTAGATTTAAACCCCGATCCCTAATAATAGGTTACTTTAACGCCAACGGCATAAAATCCCAAAGGGAAGAAATAGGGCTATTCCTCCGCGATCATCAAATAGACGTTCTCTTAATACGAGAGACTTTCCTAAAGCCTTGCAATCGTGATCCGTCACTTGCCAATTACCGGATAGTTCGCAATGACAGGTCGCGATGTCACAAGGGTGGCACCCTGATCTATTATAGAAAGCAGCTTCACTGCATCCCACTAGACCCTCCCCCCTCTCGGTATTAGAAGTCTCCACCTGCCGTCTAGGCATGTCAGGTCACGAGCCGATCACTCTCGTATCGGTCTATAATCCCCCCCGTTAATACCACGGGGCATTACCATCACCAACGCCTCTCAAACGACCTCTCGATTCTACTCGCTATGAGTAACTCGCTCATTATAGCGGGCGATCTAAATGCCAAACATCCCTCTTGGAACAGTTCGGTAACCAATCTTAGAGGTCAACACCTGTTCGACCTCTCAAACTCCCTGACCTTTGACGTCATCGCTCCCATGACTCCCACCCATTTTCCGCTCACGAATCCAAATCATGCCCCCGATATCTTAGACGTGGCGCTCCTTAAGAACGTCAACTTAAAGTTAGAAATCTAAAATCTCGCAAGAACGATCCCGATTCGATCTTTAAATATTGTAATAATTCTAGGAACGACATTAAAATGATTTAAATACTACTATTATTGAATAAATAATTAATCTGTATGACATTGCATTAATTTAATATCTTAAAGTATTTTATGACTGTTTTTTATCTATTTGTTGATTGTATTTTATGATTGTACCTATACATTTTGCATGCCTTACGGTAGAATCACTTGAAACATGTAATTTTTTATAACACCATTGTAACAGTGTTTTTCTGCAAAAATAAATGATTTGATTTGATTTAGATTCGATAGAAACGGTACAAGAGCTAGACTCTGATCACCGCCCGGTAGTCATGAGACTATACCCCCGCATAGGTCTTTCCGACCCGAACGCCCCCCCCTATCACTAAGAGGATCACGGACTGGAAGAAAGTAAGCACACAGCTGAAATCCAACACGTCCCCTCAACTAGACTCTATCCCCGACCTTTTCGACTCGGTCGCCGACACCACGGCCGCGATCGACTCACTCACTAATCACGTACAAACCGTCCTGAACGATTGTTCAAGGGAAGTTCCAGCGACGGACGACCGTCGCTGGAACTTGCCGGACGACGTGCGTGCATTACTGACTGAGAAGAACGCGGCCATACGTGCCTACGATAGCTTTCCCTGTAACGCCAACAAAGCCCATATGCGCTATTTACAGAGATCTGTAAAGACACGTATAGCGGAGCTGCGGGACGCGAGCTGGGGAAAGTTACTCGGCGAACTAGAGCCCACCCATCAGGCCTTCTGGGAGCTCCAGAGGAAACTCAGGTCTCCCCAGGTCTCAGCCATGCCCCCCCTGACCCGTCCCGATAAATCCATTGCATTCGACGATGCCGAAAAGGCTTAATGCCTCGCAGACAGCCTCGAGGCCCAATGCACTCCCAGTTCCCTACCTGTAGACAAAGCTCACCTGAAAAAGGTCGACGCCGAAGTCGAACGTAGAGCCTCCCTCCCTCCCGTCGATGACCCTGATTGTCCACTGCCCCCCGTCTTTCCGGACGAGGTGCACGACATCATCAAAGGTCTTAAAGTCCGTAAAGCCCCCGGTTCAGATGGCATCACCAATAGGGTGATCCAACTATTCCCTGCCCACCTGATAATGCTTTTGACCACCATCTTCAATGGTGCCTTAAGCAACAATATCTTCCCCCAGTCATGGAAAGAGGCCACGGTCATCGGTATCCCAAAGCCCGGCAAGCCCAAAACCGAGGCCTCTAGCTACCGTCCCATCAGTCTGCTCAAGGTTCTCGGAAAAATCTATGAGAGGCTTATTTATAAGCGCCTCAGAGATTTCGCCGAGACCAAGGGCCTCATCCCCAACGAACAGTTCGGGTTTCGAACTGAGCACTCTAGCGTGCATCAGGCCCACCGCATCGTAGAATCCATAAGCGCTGGTTTCCAACGCGGGACTATGACCGGTGCAGTATTCTTCGACGTAGCGAAAGCGTTCGATAAAGTCTGGCACAACGGCTTAATATACAAGCTGTACCAGCTCGGCGTGCCAGATCGTCTCGTACTCATCTTGCGAGACTTTTTATCGAACCGCGTCTTCCGTTATCGTATCGAAGGAGCGTTATCCACTCCCCGTCCCATTCGCGCAGGTGTCCCTCAGGGCTCTGTGGTGTCCCCCCTCATTTTCACGCTATACACAAGCGATATCCCTAAAGGTTGCGGTAGGTCGCAGTTGGGTCTGTTCGCAGACGACACTGCCATCTACTTCAGCCCTAGATCCCCGACATCATTCGCCTAAATCTCCAACGCGCAGTCAATAAACTGGCAGCTTGGTTTACAAAATGGCAGATAGAAGTCAACCCCGATAAAAGCCAAGCGGTTCTCTTCACGAAACCGCGTTCAAGGCTCAAAAACCCCCTCCCCCGACCAATCACCATGTTCGGCAAGCCGATCCCTTGGGAGAAGCGAGCTAAATATCTCGGTGTCGTTCTAGACCATCATTTGACCTTCGCAGAGCACATAAAGATGGTTCGTTCGCGAGCCTCTTTCGCTCTCGGTAGACTCTTTTACCTGGTGAATGCACGTAGTAAATTGTCACTTAGGTGCAAATTGCGCGTTTACACGACGTGCATTCGACCGATCATGACCTATGCGGGTGCCGTCTTCGCTCATGCGAAACCCCGTCATATCCATAGGATGCAAACAGTCCAAAATAAATTCCTCCGTAGGGCCACAGGTTTCCCCTGGTTCGTCAGGAACGAGGCACTCCACCTCGACCTAAAGATTCCCACAATCCACCAGTTTCTAAAACGCCTTTCCAAGCGTTTCTTTGAGTCCGCGGCCAAACATCGCAACCCTCTGGTTGTCGAGGCCGCCAGTTATGTCCCGAGTAGAATCAGTCATGTTCGCCGTCCAAGGCATATCCTAGTAGATCCCGATGACCCCATAACCCTACTCCAGGAGAGCAATAGGGAAACAAGTACAGTGTACAAACACAGACGCCTCCCGTCATACCGACCTCGCCGCCGAGGTCCTTTGCGATCTCGACCGCCGCGCCCCCGAGTAAATAATACTCCCCCCCGACCCTTGCTCGAAAACGAGGTGCCAGCAGTTATTGCAGCTGTGCACGTAGCTTTAAATTCCCCGACTAATAATAATGATCAAAACCTTTTGATCCAGCCCGTCCCATCTTTTGATGTCCTCCCTCCGGATAACGCCCTAAGCCGAGGCTCGAACCCCGCAGGGGGTGCCCTTAGTGAGCGTTCATCCTTAAATCTTTAGCTTAGTTATTTGTGCCCTGGCTGGAGGCTTTGAGTGTAGTAGCTTAAGGCAACCACAGGATTGACCGGTTAAACAGCTACGGTTTTCGGAACCAGCTGTGAGATGCCCAACAGAAAAAAAAAAAAAAAAAAAAAAAAAAAAAAAAAAAAATAGGCCTCGCCGATGAAAATTTTAAATGGTACGGAACCCTTGGTGCGCGAATCTGACTTTCTCTTGACCGGTTTTTTGTTTCCTCTATCCAATATTATGTTTAAGCATATGAAATAATAGTTGGGAAGTTTTTTATTACTGCGTTTCCTAAATCCTACTCTAATTGTGAAAGATTGTGTTAGTAAGTATGTTCATAATATGTATGTTACTTCTTCACGCAAAAACTAATTAACCGATTACGATGAAACTTGATAGGTAGATAGCTGTTACTTTTTATAGCTGAAACTTATGTGGGTGAAAACGTCGGGCACTGCTAGTAATATTATAGTAATTTTTAATAGTAATAGTAATTTTATTTCTCTCAAAAAGGTACAAATTCGGTACTAGGTTACAGGCAGATTCAAACCTTTGTGAGAGCTGGAGTCTATACTGGGTTCGGGACCTGAATAAACGCGATAGTTTGTGAGGGTGGATGGCTGGATGAATGTTTGTTACTCTTTCACGAAAAACTACTAGTAAGGCACTTGTATTGTTATGTAAAGGTGCATTTACATCTGTGTGTGTTAAAAATATGGTACTTTCCACAAATCGCTAGTTATTGAACAGATGTAAAAGCACCTTAACATGCGGCTGCAGGTAGCTGTTTTATATAAAGGTTTTTATGACTTGATAGAACATCTAATTTCTTTGTTGTTATGGAAGTTTAACATGCATTATAAAATACACATAGACCTTCCGGAATCAATGTTTTAAATTATGGTGAAAACTGCATTAAAATTCGTTGCGTAGTTAAAAGAATAATGCGTACACACATAGTACGAAGCTTTAAATTCCCCGACTAATAATCATGATCAAAACTTTGATCCAGCCCGTCCCATCATTGATGTCCTCCCTCCGGTTGACGCCCTAAGCCGAGGTTCGTACCCCACAGGGGGTGCCCTTAGCGAGCGTTCACCTAGTTTTAATTAGCATATTTGAATAACCCCTGGCTGGAGGTTTTAAGTGTAGTAGCTTAAGGCACCCACAGGAATGCCCAGTTAAGTAGTCATGATCTCAGAGGTTAACCACGAGATGCCCTACCTAAAAAAGCAACTAATTTATAAAGTTATAATAAATGTATACAGACAAAAATACCTGTTCCATGGATTCTTCGCAATTATCCCATAGAATGTATAATGGAACATTACCACCATCAAATCCATACAAGAAATCATTTCAAGAAATCCAACCATAACGAATAAATATTTTAAACCTGAAACGAAACAATATCTTGGTACTGTGTGTGTGTGAGTGAAACAATTAGAAACATGCTAAGATAAACAGTCAAAGCACTCCATATCCTATACTGTTAAACGAGAAATATTTGTATATTTGTACAAATATATATCGGAGACGGGTATGTGACTCTTTTGTTATTATCAGCGATATTTTAACTACTGTGGGCGTAGTGCGGGTAGTGTTGGTTAATGCGCAATAGAAAAACAGTTTGCAGTTCAGATCAAATTATAATTTACTATCAAATTAATCACAACAGCTAAATTATACACACACTGGGTGCGACGGCGTTTATTAAAATTAATAATTAACACAATAATCACAAATTACAACTAACACAATAACTGAGCACCACGAATCGAGAACAGTCCCGCGACGTTTTCTCTCCGATGCGACTAGAGGCTGAATCCCTCCTCGCCGTAGCCTTAAAACATCACGACTCTGTAGAAGTGCGCTTGCGATTCGTTTCGTGTCCGTACTAATGACCGGATCAGACATATATATGTATTTGTTATCACGTTCTCGAAAACGGCTCTAACGATTTCGACTTACGGGTGCCAAAAATCGGTCTAGCTAGGTCTCATATCTGGGAAAATGCATTTTCTCAATATTTTCACCCGAGCGGAGCTCGGTCGCCCAAAGTTTATAACAAGATAATGACATGAGAATAATGACAAGAGAATAATTACATTAGAATAATGACATGGCAGCATGGAATTAGTAAGTACCTACTATCATGACCGCATGGAATAAGTAGATACTACTACTGTACATGGATTAGTATGAACGTTCCTATAAATGAGTTTTCTCTATTTTCATCTGAGCAGAACTTGACCGCCCAGGTAGTTTATAATTATGTTGTTACGTTAAAAGTGAACAGTAAGCATGATAAAGAAACTATTTAAACGCACCATAACCAAGAGGCACCATTTTAGGAACAAACATATGTTCTTCTGGTGCGTACGCAGCAAGGAAGTAGTGAACAAAGCCATGAGGAAAGCTCTTAAACAGCGCGTTGAAAACGTACAACCAAAGAAAACTGGAAAAGAAAATAAAATTGATGATATATACCTAATAGGTACAGTAGGCCGCGACGTCATTGGTATCAAAACCAGTATAGGCTAGCAAGCCTTTTATGCTATTCTAAGTCCATACTACGCCTAAGTCAGCTCAAGGTCATGGTGTTACGTTACCATCGACGTGCAGTTGCATATTACAAATTAGAGGATTATATCCAAGATAAGAGTGCTTGGAAACATGCTGGTCCTGCTCCATAGGACAATTTAGAATCAAGACAAAATCAAACTGGTTGCTAATTTAATTGTAAAATTTATCATTTTGTGTTTTATGACATTGATTTTACATTCTGTGATTACTTCCTCACACACTGACCTATTAATTACAAAATTTTAGGAAAATCGTCTGCTTTTACAATGTTTGTAAATATGTGAGCACCATGTATCTATCACTTATTAAATAATCTGTCGTTGCTTCATTTTTAATTCAAAATTGAAATTCAAAATTCAAAATTCCTACCTATTGTGGTATAATAATTTTATTCTATGTGCATCGTCTTCACATATAATAATTATTTAACAAATGTACGTACATATACAAACAATTGTAAAACATTTTAAAAGAGTAACGGTGGAGTTTCTTGCCCATTCTTCTGCATACGAAAACTACCTTTTGGAAGGGGCGCGGCGACTAGAAACAATTTTATTATTTCGTAATTTTTGACGTTCGTAAGTGCCATACTTGGGCCTATTTGAAATAAATGATTTGACTTTGACTTTGTTGACAGCATAATTTAAACCATGAGCCCATAAGAAAAAATCTTCTGGGAAAGTTATACACCCATTTCTGCTGCAGCAAAGTTGGTGTAGTTCAGTTCAGGTATTGATAAAGTCACAGGCGCAATGTGATTAAGTCGTCAAACCGGCAATTACCTATTGTTTATTAGTATTCATCGCTTAGGCGTTTCCTCTCCGATGTACTTACAAAATACATACCAAAGACATCAAAATTGGCAACAGTGCGCTTTCGAATTTATTTAGGATTTTTTTTTTTATAAATAGCTTTTTTATGTACTCAAAATAAACTAAACGTGAATTCATGCAAGCCTAGTACTTTTTGTTAGTTATAAACTATCTGTGACCCAAATTTCATTCAAATCCTATTAGTGGAATTATACTAAACTAGCGACCCCGCCCCGGCTTCGCATGGGTATAAACCGGGTTATTATACATATAAACCTTCTTCTTCAATTACTCTATCTATTAAAAAAACCGCATCAAAATCCGTTGCGTAGTTTTAAAGATTTAAGCATACATAAGGATATAGGGACAGAGAAAGCGACTTAGTTTTATACTTTACTAGCGACCCGCCCAGGCTTCGCACGGGTATGAACCGGGTTATTATACGTATAAACCTTCCTCTTCAATTACTCTATCTATTAAAAAAACCGCATCAAAATCCGTTGCGTAGTTTTAAAGATTTAAGCATACATAGGGATATAGGGACAGAAAAAGCGACTTTGTTTTATACTATGTAGTGATAATATAACTAGCGGACCTGACAGACGTTGTCCTGATCGAATACCGCCACCTATCGGGTCCGATTGTGAATCTAAACCATTCCCAGATCCCCTTGAACACACACAAAAAATTTCATCAAAATCGGTCCAGTCGTTTGAGAGAAGTTCAGTGACATACACACTCACAGAAGAATTATATATCTATATATCTATACTAATATATAAAGCTGAAGAGTTTGTTTGTTTGTTTGTTTGTTTGTTTGCTTGAACGCGCTAATCTCAGAAACTGCAGATCCGATTTGAAAAATTCTTTCAGTGTTAGATAGCCCATTTATCGAGGAAGGCTATAGGCTATATATCACCACGCTAAGACCAATATGAGCGGAGCACCAATGAAGAATGTTTCAAAATCGGGATTATTTTTTTCCTTTTGAGAGCTTCCGCTGCGTGCGCTGCGTAAACAGTTAAAGTTTCGCAAAAATTATGTATCACAGAATTGTTCCCCTTTAAAAGTTCTAAAAAAAAGTCCGCGACAGCATATGTCTATCTTTTAAGGTTGGCTCACTCTAACCTTTTTTATGCTAACCAAATTTGTTCAAAAGTAATGCGTTATTTACGAAGGTGTTTTTATAAACATGACATTAATCCTTATCCAAATAAATACATTATTCATCACAAGTATTTAATTTAAAACAAAATTGCCGTTTACATCATTCGATTTCAATAAATATCTTAGGAGATATCGCAGTTTTAAAATAACATCGCAGCAAAATAATGATCAAGTACTGCGCGCGATTTCCGGTGAAGGTATCGTTTGGGGTAACAATTAATAAGGCCCAGGGGCAAACATTTAAGCACGTAGGAATAGATTTAGGTACGCCTAGAGTGTTTTTCGCACGGGAAACTATATGTTGCCCTATTGAGATCTGGTTCTTCTTTTCGTGCTCTTGATTTTCAACGCTCTGTTTAGCGCCGAGAGTTGAAAATCCAATAGTGTGTTTTTTCAACGAGCTGGGACGAGAGTGCGTTCCAGCGCGTTGGATTCTCAACGCTCGGCTTAACACCGAGAGTTGAAAATACAGTACGCGATAAAATCCCGCTGCGATTTTATTACGTCCGTGCGAACGTCGGCTTACTGATTAAAGCGTGATGTAGGTACCTAAAATAGCTAACATAGGTACGCATTATTAAAAAAAAAAACACCTTTATTTAAACGAAGTCGCGGATTAAAGATAGCGTTAGCCCAAAGTAGCTACTCCACGCGGACGAAGTCGCGGGCAGAAGCTAGTATAAAGATATATCTAAATTAATGGTTGCAATACTATCTTGAATTCATGCAAGCCTAGTACATTTTGTTAGGTTACTCTCAGAAATTCTGCAAAACGTGTCGTGAATAAAATATCGCCTTGTATGACTATAACTTTTTTTTGCAACATCAGATTTTAGTGAAACAAAGCCTATATTCTAATCCAAATTAATCTCTGTCTGCCTGTGAAAACTACATAAAAATCCGTTCAGTATTTCCGGAGATGTGCGTAAACAAAGAGACAGACAGACACCGAATTCTACTGTTTTATTATATGTATGTATAGATAGATTTATTTAAGTATCGCTTAGTATTCGTGGAAATGGACATTAGTATCTTAAATCCATACGTTACTATAGTACTTCTCCAGACAAGCTCCTAAACAAGATACTATATTAACTTTTGTAATGAACCTCACATGTTAATATGTTGCTGTCGTGATGTCACTATCTCTGTTTTGGATTGCGTTGATGTGAATGCTCTGTAGTATGCCAATCTCTCACATTTGGTCGATTGAATGATAGGGCGTTCAGATGGCAGGTCTTTCTGGAAAACATTTAAAAACAATGATTATTGATAGTGACATCCACAAAGACGCGCCGCACTCTTCTTCCTAAATGCGATTACTGTACTGTAAGCATGGCGTGTGTAAGAGTAGGGCGCGTCTTCGTGGATAGCATTATCTATAAATGGAACTGGGCAGGCCACATATGTTGCATTAAAATTGGGTGAAATTAACCACAGATTGGGTTCCGAACAACAGGAACCAGCGACGCGGTAGGCCCAGATGGAGATGGTGTGACGAGTTAAAACTCCTACGTAAAAGATTGGGCTCTAATTGCAAAAGAGAGAGATACCTAAATGAAGACAGGGAAGGGAGGCCTTTGTCCAGCAGTGGGACACAGCAAGCTTATTATAATGATAAAACAGTGTGTGCTGTGCTCAGGTTTTAAGAGTTGATCATCATCATTATCATTTCTGCCGAAAGACGTCCACTGCTAGATATAAACCTCCCCCAAGCATCACCACTTCAACCAATTCTGTGCTCCCCACATCCAGCGGATTTCTGCGGCGTAGAGAGAAAGAACGACGGTGGCGGCGTCGTTTAAGAGTAGATATAATCAGACTATAATGTGGAGCAGTGGTGGCTCAGTGGTAACGGCCGCGACTTACGAGTCGTAGGTCGTAGGTTCGAACCCAGACAGGCGCTTTACTTTGTGTAAATTATTTCATCACCACTGCTCTCAAAACGGTGAAGGAAAACATCGTGAGGAAACCGGCATGTCTTAGAACCGAAAATTCGAAGACATGTGACATCTACCAACCCGCACTGGGCCCGCATGGTAGATTACGGCCCACTCCCTCTCACAGAGAGGAGGCCTGTGTCCCAGCAGTGGGAACATTTATAGGCTGACGATGATGATGATAATGTTTCTAGTGCTGGGACGCAGAGCTCTCTATGAGAGGGAGTGGTGTGTCCAGTACGGGTTGGTAGATGTCATATATCTTTAAAAAAGTAGTGTCGGTGTAATTATAGGCACTTGAGACTTTTAAATTTTTTGTGATTACATTCTAAATATAATATTATAAATGCGAAAATGAGTTTGTTTATTTGTTTGTTACGCTTTCGTGCTAAAACAGCTGAACGGATTCGGATTGACATATGGCTAGACCATTACCTGCTTTTCATCCAAGATCCCAGACGAAGTCGCGAGCAACAGCTAGTAAATAATAAAATGGCTAAGCATGACAATGGCAAAGCACCGGCAAAGTTTTTGATATTGTAGATGGTCAAACGGGCGATGATCACTGCCGTACGGTTTGTGACCTAGCTAATTGTTTGTTCAGTCAGGGTCAGTAGAAATATTTTCTACTAGCTTTTGCCAGAGGCTTCGCCTGTATGCATGTCGGAAATTATCCTACGGGAACGTACGGTTTAAAGTATTCTATGGGTCAGGTCAGGTCATGTTCAGCCGTTTTAGCGTAAAAGTGTAACAAACAAACAAACTCACTTTCGCATTTATAATATTAGTTAACACATAACATCACACCCCGCCTCCCCGAAGGGTTGGGCAGAGGTGTACCTGCAGCAGGTACACCCACATTTCGCCAGTTATGTTTAAGTCCCATGTAATAGGGGGTGAGCCTATTGCCATCAACCGGGCACAAATCCAGACTCCAGACTGCTACTGAGAAATTTCAGATAGAAAACCCAATAACACTTTATTACATATTAGTTAGGATACTAATAAAAGGATCTCGTGGCTAAGTAATAACAGCCGCACGGGTCGATCCATCAGGTTAAGCTACGCTTGTCGGGGTTGGTACGTGGGAGGGTGACCATCTTTCTATATCAAGACTCCTCCGTGCCTCGGAAAGCACGTTAAGCCGTTGGTCTCGGCTGTCATTCATGGATCTTTGACAGTCGTTACGGGTCTTAAGAAGCCCGAAAGTCTGACAACCAGTTTTACCAAGGGGTATCGTATTACCCAGTTACTGGGTTGTGGAGGTCAGATAGGCAGTCGCTTTATGTAAAATACTGGTATTCAGTTGCATCCGGTTAGACCGGAAGCTGACCCCAACATCGTTGGGAAAAGGCTTGGCAGTTTGATTGATTGACTAGTAAAATAGGTATGTATTTACTTACCTTCTGAACCAAATTCAACTGAAATCTTGGATTCTCGTACTTCACACCAGGACCCAATGACTGGAGACTGGAAACATGAAAATCATAATTGGTTAAGGATACATTATGTGGCTTTTTTGGTGCGTAACTCATGATTATAGTTTTATCAACCAATATCATACAACTATATTAATTGGAGTAGATGTTTTTATACATATTGAATTCTAAGTGACATTTAATGGTACAGATAAAAACAAACCATACTAAAAATAACTATCTAAAGTGTTTTTGTAAAAAAGTATAATTCACATTTATAATTATTATTCTTATTCTAAGTAAAACTTGGCAAAAAGCTTGAGGCCAAATAATAATTGCGTGAATATGTTATTTTATGTTTTTCACATTCCGACGGTTGATTGAGATTATTATTTTAAATTCGTGTCCAATTATACAACTATATAATTAAAAAAGTAAGTTCGAAAAACTAAAAACCGAAAACTTTTCTTGTTTCATACTTTTTAGAGCGTGATTTTTCAGTAGCCGTGTTTTAGTTTTTGAACTTACTTTTTATTTAAACTATTTTGGGGTTTTAATTTCGTGATAAAGTATTTGCAGAGCAGCTTTAATTTTTTTTGTTAAAGTTTTATTGTAAAATAGGTTTTAATTTTACAGCCGCGCCGTATGTTGTAGTCTCACTTTCGCTTGTTTTTAACAATTTTAATATATATATTTACTTAGACAATATGATATAAACATATTTGTAATGTGCTCGTCAAGCCCTTTCATTTGATACACAACATGACATAAGATTCTTTTTTTTTTCGTTCATGACTTTATGTCCTCTAGAGTGTGACATATTGCATTAGCGGACGGTTAAGAAGCTCATTTGTCAAATTATGATTGGTAGTTTAGAAGTTATGAGGTAACAGATGAACATATCGCCGCCCCCGCAGAATAAACGCGTAAGTGCTATTGCGGTGGTTTTGATGTTAATCAATATTCATTATGCATTATGGTCAAAATACATTACCTCAATATTACACTTGCGCGTTTATTCTGCGGGGGCGGCGATATATACATACACACATACATACGTACATACATACAAACATACCGGTCAAAATCATAACCCTCCTTTTTGCTTCGCCGTAGTCGGGTAATAAAATATGCAGTACTCCTGGACACGATACGCATAGTGAGGACATTCCTCTCTCTAGAGCCCTGACCACTGGCAGCTTGGACCCTGTTCCTGATGCCGATGGACTATTATCCTAACTAATATTATCATTACGAAAGTGCGTTTGTTTGTTACGCTTTTACGCTAAAACAGCTGAACGGATTATAAAGAAATTTGGCACATGGGTAGACCATAGCCTTGGTTAGAAAAAAGGGTACTTTAATACCGATATTCCTATGGAGTCGAGACTTATGCGATTGAAACCGCGGGTAAATAATAAAGGCTAGAATCCCTGTAAACGCAGCATCGACAAGTATATGCAAATAATTCGATTCTCAGAAGTGTAATCTATGCAGCCTTTAGACGAGTTTCAAACTCTAAAGGATCTTACATAAACATGATAACCAAGCATTCCTAGACCTTCGATAAATAATCGAACCTTCATCTAAATTGTTCTCAAGACGATCACAAAACCGACCGTTCACACTCCACATAAAATATTAACTCGTTTTGTATGAGCTGATTCGGAATCCGCTACTACGATTCATCATTTGTGTAGCCATTTCTCGACTATGTTGGAGTCTGCTTCCAGTCTAACCGGATGCAGCTGCATACCAGTATTTTACATGGATTGACAGCCTATCTGACCTCCTTTCTCTCGAGTCTCACTTTCGTAACATGAGACTATGGTCTTCTGAACTATTATTGGCTTTGTATTGGGAGCGAGGCTTTTGCCGCCTCTGACCGGCTGCTACGGACAATTTTCTAATTGAAAAACCTAATAGGTATCTAGCACTTTTTTAACCCACTTCCAAAAAGAAGGAGGTTCTATGTTCGTAGCGTATGTATGTTTTTTTTATTTATGTCCGCCGATTTCTCCGTCAATTGTGGATCGATTTTGAAAATGCTTTGTTTGTTTGAAAGGTTATGCTACCACATAAATTTTATTTACTTTGCTAGGATAGTTTTTGAGTTAGCTTCAATAATACGTATTTTTTTCCCACTTAGAATGTGGATGATATGATAAGATCCTGTCACTGTTATTTACATAGCAGGTACTGGTATTCGCATTTGTGTGGGGTAGGTACTACAACGAAAAAGTAAAAAAAATTACAAAAAAATACGACTTCCAAAAAAAAAACACTAGAAAGTGAAAAATAATTTTAAATTCGGAAGTCGGTGTCTTTGGCTTATAATTTTCGTTTTTTGCCACCGACTTCCGATTTTTTTTTTTTTTCACTTTTAGTGTATTTTTGGCAGTCGTTTTTTTTTGTAAAAAGTTTTTAACCCTGGGATTGAACTGAAGGGCCTCACGCTGAACAGGCACTAGAGTTCATTAGACCAACTAAGAAATAAGTGTCCTACATAAATATGTACTTAGATAACAGACTTACGGTCTTTGACCAGGTACCCGTTTTGAAAGAAAGCCGAAATCACTTCAATGCTCGGACAGATTTAGTTGTGGGTCACCCATCTACGAACTGACCTCGCCAAGTTCAGAGTTCAGCTTAACCGCTGATCCACTTATGTGATTCTTTTTCTTCTTGCATCTCTCAAACTACTCCCTCTATAACTGCCCCAAAATTAATTCATACAAAAATTCGCATCCTAAGCCCATAGTAGTGGTTAGACCACGGTCGCAAGGGATTCGTCCGAGTTATTAATGACCACACTTCATCACCACATGATGAGCTGACTCTGATGTACAGTCAGCATCAAACAGATGTACACACTGACAAAGATTCATTTTACTATCTACAATCTTTGTTCCATAATATTGTATCAATGTATAGCAACAAAACACAAATTACACATTGGGTACATAATTGTAACCACAAATTGATTATCTTTAAAGAGTCTATCCTTTATATCAGAACTTTATATGTCATAACATTATCTTGCATAATAGCGGCAATCACTCATTTATCATACATTAAAAACTCATAATTTTGTCAGTCAGAATCATCTTTAGGCATACATTTCATATCCATATATCTATGATAATTGAAAAACTCGTCTATCATATGCATGCAGCAAGCACGCAAATAAGCATACACCATGCATGCAGCAAGCATGCAGCATGCAAGCGAGCATGCAACATGCAGCAGGCATGGTTTCTGTCACAGCTCCGGGGCACTGCGGGGCTCCTGCAGTCTCACGCGAGCTTATCGTTGCAGATGGTTTGAACGCTCTCCACCGCAGCTTTGGCTTGCTGGCCGGCAAAACCGGCCAGCAAGCGATACCAACACCATATCGATACCAATCACGTGTGTGAAGTTTTGCTAGCTAATTTAAATTGACCCTTTAATATTTTTTTGCGGTCGACCGTACCTAGCATCATGTAACGCATTTGTTACCGAAATTATTGTGAGAGTTCAGTGATAGAGGCATTTTGGGCAAATGACTATTACCATTTATAATAGGAGTAGGCGGATTATTGGAAATAAGCAATATACCTACATACTAAATACACTTCCAGCTATTTTCTAATAAACTATGCTCTGCCTAACAACGTTCATAATTTACACAAAGTATTACGACTGTGTTCCCCGAATGGTAAAACAGAGGGGTATTACACCTCCAATTCAACAGTTATCTTTTTGTCCCATTAACAGGGGACGACCCTAAACTAGTCACAAACCAGACCTTTCAAGCTGTTTTTGAGAAATTTCTAAAATAATTAATTTAATAACACTTTACCCGACTTTGGGATCGCATCCAACACCCTACATAGGTTACACTTATCTACCAAAATCGTAAGGCCGCGTCCTATTAAAAAGTAATCGTCGCGAGAAAGCGGCCTCTGTTGGCGCAACCACGCATACAGGTTCACCGAACAAAAAGTGACATTTGAATGCGATGATCGCTTTTAAATAGGACGCGGCCTTAAGATTTTGATATACAGAGTCTAAATAAGTGTAGATAGTGACGTAATCAACGCAACTATCGCGTATTCGCGTGACTATTGCTTTTAAAAAGAACACTGGATAAGCCTTGGTTTCACCAGTTTAAACGTTACTTTATGAAATGCAATAGAATAGAGTCTGCCAGTAGCCTGTAGGTTTACTTTCCACGTTCCACTGCAATCTTAAATACCGTCAAAATGTGAGTTGTGCCCCTGCCCTTATCCCAGTATCCCAGAGTCAATCAATCTGCCTAGCCTTTTCCTAACTGTTTTGGGATCAGCGGACGGTGGATGGAGCGACTGCCTATCTGACTTCCACAACCCAGTTACTGGGTAACAGGATACCCCTTGGTAAAACTGGTTGTCAGACTTTTTTTGGGCTTCTGACTACTCGTATCGACTGCCAAAGACCTACAAATAACAGCCGGGAACAACGGCTTAATGTAGTTTCCGAGGCACGTAGGCATCTCGATATGTAACAGATGGTCACCCATCTACAAACCGACCGCGGCAAGTGTAGCTTAACCTTCGATCGACCCGTGCGGCTGCTATCATTTAGCCACAAGACCCTTTTTCTGTTTTTTTTTGGTTGGGAAATTATCAAATAACTTCTCCCGCTCTGGGCGGAGCGGGAGGGCGTATCAGACTACTCAGACTCTTATGGACTAAAACCCACCCGTGTTCCTTCAGTTGCCTGTATGTTACCAAAGGCCACGGTAACCCTTTCGGACAAACCCACAACCCCGGCAGGTATCGACCCTAGCGGACCCCTTCAGTTGTGCTGACATCTCTTTGAGGCGCGCGTGGAACACAACGCGCCGTCGACCTGGGCCTGGTCTTTATCGGACGGCGAGCTACCTATTGCTCAAAAGCCCACGCCTACGGTGGCCGGGAATCGGTCTGCGATTCCCGACGCCCAGGGCGTCTCCTGCGGTGGCTAGGGGTGTGAGAGCGCGAAATTTGCCTCTCCCTCACGCGTTCCGCCTCCTCCTTTGCGAGCATTACTGCTTCACAGAAGGCGATGGATGGCCTGCCATACCCTCTCGCTCCGTACCATAGCCTCAAGACCCTCCGACTCCAGTATCCCACAGTATGCTATTGCTGTTTCGCCTTCCGCCTAACTTTTTTAGGAATATTGGCGTGAATTTATGTCCTGTTATCTTACCTATCTACATTTACATAACTCGCCCGCAATTGTGAAGATGGAAATGGCCTCAACGTTGGGAGGATGATAAAAATGGCGATGACGTTCACAGAGATTGTCAATTATTGCGTCATCGAATTGAGTAATGTTAACCTTTGCAGTGCGGTGTTTTTGGGTCTATGCATAATAAAAATATCTTTATTTGCTTGAAATACGGTACAGTAAGGTCTTAAAAATAGAAGGTTATGGAGGTCAGATATGCAATCACTTTGTGTAAAATATTAGTATTCAGCTGCATCCGGTTGGACTGAAAGCCGATAGTTAGGAAAAGGCTAAAGGCAGATTTGAAGACTTTAAAAATAAGATATATATTTTATTTCCATCTTCACTCAGTACGCAAACTTATTATTAAATTGAAATAATAGTAAGTAAGTAAGTAATGTCTGAAATTATGTTGATTTTAAATAAATAAAACAAAAATCTAAACGATGCCTCTTTCCCTAGCTACTGTTGACCAGGGGAAGAGAAGCTTTTTGCACGTTCATCCACAACTTTGGTATGTATCAGTGTCCAAAGCCCAAAAGGGTTTTAGAAAGCAAAGCAGATTTAAATAGATTAAAGAATCAAGCGCATGAATTTGTCAGTGAAGAGAAATTATATTTAAAATGTTAGTTTAATCTAGTTTTTTACTTTTTATTTTATGTTATGGCAACAAACTAACGGTCTACCAGGCGCTTTACATTCTGTAAATAATAATTATTTAAAACGGTAAAGGAAAACATCGTGAGGAAACCGGCATGTCCTAGAATCAAAATTTCAAAGAGATGTGAAATCTACCAACTCGCACTGGGCCCGCGTGGTGGATTACGGCCCACTCCCTCTCACAGAGAGGAGGCCTGTGGGAACATTATAGGCTGATTATGTATTATCCACTAGAATCAAAAAATGTTCCCTCATACCTATTAAAACTATATTATGAAAATATTTTAAAAGCCAATTATTTTTAAAAGAGTAACCGTGGAGTGTCTTGCCGTCTCTTTCTAGCTTCTAACATTTCATAAGTGCCCTTGTAGGTTGTGAAATAAAATATTTTGAATTTAAAAACATATAAAAGCAATTATGTGGAGTTACATGCATTTACTATTACTAAGTACAACTTAAAAATTTCAACCCAAGAATAAGAATATTTTATTAAAACCCAAGTAGGTAGATACAAGAATATATATTATAAAGTTTTAAATACCATCCCCCAGAACAATAAGTCTGAAGCTTCAGAATGCAATTTCACTCCATCTCACAAGAATGTTGGCGACATCACTCACTGTTTCACAATTTTCTTATAACCAAAGCTTGGAGTTGAATGTCGTAAAACGAATTTATTTTACAAAACCATTTTACATTTAAAAGTTCTTACAGTGAGTGTAAGAGGAGGATTGCATAACGTTCAGCCCCTTACAAAAGTTTAATTAAGAATAATTCTGTGGTAATTCTAAATGGGTCGACATTTCTTACAGTTTTGCTAATTTGTTCCTGGTTGTAATGATGTTCTTTCTTTTGATTCAAATTAGAAAATTCAAATAAGGTTTAGGCCAATAACATGTAAAAGTTTAGAGAAATTAAATCATTCTTTGGCCAATAAATTATGTGTTCAGAGTTTTAATAATATAGGTGACCCAAATGAGTTCTACGCCGAGTTCTTTTCACTATTAAACACGCAATTTAATGACACTTTTCCACTAAAGACTAAAAGTATTTACACAAAATTCTTATTTAGTGATTGGGCGACTCCAGGTATTCGTAAAAGCAGGGAAAAACTATTTGAACTTTATGGCTTAAAGCAAAATATGAATAATACAAGCTTTCATAAGTATGTTGCAAAATATTCAAAAACTTTTAAAAATGTTTGCAAAATAGCCAAAGCTCTTTATATTAGCAATAAAATAAAATCAGCTGATGATAAAATAAAAACTACCTGGCAAGTAATAAATAATGAAACAGGTAGGAAAAAACAGCGAAATACTGAATTTAATTTAGAGACTGCACATGGCCCCATTAACTCAGATATAGAAATAGCTCAAGAATTTGAAAACTTTTTTGCTAATATTCCCCTTAAAACTACTGAAGCTTTAAATTCCTCACCCGCGCTTTCTGCTGCCTTACTTAGACAGAATGTGAAGGCATGCCCTTTGGAGTTTAGGTTTCAGCATACAAACCCCCAGGCTGTTATAAAAGCTTTTAAAGATCTTAAAATTAAATCAACAGAAGATCTCTGGGGAATGTCTGTAAAAGTCTGTAGATCTATTATCGAAACCATTGCGCCCTATTTAGCTTACATATTTAATACCAGTGTAGACCAAGGAGTCTTTCCGGATCTCATGAAACACAGTAAAGTAGTTCCATTGTTCAAATCCGGTGATAGTAAAGAACCCAACAATTATAGGCCTGTGTCAATTCTACCAGTTCTCAGTAAGGTGTTTGAAAAGTTGATGCTCAATCAAATGTTACGTCACTTTAATAAAAATTCCATCTTTCATGAACAACAGTACGGTTTCACCAAAGGGCGTTGTACTACTGACGCCGGTGTCACCCTAATAAAGAACATTTTTAAGGCCTGGGAAGAAGCACAAGATGCCATTGGAATCTTTTGCGACCTCTCGAAGGCGTTCGATTGTGTAGACCATGAGACACTTCTGCTGAAACTAGAGCACTATGGGATTAAGAATACAGCTCTTGATTTACTTAGATCATACCTGAAAGATAGAAAGGTTAAAGTTCAGGTAAACGGCGTAAACTCATTAGGGTCTGAAATGGCAATGGGCGTTCCTCAAGGTTCGATATTGGGTCCATTCCTCTTTTTAGTTTACATTAATGATTTACCCCAATTACTTCAAAATCAACCGAAGATGGTGTTATTTGCAGATGACACATCATTAATCTTTAAAATAAACCGACGGTCACAAAATCTTGACGACGTGAATAGCTCTATTCTGCAAGTCCAAGATTGGTTTACGGTAAATAATCTGGTACTTAATAAAAAAAAAACCAAATGCATTAGATTTAAATTACCTAATGTTAAAAGTAGCGAATGTGACATCATATTGAATGGAGAAAAACTGGAATTTATTAATCAAACGGTTTTCCTGGGAATCACGCTAGACGAGAAATTACAATGGGGACCTCATATAACATCTCTTGCGGGGCGGTTAAGCTCGGCCGCTTATGCTGTTAGAAAGATAAGACAGTTAACAGATGTAGAAACCGCGCGTTTGGTCTATTTTAGCTACTTCCACAGCATTATGTCATATGGCATTTTACTGTGGGGTCGGGCTGCTGACATTGAATCCATCTTTATTTTGCAAAAGAGAGCTGTCAGAGCCATTTATAATCTACGTCGCCGCGAATCTCTCAGGGAACTTTTTAAAAGGATTAATATTATGACGGTACCTTGCCAATTCATTTATGAAAATATTATGTATGTAAGGAAAAATCCACATCTCTTTAATAAAATAAGTGATAGACATAATTTTAATACTAGAAATAAAGATAAACTAGATCAACCATTTTTCAGGTTATCTAAAGTACATACATCTTTTATGGGGTACTGTGTTAAATGTTACAACAAAATACCTTGTGACATATTGCAATTAAATGAAAGAAAATTTAAAACTCATATAAAAAGTACACTTTGTAAACAAGCATATTACAAATTAGAGGATTATATCCAAGATAAGAGTGCTTGGAAACATGCTGGTCCTGCTCCATAGGACAATTTAGAATCAAGACAAAATCAAACTGGTTGCTAATTTAATTGTAAAATTTATTACTTTGTGTTTTATGACATTGATTTTACATTCTGTGACTTCCTCACACACTTATTAATTGTAAAATTTTAGGAAAATCGTCTACTTTTACAATGTTTGTAAATATGTGAGCACAATGTATCTATCACATATTAAATTATCTATCGTTGCTTCATTTTTAATTCTTTTTACCTATTGTGGTATAGTAATTTTATTCTAGGTGCATCGTCTTCACATATAATAATTATTTAACAAATGTATGTACATATACAAACAATTGTAAAACATTTTTAAAAGAGTAACGGTGGAGTTTCTTGCCCATTCTTCTCCATACGAAAACTACCTTTTGGAAGGGGCGACTAGAATCAATTTTATTATTTTGTAATTTTTTGACGTTCAAAAGTGCCATACATGGGCCTATTTGAAATAAATGATTTGACTTTGACTTTGACTTTGACTTTGTTTCAAAATGTTTTTTTTGTTTCTTTTTTTTGTCTGTGGTCTTTTTTAGGGTTCCGTAGTTAACAAGGAACCCTTATAGTTTCGTCATGTCCGTCTGTCTGTCCGCGGCTTAGCTCAGAGACGCTTAGTACTAGAAAGCTGTAATTTGGCATGGGTGTATTAATCACGCCGACAAAGTGGTAAAATAAAATTATGAAAAAAATTTTTTTTAGGGTACCTCCCCTACACGTAAAGTGGAAATGTTTTTTTTTTCTGTCCCTTTGTATGGGGTATCGTTGAAAAGATCTTTCAAAAATATTGTGAGTATGGTTAAACCATTTTTGAACTTAGAGATCTGTTTGCGAAATATTAAGCTTTAAAGTGAAATTTTTTGTTAGAGTCAAGTGTCCCCCCCCCTGCCAGCTAAATGGTTCGTTTTAGACATGTGAAAAAAATCATGGCAGTAGCTTATATAACGAATTGAAAAGGAAAACTATCGCAGCTGAGTAGGCTTTACAAGTTAACGAGTAATAGTCGACCAACTTAGATTTGCGGTTGTAAAAACATATTCTCTCACACATTCTGTATGAATTTTTTTTTTCAACTACAAGGTTAAGTTTGTTCTTCGGATAAATTCATCCCAACTACGGAACCCTACATTGTGCGTGGTCCGACATGCACTTGGCCGGTTTTGGTTGTCCTTGCATACAGCACCAGAGTCCAGAGGAAATTATGTTTTTGTATCTATCCTGTCAAAGTATCTACGATGTAATCTGCGGCGGAATCGTAAGTCATAGCAGTTGTTGTTATTCTGATAATAATTGAATAATATAATAGTGCACAATAATTCCATGGAATTACCTTTACTAACAAACCACCACACACATACACACACCTCCACACACTTACACACACACACCAAACACATACACACCAAATACACAATACAAACACACATACATTTAACACGAAATTTATTGATGAGAGTTTAGTGGCACGAGGAACAGAGTGTAAAGTTCACTCATCCACCATAGAAAAGGGAGGATACTCCGACCAGATAGGTGTTGTGTCTGGCGGGCAACTGCCCATCGGTTTGAAGTTGAAATATTGTATGTATTTCGATCGCTCGGTAAACTCTAACTGCGCGATGCAGGATTTGTGTGACGTCATGTCTGTGATGCGTAGTTCGTATGTGGCGGTGTAACCGCTACAAGAGACTTGATTTCTTTGTTTATTTTGGAGGTGGTCACAGGAAATTTTAATCAAAAACAGAAAATGTACGTATATTTTGAAATTTCGATAACATGAAACAGTTTATTATAACCTCGGAAAACCAGTTCCGTTCATCAAAATTAATAACATTTCAACCAGTCTGGATGAATGTCTGTATTTGTGCTGAACTAACAAACAGGAACGGCGGAACTTTGTGTGCCAGCAGCACACTAAAAAAACAAGTAGGAGTACTAACATCCAACAGAAAACCCAGTAACTCACGGCCGTTCGACCTTAAAAATTCAAACGTAGGAAAAACCAAGAAGCCATTTCGACTTGGCTCCCCATCTTCCGCACTCCGTACACTTACTTGCAAAAGTATCGCCCCAGGCGCAATTTCAGCAATTTTAGCGCACTATGTTTTCACAACGCTGATATTAGTTCTTGGCCGAGATACGAGCCGGCGAGCTTATTTATTTAGGCTTATGCAGCAACGCTACAGTTGCAAAAATGAAATTTTGCCTGAAATTGAAGACAAAATATTTATATGTAGGTCGGTATGATTTTGTTGGGTAAACGTTATTCTAAGTTAATCAAAAACGTATATTTCACAAAGACGGTGAATTTAACTGTCGTCTTGAAGCAATACAAATTTCAAAATCAACGCCTTGTTTGACAATGCGATCAAAGATGCAGCGCAAAATGGAACCCCTTCGTTGCTATGTGTACGCTGTATTCACGCTAAACTTTATTTTGTACAAATTAAAAAAAACGAACGAACTTTAAAAAAAACTTGTTTCTGCTTTATGTGATTCAGTTCAGCTGTCAACTGCAGTTTTTGCCAGTTTAATTCACATTAATACCGAGTTACAAACTTCGCGGTACTTTTTCCATGATCAGAATCTTAACTAAACTTACATAATATTTTTTTTATATAATTCCACTTACACTAATAGAAAGAAAACGTGATTAAAAATTCATGTTCCACATTTTCTCGGCCTGCACTGCACAGTACAAGCAAATAAATATACTCTCATTTGTGTAATGCGGTTGCAAGACTTGCAGGTGGCTATTTACACTGCCGGCCGAACGAACGGCATTGTAATTTACTTAAACTAATATACTTTTACTCTGTTTTCTTACATTACATGGAGTTTACTCGGCTTAGATTGTTTTTATACATCGTAACATTACACGGTTACATGGGAATGAAAGAAAATTGTAGTCTAAATGTTTTCAGGGGTTTTATCTTGACTATAAACATTGTTAAGATGTGTTAGAAGGTCGAGGTTGAAACCGTATCTTTGTTTTATGAGTAATTGTAGGTTTATAAGGAAGGAGATTATATTAGGTACATTATTACATTGCACTTTTTTTTTTGGGTGGGAAATTATCAAATAACTTCTCCGGCTCTGGGTGGAGCGGGAGGGCGTGTCAGACTCTTACTGACTAAAACCCACCCGTGTTCCTTCAGTTGCCATGTTACCGGGGGGCCACGATTTCCCTTTCGGCCCTTATTCACAGCCCCGGCAGGCATTGGCCCTAGCGGACTCCGTCAATTCTGCTGACATCTCTTTGAGGCGCGCGTGGAACACAACGCGCCGTCGCGTCGACCCGTTGCACTGGGTTTAACTTTACTTTGTTTAAATTATTTCATCTCCACTGCTCTCAAAACGGTGAAGGAAAACATCGTGAGGGAACCGGCGTGTCCTAGAACCAAAAATTCGAAGACATGTGACATCTACAAACCCGCACTGGGCCAGCGTAGTGGATTACGGCCCACTCCCTCTCACCGAGAGGAGGCCTGTGTTCCAGCAATAGGAACATTATAGGCTGATTATGTTGTTACATACGTCTGCATTATCCGCTGGGATAGGAAGTTGTGTCTATAACACTTAGATCTTGCCAGTTATACAGTGTATATCAAAAATTTAAGGTTTTGGTACAGACCATGAAACTGAACAACTTTCTCTATGGGAGCAACATCGTAACGGCGAAAAAAGTATCAGTTGTCCCATACCAACTCGTCCCAAATGTATGGAACAGCTGATTATTTTTTGCGATTACGATATTGATCTTATAAAGTTGTTCAGTATGATAATCTGTGCCACACTCTTAAATCATCATCATCATTTCATTTGAAAGACGTCCACTGCTGGACATAGGCCGACCCAACACCGCCACTTCAACTGGTTGTGTGCTTCCCACATCCAGCGGATTGCGGCGGCCATCAGTCCACCTTATGGGAGGCCTTTCAATGCTACGTCTTCCACACTCTTAAACATGGACACATATTTCTGATACACACTGTATAAGCCCCTTGGAATAAGAGGATGGCTTATTACCATTTATCAGGCACAAATAAAACTTTGAGCTGCTACTGAGAACTTACCAAAACCCAGTAACAAATTTTCCGACCTGGGAAGAGAACCTACGACCCCATGCCCAGAAATCACACTTGTCACTATTAAACCAGCGAGGCGGTCAAATTGTAGATTAATATAAATCTCCCTTCCACACATAAATTAATTAACAAATGGGCGTATTGATATTGATGGGAGGAATGGCGTCATGAATGTTATTGATGGTAATCTCCTTATCTGAAAGATTTAGAGGTCATGTAAACAGTCAACTTCGAATTAGTGAGTATTTGATAACAAGCAAAATTTTTTCAAGCTACACTGCAAATAGATCAATATGCAATCAATCTGCCTAGCCTTTTCCCAACTATGTTGGGGTCGGCTTCCTGTCTAACCTAATGCAGCTGAATCAGTATTTTACACGAAGCGACTGCTTATTTGAACTTCAGAACACATTAACTGGGTATTACGACACCCTTAGTAAGAGTGGTTGTCAAACTTTCGAGCTTCAGAAGACCCGTAACGAGTGTCAAAGATCCACGAATGACTGCCTCGTTGGTCCAGTGGTCGCAAACGCTACTGCTGAGCATGGGGTCCTGGGTTTATTCCCGGGTCGGGCAAAGTGCTATTGGGTTTTTCTATCTGAAATTTCTCAGTAGCAGCTCGGAGTCTGGATTTGTGCCCGGTTGATGGCAATAGGCTCGCCCCCTATTACATGGGACTTAAACATAACTGGCGAAATGTGGGTGTACCTGCTACAGGGACACCTCTGCCCAACCCTTCAGGGAAACAAGGCGTGATGTTATGTTATGTTATGTAAAACATTCCCATCATTAGTAAGATGTCATGATGAAGTTCTGTGTTTAAGTGTTATAAATGGTAGTAGGTAGTTATCAATAGCTGCTCAATTTTCAAACATAAAAATTCAGACTCATAAAAAAACATACAAAAAAGCGATAAAAATGTTACACCAAATTTCATAACGGTAAAGCCTTTAAACTTCCGTAGCAAATAAATACACATGCGTTCAAAAATACTATACAGTATTTCATGGCGTGTTCAGTGACCCGAGCGATAGTACAATTGGGTACACCTGCGGTATCGTGCTGTGAATTTTAAAACGGCGAAGCATCTCGTACAAACTCAGCTCTGAATAGTAATAGTATAGACGGAGTTCGCGTTCCCTGTTTTATTGCACCGAAGTGTGCGATTGCGTTTCGTACTGATTTCTGAATTATTTGCGAGGATTTTGGAGGAGGAAGTTTAGTACGTGTAACATTGGGTATCAAATTTTACGTTTTCGCCGACAAGATAAGAAATTTAAGAAGTTTAGTGGCCATCTGCGAAAATACGATAGTTAACCTACACGTGTCTTAAGAATATTTGCTGAAGGTCACCTGCACACTTTGACAAACCAATCTGAAGGATTTTGGAGGAAATTCCTAATTGCATCAAATATGTTTGAAAAATTCGTGTCTTCTTAAACGTAAAAAACGTAATGAACGTTATAGAATTGTTAAAATGAATGACATTGTCATTGTAAGTGTCAGATTTGGTGTAAAACGAAACTCATCGAATAATGGTCTATTTTGTGATGGACATAGATGTGACGGCACTTGTGAATCATGTCACAAAAGAGAGACAACGACTTCCCACATTTTTACAAAAATAAACTCAAAGCATTTATTTCAATTAAACCATTTACAGGCTCTTTTGAACTATCAAGAAATCGGTCAGAAAGAGTAATAAGTACCTATGGGGAAGAACCGGCAAGAAACTCCACGGACACTCTTTTAAATAAAAAAATGTTACATCATTCATGTTGAAATTATACATGTGAGAACAATGTAGAAAGACATGCACGTTACAAGTGTCCGTAATAAAAAGATAAAACAAAGAACAATTCAAAAATTAAAATAAATTAAAAATAAGCCATGGCAGCTAAGAGATGACCAGTCTCAACTGACGGCGCCCGTTCACGAACATGACGCATGGATTAGCACCATTCAGCTCAACCATTTTGAAGGGAGCTAAATGATCCAACACACGCGCCATTATCAGCGAAACATCTGAGCGAGCATGACATACTCACAGCCGCCAGGGCACATTTAAGGCAAAAAAGACATATTACTCGGTAAATGGTAACTCTTCAACTAATTACTTAGCCACAGTATAATAAATATGGACAGTACAGAGACTACGTAGTAAAAGTTCGAAGCGGCATACTCACACAGACGCGCTCATTGACGAGACCCTAAGCGATTGTCGTGGTGCTGTCAGTTGCGGGTGCTGTGTCGAGAGGTTGCAGCGATCTTTTAAAAATGTAACGTAGGTAATTATTTCAAGAAATAGGCCTAGTTTCCATACTGTCCATATTATGATTTAGCCAAGCAAGGCGATTATTTTCTCTCACTATCTAATATTGATTTAATCCTCTTTCCATCTAAACATTTTCTTCAAAGCGCTGCATCAAATCCTGCAGCGAAAATCTCCAGTAATTGTATCATTGAATCATAGCTGCATTTCACGAAATGGGAATCGACCGGAGGTCCGACGTCCGGCCGCGTCTGACGGACCGGATCCGAACAAATCATGTAATAACCGGACTAAACGAGAATTGGCTGAATGTGAACTTTAAATATCCAGACACTGTAGTTTTTGTGCAATTAGTGCATGAAATTTTTTAATATTTTCAGGAAAAAGTTGACTCGTGAACCCGTTGGTGAACTAATGACTTTTTGAGTCTACTTTATACCTTGTTTTATTATAGCGTATATTTAAAATATATACTAATAAGATGGGTTAATCAAAATAAAATTATGTTTTTTTTAAACAAAATATCGAAAACAATAAAATTTCAAAAGTTTTTGGGAGAGGTACTCTAAAATACAATAGACGTGGATATATTTAGTAACTTATTTTGATTATCTATTTCTAAAGAGCCATAAAAAATCCTGAAAGAAATCGACACGTGTTTTACCTCTCAACGAGGCCTCCTCAGGATGACGACTGACTTGTCGCGAATCCGAACACGGCGTGTTGCCACACCGAGCGCTGAACGCAGAGTGAGCCTTATCGCCCATCAACTAGAGAGGTACTCTCTATTCTCTCATGATACATTATTATAAAACGATGTATCCATGGATATTGAAAATTGACATGACGATGACGATTGCTGGCAATCACGAGATACGAAAATAATAAGCCTGAAATAATGATTAAATATGACCAGTCCTTTTTTTTTTTGGTTGGGATATTATCAAATAACTTCTTGCTCTAAGCGGAGCGGGAGGGCGTGTCAGACTCTTACTGACTAAAACCCACCCGTGTTCCTTCAATTGCCATGTTGTCGGGGGCCGCGATCTCCCTTTCGATTTTCTTCGTAACCCCGGCAGGCATCGGCTCTAGCGGACCCCGTCAATTCTGCTGACATATCTTTGAAGCGCGCGTGGAAGACAACGCGCCGTCGACCCGAGATTATGGCCTGGCCTGGGTTTTGCATTACTTACTGAAATACGATGAAATACCCTGCCCTGAAACCGTCTTATCTGCAGAGTATTTCCACATAAATATCCTTACACATCTCAATCCACACACCATAAATATCTTACAAATTGTAACAAAGCTACATAGCCCACATTAATAGCCCATCAGTGTATTGCAAGTCACCGCCATGATCGATGGGCCATCAGACAGAGCAATTTTTCAGATCCACCCTCCGTGAGAGCATGTTAAGTTGAAGACGATTTGATGACAACTGGGATGGTTGTGTTTTTATCCGACTGACCCAGAAACGAGGTTATGTTTCTAGTGTATTTTTGGAGACAGGATATACGAAAAACTAACTCATGTTTTGAAGAGATCTAAGAAAGATGCGTTGCCGGTGCGTTGACCAACCCTAGGTTTTAGAAAGGCTATTCAAATTATCCTATTATCAAATCTCATTATTATAAGTAACTAACTGCGCCCCGTGGTCCCGCATAAGTCTTGATCCCGCGGGAATATTGGGATAAAAAGTATTATATGTCTTAACCCAAACCATGAGCTAAATTTCATCCAAATCCGTTAAGCCGTTTTAGCGTGAAAGCGTAACAAACAAACAAACCCACTTTCGCATTTATAACATTATTATATATTATAGTTAGGATTTTATTGGCTGTTTTGGTTTTCACCAGGGTTGTAACGGATGTCATATAACGGATGAGGATGCGGATGAGGATATCGAGATAATCGGGTTGGAGGATGCGGATGAGAATACGGATATTGGAAAATTCCTTATTGAGGATGCGGATGAGGGTGCGGATGTGGATGTCGTACAAAAAATAGCTCTTGTTTTTTGTTTTGAATTCTGTATATTTGTATTATAGGTTGTAAGTAATCATTTGGTAGGTTACCGTAGCGTAATTCGACTGCAAAAAACTTCACTTCTACGAGCTAACAAAAACTAAACAATAATACGCCACCCGGCAAATTGTGACATGTGACACCACAGTCGTGCAACCACTGCCACGTGCGGCCGATCGTCTGTCATAGGACAAGGACAATGCGAATTTAGCCAATAGGAACGCGTAACTCACTTATCGGCATTTAGCTCGACGCGATTTTTAAAAAAATCATTATTTGTGCGAACAACGTACGGTCACATCCCCATAAAAATTATGAGGATGCGGATGAGGATGCGGAGCTTTTAAAATCAAAAGTTGAAGTTGCGGATGTTTTGCGGATATCAAAATTTATGCGGATGCTCCACAGTTGCGGATGCGGATACGGATATCCGTTACATCCCTGGTTTTCACCAACAAATCATAACACTGTTATAGATATAATACTTTATTATACTTTATGGCAATGCTGCCAATTTTCTGGACACATTTCCAGCGATGTGGACGAATACTTCGACGCCTGTGTCCTTTCGTTTTTGTATTTATTTATCTAGTTAAAGTAAGTAAGTTTAAAGAGGACTGCCTTGTTGGTCTAGTGGTCGCAAGCGAAGCAATGAGGTCCTGGGTTCGATTCTAGGGTCGGGCAAAGTGTTATTGGATTATTCTATCTGAAATTTCTCAATAGCAACCCGGATTCTGGATTTGTGCCCAGTTGATGGCAATAGGCTCGCCCCCTATTACATGGGACGTAAACATAACTGGCGAAATTTGGGTGTACCTGCTACAGGGACACCTCTGCCCAACCCTTCGGGGAAACAAGGCGTGATGTTATGTTATGTAGAACCCATTTTACACCAATTATACCTACTATTATTGTATAAGAGCTGGGTTAAAATTTTGGTCATAAAATTTGACATCGCATTAACTATATTCAGAGGCAGAAACTTGATTCCTTCAGAAAATGGGAATGTGTCTATAATTTGTGTTAATATTAATCATTTGTACGGAATCTTCAATAATGTTATTAAGGAATGTGGATTGCACAAATCCAGACTCCGGGCTGCTACTAAGAAATTCCAGATAGAAAAACCGAATCGAATCCCGGACCTCATGCTCAGCAGTAGCGCTTGCGACCACTGGACCACGAGGCAGTCTTAAACAAACAGTGCACGATAAACAAGTAAATATCCGCAACGTTATTTACCAAAAAAAACTATATAAACCGTAATAATTACTTCGGATATTACCCACTAATTAAGAAGAACAAGACTCATTAGTATCCCGCCACAGCGGTTAGGGTCTCAGCAGTAATGCGGCAATTGATGTACACGCTAACAGAAAGCCAGAGGGAAATATAAAAAAATTACCCATGCTTGTAGTAGTGTTGTAGGTGATGTAAGATGTCGATATTTATAAGGAAAGAGGCTACGATTGAGTGATTTAGTTGAAGTAAACTGACGTCATAATTAGGTGTTAATACTTTTAGAGTGATTTTGAATGCAGTTCTTATAAAAATGTAATATTTTGATAAGGTGTCAGCAAAAGATGCGATCACATTACAAAGCAGTTTTTCACAAACCTTTATAGTAAGTAAAGACGAATCGATTGGCACAGTAGCAGAAAATAGCCGCGATATTTTGTAAGTCGTTGATATTATCTGGAAAACAATTTAGGAATCATATTTTGGCACGATTAAGTAATTGGTTTACTAACTGCAACAAGTACTATAATGTCCTAAAACCAAAGTAATGGATAGATAGATAGATAGAATATTCTTTATTATGTACACCATAAAAATTAGAGACATTAATTTAGAAATTTCACATTGGGTGACACAATGGGCGGTCTTATCGCTAAAAGCACTGAATTCTTTAAGAAATACTCTTTATCTTTACTCTTCGTTATCGACACCTTCACATCACTACACTTAAGGAGACATTCCCGTAATCCGTATTTATTTTATTTAGTAGCTAAGTACGAGTAATGGGGTTGACAGCCAACGTAGGAAGGAAGGAGGGGGGCATAAGGGATAAGGGATCGGATTATTTTACGACAAACGTTACGAAACGGATTTACGCTAGTTGTATCGTTTTGGTTACATTTTAGGGTGCTGTTTATGTTAATTAAAATTATATGGCCATGTTTTATTAGTATGGGGAATTTTGCTCCTAAATTAATGCCTTTTGGATGTTACTAGTAACCTAATAAAGTAATCTGCGCTTTAAAAAAATGCTCGTTATAAAAATGTCAAGGGGTTTTGCCATAATTGTAGGTCAAGATATTTCACTTTTTTCCCAATATGGATCTGCTATAAGATTATATCACACAGCAAGACAGACCCCTTTTCAAACAGAGAAGGAACGTTCCACCCTTTGAACTTCCAAAAACATGATATATTCGTAAACACGTACACAGTACAGTTTTCAGCGCGTCTCTCAAAAGTTATCCCGGAAGATTTTTCCGCATATCTCCTTGTGATTTATTCCTTTATCCTGGATCCCATTTCAGGGGTCAAATAGCCATGGCACCTTTTTAGGGTTCCATACCTAAAGGAAAGAAAAATAAATAAAACATATTTATGTCCTTTTTTACCCAAGACACAACGGAGACGGTATGTGCGTTTGGGGTGAGAGGATGTTTGTGCAAATCCATGTTGCCATTTTTCTCCAAAACTACTAGTCCGATTTTGATGCAGTTTTCAGTTATTAATGGTGAAATATTTAGCCTTCTGTGTCTGACTGTCTGTCCATCCGTTACAGGGCTGTATCTTTTTAAACGTAATAGGTAGCCAGTTGAAATCAATCAAAATATTTTATTTCACATAAACCTACATGGGCACTTATGAAATGTCAGAAGCTAGGTGCACGGTTTCCTATGTAGAAGAGCCGGCACGAAACTTCACACTCAATTTTTTTACAGAATACGTATTACAATAATAGCCCCTTTATCACAATAAAAAAGATGGTAAAGTATAAGGTACACACAGCTACACATAAAGCTATACAAATCCAGTATAAGCTGACCTCGCAATGTACGGAAATCCTATACAATGTGATAAACTGGAAATGTATAGCTTGATGTGTAGCCGTGTGTACGTGAGGTCCTTATACTTTACTACACGGCCACGATCTGGCAGCAATCTTGGCCGTAGAAGCTCCGACCAAGAAGGTTTGGCCAAAAAGAAAAGAAAGAATGAAAATACACTTATTTAGTATAGATTAAAAGGGCACACAAGTTATTAGACAATACATATACACATGCTGGCGCCATTGGTTAGACGGCTTGTCATGCGGCCAAACTTCTCGTGTGCAAGTTACCTGAAAGTTTTGGTGGTACTGAACCCAGTACACGAGCCCGACTCGCACTTGGCCCATTTTTATTTACGGAACGTTTATACATTTTTGGAGGATGATATTTTAGTGATTTTGTTTGATTTACCAGGTTTTTTCTTCGGAAGGGATAGTTTTGAATTGAAGAATGTTTGTTCAAACTTGACTGATATGTTTTTTGGGAACGTTTGCGCTTATATTATGGATAAGGGTTTTCCTTATGGGGTGGGTCCGTGGTGTTATTATTGTTAGAAAATGGATCGCGTTAAAATTTCGTTTTGAAGTCAAGATTTGTTTAGTTTTATCATGCAACGTATGCTTAGAATAAACAAAAAATCGGCCAAGTGCGTGTCATACCACTTTGTCGGCGTGATTAATATGCATATTCATGCCAAATTACAGCTTTCTAGTACTAAGCATCTCTGAGCTAAGCCGCGGATAGACAGACAGACAGACGGACATGACGAAACTATAAGAGTTCCTTGTTTACTACGGAACCCTAAAAAGGAGACGTAGGTTTTTCAGAACTTCGAACGACAATTTAAAAACTGGAAACGGAAAATTAGTACACATTTTTCGTATTAATTAAGGCCTGAATTCCTCTTACTAATATCAGTCGCGTACGGTCGGTCGCGTACGCAATGTATGTACATACGCGCCGCTGACGTCAGCGTCGCAGTATAGCGCTATATAGAACACAATGTATATACGCACGCGCGACTGACGTACGCGACCGTCATCAGCGTAAGAGGAATTTAAAGCCTTAATGCAAAATTAAGAATAACAAAGCGAAAAAGCATAATCAGTAATTTTGACCAAAATGAGCCAATCCGATTGTAAATATTGTCACAAGCATACACGTTCTTAATTTGCACTTCACCCCAAATATCCTCCACTTTTATATACAAACCACTAGAGTTTAAATTCAAAGGCATTTCATTTACAGAACTGCATTGAAAATTTGGTGTTTTTAGTACAATTGTACACATCAATGTCATAGAGGCTTTGTGTCACATGTCACTTTGGTAATTACCGCTCTCTGTTGGTGACTGTACAATCGAATCCGGGATGATTAATTTAGCGTGAACTACTGGTCCGTCCACTAATATTGTTTCAGGCAGTTTATTTTGTGCTAACTTTTGGAAATGGGGTGATGAAAAAGAAGTTTCAGAATTAAGTCAGTCTCCCGGGTGTCATTGCTAACACACTGGATTATCCTATCTTTCACTATTTAACCCAGCTACATGTACCTGCTAATAGTACCTATACTCCATGGGTTTAGGTAGTTAAATAAAGGTAAACAAAAAAAACCACGTGACGAGACAGCTGTCAAGTAACCGACTAAACGTAATACCTGTCACTTCAGTTGTTATGCTACGTCACAGTTGAACTCTTCAATTTAGCAACGTTATACTTCGTTGACGTTTAGAAATTGGGTTCTTTACAATAGACAGATTACAAAATCTTATAAATCACACAAAAAAAAATGTGCTCAAGCAGTTACATCTACGAAAAGTAGTTGAAGAATAAACGTTAAAGTTTAACATACATTAATAAAAGAGGAAACTATGGTAAAACACTAAAATAAATTTAATTTGATTTTATTGTTTTTTAACAAGAAAGTGTCATCTAAAAAAAACCTTTTTACGATTTGTTTACCTTTTTTTAACTACCTAAACCTATGTAGTATAAGTTAGTTATTTAAATCATAATGTTTTGTAAATATTACTTTGAATTGAACGTATCAGTTCTGCGTCTAATCAATTATGTAGTTTCATTTCTATCGTGGTGATGTGTTCAAATTTTTGAAAACGGTTGAAGTTGACGGACGTAGTCTTGTTGGCTATTGCATTAGAAGAAGAAGAAAATAATCATAAAACAGTCGAAAGGATCCGATCGGATACGACGACAGACGAACGGAACCGATCGCGCGCCGCAGCATACTTTCGGTTACGATCGCGTGTCGAGCTACTGTGCGCGGCTTGGTAATATAGACTTTAAATACTGTGTACACGGCTTTATATCGTTTAAAGATTGTAAAATCCATTCCAATCAGATGCAATGCGAGCCGTTTAGTGGAAATCGTCCTTTACAGTCCATGTGACTTATATCTTCGTTGACGTGCTTGAGAGAGTAGGCCCCCTTTTTTTTATTTTGCGTGGGATATTATCAAATAACTTCTCCCAATCTGTATGGAGCGGGAGGACGTGTCAGACTCTTATTGACTAAAACCCACCCGTGTTCCTTCGGTTGCCCTGTTGCCGGGGGCCACGATTTCCCTTTCGACCCATATTCGCAGCCCCGGCAGGAATTGGCCCTAGTGGACCCAGTCGATTCTGCTGACATCTCTTTGAGGCGCTGGTAAAATCATGCGTTTAGAAAAGCCATGCTTGACAAGTGGTCATCTGAGAGGACATACATAGACATAACATCACGACTATAATCCCAAAGGATTAGGTAGAATTGTATCTATAGTACACCCACATTTCGCCAGTTATATTTAAGTCCCATGTAATCGGGCTGCTACTGAGAAATTCCTAATTGAAAAACCTAATACCTCTAAACCCGACCTAAGAATCGAACCATGCTCAGCAGTGGCACTTGTAATCGGACGAACGAGGCAGTCCGATTTTTATTATTAGGTTATTAGAAAGTTACTCGTCGTATTAGCCGAAGTATAAATCTCAAAGCAAAATATAATTATATTACTAGCTGCACGCCCCGGTTTCACTCGCATAAGTCTCGATCCCATGGGAATATTGGAATAAAAGTATTCTATATTCTAATACAAGTCCTGGTCTGCCCACGTGCCAAATTTCATCCAATTCCATTCAGCCGTTTTAGCGTGAAAACGTAACAAACAAACCCACTTTCACATTTAAGTTAGGATTTAGGAATAGCAACGCCAAACACGAGTTAGATAAACTAGTGTCGCTAGCATTAATTGTGTATATAATAAGCTCGCGTTTTATGTCCATCAAACCGCCTCTCATTTCGCTAGTGTACCAACACAGAGAATAATAAAGCTGACTGTTTTGAAACGTTTGGATGTCCAATTTGAAGCGGTAAATAATATAATAAGTATTATAATAAATATCGTATGTGTCAGTCACCCGTATCGGTTTATTTAGGGATAGTGGGTGAATTTTATAATCGGTATTTTACTTTCTTATTTATATAAACACTAGCTTTTGCCCGCGGCTTCGCCCGCGTGGATGTCGGAAAATATCCCACGGGAACGTACTACCGAGATTTCATACCTAATAACAAAGGAAAACGTCATTGACTCCTACCGCTGCGCCCGCGTAATTTTGAAACTGTGATATCTTTTAAACTATTAATTTAAATAATTTGATTCATCATCATCATCATCATCAGCCTATAATGTTCCCACTGCTGGGACACAGGCCTCCTCTCAGTGAGAGGGAGTGGGCCGTAATCCACCACGCGGGCCCAGTGCGGGTTGGTAGATGTCACATGTCTTCGAATTTTCGGTTCTAGGACATGTCGGTTTCCTCACGATGTTTTCCTTCACCGTTTTGAGAGCAGTGGTGATGAAATAATTTACACAAAGTAAAGCGCTTAATGATTTGATTAGAAGGCATATTTTAATCTAAATTAAATGCCCAATTTAAATAACATATTTTTTTGGATAAGGATTAATACTATACCACTATACCGGTCAAAAAAGCTTCGGAAATAACAATTAAATTTTTATCAAATTCTGAAAGATAAAAATGGTTATTGTGGGTTATTCTTAGAAGATAGACATATGCCATCGCGGATTTATTTGTTGACCTTTTTAAGGTGAATAATACCGTAAAACATAAATTTGATGTATCTTTTTCCGTTAACGCAGCGCACGCCAGTAAAGCACTCACTCGGCATGATTTTTTCCGACTTCTTCAACAATAATCGTCATATTTCAGCCAATTTACACAAAACCTTAATGAATTATACACTAAAACCTTCCGCATGAATAACTCCGTCCATTGGTGAAAACCGCTTGACAATCCGTTTGGTTGTTTTTGAGTTTATCGCGTTCAGACAGACAGACAGACAAACAGACGCGGCGGGGGACTTTGTTTTATAATATGTAAGGATAACATTTTAAACTGCCTCGTTTGTCTAGTGGTCGCAAACGCTACTGCTGAGCATAAGGTCGATTCCCGGGTCGGGCAAAGTGTTATAGAGTATTTCTATCTGAAATCAGCTCGGAGTCTGGATTTGTGCCCGGTTGATGACAATAGGCTCGCCCCCTATTACATGGGACTTAAACATAACTGGTGAAATATGGGTGTACTTCCTACAGGTACACCTCTTACCAACCCTTCGGGGAAACAAGGCATGATTTTATGTGTATGTGTGTATAACATTTTATTTATTTATTTTATTTTCTTTATTTAGGCAACCAATAGCGATAAATATAGTATGTTACAGAGTATGTGTGTTACAGTATTGTATGGCTAATAATAGGTTTAGGATAAGTATAAAACATGCGAACAGACTACTTAGAAATATATAAATTCAAAAAGTGCAATTTTAGGTATTACTTAAAGTTAAGTATAAATTCTAAAAAGAATTAAAAAAAAGGTTTGAGAATTAAGATGTTAGTTTGTTATTTGCCTTCGTCTATGGTTTTTATTATTTTATTTAAATATACCTATTGACTTGAGAGAATTCAAGCAATATGGGTCAATACACAATAGGGATGATGCCTGGGTCGAAAAAAAGAAATTCTATTTAGTCCGTCAGTCAGATAATAAAAAACATATTAGACACGTATTTTTTGCTTCATCATTTTAATAAAAAAATGATTTAGATAAAACGCATTAAAGTCTGGGAGTGGGGGTCGCTTCGTCACAAGTAAGTATAAAATCTACATACTCGTGATGTTATGGCACATTTTAACTCAATGTATCGCCGTAATCTTTTCATAACGTAAAAAAATAAAAAATACGTGTCCAATAATTTTATAATCTACAAGATGGATAAAAAATATAATTAACCGACTTCCAAAAGGAGGAGGTTCTCAATTCGACTGTATGTTGTTTTTTTTTTTTGTATGTTTGTTACGCGATTACTCCGTCAATTATGAATTGATTTTGATGGTTCTTTTTTTGTTTGGTAGATCATGCTTCAGAGGTAGTCCCATATAAATTTTATTAACTTTGCTTGGGTAGTTTTTGAGTTAGCTTCAATAATACGTATTTTTTCCTCACTTAGTATGTGGATGATATTATGATAACTTCCTGTCACTGTTATTTACATAGCAGGTAGTGGTATTCGAATTTGTGTGGGGTAGGTATCACAACTAAAAAGTGAAAAATAAAAACTTTTTACAAAAAAAAAACAACCGACTTCAAAAAAAAACACTACAAAGTGAAAAATAACTTTAATTTCGGAAGTCGGTGACAAAGAACGAAAATTAAAAACCAAAGACACCGACTTCCGAAATTAAAGTTATTTTTCACTTTGTAGTGTTTTTTTTGAAGTCGGTTGTTTTTTTTTGTAAAAAGTTTTTATTTTTTTAGTCATCATCCCTATTCTTGGCGTTATTAGTAAAGTGCCGAGGCACATGTAGCATCGTAGTGTGGCGAGTGTGCCGAAGGGGAGTGTTAAAAATTACCTGTGCGACCAGCTCTGAGCAATCAAGGTGTCCATTAAGTATGTCATAAAGCAAACACATATCCATAACTTTGCGCCTTTCATCAAGTGTGCTAACACTTAACGACCATGTGTTCGACAGCTATTTTCATACGCCATAAGCCACATAACATCATGCCTTTATTCCCCGAAGAGTTAGGTAGAGGTGTATCTAATAATACATCCATATTTTTCCAGTTAAATTTAAGTCCCATGTAACAGAGGGCGAACCTATTACCATCAATAATGTTCCCACTGCAAGGACGTAGGCCTCCACTCTGTAAGAAAGAGTCGGCCGTAATCCACCACGCTGGCCCAGTTTGGTTGGAGGACACGGTGGAGCAAACGGTGGAGGTCTGCCCGGCTTGGGCAGGGCATCGCCGTGTTCTCGTGGAAGCGATCGGCGGCGGTGATCTCTCGCGTCCGGCCCTGATTCGGGCCATGCTACGGAGCGAGAGGAAATGGGAGGCCGTCACCTCCTTCTGCGAAGCAGTAATGCTCGCGAAGGAGGAGACGGAGCGTGTGAGGGAGAGGCAAATTTCCCGCCCTCGCGCCCGTAACCGCCGCAGGAGGAGATGCCCTGGGCGTCGGGAATCACAGGCAGATTTCCGGCCACCGTAGGCGCGGGCTTGCAGACGGCGAGCAATGGGTAGCTCGCCGTTCGATAAGGACCAAGCCCGGGTCGACGGTGCGTTGTGTTCCACGCGCGCCTCTAAGAGATGTCAGCAGAATTGACGGGGTCCGCTAGGGCCAATGCCTGCCGGGGGTTCGAAGAAAACCGATAGGGACATCGTGGCCCCCTGGCAACACGGTAACTCAAGGAACACGGGTGGGTTTTAGTCAGTAAGAGTCTGACACGCCCTCCTGCTTCGCCCAGAGCGGGAGAAGTTATTTGATAATTTCCCAACCAAAAAAAAAAGGCCCAGTTTGGTGAAAATCTCGAATGTTTTTATTCTAGTTCGTTTCCTCACAATTTTTTTTTTCACCGTTTTGAGCGCAGTGGTGATGAAATTAATTAAAAAAAGTATAGTGCATTCCTGGGTTTGTACTCGCCACCTTTGTTCGCCTTGCTGACCAGAAGTTGTATTTTACCACAGAATGCCATAAAAATAATTTATAAAAACACAGAATATACCACTTGTGTTTTTTTTAATTTTTTTGTCTCGAAAAAATAATGTTTTTTTTTTCTCAAATTAATTTACCCATTATAGCCTCCATCATTAACTAAACATAACCACAAATTAATCCCAAGACCAACGTACCATGTTAAAACAAAAATTTGTTCGCAACCCTCAGGTTTAGCGCGAATTTCCAACCGCTTTCACAATCCATTTGTTGTGAAACAAAGTACCCGCATATTTCGTTCCGCGTGATGTTCGCGAGAAAATTTTCTCGTATTAGAAGTGAGAAAGCACATTTCTTGATATGGCACCGAATTGTTTGATATTACTTAAGGTTTCCTTTATGTTGAGTTTGCATTACTCGTTTGAATTTGATTACGTTTGTGGTGTGAATTCTGATTATTCCAGTTTTTGGTGTACAGAATAATTATTTCTGCACTTGTGTGTTGTTGGTATTGTTATCTTCTTCAATTATGTGAAGATATATACATTGTTAGATTATTGTCAAGCACTGATGAATTCTGATTGCTTGTTTCTTTAACGCAACTATTGGATGCCTTACTGGTCAATAACTCGTCTAAATACATGGTTTATGATAAGTTAATGACCGATCGAGACTTTAATTTGGTACTTACTGACCTTAGTAATGGGAATTTTAGTAGATATTGACCAAGACATAGAAATGGAGGGAACATTCATTCATTAGCATGTGGGGCGAGTAAAGTTAAAATTCATCATTATCATTACAGCCGAAAGACGTCCACTGCTGGACATAGGCTTCCCCTAAGCATCGCCACTTCGACCGCTTCGGTGCTTCCCGCATCCAGCGGATTCCTGCGGCCTTCACAAGGTCATCGGTCCACCTTGTGGGAGGCCTTCCAACGCTACGTCTTGTAGCGTTGTGAGCGGTCTCAACTATTATTAGTCGAGTGATGCTTTCTATCAATTAGTAAGTAATTAACCACATCACTACAAACGTGGCACATCACTAAGTTTCTAAGGACACTCTGTCATTTCGACTGCCGCTTGCCTCCCTGAAGGGAGTGACCCTCAGGACTGTGTGCCCCGACTTAGGGTGAGTTCCACAGTAGTGGTATTATAATATAAGCTATTAATCAAGCCATCTGCTATCTATTTGCCTTTTATTCTATGCTCGCATGTTCACCATACTTAACCTCACTTGTCATCTGTCATCGTGCCACGCTAGCTCTGCTCTCTCTCTCTGTCTGTAAGCCGCTGCGATGTGCTAAGCTACCACACCTACTCTACTTCCCATACTGTACCTTGGTCGCTAATGATGGGAAAAGACTGGCACATCGCTTGCGGGCTACCTACTGCTACTGCTCGCACCCACCTGACATGCGCTTCCTACCACGCCTTTCAGGGCTCTCTGTACAGGCTTAAGGTTGCACACCTCGAAGGCCTGCCTACCTACGGCCTACCACCGCGACGCGCCTGTACTGACAGGCGAACCACCACGTGCTCCCAATGCCTACCTGCGGCTTACCGCAGAGAGCACGTGCTGTGGCGCTAACTACCAGCAGCCTAAGAGGGCCGTCCGACCTACTACGGAGCCTGTGCTGAGCAGGCGCCCACATCTACCATGTGCTACCAAGGACAAAAATTCAAAATTCAAAATTCAAAAGTCATTTATTCAAATTAGGCTGAGAACCAGCACTTTTCGAACGTCAAAATTACATAAGACAGTCCCCCAAAAACGCCCACCCTTCACCACTTCCTAGTGCCTTTAGCTGGGAAGAAGAAGTGGCGCAACAAACTCCCCAGCAGCACAGCTGTCTGTTCAAGTTAGAAAAAAATACAAATGACTCTATACAATAGTATGCAAAATTATTATGCAACACAAAACATTATTTTAATTAAGTATAAATTATTGGCCATATGTTAGCTAGCACACGCCGATATACCAACCAAAAACATCGAGAACTATACTCAAGCAGAATTAAAAAATAAAAACTAAACGTAAAAAGAACTAAATATCTAAATAAAAGCCTCCAGGCATAAAGGGCGTGCCCGCTTACATAAAGCTGTAAATTAGAAGTTATAAATGATAAACTAGGACCATCGAGGTAAAATAAATGTACAGTTAATTACTAGTAACAATAACAAAACCATGATCAGCAAGACGACCAGTCACCACAAGCAGCACCCGTTCACGAGCATAACGCAAAGATCAGCCATTACCCCCCTCGCCATATTTGAGGGAAGGAGGCAACCCGACTCCCGACGCTACCGCAAGCATTGACATCTAAGGGAGCATGACGAACTTGCTGCCGGTTGCTCAGGTAAAAAATAATATAATCAATTGTCGAGGTCACTAGCCAACCACAAATTGCAATACAAACTCATAACAAAAACATTGTAATGAGTAGATTATGTCAACAATAAAATAAAAATAAATAGACTCGTAAAAAAAATAATTAAAAAATTGACTCATAAAGTCAAATAAAATAAAAAAAAAAATTATATAAACTGTCAGTAGGTAAGTTAAATCTGGAGAAAGAACATAAACATTGTCTTGAGTTAATCACAGCGACCAACTATTCTTATCATTTAAGTAGTCGTTGATACAATAGTATGCCTTTGAACAAAGGTTGGATTTTACTTTATTTTTAAACGCATTAAAAGGCAAATCTAGCATAGAAGAGGGTAGCTTGTTATAAAAGGTTATACCAAGCCCAACAAATGAGTTATGAACCTTATGAAGCCGGTGAAAGGGAGCTCGTAGTTTTTCCTTATTTCTAGTGTTAACATTGTGAATATCACTGTTTTTAGTGTATAAGTGTATATTTTGCCTAATATATAAGATGTTGGCGAAAAGGAATTGTGATGCCACCGTGAGAATACCAACATCTTTAAAAAAATCTCTTAGAGAAACTCTGGCACGTAGCTGGTAAATTGCTCGAACAGCTCGTTTTTGAAGAACAAATATATTTTGAATGTCAGCGGCTTTGCCCCACAGCAGAATACCATAGGACATAACGCTATGGAAATAACTAAAATAGACTAACCGAGCTGTATCAATGTCAGTGTATTGTCTTACTTTCCTGACAGCGTAGGCGGCCGAACTGAGCCTCCCCGCTAGGCTTGATATATGTGGGCCCCACTGAAGTTTGGCATCTACTGTTATGCCCAGAAAAACTGCCGAGTTCACAGTTTCAAGCACCTCTTTATCTAAGACGATGTTGGGTCCTAGATTTCTAACATTTGGTAGAGTGAACTTTACACATTTCGTTTTCTTGGCATTGAGAACTAGGTTATTTGTCGTAAACCAATCCGTAACCATTGAGAGTGCACTGTTTACGTCGTCAAAATCTTGTCTATTCCTGTCTACTTTAAAAATAAGAGAGGTATCATCTGCAAACAGTACAACGTTACAGATATCCTTTAAATAAAAAGGTAAGTCATTTATATACACTAAGAATAAGAATGGACCCAGTATTGAGCCTTGAGGTACACCTAACTGAACTGGTAGCCCGGAAGATTTCACACCATTAACATCTACACATTGGACCCTATTATGCAAATAAGAATTTATTACTTTAAGAGCTTCGTTTTGGACACCGTAATGACGTAGTTTACGCAAAAGTGTGTCATGGTGCACGCAATCAAAGGCTTTGGAGAGATCACAGAAAACTCCAATAGCATTTTGCGAGTTCTCCCATGCGTTAAATATGTGTTTCATCAGAGCAACACCTGCATCTGTAGTCGAACGACCTTTTGTGAAACCATATTGTTCATCATGAAGAAGTCTGTTTAAATTAAAATGTCTTAGCAACTGCTTGAGTATTAACTTTTCAAATATTTTACTGAATGCAGGTAAGATAGAAATAGGCCTGAAATTGCCAACGTCATTTTTGTTACCCGATTTAAATAATGGTATGACTTTACTACTCTTCATGAGGTCAGGAAAAGTTCCTAAATCAACACATTTATTAAAAGTTACAGCTAAATATGGAGCTACTATGTCTATTATATTACTTAATAGTTTAATGGAGATACCCCAGTAATCACCAGTGTTTTTAGACTTAAGTGTGTTAAAAACATTAACTACATCACGAGGTGTTACATGCTCGAAGCTAAATAAGCTACTACATTTAGGCACACTGCTATGCAAAAGGTTTTCAGCTTTAGACGGGGACGAATTTAAGGAGCGAGTCGTAGTTATAGGTATGTTGGCAAAAAATTCATTAAATGCCTCAGCTACGTCGGCTGCTATATTAACTAATTTATTGTCGACCATAATCTCGAGTTGTTTTTCTTGTTTAACCGACTTACCCGTTTCATTGTTAATAATTTTCCAAGTGGTTTTTACTTTATTATTTGAATTTTTAATTGTATCGCCTAAAAATTTTGATTTTGCAAAAACACAAATATTTTTAAATAATTTTGAATAATTTTTGACATACTCTAAGAAAGGAGTATCAAACCTATATTTTTTCAAACCATATAACTCGTATAGTGTCGCTCTACTTTTATAAATACCTGGAGTAGCCCATTGGTTAAAGCCAACAGAGGTGCTATTAATGTTAATAGTTTTGGACGGTACCCTTCTTACCTAACCTAAGTGTGCGAGTGCTCAGACTCAGTGTCAGGACCTAACCCACGACTTAGCCGTGTTACCTACTACTACCTATCTTTATATATATAATTCTTCTGTGAGTGTGTATGTCACTGAACTTCTCTCAAACGACTGGACCGATTTTGATGAAATTTTTTGTGTGTGTTCAAGGGGATCTGGGAATGGTTTAGATTCACAATTTTGTCCGCTGGACAATGTTTTGACAGGACAACGTCTGTCGGGTCCGCTAGTATTAAATATAACGATTAACCTATCCAGCTGTTTTATTCTACCTCTATTTTCAACCTAACCGTTAACGGCTTGCGCAGCCTACCCTGCGCAGCTCTAGCTGTTACAGTCTTCCGGTACACGGTCGCCACTCCAGAACCTTTCAGCCCCATCGGCTATCTGTTCTGCGAGCAATGTGCCCCTGTCCATTGCCACTTAAGTTTGGCAATTCTTTGAGCTGTGTCAGTTACCTTGGTTCTCCTACGGATCTCTTCATTTCTGATTCGATCACGTAGCTAAACTCCGAGCATAGCCCTCTCCATAGCTCAGTTATGATTATTTTACCCAAATTAAAATTAATATTTTTTTTTCATTCAAACTTTCAATAAAAAATACTGTCCTTCACTGTCCTACTCTACACTGTACTGTCCTGGTTTTTTGACTGTAGTATAGTCTCCGTTCAGTCCTTCATCATCATCATCATTATCCAACCCTTTTTCTTTTTTTAACCTGTGTCGCTCCACTTTGTGATGTCTACCAACCCGCACTAGGCCCACGTGGTGTATTACGGCTCACTTCTTCTCAGCGAGAGGAGGCCTGTGTCCCAACAGTGAGGACATTATAGGCTGATTATGTATATATTGTCCTGCTGCTGGGCCAAGATCTTACCAATTTATTTGGGACAGTGCAACTTGTCGTCTTTTGCAGTTCAGTCTTTCTTCTATTTTAGAAATCCTCAGCTCAATTTTCTTTATTCTAAAATACGTAAACATAAATTAAAACCCAAGTATTTTATAACGATCAATCACACAGTGAACTAAAACAGTTAGCGGTTGTAAGACAGTTTAACTTTCCCGGGCTCAGCCATTATTGCTTGGCGGTTGGTCCCTTATATTCACAACTGTACTCCCAGTTATTAGACGAACCATCTTATCTCCTAAATTACGGTTTAGACCTTTAGTTTTAGGTGAATTTCTAGACTTGAATGAGATGTCTGGATCAAGGAAAGTGAGTGTGTACGCGGTTAGGTTTGATGTCTTAAAAGGGTGGTGTGTATCTGAGCTGAAACACTTTACCTAATTTATGGTTGATGAAGAGATTACTAATTTAAAAACGTAGTGTTTTTAAATTAGTGAAAGTAAAAAATTATTATAATTTTTACAGTCAGTGTCTTGGTTTTGAATTTTCGTTTTTTTGCCACTGACTTCCGAAATTAAAGCTATTTTTCACTATGTAGTGTTTTTTTGGAAGTCGAATATTTTTTCCTTTTTGTTATGGTACTCAAACTCAAAGCATTTACATCAATTAAACCATTTCCAGGTACTTTTGAATTGTCAAGGAGTCAGTCAGTCAGAAATATGAAGCTAGTTGCCCATTTCAAAGCGTAGTAAGTACCTATGGAGAATGCCCGTTGGGCAAGAAACTCAGGTTCATGTACAAAAACTGACAGTAATCTTTTGTAAAATGTGTGCTGGACATTAGAGCTAATAAATAAATAAATAAAATATAAGACGAAATCTCAATGTGATCAACCCTTTCCAATCTTCAGAACATCATAGTCTGCAAAAAATAACGAAATTACTTAGCGTTCACTTTAGTGCGTATTTCGTATGACATCCATACAAAGCATATCAATTCCAGACTCACTTAGTACAGTCTCAAGCTTTTAAAGCGTCAGATCCATTAAATTTTTCTTTCATACATGCTTGAAGCAAGTATTCGCAAAAGTTCAGCGACATGATTTAATCTTTCTCAAGACGTTCTAACCTAACAATGCTTTGTTATTTGCACTTAAAGCTAAAACATCTCACTATGCATACTTGAGATTTGAGTTTGCTGAATAATATTGTTTGTTTTTTAAAGAAACAATGCAATTACAACACTTTAGAAGAAACACTTAACGCTCATCATCATTTAATTGAAAAATAAAGTAGTAATTAAAAATTCACAAGCTTTTTCAATTATTGCTTCTTACGAACATTTAATTAGAAGAAAAATTTGTTTCCTCAAACATGATTGGAAATTCGAACATTATTTTGACAACCTTCTTTGAGATAAATCGAAATTACCGTACTGGTCAAAAACAAGCAAGTAGGCGGCTGGCAATGTTACTATGCAAATTCATATTTGTCATGTTTAGCGGCTAAATAAATTACTATGAAAACTCATATTTGTCGTGTTATTTAAAAATAGAACGAACTTTTTACTTCAACAATGGCATCCAAGGAGATAACTTTATTAAAGGTTTTATTTAAATTTCGAACTGGCTTAGCAAATAGAGCTGTTTAGTAAAGTAGAAACAAAAGAACATATTGGCGCGTGTAAATTTTTCTTTGTTCGTCATTGATTCTGGAATTTATAATAAACTAGCTATAAACGTTGTTTTGCCAATTATTTGTTTGGGATGGACAACCTTTATCACTTAGAGGTATGAAAAATAGATAGTAGCCGATTCTCAGACCTACTGAATATGCATATAAAATTTGGTAAAAATCAGTAAAGCCGTTTCGGAGGATTAAGGTAACTAACATTGTGACACGAGAATTTTATATATAAGATTTACTTAGTATGAATTTCCGTTCATTGTTTGAGAAAAGCACTATAGAAACAAGTCTTGGCCGCAACCAGGCATTGATAGACTCAGGTATTTGTGCCTTCGCTTCAGCCCATATTTTTACGATCGTCCATCAATGCCTACCTATAAGCCAGCTGCAGTGCTTAATACTTTGGTTTAAAATGTTGTTTTTATATGTTTAAGTTTACAGGACAACATTCCTGCTAGTAACCTTGCTAACTATTATTGCCCCATGGGTCGAGATTTAATACAGGGGAGTGAATGAAAATGTGACGGTTGTCAGGGGGGATAAGTAAAACGGGTCAAAGGCAGGAAGATGATGATGGGTCGAGATTTAATTGTTTATAATAAGAAAGAAAATAAAGAAAGAAAAGAAAGAAAAAGGAAAGAAAGAAAAGGAAGAAAAGAAAGAAAAGAAAAGAAAGAAAGAAAGAAAAGAAAGAAAATAAAGAAAAGAAAGAAAAGAAAGAAAAGAAAGAAAAGAAAGAAAAGAAAGAAAAGAAAGAAAAGAAAGAAAAGAAAGAAAAGAAAGAAAAGAAAGAAAAGAAAGAAAAGAAAGAAAAGAAAGAAAAGAAAGAAAAGAAAGAAAAGAAAGAAAAGAAAGAAAAGAAAGAAAAGAAAGAAAAGAAAGAAAAGAAAGAAAAGAAAGAAAAGAAAGAAAAGAAAGAAAAGAAAGAAAGAAAGTACATTTATTAAGCACAGACAAAAAGGCATACAACACAACATAACACAAGTAAAAAATAAAAAAGGAAACAAAAAACAAAGTGTAAAATAATAATTTAACTGGAAAGTGTGCCTCGCGGCTGCGCCAAATGGGCCCAGTTAGGCAAAAATGCCAGACAACTAGTGCCTGACGCTGGTTTTCAACTGGACGTGAAGTGTATAATAATGATTTTTCTTACTGAGAAACGTATCTCACCCGGCCATATACTAGCCGGTCTAATCTGTAAAAAACTCACCTTGCAAACTTAGGTGAAGTGAGCCAGAATAGATCGGCAGTTTTTACTAGAAATGCTTTCAACAAAACTCAAATCGTAATCAATAATTCGACAAAAACATTCCTCTTGTAACTTAATTCATGTTTTAAATTAAATTAAACCCAAAACAGTTACTTCTATTCCATTTAACATTACATTCATACGCAAGACGTGTAATTGACTTTGAATTAAAATTAAAAGGTGACACGCTCCGTTCCAAAGTCGAAGTAATACGACTAAACGAATTAGTGAACGCACTGAGATTTTTAATTTATTTACATGAGGAGAGCTACAACGGTCTAATGCGATCTGCGAACATATGGGAAAAATTAGCAGGCGGTCCAGCCGGGTTGAAAAATATCTTGTTCGTAAAATAGGGAATAAACACCACCATCTTATCTAGTTGCAATTATTTATCAATCAACCAAATTAATTTATTCAAACGGGTTGAGAATTAGTACTTTTTGAAAATCAAAATAACATAGGATAGTCCCCCAAAATACTCTTCACCACTTCCTAGTGCTTTAACTGGGAAGAAAAAGTGGCGCAACAAATTCCCTAGTTAGTTACATAATGTCACGCCTATTTTCTCCCAAGGGTTAGGTAGAGATGTACTTTTAGTACTATTGGTACTGCTGTATTATTGTACTGTATTATGTTCTTAGCAAATTTTAATTATACTTTTTTTTCCCATATTTTTTACACTACTTTCTAGGGCAAAAAAAAAGAACCCTTGATAATTTAACCTGTAGTCCGATTTCATGTTAGTTAGCGGTTATGATCGATTAACTGAATTAACTACAGCTAATTAGTTACCCGACAAGATTTCACAACAAATACAATTAATTAACAAAAAAGGTTAGTATTAGAAACAATTCACATGAATTTTCAGAGTTTATCTTCGACATTACTGACATCAATCAATCTGCCTATATTGGGGTTGGCTTCCAGTCTAACCGTATGCAGCAGAATACCAATATTAAAATACAATAAACACACCTCCATACACACTACACACACACAGAACACATACACACATTACTGACATCGGTGAAGGAAAAACTTCGTAAAGAAACATGGAACCTATACATAGTTAACATAAGTCGGAAATCGCCAACCCGTCTTGAGCAAGTGTGGTGATTCATGCTCGTGCCTTCTCTTTAGGAGAAGAGCCCTTTTTTTGGGTGGGAAATTATCAAATAACTTCTCCCGTTCTATGTGGAGCGGGAGGGCGTGTCAGACTCTTACTGACTAAAACCCACCCGTGTTCCTTCGGTTGCCCTGTTGCCGGGGGCCACGATGTTCCTTTCGGCCTTATTCGCAGCCCCGGCAGGCATTGGCCCTAGCGGACCCCGTCAATTCTGCTGACATCTCTTTGAGGCGCGCGTGAAACACAATGCGCCAACGACCCGGGCCTTGTCCTTATCGGACGGCGAGCTATCCATTGCTCACCGTCCGCAAGCCCGCGCCTACGGTGGCCGGAAATCGGCTCGCGATTCCCGCCCAGGGCGTCTCCTCGTGCGGTGATTGGGGCGTGAGGGCGCGAAACCTGCCTCTCCCTCACGCGTTCCGCCTCCTCCTTTGCGAGCATTACCGCTTCGCAGAAGGAAGTGACGGCCTGCCATTTCCTCTCGCTCCGTACCATGGCCTGAACCAGGGCCGGACGCGAGAGATCACAGCCGCCTCCACGAGGACACGGCGATGCTCCGCCCAAGCCGGGCAGACCTCCACCGTATGCTCCACCGTGTCTTCCGGGCGATCCAAACAATGGTGACACCCGGGCGTTTCCTCCCACCTTATCCTGAACAGGAACCTCCCGAAGCAGCCGTGAAGAGGCCTTTGTCCTGCAGTGGGACAATATTAAGCTGGTATTATTATTAATTAAAAAAGGTGATTATTTATCTCTGTATCAAAAAGTAAAACGCAACTGTCGCATTTTCTTCCCCGTATGTTTCAAATCCAAAAAAATATAAAGCAATAAAATATAATCTCAAACTTATGTAGGTTCTACCCTAACTTTAGAATTAAATTCAAAAGCCTTTTCATTTTGTTATTTAAATAAAATTCTGTAAAAATTTGACTTTGAATGTTAAATATGGTACATGTCACAGTATTTTATACTAAAACATTTTGTTTAGGTTCCAAGTATTAAATTAATAATATTATGGAAAAAGTTTTACTAAGCTTCAGTCAATGTTTCATTATTAGGTGCTTCTTTATATGATCTTGGTTTATTTTTTGTTTTAGTATTTTTGTAAATAACTTTGTAAGTGTTCAAAAGATAATATTTACTTAAATTCCAGTTATGTCCGGTTAATTTGCAGGGGTAACTGCGATTTCAAGACCCAATATCTTCTAAATTGTTTGGGGAGGAAAATCTCAAAATGTGTAGATGCTACATAGTTCAAGTTACCTTTTGGGTAAGCAAAAACAACGTATGGTCTGTGCTAAAAGTAGCAGATAAAAGTGTAAATAACACTGTTTAGGTTAGATTCTTACACATTCACTCACTAAAAGGAATTTGTAACACATTCATCAACTTTATATTCTGATTACTTTTCAAACAATTATTGTTTGAATAACAACATTAAATTATATAACCTCAAATTAAAAGTGATTTAAAATTAAAATTGTGGTAATCAAATCAAAGCACTCAATTTGGAAGTGACACTACAAAATGGCATCCACAAGTATGACATGTTTTCTAATTCATGTTTATGTCGCAGGGATATTGTCAAACCAGTGATATTATAATTTTACTAGTGAAATCATAATTGCACGAAACTTTGTCAACCGCCTCCATTTTTCACAATGTAATGGGCTTTTTATTTTGATTAAATCTTTACATATCATCATCAGCCTATAAATGTTCCCACTGCTGGGACACAGGCCTCCTCTCTGTGAGAGGGAGTGGGCCGTAATCTACCACGCGGACCCAGTGCAGGTTGGTAGATGTCACATGTCTTCGAATTTTTGGTTCTAGGACATGCCGGTTTCCTCACAATGTTTCCCTTCACCGTTTTGAGAGCAGTGGTGATGAAATAATTTACACAAAGTAAAGCGCCTGTCTGGGTTCGAACCTACGACCTACAACTCGTAAGTCGCGGCCGTTACCACTGGGCCACCGTTGCTCTTATAATCAAGATTGACCTTAAAAAATCATCCGGTATATATTATGTACAATTGGCTGGCAGCATTGGCATCCAACGTTTCAATGCTGCCAGCCTTTTGGGCACTTTTCCCGCTGACAGCGATGCGGACGAATTTTTAGACGACCAATGATCTCTTCCCTTTATTTTAACTTTTTCCTTTACATACTTGTGCATAATATATGTAATGGGCTCATTTCAGTGACATTACAATTCCACTGGTCCCATGCAGTGATATTGCAAGGCAGTAATATTTTGATAATTTCACTGTATGTGCAAGCCCGTTAAATTGTGAGACGGTCAATGATTGGTTTTTGTGCTTACAACAGTTTTTTTTTTGCAATTGGCGGTTGAAGAAGATCAACTCTTCTTCAACTGTCAATTGCAAAAAAACTGTTGTAAACACAATGTCAATCAAAACGCACGAAGTCTCCACTACAAACTTGACTCAGGGTTATTATAAAATCACTACAGCGTTCCCGTTAAATTACAATAACACTAAAAAAAGGTCGTTAAATTGTGAGAAATGGAGACGGTTGACAACAACATCCCTGCGATATTTACATTTTTATCAAATACTTTTAGAACAAACATTAGTAGCTTCTATCTGTTCTATAGTTTAAAGAGAATATAAATAGCCTGTCTCAGTCACGGCAAGTTCAACAGTGTGAGACATAGTGTGGGCCAAAATAGAGAGAATTGAAAACTGGCTGTAAGTGCACTTCGATGTACGCATTCAGTCACTGTTCTTAAGTTAAGGGTGACGCATACGAGATACTTTTTGAAGATGCGATTGGCTACTATGTCGTTTTTTATAACTGCATTTTCACTTGACATCCTATAATATTTAATGAGTAATATATGCATATATTATAATCATGTTCGCAAAAACAGCTCTGACGATTTCGATGTAAGTTGCAATATAGGGTTTAAGGGGGCGAAAAATCGATCTAACTAGGTCTTATATCTGGGAAAATTTGTTTTCTCCGTATTTTCACCCGAGCAGAGCTCGGTCGCCCAAAGTTTAGAACATGATGGCTACCTTAGAATAATGACACGGCAGAATGGAATTAGTAAGTACCTACTATCATGGCTGCATGGAATTAGTATGAACTATTCTACATATACTATTAAATGAGCATTCTTTATTTTCACCCGAGCAGAGCTCGGTCAACTAGATACTGTACAATGATCCTACTAACATTACAAATGTGAAAATTTGTATAGTTGGATGTTTGAATGCTTGTTCATCATCATCATCATCAGCCTATAAATGTTCCCACTGCTGGGACACAGGCCTCCTCTCTGTGAGAGGGAGTGGGCCGTAATCCACCACGCGGGCCCAGTGCGGGTTGGTAGATGTCACATGTCTTCGAATTTTCGGTTCTAGGACATGCCGGTTTCCTCACTATGTTTTCCTTCACCGTTTTGAGAGCAGTGGTGATGAAATAATTAATGCTTGTTACTCATACTCAATCACGCAAAAACGGCTGGATATTTGGCATACAAATAGTTTATAACCTGAATTATTGCATAATATACTTTTATTCCAGTAGAATGTTGTGGGATAGTTTCCGACATTCATGCGGTGAAGCGTCTGGCAATAGCTGGTTATATTATATACTGTCTATATTGAATGTCCCTCTACAGAGTAAAGGGCTTGCTACACGGCTGCCAACCGCGTGCCAACAGAGGTGACCTTGGTGATTAACAACCGTGTAGTTGGTGGTTTACGACTAAATTTTAAACAGCTCTGCCTGTCGCCGCCAACCAAGGTCACCTCTGTCGGGGACGCGGTTGGCAGCTGTGTAGCAAGCCCTTTAAGATTCATAAATAATACCATTAGTGAGAGTCAATACCATCTATAATGCTGCAAACTATACCAACGTGACTTTGCTGCATGGCATGTTATTAGTGAAAAACTCTGTCACAATTTCTTGTGGCAGTTATTTTGCAGTTTCGGCGTTGTTATAATGGACTAGATATTCTCACGCGAATATTTCGGGTATGCCCGATAATTTTCGTTCTCACACATTTTTTATTTTCTTGCAGTACAAATATAGTAAGTCAGTAGAGAATCTCGTGTGCTACTATCCTAAATAGTGATGTAACTATGCTGAAAATGATTCGCTTCGAAAGGGTTATTAATATTCTGTAACTTTGATGGAGTTAACTTTAGGGGGTTGGTAATGGAGAGATCACTTGCTCCTAATATCACTGCGAAACCTTTCAACTTTATGAGTTCGTAACTCAGTGGAAACTTGTGTGGACTTAACTGAAAATATGCCTTGAAACTTCACATAAGACGTGTATATAATTAGTTAATGGGACGAAGGGGTCTGGTTTAATTTTGGCTCGACTTATGGCGCTACATTTTAGTTACTGCCAGCTTATTGCTAAGTAATAAGAGCCGCACGGTTCGATCTATCAAGATTAAGCTACGTTTGCCTGTTTGGTTTGTCGATGGGAGACCATCTTAATATACCGAGACTCCTCCGTGCCTCGGAAAGCACGTTAAGCCGTTGGTTTCGGCTGTCATTCGTAAATCTTTGACAGTAATTACGGGTCGTCAGAAGCTCGAAAGGCTGAAAATCAGTCTTACCAAGGGGTATCGTATAACCCTGTTACTAGGTTGTGGACGTCAGATAGGCAGTCGCTCCATGTAAAATATGGTATTTAGCTGCATCCGGTTAGACTAGAAGTCGATCCCAAAGTAGTTGGAAAAAAGCTAGTCAGATTTATTCGCTATTATAACTGCCCCTTTTAAGTTGAATAGCGATCCGCCCCTACTTATTAAGGGTACAATGGTGTCATGGCAAAACATAGAGAGTTTTGTAATTAAATTTAAGTTAAATATTAAAACACTTAAACCTATCGGAAAAAAAAATCTAAATGATGGCGAAAACCACATCCAAATCCATTGCGTAAGGTAAAAATTTAAGAAAACAAAGTAAGTATTAGAAGAAATTTAAACGGTGACACACACGGACACAAAAAGCAACTTTGTTTTATACTATGTAGATATAGAAAAAGCTGAGGTATCTTATGAAAGTTACGATTCTTAGATTCTGCAAATTAGAGTTGTTTACTTTCATCAATCATCCCAGTTTTCAGAGAAAAAATACCCATACTGCATTCGCGATTTAGAGGACATGTAAACAAATATCTGTTTTTGGAAAAACCACTTTAAAATCGACGCATAGAGTTTAGTGTCCGCTACAACTTCAAAAAAAATAAGACTTTTTTTAATAGTTCTAGTTGTGCATATTAAGTTGATTTCAGAAATCTGAAATCAACTTAATATGCACAACAGTGAAGGTGTTATTCGTTTAAATGAAAATAACAGCAATTGGAAAAAACGATTTTATTAGACTTTACGAAGGAATTTGTACCTTGAAATACTCGTTCAAGAATCCGCAATCCTCCTTTAAACAACAGCCAATACCTTTCCCAATAAGCCTCACATACAACAAAGAGACTTCGAAGAATAAAATCTAAAATCTTCGCTAACCTTGCCGATCGTCCCGACGTTAGAGCAAGGATATCCAATAAAGTAAGTGTGAATTGTCCACCATATTTCATTATAGTGTCGCATCAGCGCTGGTGCCTTGAAAATCGAAATGGACACGGATATTGAACGGCTGGATGATTTATGTCGAACAGAAGGAATTTTATGGAGAAGGATGGTGGAAGGATGTTGTAATAGTTTGTGGGGGTGGCTTTTCTAGTTACAGATATGGGGGTTACATCAATGATACAGTAGGTAGAATTGCTTCGTTGAATTCAGAATTTAATAGGCAGTTTTTATCTAAGATTTGCAATATAACTAAAAACTTAAAAGAAGATTTCTCGCGTGTGATATAGTAGAAAAAACCGGCCAAGTGCATGTCGGACTACGCACAATCGGCACAATGAAGGCTTCCGTAGTTGGGATGAATTTATCCCAAATACAAACTTAACATTGTAGTTGAAATACATGTTCTCTCATACATTCCAACTGCAAATGTAAGTTTGTACGCACAATATTGAGAGATTTACCATGTTATTTTAAGACCATAGACTTCTTATAAGTTTTCCTGTAATCTATGAGTAAAGAGCCATACTATGTATTTTTTTCCAAATTTTAAGTTCAGGAGTTTCGGAGATAAGGGTGTAATGATCAATTTTCATAGAAGTCTTAAATATCTTTAAAAGTGTGTATTTTAAAATTATATAAAAAATATGTTTAAGGTCCTCGCAACAAGCCCTTTCATTTGATATGTCACACGGTACTGTAAGCTTATATATTTTTTTTTAATTTTCTTGTTTCCCCCCGAAAGTGAACCCTATATTCAAAATTCATTTATTTACGTTACACGTTCGTGTTTGGGTCATGGAAATACGTATGTGTACCAAATTCCAACTTAATCGGTAAGGATTTTACCCGTAGATAAAAAAGTAGATTATTTGGTAGGTCTGGCATATTATTATAATGAAGAGTATAAAGTTAATGTTAACAACAAGTACAACACACGTAGGGTTAGAGAGAACAAATTGGTTTAACCACAGATAACAAATTATTATGGTAAGAGAACATCTAAGTATTTGGTACCTAAAGTGTTTAACAAACTAGATTTATTAAGAGAAAAAGTTAAAATTAGTAAAGTATCACTTAAGAAAAAATTAAAAACATTATACAAGATAACAGATAAAATTAAAAACATTGTTAATATATAAGTAGTAGGTATGTACGTAAGGTGGTGCATTGTTATGTAAAAGAACGCTCGCCATCAAACGGACACTTGAAAATGAGTTTTTCGGGCATAACACTTTTTCTTTACGTGACGATTTCAATCAGTTTACCCCTACCACAAGCCGCGTTAAAGAAATTCGTTTAAAAAAATACTGATTTAATTATTAGTTATAATTATGTTATTCAGTTTAAATGCTTCTTGTGCAACCAACCTTGGTAGGGTTAAACATTAAAACTTGATGCGGACTAATATTCCTCTGACCAAATTACGAGAAAATACCAATATTCAATATTATACGGTTAGGTTAGACGAGTATTTATAGTTTTCTCAGAACCTGTAAAATCTTCGACAGTATTTTCTAAATCTATATCTACTAATATTATAAAGAGGTAACATTTGTTTGTAAGTTTGTATGTTTGTAAGTTTGTATGTAGGGGGTAATCTCCGGAAGTAATGAACCAATTTTAAAAATTGTTTCACTGGTAGAAAGCCACATTATTCGTGAGTGCAAGCCTGTATACCATGTTTGTGCCAGGAACACCTACAAAATTATAATGGCATGCGATGACGGCTTTACCTTGACCATTTTTGTACCTATGTCTTGATTTCTGTCTGAAATATTTGCTTGTTTCGTACTTTTTAGATCATTTTTATTTTCCCGTAGTCGGGTTACAGTTTTTTATTAAACTTTATTTTTTTATTTTATACTTTTCCGTTTTTACACCTGATAAACGTAAATAAGAGTAATACAATAGTCCAGTAATTAACCTATTTTAAATTCCAATAGCAGTGCATTGTACTTTGGACGAAACCATAGAGCGATTTATTTCGACGCAAACACCATATTATATCGATATCGAGCTTCGAAGAAATCCAAAATATAAATATTTCGTTGTACTTGTTTTTCTTCATAAGAGTGGAATTACAAATCGTTACTATTTATTAAGATTTGATTAACTGCACGTTGGTAACATATCTTGCGATACTACGTAGCGTAGTCTCACTTTTGCTTGTTCTTAACGATTTAAACATATTTATTTACTTTGAAAATATAATATTAGATACATATTTGTAATGTGCTCGTCAAGACCTTTCTTTTGATAACAAACATGTCATGATCATCCCATTTAAATTTTTTTCGTGTTTAGAAATTTACGTGTAAAGTCCACCAAATTAAATTTAGGGAAAAATTATATAACCTATGTCACCCGGACCATTATTACAAATCTATTGATACCTCATTCATCAAAATCGGTTTAGTAGTTTAGGCGCTACGGTGGAACATACGTAAAAACAAACATACATACATACATACAAACATACATACATACAAACATACATACATAGACTGCTAAAATCATAACCCTTCCTTTTGGCTTTGCCGTAGTCGGGTAAAAAAGAAAACGTGTTGCGCCGACCTCAAGTAACATGGGACAAGGGTAGGAAGATGATGATGATGTTTATTTTAATTTATTGAATGCAACATTAGTGTTGCCTCCCTTTTGTCTTTCTGTTTTCCTTACCATTTTACTGTTTTGATTGAGTTCGTTGCGGGTTCCACGACTGTTAAAAAATCATATCATAGTTCTGTACTGTAAAAGTTTGGACCAGTGGGGCGGGCAATAAACATACTCAGCAAAGTCTCTTTGCAAGTGGATATCTTTACATGCTCATTGGCGGAATTCCAGAGGGTGACACTTAACATATTGTTCTCTGTATGACTTGTGCCACACAGTGGACATTGTGACTACATTGCTGTATTTGGTTGAACCTGTTAAAACAAATGTAAGTGTGAATAGAATAGTAGTAAATAAATAAATAAATATCTGTGGTACGTTTCAAGATTAATTGATATGGTGCTTTTCTGGGTTGTAACTACTTCAGAATCTGGCTTACAAGTCTCAGCAATTGGAAACAGAGTGGCAAGCTTGCCCTAAATAAAATAAAAAAACGTGTGGAACTCGGGGACTGCCGTGGTAAAGCTATTGCATAGCATTTGTAACCTCCATACTTCCTATTTGTCAACGCTACACTTGGAATGATGACGTGATGACATAAAACAAATATTACGTTCCCATGACAACATCACGTTGTCACGGGAACCGTCATTACATGGTAGGCGGGGTGGGGGTGTTAGGTTTTTTTCGTTACGGAATTTCTTAATTCGGTCGCCGCGCTCAAAGCCCGCGATAAAAGATTTCTAAAACATATCTAGCACAGAATATTCCTTGCTCGCCACACCTCTAAACTAGCACACGTTCCCCCAGTTTTATTTAACCAATACAAAAATAGTTTCCTATTCAACTCCAGTGCAGGCAGTGAATCAGTGCGATGCAGTGCACACCTAGTTTATGGGCTACGGGACTGGGTAACGATAGTGATAGATAATTTGTTTTGACGATTTTATAGACAAAACCTGCAAATAGTGAATTGATTGGGTTTGACGCAGGCTGTGGGATAGACGACACAAAAATAGCCAGAGTGATTGACAGAGAGTTGGATATAAATTAAAAATGCTGTATCTAATTACAGGTGGTAATCCTGTTGAAACTTTTGGGTTTGCAAGTCTTCAAGTAACGCATACCAAAATTTAAAATTCAAAAGTCATTTATTCAAACTAGGCTGAGAATCAGCACTTTCCGAACATCAAAATTACATAAGACAGTCCCCCAAAAACGCCCACCCTTCACCACTTCCTAGTGCCTTTAGCTGGGAAGAAGAAGTGGCGCAACAAACTCCCCAACAGCACAGCTGTCTGTTCAAGTTAAAAAAAAAAAACATCAAACCATCAAACATCATAACATCAAACCTATATTTGCATGAAGTATTAGGCAGATATATAGTACACCCACAATTGGGTGTACTGTGTGGTATAGGCGACACTGAGAAGTCCCATGTAATAAAATACCTAAAAATGCCTTAAAAAAAGCTTTTGAATTACTCCATGCTAGGTGATTGTGTGGCCTATGTGGTATGTTATAAAAACTACAGCATTTTTTGTAAACTTACATGCAATTCAAATTGTGTAATCGTTGTTTTTGGGACTGGACAGAAAATAAATAGCAGGACGGTCTTAAAAAAAGTCTTGATACTTTTTAGTAGCACAGAACATAAAAGAAACTGCGGAAGTCATAAATTCACGAAAAAAAGAATACGAACAAGAACCCCTCCACATCACTTCTGTTCTAAAGCAGGTGTGTTGCGAAATATTTGCAATACTAGTTCAACAGCTCGTTTTATTACCCCATCCTGTAGCGAAAGAGAACAACAGTAATTATTACAGCAGTCATCAAAATAATGTAGTATACCTAATAAATGAACTTACGGTTAATGCATTTAGTGCTAAGTGCAGTTAAGGAACTATTATTAAAGGCATCAAACTTTAGGTAAGTATTGGAGAAGTTATTAAAGGATTATAATAATTAGTTTAGCTGCAGTAAGCCCACGTTCGCACGGACGTAAAAATATCGTGGCGGGATTTTATCGTGCACTGGATTTTCAATGGAGCATCCAACAGAGTGTAACCCAACACGTTGATAAACCAGTGCGCCAAAAAAAAAAAAAAGCTACAGAAAAGAAGCCGTGAACCTGGGCTAAAGCTTCCTCATCATCTTCCTGCCCTTGTCCCATGTTACTTGGGGTCGGCGCAACACGTTTTCTTTTTCCACTCTACCCTGTTAAACGTCACGCTATCATTCACTTCCTTCTCTTTCATATCATTCCTCACACAATCCATCCATCTTTTCTTTGGTCTTCCTCTCCCGCTCCATCCATCAACATTTATATTCATTACTCTTTTAGTCACAAGCGTTTCTTCTCTCCTCATCACATGCCCATACCAGGCCAAACGATTTCCTTTCAACTTTTCTGTCACAGGCGCCACTTTTAAACTTCCTAAAGCTTCCTGTGAAAGAATTTAACAGCGGTTGTTACCCTGGTCTGAATAGATGGCGGCTTGACAAAGAATTTAGCATTTCTGGCGTTTAAAAACGGAGATAAAAACCATTGAATTTTAGCATTTAGCCATCATAACAGGAGGATAAGGATTATCCGCAAGGGTTTTCCTCATATTAAATTGTTTCTCAACCTTAAATTTTAAGCGCCCATTTCACTCATTTTCTACCAAAAAGAATGACCCCAAACACATCTCCACGCCTTTATTCTGTTGCAGGTAACTGTGATAACAAATACCCGAGACTGGGCTCCAGACGTTGATTGAGACGGCGCATTTATCCGCCCGAGTCGAACTTATTTCGTTCACATAATATCCAGTTTATTAGCTGCTGTGAAGTATTACAAGACCGTGTTGGATTTGCAGCGTAATTAAAGCTGTATTGAGAACGTGGGGCACATTTTTTATTTTGTTGTGTTTTGTTTTTTTGGGCTATAAATGGGTTCGTACTGCATTTTGTGTTGGTAGAAGATTAATGAAAGGTCATTCATCGTCAGAAGCCCAAAATTCTAATAGCTAGTCTTACCAAGGGGTATCGTGTTACCTAGTAACTGGGTTGTGGAGGTCAGATAGGCAGTTTTTGTATTTATACGTATAGCCTATCTATAAATAAACATAATTATATTAAACTGAAGCGAATATCCTTCTTGCAAAACTTGTAAATGAAGATTATATTGCTTCAAAAGAAGAACAGGAACGTAAAGTGGGGAATTGGGTATTTTGGCACAGCTTGGAAGAGGCCATATCCAGCAGTAGACTGTGTTAGGTTGAGAAATAGATTTATGAAGTTGAAGAAACACGGCACTTTTTAGTCCCTGACGTGGAAACTTAACCATAGATTTAAATCACTAGATTTGCCCTTACCGTACGCGAAAAAGCTAAGAAGAGTGAGCTGAAACATTAAAAATAGCGTTTTTATGATAATCCACTGCGTCATTGTGTGTCAAAATGAAAAACGCCAGAAACGTCAATATCTTTTGACGCGGTTGGGCGAATCTAACGATTTAAATCGTTGTACTAAACAAGATAGGGATGGTGAACTCTAAAAAGTAAAGTTCCATTTATACTCTTGCACTTCTTAGTAATACAAACTACTCAAGTAAAAACCCAAGCACCATGCAGATCATTATAAGAATCCAATCAGGCATGACTAGCTAACGTCACCACCCCTCAAACCCCAAATGAATCTCTGAGGTCAATGCCACTGACCTTGTAAGAAAATAGCCTCGTCACATACTTAGTCAATAGCCGATAGCCAAGTTTATTGACGCATGAGCAATCTGGGCCAAGAACGCGGCTTTTGGACAATTGTGAGCTTTGATTGAGTGGTTATTAAGTTTTCTTTTGTATTTTTGGAATATGCTCATGTTGCTGTGAATACTGAAAGGGTTTTTATCCAGAGTAGGTTATTATAATATGACTTGTAAGGATCGTAGCAGGTGGCGTTCTGTAGTTTCTGCCTACCCCTATGGGAAGAAGGCGTGAGTTTATGTATGTATGTTGTAACTGTCCCATTTCAGGGAAGAAGAGGTTTCTGAAGTGAGGTTATTTTCTCAGTACGTATTGTCATCTTTAGAAAATCCTTCACCGTTAGTCATTTTTGTTCCTCCAGACTTTCTCATCATTTTATTTTTCCACATTTATTATCTCGATAGTTAAGTCAACGACAAAATTAGATTAACTCTGCTACTTTTACACATACCATAAATTGACACAAATTATTCATTATAATTTTCAGCATTTCATACATAGCAAAGGATTTATACTCTTTTAATTTTGATTTTGTTCCGATTTGAATTAAATATTTAACTCAATCATCGTAATCATCATCATTTCAGCTGAAAAATTTCCACTGCTGGACATAGGCCTTCGTCAAACACCGCCACTAAGTCTATAATTAACTCAAACTCAAAGCATTTATTTCAAATAAACCAGTTACAGGCACTTTTGAATTGTCAAGCAGTCGGTCAGTCAGAAAGATGAAGTTAGTTGCCCATTCTAAAGCGTAGTACTTAGGTACCTATGGAGAAGAATGCTATGCTGACTGAACATCTGAGAACAATAATAATTTATTTTATTGAAATCGAGATGATTTATCAAAAGTATCATACAATAAGGAACTATCGATACCGCTCGATTCTGGCCGGCTGCCCAAAAAACGACTGATGGTGAAAACGCTTTGCCATTGTTAGCCTATTACAAGTTTTATGTTTTTAGGGTTCCGTAAACAAGGCACCCTTATAGTTTCGTCATGTCCGTCTGTCTGTCTGTCTGTCTGTCCGCGGTCTAGCTCCGAGACCCTTAGTACTAGAAAGCTGTAATTTGGCATAGGTATATTAATTATGCCGACAAAGTGGTAAAACAAAATTATGAAAAACATTTTTTTTAGGGTACATACACCATACACGTAAAGTGATGATGCTTTATTTTTATTTTTTTATCCCACCATGTGTGGTATCATTGAAAAGGTCTTTCAAAAATATTGTGAGTCTGTTAAAACCATTTTTGAATTCAGAGATCCGTTTGCGAAATATTAAGCTTTAAGGTGATTTTTTTTGTTAGAGTCAAGTGTCCCTCCCCTTGCCAGCTAAATGGTAGGTTTCACATATGTGAAAAAATTCACAACAATAGTTTATATAACGATTTTAAAAGGAAAACTATCACAGCTGAGTAAGCTTTACAAGTTAACGAGTAATAATCGACCAACTTAGATTTGCGGTTGTAATAACATGTTCTCCCATACAGAATGTATGGGAGAACATGTTTCTCAACTACAAAGTTAAGTTTGTTCTTGGGATAAATTCATTCCAACTACGGAACCCTACATTGTGCGTGGTCCGACATGCACTTGGCCGGTTTTTTTTTGTGAACTGATATCATTTTCATCTTCCCTGAATGTTGGCTCTGATTTCCTTTTCATTTAGAGTTGGTATCTAGTAGGTTGAAGTGCTAAACTATGACCTAAGTTAACATTCAAAACAATGGTTTGAGTACCTTACAAGCATGGATATGTGCGTGTTATAAATTGATAAATTATTAAAAGAAAAAATACTAGATCATGAGGAATTTAAAGACGACAACACGATCATTAAATTGACACCTCAACAAAACATAGTTCACTAAAATCAATTTCACATCTTTATACGATCATTACTCACATATGTATCACCAAAACAACAATTATTTTCTCATAAAAACCAAGTACTTATTTTAATACGAATACCGCAAGTCAGCCACGTCGGTTTATTTCAAAGCTTCACGAATCATTTTCAAAGTACCAAGAATCATTGTGTGTAACATAATAGTTTTCTGAATGTCCCTATGCATACAATTTGTCGGCTATAATGGGTTTTCCTGTGACCTTTGGGTGCAACAATACATCCTTTTGTATGGCACTTAAATCGATTTATAATGGGAGTGAACATTCTTGATACTTTGGCTAATGGATCGTGAGGAGCGCAATCTGTGAAAGCTCGGAATATGAAGGTGTGGTGAGCTTGCTTTTACCTAAACTGAAAATCTAGAGAGGTAAAGTTTTAATGTTCATATCAGAAAGCAGAACCTTTTTTTTCTCATTTATAACAAGTCATTGTAAAAATTACTGTATTATCATATTTTTTTAAACTCATGGATAAAACTGAAGTTCAAGTCATTTTAATCTGACAAAGAAACATTCTTGTAGTTTATAGTGAAAGAAGGGTTTGGCATACATTGGACAAGATACGTAACTATACTGGTTCTTCGTTCAGATAATGAAATAGACAAAACGTACAAGATAAATAATGTAAAATTCATCAAACAAATCCAAAATCTTAACGCCACCCAATAAAAATCACTAAGTATCAAAACCAATCGAACCTTGTACAAAACACGAAAATCGCTTAACATTTTCAAGTAGCAGAAACACATTCAATCTAACCTCAACTCGGGACAGTACCCTTCTATACGATCGCGAAAATAAAAACATAAAACCATAAACAGTGACGTAGGTAATGCAAAAATGAATAAAAACTTGACAAACCGTTGGAAAAATGTTAAAGCATTAACCCAAGAAAAGAAAGAAGAAAAAAAAGAAACAGAAAAGCCAGCAACTATAACGAAAATTGTGAATCTTTCTAAAGATAAAGGTGAGATTTTTAGATTCAATTTAGCGCTTGCAAGGCTCAATTTGTAGAACATAAATATTCTATTACCAAGGATCTAGAAATAGAAAAGATTCTTGGAAAAGATCTCGTCCGGGATAGTATTAACACTATAGTTATTTGTGCATTTAAGCAGTTATACTGTGTTCCCATTTCCACGGGATGTACACATGGAATTTTTTCAAACTTATCGCTGCGGTTAGCAATGCATTCGTAACTTTCTTGGTGATGTTGGTGGCCTGAAGAACTTTTATTACAACAGTATCAATCAATTTATCTCAATTTCTCACAATCTTCGACGAATTAATTGGGTAACAAATTCGACCTAGCTTTGCTATACTTTGTATGAAGTCTTCAGCCAAATTTTTCTCTCCTAAAGTCTTTCTAGATTTAAAGAACCTTGTGTCTATTGTTATAAAAGCAATTTTTTTGAAGTGAAAACTTCTTTAGGCGTGTTGGGCATTTTTGAGATGGTTAAAACAATTGAACTTGCGACACCGTTACCGACACCTCACTTTTATAAACAAGATTGTGCTCTTTATTTATATTCCGTTACGGACCAATGTTCAATACAAGTATTTTTCTTCTACCAAGGCGATCTTGTTCAAGTTTTCACTTTTATCGGCACTCCCGGAGTGCCACTGTTTTTTTTTTTTGTCTCTTTTAATTTCCTTACTTTTGGGTCTAAATTAACAGTGGTGTCTATAGGCTTTCTAACTTAGTACTTTCTTTAAAATAATTATAGTGCTCGCACTGTTCGGGTACTGTTACCCTACCTACTATGTCGTTTATGTCTTCTTAATTTATAACAAAATATTTCTTTTGGACTAATATAAAAATTCTAGCGAACTTACCTAATATACTCAATCAGCGACACCAGGTTGGATACCGCGATAAACTTTCGAATCAAATATCCTCCAGCCAGCATTTAGGTACCTACAATAAAAGAAACTACTTCTACAAAAGCTGAAGTCTATTATAAAAAGGTTTCTTAATTACCTACTGCAAAACCTTTAACAGCAGCCCATCAAAGAAACTTTATCGTTTTCAGTTTTAATTTTCACGATAAAATGGCGTTGCTAAAACTTTTTCTTTAGTGGTCCTGTCATTTTCTAGTCATATAAAATGATATGGTTATTAGGCCTAATCGCGTCAGAACGCCACACACAGTAGTCGAGTGTTGGGTTTGTCAAAGCAGCGTCAAAAATTCATAAAAAAATATTCAGTTGAAGAAAAATCTTTGAAAAAATGTCTGGACTAGCGACAGTCGATCCTGAGATGGACAAACCGCCTAATCTACTTTTGAGTGAGAGTGGTGAGTGATTTCTTTCGTTTTTTATTAAAAAAAATATAATGTGGACGATGGCTTCAACATGTTAGAAAAGGACAGGTGATGCGACAGAGACAAGAAGGTGTGTAAAGTTCCGGTTTACGGAAATAATCCAACAAAAGAATCTAAACGTGATTAAATTTGCTCATACTTCCTAAAAGTTACATTCAAGGCGAAGTAGTGAAGGCTATGGTAGGAAAAAAATAACAATATAGAAGATATTTCAGCCCGTGTCGGTTCTCTCTTTCTATTAAAAAAAGACTTGCCGTGTATTCCGTAGTTATAATAAACCAACATCTTTATTTGTGCCAGAAAACTTGGATCATCTTGTCTTTCACCTAAGTTTTTACCAAAAACTGCTTGGAACTTTGAAAATGTTGGAAGGTTTGTCAAATCTTTTATTTGTATGTCACTAACTGAATTTTAGAGTGGATTTTTTGTATGAAATGTGCATTTTTGTAACGATTGAGTCTTGCAAGTAGTTAGTTTAAAAAGAAAACAAGAGCGTTGCAGCTGACGGCAGTTCTGTTGTAATTTTATTGCATTTTGACATTTTTTCAACAAGAAAATAATATAAAAAAATTAATAGAATTGGGGCTATTGCCTGCGGCACTCTTGTTTTGACTAGTTTTTAAATTAATATTTATAATAATGTAACTATTTTTTAAATAATTAATTGGAATGAAAAGCAGCTCTTCTGGATGCTGATGGTATTACCATTTATATTTTGCATACTTTAAAAAAAATATTAAAATACAAGATGGTCGCTGGTAACAGTCAAAAACTGTTCTTTTACCAGAAATGTTTGTAGAAGCTATTTAAAAAATATTCGACTTTTTACACAAAAACATGCATTTTGGGAAACGAAAATTGTTTTTTTACCAAAAATTAATGAGCGATAACAGTTACTGAGTTTCTTGCAAATTCAAGGTAATTTAAAAAATCCTGGAAGCCTTAAATCTCAAAACACGTTATTAATTGATGTAAAAACACTTTTATTGAAAATCAACACTTTCTAGTTGCTATTCGATCAAAAGTAAAAATTCAATTTAACCTTAATCTTCTCCTACGCACACAAGTGTAGCAGATGTGTGCAAAACTGAAGGCATACTTTGCGGTGTGAACCCATTACAAATCATTCTAATTTTAAACGGCTACACCACTAAAGGAGTTTTGATACTTGCGAAGGGACATAATTAATCATTGGAGACGTCTTCACTTATTTGAAAATAAAGGAAAATAATGTTTATTTGTTTTTATATTTCTATAAGGTACTACTTATTTAGTAACTTAACATATTTAATAATTTTGTAAACACTGCATTTTAATTCATAAACACACTTACAGATAGATACATCACACTACATTGACAGCTATCTCTCAGTTACCATTAACGCTATTGTCATTTCGCCGCCATTGTTCTAAAGTATCAATCACATTAGGTCGTACTACAAAGCCATCACTGTCAAAAGCCTAGCAGCGATAAGCGAGCGATGCAGGTGTTCACTTTACATACAAAATCACCCTATTATAATTCCCATATATATCTACAAACACTGCAATGTTACGTAGGTACTGTTGCGTACTAAAAATGTTTGGCAGATTTCAAATTTGCATCGTTATCAATTAAAATAATACTTTTTTAAGTGGCGTGATATTATGTGTTATTACTTTTTTAAATGTGAAACATAAACCACAGTATATTTTTTAAATGAAACCTTCTTTAGGCACGTTGGGCATTTTTGAGATGGGAAAAAACAATTGAACCCGTGACACTGTTCCCGACACCTTATTTTTGTAAACGCGATTGTGCTCTTTATTTATATTATGTTACGGATGTTATATTATGTTTATTTATGTTATGTTATGTTCTATGCAAATATTTTTACTTTAAAGGTTTTGGAAGTTTTTTTTTTTTTGTAAACGCGATTGTGCCAAGTATTTTTCTTCTATCAAGGCGATCTTGTTCAAGTTTTCACTTCTGTCGGCACTTCCGGAGTACACACGGCCACACATCAAGCTATACATTTCCAGTTCATGCTGATCTCGCATCGTATAGGATTTCCGTACAATGCGAGGTCAGCTTATATTGGAAATAAATAGCTTGATGTGTAACCGTGTGTACCACTGTTTTTTATTGAGGTATTTTATGTAAGTCTTCGTTGCTACCTATAATATTTTATTTATCACGTCAAAACGAAATTGGTTATTCTATAAATAGGATATTGGTATCACGTCATGTCTTATAAAAAATAAGAAAGTTGGAGTCGACAATGCATTCCCCTGAGAAGAAATGGTGAAAAAAACTCAGGGGTCAAAGTCTTTCTTAAAGTTCAGACATAACCTTGGTCAGATCATGTTAGGGCCATATATATTAGTGTCCGAAATGGTCTATTGAGGAAAGAACTACGCAGATTTGAGTGGACACGTCCAGTCAATGCAAGCATTTGTTAGTAACGGAAAACTTAAGGAGCTCAACTACTCCACGAACAATACCAAAGAAAGGACATTTGAGTAGTCCGCATAAAGTACTCAAACTGAGAGACCATCATTAAAACTAACCGAGAAAGATAAATAAATTTAAAAAAAAACCGGCTAAGTGCTTGTCGGACCACGCACAATGAAGGGTTCCGTAGTTGGGATGAATTTATCCCAAAAACAAACTAAACTTTGTAGATGAAAAATATGTTCTCCCATACGGAATGTATGGGAAAACATATTTTTGCAACTGCAAAGTTAAGTTGGTCGATTATTACTCGTTAACTTGTAAAGCCTACTTAGCTGTGATAGTTTTCCTTTTAATTTCGTTATATAAACTACTGTTGTAATTTTTTTCACACACCCAAAACCAACCATTTAGCCGGCAGGGGGGGGGGACACTTGACTCTAACAAAAATTAGCACTTTAAAGCTTAATATTTCGCAAACGGATCACTAGATCCAAAAATGGTTTTCACAAACTCATAATGTTTTTGAAGAACCTTTCCAATGATACCCCTCACCATGGGTTAAAAAAATAAAAAATAAAACATCACCACTTTACGTGTATGAGAGGTACCCTAAAAAAAAATGTTTTTCATAATTTTGTTTTACCACTTTGTCGATGTAATTAATATGTATACTTATGCCAAATTACAGCTTTCTAGTACAAAGGGTCTTGGAGCTAGACCGCAGACAGACAGACAGACAGACGGACATGGCGAAACTATAAGGGTTCCTTGTTTACTACGGAACCCTAAAAATGACCCACATACTCTGCACATTCACAATATATATATAATGGTTTTCATACTAATTTTATATTCATGTCATATTTATAATAACGTCGTTTGTCCTCGTTTTTTTGGTAAGCGACCATAAGAACCAATTTGAGTCCGCAACTGTACACACAGTTCTACCTTCACTAGAATTATAATAATTATTCAGTACACATTCTGTGAAAATGTTCGTCTAACATACATATTAAATCACGCTTAGGATCTGGAGCGGTAAACGGAGCCCCAATTAGTTTCAAAGCAGTAATTAAAACAATGTTTGGTAAAGAGTACGAGGGTTTAAAATTAGTAAAATTGAATTATGCTGCAACATGTTGCATCGTGTTTTAATTTAACTCACATGAAAAGTTGGATATGGATTAGAAAATGTTGGGAAATTAGTTTAAAAAAATACGAACGAAGTCGCATAAGATGTGTGACATCTGACATCTCACATTGGTAATAAGCAATGGTTTTGACATAGTCAAAACCGTTTAAATTGACTTCGCTTAAAATGATCTACCGGTTATAATGACGAAATTTTGAGGACCCCGCATTTCTGTTTGCTAAACATCAACATCATCATCAACAACAACTTTCGGTTATAACAACCGTAATCCGACGGTCCCTTCGAAGTCGATAGAAACGGTTTTGACTAGTCAAAATCGTTGAGGTTGTTATAGCCGAAAATCGTTATAACCAGACACTATTTTAGGAAAACAAAAATGCTGAGTCCTAAAAATTTATGTCATTTTAAGCGAAGTCGTTATAAACGGTTTTGACTATATTTAGAAACTCACAGATAGAAACAAAATAATAAAGAAATTGTGTTGTCAAAACAAAATACTTTTGCAGCTCTCTTTTCACAAATTTTATAAAAGCAGGCCTTAAAAAAATGGTCTGACTTGTGACTGTGGCCACGCAGAAAAAAGTTTTGAAAGTCTATTATGAGTATTTATGAGGCACACTAGATGGTTAATACGGATAGAAAAAAGGTGACAGAAATGAAAACTTAAAACTGGTACTAGCGCCATCTACATTCAATAGTGCAGCACTAGGGCGCGAGCATTTCGGTGATGCGAACTCATAAGTTTATCCCCAAGCAAAAATCGTTCAACGCGTCTAATGAAGTTTTTACTTCAAAAATTCTGACCACCATCATTGCAGCATGCATCACACCAATTCCACACACACCTTGAAACTCTCAAACACCTTAACAACAAACAGATTAGGCAGTCGTCACACGACAAGCGACGCCAAGGCCCACTCATCCGGTTAATGTAAATTGTAATTTGCATAAGCATTGCTTGACGCGAAGAGAATTACTCTGTCGCGCGAATCGAGTGGTGTTGCGGGATTTACTTTATTCCGTTTGGGTTTTATTGGTGGTACTAAATTTATATTTTTGTAATAACTGTGTGAACGCTTATTTTTCTGTAGGCATTTTTCTTTTCATATGATACCATAGCTAATTGCGATGAAAAAAACTTTGTTACAATTGCTTCGTTTCTAATTGTAATTTTTGTATATATGTCGCAGAAAGATGGTTGAAGCTGTGATATAATTATATCCCTAGGGATATAGCTATATACCGTTATATAGTTTTATGAAAGCGGTTCATAACCTGTCGGAGTGCCCGAATTTCGTTACTGCGACCAATTTTGATGTTGTTGGTCACAGTTCTAACCTAACCTATTTGTTTGGAGTGCCCTAATACTTACATTACAAGATCGTGCTCGTATCATAGTTATATTTCTAGTAACACAGTTATGAACCGCTTTAATCACAATAACTATATTACAGTATACAGCTATATCCCTAGGGTTATAACTATATCACGGATAAAACCATCTTACTGCGACATATATTTATACATATAGGGTGGCCCGTGAAACGAGGTCCAAAACAAAATTTTAGAAGCTTCTCTGCAAGGGCTTGGGAAGAACACCCCCTTGTATGTTCAGAGATTATTCGTGGTGATTGACACTTCACTTGATTTCATTCAGCAAAGCAAATTAATAATTATAAACTTAGAGACATTAAAATACGCAAAGGTAAACTAAAATACTCGGTAGCGGATTATAAAATAGTTTATGGAAATAAATCTAAAACAACTTTTATAGTAAAGCCCAGTAAACCATAAACATTTATTTTCATCAAATAAAATAAGTTATTTTGTTTATATGAAAACGAATAAAACCATTTTACAACAAAATCGAAGCTTTAAAGATTTAATAGTTTGTAATAAAATATTAACAGTGAACCAAATAAAATATACGAAGCAGTGAAAAAACAATAATCCCAAACTACTGAATAAAATTTTTAAAACTAAAATCCAGTGTATAAAAAAAATAAAAACTTTAAAATGGATCAACTAACAAAATATCTAGTGTATAATAGAACTCCTCAATGCCGGAATGATATGGACTATGACGCTATCAAAGCACAGAAGAAAGAGAGTGAGCAGAAAGATGGTGTTATTGACAAAAGACTTCGTCTTCTGTCGCCAGATCGTGAAAGAGATTACGAAGGTAAAACCATTGTATTTTATCACAAGCTCTTATTTTATAAAAAATGTATATGTGTATTTTTATTATTTTTTCCGTTTATTAAATTTATACATACTAAATACATTTAAAATATTTTTAAGCTGACCCCAACATAGTTGGGAAAAGGCTAGGCAGATGATGATATATTAAACACATTTAAAATATTTAAAGTGAAACTTTTATTACATCGTCTCAAACTTTTTCGTCTGTGTATTGCATGTCGCGTGACGGTCGGCCGCGGAGTAGGGATAAAGTGAAAGGCTCTCGTCAGAGCAGCCAAGGCCAATATGGCGGCGCCTATAGAAGTTTCACTTTTACTGTGGTTTCATAAAACCACACAATCCTTTTTATAAAATATTTAAAAAAATGTATATTTTATTTTCTTTAAGATTATTACAATAAAGCTTATGTTTTCAATTTACGTAACTTAAACGGCAATCCAATGAATCCTTATGAAATTTGACATAATATACCAACTGTTTAAAAATACCTTACCGGTGGTTTGAGTGGTGGTGAGCACAGGCTTAAGTTGATTAAACAGTAAAATAAAAAATAAATGTTCTCAATTGTCGATTTTCGAGAGAATCGATTAAAACAATTTCCAGAGAAGTTTACATGAAACCAAGCTATGTATATGTTCATGTGATATTTCCGCATATTCACTGTAGGTAACCTTCGGAACACCTTCGTGGTTAACAGCGTTTATCAGTTCAGTGAGATTGCTTTAATTTGGATTCTTGGTTTTGATACTTGAATGTATGCTAAGTTCGTTTTTAAAAGAAAAATAAAAATGGATGGGACTATTTCATCATATTCAAAGATGAACTATAGTGGGAATGATGATCTTCTCGGAAAGACTAAGCAACAATGATATATAATTTTGAAATAATTCAATTATTCTGTTACTTTTTCTTTCTCTTTCATTTAGCATAATTATTATAAGCGATTTGGTGTTCATATTCTGTAATCTTATTTTGTAGTTTAAATAAATAAATGATAATTTTCTTCCAGTAGACAAAATTTAAATGTTTTATTAATATTGTTCTGGTCCTCAAAACTGTACTTAATAGTACCTACAGTTATGACCCAATTGCACACTAAGCTTCAAAAAATACACGTGAATGTAATGTATTTGTCAACGAAAGATTATGTCGAAAACTGTGAACTTTTATAATATAACGTGTTTATTTTCAGTAGTTTATAATCTATGAATGTCAAGTGGTTAGCTGCGTTTCGTCGATTCTTCCGAGTTGGTCGCAGTTAGTTGGCTATTTAGTATTCGCGCAAGGTCCGTTCGTCGTATGCAAGTTTGATACCAGTCACAATTTGTCAATTTGCCATCCGCATACCGACAAATTTATCAACAATTTAACGTATAATTTTTTGATATTATAAGTTATAATGTCGAAAAATAATGCGTTTAATAGTTAAGGGTTTCTTGCAGCTCACAATTTTTCGATAGTTTATAATCACGCTAGATAAATAAAATTAGGTACAAATTAATCATCTTCATAATCATACGGTGACATATTCATAACATAATAACACAGAACTCAAGATCTATAGACTCAAACGCTGCAAGTTTATGCTTATCTTCTCGATTAGTTTGATAAATGCATAATAGCATACTTTGTAGTTCGTGAGGAGTAAGACGTGAGAAACTAACGTGTAGATAATAATTAGAATACGCCTTATTGTACATTGTAGCGGTTACACCGCCACATACAAACTACGCATCACAGACATGACGTCACACAAATCCTGCATCGCGTAATTAGAGTTTACCAAGCGATCGACATAGATACAAGATTTCAACTTCAAACCGTTGGGCAGTTGCCCGCCAGGCACAACATCCGTCTAGTCGGAGGATCCTCCCTTTTTTATGGTGGATGAGTGAACTTTACACCCTGTTCCTTATGCCACTAAACTACAGTTGTAACTCAGCCTATAATGTCCCCACTGCTGGGATACAGGCCTCCTCTCGGTGAGATGGAGCGGGCCGTAATCCACCACGCGGGCCCAGTGCGGGTCACCATGAATTTTTGGTTCTAGGACATGCCGGTTTCCTCACGATGTTTTCCTGCAAAGTTTTGAGAGCAGTGTTGATGAAATAATTTACACAAAGTAAAGCGCCTATCTGGGTTCGAACCCGACCTGCAACCCGTACCCGAACAAAATTTTATTGAAGAAATATTCGTTTTATGGGTACATTGACGGTCTTTTCACTATGTAGCAATTTCTACCCGACAACCTTTGGATGGACGGGAAGGCAATGAATTAAACAGATACAGAGATATTAGAATAGAGAAGAGAATAGAATAAAAATATATTAGTGTTAATTTGCTGTAAGTTTTTTTAGTAAAATATTACGTTTGTTGTATATACTACATATATTTGAAAAAAAGAAAAATAAGAATTAAGATTTTCATCGCGTTCTTTCGAAGATTTTTTTCAATGCTATACGTATTTCTATAAGATATCATAAGGGCCAATTTCCGCTTTCATTCATACACTTGTGAGCAATCAAGTTAACATTTTCGGCAGTGAAGTCATCGGCTAAGTTAGTTTATTGCCGCCTAACACAGTGCTACTTGGTGTGATCAACATGCAGAACGGACCTAATATGAAGAACTATCGAAAAGGTAGGAGAATACATTGAAATTAAAACTAGTGTTTAATTGGTATAAAAAACAAAAAAGATGCCAACACGCCGGCTCAATTTCGCAAACATCTATTACGGCAACTTGTGGATTGCCAACTCCTAACCTGACAATTGATTCATGTATAATTCCATCATTCCTAATATTAATCTGCATTTTATTATGACATGTTAAACTTTTCAACTACCTATTATAATTATTTAACTTTATTTGATTAATTGATTGTATTTTTATTGATTTATTTGATCTTATTATTATTAATTTATTTGAATTTATTATTAATAGGCAAACTATGTCAGCTGTGCACACCTTTAAGTGACAAGTTCGCTGTAGTTTGTAAGTTTTATTAAGATATGCTCTCTGTAAATGTTTTTGTGATCTAGTCGTTGGAGTACCATAATAAATAAATCAGTTAAATAAAATCACATTGCAGATCAGTTGAGTACTCTTCAATTATTAATACAAAAGATAATTGCGTCAATTAAAAGATGAAGCTGTGGTAATAATATCATTTAAGCAATCGTGAGAGATAAAGCGATTTATGCACTTTCGTAAAATTACATTTTCTCTTAACTTTATTAAAGAAATGAATAATAATTATTTGGAAATATTTGTATATTTCAGTATTTAAATTACGACTGTATACAAAATACTACCCTGAGAAGCGGCTGACACCCCACTTTAAGTAATTTATTGATTGTAAAATATTCAGTGTCAGTAACATGGCAACATCAAGCAATTCCTCTAAAAGCAATTCATTTTCTGAATTCCCAGCAATCCCTCTATGGTGACACATATTTTAGCTGAATCATATTCAGTTCAATTCATATCAGAATCACATTTGATGTAAATATTACCGCATGAAAAAATGATGACCGTAATTTTACCGGATAATTTTTCTTTATAGTTTTTATTAATCAAATTAGATTTTATTTTTTTATTTCTACACTTTAAATGTTATTTCATTATATTACAAAACTGTCAAATAGATGAATTGTGGAATATGAATTGAACGCAGATAATATTATGAATTGTCAGTTTGTGACAGTTTGTGTGATTCATAATATTATTATCATATTGTGTTTCTGCCAAAGCGGCCATATAAAACCCTCTGTACCCAATATTGTTAAAATATTCAGTAAGCAAATGAAAATGAAGAATAAATAATTTTTTTGATTTACTATACCCAACAAATGTCAAACAAACTTCACTCCCAAAACTGAAAAAGATTTAGCACTACAAGTTTTTTTCCGAATCCCAAAACCCATATACAGGAAACTGACAAGCAAAGAATGAAACATCGTAAATCAACATAGAAAACAATTCTAAAATGCTATCGAACGTAACGGTTTTTTTTTAAACCGTTCCCGACGCCATTTTAAAATATGGCTGCGCCATATTATTGCGCGGATACACGAACACACGCTCGATATTGGCGCTAAAAATAAAATATTAATTTCCTATAAGGTTGGTAGGTGGCACAGTGGCAACCGATAATAGTGATGTAAGGTGAAATATACCAAGCTTGGTCTAGGATTTATGTTTTATGTTATAAGTTTTAAAACTTAAGTTTTAACTTGAACCCACAGTTGGTTGAACACGGATAACTTTGATGTAACTTTTTTTTCTTTCTTTTAATCTCTTTTGATTTACAGCAGCCTTTTTCTTATTTTATTTCTTTCTTGTCAGATCCTCGTCGAAATTAAAATTGGATTTTGAAGCAGGCAGGTGCTATTTATAATTTTTTAATTACCGATTCTATGGTAGGATTTTTTTTGTTGTAATTGTTCTTTCTATATAAGTGACATTAAACTTTTAAAATTAATTTTACATTTCTAAATAAAATATCATCGCAGTATTCACTTTTACTACTAAAGTTTATAAGTTTAAAGTTTATAAAGTTTATTTTCTAGATTGTTTACAAATGTTTTACAAATTAAACTTAGGCTAGTTTTGAGTACAAATGAGTTAAGCATCTGTAGCCGAACTAGGCAAAAACCTGTATTTCGGCTATCAGCGCCAAGCCCCTCGGATAATTACATTTATCATAGCCATTAACATTAATTTTGCCAAGATAATCAACAGTAGTGTTATTTTACACCATTATTACAATATATTATAATATGTAGAGTATGAATGTGTATGAATGCGTGACCTCTCATTGTGTGGAATGAAGTGTGAGTGAGTGAATTAAGAGAGGATTACTGTGTTAAATCTCAATAAGCTTATTGCATTGGTAACAAATTGATTTATATTTTCGAATGTAATCCATGACCTACCAGATTCACTATAAGGTCATGATTTTCTCGTAATCAAATATGTAGTAATAATGATTCCGACAGTTCCATTGCTTGCTGTCGTTTGTATTATTTTAGTATTTTTCTTTATTTTCTTTATTTTATTAATACTTCTTTAAGTAGAAAGCTTTTCTTATCTTTAATTTTACTTGGTGTTTTACTAGTTTTCTTATCATGACTGCGGTTCTAAAATCTTATCAAGATTATTTTGTAACTTGAAGAAATATTCCACTGTTTTGAGCTTTTTATTTTCCAAACTGCCTTATCCACTGATATACTGCAGTTTTATTTAACACATAGGTACACCCCAAGCTTATCTACATTATAATGTGCAATGGAACGGCGTGAAGCAAATTCAACCATTTCCAAACAATCACCTATGCTGGTTTGACGTGCATTATTTCTGCATCATTTTATTACGCTTGTGAACTTTGTGCAGTTGTGTTAAGACCGATTTTCGTTTGACAAAGGTGAGTTTTGTTGTTTCTGATTGTGGTTTCTATTGTTATTGTGTGCTATTTGATTGGCTGACATCATGACGGGCAATGATTTTAAATTGCATTCCCAAATTGTGTCTAATCTTGCTAGGTTTTTGTGGTAAAATAAAGTGTTCGAAAGTTTTTGCAGTTACAGAAAACATATTTGTTAAACTACACAAAGCTAAATTTTTTTCATTATTATATTCTCCTTTTAAATCAATGTTTCAATCCTATAAAGTTTTAAACCTATTTATAGCAATTTTTTTTTTTTACTATTGTAGAAATTTTTGAAACAATGCTTCGAACCAATCGGGAAGGTGCTGCAGCTACGTATGAAGGTAAAGCCACATTACAAAGAAAAAACATATTCATGTGAAAGAACAACTTTCAAGTCAAACAAAAACTTGATTAAATAAAACTAACGGTACTTACAAAAACTGTCTTCAGTGTTCTTGTTCACCAAAATGTATATTATTTATTGGTAGTGTCATTAAATTCATTCAAATTTTTTAAAGAAAAGCTTCGTTTGGTTACAATACGATCCTATCAAATTAATACATGGCCGCTAAGTCATTGTTAACTCCTCTATCTTCATCAATCATTTCTTCAACAATTTCCACATCATATGTTTGCCATGTAGATTAATCGATTGTGACGCGCTCAACAAAGTGATTGACATCTAATTTAAAATCTTTATTAACCGTGCATAGTAATATGAAGGAGAAACGCGTTCTTCCTTTAATTTAAAACTTTTACATAATTTTTTTTTCCTTAGACCATAAGTACCTGGGCGACTGAGCTCTGCTCTGGTAAAAATAGAGAATGCTCATTTAATAGTATAGGGAAGTTCATACTAATATTTGTATAGTTCTTACTAATTCCATGCTACCATGTCATTATTCATTATCTTGTTCTAAACTTTGGGCGACCGAGCTCTGCTCGAGTGAAAATACGGAAAAAACTAATTTTCCCAGATATGAGATCTAGCTAGATCGATTTATCGCCCCCGTAAACCCTTATATTGCAACTTTCATCGAAATCGTTAAAGCCAATTTCGAGAACGTGAGTACAAATATATATACAAATATTGCTCCTTAAAAATTTGTATAGGATTATATATTTTGTTCATTTAATGAGTTTTTTTACCTTTATCCCTATTTAAACAATTAATATGGTCTCTAAATATTATCTGTTTTATCGTGTTTAAATCAATTTAATAGACATTTGCATATTTTCCTCCATTACAATAATTATCAGGTAGGTTGTTTCGCCCCAGCGACAATACAGCTAACACAAGATTGTTCATTGATAACGCAGCCAGCCTTTGTTGTGAAAATATTTCAATAACTCTTGTTTGTTGTATTAACTTATCACAAATAAATGCATTGTCATCCATCATGTCACCACCTTCAACAACTTTACAAAGTCTTATTTGAAAGAAACTTGAAACTTTACGACATTTGCATCTACCTGTACTTCCACACTATTGCAGCCTTCAATAACCAATATAAGCTATATTATAGCTTAATATATATCTGCCCTTGAACGAGCGTGTGGCACGAATACAATTACTTCAGCTATTTCACACTATATACCAAAGTGAAAATTCCGTTCTGCATTCAATTGTACTGTTTTCTTTGCCTCGTAAGGTGTCGGTAACGGTTTCCACTTCTTAGTGTGTGACATGTAGATTTGTTTTAAATATAGAATAAAAATAATTTCAAAATTCGAAAAGGAACAAGTTTAGTGACCTTAAAAAAAAACTGCTTTTTATGCCGCTTCACTAATTGGTTCGGAAAAAGTATTAGACACTTCGACTTTCTCATTATAAATAATTGGTAGGAAAGGATTATTCAGATTTGTATAATCTTTTGAAAGCTAAGGCACACGGTAAATCTATTTTTTAATTTCAATATTTTGTTGTTTAAATACTATTAATAGATTTACATTTTCATAATCAAATGGTTCACGATAAGCTGACCAACCAGCTTCACCATTCTAAAGTAATCAAACGTTTTCCATTTATGTAATATGAATATCAGTATTCAATACTCCAATCACAGCAAAATGATTCAAGTTCTAATAATTAATCTGTGAATTGGGCTATTTATGAATTATTTGGATATTAAAGTTCATGAAGTGGTTGAATTTTGAACATTGAAAGGTATTAGCAACATCCAAATGTTGCTAATAATATTTTAACTACACAAAATTCTAGTTTCAATCACAAACCAATTCAACAAGGAAAACAATTTAGCTCCTTTTCAAGTATTCAGCTTACCAAACGCGGACTTACTCGGTACCGAAAGTTTGCGTCCAATTTCATTGGACTTGAAGAGCCGGCTCGTTGCCCTCGTTATTCCGAAGTGGAATTCAAGTTGTGAAGATCTGTTACTACTGGACACAAGGAACTCATGAGTGTATCACAGCACTATCTCTATTTCCACTACCAGAGTCAAGACGGTATGCTAAGGAAGGGGATGCTTGGAACAGTCCAGGACGAGTATTATGGTGCGATATATTTTTATGTGTAACGTTTTTCCTCTCGCTTTCTTGCAGTTAAAATCTAAATAATAAAATCTGTGGGAGTGATTTTGTGAAAAGGGACGGAAGTGTGTCACAGGAAGCTCGGGAAGAGCTCGCTATTTGATTTGACCAATGAGCGCGCGCAGTGCTAGAGTTGGTCGTCAGAAACAACCTTGACGAGGCCCCGCCCCTTTAATGTTGCTTATTACCTTAATGTTGACGATAAAATCAGCTTTTTACGACTTCACAAAACATCGAGATTTTTTATTATAATTATTAATTATGTCGGAATTAATTATGTTAATGATGGTGTAAACCAAATCAAAACCCGTTGCGTTTAGAAGAACAACGCAGTCACTCAGACGGACACATAAATGACTAATTTAAATATTTTAAGAGAAAGATTGTATTATTTTACAGATCGGATGGCCATAGTTCATTTAATGTGTAAATTGTATGATTAATACAGGAAAATTTACTTTTAATTATTCCCGTTTTTTTTTTTCTTCAGTATCGAATACCTTTAAACGAGCAATTCTTGTACATATAATCTGAATCTCGGAAACGGCTCCAACGATTTTCATGAAATTTAGTAAGGGGGTTTCAGGGGTGATAAATCGATCTAGTTCGGTTTCGTTTTTAGAAAACGTCGGTAATCCAGATATTAATACTCATTAGAGCTATTGCCTTGATGTCTAATGATGTCTTGATGTCTAATTAATCTCATTTTCCTTATTGCATGGCCAGCTTTTCACGATATCGCTGTCTTATTTACACTCTAAAATGCATCACCTGCATATCTTCTCACGGCCGTCGTAAATAAATCTGAAGGTGCGGTGTTTCCAAACAATGACTTGCCAAGCTACAAACAGAAAGCGCAGATTTTTGTACCAACAAAAAAATATTTTGTGAAAATCCTTCAAGTTCACTATGTATGTTAAATGTTGCATTAACCAGTTTTCTTTCTTCTGGTATTTGTAAAATCTACTGAGAATTTAAGTCGTCATTAAATTGCAAACACTATCCTACTATAAAGCATAGTAATTAGAATATTGTCACATGCTAAACCGTTAATTAAACGATCCATGAATAACTCCCATCTTTATCGATATACGCATAAAGACGGATTTCATGTATATCACTTTGAAATTCGCTTACGAATCCGAGAATAAACGTATATAAGCGTTCAAGCGAACGCTGCTCAGAATAATTTAAATCCCTACATCCAATTTATTTACAGTCACTTGAAGACTTCTCAGGTCAAGATCAAAATAAATGAAGACAAATTGAGGTACTCTAAATTCGATTGGATCCAATTTTGTTCCTTTGATACGGAAAAACGTTTGGGGACTGTAACTATGTAAATTCCAGAAGATTTTTTTTTTTCATTTATTTGTTATTTCTAAAAATAAATTCGTCTCATCATTCTACTTGGTAATTGATGGGCTCAGGCATTACCTTGCGGAAATCTATTGTGACATTTTTCTGCGGGTAATCCAAATCGCTGAGGTTTCTAGAACTAATGGCCATATTTTTTATAAAACTTGAGGGATAATCTGTCTGGTGTTTTGGTAATTGAGGAAGACAACAAAAAGGGAAGTAATGCTGAGTATTATTTTAAGGATATATATAAAGCAATATCATTGTTTTGAGCAACGAAATGAAACAATCTCCAAAACCCATTGCAAATATGAAATCATACGATGATACCGTCCATTTTATTTTCTCTTTTTTCCTAAATTCGTTTCAAGTTACGGAGGCAGCAAGAAAATCTGGTAAGAAACCTTCGTAATTGGAATGTATTGTGATCCTAACAATGGTTCAGCTAACAGGATCCAAAGGGGGTCCATTTATATGAGAAAGTAAGGATTTCTTGGGCAGGTATCGGAAGAAAACGCGATTCGTTGAATACTCTTGAAAATTATGAATATTGCCAGTGATATTCGCAAAATTGTTATTTTCGTGAATCAGATTTAAGTTTATGTAATCTGATTTTGGAAGAATATTGAATATATTATCAGGGCGTTGTGCGTTTTTATAATTTCTAACGTGGCGATATTATTGCTGTCGACGTCCACTTTATCACGATAACACAGGGAACTAAAATGTATTGAAATATTATGAAGACGTTTTTTTTCCGTCTACGATAACGTTTAACGTTCACGTATTTCCAAACATTGTATGGCCGTGGACGTAGACTTCTACGTTAATACGGTAATTTATAAAAGCCTAGATTGGATAAAGAATATATTTTTTTAAAGAATACAAATAATGTTATAAGTAACAGTTTTCTATAAAAATCATTAGATTACTTCTAGTTCTCACTCGTTTTATTTTTACGATCCAAAACCAGTTTCCTTCCTTTTTTTGTAATACCTATTTCAATTGCTATAAAAAATTTACGGTCCCAAATTTTTCAATCCAGATTAATCCGGAATACCGCAGACAAAATCGAAAGCTGTCAATGTAAAAGCAAAGGAATGAAACTATAAATCCTTTTCAGAGCGCGTTCTGTATGCCAGAAACAAGTTATTGAATGGGGCTAGACCAGCTGTGGTCGGTGGGAAGCCGATAACTGACGAGTTAGCGACCGTGAGTATTGTTGATGTCCTGGTCTTTGTATTCAAAGCCTAGATAGGTAGTTGTTGTAGTAAGCTCATGAAATCTTGTTTTTGATATTTAAGACTATTTTGACCTTTGATCTTTCTGGTCCTTTTGCTGTAGTCCTTATTGAAACAAAAATAATCAAACAGTTTCTTATTTTTTACCCGACTACGGCGAAACAAAAATAATTCAGACAGAAATGCCATTATAATTTTGTAAGTGTACAGGCATGCGACCACGGCTTTATCGTGACCATTTTTGTACCTATGTCTTGATTTCTGTCTAAAATATTTTCTTGTTTCATACTTTTTAGAGCGTGATTTTTCAGTAGTCGGGTATTAGTTTCTGTACTCATTTTTTTAATTAAATAACTTTTTATGTCACTGATTGTAATTTTCACTAAGACTGATTAATTTATCACTGTCTTGTTTTTCTTCACAGGAACTCCGCGTCACTTGCTTTAGCTCAGCCTCATGTCCACCTCGAGGAGAATGGATTCGTACCCCACTGATGATGAGGCCGCCCGACCAGCCCCTTGGCTATGGACTTGCTGCCCCAAGGAATGGAGCAAGGTAACATATCTTTACTGTGGTGAAAATCTAGCATTATATATAATATCAGCTTTAGTAAATGATCACCGCTTGACAGAGTCCTGACAATAAATAATCCATTACATTTGGTAGGTTTATGTACTAGAAAAGTGTCAAAATTGATAGCCAAGCAAAATAGTTTGGATTGGCCTTTCAAGAAGACGTCCATAACGCTTACAGATTGTTTTAGTAATAATCTCTTGTCATAATATTTTCTTAATTGGTTTTGGTTATACTATTATAGTGGGTGAAGAAAAGAAGTCAAATGTTTTGCAGAATAAGTCAAACGTTTTGCAAAATAAGTCAATTGTTTTGCAAAATAAGTCAAATTTTTGCAGAATAAGTCAAATGTTTTGCAAATAAGTCAATTTTTTTGCAAAATAAGTCAAATGTTTTGCAAAAGAAGTCAAATGTTTTGCAAAAGAAGTCAAATATTTTGTAATTCAGGTTATAAAATGGAGTTATTTCTGTTCAGGTCTTTGCTGTCAGCTCTGCAGGCTCATGTGATCAAGTGGCTGCTGTTCGATTCGAGGCCACAGACTAAGGATAATAAGTGTGATGTCCCTCCAGATACGTGAGTAGCATTCTATTTTTCGGAGAATGTATGAATGTATTCCTATTAAATTTTGTTTAATTATCTCTAAATAGATCTCATAAGATTTTTCTACTTGAGAATATAATCGGATGACAACTTCAACTATTTCCGATTATTCCACTTTTATAACATCCAAGCCCTGGAAACAGATCAATCTGTCACTATGTCATGTTACAAGCAAAATCCAGTTACAAAATATTAATCACATGAGCATGCGAGAACACAATACTCTCGATAACATCAATTTTAATAATAAAAAAGCAACAAAACAATATCATCAATCTATCACATAAAAATGTACCAACAATATTGTTCTAAACCAGAGGCGTTGGTATAAAAATTACAAGCATTCCTTTACACTCTCATGCCTTGGTTATAACAAACGATGCCAGTCTGGAACTACGCTCAAATCTGTACTGAAAAAGCGGTTATTTTGACGATCGAGATATAAAAATATTTACGTCTTATTTGATATCGAAGATTTATACTTCTGCAGATCTTTGGTAGGCTGTGGCAATATAATGTTCGGGAAAAAGTATTGGATTTACGATAACATTTTTTTCTAGATTTAGTGTTTACTAGCTTTTTATGTTTTCTTCACAAAAAATGTCGATGTGTTCTACCGCTCCTGATGTTATTACAATCGACAAGGGTCCTACCATCACCTCTTATAACAGTATTATTTTAATCTTCCTTGTGTGGGAATATTCCAAACTATGAGAGACGGTGGCAAACACCCATAATTGATTATATTGCATAAAACTAAACAGTTTAGAATATATTTTTCGAAGTGCAAACTTCGTTAGGCGTGTTGGGCATTTTTGAGATGGGACTAAACCATTGATTTAGCGACACTGTGACGACACCAGCTTTTGACCATTAAAAAGACATCAACGCGTTAATTATCGTGGTCGGCACTCCCGGAGTGCCTGTGTTTTTTTTTTCATACAGCGTCCTTAAGGTTAATAACAATTTTACTTAACAAATTATGTTTGTAGGTAGTACACAGATTAACATACAATTAAAATTCAGGCATTGGGCATTTGTCAGTAAAAAAAAATGGTATTCACGTAAAATCATTTCATTTAATTAATAAGGGGTTGCCACAATATCGAATATTGCAAATTTAATTGGACAACCTATTGATTTACCACTAACAAACGGTTGGGTCATTGGTAAGCTTGAAATTTTAATGGACAATTGGCAATATTATTCTATATCTGTACGTATGGATTATATTAATATTACTATAAAGGTGGTTGTTATTAATAATAGTGAGATTCGTTATTTTATTGAATAATCAACTATTTCAATTAATTTCTGCATGTATGTTTTAGTTAAATTAATATTGAATTGTTACCATTTGCATGTTCGAGACTGATTTGACTGTTAGTATTTAGCCACGTGGAGCTCGTGGCTAAATACTAACAGTCGCTCGGGTCGATCTGTCAGGTTAAGCTACGCTTGCCGGGGTTGATTCGTGGATGGGTGACCATTTCTACATACCGAGACTCCTCCGTGCCTCGGAAAGCACGATAAGCCGTTGGTTCCGGCTGTCATTCGTGGATCTTTGACAGTTGTTACGGGTCGTCAGAAGCCCGAAAGTGCGAACCAGTCTTACCAAGGGGTATCGTATTACCCAGTTACTGGGTTGTGGAGGTCAGATAGGCAGTCGCTCCATGTAAAATACTAGTATTCAGCTGCATCTGGTTAGACTGGAAGCCGACCCCAACATAGTTGGGAGAAGGCTAAGTAGATTGATTGAATCAACTATTTCAATTAATTTCTGCATGTATGTTTTAGTTAAATGAATATTGAATTGTTACCATTTGCATGTTACAAATTGATTTAGAATACATTTCAGTAACATGATTTTTTCAATATCATAATGCATTTGTGCTTATATTATGTATATATCATGGGCATAATATGCGTCGTAGCTTAATTATCAGCTGACAGCGGAGGCTGATAAAGATAGTGAATAAATTAAATTCAGGCAATTAAGTATAAAATTACGCATTTTCTAATTTCTAGAATGATTGTTAAAACTAAACCTAGGAATTGTCCTGTAGATTAGAAAGAATAATAAAATGCTTTTTTCTGCACAAATTAGTAGTACAGTCGCCAGCACGTCAACGTAAACCCTATACATAACTATAACTACGACGCGCCAAGGAGTGTTAGAAAGAAAGTACCCATGGCATGATTGGTGGAGTTTTCAACGTTTCTAAAATTGCCCAATTGTTGCACATACTAATATTTAGCAGCCAATTATCATATCTCACTAGGAATAAGCCACACCCACTCGCCCCTGCGCGTCCGCCACTGCTCCCGAGTTCGCTCAACAGTTCATCACATCGTTCGTTTACGTCAGTCAGTCGTTCAAAATTCGTGAAGTCGTATTGTGTGCGGTGCTTGTTGTGTAAAACTGTTATTTTATTTATTATTATGGCGCCTCAGTTGACGCAAGTCGAAAGAGAGCGCATCATAGCGCTACGATTGAGTGGATGCCGGGTGATAGACATTTGTCGGCAGACGGGAATAACGGTGAGTAATATTTTTGTGATTATATTTTCTCATCAAAATAAACAAAGGCTAATATTAAAAAAAATGTGTCAATAGTGTTTTTCAATAAAATTTTCGAAATAAGTTGACACAAGGGATAGATAGTTTGGTAGGAGAGGTATCTTCTTTGTGTTCTAATGAAATATATAATAATGAGCTCTGATAATGAGATATTGTAAGTTTTAATTAACGCTGAGCGCTCGCGCTGTTCCAAGTAGAGTAACCGTGAAAGCTCAAATTCAGAGTTATAATACCTATACTCCATTTGAAATAAGATTAGACATTTAACTAAACCTTTTTTACAGTCCGTTCAACCGATTTTGACTTCTATTGCGTTGGTAGCATGACAAATGGCAGCTGCAGTAAACAGTTGGTTTGTAACCACTTTTTTTGCTTTTAATGCCATCCTTATGCCTACGCAATAGAAGTCAAAATCGGTTGAACGGACTGTAAAAAAGTTTGTTTAAATGTCTAATCTTATTTCAAACGGAGTATAAGTAAACAGAATTCGATGAACTATTGTTTTTGATTCCATTTAGTTATGAAACATTCTAAACAAAAGTTAATCCAGTAGGTAGTGATTGGATTTTAAAGTAAATACCTACCTAAGCAATTAAGCACTTCGCATTAAGCATCGGGTTGTGTGTTACCCTGTAATGCTATCGATGTTTGTGTGTAAATAAATAACTATAATTTAACTATTATTGTAGGGAATAAATGAGTTGCCTATAGTAATTGAGTAATAATGTGCAAATAAACTATAGCTATTTGTTTCGTTCCAGAAAAAAACTGTTTACTTCTGGCTTCGGCGGTGGGAAGAAAGCGGAACTCTAGAGGCCCACCACCGCCAACTCTACACGAGAGCCACGACGGCGGCAGACGATGCGGCTATGGTCGCTGCACACTCTGCCGACCCTTTTTTAAGTACGCGTGTCACATCAACTTCGTACAGCGTGAGTCCATGTGTAACTTGTAATCATATTAATTTATCACCTTAACTTGTTCATCATTTACTTATAACATGGTTTTCTTAAAAAGTGAATAACAAAATTAATTACCTAAAATAATACCTACCTACTACAGAGACATGTTGTAAGGGCGCTCGGCGCTCGCTCAAACAGGTTTTACGTGCGCCGCGCGGGCCAGACAATAAATGTTATTACTTACTGTTAGATAAATGTTCAGTTCGACAGATTGTTTATTTGTGTATGTTTATATTTTGAAGAATAATTTTTAACCGTCCCATACAGCATATTCATTTAGTTAGGTAGGAGTGGAGTGTAGGACCAACGCCCGTCCCGTACAATTTGTCATAAAAAAGAATCTTATGTAGTAAGTTTTGAAATTGACAAAATTTTCTTTGTTTTAGATTTCAATGGACACTGTTAGAAGGCGCCTGAGGAACGCCGGAAAGAAATGTCGACGCCCTGCTAAAAAAAATTTAATGACCCAGGCGCATAAGGAGGCAAGAGTAAGTTTTTGCCTAGAGTATTATAATTTTGACTGGGCAAACAATATCGTCATTTTTGTAGACGAAAAAAGCTTCCGGTCGGATATGGACGGAAGAAAAATATTATGGCGCAATAGGAATGAGCGCTATGTAGAGGTAAATACTTTGCCAAATCGGGCAAGTGGAAGAATTTCATTAAATTTTTGGGGATGGATGGGCTCAGTGGGACCGGGTGAACTGGTGGAGGTTAGCGGGCGCATGACTGGGGATCAATACGTCGAAATTTTACGCGACGTGATGATCTCCACCGTGCGCCTGCACTACCCAGAGGGCATCATATACTTGTGCCAAGATAACTGCCGCGTGCACACCTGCAGAGTGGCGCAGGAGTGGTTCGCGGCACAGGATGACGTCATATGTCTGCCATGGCCTGCAAAGAGCCCCGACTTAAACCCAATCGAGAATCTATGGGGTCTCATGGTTCTCGATTAGGATGCCTCAGAAATCCGCAACAACGAAAACTTGCGGCGAGAAGCCCATACTACATGGGAGCATTTTAGAGGCACGGACACCTGCTGGAACATGGTGGCCGGCATGAAGGACAGGCTGGACGCTGTTTTAGACGCGCAAGGTGGTCCGACCAAATATTAAATATCTATTCTATACTTACATATATTTTTATTGATCCTTATTTATTTCATTTAATTTCATTTATCAAACAATCTTTTTATAATATTAATTAATAAATATTTGATTTGCATTGTTATTAAAATTTTACAGCTATTAGAGTTTTATTTATGTAATTCACTTTTATTTATCATTTAATAATTATGTTGTTTTGGCAACGCGTTAGGGACTAACTACACTTAACCAGCTTAATTCAGCTCTTGTCCATAGACCGGTTTTGTATGGAGATGCGTACCTACGCATCCGTTCAGTTTTCCGAAGTTGAACGGATGCATACGCATCTCCATACAAAACTGGTGTTTTAGGGACTAACAACACTTATTCAGCTCTGTTCAACTTTTATCCATGAAAACAACGATTTTGTATGTAAACTGAACAGACGCAGAAATCTGAACGGATGCGTGGGCATTTCCATACAAAATCGTTGTTTTCTATGGACAAAAGCTAAACAGAGCTGAATAAGTGTGGTTAGTGCCTTATATGGACAAACGCTGATTTGAGCTGAATAAGTGTAGTTAGTCCCTTACGCTTCCATGTATTTATATTCCGTAGGTATATTTCATAACATCCAAAAGGCCGATCTTGTTGTGTATTTCTGAGGTCAAGTTTGGGTTCTTTTAGGTCATGTCATGGCTTATTCAGTATCGCTAATAAGACCCGAGCGAGCTTAGTATTTAGTCTACAACACTATAAGCAGTACACGAATGTCTGACACCGTGTATGAACACTTCCTTACTCGGTGTCGCAAGATGTAGGTATTTGTTGAGTTTATGTCCGTTTTTATGTCCGTAGTTTATTATCCGTTAACCGTTAAGGAGTGAAAAAATATTATAAACATCCATCCATCCATTCTCACAAACTTTCACAATTAATAGTAGCACAGTTTTACAATCCGTAAGTAGTATTTTAATATTGGAATTAAGTATTTTATTTATCAAAATAAAGGTTTTTAGGTATTTCCAACCACTGTTTTTCAAATGCTTATTCTTCCATTGCTCGATTTGGGAAAGACGCCAGACATGTCGTTCGTTGATGTTGTGTCATAATAAACTAGCTTCCTCCATGTCCTTCCCCAGGCTACAAACTATCTCCATATTTTTCAATACAATTGCCCAGCGGCTTGGCCGTGAAGGCGTAACAGAAAAGCAAAGTTACTTTCGCATTCATAATACTGCCGCGCTTGCAATAACTGCAGTAAGGGTCAACTCACACCGAAAGAGCGGCGAAGGGCAGCGAAGGGCAGCGAAGCGCAGCGACCCGCTCGGTAGAGAAGGCGCCCGTTTATGGAATTCGCCGGAATTCCCGCGGCGCCGCGGGCATCCGCGCGACTCGTTCGAGTTTCTCATGCGATAATAAGTATTATACTTACTGCAGTTATTGCAAGCGCGGCAGAATATTAGTATGGATAATTCTTCTAATAACGTTATAAAGAAAATACCTATAATAATTAAAACTAAATTGAAATTTAATGCTTCTTTTCGCATTATTGTTATATTTTTGAGAATTTGTCCTTCACTATTGTTGGTGATAATATTAGTTAGGGTCGTCACCCACTGGCTGCATGGCACGAAACCGATTTCAGTTAGCTCAAATTATTTGAGATTTTATTTTATTATGGTTAGTGTTCACAATTCGGGATGCCACGGCCAGCATGCCAGAACGTGCCGTGCCGTCAGTGGGTGGCGGGCCTTATACAGCCCAGTCAAATTATACTAAACCTACTTCATATGAAATAAGATTAGACATTTAAACAAACCCTTTTTACAGTCCGTTCAACCGATTTTGAATTCTATTCCGTAGGCATAAGGATGGCAATAAAAGCAAAGAATGGTTACAATACCAACTGTTAACTGCAGATGCCATTTATCATGCCACCAACGCAATAGAATTCAAAATCGGTTGAACGGACTGTAAAAAAGTTTTGTTTAAATGTCTAATCTTATTTCAAATGGGGTTTATTCTAGGTAAAATCTTACTTTTGATTGACGGCAGCATTTGATTTTGCTTGGCAGTCATTGGTAAACTGTATTTAATTTTGTGATTTTGTTGTAAGTTTTCAGTTTTTATAAGGAATTTTCAGTATTTTATTCGGTCGTTTCTCTATTTGTATTCGCTTATAAGTTGCCGGAAAGTTAATATTTAAAGCAGTAAAATTCATATTTTGAGTATGCTCGTTTTTTTTTTCGGAGCTTTTATTACGTCCCTAAATCTATAGTCTGTAGTAGTGTAGTATGTATAGTCTGGTTAAGTATATAAATTTTGTCGTAAGTATATTTTAATGTAGAGTAGGTGTGTAGGATTTGTTTTTATGTTTTCAATTATGTTTATTAATGTTTAAAAATAAAAGATTAAGAATATTTGTATGCATTTTATTTTGATATTTTTTTCCCGGGGTTACCTACACGTGCTCCCGAAAGAACGCATCGAATATATTAAATCTATTGTATAGTTTGGTTATATAAATATACCTATCCTTTGTCCTTTTCTGATAGGTAGGGTTGCAAAATTCCATGATAATAGGTTGTGTAGTTAACGCGCCAAAAGCAGGAGGTTAGCTACCGCCGTATCTATTATACAGGTCCCGACGGCATATTTATCACCGTTGTTTTTGCAAAAAACCCCGCAAATATCTTGATATTTTGAAATGGGGCCCCATAACGGTTAACTACGCCACTGCGTGAAAGCGTAACAAATAAACAAACTCACTTTCGTATTTTATGCGGCTTCACTCGAGTTCCCATAGGAATAGGTTCCTATGGCCCACCCATGTCCTTTTCTGTACCCCTAACAACACGTTACATGCAACATTTCATAATGATGCGTAACAAACAAACTGATATTCTCATTTATAAAATACTAGCTTTTGCCCGCGGTTCCGCCCGTGTGGATGTTGGTTAACGCGTAAAAAAGCCTATGTCCTTCTCCATATCTCTGCTAAACTTCATGACGGTCGGTTCCGCGGTTTAGGCGTGAAAGCATTGGCCTCCGGCAACATGGCAACTGAAGGAACACGAATGGGTTTTCAGTAAGAGTCTGACACGCCCTCCCGCTACGCCCAGAGCGGGAGAAGTTATTTGATAATTTCCCACCCAAAAAAAAAGGCGTGAAAGCATAACAGACAGAGTTACTTTCGCATTTATAATCGCACTAGCAGACGTCACGCGGTTACACCCGTGTAGTTCCCGTTACCGTGGGAGTACGGAGATAAAATATAGCCTATGTTACTCGCTGATAATGTAGCTATCCATTGCTGAAAGAATTTTTCAAATCGGGCCAGTAGTTTTTGAGTTTATTCATTACAAACACACACACACAAAAATACAAATTTTTCCTCTTTATAATATAACTGTAGATTTAGGATGCAACGATATAAAAGATTAGAATTTTATTTATATTAACCTTTGAATTGGTATCTTATTTCTTGCGGTATAAGGTTGAACTTGCATGTAAAAGCAAACTTCAGTAGGTATAGGTTACTAAGTTCAACCTTATTATTTTTAGTAATAAGATCGTGTCACGCACAATGGTCCACCTGACGGACTAAGTGCGGAAACCAAACCCCATAACATAGAAGATCGTGTCAGACTGACAAGAGGCTTTTGTAGGTATAATTAATTAGAACTTCACACACGTTTGTGATGGGGTAGGTATCTATATTTTTTCAAAAATTTAAGCCCATTTAATTTGTTTTTCAAATTTCAAGCTGATTGAGGTCAAGAGCAGGCTCATTTAGTAGGTAATAAATAAATGAAAAAATAAATTGTGTGTCAAGCCGGTTCTTAGCATTAAATTTCGTAAAAATATTTAGAATAGAAGAACAAGGAACGCACGAAAACAGGTGACCGCCAGCCCGCCAGTAAGTAGGTAACAAACCCCGGAAAAGGTAATTAAAAACTGCATGAAATTAAAAAACAAGTTTTTGTCACATCAGATTCCCTACCATTCATCGAGAGCTTGAAATTTCGGTAATTAATTGTGCAACGGTGTATACCGTACCTACCTACCTGTTTAAATGTAAAAGATATGAGTAGTAGGCAACACCTACTTAATACTTACAGGTTATTTGCCAATAAATATGTAAAAATAAAGAAATTAAATAAAAAAACATGATTAAGTATATAAGCTTTCATAGGTCTAGGCATTACGCCGTGCGCTGACCGCCTCTTTTTATTACCATGCCATTATTTAGATTCTATTCATGTATTCAACCTGCTAAGCTATTTCTTATCGCTTACTATCTTATTCTACACCACGATGTGCATACGCACACACCCTCACGCACGCACTGCAGCACGAAACATTACAAGTAAGAACGGACAAAAAGCTATATATCTCTTTCACACGATTCTCGCTGTTGTTGCTCATAACGTGTTCAAGGTCAAAGTGGGGTAACTTGATGTGCTGGCGACTGTACATTATAAAATTAACATACTACTAAATTACTTTTTAAAATGCTATCGTACCTCAAAATAACACAAAAATGTCGTGCGCAAAGGCATACAGCATAGCTTCAAAATGCCGATCATAATTCTCGAGAACGCCACGTGTTTTGGCATAAATCTGCACTATGCATCGCCGAACAATATTTTAGTTCAAATGGTCGATTTTATGGTCTCACCATCGCTGTATATTGCAAATACACAGGATATTAATAGTGGTGAAGGATATTTTATTGTAATGGTCTATTGTTTTGGGTATCTAAGAATAGATTTAGTAAAATATTTGAATATGACGCTATTTCATGCCAAATGTAACGTTATTTTTTACCCCGTAACAGTAATTTTTACCCGACTCCAAAGAATGGTTATGTTTTTAAGTATTATTATTACTTAGCGATTTTAATCAAAGGTTTGGTTAGGGCTAAAACGCCAGGGTACTGCGCGCAATTTAGAAAAAAAAGGTTTTTTTAAATTTGGGATACGCACATGCAACATTAAAACTAAGAAAATTATAAAAACAATAACAATTTCAGAAAATAACAGAAACAAAAAGTAAATAAAAAGAAGAAAGAATGAGTAAGAATTTGCAGAAACTTATATTATGATTCGCGACAGTAAAAAATATGTGTTTACAGAATTATAATCTATACAACTTTCTAAGACCCCATTTACAGTGTGCAAGTTTATTGCCTGTTGTATGGGTACCACAAAATTGAAGCAATAATTGACTGGCACCATGTAACCAACACTTACAATTGTTGCACGATACAGGAAAAATTGTTGCCGTTCCAAACTGGTTTATATGTAAACAGCACGTACAATTAAATCGCATTCAATTCTGGCATGAAAATTCAAACATAATTTCGGTGAGTGAGGGTGTGTTTATAAAAAAAATCGTTCATTAAAATTGTATGAAATATTTGGCAGCGCAAATACGGGCTATAATTGAAGCAATTGTACAAGGATGTGCAACTCTATGTTTAGACGAGGCAAAAATTGTATGCAATAATCGCCTTACAATAATATTGCAAAGTAAGTCGCATGCAATTATTGAATGGCAAAATTTGCATGCAATTACTGAATGTCAAAACTTGCATTCAATAAATTGTTGTATGCCATTTTATGGAAATCGGACGCGTGTAAACACTTGTATGCAATTGTTTTTAATGAGATTCTTGAACGTTCCAGAAACTTGCAACGTGTAAATGGGTCCTAAGTTAAAATTATTGGCTTGAAGTGTTATACTTTCATGAAATAGTAATTCAATAGAGTAATTTGAAGTTATAAAGTCGTATTGATAATTAAATAATAATGATTACAATTTTGTAAACACATATATTTTTGTTTTCCTAAAATATACAAGTTTGTTTTATTTTATGAAGAACTAGATTCCGCCAGCGGCTTCACCCGCGTGATATATTTATAAATTATAGCCTATATTACTCAGTGATAATATAGCATTCAACTGGTAAAAGATTTTTTAAATCGATCCAGTAGTTTTTGAGTTTATTCATTACAAACAAAAATACAATCTTTTCTTTTTATCATTATAGTTAAAACAAATAAAAATACAAATCTTTTCTTTATGTATTATTAGTGTAGACTAATACAAGAATTAAATTATCACTTATTTTTGTCAGAGAATAACAAAACATTATTCAATTTCAATAATTACGAAACACTACGAAACAATTTGTTATCAAACTGGGATTACACTAACAATATTATAATTTATTGTAATCGCTAAAGGATCTATGGAGAATTTATCGTCTCGTCTCTTCTAAACATAAATCTGTTTTGATTAATCATTTTACTTTATCAAAACTTTTATTATATCTTATGATTATAAAAAGGTTCGTGAAAAATAGCAGACATTAAATAAATTGTGTAAAACATTTCTTTTTTTCGATAATGGCGTAATATTTTCTCTTTATTTTTATGTAACTGTTCACGATAACCGCGAAAATGATATTTATTATCTGTAATTTAAAAACTGTGATTATCTTTCTCTTAGTGGCAAATTATTCCATTCCTCAGTCTATTCAGACTTTCTAAAACAGTTGTTTGTTACTGTAGGTACAAAAAAAAAAAATATATAAATAAATAATACCTGGGCAACCGAGCTCTGCTCTGGTGAAAATAGTGAATGCTCATTTAATTAGTATAAGAAAGATCATACTAATGTGATCCTACTTATTCCATGCTGCCATGATAGTAGGCACTTACTAATTCCATGCTGCCATATCATTATTCTAATGTCATTATTCTCATGTCATTATTAATTATCTTGTTACTGTTGTTGTTGTTGCTAAGGGCTTTACGCAGCAGGTTAATTGAGAATTCCTTCTATACTATAAAATAATTCCTTCAGTCTAAATTAAAATAATGTAATTGTGTACCAGAAATTTCCATGTCATTATGTTTTAATTAAATATGTTAAGCTACTATCATACTAGCATTTCAAGAACTTTGTAACCATATTTATCTACAAATAAATCTTTGACTTTTTTTTTTTTTTTTTTTTTTTTTTTTTTTTTTTTTTTTTTTTTTTTTTTTTTTTTTTTTTTTTTTTGACTTTGACTTTGACTTTGAAACTTTGGGGACCGAGCTGTGCTCGGGTAAAAATACGGAGTATATAATAATATGGTAAGTATTCTAAATAAGGATGATGCCTGGGTCAAAAAAATTAAAACAATTTAATCTGTCAGTCAGATAATACAAATTATTAAACAAGTATTTTTTTGCTTTATCAAATTAATAAAAAAATACTTAGATAAAACGCATTAAAGTTGGGGGAGTGGGGGTTGCTACGTCAAAATTGAATTTAAATATACATCCTACTCGTGACGTCATGGCACATTTTAACTCAATGTATCGCCGTGTTTATCGTTGCAATGTATCTTTTAACCGACTTCCAAAAGGAGGAGGTTCTCAATTCGACTGTATGTTGTTTTTTTTTTTGTATGTTTTTTATGTTTGTTATTACTCCGCCAATTATAAATTGATTTTGATGATTCTTTTTTTGTTTGGTAGATCATACTTCAAAGGTGGTCCCATAATTTTTTATTAACTTTGCTTGGGTAGTTTTTGAGTTAGCTTTAATAATACGTATTTTTTCTTCACTTAGTATGTGGATGATATTATGATAACTTCCTGTCACTGTTATTTACATCGCAGGTAGTGGTATTCGAATTTGTGTGGGGTAGGTATCACAACTAAAAAGTGAAAAATAAAAACTTTTTACAAAAAAAAAAAAAACAACCGTCTCCAAAAAAAACACCTCAATGTGAAAAATAATTTTAATTTCGGAAGTCGGTGACAAAGGACGAAAATTCAAAACCAAAGACACCGATTTCCGAAATTAAAATTATTTATCACTTTGTTGTTTTTTTTTTTTATAAAAAGTTTTTTGATTACGTAAAAAAGAAAAAAATACGTGTCCACTGTTTTTTATAATCTAACTGACGGACAAAAATACATTTTTGGTATGTATGTGTGTTGTGTATGTATTGTTTTTGTTAAGGATCTTGAATAGGGATAACTATTCAAGATCCTTATAAATCAGCATGGTCTGAAGTCAACACAGGAACCCTTTTTAGTTTGTCACTGGTGCCGATTCTCTTGTCACAAATGCCTCTAAACTAAACTAAAAATCACTAAAATTTAGTTTATTCCTGTCAAACGACGATTTCCTATTCTGAAATAGACTAAAGTGACACAACTTAACTATATTTTAGTTTGACAGCACGAAGATGGCACTGAGATATTAGTTTAATGAAAATGGCAATTTTGCTATTCTGAATTTGACGTTTTTAACCTAAAATTTAGATTTTCTAACTAAATATGACTATTTTTAATCGCGACTAAAAACATGTGGAATAAAATTGGTTGTCATGAACTAAAATTCACACCAACACCTCGACTTCAGATGAAAAAACAGTACTGAATATTTTTTTTTCTTTTTCTTGTATCTCGAAAACGGTGTGTCCAATCGAAAAAATAATGAAAATTTCGACACCCTTTATAAAACCCTTAAACCCCTAACACTCTACATGTAGGTAATATTTTTTCTTAATTTCTACACAAAAAGTGAAAAATCCATATAAAACACGTCGAGGCTGCCCCCCCTACGCGCCTCCGGCTCTAAAAAGATTCACGTGGTTAGGTATCACGTGTGGAGTCGCGGTTGTCAAATTCGATTTAGATGTGTCAAAATTATTTTTAAATTTAGAGAATTTATTTTGCAGAATAGCTTTGAGATTCTCATAGTCAAAAGTAAGGAATTTTAGTGATAGTTTAGTTAGTTTAGTTCGGTGTACAAGAGAATCGGCACCACTGTCAAAAGATCACGAAAGCCAACGTTCACGCCATGGTCGGTACTCGTAAAAATACAGAGTTTAATTAAATTAGTGGAACTCCGCAGACATAATGGATATTGATATCTAAAAACGACAAAACAAAACAAAAAACTAGTTGTACTGTACGTACATTTAAGTATTGTCAATCAAAAAAAGTATTACGTACTTTTCAGCTACCTTCGACCCTCTGAAGAGCGTCAAGAGGAAGCACTCTGGCGTGCCTGCAGTGAGGTGATCTGGCGTTGTGGAGGCGGTGGCAACACAGGCCAGGCTGCCGTGGAACCAAATGCGTTGGTCGCACTACCGAGCGACAAGAACTACGTGCAGCATTGCTCGGCGTACTACCAAGATGGGGTCACTGAGAAGGTATTTGCCTAGTTGATCTAGTGGTCGCAAGCAACACATTGTAAAAGCCAATTATTTTTAAAAGCATGTTAAGCAAAGGGAGGCCTTTGCCCATCACGCTTAAGCATGAACACAATGGAAACTGTTTTTGAATAGTCGAGATTCTTCCGTTGACAAAACTCAGTTCTAAACACAGTCCAGTCCACTTCTGTTTCTGTGGTTGGCATAATACGCTTGCAGGAGAGAGATAGCGTAGGCTAACAAAAAAAAAACGTGTGGCACTCGGGGACTGCCGCGGTAAAGCTATTGCATAGCATTTGTAACCTCCATACTTCCTATTTGTCAACGCTACACTTGGGAGGATGACGTGATGACATAAAACAAAAATTACGTTCTCATGACAACATCACGTTTCCCATGACAACATCACGTTGTCATGGGAACCGTCATTACATGGTAGGCGGAGTGGGGGGTGTTAGGTTTTATTTTCGTTACGTTATGGAATTTCTTGATTCGGTCGCCACGCTCAAAGCCATAAAAGCTATACAATAGCTTAACCGTTGTTTCTGGCCGGCTCTTCTCCATAGGAAGCGACCAGTTGGAACCGTGTCCCGAAGACGATTCCAACTGACGATTGGTCGCAATTTGACGTTTCATAATGCTCATATAGGTTTATGTGAAACAAAATATTTTGAATTTAAATTAAGTGCTACTGCTGAGCATGAGGTCTTGAGTTTTTCCAACAGTAATTTCTCAGTAGCAGTCCGGAGTCCCTTTATTATATGGGACTCATAACTGACGAAATATGAGAATAGTAATAGGTACACCTCTAAATCCTCTGACTAACACTTCGGGGGTTTCAGGCGTTATGTTATATTATGAATATTTATAATGGCTGTTTGTATGAAGGTTAAGGCTCTTTTTAATTAACATGTCTCATATTTAAGTGTTTACATTTAAATAATTAATGAAAAAGTTTTTGCAAAGAAAACGCTTATCATGAAAATTGAGCTTTCAAATAAAATTAAAAATACAAAAGCATTACTTATACTAACTAAGAAAATTATTATGATTCTTGCGTAAAGAAAAAATGACTAAAAGTAATCAGTTTAAGAACAAAAGCAGGTTTTACAAAAACCGTTTAGTATCAAGAAATAAAATTGCACTCAAAGCTGATTAAACAGTCTGCAATTAATTTTATTTTAAACTCATAATGTTTTAAAAGCACTACTCATTATGGCGATCTATAAAATAAACCAACAAATTATTTTGGGCTTCGCTTTATTTTCAGAAGTTTTCATAAATTAAATTCTCTTGCAAGCTGCACATTTTCGAGTTCACGACTTTGGAGGATCTCCAAATATTTTTGAAGCGGTATTTATATTTGGTAAGTGTTATTTTAATATTAGAATGTATTTAAAGACATTTTTGTAATCCATGTGAGGAAAAATTTATCTTGTTTTTGACAGTTTCAAACTGAAGACGGTATTGGAGCTTTGCTGTTGCTGTACGCATGTGTGTTGTCAAGGGGATGTGATAAGTAAGTCATTCATTTTATATTTTGTTTGAAGGATATTTTTCTTACCATCTCTTTGACGCTTCAATGAAAAATGTTGACGAGTATCTGTGACCAATTTTTTATAATAGCACAGGATGAAATAAAAACTTGTGTGTGAAATTCAGCCTCTAAAACCACCAACCACAAAGTAATTAATTACATGGGAAAATGCAAGAATCCGATAGACAATATGGTTGAGTGGTAGCCACCAGTATCGTACTAAAGAAAAGGCTTGTGTCCAAATTTTTGTTTTTTAGTCCGTCTTTCAGATAAAAAAAAAATATTCGACACGTATTTTTTTCTTTTTTGACGTAATCAAAAGATTACGGCGATACATTGAGTTAAAATGTGGCATGACGTCACGCCTTGCTGGATTTTATACGACGTTGTGACGTAGCGAGCCCCCATTGCGTGTTTTCTCAGTTATTTTTGATTAATATGATAAAGCAAAAAATACATGTCTAATATTTTTTTACTATCTGAAAGACGGACTAAATAGAATTTCTTTTTTTTACCTAGGAAACTACCCTAATATTTTTAAACTCAATTTTTAAATAGTTAGATTTGCCCTCACTGTACTTCAATCGAGCGAAAAGTGTTCATACTGTAAAGAGTGAACTCACATTACACATCCAGCCCGTCCCATCTTTGATGTGCTCCCTCCGGTTGATGCCCTAAGCCGTTCGTACCCCACAGGGGGTGCCCTTAGCGATCGTTCACCTAGTTTTAATTAGCATAGTTGAATAACCCCTGGCTGGAGGTTTTAAGTGTAGTAGCTTATGGCACCCACAGGAAAGCCCGGTTAAGTAGTCATGATCTCAGAGGTCAAGTACGAGATGCCCTACCTAAAAAAAAAAACACATTACACTTACTGGTACGATAGATATGATTTTCAGAATGAGTGAGCAAGACAATACCTAGTATTAAAATGTCATTGTGACATTGAATTTCTAGTCTTTGTTAAAAAAAAAACAGTGGCACTCCGGGAGTGCCGACAGAAGTGAAAACTTGAAAAAAATCGGCACCACGGTAATCAACGCGATGATGTCTTTTACTCCACGGTGTCGGTAAATTGCGTTACAATGTCGCGAAATTAATGGTTTAGTTCCATCTCAAAAATGCTCAAAGCGCCTAAAGAAGTTTTCACTTAAAAAAAAAACAGTGGCACTCCGGGAGTGCCGACAGAAGTGAAAACTTGAACAATTTTACTTTGCAGGAAATACTTTTAATTAGGTGTCGGTAACGGTGTCGCGAGATCAATTGTTTTTTCCCATCTCAAAAATGACCAATGCGCCTAAAGAAGTTTTTACTTAAAAAAAATTGCAGTATGCAATATTTTTGAATTCTCAAATTTATCATTAATGTATTATGGTTCGTCAAGCAACAAAAAAGCTTGAGGTCTATGTTCAAAAGTGGTCGTCTTTCGACTGAAATGATAACGATGATAATTATTCTTTGTATAATCATTCTCTTGCCCATATCCCAATTTATTTATTTTTATTATTATTAAAACTTTATGCACAAGTAAAAAAATACTGTACAAAGGCAGCCTTAATCTTCTTTTCGTGTTCTTAATGACTAACCTGGTGTCAGAGTTTTAAAGCCACCCATGGGCCTCTGACTTGGCTTCACATACCGTCGAGAAATATCTCTCAGGCATGCCGGTTTCCTCACGTTATCTTTCTTCACCGTTTTTGAAGCAAGTGATAATTATAAAATACGCACTATGAATCCGAAAAGGATTCGAAATCGAGACATATGACTTGGCAGGGTGGACTTAATGCCTGAGGCATTTTCTACTTGTCAACCTTAGGATGTTCCAATTTATTTGTTGTCGTGGCAATATTTCTTTTTCTTCCAAAATTCCCTATTAATTGTAATTTCGGTAGTCAGCCCCTTTGGGAGCGTTCAAGTATTACATAACGCAATGTGGGGGGAGGGGGGTCTTCTGAAACGTTACAGGGATGGGAGGGTTTGAACTACGCGTTACGTAACATTGTTTTAATCCTTCAGAAAGGTCGCGTAGATTTTTTTCTCGCATTTTTTAAAACGTTTCTTTTTCTCAAAATTTCAAAGGGAATGACCACTTGAATTTCTTTTTACCTTCACAAAATTTCTTGCTTGCTTTACAGGATAGTGTTTTTTTTTTAAACTCCAAATGTAAAGCAAAAAAATATATTTATCAACAGCTTGTACTTTACGCCACATAATTGTGAGTTTCAGGTAAAAATGTTCACTTGATGGTGGTTACGTAACGTTTTACTAGGGGGAGATTAAGAAAAACGTTACGGCGCGTTACATGGGGGGTCTAAAATCTCCAAAAATTGCGTTACGAGATACTTGAACGCTCCCTTGCTAGCCATAGCATTTTTCAGGCAATCCATTCATAAATTCTTATAACCATGAAAATTCAAAAATTCAAAAGTCATTTATTCAAACTGGGCTGAGAATCAGCACTTTTCGAACGTCAAAATTACATAAGACAGTCCCCCAAAACGCCCACCCTTCAGCACTTCCTAGTGCCTTTCGCTGGGAAGAAGAAGTGGCGCAACAAACTCCCCAGCAGTTCAATCAGCATTCCACGCAATCCACATTCATACTCACGGTTATTCTCTGTACAGCATCAGGAAAGACCTAGATGGCAAGCTAACCCACCTGGTGTCCGCGCACGTGGAGGGTTCCATCAACGTGGTGACGTTACTGCTCACTGGTCGAGCTACTCCGTATCTTCATAATGGCGTGCTGTATGTCGGTGATGAAGACCATTACGTAAGTGTTCTGTTTCTAAGCCTACACGTTCGGTATTATACTAAAAAGTACTTTAGGTGTATGAGGAACAGGGTGTAAAGTTCACTCATCCACCATAGAAAAGGGAGGATCCTCCGACCAGACGGGTGTTGTGTCTGGCGGGCAACTGCTCATCGGTTTGAAGTTGAAATCTTGTATGTATGTCGATCGCTCGGTAAACTCTAACTGCGCGATACAGGATTTGTGTGACGTTATGTCTATGATGCGTAGTTTATATGTGGCGGTGTAACCGCTACAGTACTACGTGTACCAACTTTTTATAACCATTTTTTATTATTTTCTATTACTTTAGTCTTTTATATAACAGCCGCGTTAAGCTTCGCTTGCCGAGGTTGGTCTGTGGATGGATGATCATCTTTACATACCGAGACTCCTCCGTGCCTCGGAAAGCACGTTACGCCGTTGGTCCCGGCTGTCACTCGTGGATCTTTGACAGTTGTTATGGGTCGTCAGAAGCCCGAAAGTGACAACCAGTCTTACCAAGGAGATCGTATTATCTAGTTACTGGGTTGTGGAGGTCAGATAGGTAGTCGCTCCATGTAAAATACTGGTATTTAGCTGCATCCGGTTAGAATGGAAGTCAACCCCAATATAGTTGGGAAAAGGCTAGGCAGATTGAGATTGATCACTTTAGTCTTTTTTTACTTCTCCTTTGATAATCTTATTGCATAATGTTTTCAATAGTATTTCCTTCCGGGAGAGCGCACTGGCTCTTGTAACACAGGTTAACCACCTAGTATCTATACCAAATGTCAAGGACTTCACACAATTTGTAACCACTTTTTTATATAGTAAACAAACATAACATCAAGCCTTGTTTCCCCGAAGGAAAAAAAGATTAGGATGTAATAATAGTAGTTTATGAAACTGTTGCATAATGAGGGGTATTAAAGTTTTTAATAGTATCACACGAATGTTTTAATACCTAGTTATGTGCAGTTTCATACACTACTTTATCTACTCTCATACATTGTGATTGAACCTAATACTAAATAAAAGATCAAACTTAAAGATCAAGAATAAATTTGAAAAATCCCAAGAAACTCAGTACATCAAAACAAATGAATGTCGTCTGCACCAGCACATCACCGCACATGCGCTACAGCGGGTGCTGCTGTCCCCCGTTTAAACGTTCCAATGCAGAAGTTGATGGAAACTCCTTGGTGATATTAACTTCTTGGAATAGCCCTGTATCGTAATAGAAAAAAAATTGTTTATTGTATTATTTTGTTAAAGAAAAAATTTTATAATATGATTCTATTTTTAAATTTCGGTATTGTGTTTAAAAAGTATGTCAATATAAACTCGTTTTGAATTTTATAATTCGAATATTACGCTATGAGAGTAGATAAAGATTATTATTAATGTTTTAAACATCCATCCATTGCCTAATTTTTCAAGTCATACAAGTACAGTGTCTTGAATTACAAAATAATATTTCCACGATGATTTTTTTTTAAATTTTATTTATAAAATATTTTGGTTGGAACATAAATGGAATTTCCATTGTTTCCCAAAAAAATGGTTCGAAGACAAATAGAAGACCACAATTTGCCAATTAGTTGAAAAACCATCAAGTAAATGACGTTAATCTAAACCTTAACTTTTTATTTTTCAGGCTATGCCACAATTTGGAATATTGGCTCGTAGTCACGTTGGTCTGCTGGTGTGGTATGGTGGTGAAGAGAATTCTAAGAATAACATCAATAAGCAGTATCCTGGATCGAGGTTGAAGACTCCAGCCTTGCCGATATGGGTTAGTATCGATACTATTTTTATTTTTCTATGCAAGTAACGATCTAAGCTGTATAGGAAGTTGGTAAAAAATGAATGAAAGTGGCCAAGGATCGAAAAGAAGTGCATGCAAGCGAAGAGGTTTACATCCAGCCGTGGACTGCTATATAAGCTGATGATTCATTAATTATCCGAAAACCAGTGTGTGATACACACTTTCCAAAACTTAAAAAAATCGGGCTCAAACATTTCTGTCTATACTTTATAAAAATCCGACAAAAATATATCATTTTTATTTTATGTTTCCATTTTATTTTCAGGTTACCAGTTGTTCCGGACACTATGGGGTACTCTTCAACACAAATCGTGAATTGCTTCGAAATTATCATGCTGAGCGAAGGTATCCAGTTGAAACCTTATTACCTATTAAAGCTTATTCAATGATCATAATACTACAAAATCTTAAATTCGATACACCCACAAACAGATTGCTTCGTTTACGTAAAAACCTTTCGCAATTACTATTTAAATATTTCAAAGGTTTCCATTCCCCTACATTGAAAATTAAACTCTATGTCTTTTGTTTCAGGTTTGATATTCACTACTACACGTGTGGCGGTTGCAGCGTTTTGCTGAATGTGGACACTCGAGCCCACGATGACGTAGTTGGCACACTTCGTAGTGACGACATCAATGCTACACCGCTTGAGAAATTGATACATACCAAGTATGCTCTAGCTACTTGTTTAACTATTTATAAGTAGGATTAATCGAGTGTGTTTGGCTAGATGTGTGTGATGACTGATGAGCGTGGATGAAGCAAAAGGAATTCGTAAGCATCGTAGCACGTGGCTTCCTGTGGTCACAAGGAGCTCATGGCTAAGTAATCAAATATGGCGAGGGGGGTAATGGCTGATCTTTGCGTTATGCTCGTGAACGGGTGCGGCTTGGGGTGACTGGTCGTCTTGCTGATCATGGTTTTGTTATTGTTACTAGTAATTAACTGTACATTTATTTTACCTCGATGGTCCTAGTTTATCATTTATAACTTCCAATTTACAGCTTTATGTAAGTGGGCACGCCCTTTATGCCTGGAGGCTTTTATTTAGATATTTAGTTCTTTTTACGTTTAGTTTTTATTTTTTTTATTCTGCTTGAGTATAGTTCTCTATGTTTTTGGTTGGTATATCGGCGTGTGCTAGCTGACATATGGCCAATAATTTATACTTAATTAAAATAATGTTTTGTGTTGCATAATAATTTTGCATACTATTGTATAGAGTCATTTTTATTTTTTTCTAACTTGAACAGACAGCTGTGCTGCTGGGGAGTTTGTTGCGCCACTTCTTCTTCCCAGCTAAAGGCACTAGGAAGTGGTGAAGGGTGGGCGTTTTTGGGGGACTGTCTTATGTAATTTTGACGTTCGAAAAGTGCTGGTTCTCAGCCTAATTTGAATAAATGACTTTTGAATTTGAATTTAATCAAAACAGCCGCTCCGTTCGATCTATCAGGTTAAGCTACGCTTGCTGGGTTTGGTCTGTGGATAGATGACCATCTTAACATACCGAGACTCCTCCGTGCCTCGGAAAGCACGTTGTTGTTGGTTCCGGCTGTCATTTGTAGATCTTTGACAGTCGTTACGGGTCGTCAGAAGTCTGAAACTCTGACAACCAGTCTTACCAAGGGATATCACCCAGTTACTGGGTTGTGGAGGTCAGATAGGCAGTCGCTCCATGTAAAATTGAGTAAAAGGCTAGGCAAATTGATTGTAGCACGTGGCTTCCTGTTATTGGTGCGTTTGATAAAGACATGAGTGTTATGCACTGTGTATGGAAACTTTTTGTAATACAGATGGTACGAGAATATCAATGTAGACTATCATTAAAAAAAACAGTGGCATTCCGGGAGTGCCGACAGAAGTGAAAACTTGAACAAGATCGCTTTGGTGGAAGAAAAATACTTGTATAGAACATTGGTCCGTAACCTTATCTAAATAAAGAGCACAATCGCGTTTACAAAAAAAAATACTACCAAAACCTTTAAAGTAAAATACTTGCATAGAACATGGATCCGTAACGTAACATAAATAAAGAGCACAATCGCGTTTACAAAAATGAAGTGTCGGTAACGGTGTCGCGTGTTCAATTGTTTTTCCCAACTCAAAAATGCCCAACGCGCCTAAAGAAGTTTTCTCTTCAAAAAAAACCTTAACTTTGCCAGCAGCGAATCCTGAATGTTATGACGCAAAATGGTTTCGCAAGAAAGTTTTGTCCACAAAGCTGCTATAGAAACAACATCGTGCCTGTATCCCCGAAAAGCTATTTCGAGAGTGTACAATAGGTACACCCAAATTTATACGACCAGCATGCGTACCATGACCACCGTAGAAACGAGTTTTGTCGACGGAAGAATAGACAAAATGACAGATTGTGATTGTTTATCTGTCATTTTGTCTACTCTTCCGTCGACAAAACTCGTTTCTACGGGGGTCATGCTACGCGTGCAGTTTTGTTGATCTTATAGGTATAATCATAAATAGAAGACATTTTCGATTTCTGGTAAGAGTGTACAAAAATAAAATAAAACCGGCCAAGTATCTCGGACCACGCACAATGAAGGGCTCCGTAGTTGGGATGAATTTATCCCAAGAACAAACTTAGTAGTTGAGAAACATGTTCTCCCATACATCGATATACGTCATGTTCAATTCTCTAACTGCAAATGTAAGTTTGTAACCGCAAAAAAAAATATGATAAATCTACAAATTATAAATTTTCGGACCTTTTCCTTTACTTGCGCTATGAGACCTTGCTTCCGGACAAATTTCATGATTGAAAAAAGAAGCTTGATATTTTTTTGAACTCCAAGGGAACATAGATCTAAGTATTTGATATAAATTTCAACTTGGTACCTGCACGTGTTCCTGAGAAAATAGATCTTGACAGACTGACGGATGGACAACGAAGTGATCCTTAAGGGTTCCGTTTTTTTCCTTTTGAGGTACGGAACCCTAAAAACTAAACAGTAGAAATCCAAGTGACTACTTAAATTAATTTATGCACTGGTTTTTTCATTAACCTCAATCTGCTAACGTTTCTAAAACATACATTTTGCATTCTATTTCTGTTCTGATGAGTACGTCATGAAGTACTCTCAAGTCTAGGTTTACTTAATAGCCGTTATATACGCATTCAGTGAGAGCAAGCCGTCTGGTTTATGTTTGTACTTAAGTGGAGTAGATCTAGAGGACTAGAGAGGAGTTATTGAATATTACTAAGATAAGGGCCAGATCGAGAGCAATAATTGAGTGGCCCAGTGGTAACGGCCCCGAATTATGGGATCGGCTTCCAGTCTAACCGGATGCAGCTGAATACCAGTATTTTACATGGAGCGACTGCCTATCAGACCTCCACAACCCAGTAACTGGATAATACGATACCCCTTGGAAGACTGGTTGTCAGACTTTCGGGCTTCTGACGACCCGTAACGACTGTCAAAGGTCCACGAATGACAGCCGGGACCAATGGCTTAACGTGCTTTCCAAGGCCGGGGAGTCTCGGTATGGAAAGATGGTCACCCATCCACGAACCAACCCCGGCAAGCGTAGCTTAACCTGTCGGATCGACCCGTGCGGCTGTTATTATTTACCCACGAGCTCCTCTCAGACAGGCACTTCACTTTGTATAAAATACTCCTTTCAAAACGGTGAAAGAAGAGCCACGCACAATGGTCCACCTGACGGACTAAGTGCGGAAACCAAACCCCATAACATAGAACGGTGAAAGAAAACATCGTGAGGTGTAAGCGGCATGTCTTAGAACCAAATAAGACGTGATATCTACCAACTCGCACTGGGTCTGCGTGGTAGATTACAGCACACTCCCTCTCTAAGAGAGGAGGCATATTTCCCAGCAGTGGAAACATTATAGGCTGATTATGCTCAGGGTCAGGAATTAGCTCCCAGTGATCACATCATCTATGCAGGCTTTTTGAGAGGTTTCCGACAAAGCGTAGCTTATCAAGCATGTCATAGTATGTCCTTGTAAAAGACGGGAGGTTTTCTGCTTTTTACTCATCACATTCCAAGGTGACAAATCAGGTGTGGTTCAGGTTTTGTTGAAAACAACTTACTGTGATCATCATTCCGTCTGCTGACTGTTGTGATTATTTTCAATTTCTTGTTTTATTAGCCATTTGACGTTCAAAAATTGCTCATTCTCATGCGTATATTTCTGTGCTCACTATGTATGTTTGTTCTATGTATGTTTCACTCGTTCGGAAATTATATTGCTATTTTTAATTAGGTATAAGTTGTAAGGTGTTGTTGTTGTGTGTGTTGTTGTTGGTGTGTTGTTACTGTTTTAATATTAATTTGTATGAATGGCCTTTTTAGGGTTTCGTAGTAAACAAGGAACCCTTATAGTTTCGTCATGTCCGTCTGTCTGTCTGTCTGTCCGCGGCTTAGCTCCAAGACCCTTAGTACTAGAAAGCTGTAATTTCGCATAGATATACATATTAATTACGCCGACAAAGTGGTAAAACAAAATTATGAAAAACATTTTTTTTAGGGTACCTCTCCTACACGTAAAGTGGTGATGTTTTTTTATTTTTAACCCATTGTGCAAAAACATGTTTTCCCATACATTCCGTATGGAAGAACATATTTTTCAACTACAAAGTTAAGGGTGTTTTTGGGATAAATTCATCCCAACTACGGAACATGACGCACATTGTGCGTGGTCCGACACGCACTTGGCCGGTTTTTTATTTATTTAAGAAGTCTCTCACCGAGAGAAGGCCTTTTTTTTTTTTTTTTTTTTTTTTCTTGGGTGGGAAATTATCAAATAACTTCTCCCGCTCTGGGCGGAGCGGGAGGGCGTATCAGACTCTTACTGACTAAAACCCACCCGTGTTCCTTCGGTTGCCCTGTTGCCGGGGGCCACGATTTCCCGATCGGTTTTCTTTGAACCCCCGGCAGGCATTGGCCCTGGCGGACCCCGTGAATTCTGCTGACATCTCTTTGAGGCGCGCGTGGAACACAACGCGCCGTCGACCCGGGCTTGGTCCTTATCGGACGGCGAGCTACCCATTGCTCACCGTCCGCAAGCCCGCGCCTACGGTGGCCGGAAATCGGCTCGCGATTCCCGCCCCGGGCGTCTCCTCCTGCGGCGGTTAGGGGCGTGAGGGCGCGAAATTTGCCCTCACGCGTTCCGCCTCCTCCTTCGCGAGCATTACCGCTTCGCAGAAGGAGGTGACGGCCTGCCATTTCCTCTCGCTCCGTACCATGGCCTGAACCGCACGATCCCCGCATAGAGCCTCTGGCAGGAGGCGTTTGGATCCCCTAGATTGGGCAGGAGCCGCTTCAATGCAGCTCCGGCCCGCTCCAGTCTGGGAGCCAAACTTCGGAAGTGTTCCACGAAATTCCACCGGCTGTCGAGGACGAGTCCCAGATACTTCATCATCGACTCGACACCGATGTGAACCCCTCCCGCCATTACCTGGGAACCCGACGGTGGCGCATTCCGAGGACCATGAAAACCCATGGCCTCAGACTTGTGCAGGGCCACCTCGAGTCCCAGCTGCCGGATCCTGTCAACGATTGTCGCAACCCCGCGTGTCGCTAAATCGGCCGCCGCCTGGTACGACCCCCCCTGCGCCAGGACAAGCGTGTCGTCAGCGTAACAAACGACGCCGCTAGGGAGGTCGGCGCGTAGCACCCAGTCGTATCCGATGTCCCACAGATGCGGCCCCAGGACCGAACCCTGTGGAACACCGCACGACATCTCTTGCCGGTTCCACTCTCCTTGGTGACCGGGGTAGATGACGGCCCTGTCCATCAGATAGGCCTCGACCATTCGACAGAGGTAGGTCGGCATCCGGTGATACCGGAGTGCCTCCCTGATGCAACTCCAGGGCAGGGTGTTGAAGGCATTGGCGATGTCTAGAGACACCGCCAAGATGACCCCACCCCGGGCCACAGCATCCCCCGTCGTGAGGGCCCGCACGCGCATGATGGCGTCCACCGTAGAGCGCCCCCTGCGGAAACCGAACTGGCTCTCCGCCAGATCCGGCCCCACTCGCACCAGTTGCCCGACGAGGCGGTTTGCAATGACTCTTTCAAAGAGCTTGCCCACCTCTTCGAATAGCACAATGGGCCGATAAGCGGACGGAGAGTCCGCTGGGCGCCCCGGCTTCTTGATGAGGACCAGTTTCCCCGTCTTCCAATGAAGTGGGAACTGGCCCCTCTCCATGCATGCGCTTAGGAGCCCCCTCAGTCGAGGCCCGAGAGCCCCCATGGCCAGGACCCAGGCTTTTCCGGGTATGCCGTCGGGTCCTGGGGCGGTATTCTTCGCACTCATCTTACGTACCGCCACTCTCATTTCTACCTCAGTCACCTCAGGAGAATCGTCGTCGTCGGTGTGGTCCGCATCAGGCACCGCAGTAGGCGGAGCCATGGGCGGAGGGGTATGATCCCCTCTAGAGGGGAACAGAGCGCTCACCACGTCCTCCACAAGCTGGGGCCGGAGACTTTGCGTCAGCGGGGGAGCCCATGGGCGGAGTTTCTCCCGCACCATCTTGTATGGGCGCCCCCACGAGTCCCTGTTGAGAGTCTCCAGCAACTCCTCTAGGGCTAGCGCCCTGGCCCGCAGGATCTCCGCTTGGAGGGCGGTCTTCGCCGCTCTGTACCCCTCGTACAGCTCCGCCTCAATGCCTAGCGTATCCGGAGGGCGGATACGGAGCCTGCGATGCCTGGCGTACCGGCGTCGCGCAGCAACACACGCCTTGCGCAGAGCCTCCAGCTCTTGCGACCACCAGTACAGCCGGCGCGAAGCATGTCTAGGATGGACCCGGGGCATTGCCATGTCACACACATTGGACATGGCCTCCCGGAACCACTCCGTCTCGTCGTTGATGTCGGCAGGCCTGTCCGGTGATGACACCCAGGCCTGCACGATCGAGGCTTCCAGGAGAAGCTCCCGGTCCAGCTGCTTCAGCGCCCACCGCGGACCACTTGGGGCCTGTCAGCCGGCACACTCGAGGTCTGGGTGGAGACGTCAAACCGGATGTACCGGTGATCGGAGTAGGTCTCCACCCCCTCCATGACGCGCCAGTCAATGACACGCGGCGACAGAGCGGGGCTGGCGAACGAAATGTCCACCACCGATTCGCCCCGCATCCGCACACACGTGGGGACAGAACCCCGGTTTAGGACGACCAGACCTGTCACCAGAGCCCAGTCCTCCACCATCCTGCCCCGTGTGTCCGTATACCGGGAACCCCAAGCCAGATTCTTGGCATTGAAGTCCCCGAGTACGAGCACGGGGCGGAAACCAAACCCGACGACGACGACTCTTAACTCCGCAAGGGAGTTGTGGAACTCGGCAAGAGTTCGGTTCGGGGAGAAGTAAACACCCACCACGACAATCTCCCCGAACCGTGCTGCAACGCAACCCCGTCCTCTCTTGACCGACTCGAAGGACGGAGTACCGGCGGCGGCCGACGAAATGAGGGTCACTGAGCCGCTCAGGTCCTCCACCCAGTCATCCCTGGGCGGGACAAAGTACGGCTCAGCGACCACGGCGATGTTGATCGACCACTGCGCCATGCTCTGGAGCAACAGATCCTGAGCTGCGGCGCAGTGGTTGATGTTCGCCTGGAGGAGGCGTAATGGGGCCGTTGTTGGCATTCCATGTCTACCCCCTCCTCTCTCCGAGCCCCCTGTGAGGGCCCTGCCGCGGCGGCAGAGGCGGCGGCGACAGCGACGGTGGACGCGGCAGTGGCCACGGTGGAAGTGGCGGCGGCTGCGGCGGTGACGGCGGTGGTGGCGGAGCGCTTGCCCCTGCCTCTGGCCTCGGCGGGTGGAGCGCAGGCCCTGCTCCCAGCCCGGTGATGAGCCCCTGACAAGCCGGCCGCCGCACATACGACACAGTGCGGCGTGGCCGGGCTGACCACAGCGAAAGCAGAGGTTGCTGCGGTCTACCTCCGAGGTGCACTTGGCCCCCACGTGGTGGCCCACCTGGCAACGGAAGCACCTCAGAGGTCTGGGCTCCAGCAGTTTGACCTGCGCCGAAACCCAGCCCACCAAAAGCCTTTGGCCCTCCCCGGCTATCTTTTTGGCCGTCGTCACGGGGCAGCTCACCCTGATGGCTTGCATCCCCGTGTGGTCAGGATAGAAGGTGCCTGCCTTGATCTGCTCGACAGAGCATCCTCCAGCCTTAGCGACGGCGGCCAGCACCTTTGCCTCCGTCACGGAGTCGTCCAGGCCCTGGATGCGCAAGTCAGCGCACTTGGTGGGCCTGGAGACTCGGGCCTCGTCCGCGTTTAGGGCCACCCTGAGCTTTTCAGCCAGAGCGTCAGCGGCCGGGCCACTGGCCGCACCAGGGACCTCCAGCATCCGGGCCCCGGTTGCCGTGATTTTGACCTTTATACCCTTTTTGGCCCCAATCTCCTCTAGGTCCATCACCTGGTCCACCGTCGCGAACACCTGCTGGTAGGACACGCCCCTTTTCTCCGCTTCCGGCTGCAGTGTGACCACCACAGCTGCGGACTTCGGGGCGCGGAGCCTAGCCGCAGCACTTCGCTCCTTGCGCCGCTGCCGCCTCGCCTTCTTTTTGGCCGCCCTTGCCTTTCTCCCCGGCTACTTGCCATCCGGCGTCGGCCGGAGGAGACGATTTAGGAGGCGGAGGTGGCCGTTTCGCCGCCGCCTGGGCCGGAGCCCTCGCCATCAGGGCCGGGGCCTTCGCCGCCTGCGCAGCCGCTCCGCCCTTGGCCTGTCCCTGCCTGCCTTGGCCTGGCTTCGCCGCGGCAGATGCGGCGGCGGCATACGACGCCGCCTTCCGCTGATCTATGGCCGGCTGGCTCGCCGCTAGCGGGGGGCGCAGGACAATAGCCTCTAGGGCGGAGAACCTGCTCCGCAGGGCAGCCATCTCCTGCCGCACCAGGGCCAAGACCCGGTCCTCCGCAGGCACGGGCACGGGCACCTGCCCATGCCGCTCCCCTCCCTGCGGCGCCTCCCGGGGGCCGGCTGCTCGCAGCCCAGCCAGGTCCGCTCGGAGCTTCTCGTTCTCCTTTCAGAGAAGCTCCATGGCGGCAGTTAACTTTGCAACCTCAGCCCGCATCACGGACATACCGTCCGACGGAGGCCCAAAGTGCAGCTCCTTCGCTGCCGCCAAAATAGAGGCCGCGACCGCGGGTATGGCCTTGTCCTTGGAGGATTGAATCCTCTTCAAGGCCACTGCCCTGATCGCGGCTTCCACGACCTCCGCGAACCTGACTTCCTGCTGTGGCTTGTCCCCGCCGACAGCAACGTCCGGCTCACCACCAGAGGCCTCTGAGAGGACCGGCCCGCTGCTGGTCTCTCCCGGGTGGTGCTCCTCCGTGGCGAGACTCTCAGTTCGCCGGGCCTGTTCAATAGGGCCGGCCTGGCTTGTCTCACCAGCCTTCTTGGTGGTGAGCCCTCTACCCACACCTTTCCCCTTTTCTCGGGCCTTACCCCGCCGGCTAGTGTGGATTTTCCGCCTGCTGTCAGCGGAGGACCACTCACCATCGTCCGATTTGGGGCACTTCCGGAATAATTTTTGGATTATTCCGTCAGCACCCACGACTTCGCGCCCCGAGCTAGAGCCCTCTGCGCCCGATGCAGCGTCGGACTCCGACCCCGCATCGCTCCCCTCCTTTTGTGTTGTTTTGTTTTTGTATTTTTTAACCATATTGTTCCCACGAGTATTAAACTTTGTATTTCCCAAAAATGTGTGGTTCGCACTAGTGACTAATTAAGCTACCCATTAGTCAAGCTAACAACCTCCCTCACGGTGCGCCGCCGCTTGGAGATTTGGGGTGATTTTTTATAGAGGTTTTCTACCTCGCGGTCCGGGCGGTTAAGCCAAGACCCTCGACCCCCGTCAAATGCCAGAGACATGACCTTGACACTCTTCGGGACTACGAGACCAGCAGTGACAGGAGAAAAGACTTCCTCCTGCCCGCCCGACGGCAGGGTTAGTGCACGCCGAGCCCGCTCCTACTCTAACGCTGCTCAACGAGTGCTCCCTAGTGAGTACCCGTTAGAGCGTTATCCTCCGACAGGATATTGGCATACGGACAACGAGACCCCTAGCTGGGGAGTCATTGCCCGTACCCCAGGGTGCACCGTCCTGGAGACTGGCCTTCCCCCCGGACGCATCCATAAGAGAACTCCAGCCCCCAGGCACGCGGGGAGGTTTCCTGTCCAAGCAGCCCACCGAGAGGAGGCCTGTGACCCAGCTGTGGGAAAATTATAGGCTGATTATGTTTTATGTTTATTGAAAGATTTGCGCCCTAATTTTTTAACACACATCCGAAAGATTTTGAAGGAAATTCCCAATCCATTGTTTCCTAGGTCTGAAAAATTCGTCTGCTCAACAATGTGAGTAACGCAATGAATGTTGTTTAGCTGTCAAAATGAAAGGCATTGTCATTATAATTGTGTAACCCATTTACCCCACCGCCGCTGTGTTGCTACATTCCTCACACTATTGAGTCATGTTTTAGGTTTTTAAATTATCTAATTTTATTCTTTTACAGATGGCAGGATGCAAAGGTTACTTGGACAGGATCGGCGCCATACGTCGGAGAGCCAGCGAAGTAAAATATTTATAAAACTAGTGTGCTATGTGCTATGTGCATTTATCAGCAATAATTGTCGTGAAAGCTTTAATAGGTTGTAGTTTATTACGTGAAACAATGTTTAGGCTGTTTAATATTGATAGCTCATTTATTGTATAATTTCATTCAAATACGGGTTATAAATATAGTTGTAGGTATTTTGATCGAGTACCTAATTTTGTTTGAAGTTTTGAAGCTTAGGAAATAGCCTTGCTTACATGTGAAACCTGCTGAAATGCTTACTGGCAAAGTATTGCATCCGTCTGTAGCTAATGAAAAGAATATTCAATAGCCTTTCCCATATGCAACACTACTTTAATAAATTCAGAACTACAAAATACATACATATTATGTTTACGCATTAGGTGTTTGCATTAGGTATTAATGACAAAAAAAATGAGAGTAAAACTTGATCGTATAACCTATTAATTATATTAATATTTATTCCACAATCTTCGTTATTGCACCTACCACTGTTTGTCTCTGCATCACCCAAAGGTTGACTGGCAGAAAATGCCCATGGTATTAAGTCAGCCTCTGTATATTTGTGTGCTTTAAGTATTAAATAAATAAATAAATAGAAGTCATGAAAATCAAAAACATCATTTTATTTCCCCATAGGTAATTATAATTGCCATCATTTCAGATATCCCCAGGTAAATTAAGATAGCAATCCACCTAAAATAAATCCCTGATAAGCCTACTCCTTACAGCTCCCTTGAGACATTATGGGATGACCTAATTGTATGCGGTGTAGCAACGAATCTTGCTCCGCCATAAGGGAATTGTCCAAAGCAATGTGTTCATCCGCTTATTAAATGAACTGAAAACCATTAAAATGGGATAAAACTGAAACACTTAGAGGTAAACTACTTAAGTCAAGGAAATTTATCTGCTATTCTTTGGCACTTGTATAGCATAATCGGCCTATAATTTTCCCAACGCTGGGACACAAGCCTCCTCTCTGTGAGAGGGCCGTTATCCACCACAAAGCCCCAGTGCATGTTGGTAGATGTCACATGTCTTCGAATTGGAAACAGGCATGTCCCAGAATCAAAGGTCATGCCTGTTTCCTCACGATGTTTCCCTTCACCGTTTTGAGAGCAGTGAGTGATGATGAAATAACTTACACAAATTCAAACGTCTGACAAGGTTTGGATCTACGTCCTACGACAGCTCGTAAGTCGCGGTACCACGTGAATATATAGGTGGATTTAAAATTAAATGTGAACAAAATAATTATACTGAAGTGACTTTCATTTTAGACGTTTGATAAGTGTTATTTCTTGATGATTAAGTTTGATTAATCGTTGCAATATTTTTATACAATCATTACTTAGGTGTAAGCAATAAAGAACTTTTCACTTAATTTATATCAAAATAGCTTACGGATTACCTTACCCAATCATACTAAAACCTAAAACCGAAAAATGTTATAACCTTGAAAAGCTTCAGCCATAAAATCTCAGAGGCCCAGATTCCCAAATCAATCTGGATTTAACGATAGAAGTTCGTTGTTCGATCGTTATGGGTTTTGATAGATGGCTCCCATGACAAATCCACTAATAAAAGTAATTTATCATCCGCTTGTCACTCGCAGAGGTGTCTTGTTGTTTTTGAAGGATCCGCTCTTGATTTTATCTGCAGGTGAGGTTGTGCAGTCTTGTTTTTTAAATGTTTTTTTAACTCGAAAATTGTGCCTTTTATGTGAGATAATATTTAGGTTTTAACTCGGTTTTGGACCGTTATAATTAGTAAGCATCTGCATATAGAAAATAACTAAAAGTGCCATCTAAATCTATTGCGTTGGAAATATTATTTTGAAGCTATTCAACTTTTTATAACTGAAGTAATTTGAGGAAAAAACTAAATCTGGAAATACGACAAGGAAACTTAGTTTATTGGTAAAAATAAATAAAAGTCGTAACACGTTTAAATTCAAATTTAATACTCTCCATCGCACAGCGTCTAACAAAATAACAGCCGAGACCTAAAACTTTTGCCTTCACCTGCACCAAAACAAGCCAACAAGGAACCAACAAAATAAATCACACAATTCACTAGCCACGTGACAAATCACCCACAAATAACCTCCTGAACATCACGATCCGATCTAAATCGGAATATCAAACTCAAATATCTCGGAAATATCGAACAATGGCCGAGCGAGGCCACGTAGGCCAATAAATCATAGAGGCCTGCCCGAAGTGCCACGTACCCGGGTATTTGTCCATAAACCCGGGCATAACAATGGCTAATTGCCCCGGTCAACCCGGACAAGATAGGCAACAATAAAATTTTATTCGATCGTTTAAGTTTCTGAATTTATGTTGGCAAAGTTTCGCACCGGTTGACCCTGATAACGGGTTTAATTTCGGCCGTTCCATGGCTTTCATGATGTTTTTAATTTGTGAGGTTTACGCTTGTTATTGAACTGAAAAGTTTGCACACGTAGTTCCGAACGTCGTTTAACTTTGCCGAAAACACTACCTAACAGCAACTGGTTTTATTAGAACAAAAAACTGTGAATACCCGAATCGATACTATGATTGCCCAAATGCTTAATAGTATTGACTATCTGTACTAATACTGAGAAAATGCCTCTTCTCATAAATTTAAGGAAAGTAAATTGATGATTTGACCAAGCAGCGGGACAATTATTTACATTCTGATTTATTATTAAATCGATTTAAATGACACACAAATGGGATCGCATTTTCCGAAAAAATAATTGCAATGGCGGCCATTTGTCATGAACATAACAGAATAAATGTACGGGTCTGCGATAAAATCGTATTTATATGGGTCAAGTGATTTCGTCTGTATTTTGGTTTGTGCAATGTAATTTTAAAGGTAAGCTTCCTTTATTTTAATTGATTTTTCAATTAGGAAGTGGTAAAATACAATAGACGTCGATATATTTAGTAACCTGTTCCGCTTAGCTATTTCTAAAGAGCCATAAAAAACTCCACGTGTTTCACCTCTCAACGAGGCATCCTCAGGATGACGATGGACTTGTTCCGAGCGCTGAGTGTAGACTGCACTCAGCGTTCGGTGTGGCAACACGCCGTGCTCGAGTTCGCAACAAGTCCATCGTCATCCTGAGGATACCTCGTTGAGAGGTGAAACACGTGTCGATTTCTTTCAGGAGTTTTTTATGGCTCTCTAGAAATAGCTAAGCGGAACAGGTTACTAAATATATCCACGTCTATTGTATTTTATAATGGATTTCCGCAAGGTCACGCCTGAATCAATTAACTAGGAAGTGGTAGTAGAGACTCGTGCATGACGTAAAGTCGATCGGAGGTTAAGCTACGTATGCCGCGGTCTATTCGTGGATGTGTGACCATCCCTTACATAAGGAGACCCCTCTGTGTCTTGCCGTTGGTCCCGGCTATCATTCGTAGATCTTTGAAAGTCGTTACGGGTAGTCAGAAGCCCGAAAGTCTGAGAACCAGTTCTACCAAGGGGTATTATGTTAGCCAGTAATTCGGTTGTGGAGGTCAGATGGACAGTTACTTCATATAAAATACTGGTACTCAGCTTCATTCGGTTACACTGGAAGTCAACCCCAACATAGTTGGGCTAGGCATATTGAATTTTAGCAATTAGGTAGTAGAATTTCTTGTTGAAGAATTCGTCGGGGGATACCTTACCAGCACACTTTGTTTTCAGCAGCGGAGCAACAATGCTGTGCCTCATTTAGATTATGTGACGATTAGAATTATCTTCTTAATTTAAAATTATGGCGTTACGGCACCATTCGATCACCACGCCACTGGACTAAAGTCTTCCCTTTTATTTTAATTTCAAATTCAATAAAATTTTGCAGTTAAGGTTTTTAAGTTCTAGGTACATCGTCTTCACATTTTTTTTTATTAGCCTACACTGTCCCACTGCTGAGCAAAGGCCTCCCCCAAATCCTTCCATGCATTATTTCCAAGGCCATCTCCATCCAACCCTTGCGGTATGCGTCTAGGTCGTCTCGCCATCTCTTCCTGGGCTGACCTCGGCACCGTCGTCCATCCTCAGGCCACGTCTTCACATATAATTAATTAACTAATATAGGTACATATACAAACTATTGTAGAACATTTTATAAGAGTAACGGTGGAGTTTCTTGCCCATTCTTCTCCATACGAAACTACCTTTTGGAAGGGGCGACTAGAATCAATTTTAATAATTTGTGAATTTTGACGTTCAAAAGTGCCATACATGTGCCTATTTGAAATAAATGACGAATTGACTTTAACTTTGCATAACTTTTCATCGGGTATGCCAAACTATGACCAGAACACGTACACATACGCACATACAAAAGAAAGCAGGATTACTATTCTTGCAATTGACTCACATAAGTAATCTTCCTATACGATAAGTAATCAAACAATTATATCAGCGCCTCGAAACACGAACAGTTCTCAACTCGGCTCCCATATTATAATATGTAATTGCTGTATGGTACATCCTATTTGCCTACGAATGACTGTATTACCACAAACACATTAGGGAAACCACCGTAATTAATTAATTGCTGAACAAGCTGACAGAAGGTATTTGATATTAGTGAAAATTGCTGCCTGTTCTAGTTTGTTTGTTTGATTTGTAGCGGGATAAATTGATAGTAATCTGTAGTTTTTAGGAAATTAATGAACTTGTAAATCACAATTATGGAAAGAAAGAATATAAATTTATAAGACGTATAAAATTAAAATTAAACAAATGGGGAAGATATGCGTCACAGCTGTGCCAAAGAGTCATTCTTCAGCATAACGTAGCGACTCATGTGCGCCCGCGTTGAGTGGATAAAAACAACCGACTTCCAGAAAACTACTACAAAGTGCAAAATAACTTAAATTTCTGAAGTCGGTCTTTGGTTTTGTATTTTCGTTATTTGCCACCGACTTCCGAAATTTAAGTTATTTTTCACTTTGTTGTGGTTTTTTGGAAGTCGGTTGTTTCTTTTGTAAAAAGTTTTTATTTCTCACTTTTTAGTTGATCAATTTGTAATTTATCTAAGTCCCCGTCACGAGAAGCTATAAATTTTGTAAACACACATTCAGGGGTTTGCAATCTTTGGGTACTTAAAATAAAATAAATCAGTTTTGTACTATTTTTTACAGGGATATAATTATATTAACACACACATCTAATTACAAACAAACAATATAACCTAATCCGCGAAAACACCACAAACAAACAGACGCATTCGAAACTCGAAAGACAGCAGAGACAACGTCAGCTTGAACTTACTTCAAAATCGTGGCTCAAATGTTTACGTTCCATGAATCAGATGCGTTCCAGTACCACAAAACCTTAGATGACAGCGCTTTATATCGCTAAAATATAACCCGATCAAGTGAAATTGCTCATTAGTTTCGTATAACACGTACGTTACTTTGACTTCATTGAATTTGGGATTATTCGTTGTTGATTAAATTGTCGCTACGTAACTTGGTAGAAGTTCTTTATTTACAAAAATTATAGCTTCTCGTGACGGGTACTTTAAGTTACATTAGCCTAATGCCAACTGCTCATCACCTTTTTACAAAATATTGCTTTTCCCGATGCAGGGACGTTCATCGTTGAGGAGTTCACCTGGAACTTCACCATCAGCTCCACTACCTACTCTATATGCATTGTGACGAGCATAAATTGCATTGCAACCATATTAAAGTAATCGAATCGCAACCCGTAAAATACTTATTATTGAGTAGTTCCGGTGGCTATTTGCGGTTTTCATCATCAGTTCCACTTAACCAAATGGTGCTTGCCAAGAGCAACTGCACGAGTTACTATAAAAAATACCCAAATCGCTATAGGTTTGCCTATAATATTTGAAGAGTTCCCTCGATTTCTCTGGAATACCATCATCAGATCCTGGTTTTTTATCATGGTACTACCCTTGGGATATCTCCTTTCCAAAAAAAAAAAATCTTCAAAATCGGTTCACAAACGACGAAATTATCAGCGAACAGACATAAAAAAAGTACGGTCGAATTGAGAAACCTCCCTTTTTTGAAGTCGGTTAAAAACAAATGAAAAATCAATAAAAGAACAATAATAATAATTTTGATATAACATTTCAAATTGGAAGTCGACCTGGCTGGACGAGTTGGGAAAAGGCTAGGCAGATTTGTTTTACCTATTTTGTCAGTGTGTCGAAAATATCACGCCGCACCGGGCGACCGCGGGCAGTAGTTGCGGTCCCAGAGGGCGCGCTCGAACAGCGTGCGTTCACCGGCTGGGACACCACTGCATCTTTGACCACCATTGAACGTATTCATATTATAGTCATTCTCGTCAATTACACTACAAATTGTTAACCGTTTGTTTTCCCTTAAATCTTTACATTATACAATCCCCTATTATCAATTTGCTTGTGTTTTAGTCCTCGTACCACCTGAAGAATATACCCATTCCTGTTTATAGTTTCATATTGTAATTGTTAAATGGTTAAAAACTGGTACTTAGATATTATGGCAGAAACAAGCGGCAACATTATGAATAAATCACATATAAGAATTCACTCCTTGTATAAGTCTGTTAAAATGTTTTTCTTTTTTCCAAAAGCCACGTCTGTATTGGTCCCAAGAGCGTTTCCTTATAAAGATATTTTAATACGAAACGTTGTCTTACGTAGTTAGTAGCTGTATTCTAACATAGGAACTACAGAACAGCATAAAAATCTTTGCCATAATAATACTATACTCCTCAATCGAGCCACCGTATAGATAATAAAGGCCTAAAACATCGAAATATTTTTGGAGTCATGCAGTTTTGAAGCCAACATACTAGCAATAATTTTGGTGTCATCTTAACTGGTTTTAAATCTCAGTTCACGAACATCTAAAAAGTTACAAACCTCTATACAAAAAAATACAGGGTGACTTGATTGAAATGCCCAGAAGTGTATATCTATTGATACATGTTTACTGTATCACCTTCACTGGTTGTCTCAGTCAGACACAGATACAGATTCTATTTAAACGAAGTAGCCCACTTAGGGCACCTGTCCGAAAAGCACCTACGAGAATAGCACCTAGCCTAGTTCACGAAGAGCACCCAGGTGCTCTTCGTGGATTAAAATTTATTTTTACATTTTTGTTCACGAAGAGCACCTACAACTCAGCAGCCTACTGCTGGGATGTATTTGTTTTACAGGAAGTTATTAAATGAAAGATATCGATAAAAATTACAAAAGTGTTTATTAATTTTTACGTACATACGAAATTTGTCTAGGCGACATTTAAAAATGAAAAATAATAAAAATCACAATGACAATAAATTATCTATTACCTGGATGCTCTTCGTGGACTAGGCTAGGTGCTATTCACGCAGGTGCTATTCGGACGGGTGCTCTAAGTGGACTACTTCATTTGAACATTTTAGCTGCCAACGTTTGAGTTAATGTTGAAATAGCACTACCTACTGTTTGTTTTGCATTCTTTTCTACATGTCGGTGCATCTGTACTTACGTGCTTCTATTTCCAAGGCGTGCTTGACGTTGTACGAGTATATTCTGTAGTCGCAACTCCTTTGACGAATTACTGTCGTAGACATGTACACGTCATGTGTTTCTCTAACTATTGTCTTTCGACGCCATTGTGGACTTCACTTCCATGAATTCAATGCATTCTGCACAGTAATTTGGTTTTGAAGATTCCATTGTGTTGTTGCTGTTTGTGGATTTTACTTTTTTGCATGATAGACTTGGATTATTTTAAAATGTTTGTAAGAAAACATCGTTCAATATAAAGTATTTTAAAAGATAGGATACTGGCTTTTGCCTATGACAAATATGTATATCCTATGACACTGGAAATACTATAGCTTCCTATTAGTGTAAGAATATTCGAAATCGAATCAGTAGTTCCGAAGAGAAAATCACATATTTCTTTATAATATTACTAGCTTCTGCCCGCGACTTCGTCCACAAGCTTATAACTTGCCTCAAAAATTGGGCTATCCAATGCAAAAAGAACTTTCAAATTCAACTGGTAGTTAAGGAGATTACCCCTACATGCAAACTTACAAACAAACAGACAGACAAATTTTATTTCTTTATTGTACTATCATATATTATATAAGTATAAGTAAGTACTTATAAAAACTATAGATAAATTCCAACCATCTAAATTAACTTACATTTAGGCAAAGATTAAATTCGCCCTACCGCGTCAAAATACAGTAGCGTTTTTGTTTCGTTTTGACCCCTCCAACACATGATGCTGTGAATTAACTTGATTGTCATGGAAAGTTGGAAACGGAAAACATAATGTGTGAGCTCACTCTTCTCAGTAAATACACTTTTCCGCCTGACTAATTATGGTAAGGTCAAATCTAACGATTTAAATCTTTATATTTAGGTATTAGATCAAAAGAGCAGTGGTGGCCCAGTGGTAACGGCAGCGACTTACGAGTTGTAGGTTGTAGGTTCGAACCCAGACAGGCGCTTTACTTTGTGTAAATTATTTCATCACCACTGCTCTTAAAACGGTGAAGGAAAACATCGTAAGGAAACCGGCATGTCCTAGAACCGAAAATTCGAAGACATGTGACATCTACCAACCCGCACTGGGCCCGCGTGGTAGATTACGGCCCACTCCCTCTAACAGAGAGGAGGCCTGTGTCCCAGCAGTGGGAACATTTATAGGCTGATGATGATTAGATCAAAAGCAACATTAGAAGTTACCTAATTACTGTATTTTTTTTTTTAGCTGTAAGTCTTCCATGCTGTAATAAATAAATAAATTAGTATTATGTATGTCTGATCATCATCATCATCATCAGCCCATAAATGTTCCCACTACTGGGACACAGGCCTCCTCTCTGTGAGAGGGAGCGGGCCATAATCCACCACGCGGGCCCAGTGCGGGTTGGTAGATGTCACATGTCTTCGAATTTTCGGTTCTAGGACATACCGGTTTCCTCACGATGTTTTCCTTCACCGTTTTGAGAGCAGTGGTGATGAAATAATTTACACAAAGTAAAACGCCTGCCTGGGTTCGAACCTACGACCTACAACTCGTAAGTCGCAGCCGTTATCACTGGGCCACCACTGCTCTATTAGTATGTCTGATACTAATACGAAAACGAGACTATCCGTCATAAAACTAGTACCTAGCAGGTGACTTGAAAACTACTAAGAAAATTAAAGATGCTGCAAAAGATGGTACAAAACCCGACAATATTTAAAAAAGTTTTCCACAAAAATGATAATAAAGCATCTATGAAAATTCAAATACAGACGCACAATTCCAATACGTCGTTTGAATATTCGTCTATCTACAAAATGCAATCCGAATGAAATCGAATTGTTTTTCCATTCCTTCTATGCATATTTTCTCCTCCAAATTTCGCAACAGGGAAGTCTATCTAACGGCCTCCCCAGACGTCTCCTCACACAGACAGTCCGTTGCAAGTCCTTTGACAAATCACCGTCGCAGCGGACACACTTTGTTCCCAAAATGATTTACGGCAGCTCTCTCGGCACCGAATATTCGGCCTGTATTGTTTCCAGGAGTTATGATTACCATAAAACACAAAACACTGTACGGAATGGTTCGCTTTCGCGGAATAATTTCAAAATAAAATTGAGCATTTTTGCGGCGTGTTTTTCAAGGGAATTTTTGAGGCTTAAGTTGGAGAGAGTAGGGCAAGATATTTCTTAGTAGAATTTTAGAACCTTTGTAAAATCTTTGACATTGAGACTAATCTAAATACGTCTCGTAACACCAAAAGTATTGAGTAATGAACGAGATATGTTATAAACGCAACTCTTTTGAGGTTGTTGATCGAACGTCTACATTCTTTATAAAAAGTATTTTATTTTTTAGGATCTTTAACAATCATCATAATGAGATAATCAAAAGTAAGTAAGTATTTATTCTAATTAGGCTGAAAATCAGCAGTCCCTCAAACCCCCACCCTTCAGGGCAGGGGTTGGGGGACTTCCCAATGCTTTAGCTGGTAAGAAGAAATAGCTCAACAAATAACAGCGACAATATTTTTATTCCTCAATCAACTCAGCCTATCGCAGTCCACTGCTGGACATAGACCTTTTCCAGGCTGCACCTCATCACTCTGTCTTCCACCTTCTGCATCCAGTCTGTCCCAGTCACCTTAGTGCTTGTTCACGTTGAGTCGCGGGCGCGGTGGCAGGCGCGGCCACGAAATACACATAGCATAGTATGCAAGTGTTCACGTACAAAACGCAGGTGCGGTGAAAGTAGCGGGCAAGCTAGCGGCAGTACCTATCAAACGTATGATGTTGTTTATGTGTGTTCACGTCGAACTAGCGGCGGAGCGCGCGATTCACTCGTGACGTCAGTAAGTTCAATCAGTTTGAACTTGTCGCTAGAAACGATAGCACGTTTTCATCATGTCTTTCAATACAGAGATCGTCGTCCATCTTTTCAACCTCTGACAACACGGCACACTCGCGCAAACGCCTGGCGGCCAATGTGAATACGAGCTCGCCACGTCTCCGCGCCCGCACCCGCCGCCGCGCCCGCGCGTTTCTACGTGAACAAGCACCTAAGGTTGTCGGTGCAACTAGCTGTGGGACGTCCTACACTACGTTTGCCGATACGCCGTCTCCACTTCAGGACTCGTCTGCTCCACCGGCTATCGGTCCTTTGACAAACATGGCCAGCCCGCTGCCACTCAGTTTGCTTACTCTGCAAGCTATGTTGGTAACTCCGGTTATTTTCCGGATAATTTTATTCCTTCAAAGAGACTCCGAGCATAGCCCGCTCCATAGAGTGCTGAGAGACCTTGAATTTGTGGACTAGCCCGACTGTCAGTGTCCACGTCCCGGCATCGTATGTCAGGACGCACTGGTTGAAGATCTTGGTCTTCAAACACTGCTGGATAAGTGACGAGAAGACTCCACAAAATTTTTCCAAACGCGGGCAGCGTTTGGAAAAATTTTGTGAACCCAACTGGATCTTCTTGTCGGTTTTTATTAATTTTATTTAATTCTGTTAGTCTTTTGAGTTTTTTCTCTTGAAACGGCAGCACATTACAGGCGCGATAAAAATTCACGTAACAAAAGTATCGTAACTGAATAAAATAAAAGATGAATCGGCGCGGGATTGAATCCGCATAATCAATGGTAACAGATGCTTCGTCCGCAAACGTATCATCAATTCTGTTAGAATAAAAATATCGGTTTAAAATTCTGAAGAAGTAATCGTGGTTTGCTCTTTTTGATAATTTTTTATTTTCACTTTGCGTAGTGTCTAATTGTCAATTGATTTCTTTAGCGTCCTTTTTTTCAAAGTTAAGCATGTAAGTGTGCGTTTATATCTACGAAATTAACTTTGGAATCGTATCAGTTACGGTCGAGATGTCAATAGTTTCGTTCGGTGAAACATGCCAGAATTTATTCATTCAAACTTATTTTTGTTGCACACCGCCCAATATTGTGGCATAGAAAAAAAGCAACGGAAATATTGGACGTGATACTTCTAAAACACAGTAAACTATTTCATAGACTTCAAAAAGTCACTCGAAAAAGCTTGAAAAAAACTAGAAATTCACTCCAAAACTATACGTTGGAGTGCAGCAAAACCAACTGAGCTATTCAAAATTCCAGTCCAGTTTCCACAAATTGTTCAAACGTCCGTCGCTTTAAAAAAAAGACTGGGTGGTGTGCGGTGTCGATTGAATTCTCTTAAAAACTCCGACTCCCTGCGGTGTCGTAATTTTTTATCGGTCATCCCTCGGGTGCGTTTACCCCCAGAAATTGGCATACGTTGCCAAAAATAGCAAAATATACGAACGATAAATGTGGAAAAACGTTAGGTACTAATTTGGCGCGGACAATTGGCAGTGTTTTATGTTTGGCTTGGTCGATAGTGGATGTGAATGATCTCTGGTTTGCTGATATGGTGACGATGAAATAGGGACGTGGTTTATATTCGCGTAATTCGTGAAACTTTTCGTAATAAGAGCAGCAGTTTTGTGTAAAAAGAAGCCCATACATGTAAGATAAAAAGTGTAAATTTATTTAGTGTTGGCGATAACACGCAGGAGTATCGCCTATAAATAGCTAGAGAGGATAAAAATGACATGTAGGCCAAATAGGTACTTCTTTCATTACCTAATATAAAAATATGACAAAGTCAAAGTCAAATAATTTATTTCAATTAGGCACAAAAAGGCACTTTTGAACGTCAAAAATAAAAAATTGAATTGATTCTAGTCGCCCCTTCCAAAAGGTAGTTTTCACTTTGACATCTAAGATTGTCATGTTAGCCCAGCCGAGGCCTCGCCTCTCATGCACGAGGTTCAAATCCTGGCAAGTACTAATGTGACTTTTTCAATTCATTTTATTTTGAACATACTGACAACGGTGAAGGAAAACATCGTGACGAAACCTGGACTTATCTGTATCTATATTAATATTATGAAGAGAGAGATCGAACTTTGTGAATTTGTGTATAATGTGGAGGGTAGTCTCCGAAACCACAGCTCTTATTTGAAAAAAATCTTTAACTCTTATGAAAGGTACAATAATCCCGATGGACATAGGCTTTAGATTATGTAAATATATACAAAAAGTGGTATTTAGAAATACTAATGAAATACTATCTTGAATTTATGCAAGCCTAGTACTTTTTATAAGGTTACAGCTCAGAACTTGTGCCAAACGTGTCGTGAATAGAATATCGTCTACACATGAAAATTGTACCCGGGCGATGCCGAGGCGGGTGGTTACTTGATAATATAAGTCTGAAGTCGCCAACCCGTTTAGAGTAAGCGTATCAATGCTCGTGCCTTCTCTGTATGAGAAGAGACCGTTGCCCTTCTATGGGGCAGTAATATGCTGGTAGCCTAACCTTTTCCCGACTATGTTGGGGTCTTCTTCCAGCCTAACCGGATACATACAGCTGAATACCAGTATTTTACATAGAGTGACTGCTTATCTGACCTGCACAACCCAGTTATTCGGTAACACGAAACCCCTTGGTATGACTGGTTGGCAGACTTTCGGGCTTCTGACGACCCGTAACGACTGCCAAAGATCCACAAATGACAGCCGGGACCAACACGGAGAAGTCATGGAGGAGTCTCGGTATGTTAAGATGGTCACCCATCCACAGACCAATCCTGGCAAGCGTAGCTTAACCTGATGAATCAAACCATGCGACTGTTATTACTTAGCCATGAGCCCCTCAAATATTTCTTCAAATATTTCTTAAAATAAAATGAATTTTAAAAAACATTTAAAAATACAAAACAAATATTATTATTTACGATTTTATGGATAACTAGCTGCGCCCTGCGGTTTCACCCGCGTAAGTCTCGATCCCGTGGGAATATTGGAATAAAAAGTATCCTATGTGTTAATCCAGGTTATAAACTATCTGTGTGCCAAATTTCATCGTAATACGTCCAGCCGCTTCAGCGTGAAGAAGAGACAAACATACACACACACTCACAAACTTTCGCCTTTATAAATTTAGTGTGATTGTACCTATTATTCATAATAATTTAATTTAACACTTGCCTTTTCGTTTCTTCAATGAACGCCTTTGTCAAAGCTCATTGTTTGCCAGAAATAATAAAACTTCGTACCAGGTATTGCAATTAATTTTACAATCGCATGTACAAAAAACGGCTTTTACGAAATAAATTCAGCACTGATTGCCGTAATGAGATGTTAATTTTATTCCCTGATTTCAATGCACATTGTATCGCTGAAACAATGGTTCCGCTGCACAAGCTGATTTCATATCTGAATGTGAGAGGTACAAAGGAAAGAAAATTCGTTTTATTAATATTTTCATTTTGAACGTTTGTTTGGCTTTACCTTTACGATTTCGTACGTAAAGACCAAATATTTTGTCTGTAAATTGGGTCGTCGTCGTCTGGGAATGAACAGCAGATTTATACAGGTTAACATAAAGTGATAAATTACATCTATATTCGTAGATGTTGTCAAACTTTAGCTAGTAGGTATCATAATCATTATTAACCCTTGTAAAGCCAACTTCTAGTAATATGAGAGAGAGAAAAACTATCTTTGCATTGTATGAATTCAATCTCTTAGCATTGTATAATTGCATAGCACATATGTGTGAGTACTATGTACCTACTATAAAGCTACAATTTACTGGGTAACTACGTCCTTCATTGACTTGAATGTGCCCTGGCAGCTGAGAGTATGTCATGCTTACTCTAATGTCTCGCTGACGGTGGCGCGTGTATTGGATCATTCGGCTCCCTTCAAAATGGTTGAATAGTGCTGATCCATGCGTCATGATCGTGAACGGGTGCCGTCAGTAGGGACTGGTCATCTCTTAGCTGCCACGGCTTATTTTATTTTAATTTTGAATTGTTTTTGTTTTTATATAATTTATTACGGACGTTTTGAAGATTCTGCATCGTTCTCACATGTATAACTTCAACATGAATAATGTAACCAAGATTTTGTACCCATATTTTGATTTAAAAGAGTGTCCGTGGAGTTTCTTGCCCGTTCTTCTCTATAGGTACCTACTACGCTTTGGAATGGGCAACTAGCTTCATCTTTCTGACCGACCGACCCCTTGACAATTCAAAAGTGCCTGTAATTGGTATATTTTAAATAAATGCTTTGAGTTTGAGTTTAATTTTGTGGTTTTTTCATAATTGTTAGTAACAGTTTTATTCAATAAAAAAACCGGCCAAGTGCGAGTCGTACTCGCCCATGAAGGGTTCCGTAGCAGCAAGTAACATTGAATGAAAGGTAAATTGCGGTTTACGATTTATGACGTATTAAAAAAAAACTACTTGTTAGATCTCGTTCAAACCAATTTTCGGTGGAAGTTTACATGGTAATGTACATCATATATTTTTTTTAGTTTTATCATTCTCTTATTTTAGAAGTTACAGGGGGGGGGACACACATTTTACCACTTTGGAAGTGTCTCTCGCGCAAACTATTCAGTTTAGAAAAAAATGATATTAGAAACCTCAATATTATTTTTGAAGACCTATCCATAAATACCCCACACGTATGGGATTGATGAAAAAAATTTTTTTGAGTTTCAGTTCTAAGTATGGGGAACTCCAAAATTATTTGTTTTTTTTCTATTTTTATGTGAAAATCTTAATGCGGTTCACAGAATACATCTACTTACCAAGTTTCAACAGCGTAGCTCTTATAGTTTCGGAAAAAAGTGGCTGTGACATACGGACGGACAGACAGACAGACAGACAGACAGACAGACAGACAGATAGACAGACAGACAGACAGACAGACAGACAGACATGACGAATCTATAAGGGTTCCGTTTTTTGCCATTTGGCAACGGAACCCTAAAAATCAATAGGATCAATACTTCAGAAGAATCAATAGTTGAATGAATAGTTAAATAGTTAGGGTTAATAGTTGAACATTTTGCTAATTGAATTATGTAGGGATTCGTTTTGTTCATTTGAAATGAACAAATAACTTTTTATAACTGTTAGCCTGATAATATTGCATGAGTTTATGTGTATTGCCTAGCTTTATATCTTTATTTTTTTGTAATTAAATTAAATTTGTTTTACAGTTTTTAGCACACTATTTACATTAAAAGACTAACTAGCTATCTGTATAAATATAAATAATAAAAACAAAACGACACTTAGGCGTCGAAGTATTCGTCCGCATCGCTGTCATCCGGAAATGTGCCCAGAAGACTGGCAGCATTGCCACATTGAATGGCAATCTGGCAGCTTTATATCTTAGTTCTGATTTTCCAAGAGACCGTTTTCCTGCTTACTCACAGCAAGCTCTTTCCTACGTTCAAATGCCCGTTTTCACCACCACTATAATACCACGCTATTACTGTTCCATTACAAGGCCTCTTCTCATACAGAGAAGGCACGAGCATTGATCACCACGCTTGCTCAAGACGGGTTGGCGATTTCAGACTTATATTAACTATATGTCCAGATTTCCTCAAGATGTGTTTCCTTCACCGATGACAGTAATGTCCAAGATAAACTCAGAAAGTACATTTGAATTGAAAAAGTCACATTGTTAAGTACTTGCCCAGATTTGAACCCACAACCTCGTGCATGTGAGGCGAGGCCTTAACCACAGGACGATCACGATATTCACACTGAAAACAGGCATAAGAATACTTTACAGGAAAACGGTGAACTCCGCGTTATCCGACCATATGTTTTCTACCGAAAACTTGTCGCATCTTGGATACCAAACATCCATTTCTCTCATCATTCCATCTCATAGCACGACCTCAACGCAGAAGGGCGAAGCCACTACATCAATTACGAAATGTCTGACACTAAATCGCGTTACCGTGAACAAGGTTTTGTATTCAAACTTTAGCAATTACGTTAGTCAGGATTAAAGTTAAGTTGCGAACTTTCAAAACGGGACGGATGGTTACCGTCGTATTGTTCACGGCCGTGGAGAAGGACGAGCTTGTTCCGCGAGCATTTTGTTCAGTTGACCATAGATTAACTGACCATTACACACTGTTAAACACTTTGTCTTGCAGAGGCAAACATATACTACCAATTTTTTATCAAAACTAGAGCTTGCATCTTAATTAAAGTGGTTCTTAAGCAGTACGTCAGAAAAATAATCTACTACCTGTCATCTTTTTGATATTGTGAACTCTCGCTTTGGTATTGACTTCAGAATTTATTTTTTTCGAATAAGTTGCCACGGGCTTTTCTATCTTTCAATTGACAAAGCTTCGACAGTCACCATGATTTTGGGCAAGCTGCATTTGTTTTTCTACCCCGTAACAAGTTACTAAGGAAGCCAACAGCACACAATAAAACGATTACTTACTAACTTAATTATTAATATGTATGAAGAACTGAACTACAGTAAGTGCATCCCAACATATTCGACGTCCTTCGTCTACGTATACTCTCAGTACTAAGCCACAGATCCACAATCACACTTTGGCGAGTTTTAACACCAACTTTTGTTTGTGATCGGACAATTTATGTAAGTTTCCGTTATGAGCCATTCTTGGCCATGATGGTGGAAACAGTGGTTCTTGATTGCTCCATTATTATTTTTATTTTAAAGAGAGTGGAAAAGTTCTGGAGTAGGACGGACTTGAGAGTGTAAAATATTGATAGTGTTGTGGTGGTAGTGGCTATTTTATTTGGAGTTTTTTGAACTGATGTTTGTTTATATTATGTAGTCTTAACACTTTTCCTGTCCCCTGAATCACGGCAATTGTTTAACAGAAAGAAATTGGACAGACATCTGTTAAACCACACTTTAGGGCTATAGTTTTTATAAGCCGCATTTTGTATACCGCAAGAATTTTCCAAAACCCTCATTATAATGGTCTTTTCAGTCAAAAGCACTCTCACCTAATCCGAAAAACACTACAACATTTAAAAACCATAATTTTCTGTCAACATGCTGAATAATCCAAAAACTACCCAAATAGATAACTAGGACAAACATTACCTCAAATTTCAACACTCCACCTGTCCATATACCCCTCAAGGAATACAACAAATTTCGTCACATGTACCTCGTAATTAGTTTACGTCAATTATGACTAGCCTACATAAATTAAACAAGGCGATTATCATAAAACATTGAGGTTGACCCTCGGGAGTGACCCGCAGTCAAAGGAAGACTTTACCTTATATTGTGGGATGAAGTGTAAGGGGTAAGAGACAGCGGAATAAATGTCTCTTTAGAAATTTTTAATTCAAATACGTTATTTGCATAACACTGGTTTATGGGATGTTATAAAATGCAAGCAAATTGTCAACTATGTAGTGAATTTGTGAACAACATTTTGTATAGGGTAAGAAAAACGCCAAGTTACTCTATTAAATCGTTTCCTGCATGGGAATCAGTGCTTTGAAATTACTTAATACAATAATTAAAAATGTTATTGTTGTTATACCGCACCTTCTTATTTTCGTGTTTTTAGTGACTAACCTGGTGCCACATGCCGTCGAGAAATATCTCACAGGCATGCCGGTTTCCTCACGATGTTTTTTCCTTTGCCGTTTTTGAAGTAAGTGATAATTATACTATACGAATATGAATCCGAAAAGTCAGAGATGCGTGCCTTGGGTTTGAACTCGAGACCTATGACTTGGCAGTCCGATGGTCACACCACTAGGCTATCACTGCTCACAAAAACCAAAAATAAATGTATATAGAAAAAAATATGTTATGGTGAATGTATGTACATTCACCATGTAAAGTGTATTTCTACAAATCTTGTAGCATTTCTTAACACAACAAAATTTCATAATGTACAGATGAAATTAAGACTTCACGTGCTATAATCTCATGTTTTAAGTACCTTCATAATGATACGGATTTAAACGACCAACTAAAAGTAAAGAAATCTCTTCATCCACTTTTAGTAGCTCAGAATTTCTTCCTCAAAGAAAGCCCGCTAACTTTTCTACCTTAAAATTTTAATACAAAAGATATTAGCTGTACTTGTGCCGGTCTCCCGGAGGAGATCTCTCTTAATTTAGTTCAATGCTGACGAAACAACTGTTTTTGCTGGTTCATACTCGAAATGTATTTGTGAGGGAAGCTAAGTTATACGTATGCAAAACATAGTTGCCTCAGATCGCAGAAATAAGGGTAGAATTGTGTAGAAACTTCAAGGAATGCCAGTGGATTTTAGTCCTATATACAATGTGTCTGGTCACTGGTGTCTGACCCGTCAAGGTGAAGTAATTATGATCAATTTTATCGATAAATCCACCAACATCTACCAATGTAAAGATCAAACAGGCATAAAAGTGTTTCGTTCTACAGCTACAAAAGTAGGCAATAAGTTGACACTAAAATGTTTATCAAAAACTACCATTAAAATCATAAAAAAATACTTGAAACGTAAAAAGTGTGAAAATATTTAAAGAAAGAAAGAAAAATATTTTATTTGGGACACGCACAGGAAATACAGACAGAAATAAAAAATTAAATTAAATTAAAAAATAGGAAAAGAGCATCTTAAAAAATAGTAACGACCTGTGCGAGGCCAAAAAGGCCCATATCTCAGCATAATGCTGCGATATTTAAATAAATACCGCGGCGCTGGTATTCTGATAGGGCCCGCTGTGATGCCACGGACACACCTACGTACACATATAAATCCCTCTAATTTGGTGCCTTTTTGTTTTTAATTTTTTTAAACAAGATGAAGTCGGCGTTTCCTATCCAACAACTCGTACTCTGAGAAGAAAGGCCGAGTTTTTTTAAGATCCTGCTAGGAAGGGACAATTATTGATTACTAGATGTTTTTTTTTTCGTAGCCTCGAATGTCGCACTACGGGGCAAAGTTTAAGGACTCCCTCATATTTTTCCAAGTACTCTTTTCTTGCACCACCTCGAACCAGCCTTCATGGTGCATGCATAAAAGAGGTGGACGGATGACCTGGACATTTGCAGGTGGCATAGCCACCTTTTTTTGAGCTTACATTAATAATTCTTAATTAATTTACATACCGATGCTTCAAATCTAAAAGCTTATCTAGAAACTGATCCCATAATACCTGCAATTACTCGGTGTGATTGTAGGAAAAAGAGACATTTCTGCTTTGACTCTGCAGCTGTAACCACTTTTCATTAGGTTGGCCGTTGGCACAATCAGCTTATAATGCTCCCACTGCTGGGACACAGTGAGAGGGAGTGGGTCATAAACGTAATCCACCACGCGGGCCCATTGCGGGTTGGTAGATATCACACATGTCCTCGAATTTTTGGTTCAAGGACATGCCGGTTTCCTCACAATGTTTTCCTTTACCGTTTTGACAGCAATGATGATGAAATAATTATTATTTACACAGTGTAAAGCGCCTGGTTGGCGGTAAGTTTGTTGCCATAACATAAAATAAAATAAAACACAAAACCTAGAAAACCATATCTTCATAATTTCTTTGATCCAAGTATTCAACACAAATAGAATGGGTTTGACGGCAGTCCTTTGAGGCGGGTTCGGATCTAAGGACCGAAGCTGAGGTACGCTAAAATAAACAACATGTCTACGTCTGCCATGTGACGGGTTTAAATACAAACAAATATGTGTTTTATGAGAGGTAACAAACTGACGCATGGTTCAGGTGTTTTGGCTCTTTTTAACCGACTTCCAAAAGAAGGAGGTTCTCAATTCTTCTCTATTTTTTTTTGTATGTTTGTTACGCGATAACTCGGCCAGTATTAGGTAGTTTTTGAGTTAGCTACAATAATGCGTATTTTTTCCCACTTAGTAGTATGTGGATGATATGTTAAGTTCTTCTCACTGTTATTTACATAGCAGGTAGTGGTATTCGAATTTGTGTGGGGTAAATACCATAACTAAAAAGTGAAAAATAAATACTTTTTACAAAAAAAAAAAACAACCGACTTTCAAAAAAAAAACGCTACAAAGTGAAAAATAACTTTAATTTAGGAAGTCGGTGTCGGTCGGTTTAGTATTTTGGTTTTTTGCCACCTACTTCCGAAATTAGTTTTAAGTTTTTTAGTTTAGTTAAGTTCATTGCAATTTGAGATATATTGATTACTCAAACTGCCAGACCATCACTAAAACTAAAATAGAAAGAAAAAAATAAATGAAAGGGAAAAAAACATATATTCCTTATCAATCATTCATCATCTGCCTAGCCTTTTCCCAATTATTTTGGGGTCGGCTTCCAGTCTAACCGGATGCAGCTGAATACCAGTATTTTACATGGAACGACTGCCTATCTGACCTCCACAACCTAATGGCTAGCTAACACGATACCCCTTGGTAAGGCTGGTTGTCAGACTTTTGGGCTTCTAACTACCCGTAACGACTGTCAAAGATCTACAAATGACAGCCGAGACCAACGGCTTAACGTGCTTTCTGAGGCACGGAGGGGTCTCGGTATGTAAAGATGGTCACCCATCCACGGACCAACCGCGGCAAGCGTAGCTTAACCTGATCGATCGACCCGTGCGGCTGTTATTACTTTCAATCATTAAAATAATATAATACTCAACAAAGTAATCAAGTCATTTTGTAAACGTGTAACATGTAAGGGCATTGTGTAACAAAAAGTTCTTCTTGAACATTTTAAATTCCTATATCTTTTGATAGATTGAAGCGATTGCGACGAAACCAAAACTAAGTGTAACTCCGAGTTTCATACAATATTTAAATATAAAAGTTAAACATATTGGTTTCGTACTTTTAACGTGATACTCCAACAAATGAATCTCTCATATACAAACAGACAAAAATGGCAAAAATGCTAGAAATTAAAATTAAAATACAAAGAGATGCTACCACTGGTGAATGCGTTGTAGTCATAAGGAGGCAAGATGGTAATCTAGACGAATTTATGGTAGTCCATCCCCCTAGAACAGTAAGAGATGCAAGAGGAGTATGTGCTCCAATAGCACTAAAATGTGACGCAGATCCAGATGTCTTCAAAGCAGGCTGTCCCCCCGGTACGCAAAGAAATGCTTCAACTGGTGAATGCGTCGTTATCGTGGAACTATGAAATGCTCGTCCATATGTTGTCGTGATTTGACGACATGCAAATCCAAATCTTTTACAGGTAGATGTACTTCTGAAATGGTAAGAGATGCTGGAGGCGTATGTGTTCCAATACTACGGAGACGAGTTGCAGATCCAGATGTATTCAAAGTCGAATGTACCCCGGCACAGAAAGAGATGCTACAACTGGTGAATGCGTTTTTTTTAAAGTAATGTTTGTATCTTATTATCGAATTACGTTCTTGGCGTCCAGGGATCCTCCAATACCGTGTATGTCTAGTATCTGGCCTCTTACCAAAGCGAGGTTCGTCAGAAAAACACACAAAGTGCCACTCTACTTCTGCCCAATTTCTGTGTTCACAAGCCCATTGCAAACGGGCTCTGCGATTACGGGGCTCAATAGGTGGTACTTGTGGCGGCCTCCGGGAATGGAGATTGACTTCATGCAAGCGATTTCTTATGGTTTGATTGCTTATTAACATCCCTAAAGAGCTATGAAGAAAATTGGCTTAACGACACAATTCCATATGTAGATGGAATGTTGATAAATTGATTAGTGATTATTTACCACTATAACAAGCTCGATAAAAATAAATTTTGTATTAAAAAAAAAATTGTCACACCAATAAAATCAAATTAAATAGTGTAACAGATTGATTTATTTTATACTTGCTTTTGCCCGCGGCTTCGCCCGCGTGGATGTCGGAAAATATCCCACGGGTACGTAGGTACTACCGGGCAGTACCGGGATTATTTCCGGATTACCGGGATTATTCCCAGATTACCGGGATTATTATTTAGATTATTTAATTAAACTTAACATTACTACTAAATACACAATGACTAAATTATAGAATGCTATTTACATGTATGAATCTATAAATTGTCTCAAATTGTGATATAAATAAAACTTATCTCTTTATTGTAACCTTAAAATATGATCTCTCATTAAATAAGTGTTTGTAATAATATTAACTAAGTAAATATAACTTTATATAAACGCAATAATAGTATTTTAAGAAAATAGCTACCTACTTACCAATAATATAATTATTTATGTTATTGTTATTGACTTTTTATGCGAATATGATAATTCAGTTTTCATGTGTAGTTTTATTTTGATTTGTAGTTTTCTGCGACTTGCATTTTTAACTTTAAGTAATAGTATTCAACACAAATAAAATGATTTAACGGCAGTCCTTTGAGGCGGGCTCGGATCAAAGGACCGAAGTGAGGTACGCTAAAATAAACAACATGTCTACCTGTCATAAATTACGGGTTTAAATACAAACAAATATGTGTTTTATGAGAGGTAACAAAGTGACGCATGGTTCAGGTGTTTTGGCTCTTTTTAGTTTGGTTAAGTTCATTGCAATTTGAGATATTGTTTTTTTTTTTTGACTGATTCAATAAACCTATTTTATATAGTTATAAATAGACTCCCGTTCAAATGATGAATGATTAATCCCTGATGGGCAATTTTTTTACGGTTTATTATGAAAGGGTATGTATTAATTCCAACCTCTAATAAGTCCCATTTTGCGTTTTTCTGAAAATACCGATCATTCTAATATACTTTATGATTGCGCCAATGGCGGCGCTGACGACTTTCTTGCCCGTTCTTCTCCATAGGTACCTACAAACGCTTTGGAATGGGCACCTCTCATAAAACACACATTTGTTTGTATCTAAACTTGTCATATGACAGAGGTAGACATGTTGTTTATTTTAGCGTACCTCAGCTTCGATCCTTTGATCCAAGCCCACCTCAAAAGACTACCGTCAAACTACATTTTATTTGTGTTGAATACTTGTATCAAAGAAATTATGAAGATATGGTGAGTTAGGACTATGTTAAACTATTAGTTTAATTTAGCATTGAGTTTTCATTTTATTTTATGATAAAGCAATAAACTATCGGCCAACCAAGTGCATGTCCTAGAACCAATCATTTAAATACATGTGACGTCTACCAACCCGTTCTGGGCCCGCGTGGTGGATTACGGCCCACTCTATCTCACAAAGAGGAGGCCTGCATCCCAGCAGTGGGAATATTATAGGCTGATTATGCTAAAAGCCAACTTAATGGTAGTTAAGTGGTCAGCACGTAGTTAAGTACCAGAGGACTTACAGACTCAAAGCTGAACTGTCTCAAGTGCCTGTGTTTCAAATCAATTTGCCTAGCCTTTTCTCACCTAAGTTGGGGTTGCCTTTTAGTCTAACTGGATGCAGCTAAATACCAGTATTTTACATGGAGCAACTACTCTACCATCCATCCTCCACAACCCAGTAACTGGGTAATATGATTTCCCTTGGTAAGATTGGTTGTTAGACTTTCCGGCTTCTGACGACCTGTAACGGCTGTCAAAGATCGAATAACAGCCAGGAACAATAGCTTAACGTGCTTTCCGAGGCACGGAGGAGTCTCGTTATGTAAATATGTTCACCCATCCACGGATTAACCCCAGCAATCGCAGCTTAACCTGATGGATAGACCCATGTAGCTGTTATTACTTAGTCACGAGCTCCACAACATTATGTGCCTTTAATTATACCGAGTAATAGTAGATAATTAATAGTAGGTATCGATTTCCAGATAAGCTTTTAGATTAAGCAAATTAATCAAGAATTGTTCATGTCAACCCAAAAATAGGTGGAGAGAATATGCCACCTGCACATGTCCAGGTCATCTCTCCACCTCTTTTGTGCATGCACCACGAAGGTTGACTCGAGGTGGCGCAAGAAAAGAGTAATATGGAGAGTCCTTTGCTTCGTAGTGCGTTATTCTAGGCTACGAAAAAAAAAACCATAGCTATCCAATAATCAATATCCGTTCATAGCAGGACTTTAAAAGAGACTCAGCCTTTCTCCTCAGAGTAGTCAGATAGAAAACGCCAACCTCATCTAGTTTTAGGATTCCGTAGTCAACAAGGAACCCTTATAGTTTTGCGATGTCCATCTGTCTCTCTGTCTCTCCAGGGCTAATCCCATGGTGTGGAGTGTCGTTAGAAAGGTCAGAAAATAGCAGGAAGAAGACAGTGTGTTTAATTATATGAACTATCGTACCATTGAAGAGAACCGGTGGCAAGGTTGAACCATCCACCTTGCGACTACTACGAGGACTCACAGCTATGATCGCCTGACACTTATTAGGGTTTACCGCAACACCTAATCTATCAGATCTGGTTTTTATGGGTGCCTAATCCCTATTTAACTTGTCGATAGCGTCAGGTAATTCATCAACCCTCTCTTGACAGTACAACTGCTAGTTATCTGCATACAGATGATACGCACACTGAAGCTCGGAAGTTATAAGATTAATAAAATTATAAGTACTATTGCTACTAATAATAAAAATACGTATTTCTTGCATATCAACATCTTATATTATTACCAAATTCAGAAACAATATTTTCCACCAAAATTAAGTAATAAATCATAGTTGTTGAAATTTACCCATGTGACAAGTCTTTTTTAACGGATTCTCTTCGAGTCAAGACTGAGAGTACGACGCATTGACCAGTTAAAGGATTTAATGCCTTGCCGGGGGGACAGATTGAAAGGAGCTGCATAATGGATTGGAGTTGTCCATATTCACCGGAGTACTGACATTTTATTTTACCCACGCTTGCTATTATAACAAGAAAGACGAGTAACTTAAACATTCTTGATTTGGTTTTGAGACCTTCCACAGGATGACTGTGAATGTTGATGGCCGTGTATGCCTATTTATGTATCGCATAAAATAAATCAATCTGCTACACTATTTAATTTGATTTTATTGTTGTGACAATTATTTTTATATTTGATCATTTATTTTTATCGAGCCTGTTATAATGGTAAATAATCACTAATCAATTTATCAACGTTTCATGTACATATCAAATTGTGTCGTTAAGAAAGTTAATTGATTCAGGCGTGACCTTTCGGAAATCCATTATAAAATACAATAGACGTGGATATATTTAGTAACCTGTTCCGCTTAGCTATTTGGGTTCGCAACAAGTCCATCATCATCCTTGCTTGTATAGCTTGTATAGCTTGTCTTCCATAGCTTGTAGTGCTACGTACAATTTGAGTGCTTTGATTTTATGTTTTTATTTTCGTTGATGTTTTTTCAATTACGTGTTGTGTGTAATCAGAGAGTGTAACGACATTTAATTTTTTGAGTGTGACTTTGACATATTTTCAGGCAGCATCACTAAGTTTAAAAGAGATGTCAATAATATGTATTTTTTTTATTTTTTGCTCTATGAAGTTTATTTTTATTTTGTGTGTGTTTTTTATTCTGTTTTTAGTTTATTATTTAATTCGACCTTATTTAATTTTATTTTATTCAAGTTTATGTTAAGCCTACAATGTTAAGTTTCCATTGTTATTTATCTTTATATTATTCATTATTGTATAGTGAGATCTAAATAAAATGCTGTGCTTACCTGTAATTTAGATGCATGCAATGTATTTGTAAATGATATGTACTTTGAATGTCTGTGTGTGTATTTAGTTGGTTTGCCTAAATAAATAAATAATGTTATTCAAACTAGACTAATTGTTAAAAAAGGTGGTGAGCCATAAAATTGAAACCTTTTAAATACAGATGAATATATTTTTGATTCTCTTTAGTGACTGATTGTGTAAGAATTAAACCTGAACAGGGTTTGTTTACACTTTTGTTAGATACTTTTCGAACAGACTATACGTGCTGTAAATTGCTAAGGCTGGTTTCACAGCTGTCCTGGAGACCCGCACGGGCCGCCCGCACACGGGAGATACGTACAGGTTGCGCCCGCAGTGCTCTGAAACGAGGGAATTAGTACGATACGGTTAAAATACAATAGACGTGGATATATTTAGTAACTTGTTCCGCTTAACTATTTCTGAACAGCCATAAAAAAACTCCTGAAAGAAATGGATCTCGTCATCCTGAGGAAGCCTCGTTGAGAGGTGAAACATGTGTCGATTTCTCACAGGGGTTTTTTATGGCTCTTTAGAAATAACTAAGTGGAACAGTTTACTAAATATCGTAAGGGCTCCAAATTACTGCAGCTGATTCGAGCTTACTCCTGATTAAGGCCATGTAAACTAGTTTTATGGCCAGTGGATTGTGAAACTCACGCATATTTCGAATAACAAATCCTAGTCTCCGGTATGATTCAGCAGCGAGCGTCCTCATGTGATCATGAATAGTAAGTCTCGGGTCGAATAGTACTCCGAGATCTTTCACAGAAAGAACACGAGCTATCGGTTCCTCGCCCAGGAAGTATTGTAAATGCCTAGGATTATGTGCACGACTAAAAGACATAACACTGCATTTGTTATTGTTGAAAAGCAACTTGTTCTCAATGCTCCACTGAAAGACTGAGTTTTTGTCCTCCCGCAAAGTTTCTGTTTAAGAACCTTTTCGAGGTCATTAACCATGATCCCAAATAGTTCGTTCTGCCTAGCCTTTTCCCAACTATATTGGGGTCGGCTTCCAGTCTAACCGGATGCAGCTGAATACCAGTATTTTACATGGAGCGACTGCCTATCTGACCTCCACAACCCAGTAACTGGGTAATACGATACCCTTGGTAAGACTGGTTGTCAGACTTTCGGGCTTCTGACGACCCGTAACGACTGTCAAAGATCCACGAATGACAGCCGGGACCAAAGGCTTAACGTGCTTTCCGAGGCACCAGGTTTCCATGATCCCAAATAGTAATGGTCCCAAAATAGTACCCTGTCCTACTCCAGACCGGGTGTGGCAAGGCGCGGACACAAAGCAACCATATCGTACATTGATGTGTATTTTATCCCACGACACTGTAATCACTTCATTATTTTATTTTATTTTTTCTGCCGGCGTTCTCTCTCTCTCTGTTTCTTTCTCTTTGAATTAGAAGAAGACAGTCATAAGTATTAACACTTTTTAGCGTGACGATTTTTGAAAGTTTACAAGCCGTGTACTTCGTTCCAAAAATATCCATATAGTCAATCATGTAAACGTGTAACGTGTACTTGAACACTTTAAATTCCAAAAAATATCTTTTTTGACGACTGCCGCGTTGGTCTAGTGGTCGCAAGCGCTACTGCTGAGCATGAGGTCCTGGGTTCGATTCCCGGGTCGGGCAAAGTGTTATTGGGTTTTTCTATCGGAATTTTCTCAGTAGCATCTCGGAGTCTGGATTTGAGCCCGGTTGATAGCAATAGGCTCGCCCCCTATTACATGGGACTTGAACACAACTGGCGAAATGTGGGTGTACCTGCTACAGGGACACCTCTGCCCAACCCTTCGGGGAAACAAGGCGTGATGTTATGTTATGTTATCTTTTGATGTGTAATATTTTCATTTCTTGTATGTATGTTAGTAGTTAGTGGCATGCACTGATATTTGGGCGGAACCCCCGCTCGCGTCTTGAAACTACTAGTGATATTACGCATGACAGCCGTAAGTTAACACTTACGGTTCTTTTAACTAGGCATAACGTCAATAGTAATTCAACTTTATTACAGTTAGATTGACTTAACGATACAATTTTGTGAGAAACATGGAACGTTGACATATTGATTGGCTATTATTTATCGATATAACAAGCTCGATAAAAAGAAAATTGTACCTATATTAAAAAATAATTGTCACTCCAATGAAATCAAAATTGAAAAGTGTAGCAGATCGATTAATTTTACATAATATTGATTTTTAACCGACTTCAAAAAAGGAGGAGGTTCTCAATTAATCGAGATATTTTTAGGGTTCCGTACCTCAAAAGGAAAAAACTGAATCTTTATAGAATCACTCGTGTGTCTGTCTGTCTGTCCGTCTGTCACAGCCAATTTACTCCGAATCTAATAGACCGATTAAGTTGAAATTTGGTACACATATGTATTTCTGTGACCCAAACACGAATGTGTAACGTAAATAAATGAATTTTGAATATGGGGTCACTTTTGGGGGGAAAACAAGAAAAACAAAAATAAAAAGTTTTGCTAACAGTACCGTGTGACATATCAAATGAAAGGACTTGTTATGAGAATCTTAAATATATTTTTTTATATCATTTTAAAATAAACACTTTTAAAGATATTTAAGAAATTCAATGAAAATTGACCATTACCACCCCTTATCTCCGAAACTACTGAACCAAAAATTTTGAAAAAAATACATAGTATGGCTCTTTACTCATAAATTACAGGAAAACCTATAAAAAGCCCATGGTCTTAAAATAACATGGTAAATCTCTCAATATTGTGCGCGCAAACTTACATTTCGTCGCTCGGCATCCAATAGGCCCATCTCTCTAGCTATTATAATATCAACAACAAAATATCAAAAGTTTTTGACAGTCTGCTTAATACACAACTAAAAAATAAAACTGTAAATGTTCATGACAACCAATTCGGGTTTCGGCGTGGTTTGTCAACTGAAAGTGCAGTGTTGTGTCTTAAGCATACTGTCACATACTATACACAGCGTGGGACGCCGATTTATGTTAGCTTCCTCGACTTATTCAAGGCTTTCGATCTGGTTGCTTATGACGTATTGCGGAGAAAGATGGGGAAGGATAGGTTGCCAACGGAGCTTATAAACATCTTTAAATATTGGTAAGGTAACAAGATCAATAGTGTATGATCGGCTGGAACTTTTTCCAGGCCATACAGGTTGGAATGCGGGGTGAGGCAGGGAGGGTTGATCTCACCCTCGCTTTTCGAGCGAGCTGATTGGCGAGCTCAAAAGCACCAGAGTAGGTAGCTATGTAGATGGTGTAGGGTGCTTCCCTAACATAAGTAATGTCAATGCAAATGTAAAATGTCAAATTTAAACTTAAATGCAGAAAATGTCAGCGAATGCTCAACGGGATGAATCTAAATAAAAATGCAAGTTGTCCGACTCAAACCACGTCTAATTGAACACTAAAAATGTAATATACATAAAATGCATAGAACAATGCAATATGTCAGTGTCAATGCACTGCCAAATGTAGGTCGCGTTCAAAGTGCAAATACGCGAGCCTACTGGCTAACTTATTGTAATAAATATATTTTAAAACCCATGTACGTTCACCGTACATATTGCCACAACACAGAAAGAGAGTAATTAAATAACAATCCCAAAATATGTAAAAAAACTAAAATAAGAATGTAAAAAACAATGTAAAAATGAAGGACTCCAATGTAAATATGATTGATCTACGACTACTATGAAGAAATATAACTAAAGTCTATAAATAGAATGTCACCATAATAATAAATTAGCACACATCACTATGTTTTTCAGTGTCAAATTTCACTTCACTTGAGGTAGGGTTAGCACACGACACTTTATTCACTTTTGAGTCCCGTTTGTCGATCTTGCTGTTCCTGTCCTCGATGTCATGATCTTCTTCTCGTCTGCTTCTACTTCTCGCGTCTTGCGGACCCTCCCCCTGTCTTTGGGTTGCCATCTTTCGCCAAAAGTACACCGATGTTACCAACAGTGCAATGCTAATCGCAACAACCACATAAATTGCAATGTAGTGATGAACGTCGTGAGAGGATAAGGTGTCTAGCTTAGACTGTGCTTCTATAGAGCGTAGTTGCGTGTCAATCTTCTTGAACGTCTCTTCGTGCGTTTCAATATGCAACGTTGAGTTACGAATCGAGGTATTGATTATGTTGTTGATTGGAGAGATCGTGGGCACGATCATCGCATATGGTACATTGACTAAAATGTCACTTGTATGTTCCATATATGCGTGCAGTGCGAATGAGTCGCCTTGCAAGTTGCATCCTTGTTTCAGCGTTATCAGACCCGAGTGACGTATCGTCTCCGATGTCATTTGAGTGCCGCACACTAATTGTACTTCGCACGTGTCACAACAATAATAAAACCAGGTGTTTTGTTTATGTAATTTGACCCATTTGTCGGCGCATAATTTTATTTCCGTATGGCAATAAACGCTGTGTTCTTCGTTGTCTCGAATCAGCTGTACATCGCAAATAGATTTGTGACGATCACCGGTGTTGTATATAGGGTGATTTAGTTTGCACAGTAGAGTTTGGTCATGTAATTTTTGGCATTCGTTAATGTCATATTGTTCTAGGGGTATAAATGAGTATTGGTTGGCATTAAATGCTATTAATGCAGAGTTGGGAATAACGTACATTACCCGATTTATGTCAATACGTTGAGGAATGCTGATAAGTCTGTTAAGTTCGTATAGGGCATCACTCAAGATCGGTACTTTTATTTCCATCAACAGGTAGTGTTGTGTTATGCGTGCATGTATTCTGAACAGCCTGTAGATGTCTCTTATGTCATTACGAACTTCAGGTAGTGTAGAATCGCGAGGTAGTAGTCGAGCTACTCTATCTAGTTCGCTTTGCATTTGGGTTGGTGATAATAGATGTACGTCCATATGTCCTTGGTACATATTTGTCAGTGTGTTGATGAGTGATTCTTGGATATCTTTTAAGTTTTGGGCCATTCTGTCTGCAGCTATGGCCGATGTAATGATGTAGAATGCATTTGAACTCTCAAGTTTATCTTTGAGCGTCTTGTTTTCTAGGGACGTGAGGTGATCGTTGATAAAATTGAACTGCTTCACCATTGTTGCTTCGTTACGCTGTACAATGTTGTTCTCGGTTTCCAGAACACTTGTCTGGTTTTTAAGCAGTTGGAATAGGTGATTTTCATTGTGTTGGATTGTGTCGATATCCTGTTCATATTTTTCTGCAAAATGTTGATCTAACACTCCAAATAACGAATTTGCAACATACCCTACTCCGTCGATCATTCCTCTTTTGAACCTGTGTTGAATTATCCGCTGGGACCTCAGTAATTCGTTGTAATAATTTAGTTCACTCGTGCTTTGTTCAAGTTGGTTAATCAGAACATGAAATTGCATCAACCACTCTTCGCAACGAGCTTGCTTTATATGCGATACGAATGCTTGCAGAGTGTCCACGTTGCGCCAATAATTTGTCATATTGTAGTAGAATACCAGTTTCCATTCATCTCTAATTTCTTGTAGATCTGCAATCTTGTCAAAGAAAATTGTTTGATTTTTTGTCAGTTGATCAAATTTCATATCTTGCTGAACAGTGGGTGTTATTAATGTCATAACTAGCATCAGCATATAACATACCAAGCTGTTCCAGGTAAGCCCTTTAGCTCGGTTTCGCCTGTTTTTGGGTAGTTTGTCAGTGTCAGTGTTGGTTTTTTCCTCAGCCTCCACTAGTGGTACCAGTTTTGTAATAGGTCGTTTAGTTTCGCCTTTTGCAGTTTGTAATGTCACAACTCTAGTGTGGCCGTCTTTTCCAGGGTGTAAATCCGCTACACGACCCAGTGCCCATTTTCCTGCAGGTAACCTTTCATCTTTAATGCATACAATGTCATTTTTCTTTATGTCAGTATTCTGTCGTTTCCACTTTAGTCTTGCTTGTAGTTGTTGGAGGTACTCTTGCGACCACTTCTTCCAGAAATCCTTGCTAAGTTGTTGTACAATTTGCCATCTCGTGTTTAAACGGTACGTATTGTCCATGTCGGGTTCTGGAATTGTCATGAGTGATGTGCCGGTTAAGAAATGTCCTGGAGTTAAACAGTTAATCTCTTCGGCGTTCTCTGAAACGGTGCATAGTGGTCGTGAGTTCAAGCAAGCTTCTATCTGACATAGCAGAGTGGTAAATTCTTCGTATGTCAGACGTTGGTCTCCAATGACCCGTTTGAGATGATATTTCATGCTCTTCACAGCTGCTTCCCACAGTCCGCCTGCGCTTGGCCAGACCGGGGCATTGAAGTGCCATTGAACTCCCATCTCTGATATTTTCCCCAAGAAGAAGTTGTCAATGTTTTCTACAATGCATTTGTATTGTTGCAATAGGATCCGATTTGCACCCACAAAGTTCGTGCCGTTGTCGCTGTACATGTCCCGTGGTGTACCTCGACGTGCGCAGAAGCGCTTGAAAGCCGATAGGAATGCTGTACTGGATAGTTCTGAAACCAGTTCTAGGTTGCTAGACAAACAAATACTGCAACGTACGCCAGCAATGTTCTGACGCCTCGGCCTTTACTTGCCTGGATCTCAACGTGTCCAGTAAAATCGACACCTGTATGTGTAAAAGGGCGAGATACTGTCACTCTCGGCTCTGGTAGGTCCGCCATAATCTGGTTTGTTTGTTTAGCATTAAATCGGCGACATGTTACGCATTTGTGTAAGACCTTTTTGACGGCGCGATGTCCTCCTACGATCCAAACTCTTTGTCGAAGATGTGTCAGGGTTAACTTGGGACCTCCGTGTAGTGTTCTTCTGTGAGCTTGCCAAATTAGTAACTCTGTCAGTTTGTTGTCATGTGGTAGTAGAATTGGATGTTTAGTGTCTTCGGGTAGGCTTGAGTTACGTAACCTTCCACCCACTCGCAGAATGTCATGTTTGTCAAGGAATGGATTTAAACTCAAAAGGTTACTTTTTGTGCTCAAACCTTTGTTTTCCTTCAATCTCATAATCTCGTCATTGAAAGCATGCAGTTGAATATGTTTCATTATTAGGTTTTCAGCGCTTTTTAGTTCCGTAGATGTCAAATAAGTAGTAGTACGATGAGTGTCGGTGTTCGAACAGCTGTTAGTGAAACGTTTCATCCAAGCAATGACCCTTGTAATACGAGTCAAATCGCTGTGTCTGTCTAATAACTCAATTACTATTGAAGACGGTTCACATTTCACAACATACGTTTGCATTTGTTTTTGTTTTGATTCGCATGTTGTCGGTGTAATTGTAATTTTGTCAAAGGTATCTTCACTGTAATTTTTCATCCAGTAGGGGCCTTGCCACCACAAAGGATGTTGCAATAGTTGGGAACAACTGATTCCGCGTGACGCGCAGTCTGCAGCATTTTCCTCGGACTTGACATAACTCCAGTGCTGTTTTGGGATTACGTCATGCACTTGCTGTACTCTGTTGCTGACGAACGACTTCCATTTTGTGACGTCCCCGTGCAGCCAGCCTAATACAATCATAGAGTCTGTCCAGGCGTATGTATTTTTGTGCACATTGTCCCATTTAAAGGCTGTCAGGACCTTTTTCATGAGCCGTGAAAGTAGTAGCGCTCCACATAATTCGAGTCGCGGTAGTGTCAATTTTTTGTTGATTGGCGATAACCTCGACTTTGCAGCGATAAGTCTAATCGTAGGCTCGTTTTTGTCATTTGTTGTCAGCAGGTATATAGCGCATGCGTAGGCCTTTTCGGATGCATCGCAGAACCCATGTACTTGGAATGGTTTAGTAATATCTCCCAGCCACCTTGGTATTTGGTATTCGGTTATGTTGTGTAAGTCGCTAGTAAACTGCTTCCATTCCTCTTGCACGCTGTCAGGTAAGGTTTCATCCCACTCGCATCCCGATAGCCAGACGCTTTGGAACAGCAGTTTTGCTTTTACTGTCAAAGGTGTCAGCCAGCCCAGCGGGTCGAAAATTTTCGAGATTTCCGATAGTAGCTTCCTTTTTGTCAATTGGTTTTTATTGTCAAATTGTATTTTGTTTGTAAATGAAAATGTGTCAGTTGTAGGATTCCACTGGACCCCCAGGGCTTTTGTCATGCCATCGTTTGTAAAATGCATTGTCGTTTGGTTAAGATCTGAAGAAAATAAGCTTTCAATCAAGGTCTGGTCGTTGCTTGACCACTTCCGTAGTGTAAGGCCAGCTCCACTCAGCATGTCAATGAGTTGCTTTTGAATTTCTTGTGCTCGTTCGACGGAGTTGCTGCCACTTAGGACATCATCAACGTACATTTCGTTAGCGATGACATCCGCTGCTAACGGATATTTCTGTGCATCATCCTCTGCAAGCTGTTTCAGCGTTCGAAGAGCTAGAAATGGTGCTGCCTTGGTTCCATACGTCACTGTGCATAACTGGAACTCCTTTAAAGGACCTTGGTTGGATTCTCTCCACAGGATCTTTTGCAAGCGTTGGTCTTCTTCATGGACAAGGATCATGCGGTACATCTTCTCACAATCTGCAGTAAAGACGTACTTGTATAGCCGCCATCCTAATAATAATGTCAATAGGTCTTGATGTAGCTTAGGGCCACACTCCATCAAGTCATTCAGGCTGTAACCTGTGTCAGTTTTCTGGGAGGCATTAAAAACCACCCTCAATTTTGATGTCACTGAGTCCTGTTTTAGGACTCCATGATGAGGTAAGTAGCATGCCGTGTTGCAGTCAGGTTTGCTCTCCTTCATATGTCCCATTTCCAGGTACTCTTGCATAAATTTGATGTAACTATCTGATAATTTGTCATCCCTGCCTAATCTCCTTTCTAATTGCATAAACTGTGCTACCGCTCGTGGCTTTGACTTGCCCAGCAGCTGATTAAAATTAGGCTTCATTGGCAAACGAACTGCATATCTGCCATCACCTAATCGCTTGGTTGTTGCAGTGTAGAGCTCCTCACAATATCGTTCCTCTGACGTCATAGAATTGCATGCATCTCCATTGATGTCTTCAATTTCCCAGTATTTTGTCAAGTCGTTAACTTCATTAACTACGACGTTGCAATTAAATGTTTTGGTGACATTGCCTGACAATATCCACCCCAACCGTGTTTGTTGAGCCATGGGTTCATTAACCTCCCCTTTGACTAAGCCATTCATGAGTATTTCGGAAAATACGTGTGCATCCAGAAGTATGTCAATGGGCCTAGATAAGTTGTAATCTGGGTCGGCTAGTGTGATGTCTGTCACATGAGCCCAAGGTTTCTTTGCAAATGTAACGTTAGGCAGACTGTTTACTACCCGTGTCATGATTAACGCTTCCGTTGTAAACTGGAAATCGTTATATAAGGACTTGCAGGATAGATGGACCTTTCCTTTACTCCTGTTGGATAAAGTACCGATGCCACTTATGTTTGCATTCAGCTGTTGACGCTTTATGCCCAATCTTTGAGCTGCATTCTCCGTGATCAACGTAATTTGTGAGCCTTGATCAACTAGAGCCCTTAGTGTAATGTAGTCACCTCCAGCTGTGGCTACTTGCAGTAATGCTGTTGGTAATAATATTTCATCATTATTATTTGACGCGAAGTTGTTTTGCATATTTTTATTTGACCTAGATGAAGTCGATGACGACGGTTTAGGTGCTGTTTGTGTTGCTGAGGGCGTTTGCGCTGACTTTACAATATCGCTGTGCAGAAGTGTGTTATGTTGTTCGTTGCAATCTCTGCATCTTTTCTGCGACGCACAGTAACCCTTAGTATGCACATACAAACAATTTGTGCATATTTGATTGTTTTCTATAAATGCTATTTTTTCCGGACTCAGCATGTCAGCGAATTTAGAACATTGAAATAATGCATGATTCGTATTGCACAATGGACAAATAGTCTTGCTGTATTGTCCAGCGTTTGACGCATGAAAATTGCGAGAATAGTTTGCTGAACCTTTATTGGGTTGTGAATTTGATGACTTGGGATTATTGCCGAACAGATGTTGCGTCTTTAGATGTGTTTTTGATGCAGGTTTATCAAAATTTTCTGGCTTTTTCCTGTGCAATGGTTCTAATGCCATAAACTTGTTTTCGACGAAATCCATAAAATGATTGTATGTTGGTATCTCGCGCGGATCCGACCTGGACTGCATGTATTCCGTATACGTTTCGGAGTCTAATTTTTCGCATAACACGTAAACTAGAATCGGATCCCATGAGCTTGTATCAACGCCCAAGTTGTGTATGGCGTTTATGGTTTCGTTGCTAGTGTCATATAACCGCTTGAGGTCGAATGCAGATTGTTTTTGCAAATTAGGTTGACGCATAAATGCCTGGAAATTTCTGGTAAATAACAGAAACTTATTATTATATCTATGGTTCAAAATTTCCCAACACGTGTCATAATTTTCGGGTGCAATGTGTAAATGCTGCACGAGCTTTTCCGCTTCACCGCGAAGTCTACCCTTTAGATGTTGCATTTTTTGTGTTTTTGCGATCGCCGAATTATTATGAATCGCTTCTACGTAGAGATCCATAAAAGTAGGCCATAAAGTATAGTTGCCGTTAAAGATAGGTATGTCAATTTTAGGCAATGTTTGCTGTTGATGTAGAGAAGCGTTTAATTTCGTGTTCAACGCCCGTTTCATATTTGTAAATGCCTTTTCGTGACGACAGAACTCGTCATAGTAGTCCTGTGAATTCCCCTCTAATATGCCGTCAATTTGTAAATGTAATTTGTCAATCGCAGTCCACCGAAACTCTACAGTCTTAAGCATATCCTCAATTTCCCATTTCTCCTTAACCTCGTGTAGGCTTCGATTTACTAACCTAGTGAATGCACGGAAGTTAGCTTGTTGCAACTGCTGTAACTCGAGTAGCTTGTCCTCTGCTCCTACAGATGTCTCGAACATGGTTTTGTCAAACTCAACGTTTAACTTACTATGGCCGGCGTTACTGGGTCCAGCAAGAGTCTTCATCTCGAACGCTGCAATCTCCTGACGCGTTCCATGGTACCAGCTTTTAATGACCTCATAAATGTTACCGGTGAAATATTGATGATCTTTCTCCTCTACTGCACTCAGCTCCCGGTTCTTCTCTTCACATTCCGCCCATAGTATATCTAACCTCTCAAGCCTTTTACGAATGTACTCGGTGGTCTTCCTGCTCGCTGAATCCTTCTTAAAATTAGAATGGATTCTCTTCACTTCCTCGAGGATCTCAGCTTGACGCACGATTAAACCCTCCATTATAAAGCCGTAAGATAAATAATGAACGATCTTACTTGAAATTCAGGAACTCTCCCTGTATGCAATGCAATGCAATGTGACGCTCTGGAACCTGGATCGCTGCTACCTCCCCGAACGCTCCTGCACGGCAACACACGTGGCACGGTATGACACGACACGACACAGATCCCGCGCGGCGACTTATCGACCGACGTATCGGACTGTATGGTACTTGCAATAGTTACGAAGGACCAAAAAACTATGTAGGGTGCTTCCCTAACATAAGTAATGTCAATGCAAATGTAAAATGTCAAATTTAAACTTAAATGCAGAAAATGTCAGCGAATGCTCAACGGGATGAATCTAAATAAAAATGCAAGTTGTCCGACTCAAACCACGTCTAATTGAACACTAAAAATGTAATATACATAAAATGCATAGAACAATGCAATATGTCAGTGTCAATGCACTGCCAAATGTAGGTCGCGTTCAAAGTGCAAATACGCGAGCCTACTGGCTAACTTATTGTAATAAATATATTTTAAAACCCATGTACGTTCACCGTACAGATGGTATTTGTGTAAATAATATTAGCTATGCAGACGATATGGTGCTTTTGAGCGCGTCAATCTGTGGTCTCAGATAGTTGGTCTTCAAATGTGAGCAGTATGCCAAAATACATGGTTTGATGTATAACTCCAATAAGTCGGAGATCATGGTCTTTGAGGCTTGGGGTAGACCAGGTTATTTATCACCTGTATTACTCAATGGGAGTCCACTACAAATAGTATTTACGTTTAAATATCTTGGTCATATATGTATATTGACCCCTGACCTCAATGACGGACTCGATATTGGCAGGAACGAAGGGTGTTGTCGGTAAGGGCGAACATGCTGGCTTGCAGGTTTGCACGCTGCTCACTTAAAAAGTCAAAATTACTCTTGTTTGAGCTTATTTTACAACGTTTTACATGTGCAGCCTATGGGCTAGATATACCCAAAGGTCGTGCAACACTCTTCGTGTCCAATACAACAACGCTTTCATGGTACCTATTGGTGGGGCTGCCCCGTTTTTGTTGCGCATCGGGAATTTTCGCGGACGCACATTATTAATTGCTTTTACGCAATGATGCGAATGAAGTGTGTATCCCTGTAGCGCTGAGTGCGGGCCAGCTCCAACAATATCCTAAAAATAATCACTAGCAGGCTGGATTGCATGTACATTAATCACTGCAGTGCCATCTCCCATGGGGTGTAATAAATTTAAACTAGATTACATAGGACACTCGGAAAGTTTTGCGATACTAGAAAAAAATATACTAAAGGTTATATTTTTTTTATTATATCTTTTCAAAGAACTCTCTTTTTGCGTCTATACACAGTTTCATACGTCTAAACCAATTTTCATAACACATTTTCCAGTTCACATCAAACAACTCTTCAATTTCCTTATCAAATGCAGCCAGTGCAGCTTCCGGTGATGAAAACTGTTTTCCTTTGAGTTGATTTTTTATTTTGGGGAACAAGAAATAGTCGCACGGAGCCAAATCAGGACTGTAAGGAGGAAGTCCCTTGTTTTGAGCGATGAGCGTTGTTGTGGTGAAGCAGTAGCCCACGGAGGTCAGTGTTCGGTCGCTTGCTGCTTGCAGTAGTAAAAACTTCTCGCAAACATTTGGTAACATACCATTTAGCATCGATGCTCCTTTAATCTCGTAAGGGTACTGACACCAGATAAACCGTCAAAGAAAAAAACTTGCGATCAAAATTTTGCCTGCACTCGATTGCAAACTGGCTCGCTTCACTTAGGTGGGCGTTGGTTCATTTCGAAACAGCCACACGGTCGACTGGCACTTCATTTCTGGATCATTCTCATAAAACCAAGATTCGTCACCCGTAATGATATTTTAAATGCGCCGAGACGAGCCTGCTTCAAATTATGCTATCATGGTTTGTTCTTGGGATAAATAAATTCATCTCAACTACAGAACCCTTCATTGTGCGTAGTCCGACACGCACTTGGCCGGTTTTTTTTATTTATGTTCCCCGATTACTCGAAGACGGCTGGACCGATTTGAAACATTATTTTTTAGTTTGATAGGGTATAGTTTCAATTTGGTCCGATTGTCATTTGGTCACGATCTGATGATGGGATCTTGGAGAAATCGAAGGAAATCTTCAAATATTATAGGCACATCTATAGTGATTTGGTTATTTTTGATGAGCAATTGACATTAGCTATTGTAACTTAGATAAATTACAAACCAACTCACTAAAAAATCAGTGGCAATAAACTAAAATACTGATCCAAAGACAGCAACTTCCGAAACTAAATTTATTTTTCACTTTGTAGTTTGGAAGTCGGTTGTATATTTTGTAAAAAAGTTTTTTAATTTTTAATAGGCCATCAAAATTCACAGTCATCCTGTAGAAGGGCTCAAAACCAAATCAAGAATGTTTAATTTACTTATATTTCTTGCTATAATAGCAAGCGTGGCTAAAATCAAATGTCAGTACACCGGTAGAGATGGACTTTATCCTATTTCCATTTCTATAAAATATTACTAACAAGAAGACGACTTAAGCAGACGAGATGCAGATCCAGATGTCTTCAAAGCAGGCTGTCCCCCCGGCACGCAAAGAGATGCTACTACTGGTGAACGCGTCATAGTCATAAGGGGACGAGATGGTAATCTAGACGAATTTGTGGTAGTCTGTCCTCCTGGAACAGTAAAAAATGCAAAAGGAGTATGCGTTCCAGTAGCATTAAGGCGAGATACAGATCCAGATGTCTTTAAAGCAGGTTGTCTCCTCGTTACGCAAAGAGATGCTTCAACTGGTGAATGCGTCGTTATCGTGAAACTATGAAATGCTCGTCCAAATGTTGTCGTGATTCGATGACATGTAAATCTAAATCTATTACAGGTAGGCCGTCCCCCTGAGAGATGCTAGAGGTGTAAGTGTTCCAATACTACGAAGACGAGTTGCAGATCCAGATGTATAAAAAGCTGAATGTACCCCCGGCATGGAAATAGATGCTACAACTGGTGAATGCGTCGTGATTGTAACTCGAAGAAGTATTTTACAAGACTTGTCAAATTATGTATGTTAAAGTGTTTATGAATGTACTTAAATCTTTTTTAATGATGTTTGTATCTCAATTACGTTCTTGGCATCCAGGGCTCCTCCAATACCGTATGCGTCTAGTATATATCCTCATACCAAAGCGAGATTCGTCAGAAAAACATACAAAGTGCCACTCTTCTGCCCAATTTCTGTGTTCACAAGCCCATTGCAAACGGGCTCTGCAATTGCGAGGCTCAATAGGTGGTAAGTACACCTGGCAGCCTTCGGGAACGGAGATTGACTTCATGCAAGCGATTACTTATAATTTGATCGCTTATTACTGTGGAGTCATTTTAATAGGTAACATTTGACAATTCATCAAAATTCAACAACGTAACCTTGTAACGGCGGGTATAAAATAATATATTTTTCGTTTTGTTAGAACTGCACAATTGCTTAACTTTTTTCAATTACGATTATATATTTATTGTAATAATAACCGATACGAATAATTTTACGATTTGCTTTCACTAATAAACCATTCTAAACATAATAAACAATTTCTGATCTAAAGTACTGAACGTCGTTACAATGTTGCGTCAGTTAACCCTTTTTCTTTTTAAACACTAGGGATGTTACTCTAAAAATCGAAAGATGATAAGTAGAATCGAATGCAATGATTACTTGTGAAGAAATATCACCATTGATTAACAACCACGTTGTGATTATAATAAAACATGATTATATTTATTATTCTTTTAACTAACTATAAAAATACAAAAAAATAACTAAATAGAAAACAACTGAATAAGCGCAATTTTTTTGTTAAATTATGTACTTGTCTTATTTTGCTCCTTAAATTTACGAAAGAAAAAATAATAATGGGACAGGGATTAAGCAGGTCACCTCACTATGAAGATAAAACTGATAGACGTCAAATGTTACTTATTAAAATGACTCCACTTTAACATCCCTGAAGAGCTATGAAGAAAATTGTACTAAAGGACACGATTCGATGGAACCTTGATGAATTGATTATTGATTATTTACCATTATAACAAGCTCGATAAAAATAAATTTTGAATTAGAAAAACAATTAATTGTCACACCAATAAAATCAAATTGAATAGTGTAGCAGATTGATTTATTTTATGTGATATATAAATAGGCATACACAGCCATCAACATTCACAGTCATCCTGTGGAAGGGCTCAAAAACCAAATCAAGAATGTTTAAGTCACTCGTCTTTCTTGTTATAATAGCAAGCGTGGGTAAAATCAAATGTCAGTACTCCGACGAATATGGGCTTGCTCCTGCGTCCTATGAGCAGTCCGTTTTAAACTGTCCCCCCGGCACGGTACTGGATGTTACAACTGGTGAATGCGTCGTGGTCGTAGTTGTGACTCGAAGAGAATCCGTTAAAAAAGACTTGTCACATGGGTAAATTTCAACAACTATGATTTATTACCTAATTTTGGTGGAAAATTTTGTTTCTGAATTTTTTAATAATATAAAATGTTGATATGCAAGAAATATTTTTAGTAGTAGTAGTATATTGTGTCCCATATTGTGGGCCCATTGTGTCACCCAATGTAAAATTTCTATATTAATGTCTGTAATTTTTTGGTGTACATAATAAAGAATATTCTATCTATCTATCTATATTTTTATTAATCTTATAATTTCCAAGCTTCAGTGTGCGTATCATCTGTATGCAGATGACTTGCAGTTGTACTGTCAAGGGAGGGTTGATGAAATACCTGTCCCTATCGACAAGTTAAATAGGGATTAGGCACCCATAAAAACCTGTACCCGAATTGCGTAATGTAACACAATCACAATTTGTTTCGATTTGAAACAGATTGCTAATCCATTGCTTCATAAGTTTTAAAAAAACTGCTCAGCAACGTAAATAACGCAATGAATGTTGTTAAACTATCAAAATGAAACAAATTATGCAAAATTATTTATGAAAATAAGTTACGCAATTAGGGTACAGTACCTAGTACCCTAATTGCGTAATAAAAAACAATCACAATCTGTTTCGATTTGAAATAGATTGCTAATCCATTGCTTCATAAGTTGGAAAAAAAAATCTGCTCAGCAACATAAATAACGCAATGAATGTTGTTAAACTGTCAAAATGAAATAAATTAGGCAAAATTGTTTACGAAAATAAGTTACGCAATTAAGGTACAGGTCTGATAGATTTGGTGTTGAAGTAAATCCTAATAAGTGTCAGGCGATCATAATTGGGAGTCCTCGTAGTATTGGTAAGGAGGATGGTTCAACCTTGCCACTTGTTCTCTTCAACGGTACGATCGTTCCATTTAGCACTGACGTGAAGGAAGGTGTACATCGATGCTAGGCTGGTACCCTGAACTGTCGTACTCAAGTCGTAGGGTTAACGAGAAGGTTACTGGAACGCTGCGGGCTCTGTACCGACTGAAAAATGTATAACTATCAAGTACCAATACAATGCTTGTGCAGTCCTTAATTTTTCCTATCATCATGATCAGAACATTAGGAACAATTCGCACTAGGAAATATCAAACTAATTTAACTACCTATCTAAATCCAGTAAGGAGAAATTGATGAAGAAAAGGAAACCCGATTTGAGTAGGCTGCGCTAGGGCGAGCCGACGTGCTCCAAAGAAGACCCCAAGCGCGGTCTGCACTCGCTGTTTCTTGATCAAGGTCTCCCGGGTCGCTCCTTAAAAAGAGGACCTTCCTTAGAAAGAGGAGAAATTTGGCGAAAGGTGGCTGTTCACCTCGACATCACCAAAGTATCCTCATAAGAATTTCTTAAATCATTTTTACATCTTTTTTTATAAAAACTTCTCGAGAGACGCCAGACGACTGAAGTGATCAAAAACGAATCTTTAATCTTCCATCCTGTCAAAAATTAAATTTGAAAATAATTCAATTGAATTAAAAATAAAACATGCTTGACCTTTTTGCGTGTAAAGAGGCCTAATTGGCAGGAAACATTGAAATACCCCTTTTGCAGCAATTTTTTTTTTTTCGCTCTTTAATCCATGGTTAGCGCTATTAAGAGGCCTGCGAACACGGCTCGCAACTACAAAACGAGATGTTTGCAAAATTCAATTCCAAGCACGTTGCGCTAGTATGAGTGCCTGTCAGAGCGATATACACCTAAATTGAGCAATTATACTACCACGCACATATTGACAATTCTTGCTTGACGCGATAGCACTACCAGCTTTCGAAAATTTATAATAAATTTAGATGTGTTCCGTAATACCAAAAATGATGAATGAATAATAAATATAATATTTTTTCATTTTTTTTTTGATAATTTGTAACTTGATAATATAAGCTATGCTTCTGCTGAAACAATATTATAAATATTGCTGTTTACAATACAGAAGAAATAGTAAAAAGACATGTCATTTACGCTTTAAAAATGTGCGAATTAAATTCGTTTAAACTTCATTTTAGAAAAGTTTTTGGAAAAATAAAAATGTAGGAGCTTAAACACTGTCTTAATCCGAATACCAACATAATATGGTGGAAATATGCCTAAATTGCAAATGATTTAGGTATTACGTTTATATGGACAATTCATGCGTCGCCGCGTTCTTAAAGGCCGCAGGAATCCGCTGAATGCTGGAAGCACAAAACCGATCGAAATGGCGGTGCTTGGGAGAGGCTTATATCCAGCAGTTGAAGTCTTTCGGCTGAAATGGTGATGATGACTTTCCCAATTTTATTTACATTTTATAATCCTCTCAAGCGGGTGAATTTTGCAATTTAATAGAAAATACTGACTGATATTTAGTATTATACATTAGGGTACCAATCCGGTTTCAAATCTTAACATATTTATGTGTACATGTAATAAGTTTCAATATCCAATATCACAGTGAGTTTCCGTAGGAATATTACATGATGCTATATTTGATAATGAAAAGTTTATTAAGTATAAGCATACTACGAACATACTTAAAACGTAAGCAGACACTTAAAAATTGTTCCATTTGCAAAATGACAAATAATTAATATAATAACTGCTACTTAGATTTAACAAAGCGAGGTTGAAAAACATTTTTTATCAAAACAATTAAATTTTTAAATGAATATTTAAGTTTACAATGAGGTTCTAGAGTAAGAATCATAATTACAGTGTAAAACAATTAGCGAACTATATACCTCAACCATTTCGAAACCCAAAACCCACGAAGCGCCATTCCAATTAACATTAATTAGAATTTCCGTGCCCATTAAAAAGCAAGAAGGCACAAAGACCAAAAAAACAGTACACCGAGAACAGACGAAATTTCCATCTGCCCAACAAGAATTAACAGCCCCTTACATTTACGTGTATTAAGAACGGACTACCTGTTCTTTATCCAATTAAAGTCGAGAGACGAGACAGAGTTACAAGTCAGAGAGGGACAGCATAACATCCCTATTAATTATTCAAAAGAGGGCCCGATCGTCGAGATACGTACCCCAATTAATCTTATATTCATTGACTTCGGCAAATTGACACAGATTAGTAAAATCCGCTTTATAGTCGAGTTTCAAAGGGTTTGGATTGTGGATTTCCAGTTTTTGAAGCTAACTGGCTGGGGAATTGTGTATTTATAATTGTAGGTATCAATGGTACCTGAGCCTTTAATGTTCTATTGCTAATATTTCATATCGAGGTCCCATTATGGGACTGCTCTCTGAAGCTCTGTGAAGGATGGCACAGAGAAACCTTTATCAAGTTATAAAATTGTTTAGGGGGCATTTGGCCTCCTCTGCCCCCACTTACATGGTCCCTGTGTAATTTTTAATAAAATATAAAAATTTATTACTCATTTTATAAACTCGTTTGTTTTTTTTGCAATTTCCAATGCATTTTGATCTATCAATTTACTCCTATCTAATTAAAATACTGACTATTATTATTTTCTATCTATCATGCATATCTAAGCCCTGTTTTATCAAGTCAATACACTGTAACTCAAAAATACAGTGTGCATTGCCTTAACAATTTCTTCTTTCGCTTCTGATGACTATTACGGCAAAACAAGTTACTAACCTTAATTCATCATGTATATTGTACATAATATAAAAAACATACTGGACTTGATAACGCATAAAATTACATTTAACTTGATACTAAACACTAAATACTTTCCAAAATAAGTTTTGGAGTAATCGTCGAAAAACGGAAAAAAAATGTATTTGCTCATTTTGTCAAAATCAACTTTTCGTTGTTACAGTATATTGGGTTCACAGAGTTACGTAAAATGACGATGTTTATAGTTAAGGATCGATCGACGACCTGCTTTCTCATAGTTTTGGAGTTTTGTGGACAGCGACGTATTTGGATGTTGGACATAAAATAGAGGTCGGACATGCATCCCGTTTTTTACCCGATTATGAATGTGTGTTTGTAAGTATGTATGTATGTTCATCTGTTACCTCATAAGGTCTAAACACAATCACAATTTGACAAAATATGAGGTATTACTAAAGCGTCTTGATCGTCCGCTGGTTATAGGATATGTAACGTCATATTCAATGCAATATGGCGCCCTCTAGAGGACAAAATGAACTAAAAAAAAACCGGCCAAGTGCGTGTCGGACTACGCACAATGAAGGGTTCCGTAGTTGAGATGAATTTATTTATCCCAAAAACAAACTTAACATTTATTCCAACTGCACATCGTCGCTCGGCATACCGCGAATGTGTAATTTTTTACGTTTTTTTTTTAATTGCAGGATCACTTATTTGAACGTGTAGAAAAAATAAAAATCTAACACCTTTAAACGAGCAATTCTTGTATATATGTATATATTATATAACCTGAATCTCTGAAACGGCTCCAAGAATTTTTATGAATTTTAGTATGCAGGGGGTTTCGGGAGTGATAAATCGATCTAGCTAGGTTTCATTTTTAGAAAACGTCGTTCAAAAAAAAATTGTCATCCATATATTTATCTTTATTTAAGTAACAAGGACTCATTGTGTTAGTAAACTTATGAACTTTAGCTTATTTTACCAGGTCACTCAGAAAGTTTTGCGACTAACAGTTTTTGTCTATGGGATACTGGCTGGCGCTCAGAAGCACCATATCGTCTGCAAAGCTAATATTATTAACACAAATACCATCTATACAGTGTGATTCTTCATAATGTGCACATATCGAAATGAGGGAATCTATGCTTAATTTTAACGACAGAAATAATATTTTAAAAATCTTAATTTTTTTATACTTTTATGGAATTTAAAAAAAAAAAAACGTTTTTTCCTTTTGAGGTACGGAACCCTAAAAAGTAGTTACATGCCTGTACACACCTACAAAATTATAATGGCATGCGACCACGGCTATACCTTGACCATTTTTGTACCTATGTCTTGATTTCTGTCTGAAATATTGTCTTGTTTGATACGTTTTAGAGCGTGGTAATTTTTCAGTAGTTGGGTTTTAGTTTTTGGTCATAGAATACGCGGTGTAGACTTGGTTCGACTTTTTTTTTTTTTTATTCAACCGACTTAGGTTATCAAAATCGCCAAAAACGTGAATAATCTTTTCTCGCTTCTTGTATAAAATAAGAGTCGTTCTTGTATTCTAATTTTAAGTACCTAAATACAACTTCTTCAGAATCTAACTAAACCTACTTCTTCTAGCAAAAAATACTCTGTTTTGAAAAGTATGGCACAATATATCTTTTCTCTGAAAGTTGACAACACATCCAGATTTTTTTGATGTTTAATTTCAATCAGATGGGGCATTAGCCTATTCGCAAACCCCTTATTATAAAAGTGTTTTGTGCGCGCCACGAAAGAAGGCCCTTTGACGCGCCGCTAGTGTTTATGCCATTGCATCAAATGGCATTAAAAAAATAGTTTCACAATTTTTCACGGGCTTTCTTTCGTGGCGTGCACCTAAAGTATACGGGATGACTATCTTAAAATAACGCCACCAACCGAAAATGCCGGGAAACTCAATGAACGACAGGACAATGGTTACACCAGTTCGCGGGTTCCCGTTTCCATTTAGTAGTACATGCATTTTCCGCTAGAGGGTGGTGGTTTAGAGAATTGGGAAACTTATAAAAGATGGCGCTATTGGCTGAACATGGACCAATTATTATCATCATCATCATCATTTCAGCCGAAAAACGTCCACTGCTGGACATAGGCATCCCCAAGCACCTCCACTTCGACCGATTCTGTGCTTTCCGCATCCAGCGGATTCCTGCGGCCTTCACAAGGTCATTGGTCCATCTTGTGGCGGCTTTCCAACGCTACATCTTCCGGTTCCAATTATTATATTTATTTTTAAACGCTCCATGTAAAATACTGGTATTCAGCTGCATCGGGTAGACTGGAAACTGATCCCGACATAGTTGGAAAAAGGCTAAGCCGATTGATGTATAGTCAGGTTTTTTTGAGAAGTAGAATGTTTTGAAGTCTGAAACTTCTTTTCAAAAAATAATTTTACTGACAACTTTAGACTCGCAAAAAGATTTAGGTTATTATATAGAATAGCATGCCTTTGAACAAAGTCTAGATTTTACTTTAGCTGTAACTGGATTAATTAAAAGGCAAGTCTATTAAAGAAGACGGTTCTTAGCTTGTTATAAAAGGTTAAACCAAGCCCTACCAATGAGTTATGAAAAGGAGCACGTAGTTAGTTCTTAGTGTTAATATTGTGATCATTTTAGTGTTTAGGGTGACTCACCCTATAATATATTTTATTAGCTATGTATATTTTGTCTATTTTTAACCGACTTCAAAAAAAAGGAGGAGGTTCTCAATTCGTCGGGATATTTTTTTTTTTTTATGTATGTTCCCCGATTACTCGAAGACGGCTGGACCGATTTGAAAAATTCTTTTTTTGTTTGAAAGGGTATACTATCAAGTTGGTCTCATTGTCGTTGGTCTCGATGTGATGATGGAATCTTGGAGAAATCGAGGGAACTCTTCAAATATTAAAGGCACATCTATAGCGATTTGGGTATTTTTGATGAGCAGTTGGCACAAGGCTATTGTAACTTAGATAAATTACAAATCAACCCACTAAAAAGTGAAAAAAAAAACTTTAGAACTAGAAGTCGGTGTCTTTGGATCAGTATTTTAGTTTTTTGACACCGACTTCCGAAAAGTTATTTTTCACTTTGTAGTTTGGAAGTCGGTTGTATTTTTTGTAAAAAAGTTTTTTTTAATATAAGATGTTGGCGAAAATAATTTGTGATTGCACCGTGAGAATACCAAACTTAAAAAAAACCGGCCAAGTGCGAGTCGGCCTCGCGCACGTAGGGTTCCGTACCATTGTCTATAAAAACGGTAAAAAAATCTTGTCTGTTGTATGAAAGTCCCTTAAATATTTATTTTATTTGTTGTTATAGCGGCAACAGAAATACATCATCCGTGAAAATTTCAACTGTCACCACCTGTAACTATCACGGTTCATAAGATACAGCCTAGTGACAGACGGAAAGACAGCGGAGTGTTAGTAATAGGGTCCTGTTTTACCCTTTAGGTACAGAACCCTAAAAAAGCATTTAGTTAATAATATATTTTAACCGATTTCAAAAAAGGAGAAATTAAAAAAAACAAATAACTTCCAAAAAAAACACTACGACTGTTGTCCCACCGCGTGGAAGCTAACTATCGGCTATTTTCTCGCTCATGAAACGTACAATAGAGATACACTATATTAATAGTTCAAGGCTGACTGTTCACACCGCTGGCGAGGACTCGCTTCACTAGTTTGTCGCCGAGCGACAAGAGCCTTCAAAAATAATACTCGCTCAGCGATGCTCGCTTGACGGTCACAACTCACGTCAAGAGACCAAACAGTGGTAATTTTGCCCCGAGCGAGTAGTGCGGGTAATCGCCCGTCGCTCTCGTACACTCGTTGATAGCCCAGCGACAAAACTATCGGAACAGCACACTGGCTGCTAGCTGCTCGCCAACTCGTTTTCAGTTGCTAGCTCTACTTGCTACTCATTAATCGCCGGCGGTGGGATAACTGCCTACAAAGTGAAAAATAACTTTAATGTCGCAAGTCGGTAGCAAAAAACAAAAAACACAAACCCAAAGACCAACTTCCAAAACTAAAGTTATTTTTCACTTTCTAGTGTTTTTTTTGGAAGTCAGTGTTTTTTTTTTGAGGAACTCGTGGCTAAGTTATAACAGCCGCACGGGTCGATCCACCAGGTTAAGCTACACTTGCCGGGGTTGGTCCGCGGATGGGTGACCATCTTTACATACCGAGACTCCTCCGTGCCTCGGAAAGCACGTTAAACCATTGGTCCCGGCTGTCATTCGTGGATCTATGACAGTCGATACAAGTCGTCAGAAGCCTGAAAGTCTGACACCAGTCTTACCAAGGGGTATCGTATTACCCAGTTACTGGGTTGTGGAGGTCAGATAGGCAGTCACTTCATGTAAAATACTGGTATTCAGCTGCATCCGGTTAGACTGGAAGCCGACCCCAACATAGTTGGAAAAAGGCTAGGCAGTTTTTTTTTTAGTAATTATTATTTTTTTTCAGGTAAAAACTAACGTCATGCAAATTTAAAAACACAATAACATTCTTAGATTTTACGCACACATCTAAATTGTACTATAAACTATTTTTATAATTCAGTGGGTCGCGGACGTAGCAACCGCATGGGTAGGCCCGGCGCGGATCGAAAGGGTCAAATCCATTATGCGGTGGTAAATCAGTTAAACAATTCATTGTTTTAATATTTATAGTGTCGCTGTAGTTTTATATCAGTAGATTACATTATCAAGATTTATAATCTCGTGTTCAACCTTTAACAGTTTTTAAGTTATTTGCATAGCTTTTATCGCGGGCTTTGAGCGTGGCGACCGAATCAAGAAATTCCGTAACGTAACGAAAATAAAACCTAACATCCCCACTTCGCCTACCATGTAATGACGGTTCCCATGACAACGTGATCTTGTGTTGGGAACGTAATTTTGTTTTATGTCATCACGTCATCATCCCAAGTGTAGCGTTGACAAATAGGAAGTATGAAGGTTACAAATGCTATGCAATAGCTTTACTGCGGCAGTCCCCGAGTGCCACACGTTTTTTTTTAAATTCATTATTTAATTAGAAACTTTTATAACCGCAATGCGGATGACAGGTCCATCGTTCCCTATATACACATTGCTAAGGATTGCATTTTATTTTGGGCGTTGAACCAGAACAGACTCTTCGCATCATCACCATTTGGTTGAGACAGAAGTTTATGAAATTTGCCTAAATCAAGTCGGTCGGTGAATTGTGAACTGGGTGAAATGGGTTAGGATATAACTGAACAAACGAGCGAGCGAAGCGAGCGGTGCCGCAATAGCGGCCGGCGAGCGCTTCTTTCAAGTTGCTCGCAGCAAGGCAGGCTATTAAGTATTATCGCAAGGTGCGTTACATCGTAAGCGAGTTTTATACCAGTAGTGCTATTCTGTAAAAATCTCACCGTGATAACTTAGGTGAAGTGAACTGACAATAGTGTCAATCCTTAGCAACTGACAGCTCACTCCACACTCACTTCACCTTTTTTTTTTTTTTTTTGGGTGGGAAATTATCAAATAACTTCTCCCGCTCTGGGCGGAGCGGGAGGGCGTGTCAGACTCTTACTGACTAAAACCCACCCGTGTTCCTTCGGTTGCCCTGTTGCCGGGGGCCACGATTTCCCGATCGGTTTTCTTCGAACCCCCGGCAGGCATTGGCCCTAGTGGACCCCTTCAATTCTGCTGACATCTCTTTGAGGCGCGCGTGGAACACAACGCGCCGTCGACCCGGGCTTGGTCCTTATCGGACAGCGAGCTACCCATTGCTCACCGTCCGCAAGCCCGCGCCTACGGTGGCCGGAAATCGGCTCGCGATTCCCGCCCCGGGCGTCTCCTCCTGCGGCGGTTAGGGGCGTGAGGGCGCGAAATTTGCCTCTCCCTCACGCGTTCCGCCTCCTCCTTCGCGAGCATTACCGCTTCGCAGAAGGAGGTGACGGCCTGCCATTTCCTCTCGCTCCGTACCATGGCCTGAACCAGGGCCGGACGCGAGAGATCACCGCCGCCGATCGCCTCTACGAGAACACGGCGTTGCTCCGCCCAAGCCGGGCAGATCTCCACCGTATGCTCCACCGTGTCCTCAGGCCGATCCACACAATGGTGACACCCGGGTGTTTCCTCCCGCCTTATCCTGAACAGGAACCTCCCGAAGCAGCCGTGTCCGGTGAGGACCTGCGTCAGGCGGAAGGTGAGAACGCCGTGGCGTCTCTCCAGCCACTCCTCAAAGACGGGTCTTATCGCCGCGATTGTGGCGTGCCCAACACTCACTTCACCTGAGATAACACGGTGAGATGATTACAGAATAGCACTACTGTTCACAATAAGTTGTCGTGTTTCATTTGTTTGTGTATCGTTTGTTTCCCATGGACAGATTATAAACTATCGAAAAATAATGCATTAAATTGTAAATAATTTGTTATAGTTCACAATATTTTGCGACAGTCTATTATAATCTAACGGGAAATAATACCGATAGTTTATACATTTTCGAAGTTCATAATTTTATGGTGACATATTATAGGTATATAGGACCGCAATAAGAGGCTAAGGTAGCTTTTTAAAACACAAAACGTAATTTGTCGTCGAAATTTGACATATTTCAGAAATGTGCTATTGTATAATAAGTCCTATTAATTTGTTAGTATTAACCGACCAGAAAATTCCACAGCATGAGCAGAATTTTGTTTATCCAAATAAACCTATCATTAAATGAGTATAAAAAACTAAATACATTATCATTAATATTCAAACGAGTGCAGGAACACCGCTTTATGACAAAAAAAAACAACTTTAAAACTACCATAAATTTCCCATGCTTTTGAAGGGGATGGTCGCCGGAAGCTATCCTTTGTCCACCATTGTTTAATGTTGCGGATTTGCGTCAGAATAATGCCTTTTTTTTCAAAGGAAACTGGTAATATTTATGAGTAAGTGAAGGCCAGTTTGAAGGAAAAATTCAGAAAGTTACATTTGTAATGAAAATAGAAGGGAAATGAGGGATAACTTTGGGTTGAGGTAAAGGGATTTTTTTTGATGTTTATGTTTATAGCGTCACGATTACTGTATTTTTTTTCTCAGCATTCGACGTCATTTTTTTGTAGCAAATACTGGGTCTTGCATTACTTTTAGTGTATGACTATTAAAAACTAAAATATTTAGTTAGCTACCTATAAAGCAATTTTGAATATATCTAAATGAACTGTGTATTTCTTGAGACACTCTCTGAACATGAAATCCTTGTTATTTTGAAATGACAGTTGCACCCAGAAACTCTACGAAACCTTTTGTACCTTCGCTCCATTTAGAAACATTTTTAAAATATCAAAGGACCACATCATAGTAATATAATAAAATAATAACTATCCCGTATTGTCGCACTGCAGGGCAAAGGCCTCCCTTTCCTTTTTCCACTCAACTCGATCCTGAGCCAATATGGACCAATCCCTTCTATAAGCGTCAAGTTTGTCCCGCCATCTATGCCTGGGCCTTCCACGATGCCGCTGGATGTTTTCAGGCACCCATGTTATAGTGGTCACAATGCAACCGACATGCCGCAAACGTGTCCGGCCCAGTCCCACTTGAGCTTGGCTGCTTGGGTAACGTCAACAACGTAATAGGACATAACAAATTAATTTATAACAGTCATACCTTCTTGAAAGAGATTAACAAATTGAAGAACCATTAACAAATTTAAAACTTTTAATATCAGTATTTACTAAACTATGAAGCCAACGTACTTAAAGTAAAAGTCGCAAACCATTGAAACGTTAATGAAGTATACATTATTTAGTAAGTCCTGTGTCCGCAACTAATCTGTAGGAAGCTTTAGGGATTAAGGTTTGTTGTAGCTACCCACAGTTGGATTAAATAGGTAACAGTTTTTGTGTTTATTTATATATTTAAATTTCTTGCACACAATGAGGTACAAAGGCGGACTTAATGCCTTAGGCATTCTCTACCAGTCAACCAAGGGTGGTGAAGAGATAAGATGGTAGGTGCTCTGATTGAGATGAGATAATAATAATAATAAATACCCCACCCGGCTATTTCTACGTTGATGTCGTGGTGGGGCTTGCGCGCTCTGAACTCTAAGTCTGTGCTGGTTATGTTTACGTTACCGGAACAGGTCTAGGATGAGAAGCCAGACCAAGAGAGATACAAAAACCCGCAGGGCAGCGTGTAGCGAGCTATTGGGACCCCACGGACCCCACGGACCCTATCTCCCGCGAGAAGTCTTTTCCCTCACTTCTGGCTTACCTTTATTGGCCGGCTGGAGTGAACACTGACGAGGAACAGAGCTCCCACCTCATTCTTGCCTTTATTGGCCGGCTTGAGTGGAAATTCGCAAGAGCAAACGTGGTTGGAGGAAGGAAGTATTCCAGTAAGATTCTGGTAGGGATCTTGACCGTACTTCCGAGATTGTCCTGATAGCCGTGGAATACCTCTCCACTCCTCATAAGCACCTCAAGACATGTTGCCCCCTTGTCGCTACGACACTTTGTGCTAGCGACCGTTTTCGGGGGCCTATTATTGAGTGTGCAAGTCACCCCCTGCCATTTTCTTGTGTATTTTATATAAAATATTGGTCAAGCAGGGGCCACAGTCCTGATCACCGGTAGCTTGGACCCTGTTCCCGACCCTGTTTTTTTATATTTTTAAATGTTTATTGTTTTTATAAGAATATTTAAATAATACGTTTAAAAATGAAATAATAAATGTTAAAAGATAGTGATTAGATGAATGATGATGAGTGATAGAATAGAAAAACCGGCCAAGTGCGTGTCGGACCACGCACAATGAAGGGTTCCGTAGTTGGGATGAATTTATCCCAAAAACAAACTTAACTTTGTAGTTGATAAACATGTTCTCCCATACGGAATGTATGGGAAAACATGTTTTTGCAACTGCAAAGTTAAGTTGGTAAATTATTACTCGATAACTAGTAAAGCCTACTTAGCTGTGATAGTTTTCCTTTTAATTTCGTTATATAAACTACTGCTGTGATTTTTTTCACACTTCCAAAACCAACCATTTAGCTGGCGGGGGGGGGGGGGACGACACTTGACTCTAACAAAAATTAGCACTTTAAAGCTTAATATTTTGCAAACCGATCCCTGAATCCAAAAATGGTTTACACAAACTCGTAATGTTTTTGTAAGACCTTTCCAATGATACCCCACACTATGGGATAAAAAAATAAAAAATAAAACATCACCACTTTACGTGTATGGGAGGTACCCTACAAAAAAATGTTTTTCATAATTTTGTTTTACCACTTTGTCAACGTAATTAATATGTATACCTATGTCAAATTACAGCTTTCTAATACTAAGGGTCTCGGAGCTAGACCGCGGACAGACAGACAGACAGACGGACATGACGAAACTATAAGGGTTCCTTGTTTACTACGGAACCCTAAAAATGCACTGTAAATTAAATAGGTACTTTCACAAGAATAATCTACTATTTTAAATGGTCCTAATTAAATAAAGCGCAGAGCTAATATTAGGTACATTATGCAACAATAAATAAATAAATTTGTCACATATATACGTATAGGATACAAATTTAAAGGAAAATAAGTAATTGAGATGACTCTACGCTTTTAGTTTTCAAAATAACAGCATTTTCCGCTTAAATGCATATCGACTGATGGCCGTCCTGATATCAAAAGTATGTTCAATATTACAGCCAATTTTAGTTTGGGTTTCTACTTATCTCGGCTCTCTGTAGCGAATCAAACCTGGAACCTAATGAACATAATCGTTAAATTATGATTTTCACACAATCTACAATTGAAACTAAATACAATTGTTAGAATTTAATGAGCATGTCAATATTGATTTTGTGCACCATAAAGCAAAATATAATATTGCGACTTATGGCTAAAATGATAATAATGGACTGCTTCGTACAAGCAAAGTTAACCTCGACTCCCAAAGTAAAGTTTTAACAAAATAGTTTTCCCATAATAGAATTAATTTATAAAACTAAAACACTGCACATCGTACATCAATAAATGGACAGCTCAAAGAAAGGGGTGATCCATACATATCAGAACACCCTCCTATAAGTTTCCTACTCAGTAGACGAAATTGATGACACTTTTCCTTATTTGGGTGTTACTAAAGATATTTTTGTTGTTTGATTAACTACTGAGGTTGGTTTTATTTATTTGGCAAGCAAAGTCAAATCATTTATTTCTACACTCATGGACAAATTTAGAGGAACGCAAAAAAAGAGTTTAATTTCTCCTGTTGTAATTAACGTGTGTACTGGCCACAAACATTAATTAGTAAATGCTATTAAATAAAAACAAAGTTTTGGAATATTTTTTTTTCGAATTTCATTTGTTTTATGTACCTAATTATTGCATAATATTGCGTTCTTTCATACTGCGAAAAAAAAATCCTACTTTTGAGTTTGAGTTTAAATTTAGGTTTTGTTTAAATTTTTGCTTTGACTGCCCTGTTTATCGTGTTAAGTGTAAATTGTTACTGCAAATAAACTGAAAATGCCAGACCTAAACACCACTCAAGTTGCGAAGGCTGTTACTTTAATTGAAACTGGGAACACCTATTCGTACAAACATGTCGCCCAAACATTACGATTATCAAAATCTGTGGTACACCGAGTTGTCAAGAGGTATTGGCAAACCGGGTAGTATACGAGACTCGCAAGACAGGGACGTTTACGGAAAACTGTGGCCAGATATGACCGGCTCATTTTTATACACACTTTTTTTGCGTTCCTCTAAATTTGTCCATGAGTGTATAAGGCACATAATAGGCACTTTTGAACGAAAAAATTCACAAAAATAGAATTGATTCTAGTCGCCCCTTCCAAAAGGCAGTTTTCGTATGGAGAAGAATGGGCAAGAAACTCCACCGTTACTCTTATAAAATGTTTTACAATATATTGTACACATTAAATATATAATTATATGTGAAGACGATGCACGAAGCTGAAGTACATACTTAATGTTAAACACGTCTGTTAGTCTGTTCTACAATGTTAGTTAACTTCCAAAATTTAATAGCCATTTTTATAATTTTTTGGTTTATTGTCCACTTTCAATGCAAACCGAAGTACATCGTCAACTGATCAAAATTATTGTTTGTAACGAAATACACACATCAAAGTGTCTAGGTTTCAAGGTATTTTTAAATAAATTTAATTGCCCTATTGATATGAAATAAAATGTCTAAATTAAATTAAATGTTTTCGTATGTGTTGATCGACGAAGTACTCTCTGCTTTCGCATTAATAAAGACTTTTCGCGATTTTTGCCAATTTTGGATTTTTCACATTGCTTACATTAAAATGTGATAAAAAAATAAAAGGTTTTTATTGCGTTAAATAAACAATTAGTCAGTAATTAGTAAGCATATCCCATACGTGCTCAATGGGATTCAAGTCTGGCTATTGAGCAGGCCATAGAGGGACGTTTATATTAGCTACGGCAAGTGTGCTTGACGGCAACGACTCTGGCAGTATGTGGACGTGCATTATCATGCATAAGCAGAAATGAAGCATCAATTGGGCCCACAAAGGAATAACAACATCTGATACATTCGTGCATTGAGATTGGCTCTGATCCAAATCAGTTCGGTTCTTCCGCCGATACAAATACCCGTCCAAGTCATGATTATTCCACCACTGAATGCATGGACTTTCTGTTATGATTTTAAACGTTCTTGGAGTTAAGGGGTCCTCCAATATCATGTACATCTAGTATCTGGCCTCATTCCAAAGCGTGATTCGTAAAAACACACAAAGTGCCACTCTTCTTCCGCCCAATTTCTTTTGCGTTGCAAATGGGCTCTGTGATTGTGGGGATCAATAGGTGGTACACGTGGCGGCCTTCGGAAACGGAGGTTGACTTCCTGCAAGCGATTTCTTATGGTTTTATCGCTAAAACTGGCTTAACGAGACAATTAGATACATCGTTGATAAATTGATTAGTGATGATTTACCGTTATAACAAGCTCGATAAAAATACATTTTGCATTAAAAAATAATTGTCACACCAATCAACTCAAATTGAATAATGTAGCAGATTGATTAATTTCATAATAATATGATATATAAATAGGCATACACGGCCATCAACATTCACAGTCATACTGTGGAAGGACTCAAAAACCAAATCAAGAATGTTGTTATAATAGCAAGCGTGGGTAAACTCAAATGTCAGTACTCCGGTGAAGATGAGCTTTATCCTGATCTTATTACTATAAAATCTTACTGACGAGATGCAGATTCAGATGTCTTCAAAGCAGGCTGACCCCCGGCGCGTAAAGAGACGCTACCACTGGTGAATGCGTCGTAGTCATAAGCAGGCGAAATGTCTTAGGCTGTCCCCCCGGCATGCAAAGAGATGCTACCACTGGTGAATGCGTCGTAGTCCTAAGCAGACGAGCTGCAGATCCAGACGTCTTCAATAGAGACTGTCCCCCCGGCACGGAAAGAGATCCTAGAACTGGTCATTGCGTCGTAATATGGGCAGCAAGATTTTTTTTTTTTACAAAAGTTATCACTAAGTTAGCAAAAGTTTGGAAGCCTTCCAAAGTTACTAAGGCTCTCAAAGTTTTATTGTCTGAATGATAATTGCCCGAGTATGTTACAGTGTTTGTAAATGCACTTAAACCCGGTTAAATAAAAAAAAATTAAAATAATAATAATAATAACCCCACCGCCGTATCTCTACGTTGACGTCGTGGTGGGGCTTGCGCGCTCCGAACTCTCGGCCTGTGCCGGTACAGTTTACTTTGCCGGAACAGGTCTGGGATGAGGAGCCAGACCAAGAGAGATACCAAAACCCGCAGGGCAGTATGTGGCGAGCTGTTGGGCAGTAGCGACCCCACGGACCCTATCTCCCGGGAGAAGTCTTGTTCCTCACCTCTGGCTTGCCTTTATTGGCCGGCTGGAGTGAACACTGACGAGGAACAGAGCTCCCATCTCATTCTTGCCTTAATTGGCCGGCTTGAGTGGAGATTCGCAAGAGCAATCGTGCTTGGAGGAAGGAAGTATTCCAGTAAGTGCTCGTAGGGATCTTGACCATCTTCCGGGCTTTAGGATTGTTCTGAAAGCCGTGGAATACCTCTCCACTTCTCAAGCACCTCAGGACATGTTGCCCCCTTGTCGCTACGACACTTTGTGCTAGCCACCGTTTTCGGGGGCCCATTATTGAGTGTGCAAGTCACCCCCAGCCATTTTTTCCGTGTGCATATAAAACATAGATCAGGCAGGGGCCATAGTCCTTCCATAGTTCCAGGTGACCAGTCCACTTTAGCAACCCAAACCCATAGTCCGATATCTTTGTTTCCATATCTTACAATAGACCTACACCAACCGGGGGTTGTCCTTGGGTGCACTTGCATAGTGCGAACAGGGATAATCATCGGTTGGTGCCTCATTTCTCTAAAAGCGTCTAACGGGCCTCTACGAGTTGGCTTCGGCCCCTCGTACGCCTTCCAAAGGACCGGGATCCATGGTCCTGAGAATAGTTAAAAACTAAAAATAAATAATAATAATACCATTTATTGTAGGCGACACAGGCCCATAGAAAAATACCTTAACCTAAACATACATATTCTAATATAAACAAAACTTGTGTTAATAAATAAGGCTTAGACTATGTTAGTAGCACTTCACTATGCACTAGCTTGACTTAGTGCCGTCTTGTGGAACTTGTCCGCGGAAGCGACGGAACACCACGTCCTGTGGCCAAAAGTCAGTAATGTTTGTGTCTAAATTACTTACCCTCGAAATCCAATACTGGCTTTCCCGCATTAAAAAATCTTTGCCCTGCAGCGGTTATATCTACTCAGGTTAACACAGACATAAAATATTATACAATGCTATCAGAGCTTTTTTTTATTGCTGTCGCAACTTTTGCAACTGTAATAAAAATAAGTTCACTATCTGAGTACCATTGTTATTAAGTGGGAATGTAGTAAAATCTGGTTAGACAATAGAACGGCTTAAGGGCCATTAAAATACGTTTGCAATTTTTTTGTTATACGCCCTGTACTCACACTAACACATCGCACCTTTAAAGTAAAACCGTCACTAAACGAAAATTTTCATGAATTGACTTATCAATGCCATCTATCTAAAATACGTATTTTAGATAGATGGCACGATAACTCAATTCATGAAAATTTTTCGTTTAGTAACGGTTTTTCTTTAAAGGTGCGACATATTGTCTCTAATTGGACGATACCAGGACAGGGTGTGGTAGCTGCGATACCGCAGAAATATTTCCTTAACTGAGTATGCGTAAAGTTTGCAGACTGTAAGTACCTACATACGTGGTTAAAGTGAAAAAATAAATTTTGTGGCAGTTTATTTAAACTTTTCACACACAAAAAGGTACAAAGGCGGACTTAATACTGCTTTTATGTTGTTTTCTATGTTTTTTAAAGGTAAGTTAAATAATTTAACTTATTCTTACATATTATAAAACAAAGTCCTCCGCCGCGTCTGTCTGTTTGTCCGAACGCGATAAACTCAAAAACTACTGAACGGATTTTCAAATGATTTTCACCCATAGACTGAGTAATTCTTACGAAAAGTTTTAGTGTATAATTCATTAAGGTTTTGTGTAAATTGGCTGAAATATGACGATTACTGACGAAGATGTCGGAAAAAATCATGCCGACTTGGAGCTTTACTGGCGTGCGCCGCGTAAACCATTACAGATACATCAAAGAGAGGGCACAGCGTGCTATTCTCAAAGTTGGCGCTGGTCTCCCCTACCTATTCCCAACCGTGGACCTTTTTAAGGACCGGGATATACTCACTGTTAAGCAAACCTTCATATTGCGTACTGTGCTTAAGGAATACTCATGTTGCAATATGATCTGAACCTGTATAGAGATAAGCGCCGAAAAGGCAGAGTATGCCAGACGCATCCTTTCAGTTCTGCTCACTCGGGCCATATCTGTACAATAAGCTAAATCGCACCCTTAATATATATCCTCAAACGAAACACAAATGTAAAAATTCAGTGACTACGTATTTGAAAACACTAGACTATCAAGGAACGGAGGATTTATTGATCCCTCTCAGATAGACTACCTGTGCAGTAGCACAGGAATAGTAATACTTCCCCACTTGTACATACATACCATCATCCATACTCACACCACACTCACTCAAGCAACCTCTCACATCTCTTTTTACACTTCCTCTAGTTACTCATGCACTCACACACACTGGTATTTTTGTATTTTTATTTTATTTTATTAATGTTCTTAATTCAACGTTAGTTAAGTCTGCCGTCATAAGGAAAAAAGACGTATCTGACATTTTTTTCAAAATAGAGTTATATACATATTCGGAATCAGCAAAAAAAGACGCATCTACCAGTATTTTTAGATTGGCGTGGAAGACGTGTATGGGAAGCCACTTGAGCTTTGTATGAAATTCAGAAATGTGATCTAATTTGCGCAGGCCAAATATAAATCTTATGCAAAAGTTTTGAAGTCGCTCAAACTTATCTAGTTGTGCCTCAGTGAGATCAAGATAACTGACATCAGGGTAGTCAAGGATGGGAACTAAAAGGGATTGTGCAAGCGCAGTTTTAGTGGCAGTCGGACTCTATTTGTGCTGGGCATGGTAAGCTATAATAAACTGGAAGTAAGAAGGGAAGTAGCTCTCGCCACTTATTTAAGATTATGCGTGGTAAAATACACAACCCAGGCGTTCTACGCACGGTTGGGTTGTGTGTACCAAATGGGCACGTGGGGCGACGCAGGCGACCGCCGCTGCTGTGGGTGCCGCCCGCTCGCACCAACTTGCTGCAGCACACGACGCTGACGCGCGCCTTGCTTACACTCAATATGGTGTCACAACAGATTGACTGCTTTAATTGTACTCTGAGTGAATTCACACGGGCCACATTTTGTAAAATTACTCTTTGTTGTTCATAATTATAATTGTAAGTTTAATCTTAAATGTAACTATAACTACACTATTGTATTAGGTAAGCCTGTGATGATAGTTGTATGTTTTTTTTAAATAAACAAATAAATATTTACGCATAAGATTATGTTAAAAGTGAATGTTATTTACACAAATAAAAATCAAAACCTAAACCTAATGAAACCAGACTAAGTGTGAGTGTTATCATTTAAATATTTCATAATCATATTTCATTTAAAATATGAAATATTTAAATGATAACACTCACACTTGTTCCGGTTCCGGGTCCACTTGGTCCGGTCTGGTAAATAACATTCACTTTTACGCAGTGCAATAATATTCTTCAATATTTATATTTGAAATAATAACCACAATACCCCGCTAAATACTCGTCACCAACATTATCTACGAACCAACAAAGTTCTATTAAGTGAATACTCGTAACGAACTGCATCTACCCCACAGAAATCGAAATAATTTACTTAGTGCGTGTCTATAGTATTGTAACAACTTATAGAAGAAGGTCGTAAGTCAAACCAAAGCGTCAGTCAATTGCTTTGTGAGATTGCCTATGGATTTTTATCGGGTACTGTACCTACTATAGGTAGGTACACCTCTGCCCAACTCTTCAGGAAAACAAGGCGTGATGTTATGTTGTAAAACCGCGAATGTGATTTTTTTTACGAAAATGCGATTTTTGTTTTATTTCAATCTACATGTTCAAATAAGTGATCCTGCATTTAAAAAAAAACGTAAAAATATCACATTCGCAGTATTGGATGCCGATCGACGATTTGCAGTTGGAATTTATGGGAGAACATGTTTTTCAACTACAGTGTTAAGTTTGTTCTTGGAATAAATAAATTCATCTCAACTACGGAACCCTTCATTGTGCATAGTCCGACACGTACTTGGCCGGTTTTTTTCCTTTGCGCGTATTTACAAAAAAATCAACATACTTAAAAATGTGGTGATATTTGTGTTTCATTTTATCCTAAGGCGTCCGGAGTTCGATTCCCCGGCGCCATTTAACATAATTTCTATAAATGTTGTGAAACCACCACTGTTTTACTACAATTTTCAGTTGGAGAATTGACCGTGACGTATACCGACGTATAGGAGAACATCTTTTGAACTACAAAGTAAAGTTTTTTCTTGGGATAATTTCATTATAACTACGGAACCCTTCATTGTGCGTGGTCCGACACACACTTGGCCGCTTTTTTTTCTAAAAGGTGAGTGTGCTTTCATAAATGGGAAGCGCGAAGAAAATATGTTAATTTAGGGCCGAAACAGCAGTAACAAATAAGATGGCCGAATGCATTTTAATTTGTAACAATTTTTCCGAAACGTTGTTGAAATTTTTTCCTCAATAAAAACGAGAAAGGAATTTTTAAAGCTTGGAGACCCAAGTAGACGAAGAGAGCTTTTTTCAATAATTTTTGTTTAGGAGCTATATAACGTTAAATTTGGGAAGTATCAGTTGTCTGTTGGTACTGTCCGATAAGTAGGTATAGTTCACATTTCGAAAGGTTGAGGTCAAGGCCAATGGAATGAAGTTCATTTTTTTAAGAATTTTAGATCATTTAAGACAGTTTCTTCATCGCCTCCCAAGGTTACATCATCAAGAAACCAGACATTAAATTTGGAATTTAGCTGTCGAATAATTGGATGAATGGCTAAACTAAAAATCACTGGTCCGAGGGGGTCACCTTGTTGATAGCCAGCAACAGATTCCAAAAGTTTGTTGAATCCGATACAGTAATTTAGAAGTAGATCTGGGGTATTTCTTTTTTAGTTTCTGCCAGCAAGGTGACCCTATTCACTGAATTGAAGGCATTCATTATGTCAACCTTCAGGATGACCTCTCTTTTGCCAGAATTTTGGTAGGTCGACAAGGCGTGTACGGCAGCCTCACAGCCCCCTTTGGAGCCGTAACCTAGCTGCAGGGGCTGAATTTTTTCCGAAACCGCCTCACCATAAAATTTACAACAAATCTTGGCTGCCATACGATGGTATTATGTGATTTCCACGGCAATAGGATGAATGCCGCCATCCCTTTTGCGCAGGGCGCATAAGTTGGCCCCGTACAGAACGTCGATGACAGCCTCGTTCACCTTGCCGGAGAGCATAAGGTTAATCAGAGCCGTAAGTTTTTTCAAGAGCAACTCACCAGCTTCTCCGGCGCCTGAACAGATAAGGTCCTTTAGGTGCTGAGGACTCAGACCGTCGAGGCCACCAGCGGATCCGCTATGGAAGGAAAAAACGGCTGTGATTAACTCTCGACCTGTAATGGTGAGGGAGTGATTATCCGGATCAGGGGGGTCGGGAAAAGAAAGGTCATCCACTGCGGCAGGGTGTTTGCTCTACAGAGCTGCGAGCAGCTGTTCCCAAGCACTTTGCGAGTTCTCCCGGGTGGCAAGACGGACACAATCTGCAAGGTGTTATGCCACAAGAAGTCTAGCGCCGCGGGGAACTCGCTTCAAAACAGGTCCAGAGTTTTTTAATTTAGAAAGGGTCCAATACGGGTCAAAAGTGGATGTAGCTGGTGTAGTTGATGTAGCTGTTGAGACACGGTCTGTGCACCTTATTTCTGGCCTCATACCAAAGCGTGATTCGCCAGCCCAATTTCTGTGTTCACAAGCCCATTCCAAACGGGCTCTGCGATTGCGAGGCTCAATACACGTGGTACACGTGGCGGCCTTCGGGAACGGAGATTTACTTCATGAACGTGATTTCTTATTAACATCCCTGAAGAGCTTTAATGAAAATTGGCTTAACAACACAATTAGATTCATCGTTGATAAATATATTAGTGATTATTTACCGTTACAACAAGCTCGATAAAAATAAATTTTGTAGCATTAAAATAATTGTCACACCAATCAAATCAAATTGAATAGTGTAGCAGATTGATTAATTTTATATGATATATAAATAGGCATACACGGCCATGAACATACGGTATTGGAGGACCCCAAACTTTTAGTGAAAGTTAAGTTAAATTATTTTGGGGTTATAATAGATAGATAGATAGATAGAAAAAAGATAAAGTATTTGCGGAGCAGCAAATTTTCTTTTTTGTTTGGTTTTATTGTATACGTATAATAGGTATTAATTTTACAGCCGCGCCGTAAGCATAGTCTCACTTTTACTTATGTTTAACAATTTAAACATATTTATTTACGTAGACAATATGATAAAATTACACATTATTCATCATTCATACTCTCGTTATTATCAGCTCTATTTTAACTGCTGTGGGCGTAGTGTTGGTTAATGCGCAATAGAAAAACAGTTTGCAATTCAGATCACATTATAATTTACTATCAAATGAATCACACTAGCTAATTTATGCACACACTGGGTGCGACGGCGTTTATTAAAATCACCAATTAACAAAATGATCACAAATTACAGCTAACACAATAACTGAGCACAACGAATCGAAAACAGTTCCGCGACGTCTTGACTCCAATGCGACCAGAGGTTGAATGTCCTCCTCGACGTGGCCTTCAAACATCACGACTCTGTAGAAGCGCGCCTTTTTTGGTGTAGGTTGATCAGTCTTGATGTCGCCAGTGCGATTCGTTTCATGTCCATACTAATGACCGGATCCGACATATTTGTAATGTGCTCGTCAAGCCCTTTTATTTGATGACCAACATGGCATTTTTTTTTTGTTCTTGACTTTATGTCCTCTAGAAGGCGCCATGTTGCATTTAATGTGACGTCACATCTATACTAATATACAGGGTGGGTAAAAAATCGTGGATCAAACGAAACAGGGCGATAGTTTGGGTTATTTGCAGCAAAAAATATATTTGTGGCAGAGCACTCACTTGATTTCCTTAAAAGTTATGATTTTTTACTATATGAGTGTTTTTTGAAAAAAATACCAAAATTTGTAATAAATAGGCAATTAGAGTAAAATGGGTACTTATTTTAAAACAGTAAATGGTGTTTATTAGTTTCTAGGAAATGTATCATCACTACAAAAGTGCTTTTATGATAGCAGGTACCATGATTTACGAGTATTGGCACTTTTTTCAATAGCTTTTAAGTCTCACGTAAAATTATTTGTAACTTTAAAACCTTACTTTATAAAAAAATGTACTACCAAAAACTGACCCTGTATTAAAAAAAAACTTGCCTCAGATTAAAACGAGGTGTAACACATAGCTGTTTGTAGCTTTATTATTTTTTTATGTTAACTTTAGGAAGCTTTCTTTCTGGTCACTTTTTATTCTTGTGACTGGAGCGCGCCTCTCCTCGCCCGGTCGCAGCCAAGTTTCGTTAGTGGCCATAAAGTCAAAACAGCCTGTCGAGTGCACCAATAAGGCTATCATGACCTGTAGCCAATGAACGAGCATTCAGGAAACCAAGTTTAAGAAACTTTTCTCCTTTACTCATCATTATAATACTATTAAATAATTCCGTTATTTAGCAATGTCAATACATAAGTGTACAATCAACAGTTTCAAATCCACTTTCATTTACAATTGTAAATATGTAAATAGCGAATATAATAAAATGAAAAATACACAAAGGCTTGAAACTCAAAATCAAAATATGGCGGATATTTTGATTTTGAGTTTCAAGCCTTTGTGTATTTTTCATTTAAACAGACACAAAGTTTCAAATGTTAAACCAATTGAAGTGATCGTGTGGCTCATGCCAATAGAATGTAAAGTTATTGAAGCACGATTCCACGTTAATGTCATGTCAGCAGATTATGGAAGTCCTGAGTCTCAGCGTCGAACGTGACCGCGTTCGAGTCACCAGTCACATAGTTAGAGGTCTACCACAGAATAACTCCTCACAGAAGTACAATCGCTTATGCATTTGACAGGATTCGGGAAATGTCAAAATAAATGATAGTTTATTGATTCAAGCGTGACCTTGCGGAAATCCATTATAAAATACAATTGACGTTGATATATTTAGTAACCTGTTCCGCTTAACTATTCCTAAAGAGCCACAAAAAGCCCTGTAAGAAATCAACAGGGTTCCAGGGGTTTCTTACAAAGTTTTTTATGGCTCTTTAGGCATAGTAAAGCGAAACAGGTTACTAAATATATCAACGTCAATTGTATTTTAAAATAAATGACATTATTTTAAAATTAAGTTATCTTTCAAACACCAATACACACGACTACACTCACTACAGAAGGTATATACAGTTCACTCCAGTTCAGGTCACTACAGTTTTTTGTATATTTTAACTTTGACTGTGTGACTGTTTTATTGCGTGCATAATAAAGCGCATTATTGTCATCTACGATTATATCTTAGGGCGACTTGCAGCAAAATTGTACAAATCTCGGTTTAATTAAATTTCGATTTTGCCCTAAACTCGACTTAACTTAAATCTTATTAAGCATGTTTTGCACAGTCACATTTCACATTTGATTTAACTAAACTGAGATTAAGTCAATAACTCATTCACTGTTCATTCTATGCGTTATATTGACTTTGCCTTCACTTTATATCTTAGAAAGTATTATGTATGTTCGCAAAAACTTAAGACTTTTCAAAATAAGAAGCGATTTCCATAATATAAATACACGTAGTCGACATGAAATTGTGATACCCAAATTTAGATTGAGTAAAACAAGCAAGTCATTTCTTATAAACAGTATCCGCTTATATAACAAGTTGCCAAAGTCTGTGACAGAACTTAGCGATGGGAAGTTCAAAACCCACATCAAACGTGTCCTTATCAAGAAAGCATATTATAAAATTAAAGACTATGTTGAAGATAAGGAAGTTTGGCAATAATTCCTTCTGCACATGTGGCTTCCCTGGTACCTCATTAACGGCATAAATAAGTAAGAGTCTATTAACTGCTCCCAAATTACCATGTTTATTTAAATCTTTATATTTTTTTTTTGTTTTTACATTCGTCCTTGACATATTTACTATTCTATTATTTGACATTATATACCTACGATTTAATTTCAACTTTTTTTTTAGTGACTTTTGTGAACATGATAATTATTCAGATTGATTACAGTTGTAATAGCAATCATATAATTGCGTTTTATTAAAATAGGTTTTTTACTTTTATTAATTTATTTATTTTTTGTATAGATTCTTTTCTATTTATTTTGTGAATGTGAGAACGCTGTAGTCTTAGTGGATTGTAGACCTGTTGACCATTTTTTATTTTGTTAAGTTCTTGGTACTTATTGAAAGACCTACACTGTCCTCCCATACCTAGAAACACTGTTATATGAAAGTATTGTAAAAGCCAATTATCTTTAAAAGAGTAACCGTGGAGTTTCTTGCCGGCTCTTTTCCATAGGAAACGACCAATTGGAACCGTGCACCTAGCTTCTGACGTTTCATAAGTGCCCATGTAGGTTTTTTGTGAAATAAAATATTTTGATTTTGATTGTATACAAAACGCTATTCATAATGATGTCGTTATGAAAAGTCTTATTAACCGACTTCCAAAAAGGAGGAGGTTATATGTCCGTCGCGTATGTTTGTTTTTTCTTTTTTTTTAATATATGTCCACCGATTTCTCCATCAATTGAGGACCAATTTTGAAAATTCTTTTTTTGTTTGAAAGGGTGTCCTCTCGAATTGGTCCCATATAAATTTTATTAACTTTGCTTGGATAGTTTTTAGTTAGATTTTTTTCCCACTTAGTATGTAGATGATATGATAAGTTTCTGTCACTGGTAGTGGTATTCGAAAGGTACCACAACTAAAAAGTGAACAATAAAAACTTTTTACAAAAAAAAACAACCGACCTCCAAAAAAAAACACTACAAAGTGAAAAATAACTTTAATTTCGCAAGTCGATGGCAAAAAACGGAAATACAAAACCCAAGACACCGACTTCCGAAATTAAAGTTATTTTTCACTTTGTAGTGTTTTTTTTTTGGAGGTCGGTTGTTTTTTTTTTTGTAAAAAGTTTTTTTGCATTTTTTTATTGATGGAAGTTTTTATACAGATGTTTTAAAAGGACCTACCAGAATTTATTATGATCAGACAACATAATACACTTGAATACATAATATTTTATGTCTGTGTAAGTCCAGGGGGCCTACCACCAGCTCTTATAGCAGTATTATTATAATCTTACTTTGACTTTTCGCACCATGACGTCCATAAAATAAGCTTATTGTAATGTTGAAACAATCTTATTTTCTTAGCGATTTTGGTGACGTCACCTCTAAAAGTTCATTCAATTCGTACCACGACGTGACTTTTGACAACTAGCAGGATTGTTTTAATGTCAAATTTAGCAATCTTAAAAAAGTTCCTCGGACTCGACGGAAATATTATTGTTTTGCAATTTATAATAAGAAAAAACATTTTCGTGTCATGTAAAATTAGTTAAATTTTGACATGACCTTGTTAGATGAAGGTCATGGTACGAATATGAGTAATGTTATTGTAAGCTTGATACAAAATTCTCCTGAAATAAGATTGTTTCTTAAAAGATTGTGGTCGGCCCCCAGGTTCACACGGGCGATGCTTTCTCGCGGCGTTTGTTTTTCTTTAACTGGATTTTCAACGCTCTGCTTAGCGCCGAGGGTTGAAAACACTACAGGGTGTCTTTTCGACGCACTGGGATGCACTCTGTTGGATTTTCAACGCTCGGCTCAACACCGAGAGTTGAAAATCCATTGTGTGTTAAAATCCCGCCACGATACTTTTACGTCCATGCCAACGTGGGCTGACTAGATAAAACCGCTGCAGGATAAAGGTTTTTTAAAGCGGACAAGCCAATATTGGATTCAGAGAGTAAGTAATTGAGATACAAACATTATTTTAATATGTTTTTATCTATCTTAGTTTTAGTACATTCACAAACACTGTAACATACCCAGCCTAGAATATAGTACCCAAAAGTATTTTTCCCAACTTGTTTACTGTTTGAACAAAATTTCTTCGAGTTATGACTACAACGCATTCACCAGTGGTAGCATCTCTTTGCGTGCCGGGGGGACAGCCTGCTTTGAAGACATCTGGATCTGCATTTCGCCTGCTTATGACTACGCGGCATTGATCAGTGGTAGCGTCTCTTTGCGTGCCGGGGGGACAGCCTGCTTTGAAGGCATCTGGATCTGCATTTCGCCTGCTTATGACTACGACGCATTCACCAGTGGTAGCGTCTCTTTGGGTGCCGGGGGGACAGCCTGCTTTGAAGACATCTGGATCTGCATTTCGCCTGCTTATGACTACGACGCATTCACCAGTGGTAGCGTCTCTTTGCGTGCCGGGGGGACAGCCTGCTTTGAAGACATCTGGATCTGCATTTCGCCTGCTTATGACTACGACGCATTCACCAGTGGTAGCATCTCTTTGCGTGCCGGGGGGACAGCCTGCTTTGAAGACATCTGGATCTGCATTTCGCCTGCTTATGACTACGACGCATTCACCAGTGGTAGCATCTCTTTGCGTGCCGGGGGGACAGCCTGCTTTGAAGACATCTGGATCTGCATTTCGCCTGCTTATGACTACGCGGCATTGATCAGTGGTAGCGTCTCTTTGCGTGCCGGGGGGACAGCCTGCTTTGAAGGCATCTGGATCTGCATTTCGCCTGCTTATGACTACGACGCATTCACCAGTGGTAGCGTCTCTTTGGGTGCCGGGGGGACAGCCTGCTTTGAAGACATCTGGATCTGCATTTCGCCTGCTTATGACTACGACGCATTCACCAGTGGTAGCATCTCTTTGCGTACCGGGGGGACAGCCTGCTTTGAAGACATCTGGATCTGCATTTCGCCTGCTTATGACTACGCGGCATTCATCAGTGGTAGCGTCTCTTTGCGTGCCGGGGGGACAGCCTGCTTTGAAGACATCTGGATCTGCATTTCGCCTGCTTATGACTACGACGCATTCACCAGTGGTAGCGTCTCTTTGCGTGCCGGGGGGACAGCCTGCTTTGAAGACATCTGGATCTGCATTTCGCCTGCTTATGACTACGACGCATTCACCAGTGGTAGCGTCTCTTTGCGTGCCGGGGGGACAGCCTGCTTTGAAGACATCTGGATCTGCATTTCGCCTGCTTATGACTACGCGGCATTGATCAGTGGTAGCGTCTCTTTGCGTGCCGGGGGGACAGCCTGCTTTGAAGGCATCTGGATCTGCATTTCGCCTGCTTATGACTACGACGCATTCACCAGTGGTAGCGTCTCTTTGCGTGCCGGGGGGACAGCCTGCTTTGAAGACATCTGGATCTGCATTTCGCCTGCTTATGACTACGACGCATTCACCAGTGGTAGCATCTCTTTGCGTGCCGGGGGGACAGCCTGCTTTGAAGACATCTGGATCTGCATTTCGCCTGCTTATGACTACGACGCATTCACCAGTGGTAGCGTCTCTTTGCGTGCCGGGGGGACAGCCTGCTTTGAAGACATCTGGATCTGCATTTCGCCTGCTTATGACTACGACGCATTCACCAGTGGTAGCGTCTCTTTGCGTGCCGGGGGGACAGCCTGCTTTGAAGACATCTGGATCTGCATTTCGCCTGCTTATGACTACGACGCATTCACCAGTGGTAGCATCTCTTTGCGTGCCGGGGGGACAGCCTGCTTTGAAGACATCTGGATCTGCATTTCGCCTGCTTATGACTACGACGCATTCACCAGTGGTAGCATCTCTTTGCGTGCCGGGGGGACAGCCTGCTTTGAAGACATCTGGATCTGCATCTCGTCGGTAAGATTTTATAGAAATAAGATCAGGATAAAGCTCATTTTCACCGGAGTACTGACATTTGATTTTACTCACGCTTGCTATTATAACAAGAAAGACGAGTAACTTAAACATTCTTGATTTAGTTTTTGAGCCCTTCCACAGGATGACTGTGAATGTTGATGGCCGTGTATGCCTATATAAATATCATATAAAATAAATCAATTTGCTACACTATTCAATTTGATTTTATTGGTGTGATAATTATTTTTATAATTCAACATTAATTTTTAACGAGCTTATTATAACGGTAAATAATCAATAATCAATTTATCAACGTTCCATGTATCTAATTTTGTCGTTAAGTCAATTTTACTGTAATAATGTCGAAATATTATTGAAGATATGCCAAGATTTAAGAACTTTTCTTTACTCGTGCTGTAATACATTTCTTCTTGCCAAAAAAAATATGACCAAAAAGGCGGTACGAAAAAGTCTCGCGCATCAAGAACAAAATTGTATAGTAATAATTTTCATAATTTTTAACGTCCTTATGCGTCGCGGATTTGATTTTTGAACAGAGAATTTAATTTTAAGAAACAGTATCCATACTTATTTAAAGTATGGATATTGTTTTACTCCCTTTACATGACGTTCCGTTCCACACGACATAATTACGACTAATTTAACCTTGATTTTTGAAAGTTTCATGATTACTTTCAAAAATCATGTAAAAATTATACTTTGTTGATTCTACATTAATTACAAATAACTAGAATAGAATAGAATTTTTATTTATTAATTAAAAGTTTTTAATAATCTTTGGTTTATAATTGGCCGTTCACAGCTGGCCATAGATATGTGTAGATTTTTGATGAATCGACTAATCAGTCATTTACTTAACTCTTTTGTAGGTATCATAAATACCACGACGGAGGGATCGAATTTCAACGAAGTGATCCTATGAAAACCCTCTTATCCTCCTAGCAAAACTAAATACTTAAAATCTAATTAAAAACTTAAAACTTACAAAATTATTGCAAAAAATCCGTTCAGGGGCCCACGCTACTTGCGCCCTGGAGCACAGATAGGGTCTTTAACTGTCTTATTTAAACTATCACCCCCCCCCCGATCTTTGCTCGATGACGATGCGCCAGCCCGCATCGAAGCTGAGCCTGTAGCTTTAAATTCTCCGATTAATAATAATGATCCATATTTGATCCAGCTTATCCCATCTTACTGTACTCCCCCAGCGATGCCCTAAGCCGAGGTTCGTAGCCCACAAGGAGTGGTGTCCTTAGCGAGCGCTCCCCTTTAAAAAAAGTTTAGTTTACGTCCCTGGCTGAAAAGAAAAGAAAGAAAATTCGTTTATTTGCGGTAAACATGACGCAAAGAAATAAAAAAAACACGTAAATCACAATTTGCGGGAAAATATGCGTCACATCCACGCAAAACGGCCATCGCTCAGCATAAAGCTGCGACCCCATGCGAGACAGAGCCCCAGCGCTGGTTTTCAGCGATAGCCGGCGCTGACGTGATGACGTCAACCGTTGCAGCATATAGTGAAATAACAAACCAAAAATAAAATAAATACAATACTAGTCCTAAATGTTAATACAAATATAATATTTAAAATGGCAACATTTGCCGCTGGAGGACTGGAGCTGGAGCAGGCAGGGGGCTGGAGGCTTTAAGTGTAGTAGCTTAAGGCACCCACAGGATATCCCGGTTAAGTAGTCATGATCTCAAAGGTCAGAAACGAGATGCCAAAAAAAAAACTATCTATCACTTCTTACACATCTAATATCTTTAAACGAGCAATTCTTGTATATATGTATATACATAATCTGAATCTCGGAAACGGCTCCAACGATTTTCGTGAAATTTAGTATGCAGGGGGTTTCGAAGCGGGGCGATATATCGATCTAGCTAGGTTTAATTTTTAGAAAACGTCATCCAGATATTAGTCTACATATTTATCACTTCACTGGTAGATAACTTAGTCAAACAACGTCACCAATCACATAGCACGCTCGGCGATCAAAATTAAAAATATTTTATTTCACATAAACCTACAAGGGCACTAATATGAAACATCAGAAGCTAGGTGCTAGGCAGTTCGTTGATATTATTTATTTATATTCATTCAGTAGTATACTTATATCTTTATACATAATAAGTTGGTGCAAACAAAAACTCATTCGAGTTTTACCGTGCACCAAAATCATCGACCACATGATTTAGACAATTAAAACAAAAATATAAAATAAAATAAGACTATAACAAAAACACAACGAGGGTAGTAAGCGAAATATTTATCTATTACTAACGAGCGAACATCGGTGACCAATCTACTGACCGTCCTTAAAACAAAAAGTAGTGGAGGAATGTGATTTAGATTGATACAGGTTGTTCCTAAAAAGTATGTTATTGTATTAGTAATATGTAGTTATTTACCTATGATATTGTTGGGTATTGTGTTTATTTACTATTTAACTATATGTATTTATTTACAACATTAAGTTACATTCACTTATCACCCTAATTGGTGAAATGTGGGTGAATTATAGGTCACCTCTGCCTTACCTTTCGGGGAAAATAGGCGTGATGTTATGTTATGTCATTAAATCCTATACTACTAAACGAGAAACATTTGTGGTTTTATTTTTTTGTGTATAGTTTTGTATTCACGTTCTTAAAATCGGCTCTAACGATTTCGATGAAAGTTGCAATGTATGGGTTTACGGGGCCGAAAAATCGATATAGCTAGGACTCATATCTGGAAAAAATTGTTTTCTCCGTATTTTCACCCGAGCAGAGCTCGGTCGCCCAAAGTTTAGAACAAGATAATGAATAAGGACATGACATTATTGACATTAGAATAATGACATGGCAGCATGGAATAAGTAGGTACTATACATGGATTGGTATGAACTTTCCTATACTATTAAACGAGCATTCTTTATTCTCACCAGAGCAGAGCTTGGTCGTCCAGGTGCTTGCTGCGTGTTGGAGCTTGGTGGTCAGGTCGCCAGTGGCCCGGCCGCTGACGCTCTGGCTGAAAAGCTCAGGGCGTCCCTAAACGCGGACGAGGCCCGAGTCTCCAGGCCCACCAAGTGCGCTGACTTGCGCATCCAGGGCCTGGACGACTCCGTGACGGAGGCAAAGGTGGTGGCCGCCGTCGCCAAGGCTGGAGGGTGCTCTGTCGAGCAGATAAAGGCAGGCACCATCCATCCTGACCACACGGGGATGCAAGCCATTAGGGTGAGCTGCCCCGTGACGGCGGCCAAAAAGATAGCCGGGGAGGGCCAAAGGCTTTTGGTGGGCTGGGTCTCAGCGCAGGTCAAACTGCTGGACCCCAGACCTCTGAGGTGCTTCCGTTGCCAGGTGGGCCACCACGTGGGGGCCAAATGCACCTCGGAGGTAGACCGCAGCAACCTCTGCTTCCGCTGTGGTCAGCCCGGTCACAAGGCCGGCTCGTGCAACGCCACGCCGCACTGTGTCGTATGTGCGGCGGCTGGCAAGCCGGCCGATCACCGGGCTGGGAGCAGGGCCTGCGCTCCACCCGCCGAGGCCAGAGGCAGGGGCAAGCGCTCCGCCACCACCGCCGTCACAGCCACCACCGCCGTCACCGCCGCAGCCGCCGCCACTTCCACCGTGGCCACCGCCGCGTCCACCGTCGCTGTCGCCGCTGCCGTTTCCGCCGCGGCAGGGCCCTCGCAGGGGGCTCGGGGGGAGGTAGAGATGGAATGCCAATAACGGCCCCATTTCGTCTCCTCCAGGCGAACATCAACCACTGCGCCGCCGCTCAGGATCTGTTGCTCCAGAGCATGGCGCAGTGGTCGATCAACATCGCCGTGGTCGCTGAGCCGTACTTTGTCCCACCCAGGGATGACTGGGTGGAGGACCTGAGCGGCTCAGTGACCCTCATTTCATCGGCCGCCGCCGGTACTCCGTCCCTCGAGTCGGTCAAGAGAGGACGGGGTTGCGTTGCAGCACGGTTCGGGGAGATTGTCGTGGTGGGTGTTTACTTCTCCCCGAACCGAACTCTTGCCGAGTTCCACAACTCCCTTGCGGAGTTAAGAGTCGTCGTCGTCGGGTTTGGTTCCCTCCCCGTGCTCGTACTCGGGGACTTCAATGCCAAGAATCTGGCTTGGGGTTCCCGGTATACGGACACACGGGGCAGGATGGTGGAGGACTGGGCTCTGGAGACAGGCCTGGTCGTCCTAAACCGGGGTTCTGTCCCCACGTGTGTGCGGATGCGGGGCGAATCGGTGGTGGACATTTCGTTCGCCAGCCCCGCTCTGTCGCCGCGTGTCATTGACTGGCGCGTCATGGAGGGGGTGGAGACCTACTCCGATCACCGGTACATCCGGTTTGACGTCTCCACCCAGACCTCGAGTGCGCCGGTCCGACAGGCCCCGAGTGGTCCGCGGTGGGCGCTGAAGCAGCTGGACCGGGAGCTTCTCCTGGAAGCCTCGATCGTGCAGGCCTGGGTGTCATCACCGGACAGGCCTGCCGACATCAACGACGAGGCGGAGTGGTTCCGGGAGGCCATGTCCAATGTGTGTGACATGGCAATGCCCCGGGTCCATCCTAGACATGCTTCGCGCCGGCTGTACTGGTGGTCGCAAGAGCTGGAGGCTCTGCGCAAGGCGTGTGTTGCTGCGCGACGCCGGTACGCCAGGCATCGCAGGCTCCGTATCCGCCCTCCGGATACGGAAGCCATTGAGGCGGAGCTGTACGAGGGGTACAGAGCGGCGAAGGCCGCCCTCCAAGCGGAGATCCTGCGGGCCAGGGCGCTGGCCCGCGAGGAGATGCTGGAGACTCTCAACAGGGACCCGTGGGGGCGCCCATACAAGATGGTGCGGGAGAAACTCCGCCCATGGGCTCCCCCGCTGACGCAGAGTCTCCGGCCCCAGCTTGTGGGGGACGTGGTGAGCGCTCTGTTCCCCTCTAGAGGGGATCATACTGCTCCGCCCATGGCTCCGCCTACTGCGGTGCCCGATGCGGACCACACCGACGGCGACGATTCTCCTGAGGTGACTGAGGTAGAAATGAGAGTGGCGGTACGCAAGATGAGTGCGAAGAATACCGCCCCAGGACCCGACGGCATACCCGGAAAAGCCTGGGTCCTGGCCATGGGGGCTCTCGGGCCTCGACTGAGGGGGCTCCTAAGCGCATGCATGGAGAGGGGCCAGTTCCCACTTCGTTGGAAGACGGGGAAACTGGTCCTCATCAAGAAGCCGGGGCGCCCAGCGGACTCTCCGTCCGCTTATCGGCCCATTGTGCTGCTCGACGAGGTGGGCAAGCTCTTTGAAAGAGTCATTGCAGACCGCCTCGTCGGGCAGCTGGTGCGAGTGGGGCCGGATCTGGCGGAGAGCCAGTTCGGTTTCCGCAGGGGGCGCTCTACGGTGGACGCCATCATGCGCGTGCGGGCCCTCACGACGGGGGATGCTGTGGCCCGGGGCGGGGTCGTCTTGGCGGTGTCTCTAGACATCGCCAATGCCTTCAACACCCTGCCCTGGAGTTGCATCAGGGAGGCACTCCGGTATCACCGGATGCCGACCTACCTCTGTCGTGTGGTCGAGGCCTATCTGACGGACAGGGCCGTCATCTACCCCGGTCACCAAGGAGAGTGGAACCGGCAAGAGATGTCGTGCGGTGTCCCACAGGGTTCGGTCCTGGGGCCGCATCTGTGGGACATCGGATACGACTGGGTGCTGCGCGCCGACCTCCCTAGCGGCGTCAGCGTCGTTTGTTACGCTGACGACACGCTTGTCCTGGCGCAGGGGGGGTCGTACCAGGCGGCGGCCGATTTAGCGACACGCGGGGTTGCGACAATCGTTGACAGGATCCGGCAGCTGGGACTCGAGGTGGCCCTGCACAAGTCTGAGGCCATGGGTTTTCATGGTCCTCGGAATGCGCCACCGTCGGGTTCCCAGGTAATGGCGGGAGGGGTTCACATCGGTGTCGAGTCGACGATGAAGTATCTGGGACTCGTCCTCGACAGCCGGTGGAATTTCGTGGAACACTTCCGACGTTTGGCTCCCAGACTGGACCGGGCCGGGGCTGCATTGAAGCGGCTCCTGCCCAATCTAGGGGATCCAAACGCCTCCTGCCGGAGGCTCTATGCGGGGATCGTGCGGTCCATGGCCCTTTACGGGGCGCCGGTGTGGGCGCGTTCATTGAAGCTGCGGCCAGCCCGCCGGTTGAACGCGTCCCAGAGGGTCATGGCCATCCGGCTGGCCCGAGGATACCGCACGGTCTCCTGCGAGGCGGCGAGCCTCCTTGCCGGATTACCGCCATGGGATCTGGAGGCAAAGGTCCTCGCGCACGTCTGGGAGTGGCGCGAGGAGGCGAAACGCCGGGGCTTAACCCCGATGCCGCAAGAAATTGCGGCACAGCGGACAGAGCTCCGGCGGGATCTCATGGCGTCATGGAGGGTGCGATTGTCGCAACCCCGCGCTGGGCACGCCACAATCGCGGCGATAAGACCCGTCTTTGAGGAGTGGCTGGAGAGACGCCACGGCGTTCTCACCTTCCGCCTGACGCAGGTCCTCACCGGACACGGCTGCTTCGGGAGGTTCCTGTTCAGGATAAGGCGGGAGGAAACACCCGGGTGTCACCATTGTGTGGATCGGCCTGAGGACACGGTGGAGCATACGGTGGAGGTCTGCCCGGCTTGGGCGGAGCAACGCCGTGTTCTCGTAGAGGCGATCGGCGGCGGTGATCTCTCGCGTCCGGCCCTGGTTCAGGCCATGGTACGGAGCGAGAGGAAATGGCAGGCCGTCACCTCCTTCTGCGAAGCGGTAATGCTCGCGAAGGAGGAGGCGGAACGCGTGAGGGAGAGGCAAATTTCGCGCCCTCACGCCCCTAACCGCCGCAGGAGGAGACGCCCGGGGCGGGAATCGCGAGCCGATTTCCGGCCACCGTAGGCGCGGGCTTGCGGACGGTGAGCAATGGGTAGCTCGCTGTCCGATAAGGACCAAGCCCGGGTCGACGGCGCGTTGTGTTCCACGCGCGCCTCAAAGAGATGTCAGCAGAATTGAAGGGGTCCACTAGGGCCAATGCCTGCCGGGGGTTCGAAGAAAACCGATCGGGAAATCGTGGCCCCCGGCAACAGGGCAACCGAAGGAACACGGGTGGGTTTTAGTCAGTAAGAGTCTGACACGCCCTCCCGCTCCGCCCAGAGCGGGAGAAGTTATTTGATAATTTCCCACCCAAAAAAAAAAAAAAAAAAAAAGGTACTCTCTTTATTATCTATACATATAATAAAATCGTAGCGATGTCAAAACTGTACATTGAATATTTTTGAAAAAAAGTAATTACTATGAGGTCTGGGATCGATTCTAATGCCGAAAATATATTTTTTAGAATTTTTGTCTTTGTCTGTATGTATGTTCCCGCATGGCGCAAATTCTACCCGACAGATTCTGTTAAAATTTAGCATACATATTCACTGTGTGTCTGGTCATGTTATAGGGTATAATTTATCACGCTATTTGCTATGGGGGATGAGCAATACTACTTTATGTCGTATTTGTATGTTCTAGCATGACGCAAATTCTACCGGATAGATTCTGTTCAAATTTTGCATAGGTATTCCTTATAAGTCTGGTCAAACTGTAGGACATAAACTATCACGCTATTTACTATGGGGGACGAGCAATATTATATTATGTTCGTATTTTTGGAAAAAAACACGCCAAAAGATTAGAATAAAACTAAACAAACAACAACAATTAAACTTATTTTTCTTTCTTTTCTTTCTAATATTGTAGATGGGTTTCGATTTAACTTTTTAAATGATAATCATCACGCTATACCTTTATGGAACTAAGCAGTCAATCATGAAATATATAGGAACGGCTATTTCAGGTAAATTTCAACGAAGCAATTAACTCAGCGGTTGGACGATTGCTTTGTAAACATGGGGTTTTAAGTTTGATTCCCAACTACGGTTTTTTTGTTTTTCTTTTTTTTACATTTTGTAATACGACTTTTTTTTTTGATTAGGTATGTATATAATAAGTTCATAGAATGTATTAATTCATAGAAGTCTGGAAGTCGGTGGCAAATAACGAAAAAATAGAAGTCGGTAAGAAGACCAAGTCGGAAGTCGGTTGTTTTTTTTTTTTTTAAAAGCTTTTATTTCTCGCTTTTAAGTGGGTCAAATTGTAATTTGTCTAAGTTACATTAGCCTAATGCCAACTGCTCATCACCTTTTACAAAATATTGCTTTTCCCGCTGCAGGGACGTTCATCGTTGAGGGGTTCTCCTGGTACTTCACCATCAACTCCACTTTTCCATATGCATTGTGACGAGCATAAATTGCATTGCAACCATATTAAAGTAATCGCAACCCTAGAAATACTTATTATTGAGTAGTTCCGGAGGCTTTTTGTGGTCTTCATCATCAGTTCCACTTAACCAAATGGTGCTTTCCAAGAGCAACTGCACGAGTTACTATAAAAAATACCCAAATCGCTATAGGTTGGCCTATAATATTTGAAGAGTTCCCTCTATTTCTCTATGATGCCATCATCAAATCCTGTATATTATATATTATCAGTATATATTATCCTGTATACTATTAGTATATATTTCCTTTCCAACAAAAAAAGAATCATCAAAATCGGTTCATAAACGACGAAGTTATCCGCACACACATATTTTTTTTTATAAAATAACGGTCGAATTGAGAAACCTCTTTTTTTAAGTCGGTTAAAAAGGAAAACTTCATAAGCTATGGGAAACTGCTACGTTACAAGTACTTTACAGTACAAGTAAAACATTCAAGGTTGTGTTCTGATCATTTTAGAGCTGAAGACTATAGGAATAAAAGGATTTTTACAGTTTTGACAGCAGATTTGTCCTAGCGATATTAAAATATGTGTGTGGATCTTCTGGAATCGTTGCCATACTGCTTTCTGGTGAAAAAACAGCGCACGCCATGTTTAAGATTCCCGTCGATTTAGAGAGCAATGAAACGCCTGTTTGTGGGGTGTCACGCAACAGTAACAAGGGATGTGTGCTTAGGGATTGCGCTTCATCGTATGGGATGAATTCATTATGGCAAAAAGGAAAGCAGTGGAAGCTGTAAACAGAACCCTGCAGGACATCCGCAGGAACCAAGACATGATGGGCGGTGTTACAGTCCTGACTGACAAAGTGAATACTTCGTTGAAAAGGTCGACTCTATGGTCGGGAGTTCATAGACTGCGCTTGACCATCATCATGCGAGCTCGGCTTGGCGGGAATTCAAATGCTCAAGAATTCTCCGATGTTCTTCTAAAAGTTGGTTAAGGCATTCTACCAGAGACTCTTGGTAGAGTAGATCCCACTTTAGAAGATCTTATTCGTCTGGTATACGAGGACATCAGTCAAATACCGTACCAAGAGAATTCTTGGGCGTGTTTCCATTTTAACTCCGAAAATAATCAAGCTGCAGCGATCAACCACAGTATTCGCTCACAAATTGAAGGGAGTGAGTGATATACACCTCCATTAACACTGATGTCGGGGAAGATGATGCCATACATTACCCCGTAGAATTTCTCAATTCGCAAATGGCAAGTGGACTTCCGGTTGTACATCTGTGTAACGGAACCCGGCTCAAAGTCAAGTCTTTGCAGAGAAACGTCATCGAGGTGGAAATTCTAACAGGTTGTGGCGATGGCGACACAGTGTTTATAGCGCATATACCACTAATTCCCCACAATTACCAGTTCAAGCGCATGCAGTTCTCTGGGAGCGTATGCTTTGCAATCAACAAGTCACAGGGGCTGACAGCGAAGGCCGAAGGCTGCGGGTGTCAACCTCAGGACAAGCTGCTTCTCACACGGACAACTGTATGTCGCTTGCTGCCGAGTGACCATTCCTGACTCTGTATATTTTGACTGCTGAGAATAAAACTACAAATGTAGTATACAGGGATGATTTATAAAAATGTGGCTGTTATTGTAGTATATTGTGGTGTCTTACGACTTCCACGTGAACGAAGTCGCGGGCAGAAGCTAGTTCTAAGTATAAAAACATGACGTCGGGATAGCTTTTGTTCTCGTCACAGTCTAAATTCATTAAGGGTTCAGTACAATGATGCTTACCGAACCCTTATGAAACTGCCAAGATGCTGCAGTGCCTCTAGCATGTTTGCCGAAGCAAGGGTCTCGGACTTTTAAGCCATCATGAAGTCGAGGGTCGCGTCTTTTTGGCAAAGTTTGAGACGCTCCAGTAACAGCATTTTGAGGGTTGTCTCGTGCAACCTGGCAAGTCCCATATTTGTGCACTGGATTTCTGTTCACCTAAACGAGAATAAAAAATGACGAATTTTTTTTTGAAGACTAATTTTAATTTTTAAAGATAACTTTGAATATTTTTTTTTTTGTTTTTGCTGGTTTTTTTTTACTTCTTATTTATTATTTTTTGTACATGGGTATTTTGCCTGAATTAAAACACTATTGATTTCATTTTATTTTTATTTATAAGAAAGCAAAGTTTTTCTTACACTGTTCATTGACTTACAACAAAGGTTGATGTTCAAAATAGTCGAAGCAACTGTTTTGATCCATATGATGTCAATAGATGCAGTTGAATAACTGAACGTTACATGGAGCGCTCTATATAAAATTGAACCAAGTTCCGCCCGTTTTGATCTCACCGCTGCCAAAACTTGACACTTCAAAGCTAACCCTCTCCTATTCAATTTTCAAAGATTTAAGCGAAGTGTTTCGTGAGAAATCTCATTAAATGCGGATCCAGTAGTTTTTGCGAGGCACGTACGAAGGGACGTGTTCTCAAAATGAAAGTAATTCTTCACCTAGCATTTACGAGGTATGTTGTACTCGTACCAAGTACGTTACATTATATTCAAATCGCATTTTGTCTCAGCTTTACTGCCTGTTATCTCTTAATACGAGAAAAAGTTCTAGAATCATCTACGTCTAATCGAAATCCTTAATATTATAAATGCGAAAGTAAGTTTGTTTGTTACGCCTTCACGCTAAAACGGCTGAACGGATTTGAATGAAATTTGGCACATATAAATGATAAATGATTTTATTTCTGTAAGTAGGTTTGTACAAACACTTTTACACGTCAATCATATTTTAAAAACTAGATGAGGTCGGCGTTTCCTATCTGACTACTCTGAGAAGAAAGGTCGAAACAAACTCAAAGGTCACAGTCTCTTTTAAAGTCCAGACATAATCTTGGTCAGATCATGTGAAGGCCATGTGGATATAGACGATACCCTGGGAAAGAACATAAGATACTTTTTTTTCCCCCACGGGATCGAGACTTATGCGGGTGAAACCGCGGGGCGCAGCTAGTATTTTATAAATTAAAGTCGTTTTTCATGTCTGTCAGGCCACGTTGTTCTTTTGAACTACGCAACGGATGTTTATGCAGCCGAAAACCACACCAAAATCCATAACCGTCCACGAAAAGCCTAACTCAATAAATAGGAATTAATTCTCAAAATTTTAAAGAATTAATTCCTTTATTGAGTTAGGCAGAAACTACAGAACCCCACCTGCTAATCTTATCATTTAGCATAAAATACCGATTGCAATTCAAACAACAAATTCAAACCATGACGACAAAGAAAAACAACCACGGAAAGGAAATATAGAAAAATCCCGATACCAAGCCTAATTAGAATAAAATAACCGTTCCACCAACCGACTGATTGCGTTGAATCTAATTCAATTAAAATTAAATTGTATTTTCCAATAGATTTAAGCGATTTAATAAATCTTCCATTTATCGGAGCGCGTTGCAGTTTTTATTAGAAAACCGGCAGCAGACGAAACGCTTGCAAAAAATCCACGATATCAATTTGGTTCAGGTTTTCGACGGCAGCTAGTTAAGTGAATAGTTACGAGGTGAGACTACCAAGACCAAGTTATAGGATATTAGAAGATAGTTCTTAGTGTTTTATTAATAACTTTAATTTTACGAGTATGACAGTTTTATACATGATGTTTCCAATGAAAATTGTATTCTTTACTCATGGTTCTCAAACTAAAAAATTATAAATCGTTTATGAACACATTATGGGTTTTGGTAAACTTAATGATTAAGGAAGTCTTCGTTAATCCCTTTCTCCAAAAATGTTATAAGATTTTAAATACTTCTTCTTTTCTTCTTCTTCTTCTTCTTTTTTAATACTATTCTATGTTGGACAAACTTTGTTTCTTTATAGCGGGCAAATACCGTACATAAGTTCATAAATAATATTATCATAACGTCACTTAATTTAAAAATTCAAAATTCTACGCGACTGCAGTTTTTGCAGTGTTTGACCCATTTCACGCATATTATACGGTAACTTGCCTCGAACTTCGGGTGTTAAGAACAAAAGTTAGAACTTTGTCCAAGAAATGGCGTAGGATTAGTGCGATTATGGCCTCTATTGTATGCAAATGTGAGGTGTTTTCACGGGTTGAAAGGTAAAGAGAGGGTAAAGCACATTTATTGTTAGGTTTCTGTTTTAATTAGAAGGACATTCATTTTCATAACGTTGATTATTTTATGAATCTTTTGTCACCCATGGATGTCGTATAAAGAAAAAGCGTCAAGAACATTACATTATGACGAGCGGCACCCCACGGTTTCACCCGCATAAATCTTGATCTCGTAGGAATATCGGGATAAAAAGTATACTAGGTGTTAATCCAGGTTATAAACTATCTGTGTGCCAAATTTCATCCGAATCCGTTTAGTAAGTTTTGAGTGAAAGAGTAACAAACATCATCTCTCACATCTCACAAACTTTCGCATTTATAATATTAATTATATTATATAATTATATATATTATGGACTGCCTCGTTGGTCTAGTGATCGCAAGCGCTACTACTGAGTATGAGGTCATGGGTTCGATTCCCGAGTCGGGCAAAGCGTTATTGGGTTTTTTTATGTAGAATTTCTCAGTAGCAGCCCGGTGTCTAGATTTGTGCCCGGTTGATGGCAATAGGCTCGCCCCCTATTACATGGGACTTAAACATAACTGGCGAAATGCTGTTGTACCTACTATAGATACACCTTTGCCCAACCCTTCGGGGAAACAAGGCGTGATGTTGTGTTATGTTTTATATTATATATTAGAATTATTATAATATTAGAATTATCTTTTATTTCATTATTTACATATAAATTATATTTTTAAATATTAGAATAAAATTATATAAAAACATTTAAAAATATAAAAAATAGTATCCCCACCGGTATCGGGAAATTTTATTATATTTATATTATTATATATATAATATTTGAATTATTATTAGTAGGAGGATAACTATAAAATGCTGTTGGATGGGTCATGTTAAGAGGATGAATGACAGGCGAATAAAAAAAGGTATTCATAAGGCAGATGTGAAGAAAAACCTCCGAGATGGGACGCTCTAGGAGGACATCTAGTGACCTTATTGGTCATGTTCTTCAGAAGGGTCAGGTGCGTAGTACTCGCAACCGACGTGCGTGTCTGGCTAAATGAATGAACGTACACGAAGCAAAATAAGTATGTAAGGATCGTAGCAGATGGCGTTGTGTAGTTTCTGCCTGCCCTCATAGGAAAAAGGCGTGAGTTTATGGACCTATGTAAAACGCTGTTAATTCTTTAATGACATACTCTGATAATCTTCTGTATACTTTATTTTCGAATGTGTCAAACCACGAAGTAAATGGTATATTTACTTCGTATCTCAAAGTAAATAAGTTTATAGATTAGTCCTTCATGTTCATACTTTCCTACACAAGACTTCAATTTTTAAAATAATATTTTCTGCCTCACCTTCGAAACTCAGTACAAAAAAAAAATTGGTTGTCTGTTAAGTCGGTTTACGGACGATAATTTTTCGTGATAACGTCACAAGCTGAACGCTTAGGCCGATCGTGTCTCTCTATCGCTTGTTCCACGCTCTCGCTTGCACGCTCGGCTCAGGCGGAACGTAACACTTTTTCGTGCGTGCAGCCGGCGTTCATCGATTTATAAGACGTTATCACGTCAAAAAAAAACTTTTATTTCTAAAACTTATAGAAATAACAATAATTTAATAATAGGAAGTACCTTTAAGCATAAAATTGCTTGTGTTAGGTGCAAAAACTCATCACACCCGACTTTAAAGTCTGTATTACTCCTATCTTCCCGAGTAATGGAAATTCATGAGCTAATATCCTAGATGGGAACCCTAGACCTGACATTGACGGGTAGCAGACCCGGCTAGGTATTTGTCTAGTCACAGACTGGAATTTCCGCCAATTTCTCTTTTCAAAGTCTGTGAAAAATGTATTGCAATCTAGACACGCGGCAGCGTGTCGAGCCAAGTACTAGGCAAGACACGGCTGCAGTGTGTTATATTACACGAACCATTTGGGGCCACTTTTGACCCCTTAATAACTCAAAATCTATGTAACATAGACTCATGAAATTTGGTTTATTTATAAAAACCCCTTAGATTAACTAGAACTCCAAATTTCATAAATAAAACTCAAACGGTTATTGAGATATTAACGTATAAAAATCGGCATTTTTATCAACGACCCTGTCACTAGACATCAAAAACATTTAACCCATTTCCGGGTGACCTAGAAAGTTGAAAAGAGATTTCCCGAAAGGAGGCCCATGGTATGATACTGTGTCAAAGCTTATTTATCAAAAATTATGTCGTATTTTTTTCAAGTCGTTTTATCAAAATTTATTTCTTCTAGCATTAGAGAACCTAATAAATATTTATTTTGTTGATACTTAATAAAGAACTACATCCGCCATTCAATCCTAACCTGAATGTTGCCAGATGACAGACTATTCCAATAAAATAATTTGTAATCGATTGAAAATATCGATACTAACCCACATGGAGTAGGTGGAGTATCCACTACACGAGTATGTTTTAAATGCTATTTATTATACTCAAATACTGTAAAACTATGATTTTACAATAAATAAAATATTATATGGTCTGAATATACTCAACAACTTAAAAGCGTTTCGAGGCAGTAATGTTATTTTATAAACTACCAGTGATCAGAGTAAGTAGATTGATTTGAGGTCAATGAACTGGCACGTATGTTAGTATGGATACGCCTCCGGGATTCCGGGATTTTGAAATTATTAAGATTTTTTAAGGAATTTCAAATGTTGTAATGTGTAGAATAAAGAATACATCAATATGAATAAGAAATGTTCAACCCTTTTGCTGTCTGTTTAATAGTATATAGGTGATCGGACTCCAAGAAAAGGATAGATATACTATAAAACAATATAATATATTTTAAATATTTATCTATCGCATTCTATAAATTTCCAATGTAGTAGTTTAAAAATCCTTACCTTAACAATATTTGATTCAATCCCGTAAGTACCAAAATGAAATCCCGGAAAAAGGCTTATCCATGTTATGATTTCTATGACTATTCATGATGCGAGTACGTAAAATCAATCGACCTACTCCGATCACTGATAATCACCCAATCGATTTCGTCAATCGATTACCAAAATAATTAAACCTGGTAACACTGACACCATGCATAATGTCAAACTGTCAAAAAAAATCTGTCAGATCAATGGCATTGTTGGCTGTTTGTTTTACGTTGATTTGAATTTATTTTTCCGTATTTACTTTATACTTATATTACGTTACGATTTAATGCTGTCAATTTAAATTGAAGCCAGAGGAACTATTGCTTATCTTTCCATGGCCCTGGGTAAGTTTATTATGTTCTCTAAATATTTATAAACACCGTCGTATTGTATAACCTCATTGATTTTAGCAGCCTATTAGTAGAAGGCCTATGTTCAGTCAGGGGTACGTCGCGCGTCGTCAGCTGTAAATGTCTATAGTATGATGTAATTATATAGCATAAGTAAATACACTGAATTTTTTTACCTTTTTCAGGTATGACGATGACATGTGTTATTGCAAGACTTGACATTATTGATTATATTATCTATAACTCTATCCCAAGTATTACTTGCTCAGCAAAATCTAAGCAAATTATGTTATGTATGTGGCATGTCAACTGCAAGTCACAGAAGTCATCAGGTTAGTGTTTTTAAAATGGCAGAATTACTATGAGTGATATAATTATTATACAAAAGTAAATAAACAACAATAAGAGTATTTTCTTACTTTCTAGGTTAGGTATACATTTGGATAAAGTTTGTCATGCTTACTGAGAGAGGCTGCTACCAGAGATGTTTATAGGCAAGCAAGTGAAGATAAAAACAGAGCCACCCTAGAGTGAAAAAGATTTACCCATAATAGATCAAAACAATAATCTGGTTAGGGCCAGAATCAAATCGTGACATGTGAGCAGCAGGACTTAGTGTACATAATTATTGATAAGTGAGCAAAATAGGACAAATTGTTTAAGAGATCATCATTGCTTATTACTGTTTTGTGGGAAAGCGTACATCTACCATCTACCGTACCTACGCTGCTTTTTTATGAGAATGAAGCTGAAGCCGTTTTAAATTCTATGAGAAATAAAATGTTTTTAGTATTTAGGTATTGTTGTGTTATTTGTTAAAGTAAACCTTCCTATAGAAGCACTGAAAATGCTGCTGCCAATGAGATTATTCATCTTTAATTAAGAGAGTTGGCTAAAATAATGTTTATGCCATTAAATCTTTCATATTTAGCGCGCAAGATTATTAATTTACCTTTATAAAATTCAAGTCTGTAAATGCGATAATCGCCATTTTGATGACAGTCGAGGTCGAGGCTAAAAAACATAAAAATTGGGGATTGCGAACATCCAAACTCCACCATAAGGACAGCGACTATTACAACATTTAATTATTTGACGAATTCATCCATTTTTCAAGTTAAATAAGTAGTAGTAATGAAGTTTTTGATATCAAAAGTCGAAGATTCGCGCCAATCGTGCGTGTTTACATTTTAACTTTTCACAATTAACACACATACACATATCTGATACGACTTTAAATGTGACAAATGTGATTAAAAATATTATAAGTAACTAGAAAATGCCCAGATCTTTACTTATTATACGAACACATGTTCAATAATACGTAATATTCATTACTACTACTCAATTTATGTTAAAAATTGTCGATCATTGTTTTTTTTTTTTATTGTAATGATGTGCGAAAACGATTATGCCAAACGTTTTTTTTTTTTCAATTTTGATTGTCTCGATTAATTTATAATTATGTCAAATGTCTGAAATCTATACTTGAAAATTAATATAAAATTGTTTTAAGCATTAAATACAATAAACATTGTTTATAATAATTATTTATACTTTTCTAGTGTTTAATCGTTCTTAGAACATTCAATATAAAACGAGTCAACACATAGAACGAGGATAGATACTTACCTCATTTATTGAATTTCGCGCCGAATTGTTTCTATTTATTTGAATTTTAATTCGGAACGTTGTTCAAAATTATTTTTAATTTATTGGACAATTATTTACTGTGGATTTTATCCCATCAAAAACATAAATGTGAAAATGGGAGCCAAATTCCATAAATATGGTTGTCGACTTCACCGACAAAAGAATTGAAATCTAAATGGGTGCCAAGTTCTGTAGATAATCCTGAAATTTATTTATAAGAACATGCAACTTTCTAAAATAAAATTAAAACACAAATTCTTGTTTTTTCTGCTATAACAATGTTTGCTATTTAAAAATATTACTTCTTAAATTTGAACAGTCGAATTATTTACACAAAGCACTTAGGATAAATTGAAGCTCAAGATTTGACTTGGCTAGTTTTTACATACAAGTTATCTTATATTTGGCTAATCAATTTATCATCTTTATATTTGTCTACAGTGTCGCGGTGCAAAAGAACTAAAACAAACAGGGTAACTTTTTTATGCTGGTGTGCATTACAGCTACATCTTACACTCGCGCCACGTCATTGTGCTGTAATTTTACTTTTTTAGTGTGCGTGCATTAAGCGGCTAACAGTTGGACGCTATTTTTTTATCGAGTTTACAGCTTTGACTGTCTACCTAGGCATATTTAATTATTATTATTTAATTTTAAGTAGGCACTCAACATCAAATAAATAATTCATGATGTGCTTACCTGTAAGAAATTTGTACACTAGTCTATAAGTTTATTGCATGTATCTCATATCTTTGTATCGGTGTACTTAATTGTTGGTGAGCCAAATAAATAAAGTAAAATATTCATATTTTTGTTCTTTATGTTATGCGCAAGTTACTGTTTCTTATTGTAACTGTTTACAGCTTTGACTATCTACCTAGGCGTATTTATATATTTGTTCTTTATGTTATGCGCAAGTTACTGTTTCTTATTGTAACTGTAAGGTCAAAATATCTTCTTTCTCTAAAATTTCAGCTTGCTGGTAAAAACTAGCCAAGTCAAATCTTGAGCTTCAATTTATCCTAAGTGCTTTGTGTAAATAATTCGACTGTTCAAATTTAAGAAGTAATATTTTTAAATAGCAAACATTGTTATAGCAGAAAAAACAAGAATTTGTGTTTTAATTTTATTTTAGAAAGTTGCATGTTCTTATAAATAAATTTCAGGATTATCTACAGAACTTGGCACCCATTTAGATTTCAATTCTTTTGCCGGTGAAGTCGACAACCATATTTATGGAATTTGGCTCCCATTTTCACATTTATGTTTTTGATGGGATATCATTACTTTTTGTAAAGAAATTATTATTATTCGTCAATCAAACGTGATCTATTAGATTCTTTTTGTAAATATGCGTAGCAATATTGTGTAAGAATGTAGGTATTTCTTTCGTAACAATTGTTAAAATTTTCCGCAATGATGTCAGATCGCTGAGCCGGCGCGGCAAGTATTATTATTAAAAAAAACGTGTACAGTCGGGGAGCCTTATGTCGTATGGTATTTTACTGTGGGGTCAGGCTGCTGACATTGAATCCATCTTTATTTTGCAAAAGAGAGCTATCAGAGCCATTTATAATCTACGTCGCCGCGAATCTCTCAGGAAACTTTTTAAAAGGATTAATATTATGACGGTACCTTGCCAATTCATTTATGAAAATATTATGTATGTAAGGAAAAATCCACATCTCTTTAATAAAATAAGTGATAGACATAATTTTAATACTAGAAATAAAGATAAACTAGATCAACCATTTTTTAGATTATCTTAAGTACATACATCTTTTATGGGGTACTGTGTTAAATGTTACAACAAAATACCTTGTGACATTTTGCAATTAAATGAAAGAAAATTTAAAACTCATATTAAAAATACACTTTGTAAACAAGCATATTACAAATTAGAGGATTATATCCAAGATAAGAGTGCTTGGAAACATGCTGGTCCTGCTCCATAGGACAATTTAGAATCAAGACAAAATCAAACTGTTTGCTAATTTAATTGTAAAATTTATTACTTTGTGTTTTATGACATTGATTTTACATTCTGTGATTACTTCCTCACACACTGACTTATTAACTGTAAAATTTTAGGAAAATCGTCTACTTTTACAATGTTTGTAAATATGTGAGCACCATGTATCTGTCACATATTAAATTATCTGTCGTTGTTTAATTTTTAATTCTTTTTACCTATTGTGGTATAGTAATTTTATTCTAGGTGCATCGTCTTCACATATAATTATTATTTAACTAATGTACGTACATATACAAACAATTGTAAAACATTTTAAAAGAGTAACGGTGGAGTTTCTTGCCCATTCTTCTCCATACGAAAACTACCTTTTGGAAGGGGCGAATAGAATCAATTTTATTATTTTGTAATTTTTGACGTTCAAAAGTGCCATACATGGGCCTATTTGAAATTAATGATTTGACTTTGACTTTGACCCCGTCAGGAACAAAGTTCCTTCTCACGTATGATTTAATAATTTAATTTTTACAGCCGCCCCTTTTTTTTTTTAAGTATCTTCTCCCGCTCTGGGCGGAGCGGGAGGGCGTATCAGACTCTTACTGACTAAAACCCACCCGTGTTCCTTCGGTTGCCCTGTTGCCGGGGGCCACGATGTCCCTATCGGTTTTCTGCGAACCCCCGACAGGCATTGGCCCTAGCGGATCCCGTCATTTCTGCTGACATCTCTTTGAGGCGCGCGTGGAACACAACGCGCCGTCGACCCGGGCTTGGTCCTTATCGGACGGCGAGCTACCCATTGCTCACCGTTCGCAAGCCCGCGCCTACGGTGGCCGGAAATCGGCTCGCGATTCCCGCCCCGGGCGTCTCCTCCTGCAGCGGTTAGGGGCGTGAGGGCGCGAACTTTGCCTCTACCTCACGCGTTCCGCCTCCTCCTTCGCGAGCATTACCGCTTCGCAGAAGGAGGTGACGGCCTGCCATTTCCTCTCGCTCCGTACCATGGCCTGAACCAGGGCCGGACGCGAGAGATCACCGCCGCCGTTGCAGCCGCCCCTTGGATTTACATTTTGACCTCACTATGGACTTAACTATTCGTAAGTTTATATTAAAAATTAAACGACAATAGTCCCTAAAACTATAGTCATACGATCTATCAATTCAAAAACGTCTCAAGCATAGTACCAACCTACCAACTACCTTGAACATACCGACCTGAGGTTTGTAACAACGTTTTTCGAGATCAGAGAATGAATGAAATGAATTCACTGCCGCCTAACATTAGGGACCAAGATTTTGACACGTGACACATCAGTTGACTCGACGGGGTGTTTTGAATTCAGTCATGAAATTCAGGAATTTACATCAACTTTTGGCATTCGAATAAAAAATGTATAGTTAGCTGTCAAATTATAAGACGCTGGAGATCAGCGCCATCTGAAGTGAGCAAGTGGCAGTTTTTAACCCCATTTGAAAATTTGTCGTCATGACTGTCATTTTCATAGTTTTCGGGAGATAGTGCTGATATCGAATTAGATGGACATTCTGGATTTTAAGATGGCGGCTATTCCAAATAATAATAATATTGTAGATCAATTGTCATAGACATCAATTTCATGCCAATTGTAAACTTGATAATCAAAATCCGTAAAAAAACGGACCTCTTAATTTCGTCAAGTTCGTCTGTCCGTGCGTCCGGATGTCATACAGTCATTTAACATGGAGACTATTTACACTCTATCGATGAAAATTTTGAAAAAGGTGTATTTTTTGCACCGTTAAACAATGGTGTAGTGAAATTACGATAAACATAATAGTGGGGGTGGCATTCTCCATACTTACATATAACCGAGAGATGAAAAAAATCTATGCATATAAAGCGTGTATTGTTGGATCTCATAATTAAAATGTTAAGATGTTTCTAAGTGACTTTGCTTTTGAAGTCAATAATTTTTGAGATACAGTTTATTTTCGGTTACAACCGCAGAATTAACTTTGTTTGTTATAGTTTTTTCGAGAAATACAAACTTATTTTTGCAGTCGATAAAATTGATACTATGCAATGTTTATGCGTAAATATTCATCCCAATTACGGAACCCTTCACTGTGCGTAGTCCGACATACACTTGGGCAGTTTTTTTTAAATTTCGTTTTGAAACTACCTCAAAAATAAACAATTTCTATTACTCGAGTAAGATTATCCTATTAAAAACAAATACTATCAAACTCATACAACTAAAAAAAAATGATTGTTGGTTTTATGAAACCACGGTAAAAGTGAAACTTTACACGGTCAGCTGCTGCGAACTATAGGCGCCGCCATATTGGCCTTGGCTGCTCTGACGATCGCCTTTCTCTTTATCCCTACTCCGCGGCCGACCGACACGTGACATGCAACACACAGACGAAAAAGTTTGAGACGATGTAATAAAAGTTTCAATTTAAAAATATAGACGTCATTTAAAAGTGTTTGCGGAATACCTACCTAATTTATATAATTAATTTAACATCATTCCCAAACAAAATTTTCTTAAGCCTACCTAAAAAATGTATACTAGTCATTCTATATCAGAAAGTATCAAAAATAAAATCCACAGTAAATAATTGTCCAATAAATTAAAAATAATTTTGAACAACGTTCCGAATTTAAATTCAAATAAATAGAAACAATTCGGCGCGAAATTCAATAAATGAGGTAAGTATCTATCCTCGTTCTATGTGTTGACTCGTTTTATATTGAATGTCCTAAAAACGATTAAACACTAGAAAAGTATAAATAATTTTTTTAAACAATGTTTATTGTAATTTTTGCTTAACATTAATGCTTAAAACAATTTTATTTTAATTTTCAAGTATAGATTTCAGACATTCGACATAATTATAAATTAATCGAGACAATCAAAATTGAAAAAAAAAAACGTTTGGTATAATCGTTTTCGCACATCATTACAATAAAAAAAAAAAACAATGATCGACGATTTTTAACACAAATTGAGTAGTAGTAATGAATATTACGTGTTATTGAACATGTGTTCGTATAATAAGTAAAGATCTGGGCATTTTCTAGTTACTTATAATATTTTTAATCACATTTGTCACATTTAAAGTCGTATCAGATATGTGTATGTGTGTTAATTGTGAAAAGTTAAAATGTAAACACGCACGATTGGCGCGAATCTTCGACTTTTGATATCAAAAACTTCATTACTACTACTTATTTAACTTGAAAAATGGATGAATTCGTCAAATAATTAAATGTTGTAATAGTCGCTGTCCTTATGGTGGAGTTTGGATGTTCGCAATCCCCAATTTTTATGTTTTTTAGCCTCGACCTCGACTGTCATCAAAATGGCGATTATCGCATTTACAGACTTGAATTTTATAAAGGTAAATTAATAATCTTGCGCGCTAAATATGAAAGATTTAATGGCATAAACATTATTTTAGCCAACTCTCTTAATTAAAGATGAATAATCTCATTGGCAGCAGCATTTTCAGTGCTTCTATAGGAAGGTTTACTTTAACAAATAACACAACAATACCTAAATACTAAAAACATTTTATTTCTCATAGAATTTAAAACGGCTTCAGCTTCATTCTCATAACGTAGTCATGGTATGAAAGCAGCGTAGCCAGATTATTGTTTTGATGTATTATGGGTAAATCTTTTACACTCTAGGGTGGCTCTGTTTTTATCATCACTTGCTTGCCTATAAACATCTCTGGTAGCAGCCTCTCTCAGTAAGCATGACAAACTTTATCCAAATGTATACCTAACCTAGAAAGTAAGAAAATACTCTTATTGTTGTTTATTTACTTTTGTATAATAATTATATCACTCATAGTAATTCTGCCATTTTAAAAACACTAACCTGATGACTTCTGTGACTTGCAAGGAAAATCTAAGCATATTATGTTATGTATGTGGCATGTCATGCCACATACATAACATAATATGCTTAGATTTTCCTGAGCAAGTAATACTTGGGATAGAGTTGTAGATAATATAATCAATAATGTCAAGTCTTGCAATAACACATGTCATCGTCATACCTGAAAAAGGTAAAAAAATTCAGTGTATTTACTTATGCTATATAATTACATCATACTATAGACATTTACAGCTGACGACGCGCGACGTACCCCTGACTGAACATAGGCCTTCTACTAATAGGCTGCTAAAATCAATGAGGTTATACAATACGACGGTGTTTATAAATATTTAGAGAACATAATAAACTTACCCAGGGCCATGGAAAGATAAGCAATAGTTCCTCTGGCTTCAATTTAAATTGACAGCATTACATCGTAACGTAATATAAGTATAAAGTAAATACGGAAAAATAAATTCAAATCAACGTAAAACAAACAGCCAACAATGCCATTGATCTGACAGATTATTTTTGTCAGTTTGACATTATGCATGGTGTCAGTGTTACCAGGTTTAATTATTTTGGTAATCGATTGACGAAATCGATTGGGTGATTATCAGTGATCGGAGTAGGTAGATTGATTTTACGTACTCGCATCATGAATAGTCATAGAAATCATAACATGGATAAGCCTTTTTTCCGGGATTTCATTTTGGTACTTACGGGATTGAATCAAATATTGTTAAAGTAAGGATTTTTAAACTACTACATTAGAAATTTATAGAATGCGATAGATAAATATTTAAAATATATTATATTGTTTTATAGTATATCTATCCTTTTCTTGGAGTCCGATCACCTATATACTATTAAACAGACAGCAAAAGGGTTGAACATTTCTTATTCATATTGATGTATTCTTTATTCTACACATTACAACATTTGAAATTCTTAATAATTTCAAAATCCCGGAATCCCGGAGGCGTATCCATACTAATATACGTGCCAGTTCATTGACCTCAAATCAATCTACTTACTCTGATCACTGGTAGTTTATAAAATAACATTACTGCCTCGAAACACTTTTAAGTTGTTGAGTATATTCAGACCATATAATATTTTATTTATTGTAAAATCATAATTTTACAGTATTTGAGTATAATAAATAGCATTTAAAACATACTCGTGTAGTGGATACTCCACCTACTCCATGTGGGTTAGTATCGATATTTTCAATCGATTACAAATTATTTTATTGGATTAGTCTGTCATCTGGCAACATTCAGGTTAGGATTGAATGGCGGATGTAGTTCTTTAAGTATTAACAAAATAAATATTTATTAGGTTCTCTAATGCTAGAAGAAATAAATTTTCATAAAACGACTTGAAAAAAATACGACATAATTTTTGATAAATAAGCTTTGACACAGTATCATACCATAGGCCTGCTTTCGGGAAATCTCTTTTCAACTTTCTAGGTCACCCGGAAATGGGTTAAATGTTTTTGATGTCTAGTGACGGGTCGTTGATAAAAATGCCGATTTTTATACGTTAATATCTCAATAACCGTTTGAGTTTTATTTATGAAATTTGGAGTTCTAGTTAATCTAAGGGGTTTTTATAAATAAACCAAATTTCATGAGTCTATGTTACATAGATTTTGAGTTATTAAGGGGTCAAAAGTGGCTCCAAATGGTTCGTGTAATATAACACACTGCAGCCGTGTCTTGCCTAGTACTTGGCTCGACACGCTGCCGCGTGTCTAGATTTTTGATACTTTCTGATATAGAATGCCTAGTATACATTTTTTAGGTAGGCTTAAGAAAATTTTGTTTGTGAATGATGTTAAATTAATTATATAAATTAGGTAGGTATTCCGCAAACACTTTTAAATGACGTCTATATTTTTAAATTGAAACTTTTATTACATCGTCTCAAACTTTTTCGTCTGTGTGTTGCATGTCGCGTGTCGGTCGGCCACGGAGTAGGGATAAAGTGAAAGGCGATCGTCGGAGCAGCCAAGGCCGATATGGCGGCGCCTATAGTTCGCAGCAGCTGACCGTGTAAAGTTTCACTTTTACCGTGGTTTCATAAAACCAACAATCATTTTTTTTTAGTTGTATGAGTTTGATAGTATTTGTTTTTAATAGGATAATCTTACTCGAGTAATAGAAATTGTTTATTTTTGAGGTAGTTTCAAAACGAAATTTAAAAAAAACTGCCCAAGTGTATGTCGGACTACGCACAGTGAAGGGTTCCGTAATTGGGATGAATATTTACGCATAAACATTGCATAGTATCAATTTTATCGACTGCAAAAATAAGTTTGTATTTCTCGAAAAAACTATAACAAACAAAGTTAATTCTGCGGTTGTAACCGAAAATAAACTGTATCTCAAAAATTATTGACTTCAAAAGCAAAGTCACTTAGAAACATCTTAACATTTTAATTATGAGATCCAACAATACACGCTTTATATGCATAGATTTTTTTCATCTCTCGGTTATATGTAAGTATGGAGAATGCCACCCCCACTATTATGTTTATCGTAATTTCACTACACCATTGTTTAACGGTGCAAAAAATACACCTTTTTCAAAATTTTCATCGATAGAGTGTAAATAGTCTCCATGTTAAATGACTGTATGACATCCGGACGCACGGACAGACGAACTTGACGAAATTAAGAGGTCCGTTTTTTTACGGATTTTGATTATCAAGTTTACAATTGGCATGAAATTGATGTCTATGACAATTGATCTACAATATTATTATTATTTGGAATAGCCGCCATCTTAAAATCCAGAATGTCCATCTAATTCGATATCAGCACTATCTCCCGAAAACTATGAAAATGACAGTCATGACGACAAATTTTCAAATGGGGTTAAAAACTGCCACTTGCTCACTTCAGATGGCGCTGATCTCCAGCGTCTTATAATTTGACAGCTAACTATACATTTTTGATTCGAATGCCAAAAGTTGATGTAAATTCCTGAATTTCATGACTGAATTCAAAACACCCCGTCGAGTCAACTGATGTGTCACGTGTCAAAATCTTGGTCCCTAATGTTAGGCGGCAGTGAATTCATTTCATTCATTCTCTGATCTCGAAAAACGTTGTTACAAACCTCAGGTCGGTATGTTCAAGGTAGTTGGTAGGTTGGTACTATGCTTGAGACGTTTTTGAATTGATAGATCGTATGACTATAGTTTTAGGGACTATTGTCGTTTAATTTTTAATATAAACTTACGAATAGTTAAGTCCATAGTGAGGTCAAAATGTAAATCCAAGGGGCGGCTGCAACGGCGGCGGTGATCTCTCGCGTCCGGCCCTGGTTCAGGCCATGGTACGGAGCGAGAGGAAATGGCAGGCCGTCACCTCCTTCTGCGAAGCGGTAATACTCGCGAAGGAGGAGGCGGAACGCGTGAGGTAGAGGCAAAGTTCGCGCCCTCACGCCCCTAACCGCTGCAGGAGGAGACGCCCGGGGCGGGAATCGCGAGCCGATTTCCGGCCACCGTAGGCGCGGGCTTGCGAACGGTGAGCAATGGGTAGCTCGCCGTCCGATAAGGACCAAGCCCGGGTCGACGGCGCGTTGTGTTCCACGCGCGCCTCAAAGAGATGTCAGCAGAAATGACGGGATCCGCTTGGGCCAATGCCTGCCGGGGGTTCGCAGAAAACCGATAGGGACATCGTGGCCCCCGGCAACAGGGCAACCGAAGGAACACGGGTGGGTTTTAGTCAGTAAGAGTCTGATACGCCCTCCCGCTCCGCCCAGAGCGGGAGAAGATACTTAAAAAAAAAAGGGGCGGCTGCAAAAATTAAATAATTAAATCATACGTGAGAAGGAACTTTGTTCCTGACGGGGTCAAAGTCAAAGTCAAATCATTAATTTCAAATAGGCCCATGTATGGCACTTTTGAACGTCAAAAATTACAAAATAATAAAATTGATTCTATTCGCCCCTTCCAAAAGGTAGTTTTCGTATGGAGAAGAATGGGCAAGAAACTCCACCGTTACTCTTTTAAAATGTTTTACAATTGTTTGTATATGTACGTACATTTGTTAAATAATAATTATATGTGAAGACGGTGCACCTAGAATAAAATTACTATACCACAATAGGTAAAAAGAATTAAAAATGAAACAACGACAGATAATTTAATATGTGATAGATACATGGTGCTCACATATTTACAAACATTATAAAAGTAGACGATTTTCCTAAAATTTTACAATTAATAAGTCAGTGTGTGAGGAAGTAATCACAGAATGTAAAATCAATGTCATAAAACTCAAAGTAATAAATTTTACAATTAAATTAGCAAACATTTTGATTTTGTCTTGATTCTAAATTGTCCTATGGAGCAGGACCAGCATGTTTCCAAGCACTCTTATCTTGGATATAATCCTCTAATTTGTAATATGCTTGTTTACAAAGTGTATTTTTAATATGAGTTTTAAATTTTCTTTCATTTAATTGCTAAATGTCACAAGGTATTTTGTTGTAACATTTAACACAGTACCCCATAAAAGATGTATGTACTTAAGATAATCTAAAAAATGGTTGATCTAGTTTATCTTTATTTCTAGTATTAAAATTATGTCTATCACTTATTTTATTAAAGAGATGTGGATTTTCCTTACATACATAATATTTTCATAAATGAATTGGCAAGGTACCGTCATAATATTAATCCTTTTAAAAAGTTTCCTGAGAGATTCGCGGCGACGTAGATTATAAATGGCTCTGATAGCTCTCTTTTGCAAAATAAAGATGGATTCAATGTCAGCAGCCCGACCCCACAGTAAAATGCCATACGACATGAGGCTCCCCGACTGCATACGTTTTTTTTAATAATAATACTTGCCGCGCCGGCTCAGCGATCTGACATCATTGCGGAAAATTGTAACAATTGTTACGAAAGAAATACCTACATTCTTACACAATATTGCTACGCATATTTACAAAAAGAATTTAATAGATCACGTTTGATTGACGAATAATAATAATTTCTTTACAAAAAGTAATGATATCCCATCAAAAACATAAATGTGAAAATGGGAGCCAAATTCCATAAATATGGTTGTCGACTTCGCCGACAAAAGAATTGAAATCTAAATGGGTGCCAAGTTCTGTAGATAATCCTGAAATTTATTTATACGAACATGCAACTTTCTAAAATAAAATTAAAACACAAATTCTTGTTTTTTCTGCTATAACAATGTTTGCTATTTAAAAATATTACTTCTTAAATTTGAACAGTCGAATTATTTACACAAAGCACTTAGGATAAATTGAAGCTCAAGATTTGACTTGGCTAGTTTTTACCAGCAAGCTGAAATTTTAGAGAAAGAAGATATTTTGACCTTACAGTTACAATAAGAAACAGTAACTTGCGCATAACATAAAGAACAAATATATAAATACGCCTAGGTAGACAGTCAAAGCTGTAAACAGTTACAATAAGAAACAGTAACTTGCGCATAACATAAAGAACAAAGATATGAATATTTTACTTTATTTATTTGGCTCACCAACAATTAAGTACACCGATACAAAGATATGAGATACATGCAATAAACTTATAGACTAGTGTACAAATTTCTTCCAGGTAAGCACATCATGAATTACTTATTTGATGTTGAGTGCCTACTTAAAATTAAATAATAATAATTAAATATGCCTAGGTAGACAGTCAAAGCTGTAAACTCGGTTGTCGAGAATATCACGCCGCACCGGGCGACCGCGGGCGGGAGCTGCGGTCGCGGAGGGGGCACCCGAGCAGCGCGCACACACCGGCCGGCACGCCACTGCGTCTTCGACCACCGTACAACGTATTCATGTAATAATTCTCACCAGTACATTCCATATTGTAAACCGTTTGTTTCCCTTCTTTAATATTTATAATTATACAGTCCACTACTTGTCAAGTTACCGTTGTTTTTAGTTCTCGTACCACCTTGAGGATTTACCCATTCTTTTCTATGGTCCTTCGACGTGTAACTGTTCAGCAATTGGGAGTGACTAGCGGTTTTTCAAAATTTGAATACGGTCGTTAAAAAACTGGACTTCAAGATCAAGACGACTCCTTTGTCCTTCGTACAAGTTTGGTTCCAGTCTTCGGTCATCATCTTCGGCACCTTTGAAGAGGTGTATTTATTGGAGCAAGCAGTTCTTCAGTGGTCATCATAGCTGGGTCATCGCAACGTAGCAGCCCAAGCAGTGCCCAAGAACATCGCCATCCATTTGAAGAAAGAAGAAATTCAGTTTGGGATCGCAGTCAACGGATTTCGTGAGATCTTTCCATAATCTTACTAACATTTGTACATAATTCATATACTAACTGTCATTCCACTAGAGTATTAGATAGTGCATTAGACCAGTGAATCATACATTAGTAGATATTACTTATTCATCTGAGTGATTACTATCGCATAACAATAATAAGTGTCAGTAGTTAGTAGCTTATTTATCCAGTAGAATCAATCATACACTTTTAGTCCGTATTGTAGTTTAACAATTTTGTTAGTTTCAACTTTCAACCCATTCAAGTAGATTTTGTCCCATTAAAGTAGAATAACGCCCATTAATATTTTAGTAATAAGTGCTTATTAAACTACCTACGTATAACATTTTGTAGAATAGTGCTTTTTTTCTTTTCGCAGTTTGACCTTGACATTTTGAATTCAAACTTTTTTTTTCTAACCGCCTACCGGTTTCGAATAGCAACGCTTTAACGATCAGCTGTTTTCTCTTTGTTATTATACAGGCGCATTATAAGAATATTTTAGTGCTTTTAGCATTCATTCTTTAATCAGTCTTTTTCTATTTTTTTTCTTGCCTACTTGCATCTCCTTTAGCGCTTGCAGCTACCTTCCTATCTAGCCATGGCTGAAGAGATGAAAGTCAAAGAGCTTATAAAAAAGCGTGCCTCAGTGAAATCGCAGCTTACTCAATTCACGACTTTTATATCTACCACTAAGTCTTGCGAACAGCTTTGTGAGGAACAACTTGTCGAGTTAGAGATAAGACTTGAGAAAATGGTTACCTTATATGCCACTTTTGATCAGTTTCAGGGTCAATTGGAGTACCTGTCTGCCAAGCCCGACGAGCAATATTCTGAACGTGAGCAATTCGAGAGCAACTACTACAGGCAGCTAGCATCTGCTCGCGCGCTTCTGTCACAGCATCGCGCTCAACTGACGTCTAAGGTAGGCTCCAATGAGCAGCTTTCAGTGGTTACTAGACATAATAATGTTAGACTTCCTAAAATAAATTTACCTCACTTTGGCGGCGGCTATAAGGATTGGTTGGAGTTTAAAGATATTTATGTTTCGTTAATTCATGAGGAAAAAGGCATAGATAACATCAATAAATTTCACTACCTACGTTCGTCACTTAATGGCAGCGCAGCACTAGTTATTAAAAGTTTAGATTTCAGAGGGGACAACTACGACAATGCATGGCAATTGTTGTGTGAGAGGTACGATAATAAGCAATTACTGATAAATAACCACATTCAAGCCTTATTTAATGTGGAACCACTTCAAAGGGAGAGTAGTCAGGGTTTACGCCAGATAGTTGATGTAACCAGCAAGAACCTGCGGTCACTGGCAACGTTAGGGCTTTTCGTACAGCATTGGGGTGAAATGGTTATACATTTAATGGCATCAAAGTTGGACCCGATTACTAGCAGACAGTGGGAAGAGCATAGGAACACTCTGACTGAGTATCCATCCTTAGACATGTTCACTAAATTTATTTCTAACCGCTGCAATCTTTTAGAAACACTTGAGGAGGCTAAGAGTTTAAAATCGAAGCCAGAGTCATCATACGGTAAGCCAAAAAGCTTCGCTGTCTTAACAAGTAAGGGTAAATTTAATATTTCATGTCCCCTATGCAAACAAAGTCACTACATCTTCAGCTGTGATCAATTTAAGGCGCTTACAGCCTCTACACGCTTATCTAAAGTGAAAGAATTTAAACTTTGTTTGAATTGTTTACGTCCAGGTCATTTGGAGGCTACTTGTCCGCTTGGTCACTGCAAGTATTGCAAAAAAAGGCACAATACAATGTTGCATTGTCACGACGATGATCCTAGCCCTAGTAAGGAGCAGATAACTTTAGCAGGCACTAATCATGATTTGTCATCTCGTCATGTATTGCTTTCCACAGCGTTGGTAAGAGTCATGGACCATTCCGGGACGCCGCACAGCGCCAGAGTCTTACTTGACAATGGAAGCACGGCAAATTTTGTAACAAAGGACCTTTGTGGTAAGCTACATTTACCTATTCGTAGTGTAAGCTCACACGTTGCAGGTATAAACAGTCAAGTGTCTACCATTACGCAATCTTGTGCTTTACATTTACAATCATGCGATGGGTCTTATAACGTTGACATTGATTGTTTTGTCCTGCCTAATATAACCACTCATATACCTCATACATACATAGACTTAACTGACTTGCAGCTACCAGCAGGTATAAGTCTGGCTGATCCATCTTTCAATGTCCCTTCCTCCATCGACATACTTGTTGGAGCCGACATCTTTTGGTGTGTGATTGGTCGCAACCGTATACAGTTAGGTAGACATATGCCGACGCTCTTCGAGACTAAGCTAGGATGGCTCATATCAGGCGCCATACCTCAACTTAACATAACCAACTCATCAGTGTGTATGTTTGCGCATAGCAAGCACACCACTCACGTACAAGCACCCATGGATCTCTCAAGATTCTGGGAACTTGACTCTATCTCACCAAAGTTCAATTTCACATCCGAAGAGCGAGCATGTGAACAGAACTACATAAATACGACTAGGCGTGATGCTGATGGTCGTTTCATAGTCACCGTCCCTTTAAAGGAATCCCCTGAAGCATTGGGTAACTCCTTCGAGATGGCCAAACGTCGCTTTCTGTCATTAGAGCGTAGACTTGATAGAGACTCGGTACTTAAGCATCGCTATGTAGAGTTCTTACAGGAGTATGAAGCATTAGGTCATATGAGCGAAGTATCTCAGCCTTCTTCATCTCATGCATATTTTCTTCCACATCATGGCGTGTTCAGAGAGTCCAGTACAACGACCAAGCTTCGAGTTGTCTTCGACGCATTAGCCGTCACAACTTCTGGTAAGTCGTTCAACGACATTCAAGGCATAGGACCCGTAGTTCAGGATGACTTGATATCCATATTGTTGAGGTTTCGTCAGCATAAATACGTCATATCATCAGATATCGAAAAGTTCTTTCGACAAATCGTAGTCGACGAATCGCAGCGATCACTACAACAGATATTGTGGCGTTCTGATCCATCATTACCTCTAAAAACTTATACATTAAACACCGTTACTTACGGAACAGCATCCGCTCCGTTCATTAGTACACGATGTTTGTCTCAATTAGCAAAGGAGGCAAAGCACACACGTACACAACAGTCTATACAGCACGATTTTTACGTCGACGATTATCTGTCAGGCAGTGACTCTATAGAGAGCACTATAGCGCTGTGTAGAGATGTCAGCAGCATACTTAAGAGTGCACAACTCAATCTTCGGAAGTGGCAGTCTAACAATGCACAAATACTTCGGGCAGTCACTACAGACACACATGATTCATCCACTCATACCACAGCCACAACAACAAATACGGACACACCTAGCACAGTTAGCTTAAGTATTGATGAACCAAGTAAAACCCTCGGTCTTAATTGGCATTGTCATACTGACTGTCTTACATTCTCGATTCATATACCTAAACATACAGATACTACAATTACAAAACGACATATACTTTCCACAGTAGCGCAGGTATTCGATCCTCTGGGTCTTGTCTCTCCGTGTATCATTGAGGTCAAGATAATATTGCAGAGATTATGGATAGACAAGTGTGCATGGGACGACGAGGTTAATGTAGATATTAAAAAGTTATGGCTGAAGTTCACACAGACTTTACCACAGCTTAATCTTCTCAGCATACCACGCTGGGTGGTATCTGATAGCCCTTTATCTGTGGAAGTACATATTTTTACAGATGCCTCAGAAAAGGCTTACGGAGCTTGCATATACATTCGTTCTGTAGCTAGTAGCGGCACGGTTCATACACATCTGCTCACGTCCAAAAGTAAGGTGGCACCGATCAAGTCAACCACAATCCCAAGGCTAGAGCTTTGTGGTGCCTTATTAGGGACCAGATTGTGTGAAAAAGTATTAGAATCGTTAACACTTAAACCTGACAAATGCATATTTTGGTGTGATTCAATGATTGTTTTAGGTTGGCTGTCTGCCACACCAAGCACGCTTAAGCCGTTTGTCAGGAATCGAGTTTCGGAGATACGGGAAGGCTTTGGTGCTTACACCTGGCGCTATGTGCCGTCCAAGGACAACCCTGCAGATCTTGTCTCCCGTGGTCTGAGCGCTGACCTCATAGGTCAATCTTCCATGTGGTGGTCAGGGCCTTCATTCTTACTTACAGACCCAACTCTTTGGCCTTCAATGCCGAACACAGATGTGAACACAATACTACCTGAACTATTAAAATCACATTCCATTAACATTAATAATCAATCATTACCTATCACTAATTCTAATACACACAATAATTCATTTCATACTTTAATTAATAATTCATCTAATTATTTACATTTACAACGTCTATTAGCATACGTATTTAGATTCATTAATCGTTCTAAAAAGGTACATAATCATAGTTTTACTCTTACTAATTCAGAGTTGTCCTACAGCGCTGATTTCATAATTAAAACAGTTCAGAGGGAAATGTTTCCTGAAGAGTACGAGCTACTTTCATCAGGCAAACCATTACCAAATAAAAATCACCTTAAGAAATTATCACCCTTTATTGAGTCTGATATTATACGAGTCGGAGGCAGATTAGATAATTCTTGCTACGATTATAATGTCAGGCACCCTATCATTATCAGCAGCAAACATAACTTTGCAAAACTTATTTTTAACACATATCACTTACGCCTTTTCCATGCTGGTCCACAGCTACTCTTAGCCACAGTTAGACACGAGTATTGGCCATTGGGTGGAAGAAACCTTGCCAAATCAACTGTTCATAAGTGCATAAAGTGTCAGCGATTCAACGCTGGTACAGTTCAACCCATCATGGGTAATTTGCCTAAGGAACGAGTTCAGTTAGAGTTTCCTTTCCTAGAGACTGGCACAGACTACGCCGGACCCATCCTCCTAGCCGATCGCAAAGGTAGAGGATGTAGATTAATTAAATCATACATATGTGTTTTTGTTTGTCTAGCCACAAGGGCGGTTCATCTGGAGCTTGTCTCAGATTTAACAAAACATGCCTTCATTGCAGCACTGAACAGATTTATTGCTCGTCGTGGTAAACCAAAGACCATCAACTCCGACAATGGTACAACTTTTATTGGCACCTGTAACGAATTAGCTGGCATACTAAAACAAGACTTTTCTTCAGAAATGGCAGATACAGGTATCAATTTTAATTTTATTCCGGCATACACCCCACACTTCGGTGGCTTATGGGAGTCCGCCGTGAAATCCATGAAACACCATCTGAGGCGTATATTAGGCTTCGCACATCTCACTTACGAAGAGATGTCTACGTGTCTGATTCAGGTTGAGGCAATACTGAACTCTCGTCCTCTCACTCCTCTTTCCACTGATCTATCAGACCTATACCCATTAACTCCTGCACATTTCCTTATTGGGAGATCTCTCACATCCCTACCGCATCCGCAAGTCATCAACCAGAACATCTCCAGCCTGAAACGTTTCCAGCGTATCGAGCACCTGAAGCAACAGTTCTGGAATAGATTCTCTAACGAGTATATCTTTTACCTCCAACAGAGAACCAAGTGGACGGACTCCAATGGGGTGCTTGAAGAAGGAACCATGGTGGTACTCAAAGAACAACAATTACCACCACTGATGTGGCCACTCGGTCGTATCGTACGTCTCATACCTGGGAGAGACGGAATAAGCAGAGTCGCAGACGTTAAGACGAAAAAGGGAATAGTCCGACGCGCTTACAACACCATCTGTCCTCTTCCAGTATAATCATTGAAGACAAGTCTTCAACGCCGGGAGCATGTCGAGAATATCACGCCGCACCGGGTGACCGCGGGCGGGAGCTGCGGTCGCGGAGGGGGCACCCGAGCAGCGCGCACACACCGGCCGGCACGCCACTGCGTCTTCGACCACCGTACAACGTATTCATGTAATAATTCTCGACACGGTAAAAAAATAGCGTCCAACTGTTAGCCGCTTAATGCACGCACACTAAAAAAGTAAAATTACAGCACAATGACGTGGCGCGAGTGTAAGACGTAGCTGTAATGCACACCAGCATAAAAAAGTTACCCTGTTTGTTTTAGTTCTTTTGCACCGCGACACTGTAGACAAATATAAAGATGATAAATTGATTAGCCAAATATAAGATAACTTGTATGTAAAAACTAGCCAAGTCAAATCTTGAGCTTCAATTTATCCTAAGTGCTTTGTGTAAATAATTCGACTGTTCAAATTTAAGAAGTTATATTTTTAAATAGCAAACATTGTTATAGCAGAAAAAACAAGAATTTGTGTTTTAATTTTATTTTAGAAAGTTGCATGTTCTTATAAATACATTTCAGGATTATCTACAGAACTTGGCACCCATTTAGATTTCAATTCTTTTGTCGGCGAAGTCGACAACCATATTTATGGAATTTGGCTCCCATTTTCACATTTATGTTTTTGATGGGATATAAATTACGGGAGAGTGCTTTTAAAACAGGTAATTTAATTTTAGCGCAATTTTCACTTTTATTTTTGTTAAAAACTTTTTGCTCTAAAAGTGCATTTTCCTGTGATGGTAAAACGTTTTTGTGATTTTCATTTAAACGTATAAACTTACAAACATAGTAGTATGTTTTTTTTTTGTGTATTTAGCAGCAAGAAGATGTATCTATCTATATTAGCCACTATAGATGGAAGGTATAAAATAGTGATTAAAGTAGAGACATTCTTTGGATGGATTTGAGGGCAAAAAAGAACGATACAATCTAAAATTTATTATGAGCTTCCAATTCACAATAGAAAAGAAATGTCTTAGACGGTTCGTTGAAGCTTTTACCTCACCCCTAGTCAAGTTATTATTATTAATTTAAGTTTGTGTTGTCCCACTGCTGGGCAAAGTGGGCAAAGACCTCTCTTCCCTCTTTCCTAGTCATGTGTCAGTATTAATTTAAATATAACTCCGCAATAATTATTCATAGAGGCGTCAGTTTTATTACTTCATAAATCGTTACATTAATATTCGTCGTACATTACTTATAAGTTTTATATGCAGAGAAATCAAAATTTTAAAGAAACTACGTGAAACTTCAAATTCCCTGAGCTACTCGTAAAACTTTATGAATGATCTAACTGAAAAGTTTGCGTATTGAACATGTTTCGAATCAGGACGTAAAATTGGAAAAATCTTGTATGAAAACTTTTCTGGACTGTCACTGTAATAATTTTATGAATAAGACTTCGATGTTTTTTGTTAGTATATTGGCGTGTGCTAGCTGACATATAGCTAATAACTTTAATTTAATGTTTTGTGTTGCGTAACGTAAATTATTTTGTTTATGTATATTGAATCAAGTTTTTCTAACTGAACAGACAGCTGTGCTGCTGGAGAGTTTGTTGGGCCACTTCTTCTTCCCAGTTAAAGCACTAGGAAGTGGTGAAGGGTGGGCGTTTTTGGAGGACTGCCTTATGAAATTTTGACGTTCGAAAAGTGCAGATTCGCAGCCTAGTTTAAATAAATAATTTTTGTTTTTTTTTCGAATTATGGTATCGTAATATTATGTCATGTTACGATCTTGGAAAAGATGGTAATACTAATATGGTATCATTGTCGAAAATGTGGTAGATGTCGACCATTGTTATTGGTTTTTGCTTGAATTATCTTTTCTGTATTAAGTACTGGTTTTATATTGAAAGTTTCATTAATTAACACCTATCTTTGTCACAACAAAACCGACACCAAAAACCCTTGAATTAAGGAAAAAAGACAAAAGTTGTGAAAAATCAAATTATACGATAAAATTTGACAAAATTCCAATCCAGCTCATATTATCCTCAAAATTTGCTTTTCTCAAAATTTACATTTCTGTAATTTTAAATTTCGTCGCAGAAATCTTCACAAATTATCAGAGCCTATATAGGTACATTCATTAACACGTGCAAATTGTCAGCAAACGCTAAGTGTATTATGAATTACATTACAGTCTTCTAGAGGAAGGCAATTATGCGATGCTTTAACAAAATTTTACGTGATAATTTATTATGTTTCACATTCCTATCTTTGTATACATAACGGTTATTATTGTATTGAAATTGTGTGTATTTTGCTATTTTTGTCTGCTGTCTTCTACGATAATTTTTATATTTTTTGTATTTGTTTAAATTAATTTGTCTTTGTATGATCTTCGTGTACTGTATTTTGATTATTTTATTTTAATGATTTCGTCCTTGTCAAACTTATTGTACCTACTAAGATTATAAGTTAATGATGTGGTTTCCTATATTTAGAAGCGCAAACTTTTATTTGTCCCTGTTTTTGCATGTAATTGTGTATATATAGCCTCTGTTGAAAATCCAACAACTTACATAACATAACATCACGCCTTGTTTCCCCGAAGGGTTGGGCGGAGGTGTCCCTGTAGCAGGTACACCCACATTTCGCCAGTTATGTTTAAGTCCCATGTAATAGGGGGCGAGCCTATTGCCATCAACCGGGCACAAATCCAGACTCCGAGCTGCTACTGAGAAATTTCAGATAGGAAAACCCAATAACACTGCCCGACCCGAGAATCGAACCAAGGACCTCATGCTCAGCAGTAGCGCTTGCGACCACTAGACCAACGAGGCAGTCAAAAAAATCCAACAAATAAATAAATAATACTGCTTCTACGAGAAAATTCATTTTTCGTTTGAATCAAGAAATGCAACTGTTATAACTGTAAGTAGAATCTGTTATTGAGAAATGAAATAGGAAAAACTCATGGGATTTGACTAGTTACAAAATAAGTGATTTGCTGTCGTACATCGTAAAAATCTTTCTTCCAATAAAAAATATATACTTATTTTATTATCTTTAATACATACCACTTTATTTGTTCCGGACAAATGCAGTGTTAAAAAAAAACGTGTGGCACTCGGGGACTGCCGCGGTAAAGCTATTGCATAGCATTTGTAACCTCCATACTTCCTATTTGTCAACGCTACACTTGGGATGATGACATGAAGACATAAAACAAAAATTACGTTCCCATGACAACATCACGCCTACCATGTAATCACGGGAACCGTCATTACATGGTAGGCGGAGTGGGAGGTGTTAGGTTTTATTTTCGTTACGTTACGGAATTTCTTGATTCGGTCACCGCGCTCAAAGCCCGCGATAAAAGCTATGCAATAGCTTAAAAATACCTACTTACATTCTACCTCACAGAAAGAGATAATAATTTTCAGTAGTACACACAACACCGTTATCAAATTTTACCTCTATGCAAATATCAAGAAATTATATTCCAAATTATAATATAGATTATAATCTAAAAAGCATCCGATCGGCCCAAACCGTAATTAAAAACCATGACATCAACCAGCAATTACAGATACTCAATGACCCATCCCCATTCAACGCACGAACCGAACATGCCAAAGTTTTAATCCAATAATCCCCTTTAGAATAAAAAAATGGAAAGTAACACAGAAACGATTAAAACTTAAAGTTTAATTTTGCACGTCCGTTTAATTTCTACGGGCGGCCATTTTCAATTGTTCTCACAGTTAATTCAATTTTGGTTGAAACTTTTTTATGTCGCAACGGAGTTGCGTTTTATTTGCATAGACGTTCCCAGTGTTTCTGGCCTCTTTTGTAATTTGGAGATAGGCGTTTGTAAAAGGAAAATCGTTTTTGAAGGGAAAGTGGAGTCTGTAAATTTCTGTCTATTTTTGTGAATTAATAGAACTACATGAAGCTTTTAAGCCGTCAGGTTTAGGGTAAATTGTGTAATCACAGATCAGATTGAAGCTGTTCAAGCTTTCGGTTTTTCAATAACTAAATAAATAGTAAAACTATTTAAGCTATTGCATAGCTTTTACCGCGGGCTTTGAGCGCGGCGACCGAATCAATAAATTCTGTAACGTAACGAAAATAAAACCTAACACCCCCCACTCCGCCTACCATGTAATGACGGTTCCCATGACAACGTGATGTTGTCATGGGAAACGTGATGTTGTCATGGAGGTTACAAATGCTATGCAATAGCTTTACCACGGCAGTCCCCGAGTACCACACGTTTTTTTTTTTCAAATATTCTTGGAAATTTGAACATTATTTTGACAACCTCCTTCGAGATAAATCAAAATTGCTCTATTGGTCAAAAACAAGCAAGTAGGCGGCCAGCAATGTTACTATGAAAATCCATATCTGTCGTGTTTAGCGGCCAAGTAAATTACTATGAAAACTCATGTCTGTTGTGTTATTTAAAAATGGAACGAATTTTTTATTTCAACATATGGCAACCAAGCAGGTAACGTATCAAAGATTTTATTTAAATTTGGAACTGGCTTAGCAAATAGAGCTGTTCAAAATAAAGAAGAAACAATTTAACATATACCTATTTGGCGCGTGAGAAATTTTCTTTGGCCGTCATTCGTTTCTGGAATTTTTAATTAATTTAATTAGTTTGAATTTCCGCGCATTGTTTGAGAAAATTACTATACAAGCCTTGGCCGTAACCAGGCATTACTGGACTCATGTATGTGCGATCTTCCATCAATGCCCTAATTGCTTAATTGCTGGTCGTGACAGTAATGTAGTTCTAGTATAGTATGTATTCCTCGATTCTGTGGGTGTTATAAACAAGCAAGAAAACCTCTTATTACATACATAATATTTGCACAACCTATTAATACAATATTCAAATGATTGTACGCTGGCTTTCAAAATGAACAATGCAAAACGTAACTTTCCACAATTCGGAAGTTTCGTTTCAACAACATTTCGTTTACCCACACTTATACGTCACAAAACATTACTCAAACAAGGAAACCGTTGCAACTAAATACCCGAAAACTTTACTCTCTTCAAGTTTACATTAAACACACAACCAACTACAATATTTACAAGGCAACGTCTTTACTAAAAGCCTTGAGAGTGCTCCTTTACGCACGCCCAGCAATTAGCGAGCCCTCTATGCAATGACCTACATCTAAATTTAGATTTTCTTAAAGCCCATATTTTACCTTAAACAAAAACCAACCTTAATATATCCGTATAGAACTTAAATTCGTAAACACAAAATTAAAATTACGTGAGTTACATGCTGATATGACATCTCCAAATTAAATTGATTCTTATTTCGTATGTTCAAAGTTTATATTGCATTGCGTGTAGATGTGAGTCCACTATGACTTGTCAATTTAGCACCGTTCTAATCTGCATTCAAAAACGAACCTTAGTTAGAACTTGACAAAGTGCAATTTCATGGATTGTGTTCTTGAATATTTGTGACCAGAATATTACGTATAAGTGATGACGAGTGCAGAGGTCAGACTAGAGGCGGCTTGAACGTGGGATAGAAAGGGGTCTGCAACACATGGCGATAATATACTGTGTATAAAGCTCCTAAGAAAGTAATGTCGTGAATATATTTTGATGACTTATATTTGGGCAGTTAGCGTTTATGGGTTCCTGTGGGATAGTTATTAAAGTTGGGTTTCGGGTATAAAACCTTTTAGGTCGTATGTCATAAGTATTCGTTTTTATGTCTCTAGTTTGTTTTACGATCGTCTGAAAAACATGAAGTTTGTTACTTTATGAATTTGTAATTAATTATGTGACATGCCCTTAATAAAACACGTCCCATTAATGTTATTTCACGGAATTAAATGAATATTATTAAACAGAGATGAATATTGTTTGACGCAAATTCAAAAGGGCACTAAATAAAATATTAATAGAAAAAAGTTATTACACAATTGACGACTTTCTTAATGATTAATCACTGACTGATTGACATGCTAATAATCCATTTGATTTATTTTATTAAGCTATTGCATAGCTTTTATCGCGGGCTTTGAGCGCGGCGACCGAATCAAGAAATTCCGTAACGAAAAAAACCTAACACCCCCACTCCGCCTACCATGTAACGACGGTTCCCATGACAACGTGATGTTGTCATGGGAACGTAATTTTTGTTTTATATCATCACGTCATCATCCCAAGTGTAGGGTTGACAAATAGGGAGTATGGAGGTTACAAATGCTATGCAATAGCTTTACCGCGGCAGTCCCCGAGTGCCACACGTTTTTTTTAATTTTTTTATTACTGCTACCTTGTTGACATTTTTGTATTAATTTGACATTTACTGTAATTTGAACAATTTGTTAAAATTTCCTACTTGTTATTTAAATTTATAATGTCTTTAAACTGTAAATTAACATGATTTGCATGCCCATGTGACGGTAGAACATGGAGGACTTTCTTAATAAAACATCAATGTAATAATTACCCATGTTTGCAAAGTAATAAATGATTTGATTTGATTTTGATTTGAATATACACGCATTATTTTTTATTTCATTTCCAGAAAAAGTCTTCTTTCTTCCATCCATCCTCCATACGGAAAAAAACATGTCTCGTTCTGTTTTTTTTTAAATATGTCACTAAAAACGAACATAAATATAATGTGCATACTTTTAGATTTACACAATATCTACATACCTGTAGTAAGTTATACATAAATACTCACATACCTGTTCCAAAAGTACCGATCTGATGAAATGTAAGCAAATGGATCAGAAAACGCACCTGTCAATTCGATTCCATAGCTTGTAGTGCTACGTACAATTTGAGTGCTTTGATTTTATGTTTTTATTTTCGTTGATGTTTTTTCAATTACGTGTTGTGTGTAATCAGAGAGTGTAACGACATTTAATTTTTTGAGTGTGACTTTGACATATTTTCAGGCAGCATCACTAAGTTTAAAAGAGATGTCAATAATATGTATTTTTTTTATTTTTTGCTCTATGAAGTTTATTTTGTGTGTGTTTTTTATTCTGTTTTTAGTTTATTATTTAATTCGACCTTATTTAATTTTATTTTATTCAAGTTTATGTTAAGCCTACAATGTTAAGTTTCTATTGTTATTTATCTTTATATTATTCATTATTGTATAGTGAGATCTAAATAAAATGCTGTGCTTACCTGTAATTTAGATGCATGCAATGTATTTGTAAATGATATGTACTTTGAATGTCTGTGTGTGTATTTAGTTGGTTTGCCTAAATAAATAAATAATGTTATTCAAACTAGACTAATTGTTAAAAAAGGTGGTGAGCCATAAAGTTGAAACCTTTTAAATACAGATGAATATATTTTTGATTCTCTTTAGTGACTGATTGTGTAAGAATTAAACCTGAACAGGGTTTGTTTACACTTTTGTTAGATACTTTTCGAACAGACTATACGTGCTGTAAATTGCTAAGGCTGGTTTCACAGCTGTCCTGGAGACCCGCACGGGCCGCCCGCACACGGGAGATACGTACAGGTTGCGCCCGCAGTGCTCTGAAACGAGGGAATTAGTACGATACGGTTAAAATACAATAGACGTGTATATATTTAGTAACTTGTTCCGCTTAACTATTTCTAAACAGCCATAAAAAAACTCCTGAAAGAAATGGATCTCGTCATCCTGAGGAAGCCTCGTTGAGAAGTGAAACACGTGTCGATTTCTTTCAGGAGTTTTTATGGCTCTTTAGAAATAGCTAAGCGGAACAGGTTACTAAATATATCCACGTCTATTGAATTTTATAATGGATTTCCGCAAGGTCACGCCTGAATCAATTAACTATGATACGGTTGCTAGCGTTGTACGGGCTCTACCCGGATCGGGTCGGGTATGGACCAATCCGCGTCACTGTGAAACAATGTTCTAGCGCCTCATGTGTCATTCCGGGCTCCCGGAACGAAGACACACGTATGGTGCTAATCACAGCTGTGAAATCAGCCTACTTGTCTTTCAATAAAAAATCTTTTACATAAAGTTCAAAACCCAATAACAGATCCAAAAAAAAAAAAAAACTAGCATTCATAGTTACTTATATACCCTTCATTAAAGTGGAATCGGAAAGAGATTTCAACGTACGATTACTAACAAAGGAAAATACCCCAAATGTCCACAAGCCCTCGACCTTTTTGAGAGTCTGAGTGTACAGTGATTCGTTCTAGAGGGCTCTTACAAACGATACTTTTTTATGGATCGGTTATAATTGCTGTTGTATCGGACACTTGTGTATTGTTGTATATGTCAATGAGATGATGGCTTCGCGCTTTGTTTGGCCATGTTTTATTGACGTTGGTAAAACCTTAGAAGGCTATGTTTGGTGCTTAGATAATTTTTATGTACTGCTCGCTGGTGTAAATTCTGTTTTTTGGAACGAAGTTCTTTAATGCGCCTTGTAAACTTTCAGAAATCGTCACACTAAAAAGTGTCAGTACTTGCGACTGTCTTCTTCTAATTCAAAAAGAAAGAAAGAGAGAGAGAGAGAACGCCGACAGAAAAAAAACAAAATAGAAAAGTAAAGTGGTAACAGTCTCGTGGGATAAAATTTTAAACATCGGCCCGAGTACACAGCATGGTCTGGAGAGAGAGAGAGAGAGTGAGTGTGAATTTATTCAAAATGAAAATCAAAGATGGCGTCTCTGAAATTTTTTAAGTTTTTCGTCATGGTATCGTTTTCATGGTTTTCAAGTGTGCAAAAGCCAATATTGAGGTCAAAATGAAATTCCAAGATGACGGCTGCGAAAATTTTCTTCGTTCTTGACGGGGGTCCCCCGACCGCACAGATTTTTTTTTGCAAATTGGCTACCAACTCAAATTGTCCATGTATTCAAATCACCACTGTTATTCTATAATATTTGTATGGAATGGCTCTTACACGTCAAATTGACATAGTGTCCATTTCTGAAACAATTAATTTCCCTGACTGGACATAATGTAGAACTGCATCTATCACCGATAACTTATCATAGAGCCCCTTAGTTTTGCATGTTTGTAGGCGAAAGGAAGCTATATTATGGACACTATGATCTCCGACGAAGCAGCATGCTGAAAATCTTCACAAGTTGAGCAAACATCATCAGTAAGTTGTTAGTCGGGCACATATCGACGAAATGTTTTTCTATCAATAAAAACTAAATAAATACTTGATATTTATCTGAGAATATTCAACCCATAAATCGAAAACTTTTAAACGAACTCCATTGACAACGAAATTCTATTTAAGTACTCAGCAAACCAATCCAAGATTAACAGCCGACGATCCATTCGGCTCTTAACAAAACAAATTCCCTTTAAAACCTAGAATGCACCAAGTCTCAAATGGAGGAAACGTTGCTAAGCCAAGTTGTTTGTCCAATGCGGAGTTGCTTCGAGTCGATATTTCAAGTTGCTATTTAACTCGGCAAGCTAATCTAAATTACGTCACGGTCAAGCACTGTAAATCCCGAAACCCAATTTATCTTTGACACGCCCGTTTTATACTTCTTCGGGGAGCAACGCCTCAGGCTACTTGGTGAGACAGAGAAGTGGGAAGGGATGGAGAAGGTATTGTTTAAGTTTTGCACCAATAAGTAATACTGGTAAGTGTAATTGGGTTTTTCCATCTAGCTTAGCAGCCCAGAGTCTGGATTTGTGCCAGGTTGGTGGCAATAGGCTCATCCCGTATCTTCTTTTTGTGTGGTTAGTGACTAACATGGTGTCAGAGTTTTAAAACCGCCCATGGACCTTTGACTTGGCTTCACATGCCGTCAAGAAATATCTCTCAGATACGTTTCCTCACAATGTTTTCCTTCACTGTTTTTGGAGCAAGTGATAATTATACTGTAGCGGTTACACCGCCACATACGAACTACGCATCAAAAAGACATGACGTCACACAAATCCTGCATTACGCAATTAGAGTTTACCGAGCGATCAACATATATACAAGATTCCGAATTCAAACCGTTGGGCAGTTGCCCACCAGACACAGTTCCTCATACCACTAAAATACAATATGCACATGAATCCAAAAAGTCAGAGGTGCGTGCCTTATTTTTTTTTGGGTGGGAAATTATCAATTAACTTCTCCCGCCCTGGGCGGAGTGGGAGGGCGTGTCAGACTCTTACTGACTAAAACCCACCCGTGTTCCTTCGGTTGCCCTGTTGCCGGGGGCCACGATTTCCCGATCGGTTTTCTTCGAACCCCCGGCAGGCATTGGCCCTAGCGGACCCCGTCAATTCTGCTGACATCTCTTTGAGGCGCGCGTGGAACACAACGCGCCGTCGACCCGGGCTTGGTCCTTATCGGACGGCGAGCTACCCATTGCTCACCGTCCGCAAGCCCGCGCCTACGGTGGCCGGAAATCGGCTCGCGATTCCCGCCCCGGGCGTCTCCACCTGCGGCGGTTAGGGGCGTGAGGGCGCGAAATTTGCCTCTCCCTCACGTGTTCCGCCTCCTCCTTCGCGAGCATTACCGCTTCGCAGAAGGAGGTGACGGCCTGCCATTTCCTCTCGCTCCGTACCATGGCCTGAACCAAGGTCGGACGCGAGAGATCAGCGCCGCCGATCGCCTCTACGAGAACACGGCGTTACTCCGCCCAAGCTGGGCAGATCTCCACCGTATGCTCCACCGTGTCCTCAGGCCGATCCACACAATGGTGACACCCGGGTGTTTCCTCCCGCCTTATCCTGAACAGGAACCTCCCGAAGCAGCCGTGTCCGGTGAGGACCTGCGTCAGGCGGAAGGTGACAACGCCGTGGCGTCTCTCCAGCCACTCCTCAAAGACGGGTCTTATCGCGCGATTCGAACTCGAGACCACACTTGGCAGTTCGCGGTCACACCTGTCGGCTATCACTATCCCCCCTACCTATTCCTATTACAAGGGACTTAAACATCACTAGCAAAATATGGGGATACGCCTCTGCCTAACCTTTCGGGAAATATAAGTTGGATATAATGATGTCATGTTAAGTAATACTGACTCATCAGACTTTTACCATTATATTGAACTTTATGCAGCTGAAAGGCAATTGTTTTCGATAGCTAATCTTGTTGATGGCTCACCTATTCTTGTTGATGCGGTAAGAAGCCCTTAACTATGTACCAAACTGCCTCGTACCCTTTACTGTGATAGTCTTGACCAAATAAATAATATAGTAAGTAAATAGTAAAGTTTAAGAATTTTTAGTGAAATGAAATCAGCACTTTTTAAACTTTGAAATTACATGAAACAGTCCCCAAAAACGCCCACCCTTCACCACTTCCTAGTGCTTTAGCTGGGAAGAAAAAGTGGCGCAACAAACTCCCCAACAGCACAGCTGTATATTAAGTTACAAACTAAAACCGCTGTGTTCAGGTAAGAAGTACTCTTTTACAAGAAAACTGTCATAATTTTTTGGAACCAAATACCCACATTTAGGTCCAAAGTTCACATTAGTACTTATGCCTACGTACGAGTACCCACAGCATAGGCTAGCACATATTCCACCACAAACGAAACTAGCGAACACAGAACACAGGAAATTTCCGGGGATCCGAATTCGGAAACGGGTATTCGACGAAGCTAAATCCTACTAATTGGGTACGGTAAGCAAATTATGCTGATGTATAGAATGTGAAATCGTATGATTCAATCCACGTCAGAATTTGATAGTTAGGTACGTACTCGGTGGATAATTTCGGACTGTTCCAGGAAATTTCGTTTGTTAAGTACTTTATTTGAGTTATGCTGTTGGTGTTACCTATAACTGGGAAACCAGTCGAGTTATAATAAGGTTGCCTTTGTTAAATAGGCAACCTTATTAGATCTCAGAGGTCAACTACGAGAAGCCAAAACAAAAAAAAAAATGATGACACTGATATCTCTTGAATGGTTTATATATACAAATACAAAATAGTTTATTGTGCCAAATAGAAAATTACATTTTAACGTGTTTGGAGCCTCCTTTTAGGCAAACAATGCCTGTATTAGAAGGCTCCGCTCTTTTACATCATTGTAAGACATGTAAGGGTAACTATATAATGTAAGTACATTTTTCTGTATTTAGCTAAAATTTATTAATCTTAAGAAAATAAAAATAAAATCTATAAGCAAAGTTGCAATTTAAATTTATGAAGCTTATTCCTAGTATATGCTGATCTCGTTCAATTTTATTGGTGAAATTCACCGTGATACGTTAAAGTTATAACATTTTAATATTCATTCAAAGGCTATAAAACTGTACAACGTCAAACTAATTAAATATCCTGTGTTTTTTCTTTCTCATTATTACCACATCTACTCCAAAACTCTTCCTTTTAAAACATCGAATGTGCCGCAAAGCAATCACTGTAATTACAAGTTTAATTCGCTCTGGGTCTGGTCGAGCTCCGTTTTATATTTATGATTTTTACCAAAGGGAACCTTGGAGTTGTCTCGACTATTTTAATTATTTAGTCCACAGAAAATCGAGGGTTCTGCTCTATACAGGATGTTTAATGATGGAGTTAAATCGTACCCTCAGTGGAAAATAGGCATAAGTGAATTTACATTGAATCATCGATTTTATCATATTTGAAAAGTACGTTTAAAGATACATACGCAATTTTTTTTTCATATTTTTCTTGTTTAATTTGACGAATTAATTCAAGAAAATAGTTTTGAGAATTTATATTCCATCACTTTTTTTCTTAAGGATTAGTAGATTATGTGATATAACGCAAATAATAAATTAAAAAATATGACATATTAATTAATAATATGTTTATACCTAAAATTTAATGTAGAAAATAAATAGTAACAAATATTATGATTTAAATGCGTTTGCTTTTTTTACATCGCTAGTCTTGTATACACGATTATCTTTTTATTCGTTATATTAACTAGGTAAGGAAATTATCTTAAATGCGCTTACTTAACCAAAAAGATAAACTTAAAAAATAAAAACAGCAGTATGACTGTTTACTTCTTATGAACTTAAAATAAATTACAATAATAACAATTACTGCTTTTTTCCACTAAAAACTTTCCTTTACGTCGAAACATAAGACTACAAACTGCAGCACGGCTGTAACATAAGAATTATTACTTCTTTCTTCCACTAGAATATTTTCATTGCACCGGGACGTAAGATTTGATACAGCGGCGCGGGAGTAGACAGCGGGAACATAAGCGTGAATACGTCGATGCAGGGGGGAGGGGGCGGTGCGTATCCACGCGCTTGACAGTCAGTGCCCGTTTCTAGGTCAAGGTAATAGCTGCGTTTACGCATTTGCGAAAACAAAACAACAACAACTGAGTGGTTTTTCTTCTTATTTTAAAGTAAAGTGACCTGAAAATGTATAACCGGACACAGCACAGTAGGGCGAGAAGAATTTTGAAGTTAATAGGTAAGTACATTTAGATTTAATTCTTATAAAAGCTAAAAATAAATTATTCCACAATGACGTGTTTACTGTATAATCAATAACATTGAGCGACTGTCGTCCGACCTTTGTAACCGGAACCAAAACAATATCGTGGTTACACATTCTGAATGAATGAAGGTGCAGTTTCCTCACGATGTTTTATCTTACCGCCAGCTAGTGGTTCAAGTAGTATGTAAGTGCGCTAGACAATTACAGCAATCGTCTGGTCTCAAACTAGGGGAACCTATATGAATGATTCGCTGTCTATTATTATAAAATTAATTTCTGTTACTAACGTGTAATTTTATTTCTAATTTGTAAAGACATACCATAGATGTTATAACAAAATGTGTATTTGTAAATATTTATATTAGGTACATGATACTTTCAAAATCGTTAACTAGGTATTATTGTTTAATCTATACTAATATTATAGAGAGGTAATATTTTTTTGTTTGTTTGTTTGTAATAAATAGGCTCCGAAACTACAGGACCAATTTAAAAGTTCTTTCACCATTCGAAAGCTACGTTATCCACGAGTAACATAAGCTACTTTTTATCCCCGTAAGTAGGTACCACGCAGGCGGAGCCGCGGGCGGAAGCTAGTATATTTATATAAAAGTAATCGATCTGTGTCCGAAAAAACCGACACAAAGTTTGTTCAACCCGGGAATTGAACCCAGGACTTATACCACTAAACTAACGAGGCGTTATATTTATATACTTACATCTAAAAATCTCAGCCATATCACTTTAATTACCTGGTCTTAAACTAAGGATTCTGTAAAGGATTTGGCAAGGGGTACGTACACTCAGACCCAAGTCAGTTTAGTAAAGTTTGTTTGTTTGTCCGACCGGGAATCGAACCCGGAGCCTTTCGTCCTATAGACACTAATAATTGTGGCATCGAGGATGTCAGACAAAGAATAATGTCTTACCTTAACTTACCTTATTTTGTGAGCAAGACGTCTTTAGTAACAACTTAATATGATATTATTTATATTACATTTTATAATAAAATAATTTATTTACAGACGACGACACAGAAGCAGAACAAACATCTGGAAATTATGAAGTCAGTCGTGGTGATATTATGTACACCGCGCCGTCAACAAGTCGAAGTAGCAGACGACAATCTACAGTAAATTACAGAATTAGTGAGTCTTCGAATGAAGAGCCATTTTCACCACCGGTATCTGAATATTTACCAAGTTCGAGTCCTAGTCCGATAGCAGACTTAGGCAATACTTTACCATCTTCAATATTGAATGACTTCGATTTTAGTTTGAGAGATTGCTTAGGTAATTCTACACTTTTCTCTTCTCCAATTTCCACCACTCATAATAATTTAATTTTTATAGCGTCACCTACTGTCGTTTTTATATCTAATCCTCAAAAAACAATTTCTATGGGTAACAAAGACAGTTATGAAAATTTAGCGGTATCATCAGGAAATTACATAGAAGGAGTTTATCCTTTGCCGAATGATGCCGATCTTGAACCCGTATCCACGTTCTGGTATAATGCACCACTTCCTGAAAAGAGCATAACTGCCGCAGAACCTGAAACAGAACCTACATTTACTAGCCCTACAAGAACTCTGCTGACTCTTGAAAGTACTACGGTCATGCTTCGTGAAGCAGAGCCTGCATCCATAGCATGTCGCGACGAATTTCCGTTAGTTGAACATAATACTGCCGCAGAACCTGAAAAAGAACTTACATCTACAAGTCTTGCAAAAACTCCACAGACTCTTGAAAATACCCCGGCTATACTACCTGAAGCAGAACCTACATCCATAACATGTTATAACGACGAAACTCTTCCAGTTGGACATAATACTCTCACAGAACCTGAAACAGAACCTATATCTACAAGCCCTGATAGAACTCCACCGGTCTCTTCAATTGCCACAGCTATAGTTCCTCACTCAGACCCTCCAATCATAGCCTGCCACGTTGAAACTCTACCAGCTGGATATAATTCCACCACAGAACCTGAAGCAACGAATTCTCGTCCAGTGTTAGTAACTGAAGCTAATACAAATCCTAGAAAAAGAAAGCGTAATCCCGAAAAATGGTCTCAAACACAAAAAAAAATCAAATTAAATACAGGTCAACAGCCTCAAAAACAGATGCAAGAGCCTTGCAAGTGTAAGCTTAAATGCTTTGAAAAAATACCCAGCGACAGGAGGTTGGTAATATTTAAGCAATTTTGGGCTTGTGGTAACCATGAAACTCAATGGCAATTCATTTTGAAAAACACTGAGATTATAGAACCTAAAGTTATGAAAATTCAGCGTAAGCGTGAACGAAATCGTACACTGGTTTATTATTTGCCGTCAAAAAACGATGTATGCCTTGTGACTAATTTGAAAGTGTGCAAAACTATGTTTCTTAATACGCTAGGTATTAAAGAAAGAACAGTTTACACTGCCATTGATAAATATGCTATTGGGGACCAAATAACAGACCTTCGAGGAAAACATACCAATAGACCTCATAGAACAGCCAGCGAAACAGAACAGAGTGCAATTCAACATATTCAGTCCTTTCCTTGTATCGAATCTCACTATCTTAGACAAAATTCCAGCCGTCAATATTTGTCACAAGACTTAAATATCTCAAAAATGCATCGTTTGTACAAAGATTGGATATCAGAAAATGAAAACTTTCGTAATACTAAAGTGGCAAGCGAATATCAATATAATCAAATATTTAATACACATTTTAACCTTTCTTTTTTCCGGCCGAAGAAGGATTTGTGCAATTTATGTAGCAAATACGACAATTCAACTGAAGAAGGTAAATTACAACTGAAAGAGGATTATGACAGTCATATAAAAAATAAAAACATCATACGAAATATGAAGGATAGTGAAAAAGAATCAGCAGATCCTAATGTGAAAACTGTAGCTGTTTTTGACTTGGAAAAGGTTCTTAGTTTACCGCAATCTAATGTGAATATTTTCCATTATAAAAGGAAATACCCCGCATACAATTTCACTGTGTACAATTTAATATCCCGTCAAGGGTTTTGTTATCTATGGCATGCACAAATTGCAAAAAGGGGTGCGAATGAAATCGCTAGTTGCTTATTACACTTCATTAAATCTGAAGTTAACAGGGGTATAAAGTCAATTTCACTGTATTCAGATAATTGTTCGGGCCAGAACAGAAATCGGTTCATATTCGCGATGTATATTTATGTATCACGTGTATTGAACGTAGAAGTTACACACAGGTTTTTACAAACTGGCCACACTCAGAACGAAGGCGACTCAATGCATGCCTGCATCGAGAAAAATATGAAAAATAAGACATTGTACTCGCCTGACCAACTGTACGAAGTAATCATGAATTCAAAAGTACAAAATAAGTTTGTAATTAAAGAAATGAATCAAAATGACTTTTACAACCTAAAAAGTCAAGTCACGACAAGCAAGAATTGGTCACAAGACACAAACGGGCATAAAGTATTTTTCTCAAAAATTAAAGAAATCAAAACAAGTCCCGATGCACCAAATAAATTATTATTTAAATATGATTTCGAAAGTGAATATTTGGTACTAGACACTACAAATCGTACGACGACGACGCGCACACGCAAATCAAATAATGCCAATGCTGTAGATGTTAATGAACTTCCACTTGCATATGCTCAATTGTTACCTATTTCTGACGCGTTGTTCAAAGACTTAATTAGCCTGTGTAATACAAATGCTATACCTCTACATTACCAAACATTCTATAGAAATTTGTTACCAGCGACTGAATCTCCAAATTTGGAGGTATTTGATTCATCTGAAGAAGAATAACTTTACTAGTTCCCGTATTTTTGATCTCATTATTATTTTCTCATTGAATTTTTATATTCATACGTATAAACATATTGATTATTAATAATTTTAAAACAAAAGGTACTGTGAAAGTATCAAAGGTCTTATTTTGTTAACAAATTATGCATGTCATGTTACCATAGATTTGTATTGAGAAAATAATAATATTTTGTTACATTTATATCCCTTCATTACCAAACATTCTATAGCCTAGAATGTTTGGTAATGAAGGAATTCGTAGAACGAAGATAACGTAGAAGGGAACAAGAATTTTTTGATTTATTGCTTAAAGAAGGTTTTTTTTTTGTATTTTTATTTGTTGATTATTTTAAAACAAAAGGTACTGGCAATGTGTAAAGTACCTTGATTTGTTAATAATTTTTGCTTGTTATCTTAGATTTTTATTGAGAGAACATAATATTTTGTTGTACGGAGCCAAGAAAGAAGTTATTTCGTTAATTGTTACAAATCTTAACAAATGATCTACTGATTAGTTAATCATTTAAAAAAAAGTCATTAGTGGTAGTAATCTTCACCGAAACTCCACATTGCTGAATTATTACTGTCAAATTTTATTGTTGATAGTACGAACTTTAATTGTAGCCAAAACTATAATTATAATTTGCCTGAAATAAAAAAATAATGAACACAAAAAATGCATTTCCTTTTTTTCCCTTTAGCCATAAATATTAACTCTAAGTAATATGTGTTAATATGCAGCTAACTTTTCTTTAACATAATAATGGAATAAGTAATTATCTTTGTTTATTTAAGTTACCTTAGCAAGCCCCTAAATTGAAAAATGGGGTAAGTATTGCTAATACATTTCAAACATAATTGTAATAAAGGAAATAATGTAGTAATCTTACTTATACTAGCATAAATGTTTGTATTTACAAGTTCATTACTGCTTTAATACAACATACTTTTTGAAATATTTTTTCTTTTCTGGCAAATTCTGGCATACATTTTGATACTCAGAATCCTGTATTTCATTACATTTTGAAAAATAGCATAATATTTTTTTTTTACAATTCCTAATAAACTATAAACATTAGTACTAACTTAAATACAACACGCAGTGCAACTTTTTTTTCTCCTTTTTTTGATACAAGAATAATTCTTCTTCGTTTGAAAATAAAGTAAATATGCCCATAAATTCAATTTTTTCGCCATACTGAAAAATCACCATTTTCGTCTTATGCCTTTTTTCCACTGGGGGTACGAAATGTGCTTTTGAGATATGGCTAGAAGATGTGAAATTAAGTAGAAAACTATGTAAATCGCCCAATATTACATGGGACTTAAACATAACTGGCAAAATGTGGGTGAGTATATAGGTACACTTCTGTCTAACCTTTCAAGGATTACTGACATGATGTTACGTAATTATGTCAATTTTGTTTGATAAGAATAGAGTAGATTTTATAAATTAATTTTGTGTGCAGTTATTGAATTTGCTGAATTGATAGAATGATTGATAAATTCCTAAAAAGCGTAACTTCTAAATTACGTCGCTCTAAAAAAACTTTTTTACAAAAAAATACAACCGACTTCCAAACTAAAAATTGAAAAATAACTTTAATTTCGGAAATCGGTGTCTTTAGATCAGTATTTTAGTTTTTTGCCACCGACTTCAGAAATTGAAGTCGGTGGCAGTTATTTTTCACTTTGTAGTTTGGCAGTCGGATGCTTTTTTTGTAAAAAAAACACTTTTATGGGTTGGATTGTAATTTTTCTAAATTACAATAGGTAGCCTAGTAGGGTAGAATTGGGGGTTCTGTATCACTTCTTCCTCGCTCCGCTCGGAATGTGATCCAGAACCCCCAATTTTCCACACATCAGAATATGATCCAGAAACCCCAATTTTCCACACATCAGAATGTGATTCAGAACCCCCAATTCTCCACACATCAGAATGTGATCCAGAAACCCCAATTTTCCACACATCAGAATGTGATCCAGAACCCCCAATTCTCCAAACATCAGAATGTGATCTAGAACCCAGATTCTCCACACATTTTATCTATTCAACGTCAGATATCACTTTTCACTGATTAGAATTGAAATTTCTTTCAATCTGATTTAAATAAAAAGATTTTTCATCTTCCAGTAGAATTTGGTAGCATAATAATGTCTTCTGAATCAGATATATAACTTTATACCTTTGTTTCTTTTAAAAATAGGCGTTTTGATTTGTCAACATATTCTGTTCCTTTTACAGCATTTAAATAAAAGCAATCAGGAAAAAATATAGCATGTTGCATCCAAGGATCATCGTAATACTCCCAATCTTCGATAACACCTCCACATGAAAAACATGCTGATTTATCATTTATACTATTTCCGCAATAAAAGAATCCAGCATCAGCCATTTCCGTTACCACGGCTTTCTTTGAATCAGCCGTCGCCCAATAATGGTTGAATGAAAATAAGCGCACTTTATATCTATGATATGTGTCATATCGAGGATTGTATTTATTTTGAGACATATTTTGTACGCTGGAGTTCTTGATACTGATGTTTATGAAAGTATAATGAAGTCACATAGACGTTGCTAGCAACTTATAAACAAACATGTAAACCTGGATGAGTCGGAGGGATGGCTGGGAGATGGGATGCTAAATTTAATAAATAAAATAGTAAAATATTTATTACAAAATTTTATTATCAAAGCACCATTTATTTAAACATAAAACATTTTTTAAAGCACATATTGAGTCATGATAAATACAACTATACAGTTCATGAGAATGTTCATATTTTTTGTGCAAACTTAATAAACTAGGACAACCTTTATCTTCTAAATTATTTACATTATCATTATTTAGAATGTCTTTTAACCATAACATTTTTTCAATTCCTTTAGTGTAGACATATTTATTTCTTAAAATATCTACAATCAACGTCTGATAACTTGAATAAGGCACAACTCCTTCACCCCAGTATATCTTTCTATTACGTTCAATCCAACTAACTTGACGTCTTTCTGATCTCGTCAAATTGTAAAATGGAAATGGCGGTCTAATTAACAACACCTGAATTTTTTTACTATAAAATACAGCAATTTCTTTTACAATAAATTCATTTGCTTCTGTTTTAAAACCCTGAACATCTACAATAGCAGTCATGATAACCTGCGCACTATGTTGCTCAAAGGTTTATATTCCACAAGTCGATCGTTAATAATTAAGCAATATCCAGTTGTGTTATCTGGTATTGGTGCTAAGCATTCAATCTCAAGACGCACATCTACGGGACCTGTCTTTAAACTATCGTTTTGTCTTGAACAGTCTATAATAAAGAGAGGTGCCTTCTCCTTAAAATCAGCTAAATTAAGCAAGGGGTCCGCAGGGCAGTTGTAATACGACTGACGAAATTTCACATACATTTCGTATAATATATTGTATTTGTTCTCGGCAAAATTTAAACAAAGAGGCTCATACGGATAATACTGTGAATTCAAAAATAGTGTTATGTTTGTAACTCCACAGTGATCGAACAGTGAACTATCTTTGGTTTTATTATTTTTTCTATTAGTTTGTAAACAAAATATTAAATATCGCGGTTTCTCTAATTGTGATGCAGTCTTAACTGACCAAGAATGTTTTGTGGTTTTAGGGAGTAAAGGATACTCATATAAATCCCAATTTCTAAACGCCATTTGAATAGGTTTATCTCTTTCTAAATGTTTAAGGAGAGTCAACCGTTCACGATCTGATACTTTTATATGCGGTACACGCCATTGTACTTTTTGTATATCTATTTGAAAATGTGCAACATCATCAGTTACTAAGATACTGTTTAAGTTAGAGTTACTCCTATTCAGTATAAGTTCATGTTTACAATTTATCACAATTTTGCTGTAATCCTCAGCAAATCCTAAAATCTTATTAAGAGGTACAATAGCACTAAAATATCCATCGTTTTTAATTCCGCCTATATTCCAACCCCACAAAGCAGCAACCTTATTTTCTCCATCATTCATTGAAACGTATGACTTTATTGTTGATGTTATTCCAGAATTTTTAATACGATCTATTTCAATACCATTCATTTCGTATCTGATATCTTGAAACAAAAACATAATAGGGTTGTTACTGAACGTAATATTTTTCTTAATTGCTTTTCCATCTTTGTCGAAGAACTTTGCCTGGCCTTCGACATAAATTGAACTGGCTGACGGTAACACGTATGTATCTTGCTGGTGTATGGGAATTCTGATTTCATCGTTTTCTCTAAAACTGTTATTATAAGGATTGTAAGAATGTACTTCATAGCTTTCAATCGAGGTATCGAAGTGTGGTGATTCAGTAATTTGTAGCATATTCATAGTTTAAAACCAAGAGCTTTAAGAAAATCTTTATTAGTTTTGATCAATTTTTTAAGCTTATTCTTACGTCTTTGCACCTTGGTGGTTGTATAAGAAATAGGATGCTTTATGTTGACGGTAGGGTTTTTATAAAACAATATCATTGTGTTTTTCTTAAATGAAGTCGTAGTTGAATATGTTCTTCTCCAAAGTTAATACAGTTACCAAATTGATCAACAATCTTAACAAATATAGATGAAATTGTATTTTTGTTCACAGGAAAATAAATAATGTTTTGTGGTATTTCTATGTACCGATGACCTGTATCAGTATTTGACACAAATTCATGAATAATATGAGTTGGTAATCCGTTGGAATATGAACCGTGCACTAGATCACATTCGATTCTGATCACAGGCGGGACGCTATCGTTAACGCAAAGATTTGGTATTGAATTTAATACTGTAAAGTATAATAAACCACACTCATATTGATCAGATAAATGCAGAGGCGGTTGAAAGTATGAAACCAATTCTGATTTATTTCCAGAGATGGTAACCGTAATAGACATGCTTGTATACTGAACGCTCCTGAAAGATCCTGCTTATTTTATTCTTTGACTACACCAAAACTTCTTTAAGAAGGTTAAACAGAGATGTCCGCAATTGAAAGGATGATCGCGTTGTATATTATCATAATTATAGTGAACTTTGGAACCTATGTATTTTATAAACTCCTTTGGGGGTTTAAGATTTCCGTAACTGTCAAAGTATTCGATATAATCATCATATTTTGCATAGGCTACCCAATGAGAACCAGGATTTTTAGAACTATCTAAATTAATAACTCCACATTCTTTTTTTAAAGGTTCTTTAGGCAGCTCATCTCTCATAAAGACACCTCGAAAATAGGGAATATTATTCCCATACTTCAAAATGTCAAAGTTAGATAAAGCTCGTTTGGGTAGCCGATATTTTAGTTTTTTTCTTTCGATACAAAAATTCCAAGTCCATTTTTATGGGGTTTAAGATGTAATCCATTTCCGATACGAAGAGCTTCTATTTTTTCATTGTGTCTCTTCATTTCTGTAAAACGTTTTTTAGCCATCTTGAATTCATTAATAGTTTTAGCAATACCAGCTGCACCACCTGCCAAGGCTCCAGCAGCCGACAATCCCGCAAAAATAGGAATCAAAGGCAAAAATCCTCCAGTTTTTGGTATTGGAATAATGCGAGGAAGTTTTATTGATGAATCATCAACTAATTCTCTTGCAGCAGCCATAGCCAATTCTATTGCCATTTTCTTGCCTTTTGGTCTTAATTTCTGTATATGTCTTTTCGTTTTAGTAATTACATGTTTTAATTTATTTTTAATACCATTGCCAGACGTAATTTTCTTTGAAGACTTTTTATTATGACCACGATTTTTTAGGCCAGCACCCGTTTTAATTTTTGTTAACATAGCTTTGCTTACTAAATGTGCTGCGAATTTTTCACCGACACTTGCATCAGACGCAACTGCCCGCTTTTTTGACATTTTTAACAAAACTAAATCTGCTATATGTCGATCCTTTAAAGTTGACGATTTATGATAAGCAATATCGTGCTCTTTACAATATTCGTCTAATTTATTTATACCCTTATCTCCATGTGTAATTCTCTTAATCAATTTAGTACCAGGACCACAATAATTGTATCCTGGTAAGTGTAATTCAAATGGTAAATGATTTATAAGCCAATTGAGAAGACTACGCTCTCCAATACACATCATAAGACTGATCAATTATGGATTGAATACTTTATAAATATATAATTTTTATAATATATTTGACTTATCAATCCAGCTGTTTTCAGCAGACGGCAAACCTAACCATTTTACCAAAACCCTGTTTCCTTTTCTTCTAAGAACTTTTTCAACCAGATATACATTAGAATGTTTTGCCTTTTGTAGCTCTTGTACATAAAATGCTCCTAAAATAGGTCGACCTCTGATTGAATCTTCAAGTAAGTATGTGATAGGAGTTGTGTTTTGTATTTTTCGAATTTTAAATATTTCTGTCGACCAGTTAGGAGTATATCCTTTTTCAAATGTTCCTTTATACTTACTGATACGCACATAATCATCAATTTTAAACTTACTTTTATATATACTATTGTTTCTTACCAGCATTTCATATCTTTCTAATATTCGTTTCTTATTAATATTATCCACATTTGCCGGAATTTCATCAATTGTCCGATGGTAGGCGTGATTGTATTTATCTATAACGCTGTTGATGGTATTATCTATCCAGTTATAGCTACCTTTTAAACTAAATTCTTTATACAGTTTAGATTTCAGTGTTCTGATGAATCGCTCAACTATTGAAGCTTTTTTTGTTGAGAAAGTTGAATAATGATTAATGTGATAAGATGTCATAAGTTTTTTGAAATTATTATTATAAAACTCAGTCCCATTATCAGTTTGCAGATTTTTGGGGATACGCCCTTTTCCCAATAAACGCTCAAAATTGTTACATACAATTTCTTTGTTTTTACTTTTCAAAGGAAAGATCCATGCATATTTCGAAAATGTGTCAATAACAGCAAGAATAAATCTAAAGTTTTTATTTTCCTTAGAAATTGATTGCATATCAATTAAGTCCGCTTGCCATAAATCATCTATATCCTTCATAACAACATTTCTTCGTGGAAAGTTTAGCCTTGCATTTTTATGGATCTCATTTACCACATCTGCTTTACTCATTTCGCAGATATTTTTTTGGTGTGTATTTTTGTTTTTTTTCTGAACTTGTTCAGTGACTAATTTTGCCAATGCTCATGATGAATGAGTCTGTAATACTAAAATAAATATTAATCATTGCTAGTATTTATGCCTTAATTATGTTAGATTCTTTTAATTCTTCAATTATAGATAGAATTTCATTATCATGATTTTTATTGCCAGCATCTCTTGAAGCGACTAATAATTTTAATCTCTCCACCAATTCATTTGGATCATCCCAATACACCAAGTCAGTGTTGTTTTTATATTTTTTTAGTTTTGGTAAGTTTCCTCCAAATTTAGAATCAATTTTATCATCTGACGTTTCGGTAAATAATGGTTTGATTATTTCACGATATTTGAGACCTTTATCACCCTTTATTTGACCTTTGGGATTAAAATCTCTCTTATGGGCATTTGTATGATGTAACATATCCTTATAGACAAGTTTATCTTCATTCGAAACTAACTTTAAATCAGGTTTTCTTCGAAGTAAAAGCTCTTTCAGGCCAGATGTTAAATTGTAAGGTTTGTTGCCGATTTTAATCATAATTAAAGTATCATTATTCAAACTATCGATTTTAGAAAATGATATTTCTGAATTACCCATCAATAAAGTTTTGTTTTCGCTTCTAATTCCAAATGGTATGGAAATACCATCATAAATACCATAGATATCATCACCCTCTAATGACATTTCTAAATTATCTGCTAATTCCGTTGTAGTATTTCGTTCAACGAGTTGTGTAGAGTTTCGTTTTGGATCGTAATAGTCACTGATCTTGGTAGATGAACTAGTATTATTTTCCTCCGTTTCAATTTCTTCAGTATTAGTAAGAGTAGTATTTTCTATATTTTTTACATTTTTTACAAACCTATTTGAGCCAACTAAGGCTTTAAGAGGATCTGTTACAGGTTTTAGCATTTTATCAAGTGACATGTTCATTTCATGTTCTTGATTTTTCATTTGTTTCATTTTATTTTTTATGGTGTCAACAGACTTCATTAACTCCATTTTAATTGTTTTCTCCATCTTCCTTTATAACAACTGAATTCAGCTAAGGATAGAATAGCACTAAACTTTTATTTCTATAAAATTCGTTTATAAATATAAAACTTCATTCGAAATAAAAAAAGGTATCGAAATTCTGTCTGTATCTTCCCTTATTTATAGGAGACTCTTTGTTAATAATTAAAAAATTATGAGGGGTTTTCCAAACCGTTTTACAAATATCTTTAAACTGATTCCATAATAAATCAGAGCTGACGTGTTCTTCATAAATGTGCTTTAAGTTCACATCGTCTTGTTTAAATATTATAAGAAAATTAACATTATCACGTAACAATTGTTTCGGAATTTTTGAATAAGTTTGTGATAAATAGAAGCAATCGATTTGCTTATGTCTACCCATAGAAAAATAATTGCGGATATTTATTTGATTTTCACATGCCACATCATCAAAAATAAATACAGAATTAGTTAAAGCTTCACTCGGAGATATTACATCTTTATCATCATTAAACTCGTAGAACTTTATTTGAGGTACTCTTCTTAATACTTCGCTTAGGAAACGATATTTTGGCTGAAAACTTGTTTTTGAGTAAAGATAAAGATTCTGAAATTTCAGTCCATTTTCATGCAGAAGCAAACTGATCATCACGTTTGTTTTACCACAGTTCGAAGGGCCGCAAATTACACAACGAATTGTGTTAGGCAGTAAAATGCTGTGTTTGATTTGGTGAGCAGAGTCACTAAAATTTATATTATTAACGTTCAGAGATATGAGTTGTTTGATCAACTTCATCTTGTTTATTATTTAATTTCTTTAGTGACCTTCATATATATACAAGACTTATATGGTAAGTAACTTAATTCCTTTATTATGAACATAATAATATTATCACACATCATAGCAAACCAAAGACAGTTTCAATATAGTGAAGCAGGAGCATAGTTCATTTGACTACTATTGCTGCAATAAGTAGGACCTATACAACTGAATTACAATTGAATTCAATCTTCTAGGCAAGTATTTCTATAATTAAGATTCATCAATACCTAGATTTTATATTAGAATTTATGTTTAATTTTTTTTTTCTTTGTTTTACAGAATTATGTCCGTCTCCCCATCGTATAGTCCTGTGGAGAGTGCTTTTTTTGCGGTGCGTATTTAATTTATTCTTATTTGAAGCATTTTAAATTGAATTATTTATTTATAAATGAATAAACGTAAATACTTCAAGCACACAAATGTACAGAGGCGGATTGAATGCTATAGGCATTTTCTACCAGTCAACCTTTGAGTGATGCAGAGACAAACAGTTTAATTATTATGTTTAATTATGTTATAATGATTTTTATTTTATTACAGGAGACGAATAATCTTTGTCCAGACAACACCTACGCTCTTGGAAATCCATTTCTTTTTGCGCAAGACAGGGAAACTTTTTATACCGCAGAAGCAGAACTAGCGCATCAGGAGTATTTAAATGAAAAAACGGAAGAGAAATCTGAGGAAACTAAAGACCCTAAAAGAAAGAAATCTAATATTAATAAGAAGGTCATAAAAAAGTCTCCTACACAGTCTTCATCTTACGTTATTCGGAAGGAGACAGGAAAACCCCATCATTTGATTAAAATACATATATATGATCTTACCAGATGTGATAAAGACAATAAACAAAATTGTGACATTGACAATGATGTTGATGATAGCGCTGACGTAAGCATCCAGTACCTTGTAAAAGATGATTATGATGATATTTTGGATGAAACTGAGCATCTAGTTGGCAAAATAGTGAAGAAAATTAGTAATAAGCAGTATTAAATGTGTGTAATACGAAAAAGTTTATTTTGTGATTGTGAACATGCAAGTGTGTGTTTATTAGCTGTAACAAATGTTTAATGAATTTTACTATTTAATTAGAATATTTTAGATTTTTTTTGTTTTAATTATGTTTTTATAATATTTAAGTCTTTTTCATGTAAGAATATAATAATGAATGTGAAAGTTTAATAAATATTATAATTTTCAACTTGACTAGTTTCATTTTGTGTCAGACTACATGGGTGGTAAAATAACATAATAAAACACATTTATTTGAATACAAGATACCTATTTATTTCATCACAAAAAATACAATATTTACTTAATTTCTAGATTTTACAAAAATATTATCTTATGAAAAATTAAACAAGAAATATTATAATTCATGAGATTATATTGTTTATGCAATAATATAATAATGTAACTTTACAAACATAAAAAGAAAGTAAATAGTAGATAACAAAAATAATAGCTTAAAACATAGTACGATGATGACCCCAAGGCATAGTATAAATTTTATTTTTTATCTGACGTTTGTCATCATTTCCATTAAGTACTAATTTATTAATTTTCTGTGTATACAACTTATGATTTTTAGATCGAATGACATACATAGTATCTCTAAGATTTATGTCATTAATCAAAGTATTTTTATATTTTTCAATTGTGAGTTTATTAGAAACAGGTTTTTTAACTCCTTTAGCTTTTTTAATTGTATTGTTTAAACTATTTATACAGTATAATTTAGCCCTCAAACCAATAAACTCAGTAATGACATCTCCACCCATTTCATCCTTAAAATAGCCAGGTATTTGTTTATTCGCTTTCGGAATACCATAAATATTATTTTCTTCAAAGTTACTAGTATCAAAATATTTTATATTTTGTTTCATGTCTTTATAAAAATCATCAGTACGTATTATATACAAGAGACTATCAGTATCAGTATAACAAAGTTTTATGTCATCTTTATATATTTTCTTCATAACAGAATAGTGAAATTGATACAAATGACGTTTTGCTAATTCCAGTATTGTAAAACCAATGTATATTGGTCGATCTAAAACAACTTTAGCGGGCTCTAATTGAATAGCAACAAGGTTCTCTGAAATAATAGCCATATTTTTAAAATTAGGGGCGCTCACATATTTTTCTGCCCCCTTTATTTTATTTGTCTTATTAAAGTCATCTTTCCACACATTAACTAATTTAACATTCACTTGTTTTCTTTTATTTTCAATCGTTTTACCAAATATTGAATTATTTTGCTTCTTGAAAAAATCTCTTTCGAAATCTGAGTTAGCTTTTTGTCTGAGTGCTGTATTAAGATTTATGTATGGCTCTAAGAATTTTTTTTGAGTAAATGCTAGAATTTTGTGGATATTTAATAATATAAGACCATTCTTTAAACATTCTTGTAAGTGAACATAGTGGATGACATATCTATATTTATCATACAGATTAGCAATTAGTTTTGTGTTTTTGCTATCACATGGAATAGGAACGGATAATTTTTCTGGCGCAAATGGTAAATCAGAATGCCCGTCATGTATATTAGGAGGATAATGAATATCAACTTCAAGTATGTACCCTTCGTCACTATCAGCAGAAACGGATGCAATTTCCAATAAAGCTATTTCAAATTTTGTTAAAAATCTAAAATTTCCACTGGGAAGTCTTTGTGTCATAGCATGACCATATAAATTGACACAATCTAAGTAAACTAAAAATGCGTTGGGTTCTTTTTCATTATAGTCTGGCAAATATTTATTATTAGCCTTTGCATGTCGCAGCGAACATTGAGCAAGACCTCCTCTGATACCTTTTTCTAGCATTTGATATATTTCTATATCAGATATTAAATCTAATTCTACTTTAGTTAGCAAGAGCATAGCGTCCCAGCTTAATGACGGTGATGAAACATAATGACAAGGGTCAAGCTCATAATGACATAAACTCATAGATCGGAATTTCTCAAATATGTCACACAATAGTAAGACATCACATTTCAAATATAAATCAGTATATTCGCCTAAATTCGTAATACCAAATTTAGCCCACACATTTAAAGCGTGATTGTAATCGTCAGTAGACACTGTATCGGATGTGAGTTTATTATAAAAATTTGAGCGTTCTGGTAACCGAGTTTCCGCATATCGTTCCCAGGAGTCTATATAATCATAGCAATACACGCCTTTCCTAAGGCACAATCTAAATAAATTTTCATCAGTGAAAAATGATTGTAAATGCTTTAAATCATTGGAGTCCAATGTCTTTACTAAGTTGTCTAAACTCGAACTTAAGAAATTAAAAGAATCTATGAATTTTAATTGGGCTACTTTCTGAGAATTAAATGGGAAAAATTTAGTAAAAGAAATATATTTTTCCTTGGTTCTTGGAATTAAATTGATTCGACCGCAAACACTTGAAAGTTCTTTTATAAATAAATGACAGTCATATCCCGAAAGATTATGAAATATTATGGGAATAAATTTTACAGACTTATTATTTAAGTTGCATGAATTATGAGCTGGACCGCGATATTTACCTGTGAAATGATCGTGGTCATGAACAATATGGTCATTATTAGAAAAAAAATCTTTGCTAATATGACATACTGTAGCAGTCTTAAATGAAAGAAGCTCTTCATCATTCAACGGGGACATGTCTCTAGGCAAAGACAAAATGTCATATAAACTTTCTAAATCCTTAGTAATAGATTCTACAAACTTTTTTGAACAATTTGGGCCTCGATAAGATACTAAATTATTAAGTTCTGGATTAGTCTCACAGCATATATAATAGGCAAAACAAGTTGCTTCATGAATTTGTATGTTTTCGACATACTGACTTTTATTTTTATCTGAATATTCTCGAAGTAAGCTTTCAAAGTCTCCATAAATAACAATAGGAATTCTTTGAGTCCTTATATAATTGGAAAACCGAAGCTTGCTATTCTCTTCTGGGAGCACTGTTTGCATTCGTGCACAATTATGATTATCTAATTTCGCCTCTGAATCAAAGTATATAAAACATTCATCACATAAGTGAATTTTAGATTTGTGTTTTGTTAGTTGATCATGAACTAATCGCGCAAAATTTTTTATTAAACAGAAATGATTTTTGTCTCCTTTTTGAATTAATAATAAATTTACATGGGTCAGTTTCCGTTGTAAAGTTTTGTATAATGGTCCAGTTACAGTATTATTTTTTTCTAAACCATAAACATTTACACTTACATGTGGATTATTTTTTTCGAATTGTTTTATGTCATCAAATGTTGGTGGGAAAGATATACCATTTAAATTTAATAATTTAGAGTAATGTGGATATGATGAAACTCTATTACTGTTATACCGTACTGGATACATATGTGCTACAATACACCAGAGAAAACAATGTCTATCTTTATTGCAAATGTTAAGACATGACTTTGTTTTAAGAATTTTTATCGGTAAAGAAATGTAACTGCCAGCTTTTAAGGGATTATACTTAACTATATTCATTTCCAAATGATTAATCGACTCTATAGCCCAACCAGATTCTGATAATTCAAATTCTGTGCACTTATACAACATTTTTTGCACGCATTCTTCAAAAAATAGTTTTATATTAGTATTCTGAATTATCACATAATACTTTGTATTGAAAGATTTCAAAGACAATTCTTCATTTTTAGGCAACTTGTACAATACAAAAAGCTCAAATTGTATCTTAATCGCTCGATGTTTCAATCGCAATGTCTCAATAATCTTGTAAATCATGCTAGAAATATCTGATAAAAACATCTCTGGTGAAATGTTATCTAAACTTGTTGGATTAAATCTGTAACTAGCAATTCGATTTTTGAAAGCAGTAGCTATTATTTGCACATTATCAAATTCAGTACTCAACAAACAGTTTGATTTATGTATATTACTTTTCTTATGTGATGAATATTTTTGGACATAAACCTTACAATGTGGACAAAATTTCATGTTTGTTTATATTGAATACAAAAAAGTAACGCAATAATCTATTAAATTAACCTTAATTATATTCACCAAAATATATGTTTTATACTTATATTTATTTTGACCTAAAATTGTTTTAAGTTTTTTGATTTAGGTACTTCAAGGCCAAAATTAGGTAGTGGTCTAGAATTTTAAGCTTTAAGATTAATTAATTCGAATTTATTGGTTTTTGGTTTTTAGTTTTTTGGTTTACTGAAAGAAATCATACAAATAATGATTAATAAAAAATATATGAATATAAATAAGTACGTACCTATGTAAGATTATATTTCATTACAATTATCTGAGGAAACAAACATTAAAAAGAAAGATCAATTATAGACTTCATGGCGCAGGTAGGTACTTACTTAAATTCAAACAATATAAAATGTAGATTATAATCTATTAATTTTACCTTAATTATATTCACCAAAATGTATGTTTTATACTTATATTTTGACCTAAAATTGATTTAAGTTTTTTGATTTAGGTACTTCAAGGCCAAAATTAGGTACTGGTCTAGAATTTTTAACTACTTCAAGATTTAGGTTAAAGGTCCGAATTACTGATTTGTTTTTTTTTTTTAAAGTACCTATAGCATAAGATTCAAGGTCATAATTACTGGTCTAGAATTTTAAGCTTTGAGATTCATTAATTCGAGTTTATTGGTTTTTGGTTTTTAGTTTTTGGTTTTTTGGTTTACTGAAAGAAATCATACAAATAATGATTTAAAAAAAAATATAGAAGTAAGTACCTATGTAAGATTATATTTCATTACAATTATCTGAGGAAACAAACATTAAAAAGAAAGATCAATTATAGACTTCATGGCACAGGTACTTACTTAAATTCAAACAATATAAAATATGGATTAGACTTGTGATCGTTACTAACATCTGTTTATACAATTTATACAATGTGGAGACAACAAATAACGTTAAATGAAAATACTGGCAATTAAACCTTACAATATGGACAAAATTTCATGTTTTTTTTTAATTGAGTACAAAAAGTAAAGCAATAATCTATTAATTTAACGTTAATTATTTTCATCAAAATATATGTATTATACTTATATTTATTTTGACCTAAAATTGTTTTAAGAGTTTTGATTTAGGTACTTCAAGGTCAAAATTACTGGTCTAGAATTTTTAACTACTTCAAGATTAAGGTTAAAGGTCTGAATTACTGATCTGAATGTTTTTATATACTTAAAGCATATGATTCAAGGTCATAATTACTGGTCCAGAATTTTAAGCTTTGAGATTCATTAATTCGAGTTTATTGGTTTTTGGTTTTTAGTTTTTAGTTTTTTGGTTTTTAGTTTTTAGTTTTTTGGCTTACTGAAAGAAATCATACAAATAATGATTAATAAAAAATAAAAATATATTTAAGTAAGTACCTATGTAAGATTATATTTAATTACAATTATCTGAGGAAGCAAACATTAAAAAGAAAAGACAATTATAGACTTCATGGCGCAGGTACTTACTTAAATTCAAACAATATAAAATATAGATTACACTTATAAATTAATCGTTACAAACAATTTATACAATGTGGAAACAACAATTCAACAATAAATGAAAATACTGGCAATTATAATTATGAAAAGAAAAAATATAGGTATGCCATTATATTAAAGACCCTTTAAATGTAAAAAAATGTTCTTAAACAAGTTTATAATAAAATATAATAAGCATAATTATTAAAAGAGCAAAAATATTAAGGAGTCCTTTAAATTGGGGGGTAAGACGCTAACCTAATTTTAAAATACGTTAGACTGATAGAGTATGGGCTGTATCTTCTGATAATCTTCTTTAGCAGCGGTCACAAGTTTTGTGACTGCTTTCCATACCGTACTGCTGTCATCAACAGCCGATTTGAAGGTAACTAGTGCCCGTTTCCAGCGGTCGTTGCTAAGCGCCTCCGCGTCCCGAGCGTTGTAAACACGCAGTTCCACGTAGTAGTTGCCCTGCCGGGTGGGATCCCGCTGGAGTGTATAACCGGAACCGCTACGTCTTGACAAGAAGCTCCGCAGTGCAGCCGCTCGGATGGGTTCACCGCCAAGTTCTTGCTCGTTCTGAAATTAGAAATGATTATCATTAGAACAATTTAAAAAAAAGCATGAATACAACCTTCAAAAATGTACTGACCCATAGATTTTAACTGATCAGGGAATCGTATTTAGAATATCTTAGTCAGTCTTTGGATGTGACAGATGGACAGATGGACAGACAGACAAACACGCGAGTGATCCTATAAGGGTTCCGTTTTTCCTTTTGAGGTATGGAACCCTAAAAATAATGGAAAATAAAAATTAAAAGGACCCACATTACAAATAAACAATGACATACATGAGGCATGAATAAACAATAATGTAAAATAAAAATTAAAAAGGTATTTGCAAATAAAAAAGTTCAGCATAAGTACCTCTGAATCCGACTGCTTCCTTTTTTTGACCGATGTTGATGGCGTCGGCAAATCAACGTCCGACTCCGTGTCGGACCCAAAAAAGTTAGATTTTACCACCGGAGCGCTGGTAATTTTCTTTATTGCAGGTTTATTTCTTTTGCCGGCAGCCTTTTTCCCTGCCTTCTTTTTCTGTGCCGATGGTGCTGGCTGAGATGTTGGTATTTCACAGTCAGAATCGAAGGGATTGGTCGACCTAAAATGAAGAACACCAATAAATTTCACTCACAAGTTCAATTAATTATATTATTCGATATAAATAATAATTGTAGAGTTATACGCACATACTTGTTGTACTATTTATTGTTCACAATTATATTGAAAAAAGAAACAGCTGCAAGTACCCGGGATGCGCACTAATTAAAATGAAATTATTAAATGCAGTCATATTTATAGATTACATTATTAAAGCGGTGGTTACAGTAATAAATCGCTCACAAAGTAAGAAAGCGATTTTGATATGTGTGCTAAAAATTAGTTCTATGTCATCAGCAAATAGAGTCTAAAATTAATTGATTGTTACTTACTCAATATGATCGCATCCTTACTTTCCTTATTTGTCGACGGCGCCGCTCTGTCGCGTATACCTGAGACGATTTTCTAAAAAGGAAGTGGTATGTACTCTCTCAGAACAATAAGTTGCAGATTGCTGACGCGGGTTTATTACGGAAATGGAATGAATGATAGAACTGTATATATTATTTATATTAAATTAAATAATGGCAAAAAATAAAACATGAAAACAAAATCCAGACCGAAACAAATACTTATTTGTCCCGTGCGGGAATCGAACCCGCGACAGTTGGCGCATTTACTAACAGCACGTTTATAAACTAATATTTACATTGTGATGCAGCGAGATGACCTCTTAATCAATGCGCCATACGTGTCGTCGAAAATGTGACAAAATACTGGATCGCTTTTAAGATTGGGAGATTTACGATGATCCTTGGGTGGTTTACACATATAATCAAATTCCATACTTTCCCAATTTAGTAAACGGCGCCACACCGTCGCAGATACCTGCGATGAAATTCTAAAAAGGAAGTTGTATACTTATGCCATCGCTATTAATGAAATAAATAAAATGTATCCGTATCCAAGGCACCGATGAAATTTATTAATAGGTACTTTTATTAGTAGGTAGGATAGATGGGTCCACTATAAATGATTTAGCAGCTTGTTACTTCTGCGGTGCTGAGCTCATGGACTAGCACCATCAGGTTGTGCCGTGACTAGAGCATATTCGCAGTTTTCTATTATATTTTCCCTTCAGATGAAAAGTGATATCTGAGATTGAATAGATAAATCCATATAAGGGGTTTATTAGATTGAAAAGTCAGCATTCCAGTCTATTTCATTTGCAGAAGAGCATCTCTAAATTCCAATTACTCTTTTATCCTATATTCAGCAAGCATAATTTTCATATTAGGTAGTCAATGTAATCGATGTAGATAAATCCTATCTTAAGATTCTATAACCAGCTATCATCTTTAGACATACATGTACAAGCAAATTGAAATACTGCAAATCGCATACTTAGTTCTACCTGTGAACAGTCGGTACACTTCGTCAAATATAATTAATTCATCAATGGATATAGGAATACAAGATGTGCACCGCATCATTTCGATGTAACGCAGCGGTCGTACTTGATATTGCTGTTTATATTATCACTAAGCGCATTCAATAATTTTGTTCCACTGTACCAGTTCAAAGTCACCCTGGGTTCTGGATCACATTTCCATGTGTGGAGAATTGGGGGTTCTGGATCATATTCCGAGCGGAGCGAGGAAGAATTGATACAGAACCCCCAATTCTACCCTACTTAGCCTAATGTCAACTGCTCATCACCTTTCACAAAATATTGCTTTTCCCGATGCAGGGACTTTAATAGTTGAGGAGTTTTCCAGGTACTTCACCATCAGCTCCACTGCACCATATGAGTTTTGACGAGCATCAATTGCTTACCAACCATATTAAAGTAATTGAATCGCAACCCGTGAAATATATATTATTGAGTAGTTCCGGTGGCCATCTGTGTCCTTCATCATCAGTTCCACTTTACCAAATGATGCTTTCCGAGAGCAAATGCACGAGTTACTATAAAAAATACTCAAATCGCTATAGGTGTGACTATAATATTTGAAGAGTTCCCTCGATTTCTCCAAGATCCCATCATCAAATCGTGACCAAATGACAATGGGACCAACTAAAAAGTATACTCTTTCAAACACAAAAACAATTTTTCTAATCGGTCCAGCCGTCTTCGAGTAATCGGGAAAACATAAAAAATAAAAAAAAATAGGTTGCGACGTACTGAAAACCTCCTCCTTTTTTGAAGTCGGTTGATAAAAAATAAAAATAAATTACAAAAAAAAACAACCGACTTCCAAAAAACACTACGAAGTGAAAAATAACTTTAAATTCGGAAGTCGGTGTCTTGGGTTTTGTATTTTCATTTTTTGCCACCGACTTCCGAAATTAAAGTTATTTTTCACTTTGTAGTGTTTTTTTTTGAAGTCAGTTGTTTTTTTTTTTGTAAAAAGTTTTTATTTTTCACTTTTTAGTTGTGGTACCTACCCACACACATTCGAATACCACTACCTGCTACCAATGGGAAAAAAATACGTATTATTGCAGCTAACTCAAAAACTATCCAAGAAAAGTTAATAAAATTTATATGGGACCAACTTGAAAGCATACCCTTTCAAACAAAAAAAGATTAAAGTTATTTTTCACTTTGTAGTGTTTTTTTGGAAGTCAATTGTTTTTTTTGTAAAAAGTTTTCATTTTTCACTTTTTAGTTGTGGTACCTACCCCACATTCGAATACCACTACCTGCTACCAGTGACAGGAACTTATCATATCATCTACATACTAAGTGGGAAAAAATGCTAACTCAAAAACTACCCAAACCTTAATATACCCACTGTTTTTAATCGCGGCTGCGCTCGCGTGGAGGTCGGAAATTATCACACGGGAACGTAGATACTACTACAAGGATAAAAAGTATCCTATGTCTAAACAAGACAAAGAAAAAAGGTAACAGACAGACAGTTACTTTAGAATTTATAATTTGTGCAAGTAATATGTAAGTACGTATTAATATTTTTAAGCTATTGCATAGCTTTTATCGCGGGCTTTGAGCGCGGCGACCGAATCAAGAAATTCCGTAACGAAAAAAACCTAACACCCCTCACTCCGCCTACCATGTAATGACGGTCCCCATGACAACGTGATGTTGTCATGGGAACGTAATTTTTGTTTTATGTCATCACGTCATCATCCCAAGTGTAGTGTTGACAAATAGGAAGTATGGAGGTTACAAATGCTATGTAATAAATAGCTTTTGACACGGCAGTCCCCGAGTGCCACAAGTTTTTTTTTTGTGTCTTTAATACCAATAGGGATGCACCAAATGTCTTTTTCATCGATATCGACAACTACGTCTCCGACACTATTTCACGTATATTCGTATTGCATCTGATGGTAGTCACGTCGGCACTTAAGGTGCCAGCTAGACTTCTCTGACAGCCTGATACCGATCTTATTGCGAGCTGCCAAATGTTTGGCACTGTTTATATTTATAGAGTTAGAAGTTTGTGTTGTGTTTCTTTAAAATAAACTTGAGCTAGTAAAAGACGACAAGGTGGTAATTGGAAAACGAAAGTTAGGAAAACTTAGGAGGATATTGGTTTAGTAGATGTCTCCCATAGAAAAGGATCAGAGACAAAAATATTTAACCCAGAACACAGCTAACAGCGGAAAACATTCTTTTTGTTGCATTTTTTGTAAAGATTTCCACATATCCTTACCTTTTTTTTTGGGTGGGAAATTATCGAATAATTTCTCCCGGCTGGAGTGGGCGGAGCGGGAGGGCATGTCAGACTCTTACTGACTAAAACCCACCCGTGTTCCTTCGATTGCCCTGTTGTCGGGGGGCCACGATTTCCCTTTCGGCCTTATTCGCCGGCAGGCATCGGCCCTAGCGGACCCCGTCAATTCTGCTGACATCTCTTCATCTCTTCTTTTTTTTCTTTTCTTTCTCTCTCTCTGTCTTTCAACAATATTTTTGTTGCATTTTTTCTAAAGAGTTTCACATCTCCTCACCTAACATCTACTTTATGAATATAAAAATAATAACAAAAATTACGGTAACACCAATTTCTCATTCCAGAATTTATTCATTCCTAACGTGTCCAAAATAAAACAACAATAAAACCTTCATTGCAAGGTTTCATATGAAACCGAACGCAAATAAAACACAGAAACAAAGTGACGCATAAAACCAAAATGGCGCTCGCGACGTCACGTTCTCCTTTTAAAAATACATCACTGTCAAAGGCGAAGTCGCTTTATGACGTCACAAATCAAATACCGCGTATATCCAAACAGTCGGTATGGGAAATATGGGACAAACACAACAGTGGATACGTTCCTTCTGTAATTCAAACCAACATGAGCTTAGCATTTCGTCTTGCAGGCTCTTACCCCCTCTTTTATAATGTTTATCCGCTACCGACTAACGCCAGGCAAAAAATAACTTTATCTTTAACAAGAGAAAGCTCAAATTCAAGTTTCTAAATCAAACTGCACGCAGCTCTGAGCTCGCGCTGAAAATTGTGTTTTCACAGCAGACTTTTTTGCTTTAAAATAAGATCCATTTTCATTCGTCACAACTTTTGTACAGCGAAAACGCTAATTGGTGCTTTTGCATTAAGATGTGATCCGTAGACCATTAGCCTCCCATTTTGTATATACACGCGCTCCCGTTTCGCACTTCGACGGTAATGGATCAATTTTGTCAGAAAGTACTTTTCGGCATATCTTTTTTATATTCACTTAGTCACTTTATTTTTTTTGTAGAGAAGAGTGTATTTTCAAATGCAACGTTAAGCGTTGGCATAAATTGAAGCCTGATGACGCAGGAAGAGGAACAGTATTTTCACTAAATTTTATGTGACTTTTCAATGTTTTCAACACTAGCAGGTGAATTTAAAGTGATTGAAAAATTAGATCCTGTTGAGCACTAACATCCGCCTAATGCTCACTGATTCATTTTTTATCTGTAGACTGTGACTAAACGGGTCTATTACTTTATTCATAAAAAAAAAAAAAAAAAAATGTTAAACCTCACAAAATTATCCTCGTTAACGTAAAAATACCCTAACCTACCTAGTTTCCATGCACTGTAGTGTAGATTCCGCTAGCGCACCCATCACTCTCGATATCACCTATTAAAAGCTCGGCAATAACTTCAACAATAAACTGGGGTGCCAAAAAAGTGGTCGCCCATAAAAATCGAATGAGTTTCGGCTGTAATTACCCATTGACTGCAGACGTTGGATCGTATATCTTGTGGATTCACGTTTTACGATAAAAACAATTCGTTTCCAATTTATTTGGGTAACGATTTCGCTGAACTTGTAATAATTAGCAATATTTTATCGGTTTTCGATGTCGGTGTGGCCAGGTATTTAAGCTGAAACATTGGGATAAATTGTGAAATAAGCAAAGCATTTTTGTGGCACTATTCATTTTTTAACCGACTTCCAAAAAGGAGGAGGTTATAATGTTCGTAGCGTATGTTTGTTATTTTTTTTTGTTTTTTTTTTTATGTATGTCCACCGATATCTCCGTCATTTGTAGACCGATTTAAAAAAATCTTTTTTTGTTTGAAAGGGTATGCTTTCAAGTTGGTCCCATATAAATTTTATTAACTTTTCTTGGATAGTTTTTGAGTTAGCTGCAATAATACGTATTTTTTTCCCATTGGTAGCAGGTAGTGGTATTCGAATGTGTGTGGGTAGGTACCACAACTAAAAAGTGAAAAATAAAAACTTTTTACAAAAAAAAAAACAACTGACTTCAAAAAAAAACACTACAAAGTGAAAAATAACTTTAATTTCGGAAGTCGGTGGCAAAAAACGAAAATACAAAACCAAAGAAATTAAAGTTATTTCTCACTTTATAGTGTTTTTTTTTTAAGTCGGTTGTTTTTTTGTAAAAAGTTTTTAAATAAAATGAAACAGATAAAATAAAATCCTTCTACTTCAAGAGCGTGAGCCTCTATTGAAAGAATTCCTCCTTTATTTTGAGTAAAGTTCCTAGACACACATTTTCTACATTCAAATAAAATCTCAAGCCAAACACTTCGCGTGTTTCCAACTAACACTCAGCTCCAGACACGAGATGTGGGCTCCGCTAAAATATTCTAAATCTGTGGAAATTCCTACTTGGAAATATGTTAGTCTGTCACTTTTATTTCAACAAAGATAGTTCCGTCTTAAAGTCATTCCATCTGTTCACACTTACACCTCTGTCCGGAGAATATTTGAGGGCACAAAGATAGTTCAAGCAGTTAAATGAGACCTTATTTTTATAGAGGTAAGGAGTTTTCGTAAATATGGTAAATGCAAAAGTTAAAACAGTTTCGGTGTTGGTGTGAGTTGTGAACGATTGGCTGGTTAGAGTTCTTTGACCTCTGCGATATTTAAGTAGAAATGGGGGAATCTTTTGGGAGATTAAATTCTCTATTAACCTCCTGTCAAAAACGGTTATTCCCCAAGTTAGTTAGCGATAACCAAAACTATTTTTTATCCAAACAATGTTGCAACTTTTGTGGGGTTAATTACAAAACCATTTCGTAAAAGTTGCAACTTTGGTCAAATATTACTAAAATTAAAAAGATAATTATAACAACCTTAGAAATAAGGTTGAAGACTTATCAGGTCAGGCTTTTTATGAACTGCAGAGAAAAAATGATGTCGTTTATGTCATGTCGTAGGCTTCTAAAGTCAAAAAATTTACTAGAATTCTCAAAATGTATTACATTACACCCGCTTACTCTCCCAACTTACACCAAAACATAAGGTTTTGTTCAGGATCTCGGTCTAGGAGGCTTTGTCCCAAAGGAAGACTTTCTATCTAATTGTTAAACTTTGATTTACGTCGCTGAAAACTTAGTGAGCTGCAGATTATTGGGTAGATCTTACAAAGTGCACCGGACGTATCTTGTTTACCTCTGAGTTTGTTGAAAGTGATATTATTAATGCATGGGGGTTTGAAGAAAGGAGTCTGGATATTAGTCTAGTAGCTGCTTTTTGTATTGTATTTAGGATATGAGATAATACGTGTAGTAAATTATGACTAGACTAACTAATGTGAAATGTTTTACAAAGTTTTTGGTTTAGAAATAACGTGTACAAGATTACCTAAAAAAGAACTCTGTTTACGTTATAAAATGGCAAAGGCACAGTGATTTAAAATCTATTCCTATAACTGTGAATATTTGTAGCGATTACACCGCTACATACGAACTACGCATCATAGACATGACGTCACACAAATCTTGCATCGCGCAGTTAGAGTTTACCGAGCGATCGACATACATACAAGATTTTAACTTCAAAACGATGGGCAGTTGCCCGCCAGACACAACACCCGTCTGGTCGGAGGATCCTCCCTTTTCTATGGTGGATGAGTGATCTTTACAACCTGTTCCTCATGCCCCTAAATATTGAACGGTACATACTGAAATACAAACAACCAAACTATTCATAAATGTTGTTCTTCTTCAGTACAGGGAGCCCTCTTGGAGGGTTCACTCAAGTTATACATGAGTCATAGATGATATGGGAAGCTACGAACCCTCGCGGAGGGCTCATTTTAAATGTAGGTTTTTCTATGCGAATTCGGTATTATAAACTGTGAAAATAAAATTAGTTGTATATTTTTACTACTTATGTTGGGGTCGGCTTCCAGTCTAACCGGATGCAGCTGAACTCCAATATTGTACGTGGAGCGACTGCCTATCTGACCTCCATAATCCAGTTACTAGGTAATACGATACCCCTTGGTAAGACTGGTTGTCAGACTTTCGGGCTTCTGACGACTCCTAACGACTGTCATAAATCCACGAATGACAGCCAGGACCAACGGTTGATCGTGCTTTTCGAGGCACGGAGGAGTCTCGGTATGTAAAGATGGTCACCCATCCACGGACCAACCCCGGTAAGTGTAGCTTAACCTGGTGAATCAATCCGTGTGGCTGTTCTTACTTAGCCACGAGTTCCTCACCAAAGGTTTTAAAATAATAGTATCAAAAGAGCATTACCATGGGTATCAAACAAATCCAATCGGTTCAATACAGGCGAATAAAAAAAGCAAATTCAACAGAAAATAATAAAATACAAAACAAAATGGTTGCAAACGAACGCTCTCGCTAACTTGTTGAGATAAATTGGTTTCCTTAACGCGCGACGCCATCTTGAATTTATAAAACAGATAAAATTGTTGAAAACTTTGCTATTGCACACGTGGGTTTCTTTGATCAAAAGTTTGACGAAAATACATTTTGAGATAGCGATTGGAAGCGAATTTATTGGTATGCGTTTTGTTATGCCGTGTTTTTAATGTTTGTCTGTATAATATAATATACTTAAAGTATACTGAACTGTAAGTAATTAGAGTAATTAATAAATAAATGAGTAATAACACATTAACTTGATCTTTTTTTCCTCTATTTATATCGGCCACTCGTTTCGCTCCCATAATTTCAAAAATAATTACTATTTTTTCCCACTCAACGCGGGAGAAAAAAAACAGTGGCACTCCGGGAGTGTCAACAGAAGTGAAAACTTGAATAAGGTTACCTTGGTGGAAGAAAAATACTTGTATAGAACATTGGACCGTAACCTTATCTAAATAAAGAGCAAAGTCGCGTTTACAAAAAAAAAAGTGTGGCACTCGGGGACTGCCACGGTAAAGCTATTGCATAGCATTTGTAACCTCCATACTTCCTATTTGTCAACGCTACACTTGGGATGATGACGTGATGACATAAAACAAAAATTACGTTCCCATGACAACATCACGTTGTCATAGGAACCGTTATTACATGGTAGGTGGAGTGGGGGGTGTTCGATTTTTTTCGTTACGGAATTTCTTGATTCGGTCGCCGCGCTCAAAGCCCGCGATAAAAGCTATGCAATAGCTTAAAAATCTTCCAAAACCTTTAAAGTAAAAATACTTGCATAGAACATTGACCCGTAACTTAATATAAATAAAGAGCACAATCGCGTTTACAAAATGAGGAGTCGGTAACGGTGTCGCAAGATAGATAGATAGAATATTCTATATAATGTACACCATAAAAATTACAGACATTAATTTAGAAATTTTACATTGGGTGACACAATGGGCGGTCTTATCGCTAAAAGTGATCTCTTTCAGACAACCTTTGGATGGATTTAAATGGAAAAGGTGTGGCAAATACAATTGTTTTTCCCATCTCAAAAATGCCCAACGCGCCTAAAGAAGTTTTCACTTTAAAAAAAAAGAATAAAGAAGCAGGTAAGTATCAAACAACTATAAATCACACGTGCACCCGCATTACTCTGCAACTAAATAATAAAAACGTATGATTCCAGCTCTTTTTTGTTAGAACCAAACACCCTAAAAATATTAAGGTAACCGAAAAACCTTAGAAAAAAGGGAAAAGTAAGAAATAAAAGGGGACGTGGATATTTAATGCGGCAGAACCCGTATATATTTCTTGTAAACAAATAAAAACGATACTAAATCGTGTCCATAGCGCAAAAAATATCCCACTCTTACGGAATTCTAATGTTCAGCGTTGCGGTTTATAAGACTTTAGCGTTTATAAATAATCTGTTTTTAATGTTACCATATAACATAAAAAAAAATAAGCAGTTCAGGGATTTCTAGGGATTATCATATAAATATTTTTTTTAAATAAACCTGAAAAAAAAAAAATTGTAGCTATGAGTTTGTACTGTCCCACAATTGTCCAAAGGCTTCCTTCAAGTGTTTCTTGAAAACATGGAATTGAATTGGCGATGACAAAAAATAACAATGTAGGTAAATTATTACAACAAAACGTACCGATTTCAAAGAATAAAACTATTCCAAAACTAACCTAAAACCAACCAACGTCTAAGCATATAAATCTCTAACATTCCAACATTTCCAACATCGCTTCCTATCGACAAAATGTAAACAACCATCAGACAAATACCGCTAGATCTTTCGTAGCACACTCGTAGACCCTCTACGCGGTTGCTACGCCGTAGTAGCCTCGTAACTATCATTGCTACGACTTGGAGTGTACTACGTGAACTGCGCTACAATAGCACTTTACGCCGTAACTCTCTGTGCGGTCTCGACTAAGAATAAATCATTTCATAATTTCCCTTGTGTGTCGTAAGATGATATTTACTAAGGGATTGTTTTAGTTTTGATTAGGTGTTTCTACTTAGTTTTCTACGTAATGTGGCTGTTATGAAACAATTAAAAATTAACTTGAAAAGGGTGTTTTTTGTGTCAGAACACTTTTTTTTTACCAGAATTATTTTATATAATAGAGCTAAAAGCAGAAATAAATCTGAATCAATTTCAATCAATCAATTAAATATCCAATATTTAGATAAGAGAATCTCAAGTTATCTGAAAACTGGTGTCTTATAATTATATCTATAACACTCTTTTCTTCACTTCATACCTTATAAATTTATTTTTAGTGTATATAGGCAATTTCATAAAAAAAGAGATTTTAACAGGAGTCCCTAGTTTAGTTACTGAACAAAAGTACTAGATTTTAAATTCATACTGAATATAGGTAAAAAACTGTTTTCTCGAAAGTCTATGAATTGGTCCTTACTCCATCACTAAACACCGAAATGGTCCTTTCATCCGCAGATCAGCTTATGTTTTGCACCAGCCATAAAATGGCAATAATATCAGCGGTCCTAAGAGGGATATATTTCGAGAAAATATCCAGTAATGTTAGTTTATATCGTTCATTTTATTTTTTTTAGGCCCACCCCGAGTTACATTTAAATCTTATTTAGCACAAAAAGATCAAATAAAAGATCCGTTTCTCTATCTTTCGAGATTATTTAGCATAATATTTACATAATTTTGGTTCGTATTGTTTCGTTTTTCCTTGTACAACGTTGGGCTTGGAGAAAAAAGTTAATTAGTAAATGACTAATTAATCATTTTTATAAAAATATTCAAAGAAATTATGTGCATTGATTAATATTTTTGTAAATTCATGTCAAGTTGAAGTTATTGCTATGAGCTCTCAAAATCTTTACAAAAATCTCTTATTTGTATCACACGGACTAATTAAGTCTTCATTAACAAAAATTGCTTATTTTTAGAAAAATATTCGACAGCATCATGCGTTGAAACAATTAAGCTAAGCAATTTCTTGAATACAATATCTCAGTTATAAAAAGCCAACCCCTATCCGAGTCATTTCTGCCCGCATCAAATGATAAGCCATAATAAATGCGAAGAATATTTCATTAATAAAAAAAAAAACTCATTAAACTTCAAACCTAATAACTATTCACGAAACTTTATTTCAACGCCATCTCTTATCACTCTCGCGAACTAATACAAAAGGTTGCACGCAAACTGTTCCCCACCGGCACCTTCACGCACAGATCTGGGCAAAATTAGGTTCATATTTGGTGATATTGTCAGTCGCCTCGCGACCGGGCACACGCGCGGACGTCTTGTAGCGCGACGATTAATTCTAAAATCCGACACCGTGTTTGTTTTAAAACAATATTATAAAGACGAAGTTCCTTATTGTTGTAAATTTTATTCTGTGACTTAAAATAAGTAGTTTCTAGTTCGTGTTAGTTTCAGTGAAGTTAGGTTTAGGAAGTGTTTTTCGCCTTTTCATAGATGTGACGATATGTCTCGTGAGAGATGATCGCAATTGAATGGATGTATGAGACCCCGACATGGTTTTAGAAAGGTATGTATTGTTTGAAACGTTCAGGTGCATATCAAACGTCTTTTCATAAACGTGTCATGTTATTCTTTAAGATTTCTCAAAGGTTTTTTGTTGGAGTAACAAGATTCCGGCGTGGAAACGTAACGGGTTTATAGTATCGAATGAATGTTGAATACTTTCGAGAATTTCTTTCTTGTATTTTTATTTACGTTTGAAGAGTTGACAACAAATTGCTTTATTAAATTAAAATGAGAGTTATGCTTTTCGGTACGTCTAATAACATTATACGGAATATTTTCCTCAATTATGTTTTATATATTAAAAAGTTTGTCATATTATGAATACCCTTCATTAGCCAAAACTCAAAATGCGTGGATAAAAAGTCTTTTAGCATAATCTTATAAATACGACCTTTTAAATAAAAAATACGAATAAATTACCATTATTTTGTGAATGAAATGTGCGAGAAAACAAAATGTATGCGAGACTTGTCCTCAACAATATCCTATTTGGGTCATCAGTGTATTGGATATTTGCACCGAAACGAAACTTCTAAGATTCTTGAGTGGTCTTTCGATATGTATGAATTTTTCTTACTAATTAATCATTACAATTAATTTAGTTGCGTTTGTATTAAATAGATGGTTTTTATTTGGAAACTTTATTTTATTGATCGGGACAAGAGATATTTTCACTTTATTAATTTTTTTCTCTGACGTTTGTTCGTTGCTAATTGAATATATTGGTAAGTGTAAGTATTTTTTTCTTTAAGATTTTCTACTTATTTATCAACTCTCTCTCTTAAAGAGGACAAAGTCAAGCTATTATGGTATCGAAGTCATATTAAGAAAGTCCAGGATTTTCGTCTATTTTACAATAATTTAAGAGTTTGTCAGTAGCAGCCCGGAGTCAATATTTTGCGCCATTTTGATGGCAATAGGCTTGCCACCTATTAAATGGGACTTAAAAATTACTGTCAAAATGTGGGTACGCCTCTGCCTAACCCTTCGTGAATTAAATGCGTAATGTTATCATATGTTAGCATTATTTGCCTACGATTGTACTATTTTCAAAACGCTCAGTCAGTCATCATTTAGTTTCTGGTAACGTGATCAATTTCCAACACCATGTTTCGTATTTAATATTATTTATAATGTTAATATTATATATTATATGTTAATATAATAATATATGAACATATAATAATATAATTATATGTAATATTATTACATGTTAATATTATGCATTTACGTTAATATTATTAGCAAATTATTGTTCAACTAGGATGAGGATTTAGGAGATAAGTACTACTGGTGTAACTACGTAGCTTTTGTATTCCGTACAATCAATGGAATAAATGTCTTAAAATATTCATTGGAATTTCGGAGTGTTCTGCATAGTGTGCATAATTATAGCATATTTGCAGACATCGTTATGTGTATCGCATTATTCTACAATTGCACAGACCACTCTATTTATGTAGGTATTTACTAATTTTTGACTGAACATATCTGAAAGAAAAGGAGAATATTGTTCACAATCCCGAACAATTTAACAGCAATTTAAAGCCATTCCACACTTTTACACCGGCTCTACTGTCGATTGCTTTGAAGCGTTTTTTCGGAGCGAAGGACCATTTTTTGACAATAGAGTGTGCTCAAAGCCTTTTAGAAGAGTATTAAAGAATCAACTAAAAGAACGAAATTCTTTTTTTATTCACTGTGATTGTGCGGTCAATAGTGTCACTTCTCAGTTAAGGCAATATTTCATAGAAAAATTGCAAATTTTCTAATTATAAACTTGTAACTATGTAGATAAAGCAAGAGGAAACATCTACTTCCCGTATATCACACGTACACAAACTCACGCCTTTTTCCCATGGGGGTAAAAAGAAACTACAGGACGCCACATGCTCCGATTCTTACTTCCTGTTTGTCCCGCCCATCCACGTTAATATATCTGTGAGCCTAAAGTGAAAGCACGGAGTAAACTTAATAAAAATTCGAAAGATTTAAAAAACGAAAATACGCTTTTTGCAAATATTTTTACTAGCAGCGCCCCACAGTTTCACTCGCATAAGTTTCAATCCCATGGGAATATCGGGATAAAAATATTATATATATTAATATAGCTTATAAACTATCTGTGTGCCAAATTTTATCAAAATCCGTTAAAAATTTTTTGAGTGGAAGGGGAACAAACATCCATCCATCCTCATAAACTTTCGCATTTATAATATAAGTAGGATTATTATAGGATTTAGCTTTAAGACTTTATTCATATTGTTACTAATTTCAATTTACGTAGGTACATTTACTTCGTACGTTCGTGTTAATGTCTCTGATCACACACGTGTCGCACCCGTAAGTGCAGGTGACCACTGAAAATCATGCTGAGTGGAAGCCTTCTTGTCACAGTCATGTCGTGCAGCTGCCACCTAAGTAATTTCTGTTCTATGCTCATGATTTGTTATATACTTTGTGTTGTTCTCTGATTACTCTTGTCTTTTATGTATGCACGTGTGTCTGTGACAAATAAATCTATTTTCTTTCTTTCTTTCTAAGTATATCACTTTTTAGGGTTTTTAGGGCACCCTTCAGGTACGGCCTGATGGGTGCTAAACGGAAACCTATTACCGAATCTCTGGTGTCCGTCCGTCCGTCTGTCTATCTGCGGGCTGTATCTCATGAATCGTAATAGGTAGAAATTTGAAATTTTCACAGATTGTGTATTTCTACTGCCGCTATAAAAACAAATAATTATAAATCAAATGTGTTTTTTTTGGCTTTTCCCCTCGAGTGCAAGTCAAACTCGCACTTGTCCGTTAAATCCTATCCTAAAACTATATCCTTCAAAGTCAAAGTCAAATAATTTATTTCAATTAGGCACAAAAAGGCACTTTTGAACGTCAAAAACAAAAAATAGAATTGATTCTAGTCGCCCCTTCCAAAAGGTAGTTTCGTTTGGAGAAGAATGGGCAAGAAAATCCACCGTTACTCTTTTAAAATGTTTTACAATATTTTGTATACATTATATGTGAATACGATGCACCTGGAATAAGATTACTATACCACAATAGGTAAAAATATTTAAAAATGAAGCAATGACAGAAAAAATAATTATGTAATGGATACATGATGTTCACATATTTACAAGCATTATAAAAGTAGGCACCTATACGATATTCCAAAAAAAATTACAAGTGACACTAATTAGTCAGATGTAAAAAAAAAAAATGTTATAATATTTAATTACACAATTAAATTAGCAACCAGTTTGATTTTGTCTAGACTCTAAATTGTCCTATGGAGCTAGACCAGCATGCTTCCAAGCATTCTTATCTAGAATATAATTAACCTTTACTGCAAACACTTTGGTACCCAAATTTAATTCAGTCTAACAAAAAACAAAACTAAAGCGATTCCTACAACCATCCCATTGACCCCAGTCCCCATTAAAAGCTTTATAATTAAGTCAATTTCGAACCACTGTTCTCATATAACAGTTTTTGTGGAACCTTTGATGATAAGAGGTGAATGCCTTTGGAAATTCTAATTAAATGTGTGTTTTCAAACATGTTTCGCTTCAGGGTATTATAATAGAAAATGATTTTGAAGATGCCTCAAGTTTTGGGGTAAACTTGTCTGTGGTGTTTTTATAATGTTCTTTTAATATTTGTAAAGAAATATTGAAAAATTTGAATTCAAACTACATAAATGACTATTTTATTTTGATCATTGTTTTTATAGTATGAAAGAACTTATTGATAAAAACGTAACAGATAAATGTTTACTGAGTTTTCATTATATAAATTTGTGTACCTATCTATTATTATTAGATTATAGATAAGATACTTGGGGTATTATTAGACATATTAGAATTATAAATTTAAGAAATGAATGTGTCATTTAATTTTTTTTCATTTAACTTGTTTAAATATTTATATGCCAGTCCATGGCGAAAAATGTAAGATTATATAACCTGTGTAACGGGACCCGGCTGAAAGTCGTGTCTTTGCAGAGAAACGTTATCGAGGCGGAAATTCTAACAGGTTGTGGCGATGGCGAGACAGTGTTTATGCCGCGTATACCACTAATTCCCCACAATTACCAATTTAAGCGCGTGCAGTTCCATGTGAGCGTATGCTTTGCGATCAACAAATCACAGGGGCCAACACCGAAGGCTGAAGGCTGCGAGTATCGACCTCAGGACAAGCTGCTTCTCACACCAACAACTGTTACGTCGCTTGCTCCCGAGTCACCATTCCTGACTCTCTATATTTTGGCTGCTGAGAATAAAACTACAAATATAGTATACAGGGAAGTTTTATAAAAATGTGGCTGTTATTGTAGTATGTATATTGTGGCGTCTTACGACTTCCGCGCGAACGAAGTCGCGGGCAGAAGCTAGTATTAGAATAACAACTTTAAGAAATTAATGTGTCATTTTATTTTTTTTCATTTAACATGTTTAAATATTTATATGCCAGTCCATGGCAAAACATGTAAGATTATAATTCTATTAATAAGACCGTCCCCTCCCCTTCCCTACCTTTTTCTTCCTTTCTTCTTTTTTCCTTTTTTTTAATATTACCTCATTGGTCGCAAGCGCTACTGCTTCTATTACGTGGGACTTAAACATAACTGGCGAAATGTGGGGTGTACCTACTACAGGTACACCTCTGCCCAACCCTTCGGGGAAACAAGGCGTGATGTTATGTTTATGTTAATAAGACCTTGTTTTAAAGGAAATAAATAAATATTATATTTTATTCGAATTTACCTTATGAAAAAAAAAATCCGCTGGATGCGAGAAGCACATAATCGGTCGAAGTGGCGGTGCTTAGGGGAGGCCTACGTCCAGCAGTGGACGTCTTTTGCCTGAAGTGATGATTCGAATTTGTAATAGTTGTACTTACAATACCTATGTTAATTATGTTACGTGTCTAAGTGTACAGATTCTAGTACAACCTGATTTCACATTTAACACTTAGCATTTTTACCAATACCACTGTGGTAACGTGTTAAGTAGTTTAATTGCATTAACTCAGAGTGTAATTAAAACATTATTAGAAAATCTTTAAGGCCAGGAAATGGTTACACGTGGAAAGCAAGTGAGGTGATCAATGCTCGTTCGTTACGAACATTTGGTAGATATTAACAAATGTTTGTGGTCTAGTATGTGAAGTCTAGTGGTCGCAAGCGCTACAGCTGAGCATGAGGTCCTGGGATCAAGTCCCGGGTCAAGCAAAGTGTAATTGGGTTTTTCCGTCTGGAATTTCTCAGTAGCCGCCCGGAGTCTGGATATGTGCCCGGTTGATGGCTACACGCTCGCCCCCTGGACTTAAACATAGCTGGAGAAATATGGGTGTACTATAGGTATACCTCTGCCTAACCCTTCGGGAAACACAAGCGTGATATTATGATGTTTATGTTACCTAATGTTTCTAAAACTCATCAAATATTAAAAAAAAAACACAAGTCCTTTCAGGTTTAAAACTTGCTACTTAAAAGCGGGTTAAAATACCTCCGATCTGCCACGACATTCCAACCCCAATAATTGAAATTCACACCTACCGCCGATGTGAATATCTCAATTTCGACCCACGCCTTCAGCAAGTATCGACTTGTAAAACATTAGAGGGTTCAAACACATAGAAGTTTCTGTTTTTCTTGGCACGTAATTTATTTATTCCGCTAGGGAAAAAGAATAAAAGCGTGTGCGATACACGCATACGGAATATGCGAAAAGATTTGCTTTGCTGTGTTTTATTTGGAATTGTTTGCTATACAATGTAGTGACACAAATGTTTTATTGTTAGGAAACAATACAAGAAGACCCAAAAGATTATTTCCATTGTGTTTATTGTACAATTTACCGATACATAAATTTATCATTACCGCTATGAACAACATAATCCTAAGTAAATATTAATTGTTTGTTTTGATGCCTCATTTTACAAAACAGACTGGCGCAGTAATTATTCATATTTACATATCGTATCGTGGCCAATGTACTTCCCAATTTTGTATTGACTTAAAAATTAATTTTAAAGAGTTTGTTAGACTAGAGCAGTGGTCGGCAAACTCATTAGTCAATAAAGCTAAATATCAATAATATGACGACAAATTTCTTACGAGAGCCATTCCTTCCTGTGTCCAAACTATCTCAATACAATTTCTCATCCCCCATCATTTCACTTCACAACGCTTCCAACAATTAATTTGCTAAGAAGTAAGATGCTTTCATCATCATCATATCGGCTGATAGTAACATGATGAAGGCTTACTTATTAACAAGTTAACCTTGGAAAACTTACAAAGGTACAGTAAATGATAAATTTTCGATGTTCTGTTAACTTATGGTGAAAATACTTCGGAAATATAGTATGAACTTTGAATAAAACTTGATATCTTGCTTAATGACGAAAACCCCGAACCCCGAGCGTATATACGCTCGCACTCATCGACATTTGTACAGAGCCGCACTCTATAGCCGGTCAAAGAGCCGCATGTGGCTCGCGAGTGGGGACATGTCCGGCTTTTTGGCCCCCCATCCGGACTATGTTCGGCCTTCTCATTTGTCCGGACTTTTCGATTTAGGAGGATTTTCTTTAAAAAGATAAATTATTACTGAAAAAAATATCCGTACTTTTTTGCAAATGTCAGGCATATTGTCAGGACTTTTCAAATTTCGAAATAGTAACCCTACTCGCGAGCCGCGGTTTGCCGACCACTGGACTAAGTAAATAATTATGGGAACCTCTTTTCTATGCAAAGGAGTCTTTTGCTCATTTTCATATACAATAGGACTATCTAAATGAATGCCTACTATAAAAACGCGCTATTAGATTTTTAACGCTCGACTTAGCGCTGAAAGTTGAAAATCCAACAACACGCTTTTATTAAGGCACGGGCAATAAAGTTTGCCTATGATTTTTTTTTACAAATAATATGAATATGAATAATATTACAAGTATCATTGAACGTAATTTTTTGATACTGATAAAGTCATCAAAAATATTAGACTAACATAAATATTGTAGCAATAAAATTGTCCTCCGAACTCATTCGCCATACAGCAATTCCTCCTATACAGAACACACCCATTATTCCAAGCAGAGCTTCTGTTAACATACAAGACAAAGCACTAGAACTCTCTGTTCTGTTCCCGCCTGAACCACAAGCAATGAATCCTTGGAGCCGCACTATTCAATAGGTACACCTAGGACCAAGTTTACAACAAAATTCTGCTCAGACGGTTCCGTACACTTAATTACATTGTGTCTGCACGCGTGTTTCTCATTTCCTACTTAATTAGTAGCTTCTTCACCGTTTCCCTTGTCTATTGGAAATAGATAACGTTGTTTGTTGTTTAGTTGCTTACAAAATATAAGTTTTTTTATAATTTTATGGGTATACCGTTTTTTTTAACAATAAAGCTTAATTTGGCCAGAGATTTTAATTATGACCATTTCAGACTTCGATCAGTGAAGCCTAAATAAAGATTCTTCTAATTATAAAGTTAGCTGAAAATGCACCTTCAAGAGCAGCTGACCTATTTTGGAGTTTTTTTTTATTATTCTCAAACATAGGTACATTATTTATTGCTTCTACAGTGTTACTCGTTAAACTTTCCAGTTTGATGGCGAGAAGCGCTTGTTTACAGGTATAGGTACACAAATCTAGCAAAATTAACCTTAAAACTATCAACTATGCACTAATTTCATTCAAGGATCAATCACACCGGAATGGACAGATTGCGGACGAGCCGCGGACATCGGACACTGACAGATTCTAAGTTTGTACCTATCTGTCTGGAGGTGTCCGCGTCCGGAGCCGCGTCCGCAACCCGCCCGCGCCGCCCGGCCCGACCAAATCTTTAGTGCGAATCACAGATTACTCATAATAAATTATAATTAAACTATTAGGTGTTTATTTCTCGTGACTTTCTACTCTTTACTAAACTGAATTACCAAGAGACAATCCCTAAATAAATATATCATGTGCATTGCACATAAATCTTCGTCACAATCCAGTAAAACAAAAGAGACATTGTTTAAATTCCACGACGAACGAAATTCAAAGCATCATTTGGGAGTATTGTTAGCAACGCAAATAAAGAGAGAAGAAGGACCAACAATCCGGCTCGAAGGACAGAATCACTCTGAATTAAAGCAACAAAAATACTGCGACATTCGAAACAAAATTCTGAACACAATTGTCGATTGAGTGCATAAATCTTTCTGTCGAGCAATTAGAAAGCCCGGTCACGAAAAAAGTACTTGGCTCGGTGTTCTTTGCTAAATGCGAGTGTACTGAGCACTTTGACATTAATGTTCCTAGTAGTATTCAGTGATTGGAGCTATTCAAGTTGGGTCGCGGCCTCGATTTCTTTGAGATTTATTCTAGAGGGAATAGGTTTTCTGTTAGTGTATTGGCAAACAATATTGGAACGAATTAAGAGATTGAACTAGACCTATTTTCGGATGTTGATTTTCGTTTTTATTTCTTTTAGAGCTTAGCGAAGTGAAAGGACCTTTGGTCTTTTCATTTTGATATTGATTCATGTTTACTCTGTTATTATATTCTAAAGATAATAATACTGAAAATTTCTGCCTGTTTTATAGCAGGTTATATCACATAAGTTTAATATTGTTTCCAAGTTTACAACGCGTTTTTTGCAACATTTTACCACAACAAACTCTTATTAAAACTAATCACAATATCTCCTAAATAAATGCCCCGAAACTTGTGTCCGCTGATTGAGTGACGCAAAGCTATACATAATCTGTCATGTTCTTCCAGTGACATCATCAATATTAATAAGATCTGGCCTCTTTATTAATATTCTGGCGGCGGAACCACTCTGTAGTCTGCTCGTTTGCAAGCCGCGGCCCAAATCCTTCATATTTTTAAGGATTTAGATGACATCCGTTATGCACAGAGTTTTGTTTTCAAAGTGGATGAGGGGACTATGGGATAAGTTGTATGAAGGATTTTTTTTCTGTTTTCGTGATATGTAAAGATGTTGTGTTTGATAGAAGAAATTTGTAAGTAGACTAGCGGCCCGCCCCTACTCCGTACGGTCCTTACGACTTGACAACATATTGAGATTTCTTTGTTAAATGTAGTTTAATATCAATCGATAGAAATAATAATCTTTATCTATCGTAATTTATTCTGGAGTAAATTATATTCCCTAAATGATGGTGAAAATTGCAACAAAACCTCCTCCTTTTTCTGAAGTCGGTTAAAAATTCGCTCCGTAGTATCTTATAAAAAAAAAAATGAGCAATATTTGTATATATAAATGTCGGAGACAGGTATGTGACTCTCGTTATTTTCAGGCATATTTTAACTACTGTGGGCGTAGTGTGGGTAGTGTTGGTTAATGCGCAATAGAAAAACAGTTTGCAGTTCAGATCACATTACAATTTACTATCAAATTAATCACACTAGCTAAATTATACACACACTGGGTGCGACGGCGTTTATTAAAATCACCAATTAACACAATGATCACAAATTATAACTAACACAATAACTGAGCATAACGAATCGGGAACAGTTCCGCGACGTCTTGACTTCGATGCGACCAGAGGCTGAATACCCTCCTCGCCGTGGCTATAAAACATCACGATTCTGTAGAAGCGCGCCTTTGGTTTGGGTAGATCACTTGATGTAACCAGTGGCACGCTTGCGATTCGTTTCGTGTCCGTACTAATAACCGGATCCGACATATATTTGTTGTAATCACGTTCTTGAAAACGGCTCTAACGATTTATATGAAAGTTGCAATATAGGAGTTTATGGGGGCGAAAAATCTAGCTAGGTCTCGTATCTAAGAAAATTCGTTTTCTTCGTATTTTCACCCGAACAGAGCTCGGTCGCCAAGGGACTAGACAGCGCGGTCATAAATACCCGAAAAAGAACTTTAATTTATAATCTAATTAGATATAGAAGGCACTTCTTGATAGCGATATTTACGTTACTAATTTTAGGTATATTCGAAAATAAAAACATCTTTTTGTTTTTAAATAAAATATTGAAACAACATGTAAAATATTTTTTATTGCCTAAAATAGATATACTTAGATAAAAGTTTTTTTTATATAAATTCAAAACCAAATAGAGACCAGCAATTACTAGAAAATATTAATAACACGTATGACGTATGTACCTACGCCTACAGTTGACTGACTTTCACTCTATAAACTTTAATTTGCAATATCGAAAAAAGTTCGAATGAAACTCCGAATTTAATTAAAACGGTGATCAACATTTTAAATTCGATACGTTCATTTAAAAAATTCGTTTATATCGCGTTCGCATTCTGAACTGCTAACGGTTTAAATCGTAAATGCAAATAGCAGAAAAAACATACAAATGGTTTTGGGAAAAATAATTCTGAGCTCCCTTTGTATTGTTTTCGATGCTTTAAAAAAATAATCAGCTATCACGTTCCGAATATAGTTTCAAATTTCGTAAATTTTCTAAATTAAGGTTTTTATTTACTTAATTTCTTCCGAAGGTATTTTGTATTTTTATTTGAACCCTGTACATACGGCAACATATCCATCCGGCAATTATTTCCGAAAACCTGATCTGAAATTAAATATGGTTTCAGTGTAAATGTTCAGGAGCAGCTGTGGTGGCCTAGTGGTAACGGCCGCGACTTACGAGTTTGTAGGTCGTAGTTTCGAACCCTGATACGAAATTTACTTTGTGTAAATTATTTCATCACCACACTGCTCTTAAAACGGCGAAGGAGAACATCGTGAGGAAACCGGCATGTACTAGAAATAAAAATTCGAAGACATGTGAAATCTACCAACCTGCACTGGGCTCGTATGGTAGATTATAGCCCACTCCCGCTCGAAGAGAGGAGGCCTATCTCCCAGCAGTGGGAACAATATACAAGGCTGATTATGATGATGATTATTTTGTATTGCTTTTTATTTTGTCAGAACGTTCATGTTGTTTTGTTAGCTGTGCTAACGGTCCAATATTCTTTGAATTGATTATGGACTTGTTTGAATTTGTTTTGTGTGAATGTAACGAGCACATGATTTTTTCGTGTAAGATAATTAACGTTTGCCTGTGGCTTCGCCCGCGTATAGGTTGGAAATGATGTTGCGGAAATGTCCTACCAGAATAAAAAAGTATCCTATGTCCTAACCCAGATCATGATCTATCCGTGTCCCAAATTGCAAATCCGTTCAGTTAAAACGTGAAAAGGTAACAACAGAAGGATAGTTATTTTCACATTTATATATTACTAGCTATTGCCCGCGACTTCGTCTGTGATCCAGGATAAAAGTAGCTTATGTTCTTCTCCAGGCCATGGTCTACCCATGCGCCAAATTTCACCCAAATTCGTTTAGCTGTTTTAGCGTGAAAGCGTAACAAACAAACAAACAAAAAAACTCATTTTCGCATTTAGAAGAAGAACGTAAAAAAGAAAATACGTTTATAAACATGACGCAAAGAAAGAACAAAACACAAAAATAACAATTTGGGGCAAAATATGCGTGACATCCACGGAAAACGGCCATTGGTCAGCATAATGCTGCAGCCGCAGCGTTTTCAGTGACAGCTGGCGTTGGCGTGATGACGGCAACCGGTGCAGCATATATTGAAATAAGAAATCAAAAATAAAATAAATACAATACTTAGTCCTAAATGTTTATTTAAATATGATACCTATTTAAAATGGCCACATTTCGTTCCGTCAGCGAAAAGTGTAGATGATAAACCGAATATTATTTACTTAGGATTAGAATGCATACATAACATTTACATTTTCGTTACAAAAATTCTTAACTTTATCAACATCAATGTGCATACTAATTTCCCATTTCTCGCTTCCCCTCTTTATAAAAAAATACTCTAAACTTTAATTCTAGTAACATCTTCATCAGTAACGCAAGAACATAATTCATTCCGTACTCCTCGCACGTTCACAACAATTTATTTGACCCGAAAAATCTAGCCGTATACAAGAGACATAAACTTTAACATTTTATTATCTCCGACAAATCTGTACTAAAGAATCGTAAAACGTGTTAGTTTTTAATAAAACCCCGTAATATATTCAAAGGAATGTTTTATTGCACTTGTTTTATTAGTTCTCTATAGAGATGGTAGTAAGATTTATTTATATTCGTTCTATAAATTGTATAGTTTATGGTTCTGTTCATTGGAATGAAATGAAATGAAATTGTTTATTCTGTAAATAGGATATCGGAATCACTATTAATAATCATATTAAAACATTTTATTAAATTCAAATGTCATTTATTCAAACTAGGCTGAGAATCAGCACTTTTCGAACGTCAAAATTACATAAGACAGTCCCCCAAAACGCCGACCCTTCATCACTTCCAAGTGCTTTAGTTGGGAAGAAGAAGTTGCGCTACAAACTCCCCAGCGGCACAGCTGTCTGTTCAGTTAGAAAAATAAATTTAATAATAATAAGCTAGATGAAGTCTAAATTTTCTATCTGACTACATCTGACAAGAAATGACGTAACAAACTCGGGGTCAAAGTCTCTTTTAAAGTCCAAACATTATCATGGTCAGATCATGAGAGTATCATTGAAAAGTACAAGAGATATGATTGGAATAGGATTGGACTGTAGGTAGGCATTTATTTTTCGTGATTTTTCCTTGTGTATGATGTTTGTTGCTGTGAAGGTGGATAGTGGTATCACATTTGACATGACAGAAATATGGTCAGCGTATATTTGTGATTAATGTGTGCTCTTACCAATGTGTCAGGGAAAAATCTCTACATTTGGATCTTTTAGCTGTTTATTTTCATACTCTTTTCCTCGTACTGGTGTTTCTGCAAGGAAAAACATAACTAATTCTGAAATTATTTATTCCCGAGGGAATGGACTTATAAGTACTTAAGACTGATCAATATTTTTCTTACTAAAGTTGCGTTCAAGTAGTGCGAGGCATGTGCTTCGAATGGTAAGACATGCATGTGACGCATGCCTCAGGCTAGGACATTTGACGTTTAGTATAATGACTTGGCGGCGCATGTCTCACACTGCCTGGACACAACTTTATATTCTGCCAAATATCATGGCAACTGAAATAAATAAAAGATAAAAAAAGAAAGAAAACTTGTCGAGAATATCACGCCGCACCGGGCGACCGCAGCTACCGCACACAAAACGCACATTAAAAAAAAATACATAAAATACACACAAACAAAAGTAGCTAAAAGCCTCGTATTCAACCAATAAAGGTTTGACAATGTTGTTCATTGCGTATTTAATACATTGTTCATTGGTTGATGTCAAGGCCATAACAAAAACAAAATGCCGATTGCAGAGTTAACTACTTTTGTAACAAATAACAAGAAAAATTAAGCTGTGCGTCGCATCTGTGCAAGAACAGGTCATTGCACAGCGAAATGATGTGACTTCAGACGAACTTAATATCAACAGTGCTGGTTGTCAGCAATAACTTAAGGAATTGCGTAGTGACGTCCTCTGTGTCAGTTAATAAATCGGGTAAGTAAATATAAATTTTCACAGAAATATATGTGATTCAGCTGAATATAGTATGTACATGTAAGTAATAAAAATCAAAATAAATATCTGTATTTGCGCGTAACATAAATAAAAAAAATGTGTGTCACTCGGGGACTGCCGCGGTAAAGCCATTGCATAGCATTTGTAACCTCCATGACAACATCACATTGTCATGGGAACCGTCATTACATGGTAGGCGGAGTGGGGGTGTTAGGTTTTATTTTCGTTACGTTACGGAATTTCTTGATTCGGTCACCGCGCTCAAAGCCCGCGATAAAAGCTATAGCTTAAAAATTTAAACAGGAGTACCAACAGAAGTGAAAATTTAAAAAGAAATAGTGGCACTCCGGGAGTGCCGACAGAAGTGAAAACTTGAAAAAATATCGGCACCGCGGTAATCAACGCTTTGATATCTTTTACTCCACGGTGTCGATAAATTTCGTCACAGTGTCGCGAAATCAATGGTTAAGTCCCATCTCAAAAATACCCAACGTGCCTAAAAAAAGTTTTCACTTCGAAAAAAAAAACTACTAATACTTACAATGAAAATATTATCTAATTATTAAGTAATTAAAATATTATACGTTGTGTACAGCTTGTGTGGTGTATTTCCTTTTTTTGCTGTTTTAGTAATTGTAATAATTTCGATTATACACTAACAACCCATACTTAAGTCTACATTGATACACGATCGTTTCTTAGATGCACCATAGGTATTGCGATTTGTGTTGCGTGTCGATGGCGTGGCGGTCATTTGCATAACGGTAGGCATCAAGGCATGGGGTGCTTTCAGGATAAGGCGGAAGGAAACACCCGGGTGTCACCATTGTGTGAATCGGCCTGAGGACACGGTGGAGCATACGGTGGAGGTCTGCCCGGCTTGGGCAGAGCAACGCCGTGTCCTCGTGGAGGCGATCGGTGGCGGTGATCTCTCGCGTCCGGCCCTGGTTCAGGCCATGGAACGGAGCGAGAAGAAATGGCAGGCCATCACCTCCTTCTGCGAAGCGGTAATGCTCGCGAAGGAAGAGGCGGAACGCGTGAGGGAGAGGCAAACTTCGCGCCCTCACGCCCCTTACCGCCGCAGGAGGAGACGCCCGGGGCGGGAATCGCGTGCCAATTTCCGGCCACTGTAGGCGCGGGGTTGCGGACGGTGAGCAATGGGTAGCTCGCCGTCCGATAAGGACCAAGCCCGGGTCGACGGCGCGTTTTGTTCCACGCGCGCCTCAAAGAGATGTCAGCAGAATGGACGGGGTCCGCTAGGGCCAATGCCTGCCGGGGGTTCGAAGAAAACCGATAGGGACATCGTGGCCCCCGGCAACAGGGCAACCGAAGGAACACGGGTGGGCCCAGAGCGGGAGAAGTTATTTGATAATTTCCCAACCAAAAAAAAAAAAAAAGGCACGGGGTGCTGCTGCTGTCATTAGTTTACCGACACAACAGCCAATCAAATCATTTGACATTGTATACAAATTCATCACCATTTTCCTGCCTTAGCTTAATTTATTTGGAGTGGCCGCAACACTTTTTCGTCCATACTTCTCATCTTCCACACTGGACAGTGTGGAAGATGATCTATCGTTTTTTTTATTTGGACATTGTATCAATGGGACAACAAATCAATTTCAATAGGGTTATAGGTACCGATTCTTTACAAATATGCTATGAGAAAAGTCACTATAAAACTCAGGGAAACGCCAGCTGTTATAATAAAAAAAAAATATCAAACCGTGGCTGACACGAGCTGAAAAATATACACTGCTGGAAAAGTCAGAAAATCTACAAACATAAATAAAACTGGGCTTAAATGCATGCGGGCTGGGTCGTGAAAGCTACTACCGAACAAAATAAAAAGAAACACCATGTATATGTATTTCCGCAGGCTAAAACTAAATTCAAGCGCTTAAAATATTAACGTTGTCGGTTTAGAATATTGTGTGAGAAATGTAATTTCGACTTGAATTCGTCCAAATTTTTTTAAAGTGAATTTCTTTTAATTTAACTTTTGAATTTTATTCATTTTATTTATCTTGTGGGTCGCAGGGCTATTGATTGAATTACTAGGTTACTAGGCACATACATTTCTGTACAGTTCATTTTGAAAGCCAAGACCCCATGTGTATAATGTTTTTTTTTAACCGACTTCATAAAAAGGAGGTTACTCAATTCAACCATATTTATATATGTCGGAGACGGGTATGTGACTTTCGTTATTATCAGCGATATTTTAACTACTGTGGGCGTAGTGTTGATTAATGCGCAATATAAAAACGGTTTGCAGTTCAGATCACATTATAATTTACTATCAAATGAATCACACTAGCTAAATTATACACACAATGGGTGCGACAGCGTTTATTAAAATCACCAATTAACAAAATGATCACAAATTACAACTAACACAATAACTGAGCACCACGAATCGAGAACAGATCCGCCACGTCTTGACTCCAATGCGACCAAAGGCTGAATGCCCCTTCGCCTTGGCCTTCAAACATCACAACTCTGTAGAAGCGCGCCTTTTTTGGTGTCGATAGAACTCTCTTGATGTCGCTAGTGGCGCGCTTGCGATTCGTTTCGTGTCCGTACTAATGACCGGATCCGACATATATGTAATTATATATTTTTATGTGTGTTCCCGGATAACTTCGTCGTTTATGAACCGATGTTGATGATTCTTTTTTTGTTGGGAAGGAGATATTTCAAGGGTAGTACCATGATAAGGAAACTAGGATCTGATGATGGCATCCTAGAGAAATCGAGGGAAATCTTCAAATATTTTAGGCAAACCTATAGCGATTTGAGTATTTTTTATAGTTACTCGTGCAGTTGCTCTTGGAAAGCACCATTTAGTTAAGTGGAACTGATGATGAAGACCACGAATAGTCACCGGAACTACTCAATAATAAGTATTTCACGGGTTGCGATTCGATTACTTTAATATGGTTGCAATGCAATTAATGCTCATCACAATGCATATGGAGAAGTGGAGCTGGTGGTGAAGTACCAGGAGAACTCCTCAACGATGAACGTCCCTGAATCGGGAAAAGCAATATTTTGTAAAAGGTGATGAGCAATTGGTATTAGGCTAATGTGACTTAGATAAATTACAAATTGACCCACTAAAAGCGAGAAATAAAAACTTTTTTACAAAAAATACAACCGACTTCCAAACTACAAAGTGTAAAATAACTTTAATTTCAGAAATCGGTGTCAGAAAACTAAAATACTGATCCAAAGACACCGACTTCTGAAATGAAAGTTATTTTCACTTTTTAGTTAGGAAGTCGGTCGTATTTTTTGTAAAAAAGTTTTTATTTAAATCCCAATATTGACCATCTTTGGCATATAATCATAAAATTATTATTATAATCAATTAATTATGTATCACAGAATAGGTTACACAACTCTGTTGCACATTCTCACAAATCGTACTTATAATCCTATTAATATCATAAATGCTAAAGTTTGTGAGGATGGATGGATGTTTGTTACTATTTCACGAAAAAACTGTTAAATGGATTTGAATGAAATTTGGCACACAGATAGTTTATAAACTAAATTAATACATAGAATACATTTCATCCCGATATTCTCACGGAATCGAGACTTATAAGGGTAAAACTGCGGGGCGCTGCTACTCAAAGTCAAAACATATACCTACCCAAAATGTTTCCACTAAAGTACGCCCTTATACACATAACAGTATAATTCTCTAGTTCCACTAAAAGCTCATTTTGAACATCTTACAAGTCGTGAGCAATGTAGCCACCGAGTGGGTTTCCTTGTACCACTGATATTTGCAGGAATTCATATTTATTTAAAAATGTTTATATTTAAACTAGTGACCCGCACGGTTTTACGACTTAACAAAACAGAGCTTTTAAGCTATTGCACAGCTTTTATCGCGGGCTTTGAGCGCGGCGACCGAATCAAGAAATTCCGTAACGTAACGAAAATAAAACCTAACACCCCCACTCCGCCTACCATGTAACGACGGTTATACCTAGTAATGTGCAGTTTCATACACCACTTTATCTACTCTCAAACATTGGGATTGAAACAAATACTAAATAAAAGATCAAAGTTAAAGATCAAGAATAAATTAAAAAATCCCACGAAATTCAGCCAATCAATCTGCATAGCCTTTTCCCAACTATATTGGGGTCGGCTTCCAGTCTAACCGGATGCAGCTAAATACCAGTATTTTACATAGAGCGACTGCCTATCTGACCTCCACAACCCAGTAACTGGGTAATAGGATACCCCTTGGTAAGACTGGTTGTCAGACTTTCGGGCTTCTGACGACCCGTAACGACTGTCAAAGATCCACGAATGACAGCCGGGACCAACGGCTTAACGTACTTTCCGAGGCACGGAGGAGTCTCGGTATGTAAAAATGGTCACCCATCCACGGACCGACCCCGGTAAGCGTAGCTTAACCTGACAGATCGACCCGAGTGGCTGTTAGTACTTAGCCACGAGCTCCTCAAAATTCAGTAAGTACTACAAAACAAATGAATGTCGCCTGCACCAGCACATCACCGCACATGCGCTACAGCGGGTGCTGCTGTCCCCCGCCAAAAGTTGATGGAAACTCTTTGGTGATATTAACTTCTTGGATTAGCGCTGTATCGTACTAGAAAAAAAATTGTTTTGTAGTATTATTTTGTCGTGGCTAAGTAATAACAACCGCACGGGTCGATCCATCAGGTTAAGCTACGCTTGCCAGGGTTGGTCAGTGGGTGGGTGACCATCTTTACATACCGAGACTCCTCCGTGCCTCGGAAAGCACGTTAAGCCGTTGGTCCCGGCTGTCATTCGTGGATCTTTGACAGTCGTTACGGGTCGTCAGAAGCCCGAAAGTCTGACAACCAGTCTTACCAAGGGGTATCGTATTACCCAGTTACTGGGTTGTGGAGGTCAGATAGGCAGTCGCTCCATGTAAAATACTGGTATTCAGTTGCATCCGGTTAGACTGGAAGCCGACCCCAACATAGTTGGGAAAAGGCTAGGCAGATGATGATGAGTATTATTTTGTTAGAGAAAAAGTGTTATAATATGATTCTATTTTTATATTTCGGTATTGTGTTTATAAAGTATGTCAATATAAACTCGTTTTGAAGTTCATAATTCGAATATTACGCTATGAGAGTAGATAAAATAATTAACTTGTTACTATTAATACATAATCAAAGAAAGTATAAAAATATTATTGCATTAAATTGACTGAGTGTAATTTCGGTCAATAACAATAGCTGTCATGAAATGTGACACTAAAGTAACTTCACAGCTTTCAGAAACCGTCTGTACGTTTTCTTCTAAGAGCTTCTGTCCATGTCTATGTGTTGTGTGTATATCTCTGTGTGTTTCAAGTTTATGTTCGAGTCTAGTTTTATCATTGTGTTTCCTTCACTGAGTTGCAGGAAGCTTTGACTTGTGCTTCCTCTGTTTGCGCTCTGATTAGCTGATGAGAGGTTTATTCAAAGATGCCTTCTTGTTATTTGCTTATAATAATCCAAATAATATTGTTCATTAAAGAAAGGATTGATGCAGTGTGGATTCAAGTTTTAAGAGTTCATTTTAGATTTGATTTCTGCATTATACCTCCTATTATTCATGTGACTTCTTTACATGTTATAAAACAAAGTCTCTTGCCGCGTCTGTCTGTCTGAATGCGATAAACTCAAAAACTACCGAACGGATTTTCAAACGGTTTTCATCAATGGACGGAGTGATTCATGCAAAAGGTTTTGATGTATAATTCATTAAAGTTTTGTGTAAATTGGCTGAAATTTGATGATTATTGTTGAAGATGTCGGAAAAAATCATGCCGACTGGGAGCTTTATTGGCGTGCGTCGCCGAAATCGTAGAAGTTACATAAAATTGATGTTCTACAGTATTGTTTATCTTCAAAAGTTCAACAAAAAATTTGCAAAGGCATATGTCTATCTTCTAAGGATGACCCACAGTAACCATTAATATATTTCAGAATTTGATAAAAATTTAATTTAAAGCTGTTTTGACCGGTATCATATTAATCATTATCCAATAAAATATGTTATTAAAATTGGGCATTTAATTTAAATTAAAACATGTCTTGACATCATACCATTTAAATTAATAGTTTAAAAGATATCGCAGTTTCAAAATTACGCGTAACTACATAATAATGGTGGACGACAACGCGGGCGCAGCGGTATTAGTCAATGACATTTTCTCCGCAATAAGGTATGTCATCCCGGTAGTACGTCCCCGTGGGATATTTTTCGACATCCATGCGGGCGAAGCCACAGGAAAAATCTAGTTTAATATAAAACACAATTATACGAGACATAATTTTGGTAGTCACCAGTGGAGTCGACTACCAACTAATTATTCTACTCGTATATCACAAAAACTACAAAATCTTAATTTAAAGCAAAGTATTACGATAATGCAAAAGGAAATCTAATGAAAAATATGGAATGGAAGACAAAAGAAATCAATTAAGTTGTATATATATTATTTACCATACAATTTTTAGCATTTCATAATTAGCGTAAACCCTTGATCTCATAATTTATGTATATTTTATAATACCAGTTCTTGAAGTACCCTAATTATTAAAATAGGTAATGATTCTCAGTACTACTAAGACTCTTAACCCTGGTACACACTCGCAACGTTGTACCAAGAACAGTTAGAACTTGTGACACACACAGTGTCCTTTGCAAGTTGTAAGCAATGGTCTACACGGAGTGGAGAGTCTTGTTCCCGGAATATCTATGTGCCTCTAATGCTCTTACCATGTTGGGCAATTTAGTTGACCATTTCTACTGTTTTACTGAAGAACAAAGAGTAAAGATAATTTATTTTATTTACTTTTATTTTTAGATGTGGAAAGGAGAGTAAATGCGGGAAATAAATGAATGGTGCTATACATGCAACTGTGACCAACCAGTCGATGTCTAAAAAGGCTCGACTGGCTGTTCACAATGGTGTGCTGGTGCCCACGCTTATGTATGGAAGTGAATGTTGGGTGTGGTAAAACAAGCATGAAAGTAGAATAAATGCTGTGGAAATGCGTTTCTTGCGAAGCATGTGTGTTCTGACTATGAATGATAGGCTGAGGAATGATGTGATAAGACAGCGGTGTGATTTAAAAGAAGATGTAGTGAAAAAAAATTAAAAGGGTATGCTGAGATGGTTTGGGCATGTTGAGAGGATGAATGAAAGGCGACTAAGAAAATGTATTTACAAGGCTGATGTGAAGGGAAAGGCCGGGTGGGGACGCCCTAGGAAGACTTCACCACCACCACCATCACCTTATTGGTGATTTTCTTCAGAAAGGCCAGGAGCGTAGTACTCGCAACCGGCGTGCGTGTATGATCAGACGTATGAACGTAAACGAGGTAAAAGAAGTATGTAAGGATTATAGCAGTTGGCGTTCTGCAGTTTCGCCTACCCCCATGGGAAGAAGGCGTGAGTTTATGTATGTGTATATATGTATGTACTTTTATCTTTGACTATAAAAATACTGTTATCTATGAAGTCTTACTTCCGTGTTTTCTCATAATCCTTATTTGAGTTCAATAAATCTGCTTAGCCTTTTCCCAACTTAGTTGGGGCCGGCTTCCAGTCTAACCGGATACAGCTGAATACCATTATTTTCCATGGAGCAACTGCATATCTGACCTGCACAACCCAGTTCCTGGGTCTCTTTGAAATATTTACGTCAAATAAGTTTGATAAGGTTATTTTTTGGGGATCTTAACTTATCATCATTTCAGCCGAAAGGCATCCACTGCTGGACATAGGCCTCCTCTAGACACCACCACTTCAACCGGTTCTGTGCTTTCCGCATCAAGCGGATTCCTGCGGCAACTCAGTTAATCGTAATGACAGCATTAGACAGAAAAATATTTAAATACTTTCGTTCAAATAGTTTAGATTTTAAACTTTTCCACGATGTTTTAAAGGCCTAACTGACAATTCCTCTTTTTTCTCAAAGATTTAATCTATACTTCTATACTATTATTATAAGATATTTCTAAATGGCTTGATAGGCGTAATAATAAAAACCAAATGTGTTGCTAAAATCGAAGAAACGACATTTAAAGTCTTTTATTACACCCTATTATAATATTCAAATAATAAAATATTTAACAACTAAAAGATAATTAGGTTTTTTCATTACATCTCTTACTTTTTCTGGATGACATTGACATCCGTACTGTCACTGTCATAAACTCTTTAGTGCTACTACTATACAAACTACAATAAGAAATACTTTTTCTTTACATTATTATAAAGAGGAAAATTTTGTATTATTGTATGTAACGAATAAACTTAAAAACTACTGGACCGATTTGAAAAATTCTTTCAGCAATGGATCGCTACATTATTAGCGAGTAACATAGGCTATATTTTATCCCTGTACTCCCACGGGAACGGGAACTACGCGGGTGAAACCGCGTGGCGTCCGCGAGTGTTAAATATTTTTCTTTTAGTGACTAACAACAAAGTCGGGGGCCATTTACTGAATTCTATATAAATAGATATATCTTTTCCATTACCTTCACAATACTATCAAATGACGAGTCCCCGATACTTCTGAAACTATCTTTCCTCCTTTGAAACTAATAAATAACGGATTTCCTGTTGATGTTAGCGATATTATACGTTGAGTCAATATACCTGTACCAAGCCCGGGTCGACGGCGCGTTGTGTTCCACGCGCGCCTCAAAGAGATGTCAGCAGAATTGACGGGGTCCGCTAGGGCCAATGCCTGCCGGGGGTTCGAAGAAAACCGATAGGGACATCGTGGCCCCCGGCAACAGGGCAACCGAAGGAACACGGGTGGGTTTAGTCAGTAAGAGTCTGACACGCCCTCCCGCTCCGCCCAGAGCGGGAGAAGTTATTTGATAATATCCCACACAAAAAAAAAATATACCTGTATATTGACTCAGCGCTCATAGAATATTGGCCTATACAGTGTGATTCTTTATAATGTGCACATATCGAAATGAGGGAATCTATGCTTAATTTTGTCGACGGAAAATAAATAAAAAATGTCTTTTTTTTTCTTTTTTTTTTTCTTTGACATCTTATTGATAAATTTCACAATTATTGTAAAAATTGATGAATAAAATACAGATTTTTGCAAAAAAACCATGTTTATTTTCAATTGAGGGTAGTTTTTTTTCTCAATTTTCATTTTATGACGATGCCTAATTACTTTCAATCATTATGGAGTTTGTTTCATCGTGATAGATAATTCAGTTTAAAAGTTACACCGTTTTGTTACAATTTTTTTTATTCCATAAAAAGTATTAAAAAAAATATTTAGATTTTTTGAAATATTTTATTCTGTCGTTAAAATTAAGCATAGATTCCCTCATTTTGATATGTGCACATTATAAAGAATCACACTGTAGAAAAGTAGCTATGATGGAGATTTTGTCCCTGTCCACTGCTGGACATAGGCCTCACCAAGGGTACGACACAACACCCTATCCTCCATCTTCCGCATCCAGTCTGTTCCAGTCACCTTTTTAAGGTCGTCGGTCTGTCTGGCTGGAGGGCGTCCAACACTACGCTTGCCGATACCCAGTCTCCACTCCAGGACTCAGGTTTACTCATTACCATATAACGGACGTTTTTCTGCATCATTCTCGTAATTACGTATAATTTTAACTTGAATGATGTAACCAGTATTTTGATTTAAAAGAGTCCATGTAGTTCCTTGCCTGTTCTTCTCTATAGGAACCTACTACGCTTTGGTATGGGCAACTAACTTTGTCTTTCTAACTGACCGATTCCTTGACAATTCAAAACTGCCCGTAAATCGTCGCCCTCCCCGCTAACTGTCGTATCTCACAAACTGACGTATCTGCACTGACATTACCTATGTATTCAGAACTTTGTTTCGAAAAAGTTCTCTCTAATCGTCATGTCTGTGTCGTTTATCATTTAGAAGATAATCACATATTTTGTTTTGCGTAAGAGCAAAAGGAGGGAAAAATATTCTCACCACCTGTCACACACATCTACAGTTAAAGATTAAGTCAAGAGCTATTTATAAAAAGTTATTAATTCATTAATAAAGCCACAGCTAACGCAACTATATTAACATGATTGTAGCGCCCGTCAGAAAAACTGGTGCCCTGGAAAAATAATTAATTGCTAGTTACGATAGTTAGCGGGAAGGGCGACGAAATGGTGTGATTGAAATAAATGCTTTGCATGCAGCAATCAAATAATTTTGCACACACAGTATCAAATATTAGTTATGAACTTACCAAACATTGGCGAGGCACTTCGGACCAACAAACCACAGCTAACAAGAGACAGAATAACTGACAAACTATCGGCGTCCCCGGGACGTCATTATCTCGTTCCTCGTTGACGTCCCGATAGTGGACAAACGCCTTAAGACTGGGCCTTAAAACGAGACACAAGAAATAAATGACAAAATAAATAGAATATCTTTGTCCACCCTTGTATATACTTCTCAATTTGACATGGACGCCCCCGTTCCACCAACAAGTCCCGACTGGCGACCTCACATACCCACAACGACCGTCACGTACATTACACGTGCTAACACCTCATTGGTTAGACCTTCCAATGGTTCGCACATTTTTTCTGAATACTTGTAAGCATTTGCCGATGTAAAATGTGTTTAGAATGCCTTTTTTAACTTTCGTAAAAAAAGGTCACCTCAGGCGTCTTTAGGCGAAAAAAAAATGGATCGGTCATGGTTTAGAAGACAAACTTCACTGAACGCTCTCAATAAATGGTTGCCATAGTCCTTAATTTGCAAGAACTTAGCCTAGTTGATATTTGTATAGTATATAAAAAAATAAAGTTTAATATAAAACTGTAACCCGACTACGGGAAAATAAAAATGATCTAAAAAGTACGAAACAAGGAAATATTTCAGACAGAAATCAAGACATAGGTACAAAAATGGTCAAGGTAAAGCCGTGGTCGCAGCCTGTATACCATGTTGGTGCCAAGAACACCTACAAAATTATAATGGCATGCGACGACGGCTTTACCTTGACCATTTTTGTACCTATATCTTGATTTCTGTCTGAAATATTTCCTTGTTTCGTACTTTTTAGATCATTTTTATTTTCCCGTAGTCGGGTTACAGTTTTATATTAAACTTTATTTTTTTATTTTATACTTTTCCGTTTTTACATTTGAAACGTAAATAAGAGTAGAGTAATACAATAGTTCAGTAATTAACCTATTTTAAATTCCAATAGCAGTGCATAGTGCTTTGGACGAAACCATAGAGCGATTTATTTCGACGCCAACACCATATATCGATATCGAGCTTCGAAGAAATCCAAAATATAAATATTTCGTTGTACTTGTTTTTCTTCATAAGAGTGGAATTACAAATCGGTACTACTTATTAAGATTTGATTAACTGCACGTTGGTAACATCTTGCGATACTACGTAGCGCAGTCTCACTTTTGCTTGTTTTTAACGATTTAAACATATTTGTTTACTTTGAAAATATAATATTATATACATATTTGTAATGTGCTCGTCAAGACCTTTCTTTTGATACCAAACATGTTATGATCATCCCATTTTAATTTTTTTCGAGGTTAGAAATTTACGTGTAAAGTCAGTCCACCAAATTAAATTTAGGGAAAAATTATATAGCCTATGTCACCCGGACTATTATTACGAATCTATTGATACCTCATTTATCAAAATCGGTTTAGTAGTTTAGGCGCTACGGTGGAACACACGTAAAAACATACATACATACATACATACAAACATACATACATACAAACATACATACATAGACTGCTAAAATCATAACCCTTCCTTTTGGCTTTGCCGTAGTCGGGTAAAAATGACCCGGCAAACGCTGTTTTGCCATATAAATCTTTGAGGTGGATCACCCTTATCACTTAGGAGTATGAAAAATAGATTACAACTGATTCTCAGACCTACTAAATATACCTTTAAAATTTCATAAAAATCGATCAAACCGTTTCGGAGGAGTATGGCAACTAACATTGTGACACGAAATTTATATATGTCAGCGTATAATTATGAACTTCGTTAGTTTATAATCCATCGGTATTATTTCCGTAAGATTATAAACTGTCGAAAAATTGTGAACTGCGACAAATCATTTACAATTTAACGCATTATTTTTCGATAGTTTATAATGTATCCATGAAAAACTGCCAAACTGTGAACTGGTAACCAACTTGTTTGCGACGTAATGCACCTTACGCTAATATTAAATAGCCTGCGTGGCTGCGTGCAACTTGGAAGTAGCGCTCGCCGGCCGCTGCCGCAGCACCGCTCGCTTCGCTTGCTCGGCTCGCGCAGTTGGTCACAGTTGTAACCTAACCCAACCCATTTTATCCAGTTCACAATTTTTCGACAGATTATGATCTAACGGAAATAATACCGATAGATTATAAACTAACGGTGCTCAGAATCTTACGGTGACATGCAGTTGAAAAGGTGGTATAATCACATTCAACGACTTTTACTTCTCGTTTTCTTTCAAAGAACCTACACCACATTAAAAGCATTGTGGTCACAATTGCAAACCGGATTTTGAACTAATACCCATCTGTACTTACATTAAACTCATTCTAATAAAAACTAAAATACCCATCTGAAATAACCCTTTCAATGCAACCTGCCAACCGTTGATCAAATAAAATTCAAAATGAAAACCCACTCACATAATCCGTTTTATTGGAAATCTAATCTCATTCAATATCCGACATAATGAATAACCGACTGGATTTGTGTAACTTTTATTTGAATCCGGTACACATGGCAACATATCCAGTTTTCATTTCCATTTAATCTGGCCTCGCATTTTATAGGGTTTCCGTCCAAATGAGAGGTCAGGTTATATAGGACAATGTAGGTGCCTAATATGTTGTTGTGTACCAAATATGATAAAAAGGGAAGATATAAGTTTATGATACTCGTTTGCATATTTCAACATTTAACTGCACAAATAAATTATTTTAGTATCGAATAATGTTAATGGGAATAACCGTTCATAAATAATTTTAAGGTAATAAAGGTTTGTGTTTATGTTGGGTACCGGTTATTGGTATTGGGTTATTTAGATGTTTTGAAAAACACTCTTCTTGTATAGGGAGGCCCAGTCAACTCTGATATTTTTCTAATGAAAAAATCAAAAACTCCGACGGTTGCGTTCAAAGCAAGATCTAACGCAGATCTAACGATGATTTTATAAAAAAACAAAACCTAGGATATAATCATAACAAGGCCTAAATGAGTCGATAGACACCTCATGTAATAAAATCCATGCAACCGTTAAAATGCTTCAAGGGTATGACGGATCCCAAATACATCAAATGAATCCCAGATACGCGTAAAAAATACATAAACGTCCCGCGATCGCAAAGACTGCTGTTATGCAGTCGGGTAATAAAAGCGGGAGAGATATACATACATACATAAACTCACGCCTTCTTCCCATGGGGGTAGGCAGAAACTACAGAACGCCACCTGCTACGATCCTTACATAGTCCTTTTGCCTCGTTTACGTTCATACATCTGGTCATACACGCACGCCAGTTGCGAGTACTACGCACCTGGCCTTTCTGAAGAACATCACCAATAAGGTCAGTATATGTCCTCCTAGGGCGTCCCCGCCCGGCCTTTCCCTTTACATCAGCCTTGTAAATACATTTTGATGGGGGAGATATATTTTTCAAATTAGCTTATACTATTAAATAAGCAATATTTGTGTCTATATATATAAGTATATACATATTTGTACTCAAGTTCTCGAAAACGGTTCTAACGATTTCGATGACTATTGCAATATCGGTTTACGGGGGCTAAAAATCGATCTAGCTAGGTCTCATATTTGGAAAAAATTGTTTTCGCCCGTATTTTCACCCGAGCAGAGCTCGGTCGCCCAAAGTTTAGAACAAGAAATTGAATAATGTCCTGAGAATAATGACATTAGAATATCATTATTCTCATGTCATCATGGTAGCATGAAATTAGTAGGTACTTACTATCATGTCAGCATTGAATAAGTAAGTAGGTACCATACATGGGTAAGTATGAACTTTCCTAGACTATTAAATGAGCACTCTCTATTTTCACCAGAGCAGAGCTCGGTCGCCCAAGTACTTATTAGTTAAAACCACGTGACATTTTCAGAGGTCAAACAGGTCAGGTAACTTTAATAACTTCGCACACAATACAGAAAAAGAACAACCAATTCTGGTAAGTTCAATGAACTATTTCAAAGGTTCAGATTAGGCCCAAGTTTCAATCTACACGGACTTCAATCACAGACAATTCAAAGTTATATTTTATAGACTAATAAACGGGTAGGTAGTCATATATAGATAATAACTTGTTTGAGCTTGTCGTCTTATGTATTGTTCGGGAAATGAGGTGGAATGGAAACACGTGTTAAGTGGTGTGGATGAGGTTACTCTTTGTATTTGCTCCGTGGGTTACTCTAACAATTGGGTCGACAGTACTAAGCTATAGTGTTATTAGTAGTTGTGAAGGTGGTTATGCCTCGTCTGTCATGCATGAGTTTGTGGGTTCAAATTCGGGCAAGTACACACGGTTACACATCAAGCTGTACATGTCTAGTATAAGCTGACCTCAGATTGTACGGAAATCCTATACAATGTGAGATCAGCATAAACTGGAAATGCACAGCTTGATGTGTAGCCGTGTGTACCGATGTGATTTTTTCAATTCATAATTATGTACTTTCTAAGTTTATTTTGGATATTACAGACATCGGTGAAGCCCGAAAATCTGACAACCAGTCTTACCAAGGCGTATCGTGCTACCCAGTAACTGAGATGTGGAGGTCAGATAGGTAGTCGCTCCATGAAAAGTACTGGTATTCAGCTGCATTCGGTTAGACTGGAAGCTGACGCCAACATAGTTGAGAAAAAGCTTGGCAAAACATGATTACAGACATCGGTGAAGGAAAAACATCGTGAGGAAACGTGGACTTACAATATAAGTCTGAAATCGCCAACCCGTTTTGAGCAAGCGTGGTGATCAATGCTCGTGCCTTTTCCAGTTCTATTTAATGGCTTTATCAGGGCAAATTGACAATTTGCTCAACACTTAATTTTCCTGACAGTATCAAAATTTAGAAAGCACATTGACGTTCATTCTAATTTTAGTGACGTACAAGGCTTAATGTCGCCCGATCTCGTTTCGTAGACGAGCTAAAAGGGGACTAACCTTACGACGTCACTATGAATTTATAATTACACAACGTCTGCATTTTAGTTTGCTTTGAAATACATACATAATTTTTTACTCGGATTTATAAACAGTTCTACTTAATTTTTTTTTTAATTAGAATTCAAATTGAAATTAAATTTATTTGCAAGAATTGTAGTACAGATGGTCGGGTTTTTAATAGTTTCTAAAACAATTCTCTAGAACTAGCATGAAAAATGATTGATTATATTAATTAAATGAATGAAGCTAATAAAATTGGTACGTAAATCAATGTTATTAAATAATTAAGAATATCAAGTAGGTATTCGTCAAATTGTTATAGTCAGATGTCTTTAATTTTCAGACATGTAAATTTGTACAAGATTCAATTACAAATATACTTAAAATTATTCTAGATTTTAGTAAACATTTAACTTCTCTACTATGTTAGTAACTTAAATTGTACTACAGACAGGGTGGTTTTATAAGATGCCTTACTATGAGACTGCTGCTACTGCTGCAAAATCTGCCGAGAAAAGACGCATTCTATTTGCTGTAATGTGATCTTCTTTATCAACATGGATGACTATCGTTCAATGTCTTTGAACTTACGAACGAGAGGATAACCTTCAGTGACCTCATAAATCAAACTGATGAGATGACAGATATCAGAATTCTCAAATATTCTCTAGTATCTTTATCTTTTTGGAACAAAGTTCTTTAACGCGGCTTGTAAACTTTCAGAAATCGTCACGCTAAAAAGTTCTAATTCGAAGAGAAAGAAAGAGGGAGAGAACGTCGGCAAAAAAAACAAAAAAAGAGTAAAGTGATTACAGTGTCGAGGGATAAAATTGTACACATTCGCCAGAGTACACTGCATGCTGGAGAGAGTGAGAAAGCGTGAATTTGGTCAAAATGTAAATCCAAGATGGCGGCTCTGAAAATTGTAAAATTTTTCATCATGGGTATCGTTTTCATGGTTTTTGGGTGTGTTAAAGCCGATAGTGGGTCAAAATGTAAATCCTCCATGGTGGCTCTGTTTTTTTTAAATTTTCATCGTGGGTCATATTCATGATTTTCAAGGGTGCAAAAGTCGATAGTGAGGTCAAAATGAAAATCCAAGATGGCGGCTGCGAAAATTTTCAAATCTTCCGTCATCATCATCATCATCATCATCAGCCTATAAATGTTCCCACTGCTGGGACACAGGCCTCCTCTCTGTGAGAGGGAGCGGGCCGTAATCCACCACGCGGGCCCAGTGCGGGTTGGTAGATGTCACATGTCTTCGAATTTTCGGTTCTAGGACATGCCGGTTTCCTCACGATGTTTTCCTTCACCGTTTTGAGAGCAGTGGTGATGAAATAATTTACACAAAGTAAAGCGCCTGTCTGGGTTCGAACCTACGACCTACATCTTCCGTCATGGGTGTCTTTTTCATAGTTTTCGAGGGTGCTAAAGCCGATATTGAAATCAATAATTATGTTAATCCAAGATGGCGGCCACGATAAATTTATTTTGTTTTAAATTATTCGTGAGAAAGAACTTCATTCCTGACGAGGGTCCCCCGACCTCACACGTTTTTTTTTTGTAAACTTTCATCATAGTCATTTATTAACCATAAGAAACTCATGCCTTCTTCCTGTGGGGGTAAACATAAACTCCAAAACGCACCTGCTACGATCCTTACATAATTCTTTTGCTTCGTTTACGTTCATACACGAACACCGGTTGCGAGTACTACGCACCTGACCTTTCTGAAGAACCTTACCTTAATTACTTCCTTTTTGATGTACAATAAAGCATAATATTCTATAATTTTTATATTTCTATCCACCTTTCCCTGATATTTTGCGAAAACGTTTTACTCAAGTCTCATTACAATTTCAAGAGTCTACAATTATTCTCTCAATTAATCCTCAATTTAAGGTACTAAGAGTCTCACAAGTTAAACTGATTTCAGGGATTTTTTCCTAAACATAGTCCACTTACCTTAATAAGAGAGTACGCCAACTTCAACGTTCGTTCCTAAATCTCCGAATCAATTTGCTGAAACTTACAAAAGCAATCACGATTTATCTTTCGCGATAATTGTAAAACTCTCTAATTTCCAATCCCGCTGAGACCCAATTATGAGGAAACAATTGGCCGATCGGAACGGTCCGGTGGCGCTGTTCGATTGAATGGAAACAATCGATCTGATTGGTTGACGGTCGTCCGATTGTTTAGAGGAATTATTATGATAGGTTTAATTTCAATGGTTGCGACCTTTTTGTTTGTTAACTGCATAGCTCATTCATTACGAGCATTAGTTACGTGGTAGTTAAAACTATTCAAGAAACCATCTTTGACTAGTTTTTTTTTTGTTTTGTGTTCTTTCTTTGCGTCATGTTTACCGCAAATAAACGTATTTTCTTTATTCTTTTTATTTTACTTTGAGTATCGTTTAAAAAGCTAACATTCAAGGTGTTGCGACCCATTCAGTAGTGCACAGAAATAATTTTGTGGAGTTTTTTCTTCTTTGCAACGTCCAGAAAGGACCATCACCTTTGATTAGGTGTCTTTTGAGTCGTCCAGGCAAAGATATATGTTATGTGTCTTGTTTCTTCTACCAATCTGCACTTTACTGTAAATTTGAAAACCCCAAAGTGCGCAAAACCATAGGCGCCGAGAAAAAAAATCGCCAAAGGTTTCTATTAGGATTGGTGGGATAGTGGAAGTATTAAGGGTGGGGAAGGTGACGTGGTGGGTGTAAATTTGTTTCTAAGCAATAACGAGGTCAATGTCGTCTTCAAGGTCAACACCCCAAAAGTCAAGGTCGGACACCTACAAAATCAACGTCGAACCAAAAAATACTAAAATCTTGAAATATCACCTTATTACTCAGGTAATGGATATTTTCATGGTCAATGTGAAACACGAAGGTCAAGTTCAAAACAATAATTGTTAGGCATTGTCGATGGTATATCGGTAGCGTATCCCGATCTCCTGCGCCTCTATAGGTAGCGGTTTCCATTTTCCATTAATTTAAGTGGACTTTTTAACATGTGATATTATTTTAATTTTTAACTTTGTCGGTACCAATAATATTGGAAATCAATTCTTTGGCATCCATTTTAATAACATCATGCCTGTATTTCCCAAAGGCTTAGGCAGAGGTGTACCTACTATAGTCATAGTTTTATAGTCATTTTAATAGGTAGGTATGTAGAAATCTCGGAACAGTATCAAACGTGTGGTTGGAGCAATGCTAGAGCTACACAATATCGGGTTCAGTTATACGATATGTTTGCAGAATCTTAGCTACAGGCGGGTGCAGTGGACGTCTCAGATACTGACGTTGAATAGGAATTGTATACCATTTAATTTTCTCAATCCAATCAATCTTATTTTAAAAGCTTTCCTTTTGAAATATAAGTGATCGTTGTTTCGCATTTAACTATTATACTCAATTCCCTTGTGTACTTGTGGAATGATAAGGTTGAGCGGTTTTGAAATACCTATATTCCTTTCGTCACTATTTCAAACTTTTCATTTTGTTTCGAAAAAATAATAAATAGAAAGCTCATTCCAAGCTAAACTTGACCTAAATAGAAAGAAAGAAAGAAAAATATTTTATTTGGGACATGCACAGGAAATACAGACAGAAATAAAAAATAAAATAAAATTAAAATAAGAAAAGAGCATTTTAAACTAACAAACTAACAAAAAATAGTAACGACCTGTGCGAGGCCAAAAAGGCCCATATCTCAGCATAATGCTGCGATATTTTAATAAATACCGCGGCGCTGGTATTCTGATAGGGCCCGCTGTGATGCCACGGACACACCTACGTACACATATAAATCCCTCTAAGGGATTATAAAATAAATAAAACAATAAAAAATTATAATATAAAAAAATATTAAAAATCAAAACCATTGAAAAAATTAAATGTGCTTGACTTTTAAATTCCACAACTGTAAATACGAAAGAATATTTCAATACCATTTTCATCAAAATGTTATCTCTATCAAGCAAAGCTTACATAAAAATGAAGATAGTAATAATTAAAAAAACAACCCTTCCATATATTTGAGTCCCTAGACAGGTTATTAACCTCTTGTGAACAGAGAACGCAACGACCTATTTCCTTCAGTCATACACGACAAGCAGGATACAGCGTGTATCTCTTTAATATCTAAAACATCTGAATAGTAATGAGGAAGATTTTAATAATGATCAGTAGTTTAAAGGTGGGAAAATAATGTGATAATATTTTTTTTTTAAGTTTAACTTAATTTTAATTAAAACAGTCTGCTATATCTCACTTATTTATTCAATTATACCATACAACGTGGGCTCTCAAAACGGTGAAGGAAAACATCGTGAGGAAACCGGCATGTCCTAGAACCGAAAATTCGAAGACATTCGAACCCGCACTAGGCCCGCGTGGTGGATTAGGTACGGCCCACTCCCTCTCACAGAGGAGGCCTATATCCCAGCACTGGGAACATTATAGGCTGATGATGATACAACGTGGTAATGCTGCCAGCCTTTTGGGCACTTTTCCTGCTGACAGTGATGCGGACGAATTTTATGATGCCCTATGACTATTTCTCCCCCCCCCCTTCATAGACTTGTACATAATTATTATTTCCTTTATTTCATTATTTACATATAAATTATATTTTTAAATATTAGAATAAAATAATATAAAACATTTAAAAATATAATTATTATTGTTATTATTTTATGTCAGTACCTACTTATTCCAATAAATTATAACCGTCTATGTATCATATGGACGTAGGTACCTATAATTGAATAAATAAGTGAGGTAGTGATCATATTGATGTATTTTTTTTTGCTTTTAGCTTTGGCATAACTTTACTATGCTCAATGGTTGGCCGTGGTTTGGAGACTAACCAATCAGCTAAAGAATATGAATTGCAAAACTAATATTCATACAGTTGTAAACATATATACGTCTTGCTTCAGTTAGTGCTAAGTAGACACTACAGAATGCCACGTCTTCCACCATACTTCTTTTGTTCTAAATTAGTCCTAATTATTTACACAAAATAGCCATTTCACCCCAATTTACGATTTACCCCTAAACGAAGCTAAATTCAATCGCTTTGAACTAAATCAAAATTCCGAAATCAAAACTTTTCATAAATAATTTTCAGCGTTTTTGAGTTACAATCACTTTAATCCAATTACCGTTTATCATTCTCTAGTGTCATTCTCTGAATCAGCTTTATCTAATTTTTCAACTTTGATGTTAATCCAATTAGTCAGAAAGCTTATAGCCTAAGATCCGACCTAGAGACAACCTTCACTCATCAGTTTAATGGATGTCAAGTATTATATATCAAATTTAGTATGTTAAAAAATAAATCACAAGTAGGTTGGCTAAAAAATTCCTAGCCAGACTATGATTAATTAAAAATTTAAAAATTACCGCGTGGTGGATTACGGGCTAGTCCCTCTCATCGAGAGGATGCTTGTGTCCCAGTAGTGGGAATATTTTAGGCAAAGTTGCAACGTCTAAGTAAAATGACGCAAGTCATTTGTTCCTTCAATATTATTGAATGTCACTGGGAAGAAACTTGCATTGTGTAATATTTTAGCTCTATTTCTGCTTCTCCCTTACGACCCTCAACCCCTAACAAAGAAGCGACGTGCCGACAGAGTCTGTAAGACTGAACGCTACAGGTTAGCGTTGGTTGGTCGCCACTTCAACCATATCAGCTGTAAACTTTACAATGACATAAATACAAAATGTAATATTTACCCTATGACTAAAAGTCTATTGAAGAGAAAAGTGACTGACTGGCTTAAATCCTTGTCTTATGAAGAAACTGAGCAACTTGTGGCATCATAATCACGGTAAACATACACACACACACACACCCATACACACATACACACACATACACACTTCACCCCACCTCCACTCTACATACTTATACTACATATTAACTTTCACATAGAGTATATTCTCTTTTTATTCAATTCTTTTTTATTTATTTTTTGTAATTATTTAATTAACTTTCTTTGGGAAGTCTGGAACAATGTCTTTGTGTATATAATTTTAAGAGTTGGGCGTTGATGGCTGCGCCACAGTATTTTACTTTTGTGGCTATCTTCGTTTTCCTATGTAAATTGTAAACTTAATTTGTTCCAAATAAAGCTTTTATTCTTTTTATTCTTATTCTTTATTCTCTCATCGAGAGGATGCTTGTGTCCCAGTAGTGGGAATATTTTGGGCAAAGTTGCAACGTCTAAGTAAAATGACGCAAGTCATTTGTTCCTTCAATATTATTGAATGTCACTGGGAAGAAACTTGCACTGTGTAATATTTTAGGAATGTCGTATAGGTACCTACTTTAACAATGCTTGTAAATATGTGAACACCGTAATACACAATTACATAATTATTTTTTCTGTTTTGCATTGCTTCTGTCATTATTTTTACCTATTGTGGTATAGTAATCTTATTCCAGGTGCATCGTCTTCACATATAATTATATAATTAATGTATACAAAATATTTTAAAACATTTTAAAAGAGTAACGGTGGAGTTTCTTGCCCATTCTTCTCCATACGAAAACTACCTTTTGGAAGGGGCGACTAGAATCAATTCTATTTTTTGTAAATTTTGACGTTCAAAAGTGCCTTTTTGTGCCTAATTGAAATAAGTTATTTGACTTTGACTTTGTAAATGGGGCTTTATTTTAATCATGAGTTATCCAGTTTAATAATGCCTTCAGGGTGCTGTTACGTCTGCCGCGCTTCTGCAGTGCGTCAACAATGTTTGCTAAGTCACGCACAGACGGCTTTGATGCCACCTGGCGCAAAAAGACAGCCTCACTGCTAAGCAGATTGCGTGGGAGCAGTAACAGCATCCTGAATGTCATAGGCAATAAGTTACACAGCCCACTGGTGTGGAGCCTCACCCAGAGGACTAAGTCTCTCTTAGTTATTAGGTACTAACATAGTCTTTAAGTTCATACTAACAATATAAATGTAATGGATCAATGTTGTCTGAATAGATATATTATATTATTATTATTATCCAAAATTTAAATCGCTACATATCTCACTTTGAGGGAAATTGCAAAATGCGAACAGACATTTTTATCTAGATTATCGGTTATATTTCAGATGAACATTTTTCTCACACATCTGATCCCGAATTTCCTCATTCCCGATGCTATCGTACCCTTATTTCCATATCGGCAAAAAGTACTGCATCTAGCCCATACTAACATACATAATGGTCATGAATAGATCCCATAGAAGTGATATATGGCACAAAACCAGTACATAATAAAGAATTTAAGGATAATTTGGATGCAAACGGCATAGAAGCGCGATGTTATAGGCATTTGTTCCTTTGGGCTTTTGTCTGATTTATGGATTTGAATGGAAGGTTGTTATGAAGCATCTTTCTCGTAAATGTTTATTAATTTCACTAAATACCCATTCTTTAGTTGATCTATGAGAGCTGCATCGTTAAAAATCTTCTTTCCTTAGACTTCTTTTGTTATTTGGTTTTCTGACCCGTTCTTCTCCATAGGTACGCTTTGGAATGGGCAACTAACTTCATCTTTCTGACTGACCGACTCTTGGCAATTCAAAAGTGCCCGTTATTGGTTTTACAGGTGTTATTTGAGTAGGAAGGCTTTCATGGGAAACTTTTACTAATCTGTTTTGATGTATCGTTTGTAGGTAATGAATCCGACTGAGATTAGAATGCAAAAGTTCTTCAAAATACGAGTATTGCCCTTCAGATCGCTAAATTTTTGAAGGAAAAACTTCTTTAGTCGCGTTGGGCATTTTTGAAATGGGAAAAACAATTGAACTAGCGACACCGTTACTGACACCGCATTTTTGCTTACGCGATTGTGCTCTTTATTTATATTACGTTACGGATCAATGTTCTATGCAAGTATTTTTATTTTAAAGGTTTTGGAAGTTTTTTTTTTTGTAAACGCGAATGTACTCTTTATTTAGATAAGGTTACGGGCCAATGTTCTATACAAGTATTTTTCTTCCACCAAGGCGATCATATCCAAGTTTTCTCTTCTGTCGGCACTCCCGGAGTGCCACTGCCATTTTTTTATGTGTTTGTGAGTTTTAGGCGCCATGTCTGTCTACTATCTTGTAATGGTGACCTAGCCTTTTTTCTACTAAATGGGTTCGGCTTCCAGTCTATCCGGATACAGCTGAATACCAGTATTATACATGAGTGATTGCTTAGCTGACCTCCACAACCCAGTTACTGGGTAACATGTAGGCTTTTGGGCTTCTGACTACCCGTAACGACTGTTAATGATCTTCGAATAACTTTCTGTGTTTGACTTACCAAAATATCTAGAGACAAAAGAAACACAATATCTGCTGTGACTACCCCAAAATATCTTAGTATCTAGCGTGAAAATTCCATCTATATAAATCAATACAAAAAATTGACTATGACAGACACACGAGTGATCCTATAAGGGTTCCGTTTTTTCCTCTTGAGGTACAGAACCCTAAAAAGCATAGATAACGCCATCCACGGAAACGCGCCCCACTCCGCTCTACTCCGTACTAAAGTATAGCTTACAGTACAGTAATCGCAGAGTGGGGCGCGTCTTCGTGGCTGGCACTACCAGATAGTGCCATCCACGAAGACGCGCCCCACCTGTACCTTTGCATTTGTAATACCAAGAAAATATTATGCTAACACGGTTCCGATGTACAAAAATATCTACTCAAGCAGAAATGGGGACGGCATGTTTACCATTTTCTGAAGCTCAAGGTCGGGTATGTTAGTTTAGAAGCTTATAACTAAAACTTGGGCAAGTTTGAGGACCCTATTTCTTGTGTAAGCCAATCGTATGCTTGAAGTTTGTGTTGTTTTTGGTTGTGAGTAGATTTTGATAGAGTAAATAATAATCTGGTTTTACCTACTTATTTCTATGGAAAGGCAAGAGCTTTACTCATAGAGCATGCTTGTTTACCGTGTGTTGTCAATATTGGGCTAAAGTGTTCATGGTTTTCTTAAAATTTATTTTCTCTGTTACTCAGTGATGTATTAAAATTGTGACATTAAATTGTATGTTTTTTATAATGAGATATTTTTAAACGCAATTTATGTTTTTTGCTTTTTAATAGTATTCAACAAGGATACTAGAAAAGTATCCAACTAAGCTAAATACGTGGTAGGAATAGGTTCAAGATAAATGTGCATAGTGCAACGGTCGGGTTCAAACGACCCCTCGTTCGCTAGTCAGCGCTTTACCCATCAGCCACTAGTAATTAAGCACAATCTCATCCATAAATCGTATGATAATACGTTATTAATTTAGTGTTTGTGTGTGTTTTTAGTTATTCAAAGCTACACAATGGAATTTGATGGGGTTTTTACCATAATATAGAGAACGTTTATCGTGGAATTATTCGATGTTTTGTAAAGTGGAGAAATAGAGGCGGCTCGCTAGTAATACTGTAATCTAGATTGTCACAGAACCTCGCCTCCACTAGTGCAGAACTTCCGCAAGAAATCGTACCTCCGTTTCCGCAAGTTTTTAACGGACTTGAGGAGAAGGTTGGTCAGTTCGATCTTGGAGGAGGTCGAATAAAGAAAATCGCCTTCAAAACTAAGCAAAGATCTTTTTATGTGGTGGAGATAATTATAAACTCGAAGTTTTAAGTTTTTTTTCCAACCGCCACCGCCAGGTTCAGAACCAAGTAAGCAACTGTCTAGTGAAGCTGGTTTAATTTATGAACAACTAAGAAATCGCCAAAAAAATAACAAAGCCGCAAAAATATTTCCAGTAAAATGTACTTTGCTCCTTTTATATTTTGAATACCAAAAGGTCGAATTTTTTATTTAATTTATCTTTATTTATGTATTTTTCCATATCCGCGTCCACCTCCGCTAAGATGACCTCCGTTACATCACAACAATAATCATTATTTCCCTGCAAATAACACTTCAATTTCCATCACCTAAATATTAACAAGAACAGTAATTTTTGCTAGTATAGCTCCTAATGAATACACAACCGCAACACTTCCCGAGGGCGCTGTAAGAAGACTGCTAATGGACTTTAATGTTACGAAGTAGCATAGCTTGTACTTACTTATGTACCTAGATGTGGAAGTACTTAAACGGAATCTGAGAGTACAGTTCGAAGGTATAGTCACTTCAATTTCTTTGAGAAAAGACCTATTCTTTACCTTTGTACATTATTATATCATTTTAATTAGAATTAGAATCAAGACAAAATCAAACTGGTTGCTAATTTAATTGTAAAATTTATTATTTTGTGTTTTATGACATTGATTTTTCTGTGATTACTTCCTCACGCACTGACTAACTAATTACAAAATTTTAAGAAAATCGTCTACTTTTACTGTTTGTGAATATGTGAGCACCATGTATCTATCACATATTAAATTATCTGTCTTTTTAACTATTGTGGTATAGTAATTTTATTCTAGGTGCATCGTCTTCACATATACCTAATTATTTAACTAATGTACGTACCTATACAAACAATTGTAAAAATTTTTAAAAGAGTAACGGTGGAGTTTCTTGCCCATTCTTCTCCATACGAAAACTACCTTTTGGAAGGGGCGACCAGAATCAATTTTATTATTTTGTAAATGTTGACGTTTTAAAGTGCCATACATGGGCCTATTTGAAATAAATGATTTGACTTTGACTTTGAATTATTGTGAATGTGAAGATTATGTGGATCGCTGCTTTTTTTTCAGTTTGATCATAGTTTGACAGTTTGAGTAATTTATGTGCCCTACCCAAATGTCCTTTCTTTGCCATTGTTCGTCGAATCGTTGAGCTCCTAAGTTCTGAGTTGAGCTGTACGATTGCTGACAAATGCGTGCACTGACTGGATAGGTCCACTCAATGTGTGGTTTTTTCCTCAAAAGACCATTTCAGACACCAATCTTCATGGTCTTCACATGATCTTACCAAGATTGAGTCCGGACTTTAAAAGAGACCTCTGAGTGTGTTTCGGCTTTTCTTCTCAGAGTAGTAGATGGGAAACTCCGACCTCATCTTATTTAAAAAATATAATTGACGCGTAAAAGTATGTAACAACCTACTTACAGAAATAAATAGTATGATTTCGATAATACTGTGTTCGTAAAACCATAAAATATGTATAAAATACTTTGGAAAAAAATCAGTTGAATCTTGCGTAAGTATTTTTTGACGTACAAAAGTGAATTTTATTGGCTTACTTGAAATAAATGTTTTGACTTCAAGGTATTGTGCCTGCTAAAAATGTTTTGTATTACTGTTGTGTTATTGTGTAAAGAATTTGATAATGTCGGTACAGAATTTTTATTTCTTTGTCTTCTTTTTGTTGGCATTACTTTTGACTTGTGTTTACTGAAATCGGGAACAAATACGATATTCACGCGTTTCTTACTAAACATACCATAACATTTACATCAATAATTCAAGACACATTTAGTCTTATTCTAAATTTGTTGACGTCACGTTGAGTTACAATTATAAACTTTGCTAATAACGGTGACTACACTATTTCCTTGATCTTCCTGCTTGGATTACCTAGCTCAAAAATTTTATAAACGAAAATAACACAGTCGTAAGTTATTTTAACGTGTACCGTACCATATTCGACCCTATTTACTGGACACCGTAAAAGCATCCATTTTTACCCCATCCCAGAATCACGCATCACTACCCCTAAAAACTTTGCTCCCAAAGAAATAATACTTACAAAAATGTCAAATACCATTTCGCGTTATAGCAAAGGGCGATCTAATAGGGGTTGGTTTCACTGAAAATATAAGGGTGGAACTCACCCCCAGTGAAATATACCGGCTTAAAGGCACGGGTCACATCTGGAACGTGAAAGGTTCCTGAGAAGGCCAAAGGAAATATATTCAACGTTTTAATAAATCCAGTGACAAAACGTCGTATGTTATGCCTCTTTATGTGAAGTTCGTGATCTTTTGTTTATACGGATTTTCTTAGAAGGAATAGGTCAATGAGCACTATCTCTGGGTTGGATGCTAATGTAACTGATGTAGCTAAGTTATAACATTTTACATAAAATCTGTGCTTTGTGAGATGTTTAGTTTTTAAAGCATGATATATATGTATAGTGCGATTTAATTGCCATTGGCATGCAAGAAGTTGAAACTACAATTGAAGTTGCAACGTTGAAACCATAGAAATATAATGGTCAAAACAGTATACAGACGACGGAAATAATTTGTCTCCTCAATTTTATTGTATGGCACAGGCAAGAATTTTGCATCCTGTAAATGGGGTTTTTGTGTCTCACTGCAGGGCAATTACTTTACTTAATATAGAAAAAATCAACGCGACTTAGCTTTGACTGCGTTTGGTGAATTCAAAAAATGAAAAAGACGTCCACTGCTGGACATAAGCCTCCCCCAAGCACCTCCACTTCGACCGATTCTGTGCTTTCCGCATCCAGCGGATTCCTGCGGCCTTCACAAGGTCATCGGTCTATCTTGTGGGAGGCCTTCCAACGCTACGTCTTCCGGTACGCGGTCGCCACTCCAGAACTTTTCAGCCCCATCGGCCATCCGTTCTGCGAGCAATGTGCCCTGCCCATTGCCACTAAAGTTTGGTAATTCTTCGGGCCATGTCGGTTACCTTGGTTCTCCTGCGGATCTCTTCATATATATTATTTATAAGTTATCTAATAGATTATTAAAATAAAAAATATGATATCCTAACCTAACTAAAACTATTAACAAACTAAAGTATGGCGTCGAAAAATTCCTCTGCATCGTTGTCTACTGGTAATGTACCTAAGACACTGGTGGCATTGCCACGTTGTTTGGCAATACTTAGCCTCTGGCCAAGGTATAAGCCAGCCCTTGAGGAACGGGAAATGTCAGCCAGACGTTTTGAGATTTCTTTGAACAAACCATGAGCATTCGTACCCCATGGTCCGAGGGTGTCAACCCTAAACAGTTCGAAAATATAATTACCGTAAACTTTCGCCGCTTGAAGTTTTCAGCACACTGAGCCAGGAAAATGGGATGGTGCAAGAGTATCGACATACGTTGCGTCCCACACTAAAGGCCTACCCATCTTCCATGGCAATAAACATATGCCGTCCGGTCTCTTGCTATCATCGCGTGCCAAGCCATTGAGTTCTAATAGAGCTGGAACGCCGACGGTGACAAGAGCTCTTGGGATGATGTTATTGGTATTCTCGTGCCGCGCTAAGCGACCCGCACTTTGGCTCCAAGACTTTAGAAGTTCATATAGTTAGTTTAAACTAAACTTTAGAACTGACTGACTGGAGTTGAGACCACCTCTGGGTCCTTTCAAACTTCATCCTAAAATTACTGACTTGTCTTATGCTGTAATGTTTCAGCTCACAACACTAAGAACTCTAAACTATCATTTCTCAAAAGCTGTACAAAAACATGACACAGCAATTTAGCTAAAAATATTCTTACATTCAAAAAGTGCTATGAATAACAGCACCGCTGAAACTAGATACTAACGGTTTCAAGGCGAGAACACTCCTCCGAAGGCTGCTTGGAAACGAGGCATTTAAGTACTTGAGCTGCCTCGCAATAAATTGTAGCAGACCGAGGCATGTCCGTTCATCATTTACTAAGGCGCCGAGCACGCTAAAGTGGTAGCTTTAAGTTTTGCAACCGACTCTAATAGTCTTTCAAAATTTTTGCAATGAATTTTAAGAAATAAAGAATGTGTGTAGTATCTTTTGACAGCAATATTATGGTATAGCAATTAATTTGCATAAGCTATCAATCTGCCTAGCCTTTTCCCAACTATGTTGGGGTCGTCTTCCAGTCTAACTGGACGCAGCTGAATACCAGTATTTTACATGGAGCGACTGCCTATCTGACCTCCAAAACCCAGTAACTAGGTAATACGATAACCCTTGGTAAGACTAGTTGTCAGACTTTCGGGCTTCTGACGACCCGTAACGACTGTCAAAGTTCCACGAATGACAGCCGGGACCAACGGCTTAGCGTGCTTTCCGAGGCACGGAGGAGTCTTGGTATGTAGAAATGGTCACCCATCCACGGACCAACCCCGGCAAGCGTAGCTTAACCTGATGGATCGACCCGTGCGTCTGTTAGTACTTAACCACGAGCTCCTTCGTAGTAATTTGTAAAAGCTATATACTACGAAATACTATTCGAGTAGGTCAAAGACGTAGAATTCCCTACGGTGAATTATAGTGCAAGTATGTCACTACACTGTCGTGCTACGGCGTAGCTCACTATTTGCTACGACGTAGCTTGCAATGTACTACGGCGTAGCATTCTGTTTACATGATCTATTTTAAAGATACATTTTTGAGTAATAAAATCAAGACTGTCAATTTGTTCAGTGCAATTATTTTTGTGGCATTTTTGACTTTAATAATTATAAAATTGCCCTAAATCGTCCAATTGATCTAGAGATAAGGGTTAATCATTCGTACAGGCGAAAACAGTGACCTAATTTTCAGATGTCAATAAAAAATGACAGGTGCCACAGTATATTTACGAATGGAACCAGCGTCCATGTTAGGAAAAAAAATGGGGTTTTTATTTTTATTTCTGTCTACCTCTGCCAGCTAATGAGAACAATTTGAGAAACGTGCACCATTCATTAGCAACAAAATCTACGATCCCCTTCTGATGGACATTTAATCCAATCCTAAGCTCCTCGAACCCGCGACGACCCCTTGAATAAACCCACTCAAGAATCCCACACTCTCAAAACAAAAAAAAATCTAAAGCATTTGCACAGCCGCAAAGGTTTCAGAGGTTTCAGTAAAAACAAATATGCGATTGAATACTGGAAAAGCTTCTATTGTTTGACTGAAATATCCTTGAAACAATTCTGAAACACGTTTGTGTTCAACTGATTGGTTCAGTCGCGTATCGGCGAGTGAAAAGTTTCAAAAGTACAGCGGTTTTATTGTGTGGTTCTTTTATTTTTTGTTTCGCGTTTAATTTGGAATGAGTTTTATTTCATTATACAGGTTGTGGTTTGTTGGGCTATATTTGGCAATTAGATCTGAAAAAATACTTTTTTGTAATTTATAAGTGGACTAGCTTACCCGACAGAAATCCTGTTTTTTTTGGCAACTTATCCGATTTCGGCAACGCGCATTCTGTCAATCACGCCAAATGTCAAACGACTGACAGTTATGTCAAAAGCGCTAACGTTACATTAGAAAAGTAAATATGGTCGTTAAGTTTTCTTAAATTTTGTAATTTTCCGCGCAACTTTCTTATTTTTTAAGCTATTGCATAGCTTTTTTCGCGGGCTTTGAGCGCGGCGACCAAATCAAGAAATTCCGTAACGAAAACAAAACCTAACACCCCCACTCCGCCTACCATGTAATGACGGATGATGACATAAAACAAAAATTACGTTCCCATGACAACGTGAACGTAATTTTTGTTTTATGTCATCACGTCATCATCTCAAGTGTAGCGTTGACAAATAGGAAGTATGGAGGTTACAAATGCTCTGCAATAGCTTTACCGCGGCAGTCCCCGAGTGCCACACGTTTTTTTTTTTTTCATAAGAACCTTCTGACAATAACAAATATAAAAAAAAAAGAATTTGCGAAATTGGTCCAGCCGATCACGCGTGATGCCGTGACCAAGGAAAACAGGGATTCATGTCTTGCATTGTAGCTTTTGCCCGCGGGTTCGCCCGCATGGATGTCGGAAATTATCCCACGGGAACGTACCGGTATACGAAAAGTATCGCATGACCTTGACCAGTTCATGGTCTATCTAAATCCGTTCAGCCGTTAAGGCCAGGAAAGGTAATAGACAGAATTACTTTCGCATTTATAATATTAATATGGATTCACTTTGACTGAGTTGTGATGAGAGGAGCTAAAAAAAAACTTTTTCACTTTGTAGTGTTTTTTTGGAAGTCAGTTGTTTTTTTTATGTAAAAAGGTTTTGTTTTTCACTTTTTAGTTGTGGTACCTATCCCACACAAATTCGAATAGCATCACACTAATATTATAAAGGCGAAATTTTGTGAGTGTGTGTGTATGTTTGTCTCTTCTTCACGCTCAAACGGATATACGGATTTGGATGAAATTTGGCACACAGATAGTTTATAACCTGGATTAACACATGGAATACTTTTGATCCCGATATTCCCACAGGATCGAGACTTACGTGGGTGAAACCGCGGGGCATAGCTAGTTGAATATAATTCTTAAATAGCGGAGTAATCGCGTAATAAAAAAAAGAATTGAGAATTGTTATTAACCGAATTCTTCAAAACCCTAAAAAGGAGGAGGCTCCTTTTTGAAGAAGTCGGTTAATAACATAAGACGATCACTATTGACTTGTAGGTCATCAGACAAAATAATAAATTGAATAGGTCAACCGTATGTTTACACACAGCTTCGTTGTACTCGAGTGTAGTCTAAACATTTTTTTTTATTTGTGTATTGCAAAGTAGACTCACATATAACTTAACGTTAGTATTATTGTCTCGATACCATGGATGTCTATGATAGATATTTCAATTTTAATTTTAATAACTTAACGACGCATAATCTGGTGCAAAGTCGAACTACCTGGTTAGTTACGAGTACATCAGTTTTATGTTGGAATCTGAACTTTTAATTAATGAAACCTCATTCAGATTTTGTTCGTACTTTTAAGTTTGGAATGAAGAGATCATAAAATACACTGCAAATGGAGTTATTTTCTGAAAATGCAAATAAAACACTTTCATACATTTTTTTAAGTAAAACTTCTCTAGGCGCGTTGGGCATTTTTGAGATAAGAAAAAACAATTGAACTCGCAACACCGTTTCCGACACCTCATTTTTGTAAACGCAATTGTGCTCTTTATTTATATTACGTTACGGATCAATGTTCTTTGCAAGTAATTTTACTTTAAAGGTTTTGGAAGTATTTTTTTAAATTGTTCAAGATTTCACTTCTGTCGGCACTCTCGGAGAGCCACTGTTTTTTTTTTTCTTTCTTCCTTTTTATTTCTTTCAATATTGTCAGTTAAATCACCCTACTATTACAAATTGTCTGTTCTAATATTATTTCCAGTCTACAAAGCAATTGGGTAACCAATCGTAAGTCGTACTCGTGCCGACGTTCGTGTGTCGTAACTTTCCCAGACTTTCCAATTTGCCGGCGACAAGATTAGTTACCTTCCTAGAAAAAAATTCTAGGAAATCAGGCGTTTATAAATAAAATCTACCTTTCAGAGTAGTAGCGATCTAGAGGTTTATGGATCGGGTTAATAAGCTATATTTTTCCAAAGTAAAAAGAAAATATTCTTATATTTTGGTCTTAACCGTGTCAATATGTTAAGTGGCCAGTATGCAGTAAACCACATTCTTTGCATGAGAAAAGACTTTCATCATCATCATAAAGCTTATTGCCAAGTGTTCTACAAGTGCAGCCTGTGGATCAACTATACTCAGCGGGCTATCAGCGCCCTACGGGTCCAATATAATAGCGGGTTCAGGATGTTGATGGGGCTGCCCCGTTTCTGCAGTGCATTAGGTATAATATAATAATAATATAAAACTTTATTCATATAAAAAGGTAAAACACTAAATACAAATTTGCTTAAATATACGAAAAATTCAACTATGTTATGTGCCTGAACTAGGTCATCCTGTGTTTCAGGCGAGGCAAGGTATATTAATATTTCTAAATAATCACATTAATTATAAAAATCTAGTCATCTAATAGGTATGTAAAAAGGTGTAAATAGTACAGTAAATCCTACTTTCTAAAATCTTAGTAACTATCCTTACTTAGCTAAACTTAATTATCACAATTTTTAATTTATTTAAGTACAATTAATAGTTTTTCTGTATCTTCATAGGACATTCTTTGAAGAGCTTCCTTGAGAGTTCTTTTACAATGATTATAATTTAGAGAATAAATTTTAGCTCTCGCATTTAGTCTGTTATAAAGTTCGCACATGCACACGTCGGTGGCTTCCACGCCATCGACAGAAATCTGCCTCTTTGCTCTGCAGAGTGCGGAAAAGCTCCAACTCCATCCTGAAGACCATAGCGTTGAGGTACGAATCTCCTTTATTAGGTGATGTTGTTCGAAGATGCATATCGAACAACAGCCTTGTTTCCAAATAGACAGTAAGTTTACTAACATAGATATAAGTTATCTTTTTGTTTACTAACCCACAAATGGATGTTGCTTTTCCGAAATAAAGTTTTTTTTTTAATAGTCATCCTGTCGGACTTCAGCGACTGCTGGAAATAGGCCTCGCTTTGTTTGATTTAATCCACGCTTGCCAGCATGTAGGTACCCTGAGATTTTTATTATCTATGTACAAGGTTTACGGAATTATTTATTTATAATCTCCTCCGACCTGTATAACTATAAGACATTATCATCATCATCAGCCTATAAATGTTCCCACTGTTGGGACACAGGCCTCCTCTCTGTGTGAGGGAGTGGGCCGTAATCCACCACGCGGGCCCAGTGCGGGTTGGTAGATGTCACATGTCTTCGAATTTTCGGTTCTAGGACATTCCGGTTTCCTCACGATGTTTTCCTTCACCGTTTTGAGAGCAGTGGTGATGAAATAATTTACACAAAGTAAAACGCCGATCTGGGTTCGAACCTACGACGTACAACTCGTAAATCGCAGCCGTTACCACTGGGCTACCACTGTTCTTCCTACTATAGGACATACCTACCATTAAAACAAATATAAAAAACAATTACAATTATAATCTTCTAAGAGATGTTTCAAAGAGCTTGCCAACTTGTAACGAGGTGCTAAGTCGCTCTTTGGCACCTATCCGCGAGTTAATATCACTTTACTAAAGCCAAATGAATGCACAGATGTTGTATTTATGTCAATGTTGTCTGCGTCAAGGTTATTGAGAATAACATAAATGTGAAGTGTACTGAGATTTAGACTGGCATGATGAGAGAAAAACCGGTGTGTGTGACGTATGTACTACAAAATAAATGAGGATATAAAGTTAGGGTTTCCTTAGACTGCGGTAGCCGCCACATAGCGTTCGTAATTTACCATCGAATGACGTCACTTAAACGTTATTATTTAAAATAAGTTGGTGTGTTTTGCTTTGAGCGTTTTGAAGTGAAAACTTCTTTAGGCGCGTTGGACATTTTTGAGATGGGACTAATCCATTGATTTCGCGACACTATGACGACACCTCATTTTTGTAAACGCGATTGTGCACTTTATTTATATTACGTTACGGATCAATGTTCTATACAAGTATTTTTACTTTAAAGGTTTCGGAAGTATTTTTTTTTTTTTTGTAAACGTGATTGTGCTCTTTATTTAGATAAGGTTATGGACAAGTATTTTAGGAATGAGAAATGTCGTGACGAAAGTTTTGAGTATGAGTGTGGATGGCTGTAAGAGTAGGGGAAGACCAAAGAATCGATGGATGGACTTTGTGAAAGATGGAATGGCTAGAAAGGCGGTGAATATCAATATGACGACTAATAGAGCTATGGAAGAAACAGACATGAAGCACTGACCCCAGTAAGGGCAGGAGAATAATACTGAGTAAAAGTCTGATAGTCTGATAACTGGTTGAACCCAATCTAAAGAGTGAGCGTTCAATTCACAAGGTAACAAGTTTTTCTAAGCAAGCGTGACTAAAATACAATAGACGTGGATATACTAAGTAACCTGTTCCGCTTAGCTATTTCTAAAGAGCCATAAAAAACTCCTGAAAGAAATCGACACGTGTTTTACCTATCAACGAGGCATTCTCAGGATGACGATTGACTTGTCGCGAACCCTGCGTTCAGCGCTCGAGGCATCCTGAGGATGCCTCGTTGAGAGGTGAAACACGTGTCGATTACTTTCAGGAGTTTTTTATGGCTCTTTAGAAATAGCGAAGTGGAATAGATTACTAAATATATCCATGTCTATTATATTTTAAAATGGATTTCCGCAAGGTCACGCCTGAATCAATTAACTATCTTAAGCGTGACTACAACACCACTTAACATCAGTTAAGAAAAGTATACGAGTATTTTCCAATAATGGAACGGCTCCATGCAAAATATTAGTACTCAGCCACACTCGTTATATTGGAAGCCGATCCCTAGCTTGTTAGGAAGGCTAGCGCGATGAGTATTAGTTACGTTATGTATTTATAACAACGATAACGAAGCTCGCCTCGTTTGATTTATAATTTCTAAGTAATTAATCCGTGAGTAAGATTGCTGAGCAACAATAATTAATCTTTACCCTTCGAATAAAGGAGTTCGTTAGAGAAATAGTTAAAGAGAATTTAATACATTTTGAGGAGAGAGATGAGACTCGCACAGATAGATAGATAGAATATTCTTTATTATGTACACCATATAAATTACAGACATAAATATAGAAATTTTACATTGGGTGACACAATGGGCGGTCTTATCGCTAAAAGCGATCTTTTACAGACAACCTTTGGATGGAGAAATATAAAAGGATAAAAGGAGAGACATGGACAATACTGCAGGTAGTCAGTGGTGTACCATTTACATATACAACAGATACACAAGGCATATAATTACTTATATAAATATATATTAGATAGATAACAGATATACATAAGATTATAAACATGAAACAAGAGCAAGGAACTATATGTAAAGACGATGTTTAAGGAGAGAGAAAGTGTTTTTTTACCAGAATTTTAAAAGTGGACAAAGATTGAGCACGCCTTATCGACACGGGCAAGGCATTCCATAACCGTACTGCTTGAACCTTAAAATATTTGTCATAAAAGCCGGTGGAATGCATCGGCATCTCTAGTCTCAAATTTTCCGATGACCTCAGATATCTATTATGTGTGTCATGAAGGAACTTGAAACGTTCTTTAAGATAAAAGGGGGTTGTAGGATTGAACAGAATACTATAGAGCAGAAATAAGATATGAGACACAGACCAGGGAAGCACAAAAGAGAGGAGGATAATACTCAGCACTGGGTGGAACAAGGCTGTCAATGATGATGGTGAATACAATTTGTTTATATTACAATGACAGTTATTCAGAATTGTTACAGTTGTAATAGCAATTATGTAATTGCGTTTAGTAAAAATATGTTTTTATTTTGATTAATTTATTTATCTTTTGTATAGATTATTTTCTATTTTATGAATGTGAGAATGCTGTAGGCTTAGTGGACTGTAGATCTGTTGACCATTTTCTATATTGTTAAGTACCTGGTACTTGTTGAAAGTTATTTGAAAGTATTGTAAAAGCCAATTATTTTCAAAAGAGTAACCGTGGAGTTTCTTGCCGACTCTTCTCCATAGGAAACGACCAATTGGAACTGTGCACCTAGCTTCTGACGTTTCATAAGTGCCTTTGTAGGTTTATTTGAAATAGAATATTTTGAATTTTGAATGAGACGTTCATAATAACCTCATTAAGAAAAAACCAAAACTTTTGGGATAAAGAAAGAAAGAAAATACGTTTATTTGCATCGCTCAGCTTAATGCTGCAACACTATGCGCAACAGAGTCCGAGCGCTAGTTTTCAACAACAGGCAGCGTTGACGTGATGACGTCAATCCATGTAACATATAGTGAAATAACGAAAACACCCCACCCCAGAATCTCAAAATTAAAGGCAACAACAAGCTTACACAAGTTAGTGTTCCTATTTCGAATAAGCTAATGTAATAAAACAAGAGACCAATTTATATTTCCAATCCTTAGCAGTAGCTATAAAGCCTTGAAAATATTTTAATGTTGTTAAATGTTTCCCCAGCGACCCGTAGGTACAATTATTTCGATAACCCTGTAATTATATTTATCGTTTACGCAGTCTCGTTCTCGTTGTAATTCAATAAAGGGTTACAATATCCAAACATTTTCCTTGTAGACACATTAAAATTCAACAAACATTCCCTTGGTTTTGGACCTCAAATCTGACACGTTTCTTCCGGGTTCCGATTGTGGTCTTTGTGAATTAGCCTAATAAAATGTACCGGAAAAACGGTTTTTGTTATAGAAATGATTATAGGGATGAGTTAAAATATTAATTTTTATCATCATCACCATTATTTCAGCCGAAAGACGTCCACTGCTGGACAAAGGCCTCCCCCAAATTTGGCATAGCTAAAGTATATTTCTTAAAAACACTGTAGGTAATAAATAGGCAAAAACTAGAATGAAAAAAACAAAAACTAAACTGTATTTTGAAACACAATTGTTGAGAATCAAATGGAGTTCAATAAAACTTTAATGGGTTTTTATAGAACTTAGCATCCGAAACAACATCGTTGTATTACTTTGAACTACTTTTAAACCTAATATTGCGAGATGATTCAATTTAAGCAGAATTGGGTTGGAAACTTTTTTGTTTCTTGGAGTAATCTAAGTTAACGTCACTGCTACCTGTTCTTGTCGTCTGTTATTATCTTTAAAACATATATTTTTTTTTAATTATGTAATTGTAGATAGTACTGAAATCAAACAAGACATTAATATAGTCATCATAAAAGAATACCAACGTAAAAAAACACACACACACGCGCAAAAGTAAAAGAACGTTTTGTATTGTATTATTGTGCTTTCTATTGTATCTGTGTATACTTTGTTGGAGATCCCAAATAAACAAATAAAAATAAAATCCAAAAGTATTCCAAGTTTAGAATAAAACTTAAGGCAATGTGCTCCTTAGAAAGTCCAAAGTTTAAAGGCCTAACAGAAAATCTTAGCACCAACAAAGAAAAAAAGGTTCTGAGACAAATAAAACCAATTTATTGTATCCAATCAGCATCCAACGGAATTAGCATCGTAAAAAAACTCCTACTAGTTACCAAGACAACAACGAAGGAAATCTAATAACAAAAGAAAAGTAAAATACGATCAATCTAGCAGAATTCTTCAGCATCATTTCTTATTACAATTTTAATTAACTTATTCGAAGGCAGACCGACGGCGTATAATTTTCAATAGAAATTTAGACTACATTGTAGGCGCCTTCTAGAATCTTCGTTTGAATGGATCTGGGGAGCAATTGTGTGCGTCTGGAGCGATTTCGTCGGGCCAGATGGCTAGGGATTGAATTCAGGTGTTAATTTTTGATATATTGTGTTAAAATTGGTGAGAGATTTATATTTTTGATAAAAAGGGATATCATCTAGGTACTTTTTTGGAGGACTGTAATTTAATAGTGATTTTGATTTCAAGATTTTTTTAAAAGTTAACCCTCAGATTTTCATGAAATATTTTGTCTAAAAGAATTTTAACATGCAGGCGAGGTTCTATTTTAAAGCTAAAGTAATGAGTCAATTATTTATTAACTAACAAACCAATGACAAATGCTCATCAATTTCTATTCATAAACCTTCATTACAGACAGGCTACCCTACCAACAATAGTGACCAAAAACATCATCGCCCACCAATTACTTATTCAAACACAAACTTATCTAACAGATACTCGACCATAAATCACCTTGATGCCATCTGACAGCTTTGAAATGGGCCCATAATAGTTGCGCCCAGACATCTTGGGGCTTACTTAGAATAATTAATGCCAAGGTACCTCATACCGCCGCGCAGGTTCTACCTTGCCCTTAAAATTAATTGGGGTATGTTTAACCCTATCCTGGGATGACTTAAAAGCCTTTCGAGATGTAGGATATCCGAATAAGTCCTGTTACTAGGTTTTTGGGACTGATTTTAACCTTTTAAGTACTGCAAAAAAAGCGTGCGACCATCCGTCAAGGACAAACACGTGCGGCTTATCGCGATGTAATCTGACACGGGTTGACCTCTCACACAAAAACTGCTGTAGCTTCGTTTCTATTGCGTCATTTTACAATCTGTAAACAGATTCGAGTGTTTGAACAACGGGGGCCACTTATGATAATATCCATAACACTCATACGTTTAGTTATTATTGTAAACATCCTATTGAAAATAGAGAACTGGCCGTAAGCCGACTTGTTAATGTATTATGTTAGTTTCTGGCAAAAGTAATGAATTGATTTACGCAAAATTTTGGTAATAATATCATGAATACACAAGTAATCCAATTAGATTTTTTTCTTATTAGTCTTACATACAATATTTCCATAATATTCTAACTCAAACTTCATAGTGCGCGGTGCTGTCATTTTGAATCGCGTAGTCCAATTCGTGATATTGGAAAAGATCATACGAGTTATAATGAGCATTATATCATGTATTAAATCTTTCTAGAATATTACCTATACCTTCTTCGACTAATTGTTATCCATGAATCGTAAAAATATGATACGATAATTGGTAAAATACCAAGATGACCTTGACGGGTCATTTTATCCGGAAATTTATCTAGTCTAGTTAGAATCTTATTTGAAAGTAAACAAGAATGAAGTGTTTTATCAATTTCTGTACACACATTCCTTATTTATAACCCTTTTGATTAATTCATTAATGGTTACAAAACAAATCTAGTATTATTTCATAAAAATTCGGCATGATAATTTGACCCGTTTTACCTACACATCAAAATGCTTCGAAAAATATTTGAAAAATGGATAAAAATAAATGAATACGCTTTGAATGCATGAAATAATTAAATATAATTAGTTTTTGCATAGATAATTACCATTTATAGACACAAATTCATCGGAAAACAGTCAACAATAATATATTTATATGGCAAATGTGTAAGGCGAAATAACCTGAAAATTTATTGGCTCGGAAATCATTTTTACTATATTGTTTTACGCAAACGATTAGCCAAAAACTTGCACAAGCCACTATTGTTTCATTATTCATGTACTTACTTAAGTTTCAAACGAAAAATGCATCACAATAACTCACAATAAATAAAACAACAACACTAAGTCACGACAATAAACCACAGAATATCAATGTAAAAAAGGGCGCCTTCGTATTTTTTTTTTATAGTGTTGGGCACGAAGTTTTTAGTAACTTTTATCGTCTATGGCTTACAAATATTCTTGGCAGTGTAGGAAAAATATTAGCAATCGACTAAGTTCCGTACTTTACGCAAAAATAATATTTTAATGGTGTAGCCTATTGGCAACGCGCGCTGTCGCCCGGAGGCGTCGCCGGTCCTAAACGGTTGCGCGCGAAACCGACCCCTCCGGGCGACAGCAGTCCTTAAAAGGTTAAGATTTGTAAGGTAGCTTGACCAAGGTGTCGGTTTTGATTTCTAGCAATTTGTAAATTCAAAACACAAATAAAATTAATATTCAAATAAATTTAAAATTACACTTAAAATTACAAACAAAATTCAAATCACAATTAAAACTCAAATTGAAATTTACAAATAAAATTAGATCCTAAATAATTAAATAAAGGTGTTTGTTAAATTGATAGTTTTTAAATTTCATTAAAAAAAAACGTGTGGCACTCGGGGAGTGCCGCGGTAAAGCTAATGTATAGCATTATTTTGTAACCTCCATGCCAACATCACGTTTCCCATGACAACATCACGTTTCCCATGACAAAATCACGTTTCCCATGACAACATCACGTTTCCCATGACAACGTGATATTGTCATGGGAAACGTGATGTCACTACATGGTAGGCGGAGTGGGGGTGTTAGGTTTTATTTTCGTTATGTTACGGAATGTCTTGATTCGGTCGCCGCGCTCAAAGCCCGCGATAAAAGCTATGCAATAGCTTAAAAAGATGACTGAACCAACGTTGAATCAATAGTTATCTGGCGCGAATTTGATTAAAATATTAAAAAAAGAAAATAAGAATTGAATACCATACTCCCTTACTAACGCGAAATTCAATCCCAATATCAGTCGTATTTTCTCATCCTGATACAATGTCCCGAAGCACAATGTTTCCATAAAAACCCCAATAACAAAGCAAAGCTTACGTCATTACTTTTGATGCTGCTTGTTCATCTATTACCATTACAAAAACCCCACACTGTCTGACATCCAAAGCCCAAATAACTCCCTACCCACACATTTAAAACACGCCAAATTAGCATGAACGAAAAAAAACATCAACAGAATAAAATGTCAACATGAGTTCACGCATGTAAGCACATTTCAGCCCTCGAACCAAACCTAAAAGGATTGAAACTTACAACATTTCATATCCAAACAGGCAAACAGCTCTTCAAATATACACAGGCGTACCATCTGTGCCATATCTCATAATCGCTGGGTGACTCGTTACGGTGACAGTTTAAGAGGCTTACCGAAGGATTACCCTCCATTTAATATATTTTTTTCTTCACAGGTGCGTTTGACGGTACTTTTCGCCTGTCACCTTCCCTTTCGTGACTTTCTTTTTTAATTTTACCGAGAGTGGTTTAAGGATGATGGATTTGCGGGTAGATTGTCACGTGGTGAATTCTGGGAATTTTATACCAAAGGGGCTCCAGCAAATAAAAATACTTATGATTATTGCACGCTCAAGTATGCCTTTTGGAATCTGAATAGTCGGAACGATAAATAATTAATTTTGACTGACACATAAACCAGAATAATAAAACGGTTTTATTAAAATGGGCCTGACGTGACGAGTTTTATTAAATTGAAAAATGTGTTTCTGACTGAAATTTAATATTAGGGACTTAGTGAATTCATTTTCATCAGAAACTTAACTGACTAGGCTTACGAGGTGTAATATTTTACATTTTAATTAAAGTAAATAAAGTGTCAAACAGAATAACACCTAACAGTTTCACAAAGTTTTATTGGCGCCCAGCGTGGGGCTAAAATAATGTTGAAAATGAATGTGTTATTTTAGGGTATCGTACTTTGTTGTTTCAACATAGAGCAATCAATTATAACAACTGACTTTTGTATTTACAGAATAAATCTAAACATCATTATAAATCATAAATGTGCTGAGTTCATATTGGCGCCCTGGCTGGGACGGCTTCTTTCTACGAAATTCAAGTAAATTCCTGAGTGGAAGTAATAAAGTGTTTCCCGTAAAATATTTAAGATATTTTCAACGTCAAACCCATGACATGTTTTTGTATGACGTAATATTCACATTGGCAAGATTCTTGGTGCTTGTATCATTGCCCCACAAATCATTTCTGCATTATTGAATCAGGAGGTAGCGGGTAGTCGGAACCCGAAAAATCATTAGTGCTATGCCTCAGTTGGTTAGAAAATTATATTTTTCTACAGGATGTTTGCTCACAGCAGGCCTGTAAAAGTACGCTTCTAAATCTTAGAAAATAAAAAGCTGACAACACTTCGTCTTAAATGAAATAACTACAAGATTGGATATGGCTAATATCTTTCTTTGTATAGTTTCAAATAAAACTGTACAAAATAAAACCATCATGAAGTTACAGTAAAATACTTTTATAAGACCGAGATAGTAAAGAGAACGTGTAGGTAAACAAAAAGGATCATAAAGTCACATCATTACAAAGTCTGTTACTAACTCTTACGTTATTTACTACAACCATTTTGTGATAGAATAAACAAAGTGAAGAGTACTTTATATTCATTTAGGAAATAATATCAGAACGGTCCTTCAGAAAGGTGCTTAGTACTCGCAACCGGTGGCAGCGTGCGTGCAAGACAAAATGTATAAACGAAGCAAAAGGAGTACGTAAGGAGCGTAGCAAGGGCGTTCTGTAGTTTCTGCCTATCCCCATGGGAAGAAGGCGTCAGTATGTGTGTGTGTAAATAACATTTCACATTAATAATGAGCATTCTTTTATAAGTTTTCTCTTTTGACTATTTGGTTTAAAAAATAATGAACGTTATATACAATGTGTTAAAATAAAAATAAAAACATAAAAAGTTGAATAACATGAAAAATATTTAAGTTATTTTTCGATACTTTTTCATGAACATTTTGAAAAATGCGGGCGCACATGCTGACAGGTGACAATGATTTTATTTTAGCTGTGCTACTAAGAAAAATCTGCTATAGCTTCAGTGTTAGAAGAAATATATTTGTCCATGAATATTTACAGACTGACATGAATGAATCCCTGTTGACATCCAATCTGTTCAATGGAATCAATCACTTTGAGCCATTTTCCTCAATTGCCAATACGATCTCACATCCATGCAGCTAATACCCTTTCGTTTGCTCCCAAATTCAAAGAAGCCTCCCCAACTATTCAAATAATACTTTATATTTAACTTCCCATGCCCCAGGCCTCAAAGTCGAATGACTTTATCCCTTCAGTTAGCAAAGCGGACGAGATTTGCATGGGACAAGCCGTGGCAGGAGATTCAGAGGGATCCCTTTTAGATATGGTCCCGAATGATAATAAAGTCAAAGTTAAGTATTGACAGATCAATTGGTGCTTAAGTGAATAATTTGTTAGTTTTGTCTGCGTGGGAATTAACATTTTGTGATGAGGGGTTAAAGGATTGGAAAGGGTGGTGATGTAGTTAATTGATTATGATTATGGAGTATGTTAGAAAGACTTATAGTTGTGATGGTAGTTAAGAATAGGGATGAAACCTAGGTCAAAAAAAATAAAATACTATGCAGGTTCGTCAGTCAGATGAAAAATATTAGACAGGTCCAGGTCCACTCAAATCTGTGTGGTTCTTTCCTCAAAAGACCTTTTCAGACACTAATCTACATGGTCCTCATATGGCCTGACCAAGATTATGTCTGGACTTTAAAAGAGACTGCGATCTCTGAGTTTGTTTCGGCCTTTCTTCTCAGAGTAGTCAGATAGGAAAAGCCGAACTCATCTAGCTTATTTTTAATATTTTTTTATATGACGTGTAAAAGTGATTCCGATATCCTATTTACAGAATAAACAATTTCATTTCATTTCACACGCATTTTCATAAATCATCATAAAACATTAACAAAAAATTACTAGGTTAAAACGCATTAAAGTTGGGAAATGGGGGTCGCTACGTCACAAGTCTGTATAAAATCTACTTACTCGTGACGTCATGGCACATTTTAACTCAATGTACCGCAGGAATCTTTTGATAACGTAAAAAAGAAAAAATACGTATTTAATATTCTTTAATAATCTACAAGACGGTAAAAAATATATTTTAAGTCATCATCCCTATTGCTTTTAAATGGGAAGTACCCTCCTTGTGATGTTTAACCCTTATCTAAGGATGTAACAAGAATGTAGCCGTATCAATCGGATAAAAGAGGAAATAAACCTTCCTTTGATAACATGTCGAACAAAGCCGTAATTAATCAGTATAAAATCCAACAAAAAACAGATTACCGTGCATTTTTTCATGACGACGTTGACAATTTGACACATTGATTTCAATGCTATGCAGTGATACAAAAAGCTTATCTAAGGTACCTTTATAAACGTTTGAATGGTTATTATCCGTTTATGTACCCTTCGAATTTTCTTTTAGGCTGCTTAGGGTACAATTCTCTCGAGGTAAGAAGAAAAAATGACCAAATCATTAATATGTGTAAGATCCTTCACGGAAAAACCGATGCTCCTGAACTGCATTATGAACTGTCCCATCTTTTTGCTCCGATAAACTATAACCGTGGAAGGAGGCATAGATTGTTCGCCGTGCCTCGGAGTCGAACCGTCGCTCGAGCCCAGTCTCTCGTCCCTCGCACATTTTCTGCGCTCAACGCTCTCTTGGACGCTAAGCCTGACTGTGATGTGTTCGCGGATGAATGGAAGAAGACCTTGTCAGTATGTCTGGAGTATTGTGAGATGAGCGTATGACTGTCGAGTAGTTGTATACTTTTGTTTACTGTACCTTAATAATCTTTTGTCTTTAATTAACTAATGTAATTGGCCTTGGCCATTTTATGTTAAATAAATAAATGCTCTGAAACCGACACCTGAAACGTGTCTATTTTATTTTAGAATCCAAAGCAAACTGTGCCTCTGGAAACATAAATTCATTTACTTGACATTCAATATTTTTTCGGAGTACACGCTAAAACAAATATAACGTCAAAACCAATCTGAAAATAAAATGGTCGGTATACTGTAATCCTCTAAAATATATTCTCTAAATCAATATTGTAGTGCTGTGTCCGGCCATCGAATAGTTTATGAACACTGAATGGAAAACGTCAAATGAAGTGACGAGGTATTATATTGAGTTGCCAAAACGTCAAATTTCGTGTCGGATTTACATTTCAGTTTTTTTGAGGGGTTGATCTAAAATTTTAATACCTGTTTTTTTGTTATTTTGAAAGCGCTTTATTAAAAAGTATTATTTAAAAGTATTATTAAAAAGATTGATAGGCGAGAGTATGTTACCCTTTTTATTTTGTTTCTACCCAAAACCTAACCATACTTTTTTTTTGTATATTTTATACTTCAGACGCTAAGGTAACATTGAGTTTTACGTATTTATTCCTACCGGCTACTACTGCTTACCACGTGCCTCCCATCAATATTATATATGAAAATTTAATGATATTGGATGTATTAGCATCAACGGAGTCATATAAAGAGCTTTTATCAAATAAAGGTAGAATCTGTCAATCTAATTTATCGTTCATCCGGTTCCAATTTATCCAATTTTGTTGATGTAAATGTTTGTTGAAAATATATTTTTTTAATCTGTAAGACGAAATGTGATGTCGTATTTTGTTGACTGCGAACTCGAACATAATTATTTAGTCAGCTCGAAAAAAATTATGAAATCACTGTTACTTTTTCCTTTTATATTTTCTGAAACATCGATACAAACAGGTAAGGAATAAAGTTGCAAAAAATCAAATTAAATCTGTCTATCACTTCCATATCACCTTCGCATCTCACTTTTTAACCGACTTCCAAAAAGTAGGAGTTTCTATGTTCGTCCATATGAATGTTTTTTTTTCGTGCCATTATTCTTGCGAGTATTGTTTAATAATATTAGGTATCTGTTTTTCATCTAAAAGTAATAGTTGTAAAGTTATAAATACTACTTTACTATATTATTATTTGAGTAGTAACCACACCTAGTCTATTTTTCTTTAAATTATGGTGTCATGATTTGTAGGAACGACATCATTATATCTTATGAACACGCAATGCTCCCTCCATGTACTATATCCATATTATCACATTCTTCTACTGATTAGACTATAATTTAGACCTCGCACGGCTTCGCCTGCATGTTAATTCAAATTGAAATAACTTTTAATTCAGGAATTAATAATGTTGGTTTTTCCAGAAACTATTTTCATTAGTAGGTACTGGTCTAGGTTTTAAATAATATCGTAATCAAATCTCTTTTTAGTTCCCAAAATGTGAGAATAATTTAGTCTCCCAAATGTGAATAGAGCCTTCTGTTTTGGGTTATTTATTTTACTGCTTCTGCCCCCTTCCCATCTATCTATATTGGGGTCGGCTTCCAGTCTAACTGTTTGCAATTGAATATTACTACTTGAGCGACTACTTGTCTGACCTCTATAACCTAGCTACTGGGTAACACGATAGCTCTTGGTAAGACTGGTTATCAGACTTTCGGGCTTCTGACTACCCGTAATACCAACGTGCTTTCCGAGATACGGAAGAGTCTTGGTATGTAATGGATGGTCAACCATCCACGGACCAACCTCAGCAAGCGTTACTTGACCTTAAAGGTTGCCGTGCGGCTGTTATTACCAAGCAATGAGACCCTCAATTATTTATTACTAGCTGTGCCCGTGGTTTCCCCCGCATTGGTCTCGATCCCGTGCGAATATCGGGATAAATAGTGTCCTATGACGTAACTCATGTCATGAGCCAAATTTAATCTAAATCCGTTTAGCCGTTTTATCGTGAAAGCGTAACAAGCAACACACATTCACATATTTCATAATATTAGGTAGGATACCAGTACCTATATTATTTCAGACGTATTGGCAAGGGAGAAAAGCCAAAAAGCTTTCGAGGCTCAAAAGCAGCCGCTAACGAAATCAATTACAAAAACTCGGAAAACAAAAATCAAGTTGAAGTCCTTGGATTTTAGATTTACTTTCCGAAACATGTCTCAACTAAAGAAAATACATCAAAGTAAACTCCGCTCAGCATAATAACAAACTTGAAGTAGCTTCTGCTAAGAAAATAAAGTTTACCGAGCGCATGGCAGCTACAGACGAGTTTTCATTGAATTTACACACGATATATTGTTATTTTATCGGCACTTTTTAAAGATTTTCACGTTCAAAAAGAGTGGGGATGTGAACGATTAAATTTTCGCGTCTTTTAGGGGCGGATGTTTTTTATGCGTTTAAATTCATTTCATTTAGTTAATTGATTCAGGCATGACCTTGCGGAAATCCATTATAAAATATAATAGACGTGGGTGGATATATTTAGTAACCTGTTCTGCTTAGTTATTTCTAAAGAGCCATAAAAAACCCTGAATGAAAACGACACGTGTTTCATTTTTCAACGAGGCATCTTCAGGATGACGATTGACTTGTCGTGAACCAGAACACGGCATGTGGACACACCGAGCGCTGAACGCAGAGTGAGCCTTATCGCCCGTTGAATCCACTTATATACTGCTCGGTCCATCTCGGCTCGGTCGCTGATAACGGTCCGAGCCGAGATGGACCGAGCAGTGTATAAGTGGGTTTGAATTGTAAGCCACTCCATTTGACGCATACCTCAGGCTGGCCGGATTACCGCCATGGGATCTGGAGGCAAAGGTCCTCGCGCACGTCTGGGAGTGTCGCGAGGAGGCGAAACGCCGGGGCTTAACTCCGATGCCGCAAGAAATTGCGGCACAGCGGACAGAGCTCCGGCGGGATCTCATGGCGTCATGGAGGGTGCAATTGTCGCAACCCCGCGCTGGGCACGCCACAATCGCGGCGATAAGACCCGTCTTTGAGGAGTGGCTGGAGAGACGCCACGGCGTTCTCACCTTCCGCCTAACGCAGGTCCTCACCGGACACGGCTGCTTCGGGAGGTTCCTGTTCAGGATAAGGCGGGAGGAAACACCCGGGTGTCACCATTGTGTGGATCGGCCTGAGGACACGGTGGAGCATACGGTGGAGGTCTGCCCGGCTTGGGCGGAGCAACGCCGTGTTCTCGTAGAGGCGATCGGCGGCGGTGATCTCTCGCGTCCGGCCCTGGTTCAGGCCATGGTACGGAGCGAGAGGAAATGGCAGGCAGTCACCTCCTTCTGCGAAGCGGTAATGCTCGCGAAGGAGGAGGCGGAACGCGTGAGGGAGAGGCAAATTTCGCGCCCTCACGCCCCTAACCGCCGCAGGAGGAGACGCCCGGGGCGGGAATCGCGAGCCGATTTCCGGCCACCGTAGGCGCGGGCTTGCGGACGGTGAGCAATGGGTAGCTCGCCGTCCGATAAGGACCAAGCCCGGGTCGACGGCGCGTTGTGTTCCACGTGCGCCTCAAAGAGATGTCAGCAGAATTGACGGGGTCCGCTAGGGCCAATGCCTGCCGGGGGTTCGAAGAAAACCGATCGGGAAATCGTGGCCCCCGGCAACAAGGCAACCGAAGGAACACGGGTGGGTTTTAGTCATTAAGAGTCTGACACGCCCTCCCGCTCCGCCCAGAGCGGGAGAAGTTATTTGATAATTTCCCACACAAAAAAAAAAAAAAAAAGGCTGACATAATAAAAAATACATTTGCCGCGCATGCCTTGTACTGACTGGACGCACCTTTATAAAAACACCACACAATCATGACTATGACATGCATATAATGTAATACGCAGTAATAAAACTAATATCATATTTATAGTTTACACCGTAAAATAAACTTAAAATCGTGTCAAGGGTAAAAATATTAACATGAAAATGTCATTGTATTTAGAATTTTACTATTATGATACAACAAAATATATTACATAGCGTGCTATCCAGCAATCGAACCCTTCCGCCTATACAGTATACACCTCGCCTGAATGCACGAGAACTGATCATTAACACGAATAACATACATTACGTTATGTTTTGTACACTATAAATTATGTAAATTGTATAAAATATGTGTGTATTTTTTTGTAAAAATTGTTAATTTAGTAAAAATTTACCTAAAGCCTAATGACAAAGCATTGGCTCTAAATACCTAAGTAAGTAGTAGGTATTCATCATTCACAATTTTCACTAGGTTGTGGAGGTCAGATAGGCAGTCGCTTCATGTAAAATACTGGTATTCAGCTGCATCCGGTTAGACTGGAAGCCGACCCCAACATAGTTGGGAAAGGCTAGGCAGATGATGATTCACAATTTTTGAATAGAAGCCACTTAGGAACAACTCCTATGTGACTTTTTATTCGATGTGTTCCATAATGTAATATTTCATCATCAAAATATTTGTGCCATAGTGAATTTAAAATACGATTTCGACTCAAAACTTCGCCTCGTGATAAGCTCATGAATAAGTCGCCTTTCGAAACCAAATCGTTATGAACAAAACGGAAAACAGAATTAACATAAAGTTCCTCACGAAAGTCATAATAAAAGCCAGTAAAAAACATTGTTATCTTTATAAAAAATTACCCATCAACGTTGTCAAAGCTGTCTTTCATCTTACTTTCTACTAAATTATTTATTTATTATATCTTATAAATATAAAATTCTCGTGTCACAATGTTAGTTGCCATACTCCTCCGAAACGGCTTGATCGATTTTTATGAAATTTTATATGTATATTTTGTTGGTCTGAGAATCGGTCGTAATATACTCCTAAGTGATAAGGGTAGACCACCCCAAACATTTATATGGCAAAACTACGTTTGTCGGGTCAGCTAGTAAGTATATACGAGTAATATATAGTGAAAGTTTGTATGGTTGGATGTTTGTTACTCAATCACACAAAAACGGCTGATCAGATTTGGAAGAAACTTGGCACACGGATAGTTTATAACCTGGATTAACACTTAAGATAATTTTTATCCTGATTGCCTCGTTGGTCTAATGATCGCAAGCGCTACTACTGAGCATGGGGTTTTTATTCCCAGGTCGGGCAAATTATTATTGGGTTTTTCCAACAGGAATTTCTCAGTAACAGCCCGGAGTCTGTATTTGTGCCCGGTTGATGGCAATAGGCTCGCCCCCTATTAAATGGGACTTAAAAACATAACTGGCGAAATGTGGGTGTAGGTACTACAGGTACACCTCTGCCCAACCCTTCGGGGAAATAAGTCGTGATATTATGTATGTTATGTCATTGTATACTTTTATCCTTATAGTATATTTCCGTGGAATAATTTCCGACCTCCACGAGGGCGACGCTAGTAAAATAAAAAAAACAACAGTATCCAAGCAATGTTTTGTTTGCTGCTCACATTTGTGACCAGTCACACGTAAAATAATACGTAGAAGGAATTTCATAGCGATATCGTCATCGTTTGTAAGAGATAGATATCGGATTTGTGACAGACAAACGATTCCTGTTTTATTTCGTAAGTTTTTTGTCTCATGAATTTTTTCGTCACTATCCGTTCTGACGTTTATACTTTGCTCCGCACAATTTTGGTATTGGAAGTCAAGGCTATTCGATTTATGTATTGTTATTTAATCAAATCAAATTATTTAATAGTAAAGTAATTTATTTTGTTGAAATTAAGGCTCGTGTCAAGCTTTAACTTCGATAATGAAACGTCTATTATTTTCTTATTAAGAACCCCATTAATTTTAGTTGTGAATAGAAACAACTTGATTATGAAGGCAAGAAGAGCTTAGATTGGAAATAAGACAAATCTATGTCTGGATTTCTTAATAAACAAAGACTTTGACTTTGTTAATATCCGAAAGAAAGCATGCAACTTTTTTATAATCTTAATTTGTTACAACTCTTTTTATATCCCTTTTTGTTTGACTCTTAACTTAACCATAATTTTCATCTTGGTCCTTTGTACCGAACAACGTTTAAAGATACAAAATTATATTTTCGGAATCGGCGAAATTACGAATTCCAATTTGGTCGAAACAGAGTTGAATTACGCGCCTCGTTGGCTGCCGAAGGTCAGTAACTAGTAAAATGATCGTTTAAAGAGATTTCTCGTCGAAACAAAAGGAACGATGACAAAGTAGATTTCTTGGCACAGAACAAAGAAATAGTGAAATAAACGCTTTTTAAAATAAATATAAGCTTGGCGTGAAACGTTGTAGATATTTTCCCATCTTGATAAAATGTGACGGCGTAATCGCACTACGATTGATTTATGTTTAATAGCCACAAAAAAAAAAACTGTCCATGACTTGACACATTATAATGCTAAAATCTAGTCATTTAAAGCAAACATAGAAATTGATATAAGTTACCAAGTCCATAATATAAATAATACTGATGTATAATTTGGATGTTATGCATTACATCTCTGGTAAAAAATATTTTTTTTTAGAACAGACCTAATTTCATGACGAATTAAAAGCATAAATTGAACACAAATAAATTAAATTCAAACCCGCCGCTCCACAAACTAATAAACAACAACCTGGCACCATCCTCCCAGCTCGGAGCCAACATTCAGATAAAATATCTTAAACGTGGCGAGATAAATGGAGGAAACTGAAACGGATGGATCTAGACTGACGTATCTAAGCTGGTGGAAGGGCAGAAGTATTGATAAAAATATTTATGTTGGAAATCGGCTGGAATATTATCTTGTTTCACTAAATAATATTAGTGTTAATATTTTAGACTGGAGATAAATGGACTAATGGAGGGTAATACAAAGCGACGAAACTGAAACGGGTGGGAAGAAGTATTGATAAAAATATTAATGTTGGAGTCTGGCTGGAATATTAATCTGTTTCAATATTATTTTGCTACTCGTATATTTGTTTTATAGGTAGGTTGTCCCTAGTTACTAGTTGTTTATCCTAAAATGTTTCATTCTTTAACAATGCTTAACAGCGTGCCCAATTTATTATATCGGATAAGTACTTAATTTCAAGGTTTATTAAATAAATAAACCTTTAACCTATCGACACCTTTTTTTTGGGTGGATCAAATAACTTCTCCCGCTCTGGGCGGAGCGGAAGGGCGTGTTAAACTCTTACTGACTAAAACCCACCCGTGTTCTTTCAGTTGGCTTTATGTTGCCAGGGGCCACGGTAATCCTTTCGGATAAACCCGCAACCACCTATCGACACCTGAAATTTTAAGTTTGGGAACATATATCAATCTTGATAAAGGTACAACTAACAGTGGTTTTATAATCTTCCTTAACTATTTATCTCAGTTATCCTTCTCGAGCGGGATGAATCACGGATACATTTCTTGCGCCACTGCTCTTGTTCACTACGTTTTCGTGTAACGCAACATAAATATGAACCGAGACACGTCCAAGTTCAACAGTATACATATCGGGCACACTGTTACAACACCAGATCAATCCACGACAAGGAAAGAAAACACGACACAGATTAAGGGAGCCCAGATGTAGCGAAATGGGTCAACAACACATTTCGGCTAATGCGTCTCCAAGGACTACGTTGCAAATTGCCGTCGATCTCGCCTTCCGTCCTGAAGGGATTCACTTTTGATTGCCAACTGAACCCTAATTACCGCTTTTTCTGGTCCTTTCACTTCTTATTATGGAACGCCATTTTTTCTTCCATTTTCGCTACATTAATTTCTATGTGGTGTTTTTGTATTGCTGTTTTGATGACCTCTGCTAAAATGCCAATTACGGTTATTTGTGTTATCTTCCTTGTCGTTATGATGCTCATCATAGCAGAGAATAAGTGTCAGTCGTTTGGCTTATTATCGTCTATTTTTATTTGGAGCTATTTGCTAGAATGAGCGTTCAAGTGAAATAAATGTCAATTACTTTGATAATCTGTATCATCAACAACATTAGCAACGTGTAAACTACGATAAAGGAAGTATGTAAGGATTGTAGCGAGTGGCACTCCCTTGGGAAGAAAGCGGCAGTTTATGTATTTGTATGTAAGTTTACTACAATCTATTTAGTTTGTTATTGATTTTCTTCAATTCTTTCTCCAATATGTTGGTAGTATGAAATGACGAAAATCCGACTAAAAGCTTTGCGTTATTTGCACATCTACCTACGACATGAAAATCTTTGATGAAATGTATGGAACGGAAATACGAAAACACTAGGGAATAAACAGTATATTGTATTTCAATCTCGATCACTAGTTCATTTCTCTCGGGATTTATCTCTGAATAGATTTTGATGAATGAAGTGTCAAACTATTTGTCATATCCTATCCTGTATATAGCACATTTTACTCCAACAAAAACTGTTGGGGTTTTTATTGTGTGTGTTAGATCTTTTATCGTGCGAGAAAAATGTTTACACAATTTTACCTTAAAAGCTTTTCAATTTAGTATATACAAAATTATTCTAAATACGCTCAAGGTTTTACAATATTGTGATGAATTATAATAGTGGAAGAGAGCTTTCACTAAAATTATAAACCTTTTAGTAGGACAGGAATTAAATATCATGTCGTTGTTTTAATCATTATTACGTTATACTTGTTCTCGGGAACAATATGTACAGGAATAATTTATTAACGATACCGTCAAAAACATTACGTGTAATTAAATAATAAAATTAAAACAAATAACAATGTCTGATTTCATTGAAATTGTTCTATGAATGTTATAAAATGGAAATATTTTGTGGTACTGTTTTTCACAATGAATCTAGGTCTTATAGCTAACCTTATTTATCTATTTGTAAACAAGCTACTAACTGAAACTTTTTTTTAAAATGAAGGCTACAGAAACAGTCGTCCTTTTACTTTCATTTTAAAATTAGCATAGAAATTCTTTTCCCTTCAATTCATTTTGACAACTTTGGAGAGAAATTACTTCCACCTAATAGATTTTTACGACGAATTTGAACCAACAATATTGTATTTCTTTCCTTTTCAATCTACAAATACAATAAAACCTACTTCATTTCTTTTCGACCTAAAAACATCTCTTGAATAAAAAACATAAAATTCCACACGCTGTAACATTTGCAAAGCGTAAAGAGTAACACGAAACTATTTTATATTTCAGCATATACTATTGAACGACCACTGTTTTGTCTGTATTACCCTCTTAGCATACAAATGTATATCTAACCCTCGAGAATCGGATCGTATTTCGAATTGAAGAGCTAGGTTTGGCTAGCAGTGAATATGTGTGAATAGTGGAGCGCTTTGCAAAGGTCATGTCGTGCAGATAAGACAGATGTTGGCAACCTTCGGAGACACTGATTCCCTCACACTTTTGTTATACCCACGCGACTGGGGAATACTTTTTAACCTTTTATATGTAAAGAAAATTGCTGGGATCTTGAAATAAATTCAAAGAAGTTACCATATAATAATGTACGTAGATTACTTTGCCAGTTCAGAGAACAGTTTTCTTTGATACTACACAACGAGATACCAAAGTAATTTTTCATACGCTTGAGCGTAGAAAAAAGTGCTTTACATTTGAAAAAGTTGTAATTGTATCTCATTTTAATAAAATGTTACGATTCTGAGCCTTAATCGAATTTAACATGATAAGACAAAATTGTATTAGATTTATTTTTCGAGAATAAATTAGGATGAATGGAACAAAAATCTTCTCTCATTTGGGTCTGAGAAGAAAGATAAGTTAATTACTATGCGTTCCTTATTTGAATTGTACAATTTAGCGTTAATCTAAATTGCTGATACCTTCTACTATTTTTGTATTCCAAGTTCGCAATGGGAAAAAAAAGCTACTCGTGCTGATAAATATTCATTATGCCATTCATTCCATCTAATGCAACGGTTCGATGAATTCACGGAGTTGCTTTGAGGGTCCACTACTCAACTGAATGGATAATCAGTTTTAACTTTGATGAAAAACATAGATTTGATTATGTAAAAACTTCGATTAGTTGCTTTGAATATTCTGAATAAATTGTTTTGTTTATTGAATGTTTATAAGCAAAATAAAGTTTATTCATATGATCCGATACCCTTGAAGTAAAGTTGAGAGTGGTTTATAAATGTTACTAAATAATTTATCGGGCTTTAAATATTTGTTAGGTGTAAAATATTGTGTCGGCTTGGATTACTTTGTAAAAGGTTGGTGAACTATTTCAAACTGATAGTTAATTAATTTAGGCGTGACCTTGCGGAAATTCATTATAAAATACAATAGACGTGGATATATTTAGTAACCCGTTCCGCTAAACTATTCCTAAAGAGTCATAAAAACCCTGTATGAAATCGACACGTGTTTCATCTCTCAACAAGGCATCCTCAGAATGACGACTGCGTTGTCGCGAACCCGAACACGGCGTGTTGCTACACTGAGCGCCGGACGCAGAGCGGCGTAGCGCATGGCAGGTTCGATAGGGTTTTTTGTATTTTATTTCAAACTGTGTTGAAACTTGTCACTAATCTGATGTTTTCAAACTTCTCTTTTGTGTCCCCTTTTCTAATCTTTAAATAACATTGTGTTCAAGAAACAAGACTCTACTACTAGAACTAAGTAATACTATTGCAGTGCCAAGCAATAGTTACACTACAGGAAGTTTCTCGAGTTATCTCTTCCAACTTTCGTCAAGTAAGAAGTAAACAACACATTTACTAACTCGTAGGTGACCATTAGACAATCATTCCGGCTAATCTATTGTCAATTCGACAAAATATTGGAATACTAGCTTCACCCCGCGGTTTGTCCCACATAAGTCTCGATCCTGTAAGAATATTGGGATAAAAAGTATCTTATATCCTAATCCAGCATAGTCTAGCCATGTTCCAAATTTCATCCAAATCAGTTCAGCCGTTTTAGTGTGAAGACGTAGCAAACAAACAGACAAACTCACTTTCACATTTATAATATTACTTAGGATTTTGCGTCATTAAGACGCTTTTGCGTTAGACTACCTCGTTGGTCTAGTGGTCGCAAGCATTACTGCTAAGCATGAGATAATGGGTTCGATTCCCGAGTCGGGTAAAGTGTTATTGGGTTTTTCCATTTGGAATTTCTCAGTGGCAGCCCGGAGTCTGGATTTGTGACCGGTTAATGACAATAGGTTCGCCCCCTGTTAGTTGGGACTTAAACATAACTGGCGAAATGTGGATGTACTGTAGGTACACCTCTGCTCAACCCTTCGATACAGGCGTGATGTTATATTACATTATTTTGCGTCAATCGAGACGTAACACGATAAATACCAACTAATTGGGCACGGATTGCAATAATAAAATCTTTATTTAATATCAAAACTTCAGATTTTAATACTCGTCTAAAATATTTCCACAACATCGTCAGATAATATCAAACAACAAAACCCTATACATAACAAAACTATAATACACTTCATCTCAGCCTAAAAAAGATTTTCTTCTTCGAAGATTTCCGTATCAAACGGTTCTTATAGTTTCGATAAAGCTCCAGTTTCACTTACAAATCCTTCGCGGTAGAGATCTTGACTATCCTCTATTGTAACTGCATTTACTTCAGCTTTCGGTTTTACTAGTCCAACTTCATAGGAACTAACATTTTCATAATAAAGCGTTTTCTTTCTCTGTATTTTAGCTACTTCCAAGACGATATTAGTTTTGGTGGTACCAACTAAGCAGAGCCAGCAAAGGAAATATCTTGAACAAGAACTCGGTCAACGTTCCAAAAATTAATTAATTAAACTACTAGCTTGTGGTCAGCGACTTCGTATGCAATCCAGGATAAAAAGTAGCCAATGTCCTTTTCCAGGTCATGGTCTACCCATTTGTCAAATTTCATCTAAATCCGTTCAGCTGTTTTAGCGTGGAAGTGTAACAAACTCACTTCCGCATGTATAATATTTAGTTAGAATGTCTTCAGGCATTTGACTTTTCTCAGTATGACTATTTATGTCTATCCACCTGATGTAATTGATAACTTTTCTGGCTACAGCAAAGTATGATCACAAGGCCATGTCCTGCTCCTCACTATTCTTAATATATTTCATTGAACTGACGTGTTCACAGACCCCATAGAATATAATTCCTTTAACAAATTAAATAGCATAATTTCCTTTAATTAAACTTTCCTATTTGTCCCATCTCCATCTTAACACATCCCATTAAGTTTTAATTCCACGTTTTGCTCAATGGCTTGAACCGCCATTTTCTTTGCGACACCAATCTAAGTGCTGACGATGAATAAATTTTCCATTTTCCTCACTTTCCCTTGTACTTCCTTTTTTTCTTGTTTAGCGGTTTCGGAGGTTTTGTTCTTCGGCCTTTGTTGAGAAATTTTAATTTGAAATTAAGCAAAGCGATGGAAAAAATTGTTGGGTTGAAACAAGTTTGCTAATTAAGCCTTAGAATAAGATGAGCCTCCGTAACATTATTGCTTTCGTTAAATTTTATGGGATGAAAATTAGAAAGTTGGTAGGTGTGCTAATAATCTGAAATTTGAATTTAGGAGGTAATTACGAGCCTTGAATATTTTTTGATAACCTAAAGTAGCTTTACTTTTTTCTTTTGTTATGCTAATATTTTGATAAGAAAGTTATCGTAATTAGGTATTCCTTTTATGATAGCTTCAAAAGCAATATTATTTCATTTTTAATTACCTGCCTCCAGGCTATCCTTAAAATAATATTATTTGTAGCAAGTTTATTAATTATTTCTTTATAATTTCTTTTTTCCAAATAAAAATTTACTTGTTATTTTCTTGAAAATTTACAAAAATATGAAAAAATGTTTTTACTGAAACTTCTCTCAAAACACCTTAGCACTATCGATTACTATCATTCGATTAATCACATCCCATCGAAATAATCTACCTCATCGATCACGGATATAAGTTCCGTATTTATTGAACGCACATGGAAACCATTTGTCTGCCACCATCCGTCTTTATTAATATGTCATCAAATCGTGTAGTCTTTTTGGGAGATTGGAAAAAAGCTCGTCAGGTTATCGTTTATGGAACAAATCAGTATGAAAAAATGAATATTGGAATCCATCGAAAAATAATTGATTTTACTACCCTAACGTAAATCATTATCCTCCTTTCCTTATCCTGATTTATTTGGGGCCGGTGCAGCATCTCATATTATTCTACGGTTATCTCTTTCTGGCGTTGTCTTATTATTCACTTCCTTTCTAACCATATTATCTTTCTCATGAACTGTAACTCTAAGAGGGAGGCCGTTGCCCAGAAGTGGGACAGCAAAAAAAAAGATTAAGTCTAAATATTTTTTATATATATATATAAAAATTCACTCTACATTCCAAAACACACGCGATTCAGTAAATAGTGCTATTTATATCTTTACTAGCTGCGACTCGCGGTTTCACCCGCATAAGTCTCGATGCCGTGGGAATATCCGAATTAAAAGTATCCCATAGTCCAACTATGTGCCAAATTTCATAAGAATCCATTCTGCTCTTTTATTGTGAAAGCGCAACAAACAAACAAACTCACTTTCGCATTTATAATATTATTACTATTGCCCCGCGATTTCACCCGTATAAGTCTCAATCCCGTAGAAATATTGGGATAAAAACAATGGCACTCCGGGAGTGCCGACAGAAATGAAAACTTGAACAATTAAAAAATACTTCTTAAACCTTTAAAGTAAAAATACTTACATAGAACATTGATCCGTAATGTAATATAAATAAAGAGCACAATCGCGTTTACAAAAATGAGGTGTCGATAACCGTGTTGCGAGTTCAATTATTTTTTCCCATCTCAAAAATGCCCAACGCGCCAAAAGAAGTTTTCACTTCAAAAAGTATTCTATATCCTAACCGAGGTCATGGTCTATTCATGTGCCCAAATTTCATCTAAATCCGTTCTGCCGTTTTATTTTGAAAGTGTAACAAACAAAAAAAACGTGTGGCACTCGGGGACTGCCTCGATAAATCTATTGCATAGCATTTGTAACCTCCATACTTCCTATTTGTCAACGCTACACTTGGGATGATGACGTGATGACATAAAACAAAAATTACGTTCCCATGACAACGTGATGTTGTCATGGGAACCGTCATTACATGGTAGGCGGAGTGGGGGGTGTTAGATTTTTTTCGTTACGGAATTTTTTGATTCGGTCGCCGCGCTCACAGCCCGCGATAAAAGCTATGCAATAGGGTTTACGATGATCATAAACTGTGCAAGACTTATCCATTGCGCAAATATCATAATCATACCAAAAGGCAATCTTGTCACCACCATTCAAACCTACAATTCAAAACATCGCGCATCGGTTTAACCGTTCAAACCGTCAATCAAGTCCTCAATCGGAAACCCAAATGTTATTCACCCAACCCTCTGTCTATCACCCCTTTCATTGCAACTTTATCGTTCTATACAGCAACTAAGTTTCTGTCGACACATCCTGTATCGGCGTCAAACGTTACAGACATGTCGATCACGAACAAAACCCCCGTTTCGGAAACCCGCGTTTCGGAAGCCCCCGATATCATACAGACCATACAACTTACACAACATAAAGCGGATTCGTGAACGAATCAAAGATTAAAGCGGCAGACGACTGTAAACGATGGTTTTGTAAACAAATACAAAGGATTTGGACACACAAACGGTTCCATATGACATTTCAGTGGGAGTGCAAATCTGGTGGGATTGGGACAAATATTTGATGGGAATGGCTGCTGTATTATTTGTATTGAAGCTTTTGTGTGGACAAATGTTTGATCCAATATCTGGACCAGTAAAAGTAGGTTCATGAAGTATGGATGAAGCAGATGAAATATTCAATATTACATTTTAGAGTGTAATTATTTAAGCTTTTTGCTCATTTTAAGTACGTTTTCGAAGCTAGAATAACTTATTCATTTATTTATTTTATTGTACACACAGTAAAATACATAGAGAAATGACATAATTATAATTTAGAGTACAAAAGTACTGCTTATTTCTTAAGGAATTTCTTCCAGCAGACCTGCGAAAGGAGAAATGAAAAATAAAATGTAGATAATAAGTGTGTGAGAACAAGAAGAGAAAATATGGATATGCGAAGTCTTATGCGAATTATGTTAATTAACAATTTTATTATCATCGATACAAAGGTACTCATTCTAAATATTTAACTATCCTCAAAAAAAAACAACAAATAAAAAACAGTCATCTCGTTAGAAGTATGTAACTTAAAACAGACTAGAATGAAGAAAACAACAAAAAAAAAACGTGTGGCACTCGGGGACTGCCGCGGTAAAGCTATTGCATAGCATTTGTAACCTCCATACTTCCTATTTGTCAACGCTACACTTGGGATGATGACGGATGATGAGATAAATACATGGTAGGCGGAGTGGGGGTGTTAGCTTTTTTTCGTTACGGAATTTCTTGATTCGGTCGCCGCGCTCAAAGCCCGCGATAAAAGCTATGCAATAGCTTAAAATATTTGAACATATACACACGCAACCTAAAACAAAGATAAACCCCCAACAGTACATAAAGGAAACGAACCCACTGAAGACATTTTGAAAACAGTAGCATATTGTTTACTAACACCTGAGGCTAACACAAAACAATTGACTGGCCATCCATCCGTACACTGAGATATTCACCCAATTGGAAGCCAGCAACAGACTAACAAGAGACTACCAATGGACGCCGATACAAGACTGTTTACACACAGTTAAGGTGATCGAATTGGTTACGAACATATTGAGCGAATACATTGTATCATTGTCTTTGGAATTGGCTTTATTTGTGGTGAAAAGGTGCAATTTTGTTGTATTGTTTTCTGTTTTCGTAACTCGGCTGAAATCACCATCTAAAAGTGTTATAGATAAAAATGTTGTATGTTACGTATTTGGAAGAGAAGCTAATGGTTGTAGGCGCCGTACACCATCACCTTGTTAATGTTGGTTTAGTTATGGAGTACACAGAAAGAACCACAAGTTGAGTTTAAAGTTATATTAAAATGCATAATGTTAACAAGTTAAAGTGGCAGCGATTCCTTCTCTTGACTAGTGGTTAGTGCCACAGTTATTGTCTGACTCGATGTGCATTGCTTAAAACGTTATAATTATAGCATAATATTTGTGACGCACGACATCCAAGTAGGTTGCTGCGTTTGCAAAGTAAATGTACGGTTGATGAGACCGTACAATACCTATTTATACTTTAGTATCTACTCATAATTTTGTGAAAAAAAAACAACCAAAATATTATTATCTGCTTTTATCGGTTATTGTGCAGCCGTTTAGCGCAGAGCTTTTCAGAGCATTTCTAATTTTAAATAAACTGTATTTTGAAACTTTTAAATCCAACAAAAATATTGCTACCAAAATACCAAGAATAATAAGTAACATGCAAACTTTTAATCTGAAACTGCAAACGGGCGCTGATCTTTTAATATTAAAACAAAAAATATATGTATATTTTTAAACAAGTAATTCACATTTTATCTCGCAAACCCAGCTAATATTTGCAGAAGTACGTTCGGGTTTAACGAGATTATCGGCTTTGCTGCGCGAAAGTAAGGCTAGAAATACCTGTTTTACGGTTTATAGTTTTAACTGGATAGCTTTAGATGGAACTTTCCTTAACCCTTTAAAAGACAACGAGATGGCAGTCAGAAAAAATGCCAAACAGTCATAAGTTGAAAATTACGTTTTTTTTTTTACAAATGGATACGAACTCGAAATTTGAAGGCCTCGATTGATCTGTGAGGTCACTTACAACAGCCAGTATTTTATTTACACATCGATCCCTAAGGACCATTCTAAACCGTCCTGTACCCTAATTGCCTAATACACGATCAATCACAATTTGTTTTCATTCACTTTCAATCACAAATTGCTAATCCATTGCTTCATAAATTGGAAAATAATATCTGTTCAACAACGTAAATAACGCAATGAATGTTGTTGAACTGTTAAAATGAAATAAATTAATCATAATCTTTTACGCAATTAGGATACTGGTCCTGGTCGCCATACAAATACGTATGTCAGTGTAGTCGGGACCTTAAAACCTGACAACCTTTATGATATCGATATTTCCCAGTAATTGACATATCGAAATTAATTGACAGGGCCTTTGTATAAAATTCCAAAATTCGGACGAATTTTGCTAAGCTGGAAAACGAATTCAGTATATATTGAGAATAATCTGGAGAGGTTTTTAACTGTAACTATATATGACATTAATTTGACGTTTAAAACTTCTTGAAGTGTGAAATTAACAAATTGTATGTCGCGAATTTCACATTAATCAAAGTATTACATAAGGCACTCTGCAAGCCAGTTTCCTCCCACGAAATTCTTAGAATTTTCTAGAAACTTCCAACATTAATTAAAGTAAGTGCGTTGGCACTATTTGGAGCCATGTGGTGCTGTAATGTGGCTTTGAAATTGCGACTGTGCTCAATTATTACATTTATACAGTTTTCTTTGTTTTCCCTTGGTTATATAATTTAAATAGTAATGTTATTATGAAGTTTGCTGTTGTTAATATGCAGTCGTTTGGATGGTAGAGTGCTATTTAGAGCGAACTAAGTATGAAATCATTCCTTGTATGTATTTATTCATGCAAATGAAATGACAACATCTGCAGTGTTATTAATTAAAAACTGTTGGATATGTTGCTTTTTACTTAACTAACATAATTGTACAAAAAACCTTTCTTGTTGGCACATCACTGTTAAACTGAAAACTCTGTTGCAGAAAATTTAGCTCTACTGCATGGGTTTAAGTTCTTCTTTTCAATATAAAAGCAGCGTTAAGAATCGGTTTTAACTTCTGGAAGTTATGACTCTGTTCAATGTTTGCCGCAATCATTCTGACTGTCCGGACTTAGTTGGGAGTCTATGTTACTTGGTTCCTCGAACAGTTCATGTACGAGAGGTACGCTCTCGACGTCTATTTGCTACTCGCTTTTGTAAATCCAACGCTGGCTCGCGTTCACCACTTCATCGTTTAGTTGAGACATAATTATAACAATGAGTTTAATTCAATCGACATTCTTTTTCTTGGTAAAAATACGTTTAAGAAGCAAATCCAAGCAACCCTAAAAGCAAAATATTGTATAATGACGTAGTGTTTGATCTAATATCAAGCATTGCGTCATTATACAATGCTTTACGCACACAAACTTGCTTTTAATTTAATTTTTTTGTTTCTTTTATAAATTAAAAAATCCAGATATGAGTTCCAGGATAAAGTCGTTTGTATAGCTTTTGTATCTGTGTTACTAGCTAGTCCTTAAATACTTCCTATTGTAATCTGTGGAAAACGTAGTGGGTAGCATAATTGTTCAAAATGTTATATTTAAGATATTGTGACTGTTTTTATTGTGCTACTGTTTGTTTTTCCTTAAATAAATAATTAATTAAATTAAATTAAACAAACATAAATAAAACTTATTGACGTCACTGCTAAAACATTTTTCAGCAACGTAACTGGTTTAGAAACGTTCACCTATAACAAGACTTTTGAAGCGCCAGCAGCGGTGCCTCAAGAAATTACATTTATTTATTCCATCTTGGATGTTAACTGCGCGATATTGATTTATGTTCCCTCAAGTATTCAGAGCAACTCATCGAGACGGTATAAGAGGTAAAATTTGGAGTGGGAAAAGGAAATCTGAGGATTACGGTGCCACCAGATTTTTGTTTAGTCAAACTTCGAAGTGAAAAGACTTTTAGAACTGCAGTTTGATTCTAGAGATAGTTTTGATTGGAGTAAGTGAAGTATTTTAGTGAATTGAATTTGGAAATACGAACTCTCGGAATATTTGAAAGGTCGAATTTGTTTTTAACAGACGTTCAAATTGGAGCCTTTGTGTTTAAAGCAATGTAACCTTGAATACAGCTCGGGATTAAAATCCTAAATTCTAACTCTATATGGATCGGAACACCAAATTCCAATGCTGAACAAATAGCCACCGAAACAATAATGACGGAAACAATGATTGTAACTCCGAATGCTGGCAACAATCCAATATAAAATTTTGGCGATCGACCAAATTTCGTTCACAATTAATAAATTTCGTATCGTATTTTGTACTTAATTACGAATAACTGGGAGCTTCCGATTGAGTGACAATTTGTAAAAGGGGAATTTAAATTATGAGGCTCGATATTTCGGAATAAAAGAAAAGCGGTTATATCTGCAGCAGATATTTATCATTTTGCAAATATTTACCAAACACTCGAATGTCAACTGTGTCAATAATTATTAAGGGATATAATTTTTCGATACATTATTAACATAGCAACTTTTAACAAGAGTTTAATAATTAATTAATTATTGTAATTTTTCAACTCTTCTCCATTATGAATAATAACATTGTTTTTTTTTATCCTGAATGATTTGATTTACTTGTTTAGTTTACAGTTTTCTTGAATCATAATATTTGAGTTTACAGGCTTGTTCGTCCACTGGAAAATAAAGTATTTCTTGGGAATGTTTTGATCTTTAGTGGTGTGTGTCTTTTTTTTTGGATGTGTGAGGGATTTCGCAAATATGTTTCTATAAAATACGAGGATACTCAAAAAATTTAGTACATGCTACCGTCTTTGTGATTTTTGGAGACTTTCTTATCTGAGGCTTTTTTGGTGTTCAAAAACATAACAAATCTCGGAAATACTACTGATCTCACGTTGTTTTAAAGCAACTCTAAGTAAATTTGGCTCTTCAATGTGATAAAAAGAGTAAAACTTAAGATTACTAAATAGCAGAACACAACTGTGCATTTTGTACTTTTGTAGAGTTGTTGAGATTGTTGTTAAGGTTGAAGCACGTAGAGAAAAGATCATTCAGTTCCCGTTAGATTTCATCATCATCATCATCAGCCTATAAATATTCCCACTGTCGAGACACAGGCCTCCTCTCTGTGAGAGGGAGATTTATTACGTATAAATAGTATTTACAAATAAAACTTTTGACGATTCCTTTCTCTAATATAAGTCACCGCATAGGATTAATCGCACTCTCTGATGTATTGTAATTCATGTATATATAGTAATCAAATGACACACATCTGGTGCTAGCCAGCGCGTCAGCAAAACATGTACTGTATAAGACACGAATAAACATAAATAAATAAACATAAATAAATATAATAACTACTACTGTTGCTGCAAAAAAAAAAAAAACAAAATAATAATAGACAAATAGGACATAATTTAAATATTGAGTAATAAGCTTCCTCTCTCCTACTTATTTATAATTTTGCTGTGCCCGACAGGGTCCATAATTGTTTCAATTTATTTTTCCCTACCACCTGTATGTGTACATTATGGATTGCAATAAAGATAAACTAAACTAAACTAAGACTGTATAACAACCGTAATAGTTGTATAATTTACTAAATGTTGCAGGTGCAAAACCCGTTGAACTATGAACTAGGCATAAAACTTTCAAACCACCAACAGGTTAGGTTAGGTCCCTAAACGCCAAAGCGAACATTAGTTATTCAGCAGAGGGATTGCTATACGCGACCGGAATGCCCGCCAAATTACTCTGCTAAGCTGAAGATTTGCAAGAATGTATGCTCAATCTGATGAAGTGTATAATATCCGTATTAAGATGGAAGGTGTGATAATCATTTGCGTAATGTTCTTCATAAAGTTTTCGATTTATCACACGTACAATATTGGGATGCTTCAAATGAAAATGTACGGCGATTAATTCAAAACATATTGTCAGCTATAGACATATTCATCAAGTGTGGGTTAAGGAAAAATGTGATGATAAATAAAACTGCGGTACAAAAACAAACCGGAAAAGGAGCAACCAAAGTAATGGTTTTGATTTCCACGTTAATTTGGGGATCAAACAAAATATTGAGGAGCTTAGAATCTGTTTTTTTCGTAATTACCTCGGGGCACTTGTAATCTGTACCATTTGGCTTGTCCGGTACCCTTATTTCAACCTAAACACTCAGTCTAGTAAATCAACTTTTATAATTATGTAAAGTCTGATGAAAACCCCTCAAGGGGACCTTTCCAACATGCTCAACTTCAATTTCTGTACCTTTGACATCGTTTTAACATCTCCCTTTTCTGGATCTGGTAAAAGTATTCAATTTTGGACCCTATTTGTGTTTGTTAAGGTTTGATTTGAATCGACGTTTTCGAAATGGAATTCGTCCCGCGTCGCAAAAGGTCGCATCGCGTGACAAGAATGCTTTCTTTAGCATTTTGATCGCATCTGATTGGGATGTGTGAAGTACATTTTATATACTTTTATCCTATTTATATGTTAAATGCTACTTCACCTTTCGTGTACATACAGTGATGTTGAAAGGTAGGATGTTTGTTCAAAGAAGTACTAGTAAGTAAGTTATTATTCTACTATAATTTAGCATTCGATTATTAGCTAAACGACATCAAACGATCGGATACTGTCACATAAAGAAAAAAATGTTTTTAAATAATGAGGGTAATCTTGAATGGTTATTTTCCCAGTTATGTTTATCTACTTAAGCGACTACCCTAAACTCAGTTCTACAACAAAAAACAAAACTGCAATGTTCATCTGTCCAAAATAATTTACCTCGAAGACATCATATGCATGCAAAGCATCATAAAAGTTCCAGTGATATTTCCGTCCCAACTTTACGTCTACAAAATTCGTCTAAAATAGACGTTGTCAGACGGAGGTCAGACACTAATTTGACATAACGCCCTCCTACCCGCTTGACACTAATGGAATGTTTTTATGAAGATGATAAAGTTCTGCCTTTCCATAAATTGTGGCAATCTGAAGGCAACTTAATAAGAGAGTACAACAAAGGAGAGGAAGGCTTTTGTAAACGCTGTGAGGATTTTTTATTTTTAAAGTTTAAGTGGTGACTTTTCTGTAGAAAATTAGGAAATACTTTTATTCATGTATTTAACTTTTTGGAGTACTGTCTTAGGATAAACAATTTAGGTCGTTAAAGAAATTGTGACCGTAAGTAAAATGCGTCCTCCAAGAGCGTGCTCGAAAAAAGAGCGTATCTTCACATTATTATAACATAGTATCCATTAACCTTTATCCATGATCCTAAAATATCTTTTTCATTTTCACAAGATTATGGTCCTTGACATAAACCAGCTGTGCACACAACGAAACCTCGATAAAATACATAATTACCTATATCCGGAAAATGGTCCTAATTGCTTCACCAAATATTATTACGGGTCCTTCGAGTTTGGCAAATGAGTTTATTGGGCAAATGCCCTAATACCAACCTAATCTCAGTTAATTCCGAACAGAATTACACGTAAACCTCATATGTTATTTGACGGTATATCCCGAGGCTGTTTGCTCAGTCTTAGATTAGATCTAGACCAAACATTTGTTTTGTAGGTTTACACAGAAAATGTTTTCCTGTTCTTTAATAGATGGTAGATACATGTTTGTGTAAAGCTATTCCTGAGATGTTCAATATTAAATGAAAACAGTAGCCATGTTGTAATGAATTCATTGTAAAAATATTATAAACAATTTGTAATATTAATGCCCATTACATTTTTATTTATTCCACAAATATCTTTACCCGAAATAGTAGTTTATGAAACTGTTTTTATAAGGGGTATTAAAACATGATAATAGAATCACACGAATGTTTTAATACCTAGTTATGTGCAGTTTCATACACTACTTTATCTACTCATCTACATTGGGATTGAAACAAATACTAAATAAAAGATCAAAGTTAAAGATCAAGAACAAATTTAAAAATCCCACGAAATTCAGTAAGTACTACAAAACAAATGAATGTCGCCTGCACCAGCACATCACCGCACATGCGCTACAGCGGGTGCTGCTGTCCCCCGCCAAAAGTTGATGGAAACTCTTTGGTGATATTAACTTCTTAGATTTAGTGCTGTATAGTAATAGAAAAAAATTGTTTTATAGCATTATTTTGTTAGAAAAAAAGTGTTATAATACGATTCTATTTTTAACATTTCGGTATTGTGTTTATAAAGTATGTCAATATAAACTCGTTTTGAAGTTCATAATTCGAATATTACGCTATGAGAGTAGATAAACATACTTATTAGAGAGGAAATAGTATTTCTTATTCTCAGATTATTAAGGGCAATGTTTTTTTTCTCGGTAGAAATATATTGAAGTTTAGTTACCTTATGGACTCAAAGTCAAAGTCAAATAATTTATTTCAATTAGGCACAAAAAGGCACTTTTGAACGTCAAAAACAAAAAATATAATTGATTCTAGTCACCCCTTCCAAAAGGTAGTTTTTGACTGAAAATAATATTTTGCTTCTTGTTCATCGATCACAGTAATAGACTAAGCAATTGAAATGTTTTATCTAGGTCATTGATTTCTTTCCCACTGACTTTAAAGGCAATCTGAGCAACCACAATATCTATTTATAAACATATCGCACCCCTAGATGAGGACTCAAAAAGTACGCATTTCAATTTAGTGGCGGTTTCGAATTTCTGACTCGAATACCTACACATAGATATAACTCGCGTTACGATATCTTCAACTGCTGTTAAAAGATAGCGCTAAACGCAGCTTTACTTAATTTGCTTACAGCTGCAAAACTAGATTAGGTAACAAAAAAATCTCGATATATTCCAGGGTTTTAACAGACAAAATACAAACAAGTTAATTCAACAGTTTTAGAAAACGTTACCTCTATGAATGTCTCAATAGATTTTTGATATCTTTCCTAAATATTCTAAAAACAGTTTCTCGTCATTTCTGAAAAATGAGGTTTTTTGAGTTACCGGAGTCTTCATCTAGGGGTGCGATATGTACTTTCGTCCTCGTAACTTCCTAAAGAGGTTAATTTCCTGCTACTTGGTTAATTTACTAGAACTTCAGTAGTGGCATGAGTTTAGTATGTATTGTGACGTCACTAAAATGAACCCTGATCTGTCTATGAAAGTAAATTAACATCAAAATCAGCAACTTATTGCATATAGTACACCCACATTTTGCCAGATATGTTAAAGTCCCATAGGGGGCGAACCTATTGTCATTAACCGGGCATAAATCCAGACTCCGGGCTGCTACTGAGAAATTCCTGATGTAAAAACTAAATAACACTTTGCCCGACCTGGGAATCGAACCCAAAACCTCATACTCAGCAGTAGCAATAGGGACAATGAACTAAAAAAAAAATTTGTCCGTCAGCTAGATTATTAAGAAATATTGGACACGTATTTTTTCTTTTTTACATTATCAAAAGATTACGGCGGCACATTTAGTTAAAATATACCATGACGTCACTAGTATGTAGATTTTATACTTACTTGTGGCGTCGTGACCCTCACTCCCCAACTTTAATGCGTGTTATCTATAGTTTGACCAATACCGCTGTACCGCGCCTTAGGAAGGCGCGCGGCGAGACGGGGGAGCAGTGCAGGCCGCTAATTCATCAAAACTCTCGGCGCACGGCGTCCTGCCCGCCGCTTAATGGTCAACACTGCCCCCCGCCTCGCCGCGTATTCCTAAGGCACGGTACAGCGGTATTGGTCAAACTATAAGTCATATTTTTACTAAAATGATAAAGAAAAAATATGTGTCTAATATTTTTTTATTATCTGACTGATGGACTAAATAGTGTTTTCTTTTTTTGACCTAGGCATGATCCCTATTGCGAACACTAGACTACGAGGCAGCAGCAACAAAAATGGGCAGAATGGGCGAAAATGGGGCAATCTAGTAACAGTCTCTTAGTTCAACCATTATTTCGTTTATTACTATCAATACTGCCAATTACTAGTGTCGCAGTTACTATTTACTTACAGTGATAGTTACTCTGACAATCCGATCCATTATCCATATTGATCGCAGCATTTAATATGGTAATACCGTACAAATAAAACAGAGCCAGTCGATTCAAAACCTCCCGGAAAGTATACCCAAGTGAAACGCATCGCTTCCAACCAAATCATGGCTTACTTCGGGACCTACCATCGGACCCCTGCAATGGTCACATTTGCGAAAGTAAGAGGACACAATCCGAATAAACGACGTCCATCGAACGTTTTCTTTTTCCCTTGATACGTCTTCTGTAAACAAAAGCAGCATTGTAATAGCCTGTTTTGGGAATAGATTCTTTGTATTGTTTTGTACCGTTCAATGGTGAGGGTAAATGGCAGGGAAGGATTTTCGTCGATTCTTTTTTCCGCGTCAGCGTATATATTACTTTGAATTATTGCGCCCTATTCTAGGTTACCATTTTTGCGGGGCGAAACGGGAAATGACCGGTTGTTTCACGTAATAAACATGTTTTGAATTTTTTCTCCGGCAACATTAAAAGGGGTTGTTTGCGGGTTGTTTTATAAATGCTAATAGAAGGGTGGCTGTTTGTTGCTTTTATATCAAAAGTTTTTCAGAAAGAAGATACGATTTATGCTGGAGTTTTTTGTAATTATAATGTCTAAAGATTTTTGTATCTTGTGGTTTCAAGATGAGGAAATTCACAAGGGAAAAATTTCTATTCTTCAGGAGTGTCCTACGATAACAAGTAAGGGTAGGCAGTTAAGCTGGAAACAATATACTGCATTTCCCAATAGGGTAATATCTACAGTACGGTTTCATTTTTTTATTTTATTTATTTATTAAAACTTTATGCACAAGTAAAAAATACTGTAGAAAGGCGGACTTAATGCCTACTTCATCATCTGCCTAGACTTTTCCCAACTATGTTGAGGTCAGCTTCCAGTCTAACCGGATGCAGCTGAATACCAGTATTTTACATGGAGCGACTGCCTATCTAACCTCCACAACCCAGTTACTGGGTAATACGTTAACCCTTGGTAAGACTAGTTGTCACACTTACGGGCTTCTGACGACCCGTGACAACTGTCAAAGATTCACGAATGACAGCCGGGAGCAACAGTTTAACGTGTTTTCCGAGGAGGAGTCTCGGTATGTAGAAATGGGCACCCATCCACGGGCCAACCCCGGAAAGCATAGCTTAACCTAATGGATCGACCCGTGCGGCTGTTAGTACTTAGCCACGAGCTCGTCTTAATGCCTACTTATTCAGTCTATGGAAAATGATAACTTATTTTCGAATTTGCAAGGATTCTTAAGGCTACAATAACCGACTTTAAATGATTTTATACTGAAGATCACGTCTAAACGAGTAGTGTTAATGATTTGGAAAAAATATATGTTAAGTAAAAGCGTTTTCTTAATAACTTAATATAGGAATATTTTAGAATATGTTTATATTACATTGTGAAATTAATTTGTAAAGTTATATCTAACGCGGATAAAAAACTGAGAATTACGCAAAATCCATCAAGCGTATTTTTCTGAAACCTTTACCATTTTAAAGATAATTTAATTGTTGATCTTTTAGTATACGTGTATTAAAATACCTTCTGTTTTATGTATAATATGTAAATAATACGTCTAATTTGGGACAGCGCTCCTTAATCGACGAGTCCTATTACTGGCTGGACGTACGAGATGTTGCGTGAGCTCAGTACAGAACACGCAAGCTAACCACTCAAGGTCACTGGCATATATCTGCGTCTTAAAGATGTATCCCTCTTATTGATTCCGTAATTGCTTCTAAATTGTAAACGTAGGTTTCTACTACACTAGATTATTAATAAAGTTTGAAACCCTCCTCCATTTAACAAAGCCTGGCACCTGAAAACCATTTTACTAATAGTCTGACATAAACATTTGTACTCAGGAGCGTCACTTGAAATTAATCAATCATTTACTTTAATTATCGAATATAAATAAATATCGCCATCTTGTAACAAAATATTGACCAAATTGTCTTGTCTATGAAGATCTACTTAATTTAGAACATTTTAATTTTGTTATCATATGGAGCTATATCATAAGGTTCTGGAGTGGTGACCGCGTACCGGAAGACGTAGCGTTAGAAGGCCCCCACAAGGTGGACCGATGACCTTGTGAAGGCCGCAGGAATTAGCTGGATGCGAGAAGCACAGAACCGATCGAAGTGGCGGTGCTTGGGGGAGGCCTATGTCCAGCAGTGGACACCTTTCGGTTGAAATGATGATGATGACGATGATTGTGCTAGACAATATGATAGATGCATTGTGCTATATAATTAAATTTAATCGTTGATCAATTATAAGTAGATGTGGTAATAATAATGTTTCTCCCTTGGTCCTTTTATTTTGTTCCAAGCATCTGACTGTAACAAAATATTACCTATGCTTGTCCGTTCATAATTCAGGAACTATGTGATTTATGTGAATACATTCGTAGGATTATTCCGTAGTGGAATAATATTAATGCGTCTATCAGCATGGTGAAGTTTTAAAAGGGGAGAAGTATTTTGGAAAAGAGGGTGTAGATCACAACACATGTGTTATGAGGATATTTACATGGGGGAGGGAATAGATGAAATGTTTATGAAAGCATGTTATTATGTTTGGTGCCTGAAGATTAAATGACAAATGTTGATATTTTACACTAACTTAAACTTCTACGTCTGTCTGTATGTTTACAGTATTGTATAAAAATAACAATTCCACAACTAACTAAAAATATTTAACAATCGGCTCTGCGATACCTATTTTTACAGCATCCATCGTTAGCACAACATTTTCGTTATCTTTGCCTATTTAAAAGTTCTACTGTCGCAGTGAATGATAATAATACTTCAATATCCATCACTGGTGAACAAGAGCTACGCATAATGAAAGTCATAACTATGCATGAGTAAGCTACCTACCCACGCGTATCACAGAGTCCTATTTACTTGACCTATTTGGTTAATACTTCCAAGAACTGTTCTATAGAATGTTTAGGAACTTTGTGGTTACAACAACAAAACAATAAGGGCCAACGCGTCAATCAGAAAGTTATAAACTTATTACAAAACATGGTTTTGTTAGAGAGTTGGTCGGCGCTTCTAGGAAGTGGTGAAGGGTGGTGGGCGGGTTCAAGGGCCTATACAGAATGGTGATTTAGACACCTGTATCTGTCAAGGGGGTGATTGTACCCACCACACTAAACAACCTTCACCATGAAACTCATATCCGATTCGTGGAAAAAATAATCAAATGCCTATACACAGTAGACAGACTATTTCGATTCCTGTATGTTTTTTTAAGCTATTGCATAGCTTTTATCGCGGGCTTTGAGCGCGAGGACCGAATAAAGAAATTCCGTAACGTAACGAATATAAAACCGTAACGAAAATAAAACCTAACACCCCCCACTCCGCCTACTATGTAATGACGGTTCCCATGTCAACGTGATGTTGTCATGGAAAACGTGATGTTGTCATGGGAAACGTGATGTTGTCATGGGAACGTATGTCATCACGTCATCATCCCAAGTGTAGCGTTGACAAATAGGAAGTATGGAGGTTACAAATGCTATGCAACAGCTTTACCGCGGCAGTCCCCGAGTGCCATAAGTTTTTTTTTTTACGAATCTTGAAATAGGTATGTGTTTCATAGTAAAAGTTGTACAATATGATAGGCAATGATCAGAAGCCGGTATTTTACTACTAACTACTGTTTCCTTATAATAACATGTAATTGTCTATGTCTCTATACTAATCAAAATGTAGGATACCAACATAATATACGTATCTAAATCATAACGTATTAAAACACTCGTAACATCAAAACTCAATAAAAGTTTCGCTGAAAATAGTCAAAATAATAACAAGCATCATGTGAAACTACGAACAGGACGTTAAAATCATACACTGACAACTACAATATCCCACCATTAGTACGTACATAAAATGACAATAATAGGACCAAATTCAATAACTCTTATAAATATTATTACCACAATATTTTATCGGATTTCACAACTTTTATGTGCATATTAAAATCATGAGGCCAATAATCAGAATTAATAATAAATACATCGCTAATGAAGGTAGAACGAAATTTATCCGATTTTGTAGAACCATGTGCTGTGCGTTATTATTTCACATTAAAATTATCCATTGTAATGGATTTTAACGAGCAATTACTGGTAAGTTCATTACTGAATTTTTCTATGGATGTTCAGTACTGTAATTTACAGACATACTTACATAAACTCACGCCTTCTTCCCATGGGGTGTAGGCAGAAACTACAGAACTCACCACTCTTTTTCCTTCGTTTACGTTCATACATCAGGGCGCCTACCACAAGCTCATAAAGCAGTATTATTTTAATATTACTTCAGTGGAAGAAAGAGTTGGAGCTATACGTCCTGTAGAGCTTCATCTCTTTTCCTTTTTGAGCTGGTGGTAGGGCCCCTGGTCTTACACGCACGCCGTTTGCGAGTACTACGCGCCTGACTATTCTGAAGAACATCACCAATACAATCATTATTATGTCGCCCCCGGCGTTTTCTTTCACATCTGCCTTGTAAAATATCTTTTGTTAGCCGACTTCATTACTGTATTTGTTTAGGTGAAAAAGTCGTTCGAAATCTGTAGTTTGCCAATAAGTGCAATTTGAGGTTAAGTGGATTTTTGAAATCAAACACACAACACAACTATGGGTCTGCTACTCTTAGGTAGGATAATTACATGCTATAGCATAATAATATCATCACGAAACGGTTGAAGTCGTGTTCCAGTCTATTCAGATGTACGTAGTTGAATTAGTATGCCTAACATCAGCCTGTAATATTATCGAGTATCATAATTATTATGATTGTAATTGTTTCATAAAAAGTACATACTTTACCAATAAAAAAAAACGTGTGGCACTCGGGGACTGCCGCGGTAAAGCTATTGCATAGCATTTGTAACCTCCATACTTCCTATTTGTCAACGCTACACTTGGGATGATGACGTGATGACATAAAACAAAAATTACGTTCCCATGACAACATCACGTTTCATATCCGTCATTACATAGTAGGCGGAGTGGGGGGTGTTAGATTTTATTTTCGTTACGGAATTTCTTAATTCGGTCGCCGTGCTCAAAGCCCGCGATAAAAGCTATGCAATAGCTTAATAAATACCCATACCTACATATTAATACTAACCAAAGTAAATATAATAAAACATTTCCTTGTTAAACGGCAAAGCCCAATTTAATGAATGGCTAGGCAATTCGGTCATGTACATTGTGAGCATACAATAGACCGGTGATCGCTCTAACCGCGGGGCTATCATTGGACGGGTGTATCGGACGAAAATACCCGATCGCAACTTCGGATCTCAAATAAATTGATTTCAGTATCGAATTTGAATTAAATTGGACGAAACCACGGCTAGCTCCAGCGCTTGAGCACAGCATTGTAAAATATTTTATAACTATTGATATTACGTTGGGAGTAATAAAATAATCAGCTCATAATGTTCCCACTGCTGGGACACATGCCTCCTGTCGGTGAAAGGGAGTGGGCTGTAATCTACCACGCGGGCCCATTGTGGGTTGGTAGATGTCACATGTCTTTGAATTTTTGGTTCTAGGACATGCCGGTTTCCTCACGATGTTTTCCTTCACCGTTTTGAGAGCAGTGGTGACGAAATTAAATACACAAAGTAAAGCGCCTGCCTGGGTTCGAACTCACGACCTACAACTGATTATGTTGAATAAAATAGTCAGACTTATATCCTAACTAATATTATAAATACGAAAGTGAGTTTAGGACATAGGATACTTTTTATTCCGATAGTAAGTTCCCGTGGGATAATTTCCGACGTCCTCGCGCGCGAAGCCATGGGCAAAAGCTTTAGTTAACTAGAAGTCCAGGTTTCCTCAAGATACCAACCCATCTTGAGCAAGTGTGGTGATCAATGCTCGTGCCTTCTCTGTATGACAAGAGGCCTTTGTCCAGCAGTGGGGCAATTTATAGGCTGTTTAAAAAAAAACAAAATAATTATAAAAATATTACTAATTCAATCGAACGTATAGTGTTTTTGTGTGATTATGCAGATTTATGTGAATATTTTCACTAATTAAGCAAAAGAACTAATGGGATTGGGTTTTTTTTGTGTTCAGCAATTGAAATCCCATTTCCAGTATTTGTTTTATATCCAATTTAAAAATAATTTTGGTCACATCATTAATTTTGTCAATGGTAATAAAATAAAATAAATGTAACGGTCATGGAAGTATTATAGTAGTGAATACGCATGGGTAGCCCGCGACATTATAATTATAATCACTAACACATGTCTCTAAATTAGAATTGGTCCCAGTTGCCATGATTTCATGAAAAAGTCATTCAATTGACCAATTCTAACTTCAACTTCAATTCCATAAGTTAGCAAAGGTGTCAAATGTCATGATTTCATGAAATCATGACATTTGACACCTTTATCTTCTTCTTAATCACTATTACTGATTGTAATGATTATGATTGAGTAAAGCCATATTTGTTACGACCGTAAATCATATTTTAATCAACATAAAACCTGACACTGACCTGTAAAATGCATAAAAACGTAAGAAAATTTGAATTTCGCGGGCTGCCCTGACGCTTCCCCCTTAATCATTCTAATGATTATCATTCTGTGTATTTATTTACATATTTGATAGGGTCGCAAATCATTTATCAAGATACAACCTGACACAGACTTGCAAAATGCAAAAATTTGAATTTAGTGGGCTACTTTTGTGCATCCACCTTAGAATGAAAAATATCATGATATAAATAAACATTTTACAAAAAAAAATTAACTTTTTTTCCTGCTTAATAATTTTGATCATTTAACTTAACAATTAGCGTTCCAAGACAGCGTTTTACCACAAGAAATCCAGTGAATTGTTGCTAGCTATTTAAGCGAAAAGGGCAATGCAATAACTCCACCAAATAAATTTATTCTGCCCAAAAACTCGCTGCAATAAAATAAAACTTTACTACGTTCATAAAACGCTACAGTCGTTTGTGGAACTTTAAATATTATATTTAGCATTTTTGAATTGAAGTATAAAATTATATTGTTCTACCTAATGGTGATTTGCATTTGCGCTTTGAACTAAATTAAGATCATTCATGGTCTTTACGTGGGTATAAAACAAATATTGTGGTGAATATCAACGTAATTTCCTCTTAACTTAATCCTACTTCCAACAATTTTATAAACACGAATGCTTGTGAGGATGGATGGATGGCTGAATGTTTGTTACTCTGTCATACAAAAACTATTGAACGGATTTGATTGAAATTTGGCACACAGATAGTTTAAAACCTGAATTAACACATAAGGTACTTTTTATCCCGATATTTCTACGGTATTGAGACGTAAGCGGGTGAAACTGCGGGGCGCTGCTAGTCTTCCTTATAATGACTCAACTAATTAAACTTGAACATAATATTAATAGTTTTTTTCTTTTTGTTTCAGATGTCATTACAACAGTTGGAGAGCGAAAACCAGTTGATCGTGACTTCATCCGCGTCACAATGATAACATGACGAAATATGTTAGACAAACGCAATAGCGCGCGGACTAGACACTGTGGTTCGAGCATGTACAGCCATGTCCCGTTATGTGCACACATCAGATACCCCCAACAAATAGTCTTCTTCAACATCTACTTCATTCTCGTCGTGACATGCCTCTCCGTAGATACAGTTAACTCCAACACCACAAATATGAACAGGCATTTCAACGAAAAAGGTGTAAAATACTTCAACACAAAACAGAACGATGCTCCCGATGACAATTATGAAGATCACGACCCCTCACACGCAGATGTCAATTTCGATACGAACCCCTATTACAATAGTGAAAATTTTCTACATTTGAATACTAAATTTTACAATAACGAGAATAACGCTTACAGCAATTATGAAGACTATAAAAAGTTCTATCTGAATCCTTCTAATCCAGTCCCTAAATCTAATGTTAAGTTTAAGATAAGTAGTAGGATAGTGCAGACTAAATATGGAAAATTACAGGGGATAGTTTTGGCTATGGACGAGCACAGATATTTGAGTCCGCTTGAGGTTTTTTTGGGCGTACCGTACGCTACACCGCCGGTTGGATCCAACAGGTGAGATATTTTTAGACCATTTAACCTTTTTAAGTATTTAATTTTATGCTCGCTTTGCGAGAGGAGTGTGCTTATTGAGTAAGCAATGGGCTGGGAATTATTTACTGAATAGAGTTCAGAGATACATACTATTGAAAGATAGTAAACTGAGCCACGGTTGTTCTGTACTATAGCACTATGGAGATAGTCACTTTAATAGGGACACAATTACTTATAGATTTTCAATGTCGAGGAACAATGTTCACTTACTTACTCATATTTCCGTGTAATTTTTTCTAACTTTTAAAAGAGAACCGTATAAGAATTCGAAGAAAATAAAAGTGATCAGAGGTAATACATTTACTTTTTAACGTCCTTAGATAAAAACGTTAAAGAAATTTCTTGTAATAACTTTTGTGATAGGTACAAATTGTTTTGTTAACTTTTGGTAGATGCGTAGGTATTTGTACGTGGAAGCTTGTTAATAGCAAAAGTTGGAGAATTCATTGTATTTACTATGATTATAAGAAAAAAATGCCTACCTAAGTTTTTATTGCTGTAGTACGCAAAATAAAAATTCTAATATCTATAGTTTGTTAGATTTCATAGTAGGTAGGATCTTAGTTATTTACATGTTCTACCACCATACTGTCAAGTAAAAGACTTTTACAATAGGGATGACAAAAAAAAAAATTTTGTCCGTCTTGTAGATTATTAAAAATATTGGACACATATTTTTTTCTTTTTTACGTTGTCAGAAGATTACGGCGATACATTGAGTTAAAATGTGCCGTGACGTCACTTGTATGTAGATTTTATACTTGTGACGTAGCGACCCCCACTCCCCAACTTTAATTCGTTTTATCTAAGTCATTTTTTATTAATATGATAATAAGCAAAAAATACGTGTCTAATATTTTTTTATTATATGACTGACGGACTAAATAGAATTTCTTTTTTTTGACCCAGGCATCATGCCTATTTATCATCACAATCATTTTCGTCCGACCAATTGCTAACTTAAACTCTCCTCATTTTCTGTTATCTGGTCTTAGCTAGTATCGCGCAGATCTTATCAGCTGTCTTTTGACGGCCATGTATCTGGCTGTTGAATTCAACACTATTTCTACTTTCTCTTGGTAACCACTCAATTAGCCAAGGGTACTGTAACTCAATTGCAGTCGTGACAAAGTGGAAAAGGCCGCGACTAATGGGTTGTAGGTCGTAGGTCCGAACATAGACATGCACTTTATTTCGTGTAATATTTATTTCATCACCACTGCACTCAAAACGGTGGGTGAAGCAAAACATCGTGACCTTGCCGGCAAGTCCTAGAACCAAACAATTTCAAAGACATGTGACATCCAATCAACCTGACTTGGGCCCACATAGTGGGTTACGCTCCACTCCCTCTCACAGAGGCCTGTGTTCCAGCAGTGAGAACATTATATGCTGATGATGCTACTGTAATTTTTTATAATGTTATCTATATTCTTGTTTTTGTTGTAGGTTCAGCCCAACACGTACCCCATCTCCATGGGATGGTGTCCGCGTATCCGATAGACCAGGTCCTGCCTGCCCGCAGAAACTACCAGACATGGATGATGAAAGGACCATATTAGAGAAAATGCCTAAAGGCAGACTAGAATATTTGAAAAGACTGATTCCCTATCTTAAGAATCAAAGTGAAGATTGTCTATATTTAAACATTTTCGCTCCATTGCAAAGTAAGTACCTCATGTAATATTCCATTTAATAATGTGCCTTTGCAAGTCCTCGCTCCTCGTATGTCTTAAAAAGTTCCGAGACCTCATGGTGCCGAGATATGTGAAAAGCATAAACAATTAATGGTAATACTAAAGTTTATTAATAAATAAAACCAGTCAAGAGCGAGTCGGACTCGCGCACCGAGGGTTCCGTACCATTTTAAATTTTCACCGGCGAGGCCGTGTAGAATATTGCAGTTTTAGGTCAGCACCATCTCTTGACCTATAGTGGAACTAATGTAATTTAAGTTGATGATTTCTGAAAAAGTGTGCTATTTAGAGACATTGATTTATTTTTCCTGTAATCTTTACATAATCTTCTATCACATAGAATAATTAAAAAAAATCTCAATGCAAACTTCGGCGATAAGGGGGGGAACGGTACTCTTAAAATAGGGACTATTTTTGTTGCAAAAAAAAACGTATATTTTTTTATTTCTTTCTTTTATTTAATTGGAAAATAGTTGGGCAAACGTCATCTAAAACTATTCCAAATTTCAAGTTGATAGCATTCGTAGTTCGTGAGATATCTGTGACAGACAGACAGACAGACTGTGTCGCACCATAAGTGTTTCTTTTTACCATTTTGGTACGGAACCCTAAAAAGGAGGAAATATTGTGACATATTCGGTGAGCCACAAACAAAGCGTCGCTTGTATCTTGTGACAGTTGTGACTCAGAAACAGTATCTATTACTACGTAATTGAACATGAGAATATTAATACATAATTATACACAAATGTCACAGGTGTTTTGATAAATAATCTTTGAGATAAGAGTTTATTCATTAATACTGTTTATTCAACATCAGTCAATACTTAATCTAATTCTATTAATGTTCACCTATTTTACCGCATAAATTATAATCATTTTAGCTCAAACACTGTCTTAGTAGATAAATGGCTGTGACAGAGACACAAATAATTTTTTTGACGTCAATGGCTGAATATTTACGCCTACAGGCTTAAGTTTCTTAGGAGACGGAGCGCGTGAGGGAGAGGCAAATTTCGCGCCTTCGCGCCCCTAACCGCCGCAGGAGGAGACGCCCTGGGCGTCGGGAATCACAAGAAGATTTCCGGCCACCGTAGGCGCGGGCTTGCGGACGGTGAGCAATGGGCAGCTCGCCGTCCGATAAGGACCAAGCCCGGGTTGACGGTGCGTTGTGTTCCACGCGCGCCTCAAAGAGATGTCAGAAGAATTGACGGTGTCCGCTAGGGCCAATGCCTGCCGGGGGTTCGAAGAAAACCGATAGGGAAATCGTGGCCCCCCTAGCAACACGGCAACTGAAGGAACACGGGTGGGTTTTAGTCAGTAAGAGTCTGACACGCCCTCCCGCTCCGCCCAGAGCGGGAGAAGTTATTTGATGATTTCCCACCCAAAAAAAAAAGGCTTAAGTTTCTTCTCATAGAGTATTATGCGACAGAGACAAAAAACATTTTTGACGTCAATGACTGAATATTTACGCCAACAGGCTTATGTTGCTTGTCAAGAGTATTATTGTAATGAGTTCAAATAGCTTTGAAATCAGACATGTTATCAACTCGTCCTTGTAGGCAGAAGGTGTTGTTAATCTTCCAATTAAATTTAATTTTAGTTACCGTTGTAATGTTTTACAAAAGGAAAATACCTAAACTACAGCTGTATGTAAAATTTCGCTTTTACGCTTCAGTTATTTTCTCAACTCGCGTCACAACAAAATATTTCAGAATGATGTAGGTAGGTATTTTTAGTAGATTTAAACGGTAAGCATTGTCTGCCTTTTATGTGCCTAATTGAAATAAATTATTTGACTTTGACATTTGTAATTTGATGAAAATGAATAGAATTTGGTAGAAAAAAAAATACGTTGGTGTATATCATTTATTTCTGCAGTCGCTTACTAACGAAACGTAAAGTACATATATTATTTAAAAATTAAAATTATTTAAGTATTTTACTTTAAAAAACAAATCGATAAACTTAAAAAAAAACGTGTGGCACTCGGAGACTGCCGCGGTACAGCTATTGCATAGCATTTATAACCTCCATGATAACATCACGTTGTCATGGGCACCGTCATTATATGGTAGGCTTGTCGCGTCGCGTAGGCGCGTCATTACATGGTTTTAGTTTCGTTACGTTACGGAATTTCTTGATTCGGTCACCGCGCTCAAAGCCCGCGATAAAAGCTATCGCTAAGTCAAAGTCAAAGTCGTCAAAACAAAAAATAGTATTGATTCTAGTCGCCCCTTCCAAAAGGTAGTTTTCGTATGGAGAAGAATGGGCAAGAAACTCCACCGTTACTCTTTTAAAATGTTTTACAATATTTTGTATACATTAATTATATAATTATATGTGAAGACGATGCACCTGGAATAATATTACTATACCACAATAGGTAAAAATAATTAAAAATGAAGCAATTACAGAAAAAAAAAATTATGTACTGGATACATGGTGTTCACATATTTACAAGCATTGTAAAAGTAGGTACCTATACGATATTCCTAAAAAAATAAAACCAAAAAAACACAAAAATAGACAAAGCTAAGCAAACTCTTTAACATCCAATCATTAAGCGCAAACCACACTAGGAACGAAGCTAAGTACGTTTAGCTTCGCTTATGTGCATACCGCGTCTTTTCATACTTCGGTCCATAGTTCGATGTGAACCGAATTACACAAATACGCGGCACCTTACCGACCCTGACGACCCCATCTCCCTCCAGGAGAGCAGTAGGGAAACCAGCACAGTGTACAAAAACAGACGCCTCCCGTCATACCGACTTCGCCGCCGAGGTCCTTTGCGATCGCGACCGCGTCCCCAAGTAAATGATACTCCCCCGACCCTTGCTCGATAACGAGGTGCCAGCAGTTGTTGCAGCTGAGCACGTAGCTTTAAATTCCCCGCCTAATAATCATGATCAAAACTTTGATCCTGCTCGTCCCATCCTTGATGTCTTCCCTCCGGTTGACGCCCTAAGCCGAGGCTCGTACCCCACAGGGGGTGCCCTTAGCGAGCGTTCACTTAGTTTTAATTAGCATATTTGAATAACCCCTGGCTGGAGGTTTTAAGTGTAGTAGCTTAAGGCATCCACAGGAAAGCCCGGTTAAGTAGTCATGATCTCAAAGGTCAACTACGAGATGCCCTATAAACGTACTTAGCTTCGTTCCAAATATGGCCTGTGCTTTATTGTTACAGTTCGTGCGCGACTGCTAGTCACCACCTGAGGTATGTCAGCGGTGAGACGGGGGAGGGCGCCATTGACAAAATTGTCAGACTGAGTTAGCTTGACCTTTGTCTACCTCCCTCGTCTCACCGCTCACTTACCTCAAGCTGTGACTAGCCATCGCGCATGGACTCTAATAAACTAGCCAACCTCAATAACCAGTAAAATTCAAACTAGATCAAACTCTCTATTATCATGATAAAAGTTTTACATCCCTTTCACAACCGCCACACAAAAGGGGCCTACGTTACTACAGGCTTCATTAGAACCTTCAGAAACATCTGTTTCTACAACTATTTCTTTACCTAAATGTAATTTATTGAATGAATAGAACCTTACCCATTGTTTAAAAAAACAACATTTATTTTAGGCAATCAATTAAACAAAGATCCATTTTCTAGTGAATATTTTTATTCATAGACTTAGAAGTTCTCTTTGTGATGCGATATACTGCATTGTTAATGGATTAAAAGTTTAGATACGGGGTTTGTTTTATTGAGCATTGTTTTTGTAATTGAATGAACTCTTGTGGTTTTAGATAAGAATAAATTGAAAACCAAGTGAATAAAATATTATTTTAAAAAAATTGTGCCTTGGAAACCTAGTTATAATTCAAATGGACTGCTTCGTTGGTGTCATGGCCGTAAGCGCGACTGTTGAGCGTGGGGTTCTGAGTTCGATTCCCGGGTCGGGAAAACTGTTATTGGGTTTTTCCATAAAAAAATTCTAAGTAATAGCCCGAAGTTTGGCGGTGCGATCCCACCCGTGCCTCGGAAAGCACGTTAAGCCATTGCACCTGATCTCTCTACGGTCGTGTCGCGTTGCCGTCCCATCGGACTATGAGAGTGAGGAAAGAGAGAGTGCTCCTATGTTTGCGCACACCCTTGTGCCGTCGAAGCCTCGGCCGAAATTCGGTCTAGAGGATTATTATTAAATACATGACCTGTTACTATATTTGAATTTAGAAGAATTAAATATTTTTCATTTATTTAATAACTACAATGGACAGATGTGTGTGGAAAAAGGAGAGGAAGGCTTTTGCCCAGCAGTGGGCCATTACGTACTGACTATATAGATAAATATATAATAAATATAGTATTATTTATAAGATTTTTATGTTCTAGTGGACGAAACGAAGCTCGCGTTACCAGTGATGGTGTATATCCATGGCGAGAGCTACTCTTCCAGTTCCAGTCACCCATACGATGGCGCAGTACTTGCTAGCTATACGGATCTCATCGTGGTTACCCTAAACTTCAGACTTGGTGTTCTAGGTAAGATATATTTTGTAATGTTTTTAGGTTCCTTCACGTTAGGCCAACGCGCACAGGTTGACCACGACCACGACCATAGTTGCAGTAATCACAGTTTTACATTATATTTGAAAGCGGTCACTATGACTATGGCCGCGGTCGTGGTCCATCTGTGCGTGCGGTCACTTTGGGTAAAAAAAAACCAAAAAACAGCAGTCTTTTAATTACAACATGACCTATTTTGATGACTTCCACCATTTACTCAGTTTTAGACATTGATTTTTATTATACTTTATTTGATTTTTATTTGAATTTATGATACTATTTTAATCTGTGACATTATTTATTTTAAATTAATTGAATTTGTATTACAATTTGATTTGACTTTTTGACATTAACTTGTGACATATATCTATTGTATGTGAATTGAATTTTTTAATGTTATATTTTACTTTTTATATTAATTTAATCTGTGACCTTATTAATTTCAAATTAATTGAACTTTGAATAATTCCTAATTATTTATTTATTTTATTTTATAATTTAAATTTGTGTTAAGGATTGTTACATTCAATTTGTCTGTGATCTTATTTACTTGAAATGAATATTGATTCTTGATTGATTGATTCTTCCTAATGATTTCTAGAGGTAAAATTTGCAAAGACGTATATCACAAATTTAAATGTGATATTATATAATGTAATTTGACTGCCTCGTTGGTCTAGTGGTCGCAAGCGCTACTGCTGAGCATGAGGTCCTGGGTTCGATTCCCGGGTCGGGCAAAGTGTTATTGGGTTTTTCTATCTGAAATTTCTCAGTAGCAGCCTGGAGTCTGGATTTGTGCCCGGTTGATGGCAATAGGCTCGCCCCCTATTACATGGGACTTAAACATAACTGGCGAAATGTGGGTGTACTTGCTACAGGGACACCTCTGCCCAACCCTTCGGGGAAACAAGGCGTGATGTTATGTAATTTGATTAGTTTTTTTAATGATAATTTTTTTAATTTCTATTTACTGCATTTATTTTAAATCATGCTACTACTCATATTTTATGTAATTGTTGTGTCCGACAGGGTCCATGTGAACTTTATTATTATTATTATTAAGACCTTGTAAACACATGTGATATGCAATAAAGATTTGAATTTGAATTTGAATTTTAGGGTGATCAACTGGTCGACGACAATCGATTGTATCTAGTTGCAATTTGATATTCCTACATTATATAACATGGTAATACCAAATCTCAATACACTTTTGACGTCCAAAACAAACGCATTTGCTAAAGTTTTCCTTACATTGTAAATTGTAAGTTGTTCCTTGTTTAACTGACCAAACTGGTACTTCAGTTACACAATAGTGCCCATTTACGGTATTGTACCCCGAAAATTAGGGTCTAAGAGGCTGCGTAGGGGACTTTATAATACCCTGAAATTTGAAGTTTCCAACCTTTTATGAGATTCTACGTTAGAAGGCATGGTAGGTAGTTATTAATTAGATTCAAAGACGTCTTCCACAGTTGACATGACCAAAATCCCTATTAAAGATACATCCTTCTAATTAATTTTTGCGGTATATCATCCTGACTTATGAGTGAAGACAGCTCAAGTGGTTTACCAGTAGTTTTGCTCGTCTGTATTAAACTAATTATTATTAAATTATTCCAAGTTATAGAGAAGACTCTATCTTTTTAGATGTTAAAAAATTCTAATTACGGTAAATCAACTTTTATTTAAAACTTTGTTTTTTAAACATGAATATATTGATTTGCCCTATATAAATATGTTTAAGTGCTGAGCCATAACTGATATTATAAATGCGAAAGTGAGTTTGTTACGCTTTCACGATAAAACGACTGAACGGTTTTGAATGAAAATTGGCATATGTGTAGACCATGACCTGGAACAGGACATAGCCTACTTTTCATCCTGGATCGCAGACGAAGTTGCGAGCAACAGTAATTAAAACTTTAAAGTCGTGAATAATAAATGAAGATCGACTTAATTACTCACTTTGTGTTCCCAGAAACCGTGAAAATTAATAACCACGAAAATGCCCAAGTGACACTTTTGCTCCTCCGTCAACAATATCAAACAAAACAATCAAATTTTAAACCACTTAAACAAATCAAGTCTACACAATTTAAGAGTCCAACACAAAGTTTAGATTCATCTTCATTTAAATAAGTAAATTAAGTGAACGTCATAAAGTCGACGTCTTATTTCGCAAAATACTTGAAAGTTCAACGGCCCGAAGTTGGAAGAATTCTTGAAATATAATCAAGTTTTATTTCCATACTCATCTTTGCATAAACTTCAGTCTATTAGCTGTTTTGATACCGCATAATTATTGATGATAAAGAGTTATTCTTACTATAATAGACAATAATCTTTAGGAGTTTTATAAACGTGTTCAAAGAAAATAAATAAATATATCAATAGCTGCAATGGGCCCATGATGGCTCCTGTAGGTACTCCATTAATTAGCAAGATGTCAGTGAGCGATTATGTCAGTGAATATACACATATTTCTTGGTAAACGTGTCATGTTATGCATCTAGAGTTTGAGGTAAAGTTAACCATAGTCAATTATTTAAGTGTGATGTAGAATTTAATTAATTATGGGAGTTAAGTGAATTAGAATTGATAATAAGGTGTTTCGAAAGCCTATTAAAGGTTAAAGGTTAAAAGGACTTAGACATAACTGGTGAAATGTGGGTGTACTAGGTATACCTAGTACGCTCACATTTAGTAGTAGCAGTACACTCTGCTCAATCTTTCGGGGAACAAAGTGTGATCAACAGTGATGAACAGTGTGTGAGTTCTCACCTCTCTGTTAATAGAAAAATGTTATTATACTTTTCAAGTTTTTATAAATGATAATTTTTAATATATTTTAAATTTAATTTTTTAGTTTATTTTTGGTTTTGTTATTATTGTTTGTTTTATTTAGTTTTTTTAAATAACATTTTAATTAAAATTTGTATGCCTTCGCGGCAAAACATAGCGCTCAAATATGTTAACCTAACACCAATAAGTAAATACCTATGTTTAACAAGATTCTGATTCTGATGTTATGTTAAAACAATATGTTGGCACTAAAGAGCCACCTTAAAAGTCGTGTATCTTTTAAAGTGTTTTACTACAAATTCCAGGATCGGGCCTACAAAATCGCTTAATTTACTACTAAATATTGGTAGTACCAGCGTTTAAATATAAGACATGGCTCCTCAATTCATACGGACACAATATATTGGTTTCGATTATCCTTTGACAAAAATATTGATTTCCTGTTAGTTAATTTACTTCATTACTGATTACTACAAAATAATTAATTGATACACTCCAATTCCTATCAATTCCCAGATCGTAATCAACTCAGAAAGTATACCTGAAATTGTCGTACAAATTCAATTTGCAACTTTAAATGCTCTGATTTACAGTTACAGTGATGCAGTTACTGCTGTGTCAATTGGCAATCAACTCCCGATTGTATGGAAACAAAGATGAATATTTCTGTATGTGGTTGATACCTACTGTATATTCGTTGTTATACCTATCGCTGTATCTCTTCATTGATTTTACATGAGAGGTCTGATACTTAAGTTGCATTTTGAGATTACTTTTGTGCGAAATATTTGATCTATGAACATACAAATACAGCAGTTTGAATACAGCTATTTCTACAAGTTGTAGAATTTGTAGGTTTTATAATTCTGGTAAAATATTCTGTATAGATCTGAGATTTATTACTGGAGACAGGTATAAGAAAATACCTACCTGAAAAATAAATTTATAATGTAATAAAACTGTTTACATTTTTACCGCGGCCTAATGTTTGGTTCGTAGAAGATTTCTTCCGTTCCATTTGTTTATTTTTAAGAGCTAAAAAAGCAAAGCAACCATAGAATTGTTGAATGTTGAATCACAGACTTGCATAAATAGAAAACACACCCAAGCTGTGCCTTTAGGCACCGCTCCGTAATCCATTTCATCTCGGTTAACTAACAAATTGCGCAGAATGCAGTTGATACATTGCACATTTTCCATTCACTTCTAAATCAATGAAGCAAATTGAAAAGCAAAACAAACATGGGCTTCGAAACCAACAAATGTCACAAAATATTATTTTTATTGAACGTTTCATTTTTAAATGAGGGATACAACTGAAACAAAAATGTAACCGATGTACCTACTATGTTCACAAAATATTCCAAGCAAAGTTTTTCAAAGCAAATTCATGCGTAATAACCGTGATTTTATTTTGTTGCTTTTTCTGTGAGCTGTGTAGATACAAACGTGTTTCGTTCCATTTAAATTCATTTCAATGCTACCCGCTATTTGAATTAAACCCGCCCCTTGAGGATAGTTTCAACGTGAACATATATCGGAAATAATTTTTATTTGTAGATTTTTGCTGTGCAATCGTTTCGTAAAAGCGTACTGCTGTAATCATCATTTTGTTACACTACGATGGATTCTATCTATCTATTAAAAAATGCTATCAATTTTTGTTGTTTATTAATTGGATGCACGTGCCTTCTAGTGTAGTTTTCTACTATGAATACAAAAAAAAACTTATTTGAATGGACGATAAAACGCAAAAATTTCCACAACTATGGATCATGAAATGGCTACGTTTTTAAAAGTTCTCGTTTAACTTTAACTTACAACACTGTAAACCCGTATGTATATGTACGGATCTACTGTTTACGGTATTTCAACGGACAATGAAGTACCACCAACATTGAACATGCTAAAACAGTTTAACCTACATTCAACTTTAGAGTAACACTGCACTTACAGCTTAAAACTTTGAGCAGACTGTAATTACAGTTCTATTAGAGTTCCACATACGCAATGCCCAAAAACACGCTGCTTTAAATGTACCTATAGTAAGGTACAAAATACGTTCATCACTTCTTCTTCCCAGCGAAAGCACTAGGAAGTGGTGACGGGCGGGCGTTTTTGGGAACTGTCTTATGTAGGTAATTTTGACGTTCGGAAAGTGCTGATTCTCAGCCTAGTTTGAATAAATGACTTTTGATTTTAAGAACTATTTTTATCTGCTCATTGTACAATAGAACCTGCTTTACTGACATAGCATTACACAACGCTTCGTAATGTCAATGCCGCAGAATGATATTCAGCCATCTTCTTTACATGTCAGACCGAATAAAAAATGTGATATTAACAGACTCTGAAATTATAAAAAAATCATTGGATAGGCAGTCATTAAGAGGGCTTATCCTAAAAGTTGGCAACGGCGCAAATAGCTGTCAAATATTTCCGTTTTGATTAATTTGGCAATATTACTGTATGGAATTAAGAAATGTGGCTAAAATATTGATTATGAAATGCAATAATTAATATCGTGATACCGAATATTTAGTTTTAGATGTAAAAAAGTATTTTGAAACTTTCGAAATGCCTTTTTAACACCTAAAACGGTTATACAACCTTAAATTCAGTATTATAATTGCAATTCATTATTAATATTCTAGTTCGCTAGTTAGCCACATTTCTTATTTCCATACAGTAATATTGCCAAATTAATCAAAACAGCAAAATATTTGACATCAATTTGCGACGTTGCCCACTTTCAGAATAAACGCTCTTAAAGGGTTTTAGGTTGATGTCAACTCGACATTGGTCAAAGTTGTATGCTATTTTGATTTACGTTAAAAAAAAATGAGTATAGTTTTCTATGCAGTAGTTTACTCAATGTCGTAGCATCAAAAGGTATTTATTATGTGTCCTGTCTTGAAAAAAGAAAGAATTTTATAACTGACAAAGGTATAAAAGATTTGACTGTATATATTTTTGCAGGCTTCCTCAACGCAAATCCGGCACCGCATCTAAAAGCTCGGGTAGCAAACTACGGCCTGATGGATCAGATAGCGGCCTTACATTGGGTGCAACACAATATAGCCTTGTTTGGAGGCGATCCAACCAACATAACGCTAATGGGCCACGGCTCTGGGGCCGCTTGCATCAATTTCCTTATGATATCGCCTACTGTTATGCCCGGTGAGATTGTCTTTTGTTTTATTTTATTAGAATTTTTGAAGCTGGAAGATTACTTTTTAATGTTTTGGTCGTAAATTGAAAGAATTTTATTTAAACTAGAGCTGATTTTTCTACGTCAGATATTTTTACCGGGAAATAAAAATAATTAAAGCGTTGAAAAGTCTACCGTTAGTTTATAATAGTGTTTTTGTTACCGGAAAAGTATATAATACAGGCATTGTATAAAAAACCCTAGTGATTCAATACAATGCCGAGCTCGTCTAGGCATTGTACAAAATAATTATTTTGTCTAACGTTTACCCAGACCAAATAAAAAACCAAGATAGAGCACAGTCAACAGTGACGTGAAGCCGGTTTCGAAAACATGTGTGCACTTAGTGAGGTGTAGTTTGATTGTAAATGTGTGCGTGCCAGCGTATATGCACAGATCGGAGGTGTAGTTTTGGTATGCTCTACTTTATTGTTCGCAGCGTTATGTCTTGTTTTTTTATTTAGTCTGAGATCGTTTATGCAATGCCTCGTTATTATAAAGAATGCCACGAGAAGATTAGACAAAGTATAAAATGAAGGACAAATAAAACATCTTGCCCGCTTAGATAATCGCATATTCCACACATTTCCGGCTGAGCATTTAGTATTGTATAGAATGCGTAGGCAAAATATGGGATAAATTATATTTCGTACTTTGCCTGAACGTTATATGAACGGATTATGCAGATTGCCGATTACATCTCTATAGAAAAGTAGTTAGCTAGTGTTGAAATACATTTTGATAGATGATAAATTATTAAGCAACTAGGTCAAATAAAATCAGAGCAATGAGCTCATAAATTAAACATTTTATAAGATCATATAATATGAATCTGAAAGCTGTAATGAAGCTATGAATATTCAGAATTTTCTATCAGTCTAGAAACTTCACAGTCTATAAAAAATCATATTGGAATGTATTTTTCTAGAGGAAACTTTGTTATATTGTCTGGATCGGTTCTTAGTTCCAATATAAAAAAGATTTCTGAACATAATCATAAAACATTCAAATCGGGAACTTTTTCAATTCTATTATCAATTTGTATGATTTGTTTTGCTTTGGCTTTGATAAGCGTACAGAACAAGATTTTTGCTCAATTGATTATTTTGGATAATTGATTTCTCCAACTTAAAGAAAAATATTTTTCTATTCAGTAAAGTAAAAGAACATTTACTGCCAACCCTTTCCAACTAGAGAATATCTTTTTGCAAAGTTCTAAACAGAAGCTTAATCCCAATACAAATCACATCGGAAAAGTATTATGAGAACACTTGCCGAAAATACGAGAAATAAATCCGATCAAACAATACAATAGTTTCAATAGACGGTTTGATCCTTTCTCATAGGCACACTGAAAGGGATCCAAGAGTTACAAATCCGCCAAATTCTGCGGAGTCAAAAAAATGAACAATACATTTTAGACGCAAACCTTAAAAGGAAAATATAGTATTATCAAATACCTTTGGAAATAATACCTTTTGTATACCTTCTAACCGAAATTTCATTTTCAGGTTTATTCCACAGAGCAATCCTTTTATCCGGGTCAGCACTAAGCTCGTGGGCTATTGTAGATGACCCGGTGTACTATTCACTGAAGTTAGCCAAGCATATGAATTGTAGTATACCAGATGACCTCTCAAAAGACCATGAAATCATAGTCGACTGCCTAAGAGAAGCATCGATAGAAGAACTACTATCCGCTGACTTATCTCCTCCTAACTTTTTGACTGCATTTGGTCCATCAGTTGACGGAGTAGTCATAAAGACAGATTTCGCCAAAGACTTTCTGACGATGTATTCTACAGGAGATTTTCCAAGTTTTGGTCCTCTAAATAATATGAATATAAACTTGAACGTTCATAAGAAGAGAAGCGATAGTGGCAGAAGACTGTTTCAAAATAAATACGATCTGTTGTTCGGAGTCGTAACAAGTGAAGCGTTGTGGAAATTCTCGGCACATGATGTGCAAAATGGGATTGAGCCAGATAAAAGGGATCGAATGTTAAGGTGGGTACTTTTATGAGTTATGTATTGGTAGATATTAGTTCTTTGATCATGTTTGCTATATCACTCAAAGTACCGTCTGAGCCATTTCTGGGAAAGAAATACAAAGAGTTGTTAGGTAGGTAAAATTATTTATTGGGGTAATTGATCTATGTATATCTTTGTAAGCTACACTATTCCCGAATGACATAGGATACTTTTTATGCCAGATATCATGGCTATACTGTGGAAATCTAAATGCGGGTGAACCCATGAGGCGCAGTTTTACCAAATTGCTAAAATTACACAAGAATCTCGGATACTCACAAATTCCGAATTTCCATTATTCTCTAAAGTAATTTCAAAGTTATATGTTGTAATATACAAATCCTTGTGATTGGCATACAGCTAAAACTGTTTACTCATCCATATCAAAACGCCACCAGCGCGGCGGACATATTCTCTCCATAAAATAATTTTCACGCAAGAAAATTCGGGGAAAAAGTAATATAATTCTCCAACTAAATTATTAAAGACGAGGGAAGACTTGGTAATAGTAGGAATATTACGAGACTAACCGCCACGCAAACTGTTCTGTCAGAAATTTACACATGCCAAACACCGACGCGATTTAGCCAAACGGAGCGAAAGCAGCTGACCACGCCGCATGCTGGTATACGGCACCGTTCAAATTCACTCGCGCGGCAAAATGGCAACGCATTGCGTGATTGCTACGCTATGACATAATCGGTACGCACCTTAAAAATTCAAGGGGTACGTCATGACACTGTCAGCTTATTGGTCCATGATTTAATATTGTTTATTAATAGACTTTGATCTTTGCCTTGACGTATGATCGCGAATTATATAACACACGTGTCATTTGTAATAGCTGTTGTGTTGTGTCTTTAAAAACATACATTTGTTTAAAAATCTTGTACCTACTACCTATTATTGTTTATGGTGAAGGGTGGGCGTTTTTGGGGGACTGTCTTATGTAATTTTGACGTTCGAAAAGTCCTGATTCTCAGCCTAGTTTGAGTAAATGACTTTTGAATTTTGAATTTTGTCGAAAATTAAATGAAGGTCATAGAGAGAAGCCTTTGCCCAGCGGTGGGACGATGCAGGCTAACAGTAACAATAACCGTGGTTAAAATTAAATGCTCTCAAAAGAAAAAGCGCTGCAATATACCTGTAGCTGTACTCGCATTTAATTCATAAAGCTCTTTATTACAAATAACCTGAGAGTTACCTAACAGATGTTTTACATTTATAAAGATATGCCAGGTTGACTGAGTGTATGTTATATGTACCAAAATCTTACATTCAAATTCAATTCTAAGCCAGTATTTACTTTGCAGAACGTACGTGAGAAACTCATACACTTATCACCTGAGCGAGATCTTCTACACAATCGTGAACGAATACACGGACTGGGAAAGAACGGTAGAGGTTTGTTTGTCTATAAACGTAGAGATATTGTTGTCACACTTCTTGAGACTCTCATGTGACTCCTTCAAACTTATCTCCTCGATTTCTTGTAACACTTATTCGAAATCTCTAAGCTCACATTCAACATCTTCAATTATAACTTTGAAAGTCAGTACTGCTTTGATATTTCTCTTGTAAATTCTCAAGTAATTACTTAGATTTGACTTCTTGTAAGGAAGCCTTTGAACTAAACTGTAATTTTACTTTCATTTGTAACGTTATAAATTTTCTTCCCAGTGATAAGTCACTCTTCTAAATGTTTCAATAATTCAATTTGTTTTGAACTGTTTTTCTGATCTGATCTTAATATTCATAAATTGGGGTAGGTAAATGTTTTTGGAATGTGCCAAAAAAATTAACACCAACTGCTACCAAAGAAATATAATTTGGCTGCCAAGTAGACAGTATGTTACCATCGAAACTTAAACGGAAATCGTAAATTTTAAGACTAAAACGCGAAGACGTTTTCTCAAAACTTACGCCAAAGAGCTCAATCATATCTCACTTAACGATATTAGTTGTCAGAAATATGAATTATACTTTGTAGATTTCAAATAACAATTCCAAACGAATATTAAAGCTAAATCTCAAACGGTTGAACCCCAATCTCTCTAAGATTTGATTTTGGATTACTTCTTCAAATATTCGACGGGGCTTGCTGGCGAAATTAAATGAGATAACAATTCCCAAGGAGATTACGTTGCTACTTTGAATCGTATAATTCAAATAATATGAATCACAATTGAGTGTATTTGAGATCAAGGTCATATTCATGGATTTATCATAATTCCCTGACATGTTGTGAAGCAGTGGGAGTCTTATTTACCGACGGATGTTTCTAACAAAGTAAACTAGATTTCTTGAGGCCAAAGTAAAAACAGCAATAATTTGCCCCAGTCAGAAAATGATGATACTTTTAAATGTTTTAAATGCACATTTAAAAAAACTTCAATTTTCCACAGAACCCTATCAACACAAGAGATGCAACTGTAGCAGCGTTGTCTGATGCACAATACGTTGCCCCATTAGTTCAAAGTGGGGATCTTCTAAGTGGCGGACCGAGACCAGCTCCGAATGATGAAGAAGAACCGCGAAGACCTACGAAGACTTTCTTCTATGTATTCGATTACCAGACTAAGGATGGATTCTACCCTCAGGTCAGTAAATTTGAGTCACCATAAACATCATTTTAACCAGTCTATGCTGGCTATACACCGTAAAATTTGAATCACAGTTTTGCTAGAACAAACGTTATTCAGACCATGGTCTACTACCATTCTACAGAATCCAATAAAAAAAATACATAATTGGGTTTTGAAAAAAACACAAAAAGACTAAGTTTAAAATGTCAAGATTATCGAGAAGATTAAATGCTTACTAAACGTATATGGAGGTACATTCCCTGTAGACAATGCTGTGTCCCGTGAGTGGTGTCTGTGTTGTAGGGAGTAACGATAATTTTGACATTTTAAACTTTGTCTTTTTAGTGTTTTTTCTAAAACCAAATATGTTTTTTTTTATTGGATGCTGTAGAATGGTAGTAGACCATGGTCTGAACAACTTTTGTTCTAGCAAAACTGTGATTCAAATTTCACGGTGTAGAATAAAATACTCTTTATTACATACACCATATTATAAATAACAGATATATTTTTTTAATAGGCTTCCATTGATAATCATCACGATGACAGCTGTAGTCAAATATTTATTGGTGACAGACAATATCCTGTTCCAAGTCAAAAAAAAATCTCTTCATATTTTTTTCTAAAAGACCCGTATATTACTGAAGCCTACATTTTAATTACGGGAAAAATTGCGACACAATTGCTGTTCGCCCGAGCTTGCCTAAGCTACCACTTCTGTTGGAGAAACAATTAAGATACCTACTTGTTATTTCTAGAAGCTTCTATAAAAGTAACATTTATTGCCTCCTTTCTCAGAATTCTTGACAAACATACTTCAGTACTCATTTTTGAGATGGGGTAGTTAGGGTAGGTATCATAATCTTTGCACTTACAAGAAAACGGTAACGGTCTTAAGATACTGTTCTTAACTTTTTGAGAAAATTTGTTCTGCATTCATAGATTTTGAGAAAAATGTAGTCAGCAAGAAAATAGGCCATTTTCACAAAAAACTTTTTGATGCCAATCGATCCTGTTTCTTACAAGGATTAAAATACTAGTGGACGAACTGAGATTTGAATACCTACTAGAAAAGTCAGAAATCGAAAAAAAAAAAATCCTATACTTTTTTAATAGGAAATGAGACCCCAACTTCAATTTCTTACGATGAAAATTCGAATTTCGAACGAATACGCGTCACAATTTTATTTGCTTTGAGAATAGAATTTAGGTAGATAGCTGCTTGTAATATTGGACATTCGGCAAAAAAAAATACCACAAATAATTAAGAACGTTAAGATTTGTATGGGAAACGTTTTTTTGCGATTTTTGACTTTTGTAGCGGCAGTCTTTCCATCATAAAAAAGTAAGTTGCAGTCTTATTTCCTGTGAAATGTATGGCTACCTCAGTTGGTCCCATAGACTTTTTTGATATAATATATACAGGGTAGCAGGGACATCGACGCAAAAACTGTTTCCATGGATTCAGTACATAGTTCTGAACGAAAAATTTAAACGCAGGGGGCGTTTAAATTTTTAGTCGCCTATTTAAAAAAAAAAACAGCTGTTTCATAGAAATGTGCAATACCTACGCGGTCAAAATGTATGCAACAGCTTATTTTTTTTTAATAACCGACGAAAAATTTAAACGCAATTTTGTACTGAGTCCATGATAACTTTTTTCGCGTCGATGTTCCTGCCACCCTGTATAAGAAACAGGATCGATAGACATTTTTAAGCTATTGCATAGCTTTTATCGCGGGCTTTGAGCGCGGCGACCGAATCAATAAATTCCGTAACGAAAAAAACCTAATACCCCCCACTCCGCCTACCATGTAATGACGGTTCCCATGACAACGTGATGTTGTCATGGGAACGTCATTTTTGTTTTATGTCATCACGTCATCATCCCAAGTGTAGCGTTGACAAATAGGAAGTATGGAGGTTACAAATGCTATGCAATAGTTTTACCGCGGCAGTCCCCGAGTGCCACACGTTTTTTTTTTTTTGTTTTTAAAATGCCTATTTTCTTGCTTCCGTATTTTTTGTTTCAAAATCTGTGAATGTAGATTAAAATTTCTGAGTAAGTCAAGGACAGTTTGTTAAGACCGTTTTCCTATAGCAACAACGGATAAGGTATCTGCCCTTCTAGTCCCATCTCAAAAATCCCCCTGTATACTAATTCATCTATCGCTTTACACACACTGAAGTTATTCAAGGACTAGCAAACGATTTTCGTCGAATCATTAATGGGAATTAATGATCCCTGTGTAACTGATATCCTTAACATCACCCTTGGCGTTACTGCGTCGATATGATATAGCAAAAACGTAATGATAATCTGTTACTTTCAAAGGGTTTAGTGGCAGTCCAGAGACTGCACGAAAAAAAAACAATATCATAACAATTATATTGAGGCCTTTTCCCCTGCCTGCCATATATGCCCTTTTTTAATGGGTAGGTATGTGTTGGGTGTTCAACCACCGCAAAACAATATTCTGGCTACCTAAAGAATGCGTTCTTGATACCGCGCCGCCGCACAGTGGGAAAAAAATGACTTTTTTTGTTCATATTCTGCCTACACCACCATTTTTGACGTATCGCTGCCATTTTTTTTTATACACTCCTGAGATAACACACTTTGGTGTGTCACTGCTACTTTTCCTTAAAAGTCAAAACCATAACTTCAAAAAATCGGGAAATGAAGCAAAAACAATTTCTAATAAAATTATTTTAACAAAAATCGGTTTCCAGGGGTTTTTCAGGTCCCTGGTCATGAATTTATTGTCTGTTTTTAAAAATTAAAAATGACGGATAAAAACCCGGTCAAAAAAAAAGATTAATTTCCCGATTTTTAAAAGAATTTTTATTAAAAAGAAATTTCGATTTTGAAAAAGTGGCAGTGACACACCAAAGTGTGTTATCTCAGGAGTATATAAAAAAACAAATGGCAGCGATACGTCAAAAATTGTGATGTAGGCAGATTTTTGAACAAAAAATGACATTTTTTTCCCACTGTGCGCCGCCGGTCAGTTCAATTTGATGCTAATAAAGTTTAAATTCGTAAAACACATATTCTTTTGTACTCAAATCAAAGACGCTTTTTCTCTGATTATGCGTCACAGTGGTCTTTATTGGGGCAGTGATGGCCCAGTGGAAAAGGTCGCGACTTACGAGTTGTAGATCGTATAAGGTTCAAACTCCGACAGCTTTACCTTGTGTAAAATATTTCACCACCTCTGCTCTCAAAACGGTGAAGAAAAATATCGTGTGGAAACCGGCATGTCCTACCAAAAAAACAGTAACACTCCGGGAGTGCTGACATTATATTACATTGATAGAACATTGGTCCGTAACCTGATCTAAATAAAGAGCACAATCGCGTTTAAAAAAAAAACTTCTAAAACCTTTAAAGTCAAAATACTTGCATAGAACATTGATCCGTAACGTAATATAAATAAAGAGCACAATCGCGTTTACAAAAATGAGGTGTCGGTAACGGTGTCGCGAGTTCAATTGTTTTTTTCCATCTCAAAAATGCCCAACGCGCCTAAAGGAGTTTTCACTTAAAAATGTAGAGACATCTGACATCCACCAACCCGCACTGGGCCGTGCCCATGTGGTCATGAGGAGGCATGTGTCCCAACAGTGGGAAAATTATTACCTGATAATGATCTTTATTTTCGTTGCTATAAGTTTGCCTTCAGATGTTAAATAACTGTGAAAAAATTGACAGGTGTCACGAACGTATTTTCTCATCGGATGGTGTGTGTTTAAGTTATTATTTATGACAAAAGCATAAACGATTTTGTTACAATTTACTGTCTTATCGTCTTGCTTAAGTTAAGCTGTGACTCCAGTTCTGGTCTGTATCAATGTATTTTTATCTTGAATCATCTTTTTAGCATTTTTTGCTCGATCTTAATACGGTTCAGAACCCTTAGTGTGCGAGTCCTACTCGCACTTGGAAGGTTTTTATTCCATTAATTTATAAATATTTAATTGTCATTCATCTGCCTAGCCTTTTCCCAACTATGTTGGGGTCGACTTCCAGTCTAACCGTATGCAGCTGAATACCAGTATTTTACATGGAGCGACTGCCTATCTGACCTCCACAACCCAGTTAGGTACTGGGTAACACGATATCCCGTGGTAAGACTGGTTGTCAGACTTTCGGGCTTCTGACGACCCGTAACAACTGTCAAAGATCTACAAATGACAGCTGGAACCAACGGCTTAACATGCTTTCCGAGGCACGGAGGAGTCTCGGTATATAAAGATGATCATCCATCCATAGACCAACCCCGGCAAGCGTAGCTTAACCTGTTGGATCGACCAATGCGGCTGGTATTACTTAGCCACGAGCTCCTCAAATAAAATAAAATAAAAATAAATAAATTATTAAATAATTAATTATCATTAATTTATAATAATATACCTAGTTCTTCGTAGCAATTAAACTGCCATGACGTCAAATACTTTGAGCGAGATTTACTCCTGGCTAGGTTTTGCGAAACAATTAGGTTTCTCATTCCACAATTAGATAAGACGAAAATAGAGTAATGTTAGAGTTAATGACTTTGAAGGTAATTAAGGTTACGAGTCACTCAGCTTGGGCTTAAAATTAAGCCGTAAAATCTAAATTACTCCTTTGATATGTGACTGTAATAGAAGAATTTACTAAGGCTGTTTATTTTAGTGCGTAATTATATTTGTTGGATGGTTCTGTAACTATTTCGTAACATCTCTAGAAAGCTGACCACAAATTACTTGTTAATGTGATTAGAGATACAAAGGATTACCTTAATAATGAAGACTTGACATGTGTGCGTTTGATTGACTACGTGTCGACTGGAATTGTAACCTTCATCGGGTCACCGGCTTACGTAGGCACTAATATATCATTGGGAACGCAGGTGTAAAACAACCAATATGACAGTGTAATAATGTCACTTTGTAAGTTTACCAACGTTTGATATAATGATTATACCAAATGAAAAAAGAAATGAGCCTTAAACATTGTTGGCCGTTAAATTCTGGTGTGAAATCAGAATTTCAAGAAAGAGAAAGAAAGGAAATACATTATTAGTACAGACTAAAAGGCACACAACACAACATAATTATACTACTAGTAAAATAAAAGTGAAAACTTGAACAAGATCGCCTTATTAGAAGAAAAATACTTGTACAGAACATTGGTCCGTAACCTTATCTAAATAAAGAGCACAATCGCGTTTACAAAAAAAAAAATACTTCCAAAACCTTTAAAGTAAAAATACTTCCATAGAACATTGATCCGTAACGTAATATAAATAAAAAGCACAGTCGCGTTTACAAAAATGAGGTGTCGGTAACGGTGTCGCGAGTTCAATTATTTTTTCCCATCTCAAAAATGCCCAACGCGCCTAAAGAAGTTTTCACTTAAAAAAAAATTAAAAAATTGTAAAGTAAGACATTATTAGGAAAGCTGCAAAAATGCGAGAAAACTAGTGCCTGACGCTGATTTTCAACTAGACCTGAACGAAGACGTATCTGACTATGTCTTTGCCTTCAGGTCATGCTAAATTTTACTTAGCACATGTTTTGGTTTAGACATCTTCCCGTCTCTATCTGGCTTGTAGTTTGACAGGGTCAGGAATAACGCTTTGTCAAAGTACGTGCTAAGTAATCTAAGTCTTAAAAAAAACTGAAAATAACAATAAAATTTAACATGATACATAATAAAACTTTTTCGGTCAAGTCGGTTGTTTATTTTTTTTTAAAGTTTTTTTTCACTTTTTAGTTGTGGTACGTACCCCACACACATTCGAATACCAGTGACAGGAACTTATCATTTCATCTACATACTAAGTGGGAAAAAAATACGTATTATTGTAGCTAACTTAAAAACTATCCAAGCAAAGTTAATAAAATTTATATGGGACCAACTTGAGAGCAAAAATTATTTTCAAAATCACAAATGACGAAGAAATCGGCGGACATAACTACATAAAAAAAAAACAGACGCTACGAACATATAACCTCTTCCTTTTTGGAAGTCGGTCAAAATTTGTATTAAATCCGTAACCTGATGCTAAAGAGACAGGTAAAACCTTCTTACGTTTCCTTCAACCACTTCTAGAAATGTACCCAAAGATAAATAATAAGGTAATATTGCTTCCCACCTATCTCAAAAGCCCTATCGTATACACGCGTGTTGATTGTATCTCCTGATTATCCTCCTACGAAACTTTTTAAGGTCGATTGAGGAAAACGGTGTTCGCAACCGATAGATTATCTTGTCACTACTTATGTAACGTTGCTCCGAACAATCCCTACGTAATTCTCGCATGTAACATGTCTGATAATATCTAATGTTATACGTATTATCTTTCTTAGGAGAGGCCGAAAGCTTGTTTGGAAAATAAACCCTCGTTTATTCTTATTAGCTGAAACCTTTGTGAAAAGCTTTGGCAAGATTCTACGATATTTTAGAAAATTCAACGCGTTGTGAACTCATGTGAAAATATTTTTGTCTGGAAAATAGCTGAAGCTTACTTCGGTTGGTTACATCTTGAATATAAAATAATTGTAATATCGAAAGAGAATATTATCGTGCCGAAAGTTAATATTATTTGGGAATTATTAAACTGAACCTCTAAAACTTAAACGTGAATTTTAGATGCCCAATAATTAACTCTTAAAACTTGTTGGGTCTCTAATGAAGCACACGTTTTTTTAAATAATATACGAATGAGCCTTTTTAACTTTCTGCCCTTTTATCACAGTTGGTCACAGTAAACTCAAATTCAAACTCAAAGCATTAATTTCAATAAAACCATTTACAGGCACTTTTAAACTGTCAAGGAGCTGGTCAGTCAAAAATATGAAGCTAGTTGCCCATTCCAAAGCGTAGTAGGTACCTATGGAGAAGAACGGGCAAGGAACTCCGCGGACACTTTTTTAAATAAAAAAATGGTTACAAAATATTGGTTACATCATTTATGTTGAAATTATACATGTGAGAACAATGTAGAAAGACGTGCACGTTACAAGCGTCCGTAATAAAAAGATAAAAGAAAAAACAATTCAAAAATTAAAATAAGCTAAGCAGCTAAGACATGACCAGTCCCAGTAACTAGTTAGGTTAGGTTAGAACTGTTACCAACCATGTGCGAGCCAAATTGGGCGTAGTAACTAATCTAGGGCATACTATTCAAACCGGGTTAGGTTAGGTTAGAACAGTGACCAACCGCGCGAGAGCCAAGTGAGTGTTATATCCAATTTGGTCGCAGTTACTTGGATATTCAGTATTTTTTAACCTTAAAAATATTTAAGGTTCACAAACCTGCTCCCTGCTGGTCCTGCTCCATAGGACAATTTAGAATCAAGACAAAATCAAACTAGTTGCTAATTTAATTATAAAATTTATTATTTTGTGTTTTATGGCAATGATTTTACATTCTGTGATTACTTCCTGACACACTGACTTATTAATTACAAAATTTTAGGAAAATCGTCTACTTTTACAATGTTTGTAAATATGTGAGCACCATGTATCTATCACATATTAAATTATCTGTCGTTGCTTCATTTTTAATTCTTTTTACCTATTGTGGTATAGTAATTTCATTCTAGGTGCATCGTCTTCACATATAATAATTATTTAACTAATGTACGCATGTACGAATTGAGCAAGTTACGATGGGGTATAGTAGGGCTATCTGAAGTCCGAAGAGAGGGCGAGGACTCGATAATCCTCAAATCCGGGAACTTGCTCTATTTCCGGGAGGGCGACCAGCAGTCCCAAGGTGGTGTCGGGTTTATCGTCCATAAGTCCCTTGTGAGCAACGTGGTGAAGATCGAGAGTGTGTCGACCAGGGTGGCGTACCTTATACTCAGAATATCCGCAAGATATTCGCTGAAGGTCGTACAGGTTTACGCCCCGACCTCGTCACACCCCGACGATGAGGTGGAGACCATGTATGAGGATATTTCCAGAGCCATGCATGGCTCTAAAACTCACTTCACCGTTGTCATGGGGGACTTCAACGCGAAACTGGGCAAACGAAACGATGATGAGCTGCGAGTGGGGCAATTTGGAGTTGGACGTCGAAACCACAGGGGTCACCTACTGGCCAGTTTTATGGAGAAGGAAGGCCTCTTTATGATGAATTCCTTCTTCAGAAAACGTGAACACAGAAAGTGGACCTGGCAGAGCCCTGATGGTGCAACAAAAAATGAGATTGACTTCATTATGTCGACGAAGAGGCAAGTATTCAATGATGTCTCTGTGATCAACGCGGTGAAAACCGGAAGTGATCACCGTATGGTAAGAGGCACATTGAACTTGAATATCAAGCTGGAAAGATCTCGACTGATGAAGTCTACGCTCCGCCCAGCACCGATCCAAGTCCAAAACCCCGAGAGCTTTCAGCTCGAACTTCAGAATCGTTTCGAGTGCCTAGGGAGCTCCGTGGACGATTATAACGATGGGTTCGTGGAAACTGTCCATACGGTCGGGTCCAAGTTTTTCAAGACCCGTCGTACAAATCGAAACAAGAGGCTCTCTGATGCTACTTTACAGCTCATGGAGGAGAGGCGCGAGATGATTCTGCAGTCTTCAGACGATGCGCTTAAATACCGGCGGCTCAATAGACAGATCTCTAAGTCCTTGAAAAGCGACCTTCGACTTTATAATACGAACCGTATTAAGGACGCAATAGAGCAGAATAAGGGCTCCAAGGTATTTGCTAGAGATCTGTCTATTGGACAGAGCCAGCTTGCGAAACTGAAGACCAATAATGGCAGAATCGTATCCGCCAAACCTGAGCTGTTGAGAGAGATCGAGAGTTTCTATGGACAGTTATACACGTCAACCAGTAACCCCGTTACGAATCTAGCAAACGACCCAAGAGCTAGATTGACCCGACACTATACCGAAGACATCCCGGACGTCAGCTTGTACGAGATTAGGATGGCTCTGAAGCAACTTAAAAACAACAAGGCGCCGGGTGATGACGGAATTACGGCTGAACTCCTGAAGGCCGGGGGAAAACCTGTTCTTAAGGCCCTCCAGAAGCTTTTCGATTCCGTCATACTCGAGGGTCAAACGCCACAGGCATGGAACAGAGGTGTGGTGGTACTCTTCTTTAAAAAGGGCGACAATGCCCTGCTTAAGAATTATAGGCCCATCACACTTCTGAGCCATGTCTACAAGCTGTTTTCAAGAGTTATCACGAACCGTCTCGCGCGCAGGTTTGACGACTTCCAGCCTCCCGAACAAGCCGGATTCCGTAAAGGCTTTAGCACCGTAGACCACATACATACGCTGCGGCAGGTTATACAGAAGACCGAAGAGTATAACCAGCCTCTCTGCTTAGCGTTTGTGGACTACGAGAAAGCCTTCGATTCGATCGAGACATGGGCTGTGCTGCAGTCTCTTCAACGGTGCCAGATCGACTATCGGTACATCGAGGTGCTAAAGTGTTTGTACAAAAACGCCACTATGTCAGTTCGACTCCAGGACCAGACCTCGAAACCTATCCTTCTGCAGCGAGGTGTGAGACAGGGAGACGTTATCTCTCCGAAACTGTTCACCGCTGCACTGGAGGATGTCTTCAAGGTTCTGGATTGGAAAGGGCTAGGCATCAACATCAATGGCGAGTATATCACTAACCTTCGGTTTGCCGACGACATAGTTATCATGGCTGAGACCATGGAGAAACTCAGTACAATGCTCGATGACCTCAGTAGAGCCTCCGAAAGAGTGGGTCTTAAAATGAACATGGACAAGACAAAAGTCATGTCAAATGCCCATGTGACACCCACTCCCATGAAGATCGGAGACGCTACGCTCGAAGTTGTGGACGAGTATGTTTACCTAGGACAAATTGTCCAGCTAGGTAGGTCCAACTTCGAGAAAGAGGTCAATCGTCGAATCCGACTCGGCTGGGCAGCGTTCGGGAAGCTACGCAATATCTTTTCGTCCCACATACCATAGTGTCTCAAGACGAAAGTCTTTGACCAGTGCGTGTTGCCAGTGATGACCTATGGTACTGAAACGTGGTCGCTCACAATGGGCCTTATCAGAAGGCTAAAAGTCACCCAAAGGGCAATGGAGAGGGCTATGCTTGGAGTTTCCCTACGTGATCGAATCAGAAATGAAGAGATCCGCAGGAGAACCAAGGTAACCGACATAGCCCGAAGAATTGCCAAACTTAAGTGGCAATGGGCAGGGCACATTGCTCGCAGAACGGATGGCCGATGGGGTCGAAAGGTTCTGGAGTGGCGACCACGTACCGGAAGACGTAGCGTTGGAAGGCCTCCCACAAGATGGACCGATGACCTTGTGAAGGCCGCAGGAATCCGCTGGATGCGGAAAGCACAGAATCGGTCGAAGTGGCGGTGCTTGGGGGAGGCCTATGTCCAGCAGTGGACGTCTTTTGGCTGAAATGATGATGATGATGAATGTACGCACATATACAAACAATTGTAAAACATTTTAAAAGAGTAACGGTGGAGTTTCTTGTCCATTCTTCTCCATACGAAAACTACCTTCTGGAAGGGGCGATTAAAATCAATTTTATTATTTTTTTTATTTTTGACGTTCAAAAGTACCATACATGGGCCTATTTGAATAAATGATTTGACTTTGACTTTGAAACAAAGATAAGCTTCCTTATCCTTACATATTATAAAACCATGCCCCCCGCCGCGTCTGTCTGTCGGTCTGTATGTCTGTCTGAATGCGATAAACTCAAAAACTACCGAACAGATTTTCAAACGGTTTTCACCAATGGACGAAGTGATTTATGCGGAAGGTTTTAGTGTATAATTCATTAAAGTTTTGTGTAAATTGGCTGAAATTTGACGATTATTGTTGAAGATATCGGAAAAAATCATGCCGACTAGGAGCTTAATTGGCGTGCGCCGCGGAAATCGTAAAAGTTACATAAAATGTATGTTCTACAGTATTGTTCATCTTAAAAAGTTCAACAAAAATGTCTGCAAAGGCATGTCTATCTTCTGAGGATGACCCACAGTAACCATTAATATATTTCAGTATTTGATAAAAAAAATATTTAAAGCTATTTTGAACGGTATCATATTAATCCTCCTACCATCAATGGCCACAGTGACATAGTAGATGTTCACCACGACAATATTAATAAATTTGTACGAGCTTTTGTAAATAATCCAATGCAAATTTAATTTAATTTTATACATGTTTTCAATTATTTTCACTTGTAATCCGTTTATTCTTTTCATTTAATTTCCTTATTTATTCATGATCATTTTAATTTTATTCATAAATTTTAATTTTTTTATCATTTGAATCAGTAATTTTGATGCCAATGTTTTTTTTAAATGTTTTATTGAATGAGTTGTTAATTTTCTTTATATTATTTTAATTTTGTTTTTTGTATGTATATTAACTTTATAAGTATGTTGTACAAAGCCGTTTTTATTTTTGTGCATGTGGTGTTAACCTATAATTAATTGTTGCACTTGTAAATGTTACCCTAGTAATTAAGTTAGAAATGTATAGGTGTAAGCAATTGTTAACCTAAATAAATAAATCCTTATCCGGGCATTTCATTTAGATCAAAAGATGCCTTGACATCAATCATTTAAATGAATAGTTTAAAAGATATCATAGATTCAATATTACGCGTAACAAAATAATCATGGTTGGTGGCACAGGGGTAGGAATCAATGACGTTTTCTTCGGCTATTAGGTAGTTCGTTCCCGTGGGATATTTTTGACATCCACGCGGGCGACGCCGCGGGCAAAAGCTAGTTCATTATAATAGTGTTCAATAATATTTTTAAGAAAGCAAAATAGGAATTATTTGTTGTTCGATTCAATAATATCACTATAAACACTCTCTGCGCTCAACGCTCTCTTCGACGTTAAGCCTGACAGTGATGTGTTCGCGAATGAATGGAAGCAGATCTTGTCAGTACATGGGGCACTCAGAAATCTTTGCGATACTAAAAGGAACATATACTACAGGTTATAATTTATTATTATTACTTTTCAAAGAACTCTCCATACACAGTTTCATACGTCTAAACCAATTTTCATAACACATTTTTCAGTCCGCATCAGACACCTCTTCAATCCCCTTCTCAAATGCAGCCAGTGCATCTTCCGGTGATGAAAACTGTTTTCCCTTGAGTTCATTTTTTTTTGGGATCTAACATTATAAATCCATTCGTAATGATATCTTAAAAGCATCGAAACGAGCCTGCTTCAAATTTTGCCATCATGTCTCGGCATCATTCTACCCAAACCTCCTTCTGAGCCTATGTTAGATTTTGCGGTACCACCGTGAAACTATCTTCCTTACCCGAAGATGCCCGTGTAGAATTTCATGCACACTTGCCGGTCCAATCTGCAGTATATGCTGAATCTCTTCATATGTAATTCGACTATTCTCTTGAATAAAATTTTTCATAGCCAGCACGTTTTCTTATGTAACAGCCGTCATAGACCACTTCTTTCTTCGTCCGCCAAAGTTACTCGACCATGCATAAATTCGTTGAACCAGCAGAAAACAGTCGCTTTAAAAAGGCTTTTGTCTATGAACACCATTCGAAGTCTTTCAAACGATTCTTCTGGTTTTAGTCGACATATTTTGAAATCGTACAAAATCATCGCGCGAAAATGTTCTCGTTGTAAATCCAATTTTCAGTGAAACAAAGTATTTTGATTTTGCTCGTAAAAAAACGTGGAGGGAATTTCGAATTTGGAATGTTGTTTTTTAATAATAAATAGTCATAGTTTTAATTGACATCAAAACCAGTCAGTGACCCATAGACAAAAACTGTTAGTCGCAAAACTTTTTTAGTGACCTGCGTATGTCTGGAGAGTTACGAGATGAGCGTATGACTGTCGAGTAGTGGGTATATGTTTTTCTCACTGTACCTTAATAACGTGTTCGTGTCTTTATCTAATGTACCTAATTGGCCTTGGCCGTTTTGTGTTAAAAAATAAATAAATATTACTTCAACAAAAATAATTGTTTAGGTAGTGCAATAAACTCTTCAGATAAAGTTGGTATATTCAAACATTTTTTTTTTTACCTACTTCTCTATGAAAATCAATCAGCCTTGTTACAAATGTAAATTCTCTAAATTACATATTGGTTAAGAAACTTATATCATGAAATAAACTAACCTAATTACCTCAAAACTGACGATAATGCTGTTACCTCATTATCGTAGATCGGAGTAGGTAGAGTGATTTGGGGTCAATGAACTGGCACGTATATATTAGTATGGATATGCCTCCGGCATTCCGGGATTTTGAAATTATTAAGATTTTTTTAAGGAATTTCAAATTTTGTAATATGTAGAATAAAGAATAAATCAATATGAATAAGAAATGTTTAACCCTTTTGCTGTCTTTTTAATAGTATATAGGTGATCGGACTCCAAGAAAAGGATAGGTATACTATAAAAACAATATAATAATGTATTATATTTTAAAATGTTTATCTATCGCATTCTATAAATTTCTAATGTAGTAGTTAAAAAATCCTTACTTTTATAATATTAAGAATTTAAGATTCAATCTCGTAAGTACCAAAATAAAATCCCGAAAAAAAGGCTTATCCATGTTGTGATTTCTATGACTATTCATGATGCGAGTACGTAAAATCAATCTACCTACTCCGATCACTGCTCATTATATCATAAACACCCAATTAACCACAATCACGTTCATGTCGAAGGCAATAGGTACATGACATGTAGCTGCAGGCAATGCGATAGATACAGCTACTAATTATATTATAGGTATACTTGTAAGTATTGGAATTATAATTAAGTCCGCGTACAGGCAGAATTCATTTCTAATCCGTGCGAGCAGAAGTTTTAATAAACTGTCTGGTGAACATAATTTGGATACATTCAACACCAGTGTTTCTCGGCTTAAGCATTTATTGGTAAAAAGCTTCTTTACGGGAAAGTGCTTGTTAGCAAAATATAATTTTTATTTTGTAATTTATCGTGTACTTTTTTTTCCTAATTTATGTAAATATAGGTATTTTGTACTGACCTTTTTGTCAGTGGAAACTTGTAAATGGCCTTCAATTTTATATCATTTAAGAACACTGTAAGTTAGCTGTAAGTTTCCCGAATAAAATAAAATAAAATAAATTAATTAATGATGACTACCTTTTTTTTGGAAATTATGAACTAAAGTAATATTATAAAAAAGAAAATATTAGATTTTTTATTTCTTTGAATATTTGTTTGTTTGTAAAGAATAAACTCAAAAACTACTTGACCGATTTTTAAAATTCTTTCACCAGTTGTATGCTATATTATCACTGAGTAACATAGGCTATAATTTATAAATATATTATGCGGGCGAAGCCGCTGGCGGAAGCTAGTAATTAATATAGTATGTAAATGAAGCATGCGGATAGAATTTTAGTTAAGGTTAAATCTTGATTGTATAAAGCGTCGAAGTGGCGGTGCTTGGGGGAGGCCTATGTCCAGCAGTGGACGTCTTTCGGCTGAAATGATGATGATGATGATAAAACGAGATGGATATGAGATGGTTGACTGAAAATAATATCCAAGATGGTTGATTGTATATTAGACTAGCTTTTGGCCGCGATTTCGCCCGCGTGTCAGTCTGAAATAATCCCACGGGACCGTACTATCGGGATATTTTTTTTCCACATTTCATCCTAATCCATTCAACCGTTAAGACTTTAAAGGTATCAAAAAGACAGACGGAGCTGATTTTGCATTTATAATACTAGTACTTTAGATAGATTATCTTTACGTATTTAGACTCCTCCGTGCCTCGGAAAGCACGTTAAGCCTTTGGTCCCGGCTGTCATTCGTGGATCTTTGACAATCGTTACGGGTCGTCAGAAGCCCGAAAGTCTGACAACCAGTCTTACCAAGGGGTATCGTATTACCCGTTTACTGGGTTGTGGAGGTCAGATAGGCAGTCGCTCCATGTAAAATACTGGTATTCAGCTGCATCCGGTTAGATTGGAAGCTGACCCCAACATAGTTGGAAAAAGGCTAGGCACATTGATTGACTTTAGTATAGATTAGGTTTGGTCAAGTCTTAGGCGAGATGGATTTAATCATATTGAGACAACTGACTGAAAAAAATGTTTAAGGTGGTTGATTGTATATATTTGATTGGACTAGCTCATAGTCGGGAAATATCCCACGGGAACGTGGTACCCGATAAAAAATGTCTTAATCCAGGTCATAGCCTACCCGTGTGCTCCAAATCCGTTCAGTCGTTAAAGGTGTGAAAAGATGACAGATAGAGTTACTTTCGCATTTATTTTATTTTATGGATAGGGAATGGAATTATAATTAATGACTTGGGGACGAGTATTGTTGAAACACATGAATAGGATTAGATTCGGTAAAGTCTTGAAAAGGGCTTAATAGATTTAATCACATTGAGACGCCCGGCTAAACATAATGTCTGAGATGGTTGATTGTTTGGTGGATTACGTACTTGATCTGATTTTGCAACTTTTGAACGGAATTTTACTGACGACTTAAAAATCGGCCCTTAGAGTGGCTACGGGCAATCGTCAGATAACGTTTATCTTTAGGATAAATATGGCAGTTTGACATATTTTCCATACAAAAGATGTCAAACCGCAATTTTTATTCCCCAGATGTAAATTATCTAAAGATTGAAAAATTTTCCCTAAATACAATTGGGAGTGTGTAGGAATGATTAGCATCCACGAATTTTAGTATGAAGTTCTCAACTGGAAAACCTAAATACAATATTTTATTTCAAATATTCTACTATCAACCATCATTTTAAGATACTAATTAGGCATAACACTCAAATATATTTTTAAAAAATTTTATATTTTCAAATAATTGTTTAAATCCTTTCCCGTTAATAAAATTATATTTTTTGTTTTAGAGAATGGGAGCAGTCCATGGCGAGGAGTTACCGTACGTCCTTGGAGCACCACTGGTCGATGGCTTCGGCCACTTTCCTGAGAACTACACTAAGTCTGAAGTCGCTTTGTCAGAGTCCATCATGCTGTTCCTGGCTAACTTTGTGAAGACTGGGTGAGTATTATAATATCAAAATCCGATGCCCAATTTTTTTTAAATTGGAAACCTACTTGTTTAATCTGAAATGCTTTTAAGCTATTACATAGCTTTTATCGCGGGCTTTGAGCGCGGCGACCGAATCAAGAAATTCCGTAACGTAACGAAAATAAAACCTAACACCCCCCACTCCGCCTACCATGTAATGACGGTTCCCATGACAACGTGATGTTGTCATGGTTTACGTGATGTTGTCATGGGAAACGTGATGTTGTCATGGAGTTTACAAATGCTATGCAATAGCTTTACCGCGGCAGTCCTCGAGTGCCACACTTTTTTTTTTTACCAGCCTATGCTGTCCCACTCCTGGGCCAAGTCCTCCCTCCACTCCTTCCACCTTTCACGAGTCCGCACGTCCTCCTTCAAATTTTGACGGAACCTATCCAGCTCGTCCCGCCATCTCCTACGTGGTCTGCCACGACCCCGCCTCACTGTCTCAGGGCACCAGTTCTGTGCTGTTTGGGCCCACAGTTTGTTCGGCAGACATGTCCTGCCCAGTCCCATTTTTGTTTTGGAGCGCAGTATTGTTTCGAAAACGATCCGTTAATTTAACGCCTAGTATACTGCGCTCCATTGCTCTTTGACAGACCTTGAGTTTGGACTTCTGGATGTTAGTCAAAGACCAAGTCTGTCTAGATATTTATGCAGGTGATTTGGGTCAGTGAAAAAGATTTCATTCAAGATTAATAATAATGTGATAATAATCACTGAATAATAAACTACCTACGACACTCACAATCAACACGTGCCAAAGCTTAAATCATAATGATCTAAAGGCGTGGGTTGGTTGGTTACAATACTAAGTTGTGAACAAAAACATTTAATACTCGCAAAATTGCTTCTTGCAGACAAAGGGACCTCATTCCAACATAATTCCCATTTTTCTTAAGCTCGTGGCAAACCATGAATTTTAATATAGTCATAACTCTAAAATGCAATTTAGAAAATAGGTCAAGTCAAGTTTTCTCGCTAACTCCAACTTCGTAATATCTTCACACCGAGGCGAAGGTGCACAAATCCACGTCACCTTTAATAACATCCAACAATTTGCGAAACATAAGTTGCCTCAAAGCATCACTAATTGCTTCAGTAACGTGAGCCTTATAAATAAGGGAATAAGGACCACTTGATGCCCTAAATGTCTTGTTCTGAACTTCTATTTAATAGCTCCTCAAAGTTTTAGAAACTTACAAAGAAGTATTAACTTTGCCCTTTAGATTTTAAGGTTTAAATTACTTTGATCTTCGTCTTTGCCTGTGCTTTTGTACGCCGTTTTACGATAATCTCTCCCTTTAATTATGTGTTTTATATTCCTTTAATTTTTGGGAGTATTTAATAATTACTGTTATTTAGTGAGGGTTATAATCATTACGGAGGCACTAACTGTTGCAGTGAATTTTACGAGTCCCTGATTTAAGGTAACACCGGGAACACGTTTAAAATTTTACCTGTTTTATATCCTACAACTGTTTTGTTATTTTCATGGAATTTAAACTGTGCGACGCTTTTAGCAGTAACGGGGTTTTACTGGATCAACCTAAAGCTTTGCACAGGAAACAATACGTAGGGAAGATTTTTTCAATTTCAGGTTTCACTGCAGTTTCTAAAACTTAAAATTCTTTTATACCGGTGCAAAACCGCGTGATATATTTTAGTAAAACTAGGAATATAAAAAATATTTTGGTTGGGTAATATAATACAGGTTTCTCATATCTTAAAAGAAACTACTTAACAAAAACTGGCATTGGTTTTAATCGGAACATTTCTGAAAATAAGAAGAAGCAATCCTGACAACACAAAACAGCAAAGTCTATAGGAACTTCACAAAAATATTTAGGAGCTCTCACAAGTTCTTAACAAAGATTAAAGAATATTTTCGTTACAGAAACCCGAACGACAACGCGCGACAAGAGTCCCTGCTTCCCGCGTCGAGGGAGAGAAATAAATTCCGTGGTATAAATTGGGAAGAATACGACTCCACACACCAGAAGTATTTGGAAATAGGTAAGTTTTAGTATGGATTTGATATACATAGTAAGATAGGTAGCTGACTATTATACCTAGTTGTGTTGTGAAGCTGATTATAAAACGTTGTCACATTTCACCAGTAAAAATTTGTTAAAGTTCAAGAAGTACAGTAATATTTCTTAATTCTTATACTTTTTTAGCATATAGCATTTCCGTAGATTAATTACCAAAGCAAGTACGAAAAGCACGATTAGTTGTAGCACAAAACTTATGATTTTAAAAGGAGCACTTGTTTAGAAAACAAAAATTAATTTGCATAAAACCAACTCGGAAAACTTTGATAATAAAACGATTTATTCTAAATTATACCATAAGAAAAATAGAAGTTAAAACTAAAACTATTTAGGAACACTAAGACAAATAACATTTTCAAAAGAATAAGTTTGAAATCGTTTAACTCTAAATCGATTTAAAACTATTTAATTATTTCTGAGATTTCTAATAAATTCAGAACTTAGATCCATTTAATTTATCAAAAGATTGAAATGCTAATAAGAGACGTAAAATATTCTCTAAGACAGATGTATATAAAATATAGAACATTTGTGTTGGACAGAATACGAGTATGACTGCATGGTACCAATGTAGGTACTTCAATACTCGTATTACAGCCAGTAATATTACAGGTGACATCCAACAAAACATTCACTGAATGACATTCATACCCGCGAGGCAATATAAACGTTCGATACAATAATTCCCATTTGTCTACATGTTATTATGTCTTAGTACTGGTATCAAACCTTTATATTTTTGTACAGGTATGAAACCTCGTCTCAAGAACCACTACCGAGCGCACCAACTTTCCGTTTGGCTGCGCTTAGTTCCCGAACTCCATCGAGCAGGTATGGAGGATGTGGCAGCGCGTCACAACCTATTCAAAAACCACAACGAGCAGGATCTCTACGAAGGCATCGTCAGGCCGGATCCATTGGCGAGAAACATCAACGATAATGATGCAATCAGACGTACAAATGGTTCAGTGTACACCGACACAGCCCTAACGACCGTTGATACGATACTGGCGACGTGCGCCACTATACTGCCTGGAAGAGATCTGCAAACATTGAACGCTACTGAAAACACTCTGGCTAATTTAGAAGCGGCCGGCTATGCCGCTTTTTCGACGGCTTTAAGTGTAACAATAGCGATAGGGTGCTCCCTACTGATTTTGAATGTCCTAATTTTTGCTGGAGTTTATTATCAGAGAGATAAGTCAAGGTCTCGGGGGAAGCAGCAGCGTTTTAATGAGAAACATTTTGAGACAATTTCTGGGAAGCATTCGCATTATCATATGGATCCAACGCATGCGCCAAGCTTGGTTGTGGACGTTGAGAGACAAAATAGGAAGAAGCACATGATGAGTACAGATCATCTGGCGAGTTTAAACTTCAAGGGACCTTTGGATGTTCCGAAGTCTCCGCCGAGTCCGACCATAAGTATGGACAACATGATGCTTCCGAGTAAACTCGGGAGTCGGAGTAACAGTTTCAGAATACCTAACGTGAGTTACCCGCAGATGGGTTACGCGACTATGCCAAAGAATTTGAGCCAGTTTAATAACTCACCGCCTTTGCAAGAGTTACGGCAACAGAAATTCCTGCCTCCGAACGGATCGACGGCTCAGACCTCCCCGGGGAGGGAGGCGGAGGCACGGGGGGCGCACGCAACCCTGCGGAGAGGGAAGGCCTCCCTTCACTCGAACCTCCCGCAAGCCGCCATTGACGAAATGAGAGTGTGACAGTTAATCCCATCTGACTCTGCATTACAGGATTAAAAGTGTGTGTGTAATTGTATGGTTGTAAATACTATTGTACTATGAGGGCGTCGAGATTTTTTTTTAGGAATGTTATCGATTTTCTCCTAAATTGGAATATGATTATCGAATAAAATCAATTGTATCATAGCTTTGGATTGTTTGAGTTTTATCCCTGAATACAAATGCAACTTATTTTATAGATTTAATTTCAACACAATAAATTGAATGATTCAACAACTATTGAGTAATAATTATATGTACATAGTACTAGAGAACTAAAGATATCTCCTTTTAACTGAGCGCTTTAATAGTCCTTGTTTACTGAATTGCTAACAAACAACTCGGTAAAACGATTCCTAGAGATCTCTCCTTCACAAAAACACAATAGTTTCGAGAACTGACAAATGGAATTGAAGCGCCAATTAACCAATGACTGGCTAATATTTATTATTATTATCGACGCGTAGATACTCCCGAGTCGTTCATTCAACTAGTTCGCTAAATACGTTTGAAGTACATACTCTATTCATTCGACTGTTTACGTTCGTAGAAGCACAGTTTTTTTAAGTGCATTTTTCTGTTGAGTTCAATGAGATTCTGCTTTTACGAAGTCGATTGTGTCCGATCAAGAAATGTTTCTAGTGTACCCATAGTACATTTAATCATCTAGTAGGTACAGAAAATCCAAACAAACACTTAACATGCTTTTTAATATTTTTGCAAGAAAATCAAACAGGAAATATTCATTCGCTATTGCATAGCTTTTATCGCGGGCTTTGAGCGCGGCGACCGAATCAAGGAATTCCGTAAAATAACGAAAATAAAACCTAACACCCCCCACTCCGCCTACCATGTAATGACGGTTCCCATGACAACGTGATGTTGTCATAGGGACGTAATTTTTTTTTATGTCATCACGTCATCATTCCAAGTGTAGCGTTGACAAATAGGAAGTATGGAGGTTACAAATGCTATGCAATAGCTTTACCGCGGCAGTCCCCGAGTGCCACACTTTTTTTTTTTGCCAGTTCTGGTATTGATAAACTAATGAATCAAATCAAATCATTTATTCCTTTGCAAACATAAGTAAATTAAGTACACAGATGTTTTAAATATTCATTATTCTCCATGTTCTTCGTCACATGGGCACACAAACGTAAAAAATCTCTTATATATTTTTTTCCTGTAATAATTTTGCTTGTCTCATCATATTTTCAGATTAGATTAATGTATGTCCATGATAAATTATTCTTCAAAAGCGAAATTAGTCTGTTACTGGACACTGATTAATTAGCTAAATAGCGGCCAAGAAAAGCTAGCTAGCTTTACGTAGAAGTAATCTCTAAAATTAATTGAGCGTTGCTCAGACTTTTATACGTTTTGGTAATGGAACTTAATATTAAGGTCGAACCATTTAGCTTCGCTCATACTAAAACTAAAAGGCCTAGATCTGCCTCTTTTAGAGATTCATTTTCATTTTAGCCAGTCATAGTTTTTCTTATTATTTTAAAGTACCTGGGCGACCGAGCTCTGCTCTGGTGAAAATAGAGAATGCTTATTTAATAGTATAGGATAGTACCTACTAATTCCATACTAACATGATAGTAGGTACTTACTAATTCCATGTTTCCATGATTATTATTCTACTGTCATTAATGTCATGTTCAAAATTTTGAGCGACCGAGCTCTGCTCTTTTGAAAATACAGAGAAAACGAATTTTCCCAGATATGAGACCTAGCTAGATCGATTTTTCGCCCCCGTAAACCTATTGCAACTTTCATTGAAATCATTAAAGCTGATTTCGAGAACGTGAGTAGAAATCTATATACAAACAAATATTGCTCGTTTAATAGTATAAGTCAAATGCATTAGTTATTAATCAGTTAAGAAAATATGATAATGATGAATGATAGTAAATATTCTTTCATCACGAAAATCTGTTACCAATAAATAACATAACATCACATCTGCATTCCCTGAAGGGTTAGGTAGAGGCGAACCTATAGTACACCCACATTTCGCCAGTTATGTTTAAGTCCCATGTAACAGGGGCCGAGCCTGTACCAAACAAGATACAATTAAATCGAGTTATACAACCTCTTGATTTATTATTGCTTCATTCCAAAATGCCTTTCACTAAACTATTTTAATTGTATAAACTTCTCAACTATACAATACCTAACTAAGGAGACGACTAATCATGTGATACTTGGAAGTTTTACTTAAACATTTCTCCGGGTTGGGTCGACGATAAACAGGGCAATAAAGATCTTTGCGTCGCTCTGGGTCATACGTAAACATATATTCCGGTTGCGTCACGAAGAGACATAATAATATACGGAGTCGACATTGGAGTATGTTTGATAGCAATATACGTAACGTAAATTAGTTCAAGCTTTGGGCTTTAAACTGGAATGATCGTGAAAGTGGATAGTAAATCTTGAAACCAGTAAAGGTAGGCTAGTAAACAATAGTATCAAACTTTATACTTGATACTCTGAAATGGGAAAGCATAGAAGTGTATGGAGTTACACATTTTGTCAGATAAATTAAAATTCCCATGTGCAAAAGAGCTGGTCTTGTTGTTAACCACACTCAAGGGAATGCAGCTGAAACATTACATGAAAAACCCAATGACACTTTTCCTGTCCTGAAAATAGCTCATCCCGTGCCACAGTCGTGCTCACGAGAACTACTGGATCAACGAGCAGAAAGGTAATTGTAAAGAATAAAGGTAAGTACGGAGAAGGAAGGTAAGTACAAAGAAGGAAGGTCATTGTTATGGAAGAAAGTGCGCATTTAACTCACTACATCAGCCTTTTTAATAGTGTGCTAAGTAGTAACCAATTTATTATTTCTCTGAAATCTAAAAAGCACACAATAATAATGCCAGTTACCAGCATTGTACACTTCATAATAATAATTGTTTGCCTGCATACTTAAATCTTGAACTCACTCGGGGCCTGCATGGTGGATTACGACCAACTTCCTCTTACATACAGGAGGCCCTTGATTCCCGGCAGGAGGAACATTGTAGACTGATAACTATACACTTAAATCTTTGTAATTTTATTGGTATTGAGTGGAAATCAAGAATACAGGCCACGCATGCTGCATGCGTAATATAACCACCATAGAAACGAAAGACAAAATTACAGAATTATTGAGGAAAGATTTCTATGGTAGTGAAAAATTTAAAAAGAACTCTCATTTTGTATACAGGGAAGCGATTTAGACACCTTCATCTGTCACGGGGGTGATTCTACCCGCCATACTAAACAACTTTCGCTGTGACACTCGTATCAGATTCGTGAAAAAAAAAAAACAATTTCTAATCAACCATAGACAGACTATTACGACGCAAGTATGAAAGTTATTTTTTTTCAAACTCGTAATATAGTATAGATAGTATTTATGAGTTTCATAGCGAAAGTTGTTTCGTATGACGGGTAAAATCACCCCCTTGGATGCAGGTGACATCACCACTTTGTAGAAATAGATATAACTATTCTTAATACAGATAAAATAAATAATAAATTTCCTTTTATTCAAAAAGCCAAATACAATTTCTCCATCTCAAACAAAACATACAAACGCACTATATTAATACATCGCTAAGCATTATGTGAGACAGAGTGAACGTCTGTATCTGTGCTAGTATAAACTGTGTTACAGACACAGGCGCCTTCCTCTTACAATTCATTAACAATTTGCTGAACTATTGTAAGCATAAACTTAGTTTATCTTAAGTACTAATCACTGATCGTGATCATTTATATTTTTTTATTTTAATTTTTATTTTATTTGAGCCAGGAATGGTTGTGTGCGGTGTGGGTGTAACATTTAAAAATTTGTTGTCAGTGCTGGTATTCTGATAGGACCCACTGAGACGTCACTGATAGACACAGAAAAAATAATTGATGTGTGGAACAAAATATAAATAGTCACTGTAATCTATGGATGGACATCTTGAATACCAGATGAATACCAATATTTTATATGGAACGACTGCCTATCTGAACTCCACAACCCAGTTACTAGGTAATACGATAGCCTGGGTCGACGGCGCGTTGTGTTCCACGCGCGCCTCAAAGAGATGTCAGCAGAATTGACGGGGTCCGATAGGGCCAATGCCTGCCGGGGGTTCGAAGAAAACCGATAGGGAAATCGTGGCCCCCGGCAACATGGCAACTGAAGGAACACGGGTGGGTTTTAGTCAGTAAGAGTCTGACACGCCCTCCCGCTCCACCCCAGAGCGGGAGAAGTTATTTGATAATATCCCAACCAAAAAATAAAAAAGGTAATACGATACCCCTTGGTAAGTCTGGTTGTCAGACTTTCGGGCTTCTGACGACCCGTAACAACTGTCAAAGATCCCCAAATGACAGCCGGGACCAACGGCTTAACGTGTTTTCCAAGGCAAGGAGGAGTCTTGGTATGTAAAGATGGTCACCCATCTACGGAACAACACGCGGTAAACCATGCAGCTGTTATTACCTAACCACAAGCCCCTTAAAGATATCCTTCTCAAATATCTCTTATACAAACAACTACTAATAAAATGAAACAGTTTATTGTTCTATTTTCTCTCTCTCAGCGAACTGTTTTAGGTTGAAATTGACTGTGGGCGAGTTAATTGTTAAGTCGACTGAAAGGAAAGGTCACTGTAATATTTGTAGATAAGAAAAGGACTCTTGACCTGTTACTATTGATATAGGTGAGTTATTATTCCGTATTATTTGATAAAAAAATATAACCGTGCCAAATATTATTCAGAATAGTTCTTCTTTCATTGATATCATCATCATCTGCCTAGCCTTTTCCCAACTATGTTGGGGTCGGCTTCCAGTCTAACCGGATGCAGCTGAATACCAGTATTTTACATGGAGCGACTGCCTATCTGACCTCCACAACCTAGTGACTAGGTAACACGATACCCCTTGGTAAGACTGGTTGTCAGACTTTTTGGGCTTCTAACTACCCGTAACGACTGTCAAAGATCTACAAATGACAGCCGGGACCAACGGCTTGACGTGCTTTCCGAGGCACGGAGGGGACTTGGTATGTAAAGATGGTCACCCATCCACGGACCAACCGCGGCAAGCGTAGCTTAACCTAATCGATCGACCCGTGCAGCTGTTATTACTTAGCCACAAGCCCCTCTCTTTCTTCTTTCATTGATGTATTACTGGTTATTGATTACTGGTTTTAAAATAACCTGTATAGGGAAAATAGATATATGAGTTAGTCCACAATATAAGTAGGGGAAATAACGAGCACAAAAGGATGGAAGAAATCGTCAGCTTCATGGTACTTTTCAATTATTGAAAATAACTAGATTGATTGGTAGAGCAGTGGTGGCCCAGTGATAACGGCCGTGACTTACGAGTTGTACGTCGTAGGTTCGAACCTAGACAGGTGCTTTACTTTGTGTAAATTATTTCATCACCACTGCTCTCAAAACGGTGAAGGAAAATATCGTGAGGAAACCGGCATATCATAGAACCGAAAATTCGAAGACATGTAACATCTACCAACCCGCACTGAGCTCGCGTGGTTGATTACGGCACACTTCCTCTCACAGAGAGGAGGCCTGTGTCCCAGCAGTGGGAACGTTATAGGCCGACGATGATGATGATGATGATTGGTATTCTCACTAAGCAATAGAATTCTTTTCCCAAATGGATCTAAAAGATTGGGTAAGGCCCTAGTCCATTATTTTTCATCTTATTATATTTTTTTTAATCTAGAACCTTACCTTATTTAGCGGGTCTAAGATTAACTACAATTATTATACACTCCTTCAAAAAATTATGTCGAATCAACAATATAGTAAGTCTTGAAAGTCATGCTCTTTAAACGCAGGGACTTTTCGACCAATCAACTTTATTCAGAAGCCGAAGTATTGACTGTGAGACAGCTTTTTGTGCAGACCCAAGATAAACTGAAAAAACGCGAAGGCATTCCCGTGTGCGATATGGGCCAATGTCGTTCCAAGTTTGCTATATAGCCGATAGTATGAGGCAACTAGCTCTCGACTGTATAATAGAATACATAAACTTATACCCATATACTCTCTGACTAAACACCAAGTTAAAACCAAACTTATAAATTGGTTGCAGAAGTTAACGTATGACAAAACCGAGAATATTATTACAATTATTGTCTCTTAATAGAACTAAATACTGTATTTAAATTAAGGCATTGTTTGTTTAATTGTTTGTATGTTGTTTTCAATAAATACTTGCACGATACTCAGTACCGTGCCATTATACCTGGAGGAACTGGGCTCCTTTTAGGAGGCAGCAGTTCGCCCTTTAATGTAACTATATTGTACAATATTTCTATAGTCTTTGTGTACTTATGTGTGTTTTTTAAAAGTGAATTAAACATTTTATTATTTTATTGGTCTATCCACACATATCAGCGTGCCCGGGACGCGGAAGGACCGAGCTTCGTCAGTGGCACAAAAAAGATTTCGCTATTTACATTTTATATGAACAGGTTCACACACGTCCGTGTCCGGGCCAGCGACAGAATTTCAGTACCTGCCCTGTGTGTGCGCCACGGCCCTGTCACGTCCCGGGCATGATCCTGATATGTGTGAATATACCTCAAACCTGTCGATAAAAACCGTCTTACGTCTCACAAAAAACAATACACAAGCATTAAAACGCACATAAAATATAGGAACAACTTCAATACAAGATCTGAACAAAAAATATGTCGAATAAATATCGATATTATCGTTCCAAGGCGTATTTCTATCCCTCAAGCCGTAAAAATGTTCGCTGTCGGTGACTTTATCGGCGATTTACAAAGATTAATAAAATAGTTTGGTAAATACGTAGCACAGAATAATAGTACAGAAGGTCAGCTTCATACAACGAGCGAAAAAGGCACATGTACTCATAGACGCGTAGAGAATGTCTAATTTAAAAATGCACGCCTTCACTAAAATTAGACGATTTCTACGTTCGGTGATCTTACTTTTTTCTCGGTCGAATGCCAGTCACAAGTGCATTTGCTTGTCTGAATATCTGCATTCGCAATATAAATGCATAAAGCATGTTAACAAATACGTGCTTTTGAAAAACAAAACTTTAAAACTCACACATACAGTTCAGTTTGCGCTACTTCCAATTTTTTAACACTAGTCATTCTAAATTCAACTAAATTTACGCTAGCATAAAGTTTATATTTGTATAATTGGAAATAACGTCAAATATTGGAAACGACGATTTGAATATGGAATATGTGTGCGTGCGTTTTCGCTCGTTGCTTGAAGCTGGCCTTCTGTACCAATCTATTTTATGTACGTAAGCTGGAGAAGTTTGTCAGTAATGTGCTTAGCGTGTGTATAACTGCTGTAGGAACATTTGAACTGGCTGATATAGCGGTATGCTCAATCAAATAAATGGACTCAGAAGAAAAAAAGAACATTTATCGTCTATCGTTGTGTGATTGGACTTACGGGTAATGAGTATTGGGTAGGTTGCTGACATTATATTAAATCAGTTCAAACTTTCTTTTAAATTGAAAAGTTTCAGAACTGATTAATGACTTTCGTGATGGCTTCCGGTTATCTCCACAGGTATTCCTAAATATTCCTTATATCTGCAATTTCTTGTTTTTTACGTTCTTCTATATAAGTTGGATGTTCTTTCATAGTATTAAAGGATTGTTGAAAAATTTAATTTGTCAATATCACTACAAGGCATAAATCTCAGCCTGCCGGGGTTGCGGGTTTGTCCGAAAGGGTTATCGTGGCCCCTGGCAACATACAGGCAACTAAAAGAACACGGGTGGGTCTGTAAGAGTCTGACACGTCCTTCCGGTCCGCCCAGAGCGGGAGAAGTTATTTGATACTATAATTTCCAACCCAAAAAAAATAATTTAAAAAAACATTTATCTCAATTTGATAAACTATACTTAAAGCCATTATAGAATCACTACCAAAATATAAACAAGAAAATAGAGTTTTAGATCAAAGAATATTATAATGTCGATTATAAATAACACAACTGCTTCATAAACAATCTTCATAATATAACGTCATGGAGGTATGTTTATATTCTAAGAACACGTGACGATTATAATTTTCTTCCACCCCTTAACATCACAAACCCACCCATCCACGAATATTAATAAACACACTACAGCAAGGCCAATATCATACGTTCATATCCTTTGTTTATCTAACGCTGTGGCTCTCAAAGTTTAGTACGCACACCCCCCACATACCTGCACATTCTTCAACGTCATGTCGATTTTAACCGCATCTATGGTCTATAGTGCTTAGATCCGATTCCCAGTGAGAGCAAAATTGTCTGCTCGATTTGGTTGGTGGTAGGGTTTGTTCTAAGTCCGCCTGGCTAGCTACCACCCTTTTATCTACGAAAGTCTGTCACCAGCATTTTTGTGTTTCGGCAGTTAGAGGTAAGATAGCCAGTTCCTCTGTCATTGATGATTCTGGGTGAAGCTCGCTTCTACCTTCAGCCTGATCATCACTTACCATCAGGTGAGATGCAGGCCAAGAGCACGTTGAGGTATAAAAATATACATTAAAAAGACGCAAAACTTCGCCACTTCCACGGCTTCGTAAAGCAGCGTAAAGTTTGCTATGGCTGCATTTTAACCTACACATTGAATCGCAGAGACATGATAGTATGGTACGCATGGCAGGTTGTCTCGTTTCTGTTATTTCTACAGACTTTATTAAACCTGAAATCTTTAATGACATAGGTTCTTCGTTCGAGTTATGAAACAGTCTTGATCATATTAAATAAATACTCTATACATATTCTGCTAGATCCCTGCAGTGACATACAGACGAGTATCGAGCTGAATAGCGTGCGATTGGAGAGGCCTATTTCCAGCAGTCGACTACTGCAGGCTAATGATATTGTCGGTTCCTATTTGGCGATGGGACAGGCGCCTTAATCTCACTCTAGCAAAAACACTGTGAAAGTACGCGAGTCATCCTTAAACTTAATCAAAGTCATCTGTAAAGCTATCATGAAAATTATGACAAAAACGTTGTTTAGGAAAACACACCAACTTCAATCAATCTACCTAGCCTTTTCTCAACTATGTTGAGTTCGGCTTCCAGTCTAACCGGATGCAGCTGAATACCAGTATTTTACATGGAGCGACTGCCTATCTGACCTCCACAACCCAGTAACTGGGTAATACGATACGACTGTCAAAGATCAACGAATGATAGCCGGGACCAACGGTTTAACGTGCTTTCCGAGGCACGGAGAAGTCTCGGTACGTAAAGATAGTCACCCATCCACGGATCAATTCCGGCAAGCCTAGCTTAGCCTGATCGACCCGTGTGACTGTTATTAATTAGCCACGAGCTCTTCTCACACATATCAATTTACTTTCATTCGTATTTCGTAATTTGCCGTCACTATGTGGCGACCACTGGTTTTCTAGGAAAGCTTAACTTCACCATATTAAAAGTCATTTGTAATACGCCATGAGAAACATTTGAGAGCCACTGATCTAAAACATAGAGGGAAACGTATTTTATGCTTTATCAAAATACGAGGAACTTGCGCAAATATTGCTAAGGGGCTTAATTTCATACCAAGGTATTATTTGCTGGCAAGTTAATATTCGTTGGTAGTAGATTAAATAATCATATACTGGTACAAATTAGTGACGTTTGACAATAATTGAAGTAAGGATAGCTTTCACGTCGTGAAGGATGACAAGAAAGCTAATAAATTGATTGACGACGTAAAACATAAGACGCTGTTGGGAACGTTAAGCAAAAAGACGCGCCCTGCTACAGGAAGATTCAAATCGCAGGTAAAAGAAAAGAAGCAAGTAACCTATAATTATCACTTGCTTCAAAAACGGTGAAGGAAAAAATATGCATTAAAGAGCTACGTAAATAAAATTTATGTTATTGGACGCTTTGAGTTGGTTATGATTATTTATTCATTTATCCTTACACTGCACTGGAACGCCATAGGTACAGCAATCAGCAATTACATCAAGCAAGTATGCTGATTTTCATCTATCCTGTTCGTGTTGGATATCGAACGGGTGGCAGTGGGTGTGTCCGTAATATGGAGTATACACACCCAACTTCGCGTTTTCGTCTGATTTCCGTGTGTGTGTGTTAATAAAACGCAAATTATTTGAGAACAATTTTAGTCATATTTGAATTTGGCGAATTCATAAAAATTAAAACGTAAATTAATAAAAAGTTGCGTTTCCTAACAAGGTTTTAGAAATGATGTTAGTCACCATTGATTATGATTCAATTTTTATATCCAAATTCATAAATCTGTCTCAATCATTATATATTTCATCCAGAAAAATAATGTACCGCTCGAATGTGGACCGCATTTATCAAACGAACGACATTTGTGTACTTTGTACCAATCTATCAAACTATCTTCAGACAGTACAGGAAAACAACGTAAAGAAACTCACTTCCTTATGACAAATTGAGCATAAAGGTACAGTGACCTGAAAATAGCATTGGGTAGTGTTGTACATATTTATACACGTTCGAGGTTATGCCAAAAGAGGAAGTTTTTGAAGTGAAAACTTTTTTAGGCGCACTTTGCGCCCATTTGAAACTGAACCATCACGCTCGGGTCGGTGACGCTGAATCGGGTAAACTCTGCTCAAGTCAGTCGGTGACGATGGATCGCGTATTCTCGGCGCTGAATCGCGTGTACTCGGTTCTAGTCGTAAATTTTCACTTCTATCGTGTGGCAATAAGCACACATCCTCTTTTAATTTCCTTGACATCGTGAAAATTGATTCATGATGACTACCTGACTAATCAAATTGTCAAGTGCATAGATTCCAGAGCTAAGTCTAACCCCGCGTTCACACCAACGGCAACGTATAAAACATGTATTCTACATGTTGTGTCAACTGTTTTCGTTTATCGTTTACACCTAAAACAACTTGTAGAAAGCCTGACAAAAATGAGAACAAAATATAACAAGAAATGTCTGAAACAACATTAATACATAATTATTGTCATGTATTCGTATGATATATGTTTTTACACGAAATGTTTTGACTAGTCTATTAAAAGACTTGTTGAAAACAAGTGTCACAACTTGTATAAGAGTGTAAACGCGGGATAGTAAAAAGTAAAAATTATGCAGTTTTATCATACCATAATGGAGTGATAGCCTAGTGGAGTGACCGTCAGACTGTCAAGTCATAGGTCTTGGGTTTGAACCCAAGGCACGCACCTCTGACTTTTCGGATTCATGTGCGTATTGTATAATTATCACCATGCTTCAAAAACGGTAAAGGAAAACATCGTGAGGAAACGGCATGCCTGAGAGATATTTCTCAACGGCATGTGAAACCATAGTCACAGGCCCATGGGTGGCTTAAAAACTGACACCAGGTTAGTCACTAATCATACAAAAGAAGAAGATAAAATAACATTAACCTTACAAAACTAAGCAGTGTAAGTGAAAATCTTTTAAATAGACCTACATCCTATTATTACTTGTAACCATCACGAAATCCCATCGATTTTCACTTTAGCCAAGTTCCTTATAGTCCCTTAAATCCAAAACTTCTCCGCAAAATACTTGAACATGTTTAATCCGACGCGCCAAAAATTAAGTTTCCTAAGCCATTACGTTCATATACTTAGCAAAGAATCCCTTTTTTACAGAATTCTTCAGCTTTATTGGGCTATTCAAACACCCTTAGGAGTAACTCAAAAAGTTCGGTGAAGGAAAGAAAACTTACGAGTTACTTGAACGGCAACGTTCTATAATAATGTTTCATATTTTATTGGGTAAGTGCAGAAATATTGGGTGAAGGTAATATTTTTTTTTTGGATATTTTATTTTATGTGTAGTAATTTTTAACTGCGGATGAAAGGGAAGTTTTTCTATAAAGCCTTTTTCTGTTCGATGAATATATTCGCAAGAATAACTTTAACGGTTATGTTTGGTCCTCTTAGGGACTAAGCCTTTTCTTAATACGAATTATCTGCCTAGCCGTTTCCCAACTATTTTGGGGTCGGCTTACAGTCTAACCAGATGCAGCTGAATACCAGTATTTTGCATGGAGCGACTGCCTATCTGACCTTCACAACCCAGTTACTGGGTAATACAACACCCCTTTGGTAAGACTTGTTGTAAGGCTGTCGGGCTTCTGGAGACTCGTAACGACTGCCAAAGATCCACGAATGACAGCTGGGACCAACGGTTTAACGTGCTTTCTGAGGCACGGAAGGGTCTTGGTATGTAAGGATTGTCTGCCATCCACGGAGCAAACGAGGCAAGCGTAGCTTAACCTAATCGATCGACCCGTGAGGCTGTTATTGCTTAGCCATAAGCCCCTCTTCACCTCTCATGCGATGTACGTATGTTTGTGACATTATAATTATTTATTTTTGATATTATGATTATTGGATGTTATCGATCAAGAGTCGCCAAGGTCAACTAGATCTATATCTGGGTCATTCTTCTTTTTTATCGACAATGAATTGGTGTTTTTCGAGTTTTTCAAGTGACAATATTTTGATTTCAGTGTTAGTTTTTTTTTTTTCAGATGCATTTGATTTTCATTTGGATCATTTAATCTTTGTTTTCATGCCCATAATGTTGTTTATTTTATGGTGATTTTCGAGAAAATACTGTGACAGAGTGGTTCTTTTTGGGTAGGACATCATTATGAATTACTACTCTGTCACGGTATTTAATGAAAAATAAACACACGCAAAAAAAATATTGGCTACAGAAAGTTAAAGATTACTTAGTATTAAAAGGTATGAAGCGATGAGGATGAAAATTCAAACAATGAAAACATAATAATTCATACTCTAATATGACACAAAATGAGGTGAGAGACCGACCATTGTCGATAAAAAAGAAGAACGACCCATCTACACAATCATCTATACAATTACACATATTACAAATTAAAGCCGCATTTGGTGTCTGTCTGTGTGATAGTGTTGTTCTTCTAAATTACGCAACCAACCCAATTTTGTTGTGGTTTCTGCCATCATTTATAGAAAATCTATGAGGTCTATGTGTATAAAGCCTCGTGCAAACTGGAGCGGCGTGATAGCGCGACGCGATACCGGTATTGTTCGAATGTGAAATTTTATTAGAAATTGTTTTGTTAGAGTCCCGTCGCGCCTGTAAGCACGAGGCTTAAAACGTTCATGTTAAACTAATTACATATTTTGTCAATTTATAAATCCATGCAGGATCTAAGAAAGAAAGAAAGAAAAACATTTATTTGAACACAGTTCATGAAACACAAAACACAAATTACAAAGTGAAAATAATGTTTTAACAACAATAATGTGTACCTCACGGCTGCGCCAAAAAGGTTCATTTTAGCATTAACGCCAGACAGATCCTGTCTGACGCTGGTTTTCTAATGAACCCTTAAGGATTTACATAAATTATCAATCTAGGGCGCACTAGAATAATAAATAATAAATGTAGGTATCTTATTATTATCTCCGTGGAGAATCTTTTAATACACCTTAGTACACAAGGGTAAATAATTATGTGAGAGCAGTGGTGGCCCAGTGTTAACGGCCGCGACTTACGAGTTGTAAGGTCGTAGGTTCGAACCCAGACAGGCGCTTTACTTTGTGTAAATTATTTCATCACCACTGCTCTCAAAACGGTGAAGGAAAACATCGTGAGGAAACCGGCATGTCCTAGAACCGAAAATTCGAAGACATGTGACATCTACCAACCCGCACTGGGCCCACTCCTTCTCACAGAAAGGAGGTCTGTGTCCCAGCAGTGGGAACATTTATAGGCTGATGATGATGATGATGACACAAGGGTTTTCCATGGCCTTTGCTTTTACACCACGCTTGGCAGATTTATTGGTGATCGTAGTCTATTATTATTAACAGCAACGGTGCTGATCCACATTCCTCAATGGAATCTCGGCATCCTCCTACTTGTAATCCCCTTATCGCATTAAACGACACGTACAGTTTGAAGAGGGGGTTTTCTTTTCCGGGGTCCGTGTGGCTCGGATTAAGGATAAACTACAAATACATTAAATTCCCGAACGTTCCCTGTTTGAACTGCGCTTAGCTCTCGCTTTGGCAAAATCTGGCAATTTTGGTTCTGATTCAAATTTTACTAATTGAAAATAAAATTCGTTGGGAAAATGTTCAATGGTGCATATATAATTTAGTCATTTAATTTTGTAGTTAGATTTTATTATTACTTACCCCATTCGAATTTGTACCCATAATAATTACGTTCGCAATGAGCTCTGTTTATAATAAAATTTAATTTGTGAATGCAATCTATCTTCTAATTTAAATTTCAGCGAGCTATTTAATTGGCTCTAGTGGTACTTTATTTTGTTCGAATAATTTACGGTTTTAATTAAATTTTATCTAAATTAGAACATTAATTTGATTATAGTTTGAAAACTAACTGTGTTTCATAACTGAACAAAATTGTCAAACTTTGAATAGCCAAAAATTTTAATAATATTTTAATATAATTATATATATTTTAATAATCAACACTTTTTGAGGTCAAAATTTAAAAAAAAACTTCGTTCCCATGACAACATCACGTTTCCCATGACAACATCACGTTGTCATGGGAACTGTCATTACATGGTAAGCGGAGTGGGGGGTGTTAGGTTTTATTTTCGTTACGTTACGGAATTTCTTGATTCGGTCACCGCGCTCAAAGCCCGCGATAAAAGCTATGCAATAGCTTAAAAAATCGCGACTGTCTAGTGTTTTTGCTAGTGGAATAAAAACGCTGCAAGAAAGTCCCCAACAAGTATTAGACTTCACCGTATCTACTGCATGTTTACCTATACGAAAGAGTAGTAAGTAGATTCCTTAATATCTCAGGTTTAATTTATTAAAACTTGTTGCAATCTTATTGACATTTTGAGAGTAAAACAAAACAGAACTTTATAGCTCCATCAAAAACAATAAGTCTGACTCGACAAACAAACACGATGACACAAACAACCAAGCTAGACAGGAACATTCTAGAATAGAACGATCTGCGATCTAATTCGTCGCGCACGATTACCCAGCAAATGTGCCCACATTACCCGGTGCTCCATCTATAAAACTGTCACCGCTCCAAACGGATTTTACTAAACCCACTAAGTAAACACCACAAATGTTTAACATAAATATTGGAGCACAGTAAATCTAGGTTACATTTAAAATAAAAGCCAGACTCTAGGGCGTCATAAATTCACCCAGTCAAAATTTTCTCGGCCTGAATAAGTGAAATTTTGAAATAATGGATGAGGAAATCTTAGGAATGGAAGAAGATTCAAGTGTTGTGCATAATAAGACGCTTCCAAGGTTTTACGGCACTTATGAAGCAGTTAAAGAAAAGGTATGTAATTGGCCGACTTGAAGAAATGTTGCAGAGCTTGTAGAATATGACTTCTTGGAAATATAGGTTTGAAATGGGAATCCCACATGTTCGTAGTATTTTAGACTTTTTATATTTGGTAATGTTGGTGATTAGTATTCATTTTTTTCTAGCTGAATTCTAGTCTGTTTTAATTTAATAATACCTGCAGTCGGACATCCAAAATATAATCTGAATATTACGTTCCCAAATTAATTTTCACAATTGCTACGGGATAGGGAAGTGTTTCATCGAATATTACTGGGTGCTAACCGATTTTGTTCGATATCAGATTTTCTATCGTTCCTCCAGAAATCCGATTATTTTCTAATTACAATTTCAATGAGGTGTTACCATCTTCGGAATATTTAATGTGGCACGTCGCCATCGCTTCGTTTTCAACCTAAACGTTTATTGCAAACCGTAAATTTATTATGTTTAGACCTTTTTATATTTGCTGTCTCTTTTTTTTATTAATTTGTATGTTTCCCTTTCTTTTTATTTTGGATATAAATTTTCTTAGAGCCCAACCTTACGTTGCTACGTAAACGACTCGGATGATCCAAGTTATGCGATGTAAATAGTTAAGTGACATAAAGTCATGAAAAATCGAATGAATCCGTTTTAGTTTTTATCAAAATCGACCCCAGGACTACAATGAGTACCTAGTCCTTTTTTTTTGGGTGAGAAATTTTCAAATAACTTCTCCCGATCTATGCGGAGCGGGAGGGCGTGTCAGACTCTTACTGACTAAAACCCACCCGTGTTCCTTCAGTTGCCATATTGCCAGGGGCCACGGTATCCCTTTCAGACTTTCTCGCGACCCCGGCAGGTATCGGCCCTAGCGGACCCCGTCAATTCTGCTGACATCTCTTTGAAGCGCGCGTGGAACACAAAGCGCCGTCGACCCGGGCCTGGTTCTTATCGGACGGCGTGCTAGCCATTGCTCACCGTCCGCCAGCCCGCGGCTACAGTGGCCAGGGCGTCTCTTGCGGCAGTTCGAACGCGAGTGCGTGAAATTAGCCTCTGCCTCACTCGTTCCACCTCCTCCTTCGCAAAAATTACTGCTTCGCAGAAGGAGGACTTAGAGTAGTCCAAGGGTCTTTTTCTTATAGATTCAGATTTGGCCATTTATAAACGAACATACGGAAAATTCCTCCTGTATGATTGCCTTGTAACATTCTGTAGGTATTTTAGATTTAGTCATTTTTTGTCCCACCTCTGCCGATTAACGAGAATCGAGTAGAACTAGAACTAAAAACGTGTTGGAGAGCAGTACCAAGCGAGAGTCTATCAGCGAACGTTCTGACCGCCAAGCAAGCGTGCGTCGCTACGACAAACGAGTACTCGCCGGGCGGGTGTTAACAGTCAGCGATCAAATATTAATATAATTATGTAGGTATTTCTTTTACATACACGGGGCTTACAATTTTTTGTACATTTTTTGAGTGAGAAAATCGTTGATAGCTAAGTAGCGTCATCCTCGTTGGTGGTAGAACGTGCCTCACTGTAGTCACTAACTTACCAAATCTATTGAATAACCCAACACAAACAACGAAAAACCTAAAACGTCTCCATCGTATTCTATAAAATTCGTCTCACTTAATCCATTCGTTTGCCGAAATAACCCTCACAGAATGTCTTACGTACCTACGTGCGGGCTGTCATAAATTATTTCCACAGGACAGAGACTGGGAGATTGGTGAAGCGTCAAACCGGAATAATTCCTCAAGGAATACCGATGCGTGGGATTTTGAACTTTGAATGTATTAGTAATAGATGGGTAAACGTGTAAAGGCTTAGTAGCACGTGTCTTGAATGACTTTTGAGTTTTTAGGGTTCCTTTCGTCCGAATGTAAAAACGGAACCTTTACAGAATCACTCGTGTGTCTGTCTGTCTGTCCGTCTGTCACAGGCAATTTGCTCTGAATCTAATGGTCCCGATTAAGTTAAATTTTGGAACACATAATATATTTCTGTGACCCAAACACGGACGTGTAACATAAATAAATTAATTTTGAAAATGGTGGCCACTTTTGGGCGGCAAATAAGGAAATTTAAATAAAAAGTTTAGCAAACTGTACCGTGTGACATATTAAATGAAAGGACTTACTGTGAGAATCTCAGAATATCTTTTTTGTAAATAATTAAAAAAAAATCGTTTTGTAGTTATTTAAGAAAATAGATAAAATAACCAATAATACCCCTTATCTCCGAAATTTCTGAGCCAAAAATTTTTAAAAAAATACCACATATAGTTCTTAACTTATAGATTACAGAAAAACCTATAAGAAGTCTATGGTTTTAAAATAACATGGCAAATCTGTCAATATTGTGCGTACAAACCAATATTTGCAGTTGGAATGTAAGTGAGAATATGTTTTTCAACTGCAGTGTTAAGTTTGTTCTCACAATTTTGATAAATTCATCCCAACTACGGAACTCTTCATTGTGCGTGGTCCGACACGGATTTGGCTGGTTTTTTTATTTTTTGCGTTATTTGTTTGGGTAGTAAAACGAGCGTTGATGACTTTATGACCATTGCCAGCCGTAATCTTATTAGTGGCCGTAAGCCAGACTGCTAATATGAGGGATTTGGGTTCAAATCCCATGTAAAGCAGAGAGTTATTCTGTTTCTAATTTAGGAACATCTGAATCTCTCAATAATACTGATGAAATACTATATAACAAAATTCTAGACAAATTTTTCGTAATATCAGAATTATGTTCTCAGCTTAACATAGTCAATTAATGGATATAAATTATAGGACTCAATTAGTACTGTAATTTAACGAAACTAATTTCCTTTTAAGAAAGATTTTACTAGGTGCTACTTGGAAAGGTATAGATACTTAATCCATGTAACACGTATAAATGTTGCTCGCTGTGTATGTGTTGTGAATAAAATAATCAAATAAATCTTCAATAAAGGTATGTTGAAGATACCAATAAAGTTTAATAAATAATTTCTCGATGAAGGCTCATGAAATATATTATGTAATGAACTTTTGTGACTTCTTGCTTGTACCAGCATTCGTACTTTTAGAAGCCTACTAATAAGGTGCGGGTGTAATGCTTAATGTGATTACAGGCCGTTCTTATCATTGATTAGCAGGTTTTTGACACGTAGGTTAATTGAATAAAAGGAATAAAAAAAAACCAGCAGCCTATTTTCGTAATATATATTACTTAACATTATATAATTCTTTGTAATTCTGCTCACAGGTTATTATTTTTAAGCTATTGCATAGCTTTTATCGCGGGCTTTGAGCGCGGCGACCGAATCAAAAAATTCCGTAACGTAACGAAAATAAAACCTAACACCTCCCACTCCGCCTACCATGTAATGACGGTTCCCATGACAACGTGATGTTGTCATGGGAACGTAATTTTTGTTTTATGTCATCACGTCATCATCCCAAGTATAGCGTTGACAAATAGGAAGTATGGAGGTTACAATGCTATGCAATAGCTTTACCGCGGCAGTCCCCGAGTGCCACACTTTTTTTTTTTTGTAAATTTGTGTAGATTTTGTGACTTATAAAATCGCCTTGGATGAGTCTGTAAAGGTGATAAAATTGTGATTTAAATAAATAAATGAAAATAATTCGGAAAAAATACACGACGTATTATTAAAGCCAACCCAAAAACTCCAAGCAAAGTTAATAAAAATTATATGGGACCATCTCGAAAGCATCGATGCATTTCAGACAAAAAAATAATCCTTTTTGGAAGTCGGTTAAAAAGGATCAAATCCAAGTGACAATCATGAAAAAAATACTGACAAAAACAACAACATCCCAATCAAATTCATGTACCAGCAAATACAACAAGACAGTTACAGTACAACCACATGACCACAGAAAACAAAACAACAAGATTATCAGCTCGACAACAGAACAACAATAAAACATACATAAAACGATACTACTGCAGAAACTGTGCCCGTAATAAATCGCATTATGTTCGCATAGTCTATATTGTCAAACATATGGCCGTGTGTATCGTTAATAAGATTATATCGGAGGTACGTGTCGGGTTGGTAGACTGCAATAGTGTGGGAGTAGAAATAGTAGTAGGTTTTCTATGTGGGTTAAATTAATTGGGGCTTGGAATTTCTGTGATAGGTAGTATTTTAGTTAAGTGTTGTTTTTACATGACTACGGCGAAGCAAAAAGGATGGTTATATTAAGTTACAGTACTAAGCGACCTCAACCAACAAGTAACAGTAACATGTGAAAACATCGAGCTTTTTGTGTTTTATCTCATCATCATGTGCTTAGCCTTTCTCCCAACTACTTTGGGGTCGGCTTCCAGTCTAAAGGTGTTTTTATACCGGCAAAACGCTTACCCTTTTACACCGAAAGATGTCCAGCGCTATACCGCGCCATCTCGCGATGGCCAGCGCTGCCTCGCGCCGGCTCGCGATGTCACTTGCCGGTTATCCTTACCAAGCGTCGGCTCGTGCTATCACGCGCCGCCGACCAGCCGTGTCTGGCGCGTCGGCCGAGAGTATAGTATGCAGAGATGTCTCGCGATGGTCGGAGTCTCGTGCCAGCGCGTGCCAGCGCATGCCAGCGTGAGACATCGCGAGACATCGCGAGTCAGCGCTTACCGGTGCGAGATTTATATATCCGTTTTACAAAGTAAATAAATGCTCTATTCATATAGCAATAAAGTTCAATATTGTACTAACAAATATTTCAATTCTCGCCTCGCGCATCTAGACCTTTTACACCAAGATGGGCAGGGCGTGGATAGAAATGTTGCCATACAAATTTCAATTCTCGCTCATCCCATCCACGCCTCGCCTCGCCGGTGTAAAACCACCTTAACAGGATGCAGCTGAATACCAGTATTTTACATGGAGCGACTGTCTATCTGACCTCCAGAATACAGTTACTAGGTAACACGATACCCCGTGGTAAGACTGGTTGTCAGACTTTTGGGCTTCTAACCACCCGTAACTGTCAAAAATCTACAAATGACAGCCGGGACCACCGGCTTAGCGTGCTTTCCGAGGCACGGGAAGGGTCTTGGTATGTAAAGATGGTCACCCATTCATGGACCAACCGCGGCAAGCGTAGCTTAACCTGATGGATCGACCTTGATCTTTCTGTGCTTTATCTAAATAAAATATTATTACATTTTACACATCAACTTCGATGGTCTAGTGGTCATAAGCGCTTGTGCTGAGCACGAGGTTTTGGGTTTGATTCACAGGCGGGAAAAGTGTTTTTGGGTTTTTGAATAAGGATTTTTTCAGGAGCACCGCAGAGTCCCGATTCGTACCCGGTTGATGGGAATAAGCTCGCCCCTATCACATGAAACTTAAACATAACTGGCGAAATGTGGGTGTACTATTAGGTAAACCTCTGCCTAGCCCTTAGGAGATTAAAGGCGTGATGTTGTAATAATACTAATAATAAAGTGCGGTGGGCAGTGATAGCCTAGTGGTGTGACCGTCAGACTGCCAAGTCATATGTCTCGAGTTCGAACCCAAGGCACGCTTCTTTTCGGATCACTTGCTTCCAAAACGGCGAAGGAAAACATCGTGAGGATACCGGCATTTTTTTAAATTTATTTTTATGTTAGCCTACACTGTCCCACTGCTGAGCTGCTGAGCATAGGCCTCCCCCAAATCCTACCACCCATCCTTTTCCTTGGCCACCTTGCGGTACGTGTCTAGGTCGTCACGACACCTCTTCCTGGGCCGACCTCGGCGCCGCCGTCCATCCTCAGGCAACTACAGTGTGGAGACTTTTGCCCAATGGTCACGATGCATGCGGCTGACATGACCCGCCCAATCCCATTTTAGCTTGGCAGCCTTTTTGCCTACGTCTAAGATCCCCGTTTTGGAGTGTAGCGTGGTGTTGCATATTCTGTCACTTCGTTTTACACCTAGAATGCTGCGCTCCATTGCTCTTTGGCAAACCCCAAGACGGAACTTTTGCGACTTGGTGAGCGACCAATTCTGAGCACCGTAGGTTAAGACGGGCAGAAAACACATATCGAAATCGGCATGCCTGAGAGATATTGCTCGACGGCACGTGAAGCTAAGTCAGAGGTCCATGGGTGGCTTTAAAACTTTTACACCAAGTTAATCACTATCCACACGAAAAGAATAAGACTTAGATATTGATAAAGGCATAACAAAAATGTTTTAATCATAGACAAGTCAAAGTTAATTTCGAAATTCTTTGCATTGTAAACCAAAATACAAGTATTTATCAATAAAACAAATACTTGTTCATGAAATTGTTTTATTCAATTGAATTGTTTCTCGCTGGAAAAATACATAATAAAGCTGGAATAAAAAGAGAATGCAGCTTTCAGCTCAAAAATAAAAAATAAACAGTTTGTCATTGGACATACCAACAACCAATGTTACAAATACCTCTCCGGTCACAATATATTCTTGCTTCAATAAAAACCGGTCAATAGCGACGAGGGCTCCGTACCATCATTTTTCATCGGTGAAACCTATATTCGTCAGAGAATTTTAACACTGCACACTGCGGTGAAGAATATTGCAGTTAGGTCAGCGCCATTGACCGATAGTGGAACCAATGTAATTTTTGTTGATGATTTCTGAAAAAGTGTGCTATTAAAGACATCGTTTTATTTTTCTTGTAATCTTTACATGTTTATGTATAACATAGAAAAAATTATTTCTTTCTTGTGGGCAAACTATTCCAAATTTCAAATTGATGGCATTAGTAGTTCTTGAGATATCCAGCTGTGACAGATGGACAGACAGACTGAGTCGCACCATAAGGGTTCCTTTTTACCATTTTGGTACGGAACCCTAAAAAGGCAAAGCTGCCTTTAAATTGGTTTTGAATGAGAAACTTCGCACAAACAAAATGGCTGTGAAATTTTCCACTTTTAAAATCCGTCTAAACTCCCTTCTCTTCGATTGCTAATAGCATTATTTATACAATTCTCAGGGCCATTGCCGGCCATTGTCGGTCATCGCCATCCACTTGCGGGAAAGTACTGCAGAGTGGCTATTTTAAAGAATCTTTCGAGTTCAAAGTGCGAGTGGCCATAACGAACACGTCTCTTCGCTTCAGTGACCAAGCTTAGTTTTATGTGTGACTTCAACCCTTTTATCTCAGTTGTGTGAAAATACCGAGATATGATTTCTCACTTTTACCTTCTGCACATGAAACTATGAAATTGGAAACTAGGCTTTTAAATAAATACAAACTTGGCAGAATTATACATTTTGTGAGGATACAATGTGCTTGCCAGGGCAATCCTGTAGATGGGTGGCTATTTTGATATAGTGAAATCCCTCTCATGTCTTGAAAATTCGGTTGATTATTTTGTCTAGCCAGATGTATCAGAATAATCACGTTATCCATTCCGAAACTTTAAAGTCTTCTTTGTCTTCAAAAGCACATTAAATAGTTTGTTTTGCAACCTTTTTGCGTAACATTCTTGCAATCCCAATTCGAAGGATATTGAAAGAAATTCCTAATCCACTGCTTCAATGTTTAAAAAATAACTCTTTTACAAAATAAAAATAAAACAGTGGCACTCCGGGAGTGCCGATAGAAGTGAAAACTTGAAAAACGTGCCTAAAGAAGTTATCACTTAAAAACTCCCGACTTTTATATGGATGTTGGTCAACGAATAATTTATTCGTAGATGTCAGTTGTATTTTTTGTTAAAAAGTTTTAATTTTTAACTTTTAACCATATTTTTACGTTGTAACTAATTCACATAAATTCGTAAATCACTACTTGCTGTGTAAATAACACTGACATAAGGTTTTATAACATCATCAATATACACAAAGGACAATTAAATACGTATAATTACTATTGAATATATGGAACCACCGCGAGAGCTTTCTCTACCTAATGAAAAAAGAATCATGTAAATCGGTTCAATGATCACAGAGAAATCACTGAACATACATTTAATTTTCAAAAACACATACAGACCAATTGATTTATAAAAACAGTATAATAATGATACAGACGAACGTAGAACTCCTCTGTTTTTGAAGTCGGTTAAAAATTCGTCTGCTTGACAACGTAAATAACGCAATTAATGTTGTTGAACTTTCAAAATAAATGCCAATGGCATACCATTTATGCTGAAAATGTGTTAGGCAATTACCCCGCAGGTTAACAAACATATTTGTATGTTACTAAACACAGCTACTAATGCGCTTTAAATGATTTATCATTCAAAGCATTTACGGGTAATAGTTGGTAGCTAATCATATAAAATACTCTTGATTTTTAGTCGCATCATAAATATTAAGGAAGTTTCAAAAAACGTACCAAATCATAACCTTCACTAGATTACTAACACAGTCTGAACAAATCCTCAAACAGCAACGGGACAATAATTCACTCAGATCGTTCCAGTTGACTTGTTTCCAGTAAAAGTACTGGCAAGCTAGTTGGAAATGAAATAGTACGGAGCAGTCAGGGCGCCGTTCAGCATCATTGCTCTCGCGTAGTTTTCTGAGAATCTGTTTATAAATAAGTAGTGGAGTTAAATATTATCAAGTGGAGATGAATATTTATGATGTCTGCTGCATTTCTCTCATAACAAGGTTGATTAATAAATATAAAAAAAACGTGTGGCACTCGGGGACTGCCGTGGTAAAGCTATTGCATAGCATTTGTAACCTCCATACTTCCTATTTGTCAACGCTACACTTGGGATGATGACGTGATGACATAAAACAAAAATTACGTTCCCATGACAACAACACGTTGTCATGGGAACCGTCATTACATGGTAGGCAGAGTGGAGGGTGTTAGGTTTTTAACGTTACGGAATTTCTTGATTCGGTCGCCGCGCTCAAAGCCCGCGATAAAAGCTATGCAATAGCTTAAAAACTATAATTTTCCAGATCGTACGTTGAATCTTAGTTGCAATAATTATATCAGATACATAAAAAACATGACGTCTGTATTCTCCGAAGGGTTGTGCAGATGTGTACCTTTTAGTAAACCCACATTTTGCTAGTTATGTTGAAGTCTCATGTAATAGGGGGCGAGCCTATTGCCATCAACCGGGCACAAATCCAGACTCCGAGCTGCTACTGAAAAAAGTTAGTTGCAGTATAATGTAGTACGTAGTAATGGTGACGTAATTTTTTTTTCGCATTGGGCCCGTGTGGTGGGAACATTACCTATAGGCTGATGATGATGAATTTTTACAGAGAAAAACTGCGCTATTTCTCAACAGTAAACGAAACTGAACCGTCATGCTTGCGCCGGTGACGCTGAATCGGGTATACTCGTCGTAAAATCGCGTATACACGGCTCATATAAGTTTTCACTTCTATCGTGTGGTCGACATGATACTCTTTACAAGCTTTTATTTAGTTTCACCTGTTCTGGTATGTGTCTATAATGAAATCTTGCAAGAAGACTTTCTTTTTGTTAGTCTAAAATTCTGAAATATTTAGGTTTTTGTTTTTAAATCCATCGAAGTGATATGTAATTAAACAAGACTGAAAAATAAATCTTTGACAGTAGTCGAAATAAACTAAGAATAAAGCTGTGGTTTTTTTTTCTTTTGTAAACTTTGTTTACTCCATTTCATCCTACCTATTCTATCTATTCAAAGCCAATACTAATATATACTGACTCGTTGGTCTTGTAATCGCAAGCGCTACTTCTAAGTATGAGGTCCTGGGTTCAATTCTCGGGTCGGACAAAGTATTACTGGATTTTTCTATCTGGAATATCTCAGTTGCAGTCCGGAGTCTGGATTTGTGCCCAGTTGATGGCAATAGGCTCGCCCCCGACATGGAACTTGAACATAACTGGCGAAATGGTAGACCTCTACTAGGGTTGCCAACCGTACTATAATATATGGTATTGTACTATATTTCGAGTCTGTGTACTATATACTGTTGAAGAAATATATAGTACGCAAAAATGCTATATTTTCAACACTGAAATCTAACAAACAAATTCTTCATTTCTAAAAGTGAACGCTACTCTACTACTCTGAAATAATGATATTAAATGAAATCTTTGCAAAAGTAAAATAATGTAGTGAGTTTACTGACAAACTACAGGCCAAAAATTGCAGCATATTTGAAAAAATACTGAAAATAAGTTTTTATTTTTATCCCGCCACTTCGGCATGCCCAGAAAGGATATTTTCGGTTATGAATTTGAAACGGCGAGGAGAAAGAAACAGAAGCGTATCTCATTAATAAAAAATGAGCTTTTGATTTACATTAATTTAAATATAATGTAGTAATTTTAGACAATTTTTTAATAAAAGTAGTGCAAAATAGTACAGTTTTCATAAAAATAAATAAGTAACAAAAATACCTTGTCAATTTTGGGTTTTTCCATGAAATACTATATTTTTTTGAAGTGTACTATATTTTTTTATAGCTTATTTTGAAAAATACTACCTATATTTCGCCGAAGAAATGTTGGCAACCTTAACCTCTACCTAACCCTTCAGGGAATGCAGGCGTCATAATATGTGTTAGGTACATTACCATTACGAGTACAACCTAAAATCAATTCGAATCAACCTGAATATGCCTTATCACTAAACCCTTCACACAATAACAGTTAATTGACTGCACGCGTCTGTGAAAGCCTTTACTCGATTAAAACGGCTATACACCGCTCCATTAAGTTTCTACACACCCAGTTACAGTCGAATTTCATTATTACCCTGAATATACAATATTGTTTTAGGTACTATTTATGTTGAGGCTACGTGTGGCTATGCGTTTGTACATTTACGTTTAAAATAAACAATATACATTACACACTTGGAATCACAGATAGTGGATACCAGTTTATTTTCTTGAAAAAACTTCAATCTGCAATCTAAAACTAATCACAATTCATGAAATACATTTTTAGTAAGAATTGAAATGTCTCTGCTGGGACACAAGCCTCTACTCTTCAAGAGGGAGTGGGCTGTAAGCTACCACGCGGGCCTAGTGCGGGTTGATAGATGTCACGTGTCTTCGAATTTTTGGTTCTAAGACATGCCGGTTTCCTCACGATGTTTTCCTTCACCGTTTTGATAGCAGTGGTGATGTAATTATTTACAAAAAGTAAAACGCTTGCTTAGGTTCAAATCCATGACCTCGTATGTCGGGGCCGTTACCACTGGGCCACCACTGCTCTCTATTGATACTACTTAATAATTTTGAATGCGAAAGTAATTCTGTCTGTCTGTCACGCCTAAACCACTGAAGCGATTATTATGATTTTTTTCAGATAACCTGGGACCTGGAGAAGAACATAAAGAGGAGGAGGACAACGAGGGTACTTGTTTCTTTGGTCTTCCCCTACTCGTATAGCCATCCACATTCATACTCAAAACTTTCCTGATGACATTTCCCTCATTCCTCCGCACCACATGACCAATTGCTCATACTCATCATCATCATCATCATTTCAGCCGAAAGACGTCCGCTGCTGGACATAGGCCTCCCCCAAGCACCGCCTTATCAGAAGGCTAAAAGTCACCCAAAGGGCAATGGAGAGGGCTATGCTTGAAGTTTCCCTACGTGATCGAATCAGAAATGAAGAGATCCGCAGGAGAACCAAGGTAACCGACATTGCTCATACTATGACAGCCTATTTCCACACAACTTTTCAGTCACCGGTGTCACTTTCAGACTTCTTCTTATAGACTCATTTCTTATTCTATCCATTCGTGTAACATCACACATCCCTCTTAGCATCTCAGCTGTATGCAATTGCCTTTCATTCATTCTTTTCGTGGCCCAATATTCTGATACATACAAGGCAGCAAGTTTAACCATTGATTTATGCGATTCTCCATACAAATGTATTCCCCTTTTTTCTTCCTGAATAATGCCTCTAGAGCAATCTTTTTTTTTTTCATAAAATCAATGTCTGCTGTAGACATGTCCCTGTTATTTCCTTTTTTTCAGCAACTTATTGGTAAAGAAAATATGAACCTCCAAAAATTACAAAAATGCTCCATTTTTACCGCCGTGATTAGAAACCTACCAGACAAATTCGAAAAGTTTTTAACATAAAAGAAAATGATAGGAACCTAGACATACTCTTTCTTAAAATTGAATTGGCTCAGTTTTCGAGGAGAAAAAAGGGGAATAACAAACGTCGATTTCGTAAAAAAAATTGTGATATAAATCAGTCTGAACTGCAGCTGTCCCTATCGCACTCTACGGGGGCAGACTTGAGGTAAAACGACGGCAAAAGTTTCTTCGAATACCTATTTTTCGAATTCCTCGCAGGCCCTGTTCCCACGTGCGGGAGTTGCAGATTGTTCCCGCAAGTCACGGGAACAATCTGCGACCACGCCATTTCGATACAATATTAACATTGTTAATAAAATAAATAATAAGCATTCAAACCGCCCACATTAGTCAAACTCTAATAATCAGTAGATCAGAGTACTGCCCATTCCCTAAAGGCTCAGTGAAATGGATCACTTAACAATCAACCTGTTTGCCGGTTTACAGTTAGCTTATTTAGATAAGCAAATTACATAGTATCAATATGCCTGATTGCAATCCATTAGATTACCTCCACTCTGTGGATAGTAGTAGATGAACATTATTAACGGTACAATTATTCCGGCCCGTTGTTTATTTATTTTTACCATCATTTCTCATTCTTCGGTTGTTAGGGCAATTTATCTGGGATCAGTTCAGTGTGTGTGTTTCTTTTATCAGTTCCATATGCCGTTTTTTCGTTATTTCCTGCCGCATAATTGTCATCTATGTCAGAGTTCATTGGCATACCTTTTTTTTCTGTCACCTCATGAAGGTGTCTACATCCTAGGTTTCTTTTATACACACTTTTGGCCATAGTAAGCTGTTACATTTAATCTAAGCTAACAAATTTACTTCTAAATAAGTACAGACCGTTCACTATAACATGTCCTTTGCCGTCATGCTGGCACTATAGCTTATCAAGCTTAGTTTCAATACGAATGTAAGACCAATCATTAATAAGTAATGTTATTGATTCACCGATTATTGTTTTGTTACTCAAATTATGTTTTACCTAAATTATTGTTTTATAAATATTGTCTAGAATAAATAATGAATTTAACTAAGCATTTGCCATATTAGTAATAGTTATTACATTGTTCAGATTAATTTATTTGACTCGCTAAGGTAAAGCAGTGCATAATTCTAACATCTGTTAACAGATGGCGCTTGGTGCGCCGTACTGCTTTACCATAGTACTTAGGTTTTGTGTTGTAACGAAAATGTTAGTCAGTGATCGTCCAGCCTTTGAAGTGTAAAGTGCTCCAAGTGGAAGTGACTAAATATATTTGATTATATTATACCTACAGTGTTTTATTTATAACAGTGAGTCTAACAAATCAGAAGTGGGATTGGTAAGTTTTTTTTTTCTTCACTTACTTTACTTCGCCCATAGATTTAAAAGTGTTATTTACGTACCTGATAACGAAATCATTGAAATAAAGAGTATTGAAATTATGGGGAATGATCTAAGCATCTAAAACGATATATTTACTTTCTTTTGGAAAGAATTATAGACTGAAACTCTTGAAAATAATTAGTTAATTTATTTCTTTTCGTCCAGGGACGATAAGTGAAACACAATACAGTTAAATTGCATTTTATTTCATAGCATAAAGGACGAATATTATTTGACTCTGTAAGTTTTGTTGATTTTAGTGTTTGAAACCAATGGTTTAACCATAATATAGTCATCATCGTTACAATATTCGGTCGCCAAGTTATTTAGTTTACAGGAAATGGACCGTAGTCCTATCCTTGGGTCTAAAGGACGGCAGTCAAGTCGCACACGCTTGCGATCACATAGCCAGTCCAGATGCCAGACGCCCAGTCTTGTCGGAGACAGGAGACGTCGTCCTGCTAGCCAACGGGCGTGCGATGCCTCCAGGGATCGGACACGCAGCCCTTCACGCAAGCGGGTGCGTTGCCAAAGCAATGACCAGGCAAATAGCTCGGTCAGCCATCGGGCACGCAGCTCTACAAGCAAGAAGCCGTGCAGTCCTTCTAGTAGCCGATGGGCACGCAGTCCTTCTAGCCAGTGGGCGCGCAGTCCATCCAGCCATCGCGAGCGCAGTTATTCAAGACAGCGAGAGCGGAACTCCAGCAGGCATCGAGTTCACAGGTCCAGCAGCCAACGGGCGCCAAGCCCGTCAAGCCGTCGGGAACGGACGTCAAGCCAACGAGAAGGCAACTTGTCAAGACAGCAGGTGCGAAGTCCCTGCAGTCACCAGGCAAGCGGCTTGGTTGATCACCGAACGAGCAGCTCGGCACGTGAGATGGCGCGCCATCCTTACAAACATGCGGAGAGGAGCAACTCCCGAGCGCGCAGTCCTGGCAACCAGCGAGGTTGCAGCAGCCCCTTTAGGAGCCAAGCACGCAGTTCTGCTGGCCAACGGGAACGCACTGAGCATTGTGACGTGCTCCTACCAGAAGAAAAAGTCACACCAGGTACCGAGTTGCATGCCATGGACAATAATGTTAGTGTAGCTCAACTTGTAAAAGCATTACAAGTAATTAGTAATAACGCCGGTAACAACAAATTGTCTTACCAAAATACGGTACCTGAATTTGACCCTGCTCGTAAAGAGCAAACGATAGAAATGTGGATTCATAAGGTTAACGAATGTGCGATGATTTACAAGTGGACAGACCAACAAACGATACACTTTGCCCTGCCTAAATTAAAGGGGTTGGCCCAGAAATGGTACGAAGGTCTTCCCACTGTAATGTTTTCCTGGCCTGAGTGGCAAGATAAGTTAAAATTAGCCTTTCCTAGTAATGAAAATTACGGACAATTGCTCTTTACTATGCTGAATAAGCGTGCTAGATTCAGTGACTCGTTGGAAGAATATTACTACAATAAAATAGTATTATTGAATCGTTGTGGTATCCAGGGTAAAAAGGCAGTAGACTGCATTATATTCGGTATCGAAGATCGTAGCGTTCGTTTAGGCGCAGATGCGGCACGATTTGAAAGTCCGGACCAATTGCTGCCATATTTAAAAAGTGCTAGGAACTAGGATTTGTGATTTGTCACATCACAAATCAATGCAGATAGAAAACGAATCCGTTCTAGTGATAACAATACAAAGTCTGATAAGAGTTCAACTTATAAAGAAACTAGGGAACGTTCAATCCAATGTTTTAATTGCTCACAATATGGTCATTATCGGTCTCAATGTACGAAACCAGTCATAAAGTGCAATAAGTGCTCACGTTTTGGACATTCAGCTGATAATTGTACAGAGTCTACAAATAGAAAATCCAACGATAATAACAATCCGTCTAAGCCAGTCATGATGGTAGGTGGTACAGATTCAAGTGTCGCCAAATATCATAAACAAGCCCTAGTCAACGGTATTCCTAAGGATTGCTTTATAGATTTTGGTAGTTCAGCAACTCTCATTAAAGTCTCGGAAGTCGAAGACATTATTACCGAATGGAAGACAGATGCTAATTTACCAACGCTCAGAGGATTCGGGAATTCTGTAGTTCAGCCTTTAGGCAAGTGTCTTGTTGACATCCAGATTGACGATGCTAGGGCTCGTGTTGAACTCTTTGTTGTTCCTGATCAATTCTTGCAACAACCGTTGCTAGTTGGAAGGTCTTTTACTGAACAGTCTCATATTTTAATAGAAAAGGATAGCGTTTCGCTACATGTTCTTACAGCAGCGGTGTCCCGAAAACAGAAAAATCTAAGTCTTTTCAGTAAAAGAGGTGATAGACACAATTATAGGACTAGAAATAGGGACCAATTAGTTCAACCGGGTTTCAGATTGGCTAAAGTAGACTCATCCTTCATGGGGTGCTGTTTAAAATGTTATAATAAAATACCTTCCCACATACTCCAACTGAACGAAACGAAATTTAAATCATGTATAAAACGCACACTATGCTGTCAAGCATATTATAAGTTGGGGGATTACATCGCTGATAAAAATGCTTGGCTCAGCGCTGGTCCAGCTCCACAAGGGCGCATAAACTAATTGATTAGCATTCGAAAATATTGTTGCAGCTGCTGAAGATTGTAAAACTATCTTTTCCTTGTATAAATTCAATCTCTTTGTATTGTATAATTGCATATCACATGTGTGAGCACTGTGACCATGTTGTACATTCCATAAAGCTACCATTTACTGGGTACGTCTTTCATTGACTTGAATGTGCTCTGGCAGCTGAGAGTATGTCATGCTCACTCAAATGTCTCGCTGATGGTGGCGTGTGTGTTGGATCATTAAGTTCCCTTCAAAATGGTTGAGCTAAATGGTGCTGATCCATGCGTCATGTTCGTGAACGGGCGCCGTCAGTAGGGACTGGTCATCTCTTAGCTGCCACGGTTTATTTTATTTTAATTTATTTAAATTTTTGAATTGTTATTATATTTTTATTACGGACGCTTTTAACGTGCACGTCTTTCTACATTGTTCTCACATGTATAAATTCAACACGAATGATGTAACCAATATTTTGTAACAATATTTTGATTTAAAAGAGTGTCCGTGGAGTTTCTTGCCCGTTCTTCTCCATAGGTACCTACTACGCTTTGGAATGGGCAACTAGCTTCATTTTTCTGACTGACCGACCCCTTGACAATTCAAAAGTACCTGTAATTGGTTTATTTGAAATAAATGCTTTGAGTTTGAGTTTGAGTTTGAGAAGGTTGAATTAATTTGTTCTAAGGACACCACAATAGACGGGCTCTCTATGGTAGAATTAAGAACCGATCCGTATCATACTGGCGATGTTTATATAGAAGGAAGTAATAGATTCAAACTGGGACAAGAGCATTATCTCGTACAGGGTCTGTTCTCGGCTATTGACGGCTTCGGTGCTGCGCTAATCAAAGGGTTATCTTCCCATCCATTTGTCCTTAAAAAGGGTAGTATAATAGCGAGGTGTTTACGGGCTGATTTAGCGTCTGATAATGAAAACCTTTGTGATGTTCTTAATATTCATGCTACAACGTCACGGCAAGCAATTTCTACACAAGATATAAAGTCTGATGGAAGTATGGGTAGAAAAACTACTGAATTGTTGGTTCGGTTACTTAATGAGTATCGAAATTGTTTCGCTTTTAATTTGCAAGAACTAGGTAAAACTAATGTCACTGAAATGTCCATTAATCTTAAGGATGATCAACCAGTAGTTTATCGACCGTATAGATTACCTGTTAGTGAAAGGAACAAGGTTCGTGAAATGGTTACAGAACTTATAGACTGTGATATCGTGAGACCGTCGACGTCGTCATACGCAAGTCCTATAGTAATCGTCAAAAAGAAAACGGGTGATGTTAGGTTGTGTGTTGACTACAGGGCTCTAAATCGAAAAACTTATAGAGAAAATTACCCTTTGCCGAGAATTGATGATCAGCTAGACGATCTCGGAGGTTATGAGTATTACACTACCCTTGATTTAGCATCTGGGTACTATCAGATTGCTATTAAAGAAGTTGACCGTCACAAAACCTCATTCGTCACTCCTGAAGGTCAATTTGAGTTCAATCGGATGCCATTCGGTCTCGCTAATGCTCCATCTAACTTTATGCGAATGATTAATTTAGTTTTGGGTAATGCACGGGGTATAGCTTCAGTATATATGGATGACATTATAATTCCATCAAAAACAATTGAAGAAGGGCTGTTGAAATTGCAACAAATTCTTGAACTTTTGCAAAACGCCGGCCTAACACTAAAACTTAGTAAATGTTGTTTCTTTTGTAAAACTGTCGATTACCTGGGCTTTGAACTCAGTAAGGAAGGTATTAGACCCGGGTCTAGAAAGATAGAAGCAGTTCGTGATTTCCCGGAACCCACTAATCAGCATAATGTTAGGCAGTTCATCGGGTTGTGCAGTTTCTTTAGACGGTTCGTTAAAGGTTTTTCCATGATCGCTAAACCACTAACAGGACTTCTAAAAAAGGACGAGAAATGGCTGTGGGGTACTGAACAGACCAAATCCTTTAATGCTCTAAAAACTGAACTTTTACGTAAACCCACTCTATCATTATATCATCCCAATGCTATGACTGAGTTACACACGGATGCTTGTAAGATAGGAATTGCTGGCATTCTAATGCAAAGAGATAAAGATAGCGTTCTTAAACCAGTTGCATATTACAGTAGACAGACCACGGTCGATGAACAACACATGACTGCATACGAACTTGAAACCCTCGCTCTGGTCGCTTCTCTACAACGGTTTCGCGTATATTTAATAGGCATTGAGTTTAAAGTCTTTACGGATTGCAATTCATTACGTGCCACGTTTTTGAAACGAGACTTAATTCCCAGGGTCGCGAGGTGGTGGATTTCGATGCAGGAGTTCAACTTTTCTATTGAGTACCGCCCTGGTAAGGCAATGGCTTACGTTGATGCTCTGAGTAGAAATCCATTACCTAACGATACCCTGGAATCCTATACAAACGAGACTAATGACGTCATGGTGATAACCGATAAAGACTGGTTGAGTACCGTTCAGCAGACAGATTCAGAAATACAGCGTAAAATATCTATACTCCAGAGTCCGGAGTCAGCTAATATAGTAGACACTAGTAAAAACTTTGTTGTCAAAAATAACAAATTATATCGCCTTACTGAAGAGGGAGAAAAATGGGTGGTGCCTAAAGGTGTCAGATGGCAGATCCTAAAGCAATGCCACGACGACATCGGTCATTTTGCGTTTGATAAAACCCTTGCCAAAGTTAAAGAATCTTACTGGTTCAGTAAGATGCGACGCATCGTCAAGAAATACGTCGATTCTTGCCTCGAATGCGCCTATACAAAATCTTCATCTAAAACAAAAACTCCGTTACATCCGATTCCAAAAATAGATTCACCATTTGCCACGTTACACATTGACCATGTCGGTCCGTTTGTTGAAAGTACTAAGGGTAACACACACTTGTTGGTAATTATTGATGCCTACACAAAATTTATCATTTTAAAACCGGTTAGAAGCACAAAAGCGTCTATTGTTATTGATAAGTTAAGAGAGTACTTCAGTATTTTTGGGGTTTCCAAAAGAATTATTTCGGATAGGGGTTCATCGTTTACTAGTTCTAAATTCAAAGATTTTTTAAATAATTTGGGTGTCAAACACGTACTCAATGCAGTGGCTACGCCAAGAGCAAATGGGCAAGTCGAGCGTTACAATCGCACTTTGCTTGCGTCACTCAGTGCTAAATGTGCAGGGCAAAATGAAAAGAAATGGGACTTTTACATTCCTGATGTGCAATGGGGTCTGAACAACACACACAATAAAGGCATTGGCCGAACACCTTCGGAGGCTCTTTTTGGCACTTGTTTGATAGGTACGGCTGAAAGTAGAATAAAAACAGCACTTGATGTTGACCATAATATTAGCAAAGAATCCCTTGGCGAAATTCGTGAAAAAATTAATGATTATATCACAAATTATCAAAACAAGCAAAAGTCTCATTATGATAAAAACACATCCACTCCAAAAACATTTAATGTAGGTGATTTAGTCAGTATTGAAAGAGAAATCCCATCAACAGGAAAAAGTCGAAAATTAGTACCTAAATATCAGGGACCTTATAGAGTGACAGTTGTTTTCGATAATGATAGGTATCAGATCGAAGACACGCCAATTACGCGTAAGAGTGGACGCAAATATAATGCAGTTATTGCTGTTGATAAAATTAAACCATGGTTAAGTTTCAATAGATCGGAAGATGAATCCGCCTCTAGTAGCGACGACTGCAAAAGTGTCAATGGTCAGTAGAATCAGATATTATGTATACTGATGTGTTCACGTTATGATAGATAATAGTCGGTACAAAAGGGTTACCTACTTTTGATTATAATTTTAGGCAGATGTAGCCTTTATGATTTTAGGCAGATATAGCCTTTGTGATTTTAGGCAGATATAGCCTTTGTGATTTGAGGCAGATATAGCCTTTGTGATTTTAGGCAGATATAGCCTTGTGATTTTAGGCAGATATAGCCTTTGTGTTTTGAGGCAGATATAGCCCATTACTATGATTTTATAAAGGCAGAAGTAGCCTTGAAATGGTATTCAGTGCAGAAGCGGCCTGTTACCAGATAATCTTTGATTGCATAGTAACCTCAGTCAGACTATCACATGTAGTATTCAGTGCAGAATAGCCCTGTTGCTACGGTTGACAAAGGCAGATATAGCCTTGGTCCGATATGTGATAAAGTGGTGTTCATAGCAGACGCTCTGTAACCACGGTTGACAGAAGTAGGTGAAAATTCATTGTAATCTTAGCCAAATTAATACTAACCTAAAACTGAAATAAAGAAATGTTGTTGATTATTGATGATGATAATGATTTCATTTTAATTATTGAATAATGCTAAAAAAAAAAATATCTTTATAAAATGGCAAGTTCTAACACGAGGACGTGTTATGTGAGTCGGATGGCCGAATGTAAGACCAATCATTAATAAGTAATGTTATTGATTCACCGATTATTGTTTTGTTACTCAAATTATGTTTTACCTAAATTATTGTTTTATAAATATTGTCTAGAATAAATAATGAATTTAACTAAGCATTTGCTATATTAGTAATAGTTATTACATTGTTCAGATTAATTTATTTGACTCGCTAAGGTAAAGCAGTGCATAATTCTAACATCTGTTAACAGATGGCGCTTGGTGCCGCCGTACTGCTTTACCATAGTACTTAGGTTTTGTGTTGTAACGAAAATGTTAGTCAGTGATCGTCCAGCCTTTGAAGTGTAAAGTGCTCCAAGTGGAAGTGACTAAATATATTTGATTATATTATACCTACAGTGTTTTATTTATAACAGTGAGTCTAACACAATAGAGTTCAAAATGGCGATTGACAGAACAGTACTACCTACCAATTGCGTCACGGGTCAATTTATGATGAACGCACTGTATGTAATCATTTATGTAATCCTATAAGTGACATTAGCTTCAGTCAAAGTCAGATCTAACCAGAACTAAACCATAGTGCATGTGTGTACTGGCAGATACACTATGGTTTAGTTTTTTTTTTTAAAGTGCTGTTTAAATCACTCCCGCAGTAAAGTGAAAAAAATATCTTATTCTCTTTATAATATTAAAAATGCAATATTTGTATATATAGATATTTGTAATCACGTTCTCGAAAACGGCTCTAACGATTTCGATGAAAGTTGCAATCAACTTTCATCGAAATCGTTACCCTAGTTAATCGTTAACCTAGCTAGATCGATTTTTCGCCCCCGTAAATCCATATAGGTATTGACTTATATGGGTTTACGGGGGCGAAAAATCGATCTAGCTAGGTCTCATAATCTGGGAATATTACTTTTCTCCATATTTTCACTCGAGCAGAGCTCAATCGCCCAAACTTTAGAACAAGATGGCTTACCCATAGATAATATAGCTACCTTAGAATAATGACATGGCATCATGGAATTAGTAAGTATCTACTATCATGACGGCATGGAATTAGTATGAACTATCCTATACGATGAGCATTCTCTATTTTCACCAGAGTAGAGCGCGGTCGCCCAGGTACTGATTAATGAATAAAAACTTCAGTACTTATAAATTGTAAAAAATACTGAGTTTATAACCAACACGGCCATGAAAAATATTTATAAATAGAGCTCGATTTTGTAAAATATTAAAGCTCTGTATGAAAGCAAGAATCCGCTCTGTATCATGGATTTATGAACAAGCTTGCTAATGAGCAAAAACAGTACCTATACTGTAATTATAAAAGTTAAGCCCTGTATTTTTTTAATAAAACAACTAGCGGACGCTTCGCACGATTTTTATGACTTGACAAAACCTCGAGATTTTGTTATTTATTATAATTATTAAGCTTAATATTAGTGTATTAAACACCTTAAGCATCCGGAATAAATTCTCTAAATGATGGGGACAATCGCGTCAAAATACGTTTCAAGAATCAACGCCGTCATACAGACAAACATGAAAGACGACTTATACTTTAGAGTTTAGAGTATGTCAATAAAGATGTTTTTTTTTAGGTGGGAAATTATCAAACAACTTCTCTCGCTCTGGACGGAGCGGGAGGGCGTGTCAGACTCTTACTGACTAAAACCCACCCGTGTTCCTTCGGTTGCCCTGTTGCCGGGGGCCACGATTTCCCTATCGCTTTTCTTCGAACCCCCGGCAGGCACTGGCCCTAGCGGACCCCGTCAATTCTGCTGATATCTCTTTGAGGCGCGCGTGGAATACGGCGTTTCCTCCCGCTTTACCCTGAACAGGAACCTCCCGAAGCAGCCATGTCCGGTGAGGACCTGCGTCAGGCGGAAGGCGAGGACGCCGTGGCGCCTCTCTAGCCACTCCTCAAAGAGGGGTCTTATCGCCGCAGTTGTGACGCGCCCGGCGCTGGGTTGCAAGAATCGCACTCTCCATGATGCCATGAGATCCCGCCGGCGCTCTGTCCGCCGATATAGATGTACTGACTGTATGTTGATAATTATGAAACTAGTTATTCCCACGAGGCATCACAAGGCTAAGAAAAAATACTGTAATGAAAACAAGACACAAATCATGTCACCTAAAAAGCAGCAAAGCTAAATGTGGGACTGGGTTGGATACGTTTGCCGCATGTCGGATGCGTTGTGGGTTAAAATAGGTAGTATTTTACGTTTAACGTGGATTCTTGAATCCGGCCAATGGCATCGCGGCAGACCCAGACGTAGACAATCGATCCTCAAGTAATTTCATAGACAAAACCAAAATACAATTATTTACGCTATTCAGATCCCGTTTGCGAGAACAATAATAGAAACTGAACAACGGAGGGCTTGGCTTTGTATTGTATTTGTATACAACTGTTTTCTTTGCATTGTAGTAATACAACAAAGTGTTCTTAGATGTCTGGTCTAAGAATAAAGACTTTCTTACTCTGTGGGTAGTTGTGAGGTCAATTCTGTTTGGTCAATGACCTTTGGGTCGTGGGAGTCTCACATTTATTGTTGTAGTGGTTTTTCTATTTATCGATATCAACAAAAAAAATTACCATTAATTACTCTTCCAACCATGGGGAGTGGCTAGCAAAATTAACATAATGTGCCTCCAAAGAGCTCAAAACGCCATCTTAAGGAACATTGTCAATGCACCATGGTTCACATGGAATGAAGAAATCCATGATTATCTCAACACTCCTACTATTCTTGAGGAAGTTAACAAACGTTATGCTGATCGTTTCACCATCCACCCAAATCCTCTGGCTGTTAAATTGCTGGACAGCAGCAAATCTGTCAATCGACTTAAGAAAGGTCAAGTATTCTAAAGAAGTAGCAGTGGCAATGGCCCCTGTACCTGAAACGCCTATTACATTCACGCAACCATACTGGTAATAGTCCAGAAAGGACTGATGGCAGTAGGTCAATGGAAAAAAAAATAACTGGCACTCCGGGAGTGCCGACAGAAGTGAAAACTTGAATAAAAATTGGCACCGCGATAATCAAAGCGTTGATGTTTTTTTAATGGTAAAAAGCTGGTGTTGTCACAGTGTCGCGAAATCAATGGTTTAGTCCCATCTCAGAATGCCCAACGCGCCTAAAGAAGTTTTCGCTTCAAAAAAATACTCTAACGACCCATTGTTTACTGTTTAGTAACAATCATCCTTACAAATACAAAACTAATCACGGAATTCAGTCCCTCATAATAGAGAAGACTACCTAATACCTATGCTAATAAATTTAAGGATGAATTTCGTTAACTCGGGAAGGAAACCAAGGAAGGCATCTTATTATAGCTACTACCCACAAAAATAATATTATATTCCAGTTGTGCTGATTACTGTTATTTTTCTCAACACAAACGAACCGGAAATTCTGTACTTAGCCTGACACAGAAACGACTTTATTCACAAACGACAGTGTTTGTTAGCAAAAAACAAATAGATTCCGTAACACAAAGGCCTGTTTGGAATTACTCTAGCGTTATACACAAGAATAATAATTTATTTCGTCGAAAATCAACACAAGTTTGGTAACAAAAGTACAAATGGTACAAACATTGGACGGCGTTGAAAAACATTTCATTGGTTGCTAAAAGTTTTTTTGGGATCGCGATAACAGCATCACTTTGGTCCTCGAAATCAACGAATTTTTTTATGGGGTGTCAATCAAGAATCAAACAATTTATTTTTATTTTTTATGATGAAATTATAAGATGGTAGTAAAAACAGCCGCACGAGTCGATCAAAGGTTAAGCTACGCTTACCGCGGTCGGTTCGCGGATGGGTGATCATACATTACATATCGAGACCACTCCGTGCCTCGGAAAGCACGTTAAGCTGTCGGTCCCGTCTGTCAATCGTGGATCTTTGACAGTCGTTACGGGTCGTCAGACAACCAGTCTAAAGGCGCAGTAATTGGGTTATGGAGGTCAGATAAGCAGTCACTCCATATAAAATACTAGTATTCAGCTGCATTTGGTTAGATTGGAAGCTGACCAATATAGTTGGTATTATGGAATTTGTTGACAGACATGGCGCATACGGCGGCGACCCCGTGCCATAGTGCCACCGAGTTTGTCAACGTTTGAATCCTATTGAGAAGAACAGACAAGAAACTCCATGGAAACTCTTTTAAATCACCATTATACTAAAAAAAAATTGTGACGTCATTAATTTTGTATCTAAACATAACATTCAGTATTTGAGAACAATGTAAAAATATTTTCCATCATGCGAGATCCAGTTCAAGAGCAGAAGTAAAATAAAAATGTGCACGTAAAAAGAGTTAATCGTAAAAACAAATAAAAGAATTGAAAAAGATTTAATAACAACAATAATGACTAATTTAAAGAAAACAAAGCAAGATAAAACAAAATTAATATTAATTATTATTTACTTATACTATACTTACTACATATGTAAATAGAAAAAAAAAAACTACAGAAAAGTAACATACAAAGACACCACTTATTGCTAAATAATTATCTTCCAGCAACCCCTGGAACTGGACGAGTCCGCTGACAAAGTGTTAGGTAGTCATAAATAAAAAATAGCAACAATGCGAATGTTCTCCTTGTACTGGTGTTGTTCTAGTTCTGCAATCTTCTAATCAAACTCTTTAGAAGAGCATGTTCAAGTAGAATGAGGCTCACTTGGCTGAAAAAAATAAGTTATATTTTAATGAAGCTTTAAAACTAAAATAGGGTTTTGGGCTAAAAAACCTATCACAATGCGTACTGACTTCTCAAGAGAACATACCTAATTAGGTATATCAGTTTAGGTCATGGTATGTAGTATGTAGTAGATACTCATATCTACTAACATAATTTTCTTTAATAATTATAAGATTACAAGCGTTGTGGATATTGAGGAATTTAAAACCACCACATAATAGTGTCGATTCTCTTGTCACAAATGCCTCTAAACTAGACTAAAAATCACCAAAATTTAGTTTATTCCTGTCAAACGACGATTTCCCATTCTGAAATAGACTAAAATGACACAACAGAACTATATTTTAGTTTGACAGCACTAAGATGGTACTGAGATATTAGTTTAGTGGAAATGCAATTTTGCTATTCTGAATTTGACGTTTTTCACCTAAAATTTAGATTTTCTAACTAAATCTGACTATTTTTAATCGCGATTAAAAACGTGTGTAATAAAATTGGTTGGAACACACCAAAACCTCGACTTCAGATGAATAAATATTAATGATAATGAATATTTTTTTTCTTTTGCTTATATCTCGAAAACGGTGTGTCCAATCGCAAAAATAATGAAAATTTCGACACTCATTAATTAACCTTAAATATAGGATCAACTTACTTCGTTTGTGGGTGGTTGGGTGTGCCTGATGGATTGCATTTGATCCAACAACGTTTTCAACTAGCAGGATCTACGCCGTTCCAAATTCTGAAGAAATTAAAATGATGCTGGTTATTGTAGTTTCTGCATGTGAAATATTTATAAAATTCCAGATTTGAACTCAAAACTCAAACTCAAATCATTTATTTCAATTAAACCATTTACAGGCACTTTTGAATTGTCAAGGAATCGGTCAGTCAGAAATAGGTATGAAGCTAGTTGCCCATTCCAAAGCGTAGTAGGTACCTATGGAGAAGAACGGGCAAGAAACTCCACGGACACTCTTTTAAATAAAAAATTGTTACAAAATATTGGTTACATCATTCATGTTGAAATTATACATGTGAGAACAATGTAGAAAGACGTGCACATGAGAAGCGTCCGTAATAAAAAGATAAAAAAGAACAATTCAAAAAAATTAAAAATAAGCCCTGGCAGCTAAGAGATAACCAGTCCCAACTGACGGCGCCCGTTCACGAACATGACGCATGGATTAGCACCATTCAGCTCAACCATTTTGAAGGGAGCTAAATGATCCAACACACGCGCCACCATCAGCGAAACATTTGAGTGAGCATGACATACTCACAGCCGCCAGGGCACATTCAAGTCAATGCAAGACATATTACCCGGTAAATAGTAACTCTTTAGTACATAGTGCTCACATAGTGTGCTATGCAATTATATAATACAAAAGAGATTGAGTTTATACAATGCAAAGATGGTCTTACAATCTTCAGCAGCTCCAACAGTATTTGCAAATGTTAATCAATTAGTTGTGGTTGTGGAGCAGGACCAGCATTGAGCCAAGCATTTTTATTTACTTGGTAAGATAAAAAAATAAACATTTAAGTTCGTAATGTCAAAAACAAAATTAAAAAAAAAAGGGAAAGCAACTCTTCCAAATATTAAAATTTTAACTAGTGAGCCCAAGTGGCTGTGGAGCAGGACCAGCATTAAGCCAAGCATTTTTATCTACGATATAATCATCCAACTTATAATATGCTTGTCTACATAGTGTGCGTTTAATGCATGTTTTAAATTTCTTCTCATTTAGTTGAAGAATATCGAGTGGTATTTTATTATAACATTTTACACAGTACCCCATAAAAGAAGTGTGAACTTTAGACAATCTAAAACGTGGTTGATCTAATTTATTCCTATTTCTAGTGTTAAAATTATGCCTGTCACTTATCTTACTAAAAAGGTGTAGATTTTTTCGAACATACATAATGTTTTCATATATATACTGACAAGGTACCGTCACGATGTTAATTTTCTTGAACAATTCCCTTAGAGATTCGCGTCTGCGGAGGTTGTAGATGGCTCTGACGGCCCTCTTTTGCAGAATAAAGATAGAATCAATATCTGCAGCCCGTCCCCACAGCAAAATACCGTAAGACATGATGCTATGAAAATAACTAAAATAGACCAGTCTCGCGGTATCCACGTCTGTTAGTTGGCGGATTTTCCAAACAGCGTAAGCGGCTGAACTTAGCCGCCCTGCAAGTGATGTTAAGTGAGGACCCCACTGTAGTTTGGAGTCAAGCGTTATCCCCAGGAAAACTGTCTTTTCGACGAATTCTAATGTCTCCTTATTCAATACAACGTGACATTCACTACTTCTAACATTCGGTAACGCGAATCTTATGCATTTAGTTTTCTTCTCATTTAATACCAAATTATTTACAGTAAACCAATTATGGACCGTAACCATAGCGTTATTTACGTCGTCAAGCTCCTGTGCACGTCTGTCTACTTTAAAAATCAGTGATGTGTCATCAGCAAATAACACCATTTGTGGTCGATTTTTCAGTAAATTTGGTAAATCATTTATATATACTAAAAAGAGGAATGGACCCAATATCGAGCCCTGTGGTACACCCATTTTGACTTTTAAACCCAATGAATTTACACCATTTATTTGAACTTGCTGCAGTCTATCATTCAAATATGATTTTACTAAGCTCAGCGCAAGTTTATCCAGACCGTAATGCTCAAGTTTCAAGAGCAGTGTTTCGTGATCCACGCAATCAAATGCCTTGGATAGGTCGCAAAAGATGCCTATTGCATCTTGTGTTGTGTATACAGTTTTTAACCGACTTCTAAAAGGAGGAAATTCTCAATTCGACTGTGTTTTTTTCACTTTTTAGTTGTTGTATCTACCTACCCCACACAAATAATAATACCACAACTACCTGTTAAATAAATAACAGTGACAGGAACTTATCGTATTATCCACATACTAAGTGGGGAAAAAATACGTATTATTGAAGCTTACTCAAAGAATACCAAACTAAAGTTTTTTTTTTTTTTTTTTTTTTTTTTTTCGTTTTCTTGCAATCTGTTCCATGTGAACATTCAGCATATGGTTAGGAGTTTATTCATTGTCTTGAAGGGCAGTCAGTCCAGCGACATGCGCCCTTTACGTATCATATTCCCTATAAATCTCTAGGGGACTTTCGTTTTAGCCTTTTGAATGTTGAATTGTTATTCATTAAGTGCGTAACTAGTAAGTTTGGATGCTTGTCCAGTCTGTTCCTGTACGATTTCATTGAGTGTTTAATCTCTTCTTGAACTGTTCTGATTTTAAGGTCGTGGTGTAATTGTTGGTTTGTTATGAACCAAGGAGCATTAGTAATTATCCTCAGCATTTTGGACTGGAACCTCTGGAGTATTTCTAAGTTTGAGTTGGAGGCTGTTCCCCAGAGTTGGACTCCGTAAGTCCAGATAGGTTTCAAGATACATTTGTATAAAAGCAGTTTGTTTCCCAGCGACAACTGCGATTTTTTGCCAAGTAACCAGTACAATTTCCTAAGTTGGATCCCCAGTGCTTTTCGTTTTGTGAAAATATGTTTTTTCCAGGTTAGACGACGATCTAAATAAAGTCCAAGGTATCTGGCTTCATTTGCTTGGGGTAACTGGACCCTGTTAAGCGACACAGGGGGACATGTTTCGCGTCGCGTTGTAAAGGTCACCTGTACTGACTTCGTCTCATTTGCTTTTATCCGCCAGGTAGTTAGCCATTCCGTGATGTTGTCTAGGGAGCGTTGAAGCATGTTACTTGCTTGTGCCGGTTCATCATGGGCAGTCAAGGCTGCTGTGTCATCAGCAAAAGTGCCGATCACGACCCCGTCTGTCATGGGCAAGTCTGAAGTAAAAATCAGATAGAGTATCGGACCAAGCACGCTTCCCTGTGGCACTCCTGCATGAGCCCTGTGAATTTTGGTTATATCTTCTCCTTGCTTAACGTAAAAAAACCTGTCGGCAAGGTATGATTTTAGGAATATATAATAATTTGTCGGGAGTTTTTTTTTTATTTTGTATAACAAGCCCTCATGCCAAACCTTGTCAAAGGCCTGGGAAATATCTAGAAATGCCGCGCAGCAATAATTCTTGTTTTCGAAGCCTTTGTGGATTTCTTCCACCAGTCTATGCACTTGCTCTATCGTGCCATGATTTTTTCTAAACCCAAATTGGTGGTCAGGTATGATTTTATTTTCTGCTATTACTTTGTTTAGTCGTTTTAAAAAAAGTTTTTCCATAACCTTTGACAGAACGGGTAACAAGCTGATCGGTCTGTAGGAAGCCACGTCTTCAGGAGCTTTACCAGGTTTAACGATCATTTTAATTTGTGCTACCTTCCATTGAGGTGGGAAGATGCCTCTGATTAGTATGCAGTTAAACAGGTGTGTCAAAAAGTTTATTGCTATTTCAGGTATTTCACGAAGTATTTTTGCAGTTATTAAATCGTATCCTGGTGCTTTATTTTGTTTTAGATTTCTAATTGTTTCCATGACCTCACTCATCTTAATCCTTTCAATTGGCAGGTCGAGTTGATAAGGTTCATTAAGGGAGTTAATGAGTTCTTCACTATTGGTTATCAATGCGTTCTGGGCAGTATTCGGTACGAAGACATCGGCTAGATGAGAGGCAAAGGCTTCTCCTTTCTCTAGGTCACTTTTTGCCCAAGAACTGTCCTTTCTCCGTATCGGCGGATTAGAGGCAGTAGGTCTTTTGAGTCTTTGGGTTGCTTTCCAAAGGGAATAGTCACTAGCAGCTGTAGCATCTAGATTTCGCAGATCGTTTTGTACATTATCATCTCTTTCAGTCTGCAGTAGTTTTTTAAGTTTATCCGTTAGGTAGTTCAGCCGTGTTTTGTCTCCGGGGAATCTAGTAGTTTGCCACAATTTACGTGCCTGTCTTTTTTCGGCTACTAGATCGCGAATGGGCTTCGGGCCGTCTGGTTCCGTGTATTTCTTGGCAGTAGGAGTGCTATCCCATGCAGCATTTTGGACACACTCGTTGAAATGTTCAACCGCTGCCATAATGTCCTCTTCGGTTTTAAGAGGCAGGTTGGTATTAATCTTAGACTCTACTATGAAACGGAATTTATTAACTAAAGTTAATAAAATTTATATGGGACCACCTCTGGAGTATGCCCTACTAAACAAAAAAGAATCATCAAAATCAATTCATAATTGGTGGAGTAATCGCGTAACAAACATACAAAAAAAACATACAGTCAAAAAAAAAAAAACTATAACTGGCGAATTATGGGTGTATTAAAGGTACACCCCTGCCAACCCTACTGGGAAACCAGACGTGATGTTATGTTATGTTACTAGTAGCATGCAGCAATTTTTTTAGTCATTGTTTCTAAGTTTTCATATTGTAGCGATGTAAGAAAATAATTCATTAAAGTATTATTATTTACGTTTTCTACTTCAGCAGGCTTCTCTGATGTAGTATTCATCTTTGTTTCAGTAACTGAAGAAGGACCTGCAATACACAATATTATTATTTGTAAGACATTAAATTATTAACAAGGAAACCGACATAGCCCGAAGAATTGCCAAACATAAGTGGCAATAGGCAGGGCACATTGCTCGCAGAACGGATGGCCGATGGGGTCGAAAGGTTCTGGAGTGGCGACAATGTACCGGAAGACGTAGCGTTGAAAGGCCTCCCACAAGATGGACCGATGACCTTGTGAAAGCCGGAGGAATCCGCTGGATGCGGAAAGCACAGAATCGGTCGAATTGGCGGTGCTTGGGGGAGGCCTATGTCCAGCAGTGGACGTCTTTTGGCTGAAATGATGATGATGATTAAGTTATTTGATGATCTATTCTCATACAAGAAAGTTCGACCGGCTATCAATACACTGAGTGAAAAGATTGTTTTCTCTTCTTGGACCTTTTTTTAAGGTTCCGTAGCTAAATGGCAAAAACATCACCCTTATAATTGCGTCATGTATTGTCCGTCTATCATTCTGTCCGTCCGTCTGAATGTTCCGCACCCATTTGATTCGGAGACTATTTGCACTAAATACTATATGGATGATAATTGGAAAGAAGGTCTATTTCGTGCAACGCTAAGCAATGATGTAGTAATAAAACTAATAACGGCTCGCCTCATCCCAGATTTTTCTTTCTTGCAAAAAAACCTTAATTTTTAAGTCTTTATCTGACAATTAGATTTAAGTGTCGGGCTGTTATGTATAATGCAGGATACAGTGAGTAAAGAAAAGCTTACCGTCATATTTGTTACCAAGGTCCACCATTAATACAGCCGTATTTTCCACAAATATCTTCATCTGTCAGATAAATAACACCGATCAATTGTTAGTTTCTTTTGCATCGCATAAATATTAATGTTCCCAATGACAGCATAATAATCAGTTGACTGATGACTTTCTTTAAACAATTTTACTCAAAAACTTCGCAGAAAGTGACAGTTATAAGCTCTCACTATTGTAACATTCCTCACATTGAAATTCCTTCTTCTAGAAACTGTTTTGAAAATAAATAACAAAAGACGGTCATTATTCTCTCTCTTCAGCTACTTGTAGTGAACACAACATCTCTGATGTATATTAGTTTAGTTTAATTTTATTTTAAAGGAGTTAAGAATTCCCGTGACCAAATAATATTCTTCACCTTTTCTCTGACCAAAATGTACTCTAATCCTTCTCCACCCCGAAAGTTCTGTCATCTGAAACATATCAAAAAAGCCAAATTTTACATCCTGAAATAATATTATGCAAAAGTTCAAGTTCGTAGAGTATGAATTCACTTTAGTTCATGTCTTATCGTCAAATTCAAGACTAATCTTTCCTAACACTGAGATATTAATATTAAGAGGTATAAGCCAAATCTCCTACAGGCAGATCAAATCGAATATATATAATTGATATTTTAAAATTAGTTAATTTTACATGACACTTATTTTGACAATCCATACTGAATTTTAATTTAACCAACTGTTTGAGCCTCTCTATCTGTCCGGTACATAAAATGTACAAAACGACTAAAAGTAATCCTTCATCATCATTGACTTCGATATCAATAATAGGACTTTAATATCTGCCGCACGGAATTAACTTTTGGTTACAATAGAAGCACGACCTTTTTGGATTGCAAATGTATTGGTTTTCGAACGCGAACGTTTATTTTGCACTAATTTCCACTCGGTTGACTCACCACCATTTTAGAAACAACCTTATAAAATAAAAAATAAAATAGACGTTGTTAGAGTAACCTGTTCCACTTAAATATTCCAAAAGAGCCATAAAAACCCTGTAAGAAATCGACACGTGTTTCACCTTTCAACGAGGCATCCTCAGGATGACGATTGACGTGTCACGAACCCAAACACGGCGTGTTGCCATACCAAGCGCTGGTTGCGACCAGCGCTTGGTGTGGCAACTCACCGTGTTCGGGAATAGTTAAGCGCTAGTTGTCAATGCTTGTCGGCGCAGACAGTTTTCATACTTTTTGCCAAATTAGCGCAAACCAGTGGGAACCGCCGCCGACTAATTCAGATAAGAATTGTTCGGCGCTTATTGGTGACGGCTAAAGCAATGTGCAGACTCGCGCGACGCGACACCGGTAATTGTTCTACCGTAAAGTTCTCTTAGAAATTGTTTTGTTAGAGTCGTGTCACACTGTCGTGTTGCACCAGTCTACACGAGGCTTTGCGGTTAACCGACCAACGTTGACAACCAGCGATACAGTAGTTGCCTAGGTAAAAAAAAAGAAATTTTATTTAGTCAGTCTTTCAGATAATAAAAAAATATTAGACACGTATTTTTTGCTTTATAATATTAATCAAAAATTACTTCGAAAACACGCATTAAAGTTGGAGAGTGGGGGCTCGCTACGTCACAACTCAGTATTAAATCAAGCAAGGCGTGACATCATGCCACATTTTAACTCAATGTATCGCCGTAATCTTTTGATTACGTCAAAAAAGAACAAAGAAAAAAAAGTGTTCAATATTTTATAATAATCTACAAGACGACAAAAAAAATTGGACACAGGCCTATTGTCGGTGCTGACAAGTACTATCATATCAAGAAAGAAACTTCAAGCTTACCTATAATACATGTAGTTAACATCACAGATAACAGTCACATTCGGTGATTTGTTTTTCCAATATATACATTCCATAAACAACCTATTATTCGAGTGATAACTGAACTTCCAAGGTGACAGATACTACCACTGGTTCTGGTTCAGTCAGTGGTTTTCCGAAATCTAAAAACAAATAGAAGCAACCGTTTTTTATTTGTTAAAAAGTTTTTAAACATAGATTTTATTTGAAATAATGTTTCAATTCATATTACAATATACTTTAATATAATAATATACATGAGAAATTAACTCTGTCGTGAATTTCGATGAGGCACAGAAATGGACCCATGACCTGGGTAACGACATAGGATACGAGTATCTTGGCCTTTTTGCCGCAGCCGTGAGGCACACTCTCCTGCTAATTTCTCACATTGCTCTTTACACTTATCTTCTGTTAATTATATTGTGTGCTTTTTTGGTCTGTGCTAAATAAATGTATTTTCTTTCTTTCTTTCTTTCTTTCTTTCTTTCTTTCTTTCTTTCTACTTTCTATATATTTTTAACTCGATAGTAAGTTCCTTATTGACAATTTCCGACCATATGAGGAGAGGAGAGCGGACAAAAGCTAGTATAAACATGATGCCAATATAATCACGCTTGTATCCACGAAGGTGTAAGGCAGAAATGTATTGATCCTAAGTACCTACACCCACATTTCGCCAGTTATGTGCAAATTCCATGCAATTTGGGGCGAACCTAATGTCAGGAACTGGACACAAATACAGACACCGCGGGCTGCCATAGAGTAATTCTACATGAAAAAAAAAAATTGTGGCACTCCCGAACTTGAAAAAAAATCGGCACCGCAGTAATCAACGCGTTGATGTTTTTACTCTACTGTGTTGGTAAACTCGGTAACAGTGTCGCGAAATCAATGGTTTAGTCCCATCTCAAAATGCCCAACGCGCCTAAAGAAGTTTTATTTATTTATTTAATACTTCAAGCACAGAAATGTACAGAGGCGGAGGAGGCGGAGGAGTTTTTACTTCAAAAACTCAATAACACTTTCCTAAACTGGAATCGAACCCAGGACCTCTTGTTCTGCAGTTGCGCTTGTGACCACGACACCAACGAGGCAGTTCTCTGTATCGAGGGTGCGTGTTTTTAAATACAAATCTCACAAACAGCCAGATTTACATATTTGGTATATTTATTTTATCAATGCGTCGGAAATATGGAAACGTTACTTACAACAATCAGAACCATGATATGCGGTCACATTTGTAGCCAAAATGATAGTCCGTAGAGAAAATAATAACACAAAAACAATTATTATTTGCATTTTGAATTAATATAAAACACTGATTAATTAAATACAATATAGTAACATTTTTCAAAACTGTAAATTACACTCAATTCAAATGATTAATATACGTCCAACTATAAATACAACACAAACTGCAAATGGTAAAATAATTGGTTCGTTATCGCTTTTATAATACTTCTCTTACAGATATTTCCTCCTAGTATAAATAATAAGTGGCACTACAGTTAATGCTAACCTCGAGCGATAATAATATGGTTAACTGTAAATTGTATTAGTTCAGTCAGTACATTGTTTTCTTTTAAACGTCCACTGCCGAAAATTCTCTCTCATCTCACAATGAAGTATTGCATAAATGTCTAATAATTATCTATAAATTAAAGAAAGAAAGAAAAAGGATTGTGTGGTTTTATGAAACCACGGTAAAAGTGAAACTTCTATAGGCGCCGCCATATTGGCCTTGGCTGCTCTGACGAGCGCCTTTCATTTTATCCCTACTCCGCAGCCGACCGTCACGCGACATGCAACACACAGACGAAAAAGTTTGAGACGATGTAATAAAAGTTTCACTTCAAAAATAAAGAAAATACATTTATTTAGCACAGACTGAAAGGCACACTCAATCTGCCTAGCCTTTTCCAATCTGCCTATATTGGGGTCGGCTTCCAGTCTAACCGGATGTAACTGAATACCAGTATTTTACATGGAGCGACTGCCTATCTGACCTCCACAACCCAGTAACTGGGTAATACGATACCCCTTGGTAAGACTGGTTGTCAGACTTTCGGGCTTCTGACGACCCGTAACGACTGTCAAAGATCCACGAATGACAGCCGGGACCAACGGCTTAACGTGCTTTCCGAGGCACGGAGGAGTCTCGGTATGTAGAAATGGTCACCCATCCACGGACAAACCCCGGCAAGCGTAGCTTAACCTGACAGATCGACCCGAGCGGCTGTTAGTACTTAGCCACGAGTTCCTCCTGAAAGGCACACTACACAACATAATACTGCAAGTAAAAATAAATTATATAAAAAAAAAAACGTGTGGCACTCGGGGACTGCCGCGGTAAAGCTATTGCATAGCATTTGTAACCTCCATACTTCCTATTTGTCAACGCTACATTTGGGAAGATGACGTGATGACATAAAAAAAATTACGTTCCCATGACACATCATGTTGTCATGGGAACCGTCATTACATGGTAGGCGGAGTGGGGGGTGTTAGGTTTTATTTTCGTTACGTTACGGAATTTCTTGATTCGGTCGCCGCGCTCAAAGCCCGCGATAAAAGCTATGCAATAGCTTAAAAACAAGAAAGAAAACTAATAAAAAGTGTTAAGTGCGACATTGCATTGTATTACCTTCGACATATTAGACATTGTCGCAACAGGCAGTCGAATCACTCAGCAAAGACAAAAACATCTTGTTATGGTATTAAACCTTTATGTCGTATTACGCAACAATATTCAATTTTGTTATTTTCCTTATTTGAAACAGGAAAGTACTTATTACTAACGTGGCAACACACAATTCAATTAACACTCATGTATTATGCCCAAAATAGATTGTACAAGGAAACCGTGTTGATATAACTGCTTATTTGTTGAATCTTAGGTACTCAAACCCTTTTTATATTTACCCGACTGTGGTAAAGCCAAAAAAGGAGGGTTAAATGTTAGACCTGTATCCCTCCGTCTCTATGTTCCTTCGTAACTACTAAATGGCTGAACCAATTTTTTTTTATGACGGATATTTCGTTATTAAAATTACAAAAAATCAAAATGAAGGATTTTCGGCGCCAAAAAAAAACTCGCTACCATAATAGGGGATATCAAAATGAAGGGTTTTAAAAAGTGATTACAAAAATATGTTCCAATTATATGTTTAAATGTAATTTGGAATGAGAAATTAGAAAAACTAAAAACTTGAAAAAAAAAAAGTTTAAAAAACTATAACCCGACTATGGAAAAATAAAAGTGATTTAAAAAGTACGAAACAAGAAAATATATCAGACAGAAATCAAGACAGGTACAAAAATGGTAAAGCCGTGGTTTATCTTCTTTCAAAGCCGAATGTATAAAGAAGTAGAATATTTTGTCTAAGTTAGAAATGGTTTTTCCTAAATCTGTGTTTTGCATACTTCATTTAAAAAATCTTTAATTGTTTTTTTTCAATTTTCTAAAGCTTATAAAAAACATAACTATGCCTCCAACAGCTTGGCAACGACTCACAGTAGACTTACCAAACCATTAATAAATAATAAACTTACGTAAGTACATATAGCATAAAACAGTGTTTACAACATAAAATCTAAAAAAAAAACACCAACTAACCAGTAAAACTCAAAGTAAATTACATTTACGTTCTCTAGTCAAACATTCTAAACTGCTCACAACAGAACAGACTTTTCGAATACGAAATACGAGTCCAGTTCTAACATTAGTTCACAAAGGTTCGTTTGTAACTGCATTTGACAAAGTAAATACACAGTATACCGGGTTACCAGATACCTGCCTCACTCGCTCCATTGATTTTTCTGCAAGATAGTGTACAAAAATAAATTGTTTATTTTTAGAATGTTTCGTGAAGTCGTGAACCTAATTGTGTAAAGTGTATCTATTGTGGAATTCTGGAATAGATGAGGAGGTTCTTTTCATAACTTAACTATTTCACTCTTTACTTTTTTTCAAAATTTGAGAAGCAAGTTTTTTAGGAATGTAGTTATGTATTTAATCGTATATTTTGTTGAATTTTTTTACTCAACCAGAATAGCCATTGTTTTGACCGGGTTTAAAAAATCTAGCAATAATCTATTCTGAATAAATTAAAAATTTGAAAAGGAATAATTTAGTTTTGACTTGGCTTTATTGGAATAATCATGTTTTGTTAAGGGTCTAAGGGAATAACTTTAAGCCACGCCGTTCCAAGCACATAACACAATTTCAAGACACGTCATAAAAATAAAAACTTTGCACCGAAGAAATGTACCTAACTTTCAAACTAAACTGACTGAAAAATATGGGGCAAAAGTGGATTAAACTAGTTTTGATGAAATCATGCGTTTAATTAAATTTTTTCTGCTGGATCAATCACGTTTTGGCAAATTTTTGTTTTTGCTGCATGTAAATTTCAATGTCACAAACCAAAAAATAAAAAATTTGAATTCTGTGGTAAGTGGAATAGTTATGTTTTGAAAAGAACCTCCTCAGATGTTGTGTGATCTGAATGGCTAAGAAATGTTGTGTGTGACGCAATCCCTTAGTCATAATATATTTTATATTAGTCACAGGTTCGTGGCTAAGTTATAAAAGCCACACGGGTCGATTAATCAAGTTAAGCTACGCTTGCCACGATCGGTCCTAGGATGGGTGAACGTCTTTACATACCGGGACCCCTCCTTGCTTCGAAAAGCACGTTAAGCCGTTGGGTCCAGCTGTCAATCGTGGATCTTTGCCAGTCGTTACAGAGCGTCAGAAGAGGTATCGTATTATCTAATAACGGGTTGTGGAGGTCAGATAGGCAATCGCTCCATGTAAAATACTGGTATTCAGCTGCATCCTGTTGGATTGGAAGCCGACCTCAACATAAGTACCTAGTAGGGAAAAGGCTCAGCAGATAATGATGACAGGTGGGGTATAAGGTGGCTTCATTCTTTACCGTAAAACTTGTGGGACGTAATATTAAGATCCAATTTAATAGATCAATAATTTAGAGGTATTAAGTTTTCGTAAAAGAAACATTCTGGACAATCAATGTTGGTACACAGTTTATGCTAAAACGCCATTTATACTCCTTTGAAGCAAAAACCAAATTAATGCGGAGCGACATCAGTGAGCAATAAAAGAAGTCCAGAGTAAAATATTTTTAACGATGCGAAAGTTAATACTTTTATGTGTTCAACATTTTCGTGACATACAATGCCTATCAGGCGCAATGCACTTTTTTGACGACGAAGCGTGTTGTAGTGAGGTCAAATTAGTTTTCACCTCATGATTCAATTCATAGAGAGGAGCTCGTAGCTAAGTACTAACAGCTGTACGGGTCGATCCATCAGGTTAAGCTACCCTTACCGGGGTTGGTCCGTGGATGGGTGACCATTTCTATATACCGAGACTCCTCCATGCCTCGGCTATCATTCCCAGCTATCATTCGTGGGTCTTTGACAGTCGTTACGGGTAGTCAGAAGCGCGAAAGTCTTCCAACCAGTCCTACAAGGGGTTATCGTATTACCTAGTTACTGGGTTGTGGAGGTCAGATAGGCAGTCGCTCCATGTAAAATACTGGTATTCAGCTGCATCCCATTAGACTGAAAGCTGACCCAACATAGTTGGGAAAAGGCTAGGCAGATTGATTGATTCAATTCATAGAGACATCAGTATTTTTGTTTTGTTTTTTTGTCTTTGATCAACTCATTGGTCTAGTGGTCGCAAGAGCTACTACTAAACATGAGGTCCTGGGTTCGATTTCCGGATCGGGCAAAACGTTATTGGGTTTTTCCACCTGGAATTTCTCAGTAGCAGCCCTGTGTCTGGATTTGTACTCGGTTGATGGCAACAGGCTCGCCTCCTATTACATGGGACTCAAACATGGCAAAATGCGCGTGTACTATAGATACATCTCTTGGGGCTTGTGGCTAAGTAATAACAGCTGCACGGGTCGATCGATCAGGTTAAGCTACGCTTGCCGCGGTTGGTCCGTGGATGGGTGACCATCTTTACATACCAAGTCCCCTCCGTGCCTCGGAAAGCACGTTAAGCTGTTGGTCCCGGCTGTCATTTGTAGATCTTTGACAGTCGTTACGGGTAGTTAGAAGCCCAAAAAGTCTGACAACCAGTCTTACCAAGGGTATCGTGTTACCTAGTCACTAGGTTGTGGAGATCAGATAGGCAGTCGCTCCATGTAAAATACTGGTATTCAGCTGCATCCGGTTAGGCTGGAAGCCGACCCCAACATAGTTGGGAAAAGGCTAGGCAGATGATGACTATAGATACATCTCTGCCTAACCCTTCCGGGAATACAGGCGTGATGTTATGTGATATATTTTTTCGAAATTGCCTATCTTACTTACTTATACTTATATTAATAAATGTGGCGTAAAGTGACAACCAGTATCAACTTCAGATACTATACATTTTTCGCGGTTTAGGTTTGTGGCATAACCTGGACACGACCCTAATACATGGATATATTTAGTAACCTATTCCGCTTAGCTATTCCTAAAGAGCCATAAAAAACCCTGAAAGAAATCGACACGTGTTTCACCTCCCAATGAGAGGCGCAGAGCGCAGAGCGCAAGCGCTGCTTTGCGTCCAGCGCTTGGTGTAGCAACACGCCGTGTTTGGGTTCGCGACAAGTCAATCGTCATCCTGAGGATGCCTCGTTGAGAGGTGATAGAAACACGTGTCGATTTCTTTCAGGGTTTTTATGGCTCTTAAGGAATAGCTAAACGGAACAGGTTACTAAGTATATCCATGTCTCATGTATTTTAAAATGGATTTCCGCAAGGTCACGCCTGAATCAATTAACTAAGTAATAAAGTTAAGTTTAAATTAGTTACAGAAGTAACTCGATCCATAAAAATAACCTTTCATACAAGCAGAGTTGCATTCACAGCTAGTTTATCACAAAATATCAATGTCTCTACAGTTGTTATTACTTACGTATGTTGACATTTTTACAATCTGATTTTAAATATCCGTTGCAGATTTTAAAAATCAATATCACTCTGATCTCGTGACTGTAGCAAAGAGATTGCAGTTTTAATAAAAAATGTATACATTTGTTGTTTTTGTGTATTAATCACTTATATAATAAAAGGTGGCTGAATTTTACATTGTGCATTTTAGTTTAATAATGGAAGTCAATGTTTTTTATTCCAACGCGTAATTTATGAAATGTTATTACCGAGTTTATACTTTTTGGATTTATTATTCAGTATTTATACTGAATTTTTTGATGTATTTCATTTTATCGTATAAAATATGTAATTAAAATAATTGAAAACCTGAAAACTGGTAATTATACTCATCATTATATGAACGATTTTTACTGATTCTTTATTTACGGATTTAATCCTGGAATCGCAAAAAAAACCAACAATTCCCTACGTTTTGTCGAGTTTTGCAAAGATAAATGTAATTATATAAGATAAATAATTTTTATACACTAATAGTAGTTTATGAAACTGTTGCATAATAAGGGGTATTAAAACATGAGTGTGTGTTTAAAAACCGAGCCGTAGGCGAGGTTTTTAATAGTATCACACGAATGTTTTAATACCTAGTTATGTGCAGTTTTATACACTATTTTATCTACTCTCAAACATTGGGATTGAAACAAATACTAAATAAAAGATCAAAGTTAAAGATCAAGAATAAATTTAAAAATCCCACGAAATTCAGTAAGTACAACAAAACAAATGAATGTCGCCTGCACCAGCACATCACCGCACAGGCGCTACAGCGGGTGCTGCTGTTCCCCGCCAAAAGTTGATGGAAACTCTTTGATGATATTAACTTCTTGGATTAGCGCTGTATCGCAATAGAAAAAAAAAATTATAGTATTATTTTGTTAGAGAAAAAATGTTATAATATGATTCTATTTTTAAATTTCGGTATTCTGTTTATAAAGTATGTCAATATAAACTCGTTTTGAAGTTCATAATTCGAATATTACGCTATGAGAGTAGATAAAAGATTTTTTGATTATAAGGGTAATACATATTAGATTTATTTAGTTTTATAATACCTACAAATATTGTTGTGTTTTATTAAAATTGTAATAGAGTTAAATGTATCTTTATGTCTATCGTCTATGTATAATTATTAGAGTATACGTAGTATATAAGTTTGGTTTTATGACCATGTAAATGTAAATATTCGTATGCCGCTTTGAGCGGCGGATGTGTCCTGAACATAATTATACCTTACCAACTTTTATGTACCATATCCAACGAATAAATGTCTTTGTCTTTGTCTTAATATTTTTTGTTATTTCAGGGTTAGTCCCCAGGGTTGGGCACACCACAATTGCGGCGATAAGACCCCTCTTTGAGGAGTGGCTAGAGAGGCGCCACGGCGTCCTCACCTTCCGCCTGACGCAGGTCCTCACCGGACACGGCTGTTTCGGGAAGTACCTGTTCAGGATAAAGCGGGAGGAAACGCCCGGGTGTCGCCACTGTGTGGAGCGCCCAGAAGACATGGTGGAGCATACGGTGGAGGTCTGCCCGGCTTGGGCGGAGCATCGCCGTGTCCTCGTGTAGGCGATCGGCGACGGTGATCTCTCGCGTCCGGCCCTGATTCGGGCCATGGTACGGAGCGAGAGGAAATGGCAGGCCGTCACCTCCTTCTGCGAAGCGGTAATGCTCGTGAAGGAGGAGGCGGAACGCGTGAGGGAGAGGTAAACTTCGCGCCCTCACGCCCCTAACCGCCGCAGGAGGAGACGCCCGGGGCGGGAATCGCGAGCCGATTTCCGGCCACCGTAGGCGCGGGCTTGCGGACGGTGAGCAATGGGTAGCTCGCCGTCCGATAAGGACCAAGCCCAGGTCGATGGCGCGTTGTGTTCCACGCGCGCCTCAAAGAGATGTCAGCAGAATTGACGGGGTCTGCTAGGGCCAGTGCCTGCCGGGGGTTCGAAGAAAACCGATAGGGAAATCGTGGCCCCCGGCAATAGGGCAACCGAAGGAACACGGTTGGGTTTTAGTCAGTAAGATTCTGACACGCCCTCCCGCTCCGCCCAGGGTGGGAGAAGTTATTTGATAATTTCCCATCTAAAAAAAAAAAAGGGTTGATCCCACAGTACAAGTTATTCACAACGATGACTATAATTACCCCTGTGCAGGTTTACAGTTATTTCAATTACACCAATGCCGATACAGCCCACCCCTATTTTAGAAACCAGGTGCATCCACGGTAGTAGCAGCTGCACCACGAACCATGTTGATCGCCTAATCTTCTTGTTAAAGTATGAACTAATAACTCATAACAGTTGCTAACAACAGATCAGACTCTGTAGACAGCACTAAACATCTCTTCTTGACCTACTTCCACTACCCATTGACAACCCCTTAATCCAAGGGCTGCCCCACTTTAATAGCTACGATAATAAAGCCGAATTGTTTACAAGCAACTCCTCAAGACAAATTTGTGCTTAATTGCCCCCTCAGCAAGGATTACCACATCAAACTGTGCACGCGAGCGCTCATATTAAATGGTTAACAACAAGCAACCCACAGGTTGCTTGGTGTATGTGTACCTGAAAACTAAAACTTACAGTCCATGAATTATTTATGAATGGCTTGGTAGTGCAAGTAGTGGGGGACAGCGGGTTTGTCAAGACTGAAGCTGGTTCTGATTGGTTAGAATTGAATAGATTTTTTGTTCTCTGTACAACATTTTTCTTTACTTAGGCCCGCCTTTTCCTCATCATGGTTGGTAAGCAGCAGTGCGGTATAATTTGCTCTGTATACCGAAACGATACCGCACTGCTTTCATTCACGGACCCGGCGTTATGCTTTCGGCATCATTTGTGCACTACCGCTTAAATCCTCGCGAGAAAATGTAGTCTTTGAGTGATGAAGATGTTGTGGAGTGTTATATTTATCTCCGTTTACGAAAAAAAACGAAAGCCTCATCTGTATTTTAAGCTATTGCATAGCTTTTATCGCGGGCTTTGAGCGCGACGACCGAATCAAGAAATTCCGTAACGAAAAACCTAACAACCCCCACTTCGCCTACCATGTAATGACGGATGATGACGTAAAACAATACAAAAATTCACGTTGTCATGGGAACGTAATTTTTGTTTTATGTCATCATCCGTCATCATCCCAAGTGTAGCGTTGACAAATAGGAAGTATGGAGGTTACAAATGCTATGCAATAGCTTTACCGCGGCAGTCCCCGAGTGCCACACGTTTTTTTTTTTTTAATATATTTTCAATTGAAATGCGTGACGTGCCTCTTTGAACAGCGAGCGGGCACTAGATGTTTCTGCCGAGACGCGGTAAACCGAAATGATTCGGCCCGCTCTCGCGCTTATCGAGCCAATCAGGAAACGCTCATTTTAATATAGACGCTCGGTGTGCTTTCGATACCGGGTATACCGAGCATGCTGATCCCGCACCGCTGACGCACCGACCAATGAGAAAAGGGCCGAATCAGGTCATTACTATCGTCAAAGCTTCTTATCAGTGTGTTGAGTAATAATTAGAAATATCCTTACAATGGAATTTTCCTGGTAATGTGCCAGGCAATTTTTAACTGTACTGGATTTCATTGCATTTCATTGGTCGACTAGAAATTGTTGCCCCATGTGTGTTTATTTCAATTTTACACCACCTGTTTATACCATTAGGTCGATATTTTTTCTATTCTTTACTTTAAATGAAAGTACAGTAGGCTACATGTCAGTAGTAACAGTTTGACCTTGAACTGGCCTTTTTTTAAATCGGAAATTATCAATTTATAACTTCTCCCGCTCGGAGTGGAGAAGGAGGGCGTATCAGACTCTTACTGACTAAAACCCACCCGTGTTCCTTCAGTTGCCTGTATGTTGCCAGGGGCCACGGTAACCCTTTCGGACAAAAAACCACAACCACGGCAGGGCCTTTTTTTTTTTGGAACGGGGCGTGTCAGACTTTTACTGACTAAAACCCACCCGTGTTCCTTTGGTTGCCCTGTTGCCGGGGGCCACGATTTCCCTTTCGGCCCATATTCGCAGCCCCGGTAGGCATTGTCTCTAGCAGACCCCGTCAATTCTGCTAACATCTCTTTGAGGCGCGCTTGGAACACAACGCGCCGTCGACCCGGGCTTGGTCCTTATCGGACGGCGAGCTACCCATTGCTCACCGTCCGCAGCGCAGCATTTCAATACAATAAAAGGCAAGCTTAATACTGGTTTTGTTACTACTAAAGTACGGCTTACCATACAACATAATGGACATATTGATTACTTTAGCAGAAAGGACGAGATGCTGCCTATATTCTTCAGACAGTTGCCCGTAGTTACCTCACCTCAGTTTCATATTACGTCACCTACCCTGTACATCAAACATATCAACACCCTTCCCACGTCTTTCACCGCTTCATCCGCCATCTTAAGCCCCACAATAAGGAATGAGGGACTAATTTGCATGTTATTACGGCTTAATCCATCGCCACTCTCGCATGCGAAGATTTCAACTTGTCTAAACAAGATTTTTGCGGTTTTCCTGACATATATGCTCGTCATGCTCTTTTGGGGATTAGGGAGCATAAGATACAGATACGAATTTGGTTGCTGTAAATTGTATGGGGCGTGACGTGGGAAAATTGGATGTGTTGTGGGGAATTTTGGCAAGCTGTTGTATCATTTTCGGTTATCATTTCACTTTCACATTTCACCATTTCGTCTTTCTTTCAAGAAGTGCCAATTGACTTAAGCCGTAAGCACAATGCCCTGGGTGGGAAATTATCAAATAACTTCTCCCGCTCTGGGCGGAGTGGGAGGGCGTGTCAGACTCTTACTGACTAAAATCCACCCGTGGATAACTAGTATTTAAGTAAACTAGACTACACTTCTAATGTTAAATATTGTTAAGTTTATTGTTCTACAATTACTTACAATAAAGTGTGAGCTCATGCCGCCTGTGATACAGGTTTATCCTAGTACAGGCATCTAATATTATAATACATTTGTAAATTATTTCTAAGATTTAATACTGATATTTAATACTGATTTTTAAGCTATTGCATAGCTTTTATCGCGGGCCTTGAGCGCGGCGACCGAATCAAGAAATTCCGTAACGTAACGAAAATAAAAACCTAACACCCCCCACTCCGCCTACCATGTAATGACGGTTCAACATATTCGCCACGGTCAATAAGAAACCGATCGGTTTCGAGGCACAACGGTGGATCGACATTTCTTGTCCTCGGGTTCGACCCCGGCCACAGGGATTTCTTTTTGCATTTGTTCAAAGATATTGCATGTTGTTTACTTTTATTTTGTTTTTCATTGTTATGGTTAATTTTCCGTTAAAGATTTTGTTAGTTTTTCGTTTCCGATGAAGATTTGTAGTTGTTAAGGTGTTAGTTTGTATTTAAATTTTAAAATTAAATTGTTTGTGCCACCTATGTTCTTCTTTCATTAGGTAGTCAGTTTACTTGGAACCCCGGTCATCACGTTGTCATAGGAACGTAATTATCATCCCGAGTGTAGCGTTGACAAATAGGAAGTATGGAGGTTACAAATGCTATGCAATAGCTTTACCGCGGCAGTCCCCGAGTGCCACACGTTTTTTTTTTTTATTTGCCTGTATGTTGCCAGGGGCCACGGTATCCCTTTCGGACTTTCCCGCGACCCTGGCAGGCATCGGCCCTAGCGGACCCCATCAGTTGTGCTGAAACACACAATGCCTGTCTTTATGCTTTTAACGTGGAGAAAAGAAACGACATTTATTTAGCACGTCATACTAAAAGGCAATCAACATATTCTGTTAATAAAAATCTTAGAAAACCTTTTCCTCATTGAGCTAGTGGTCGCAAGGACTACCGCTGAGCATGAGGTCCTGGGTCAGATAAAATGTTATTGTGTTTTCCATCTGTGATTTCTCAGTAGCAGCTCGAAGAAGGTGGCAATCGGATCACTGCCTATTACTGGCGAAATTTGGGTGTACCGCATCATGCCTTCCAAAAGTTAGTTGACATTTTTCCACTTCAGTTTTGATGCCACATTATGATTTAATTAAAAATAATAATGACGTAGTCCTAAGGGAATACTTGATTATTTTTTACTACCATGGAATTAATATAAACTATCCTACACTTATCAATGAGCATTCTCTATTTTCACCACACCTGGGCCTCAAGTCTGCTATTACAATAGTGTCAGAATGATCTATCATTGATTTCATAATTGTTGATTTTGACAAGTTTGGTAATCTACTAATATAATGGCGTCATTATGACTTTCCAATGGTCAGCCACCATTGAAAGAAATGGCACTTATTTGTAATCTCGTACATAATGACAAATGAATGACTGACTTAGGCGGTATCATTGGTCGTAATGTACGACAATGCCATTATAACACAATTCTATTACGAGACCATAGACCGACCAATGATCGACCATTATAAATATAGCAGATTACGAACTTTTAGCAAAATGACAATGGGATCGTGTTGGAATGAAGAATTTATAAAAATAGCAGACTTGGGCCCCAGAGCTCGGACGCCCAGGTACCAATATGTAATACATGCTTAATTTACAGATGAACGAGAGCCGAAACAATTACTGTAAAATTTCCCATCGACAATAAACAGCCTATTCTTATAATACCAGCTTATTACTCTCCCACTGCAGGGAAAAGGCCTCTTCTCATACAGAAAAGGCACGAGAATTGACAACCACACTTGTTCAAAACAGGTTGGTGATTTCAGACTTATATAAAACTTTTAAGTCCCGATTTTCTCACGATGTTTTTCTTCACCGTTGTTAGTAAACTTCCAATATAAAGTCAGAAAGTACATATGAATTGAAAAAGCCATATTGGTACTTACCCGGATTTAAGCCCACAACCTCGTGTAGACCGTTGAGCATTGAATTATACTATTGACACAGTATAAATAAGTACAGTATTATATCTTCATAGAAAATGGCCGAAACGAAGCGCTTCGAAATCTCTGTGTATGCAACAGTATCGAATCAGAAGCAGTTACGCACGAACGCGGAAGGTCGATCTCCCGAGCGGCCGTAGGTAATTGTTTCAAGGTCACTGCTGAGGTATAATACTGCTATTTATTTTGTACTATTGATGTTGATCAATAGTACAACTTAATTAATTTTCTCTAACACTAAATAATGGTGTTTCAGAGAACAACAAACAAGATTCCAGACATATTGATGAAGTATAGAAACTTACTAATAAGACCACCTGAATCAAATTGTTGAAACCCAAACTTAGCTCAAGTACTGAACTACTTTGTATTCTGTTTGTACGTTGTTATTTAGGCTTAGAATTCTAAGGTTTCACGTAAATATTTATCTTGCTGAGACTGGTTTAATGAAGAAATCTTCTGCTGCAAAATTAGACCTTGTAAGTTACTTAACGAATAAATCCTCTGAGGTAGATAATTCAAAAGGCTCTCATCAGTAACAATGATCAAGTATTCAACGGCAATCCCAATGGTCAGTTCAACGTGTATTATTCTCGACTTATTCACGACACGGAGAATAAGTATAATATATTGCGATGTCAAATATACATCAACAGAAAAGATATCTTAAATATGGGTGCATAGATACTAAAGTACCTTGAACTGCCTCGTTGGTTTAGTGGTTGCAAGCGCTACTGATGAGTATGAGGTCCTGGGTTTGATTCCCGGGTTGGACAAAGTGATATTGAGTTATTCTATCTAGAATTTCTCAGTAGCAGCCCGGAGTCTGGATTTGTGCCCGGTTGATGGCAATAGGCTCGCCCCTTATTACATGGGACTTAAGTATAACTGGTGAAATGTGGGTGTACTTTAGATTCACCTCTACCTGAGCCCTCGGAGGTTATAGGTATATTATGTTACATACTAAGAGGTTCTGGCAAACGACAGCCCATACAAGGCAATCAGCACCCCAATTGCTTACACACTTTCTATCACAATCCGTAGGATTTTGAAGGATATTCATAATTCATTGCTTCATTTTTCTGAAAAAAAATCGTTTGCTCGACTAACATAAAAGTATCTGGGCGACCGAGCTCTGCTCTGGTGAAAATACGGAACGCTCATTTAACACGAAAGTGTATGAAACCTACTTATTCCATGCTGTTATGATAGTAGGTACTAACTAATTCCATGGTGCTATGTCATTATTCTCATGTCATTATTCAATATCTTGTTCAAAACTTTTTGGGCGACCGAGCTCTGCTCGGGTGAAAATACGGAGAAAACGAATCTTCCCAGATGTGAAACCAAGCTAGATCGATTTTTCGCCCCCATAAATGCCTATATTGCAACTGTCATCGAAATCGTTAGAGTCTATTTCGTAAACGTGAGTCCAAATATATATACTTGTCGGGTCCGGTCATTAGTACGGACACAAAACGAATCGCAAGCGCGCCACTGGCGACATCAAGAGTGATTTACCGACACTAAAAAAGGCGCGCTTCTACAGAGTCGTGATGTTTGATGGCCAAGGCGAGGAGGACAGTCAACCTTTGGTCGCATTGGAGTCAAGACGTCGCGAAACTGTTCTCGATTCGTGGTGCTCAGTTATTGTGTTTAGTTGTAATTTGTGATCATTTTGTTAATTGGTGATTTTAATAAACGCTGTCGCACCCAGTGTGTGTAATTTAGCTAGTGTGATTCATTTGATAGTAAATTATAATGTGATCTGAACTGCAAACTGTTTTTCTATTGCGCATTAACCAACACTACCCACACTACGCCCACAGTAGTTAAAATATCGCTGATAATAACGAAAGTCACAAACCCGTCTCCGACATACTTATAAATATATATATGTCGGATCCGGTCATTAGTACGGACACGAAACGAATCGCAAGGTCGTCGCTGGCGACAAGACGTGTTCTACCCACACCTAAACCCATAGAACTTTAGAACATATGTAGAAAGAAAGAAGAAAAATGCGTTTATTGGCATTACAGCAGAGAAAATACACCTTATAACTATAAAAAACAAAAAACAATGATTATAATGCCAAAAGGGCCTCAGCTCAGCATATTGTCAGATGACAACACAAAGTGTACCACCTGACGCTGATTTTCAGCTGCAACCCACGAGTGCCATACGCTAGAATAATAAACAGATAAGTGTGTGTCCGCTTTAATAAATTAGATATCAGAATAAAATATAATGTAATAAAAGATAGGTTAATATAAAAAAAAATAGCTCACAAAATCAAATATACTGTAGTGACATACATGTGTGTGTGTTGTGTTGTGAATAAATACCCAATATCTGTGTCATAATAACTATCATATTTTATATACCATATCTATTAGATATTTAAAAAATCAAAAACTATCATCCTTCTAAAGTAAGAAGGTAGGTATGTACCTTCAAAGGCAAAATCATGTGACTGCGTTGGATCTTCTAAAACTACTTAAAATGACAATAATAAATGACTAGTAAGAAAACAGATTATGAACAAAAATTAGAAATTGATAAAATAGGCAAAATTTCTAAAAAATTAACAGCCGGCATTGGAGTTATGACGTCGACCGGTACAGCATATAATGAGATATATATATATGATATAAAGATAAAATAAAATAATAATTTAAAATGACTATATAAAATGCAATATTTAAAATGGCAACATTTCGCTCAGTCGGCATGGACTCGCGCGCCACCGGCATAGATTGTTACATTATTTTATATGGCAGATATGTCGGCTCGAACATTTTCAGCCTCCTTTTGATGATTTAATAAAAATTCTCTTAATTTAAATTTGAAAGTTGAGTAACTTTTACTATATTTTATGGGAGGAGGGATATTATTCCAGCATTTGGTAGCTGCGTAGCGAAAACTGCCTCTAAAAGCTGCCGACTTATGCTGTGGGATGGAAAGCTGTTGAGAACATCATGTACCTATATTCTTGCAAATAAATATATCATTCATTCATTCATTCATTCATTCATTCATTCATTCATTCAAAGCGCGCGCTTCTACGAGTCATGATGTTTTAAGGCCACAGCGAGGAGGGATTCAGCCTCGGATCGCATCGGAGTCAAGACGTCGCGGAACTGTTCTCGATTCATGGTGCTCAGTTATTGTGTTAGATGTAATTTGTGATCATTGTGTTAATTGGTGATTTTAATAAACGCCGTCGCACCCAGTATACCCGTCGCACCCATAATTTAGTTAGTGTGATTCATTTGATAGTAAATTATAATGTGATCTGAACTGCAAACTGTTTTTCTATTGCGCATTAACCAACACTACCCATACTACGCCCACAGTAGTTAAAATATCGGTGATAATAACGACAGAGTCACATACCCGTCTCCGACATATAGGTATATACAAATATTGCTCGTTTAGGATAGTATAGGATATAACGCAATGAATATGACTTGTCAGAATTAACGGCAGTGGAATTGTGAGTATGCTACCAGGTTGCAGATTGTTTACTCCGATTTGACCAATTTTTATATTTTGTCGAGAGAAGAAGAAAAGTTCTAAAGTTACCTCATAGTGGTGGTGTAAGTATCTATTGTGTCTAGTCAGTCTGAAATCTCGTACAAAATAAAGCGTAGGCAAAAGATTTCAATTCTGATAAGACTAGTTTGTAACTCTAGTTAAGTATAGCATTTTGTGGTAAAACTAATTTCATATTTTGTCTAGATGGTAACGAGATTTTTGGATAGATAGGTACGGTTTGGAGGGACTCGTAGTTAAACAATAACAGCCGGACAGGTCGATCGAAGGTTAAGCTACGTTTTCCGCGGTGGGTCCGTGGATGGGTGACCACCCATTACAAATCGAGACCCCTTCGTGCCTCGCAAAGCTCGTTCAGCTTTTAGTCCCGGCTGTCGTTCGTAGATCTTTGACAGTCGCTATGGGTAGTCAGAAGCCCAAAAGTCTGACAACAGTCTTACCAAACGGATTTTAGGACACAGCTTAACGTAACATGCTTGCTACGAATGATACATTACGGCCAGTAACACCAGTCAGTACCCACCTTTAAACTCAGTTTTTTCATTAAATTAGGTATATTTATTTCTGTAAGTAGGTTTATTGAAACAGTTTTACACGTCAATAGTATTTTAAAAACTAGATGAGGTCGTGTATCGTAAAAACGAACTAACGTTCATCTTTAAAACCTCCACCAACATAACCACATTAAAGAAAAAAGCATCAGAACCATACTTTCACAGCTCCACATAACAGAATCTGCGAACTTCTTTTATCAGTAGACGAAACCGCCAATAATTCTCTTATACGACTCTTAAAATCGTGGCCACAAACCGCTTTCCAGGGATATTCCATTACAATATTTTCCCATTGAAATACGGCTGTGGAATCGACCTTTCGATCGAATGGCGCTAGTTAGATGGCTTTGGGTATGCAGTGTTTAAGCTTAGTTTCGTCAGTAGCAAATAGTCGTAAATAGCTGGGATGTTAAGATTGGTTGCTACTTTCAATGAAGTCGATAGATAATGAAGGTAGTTTTTGTTCGAACTAGAAAGTTTTATGGGCATGAAAAGTATCTTCGAATGGATAACTGTTTTCATTCTCAAAATTGAAGTAAGAAATATAAAAGTTTATCGATTTGTCCAATTTCCAAATCAGTCTAGAAAAGTCTGCTGTTTATTTTGTATAATGTATACAAATTATCGTAAAACATTTTTAAAAGAGTAACGGTGGAGTTTCTTGTCCATTCTTTTCCATACGAAACTACCTCTTGGAAGGGGCGACTAGAATCAATTATATTTTTTTTTGTAAATTTTGACTTTAAAGAGTGCCTTTTATGTGGCTATTTTGAAACAAAACATTTCACTTTGACTACTTTAGATATCTTTATTATATAAAATTCTTCCGTAAATGTGTTTGTCACCTAGCTCCTCCTAAACGGCTAGACCAATTTGGATGAAATTTTGTATGTATATTTAAGTGGGTCCTTGGAGGGTTCGAAAATACAATTGGACTTGGTAGGTGGCGCTGTTCGTATAGGACGTCTGTCGGGTCCGCTAGTGCTCATATAAATTTAAGGCTTATGACGGAAGATAATTTAAAATACATAGTACGTTCTACACTTCCTGGGTGGTCGATACTTACACTGTGATAATACCTAATGTTGAATCCTATTGATCCCACTCCACTCCACTCGTAGTTACGAGGTCGACTATCCTACCTTATTTTTTATTTATTTTTTCTGTAGAGCATCTCATAGCTGGCCTCTTAGGCCATGACTATTTAACCGAGCAAACCTGTGGGTGCCTTAAGCTGCTACACTCAAAGCCTCCAACCAGGGACTTACAAACTAAACTTATAAACTAGGTGAACGCTCGCTAAGGGCACCCCCTTTGGGATACGAACCTCGGCTTAGGGCGTTTAGCGGAGGGAGGACATCAAAGATGGGACGGGCTGGGTATCCTACCAATACTACTATCCTATTTATATAATTATCCGACGTCCACGCGGACGAAACCGCTGGCTAAAACTCTATACGAGTACCTACTCAATTACTCACTTAAAAAAAAAAACGGTCAGGAGCGAGTTGGACTCGCGCACGGAGGGTTCCGTACTATTTTAAATTTTCATCGACGAGGCCCATATAATTCGTCAGAGAATTTTAACACTGCACACTGCGGTGTAGAATATTGTAGTTTTAGGTCAGCGTCATCTCTTAACCGATAGTGGAACTAATGTAATTTTTGTTGAAGATTTCTGAAAAGTGTGTTTTTATAGACATCGTTTTTTGAAATTGTGCATATAGCGCTGTTTCATATGAAACACATGCCCAGTTTGTTCATGTTGCAAAAAAAAAACTTTTTTGCAAAATAGTTGGGCAAACGTCATCTAAAACTATTTCAAATTTCAAGTTGACAGCATTCGTAGTTCTTGAGATATCCAGCTGTGACAGACAGACAGACTAACTGAGTCACACCATAAGGGTTCCTTTTTACCATTTTGGTACGGAATCCCAATTAAATCAATCTGAATAAAACAAATGACAATTACTGTACAACTGATGGTTTGGTAACTGTTACATGTCTAGACGTATATATGTAATGCGAAGGGTAGGTAACCTATTGGTGATACTGAGCTCTCAGACTCATTAGCTGTAGGTTGCAAAGTTACCAGTTCATTGCCCAGTAAGTACGTAATCTCTTTTTAACGAGTCCCTCTGGAGTTTTCATTTTTGTAATTCGTGGTAAATCTTCATTTGATTTTGTTCACGTATTGATAACGATGATTTTTGGCTTTTCGGGGAATGTTATTGAATATGATCAATGTCAAGTAATCTAATAAACGTTGGTACTTACAATGAGAATCCAATAAGTTCGATTATATTTAGAAAATATTAATATTTGAATAGAAAATGATTTTTAGAAGTTACTTAATTGATTCAGGCGTGACCTTGCGTAAATCCATTATAAAATACAATAGACGTAGATATATTTAGTAATCTGTTCCGCTTAGCTATTTCTAAAGAGCCATAAAACTCGCAGAGAGCCTCTGCGTTCAGCGCTCGGTGTGGCAACACGCCGTGTTAGAGTTCGCAACAAGTCAATCGTCATCCTGAGGATGCCTTGTTGAGAGGTGAAACACGTGTCGATTTCTTTAAGGGTTTTTTATGGCTCTTTAGAAATAGCTAAGCGGAACAGGTTACTAAATATATCCACGTCAATTGTATTTTTAGAAGTACCTAATCTGTGTATCTAGCTTTTTCCCGTAGTTTCGCCGGCGTGGATGTCGGAAAATAACCCATGGGAACGTAGGCACTATGGGGATGAAAAGTACTCTATGTGGTAATCAAGATAAGCAATTAATTAATTCCGTAATACATTGTTTTCATAAAACTCTATAGGTTTACGCGGCGCATGCCAGTAAAGCTCGCAGTCGGCATGTTTTTTTCCGACATCTTCAACAGTCATCGTCGTATTCCAGCAAATTTATACAAAACCTTAACGAATAATCCACCTAAACCTTATGAAAATCGGTTCAGTAATTTTTGAGTTTATGGCTTTCAGACAGACAGACGCGGCGAGGGAACTTTGTTTTATAATTATGTAGTCACACAGTGGTAACTTTCTACTCAGAATTCTATCATGATAACCAACAAACGATTGAATATGAGATCTAATTTCAATTTATAATATTTTCCTAGTAAAATGTAGGTAGATTAGATTTCCCTGAATTGGTAGGTAGGTTTGTTGCCAAAATAAAAAAATAAAAAAAACCTGTGGCACTCGGGGACTGCCGCGGTAAAGCTATTGCATAGCATTTATAACCTCCATGACAACATCACGTTTCCCATGACAATATCACGTTGTCATGGGAACCGTCATTACATGGTAGGTGGAGTGGGGGGTGTTAGGTTTTATTTTCGTTACGTTACGGAATTTCTTGATTCGGTCGCCGCGCTCAAAGCCCGCGATAAAAGCTTAAAAATTTAATCCTAGACCTAGATATTTGTTTGCGCCACAGTATAATAATACTGGTTTAGTCTCATCTGGCACCCATGAATTTATTTATCATGTCCACGAAAAATCCTGTCTTAAACCATTGTTAGGTACTGTGCCTGCGCAAACTGTGCGTCTTGTCGCAGAGTTGTCGTTTGCATCTGCGTCTAGATAAAAAACCGAATAATACATTGCTTGACCCGGGAATCAAACCCAGGACCTCATGCTCAACAGTGGCGCTTGTGACCACTAGATCAACGAGGCAGTTTTTAAATAAAAATCAGCTGTTATTGTAGTATATTGTGGTGTTTTACGACTTCCACGCGAACGAAGTCACAGGCAGAAGCTAGTTAAAATTTAATTTAATTTATTCAAACATAGGCGAACATAAAACCTCCTCAAACTCAAACCATTTATTTCAAATAAATCAATTACAGGTACTTTTGAATTGTCAAGGGGTCGGTCAGTCAGGAAAATGAAGCTAGTTGCCTATTCCAAAGCGTAGTAGGTACCTATGGAGAAGAACGGGCAAAAAACTCCACAAACACTCTTTTAAATCAAAATATTGTTACAAAATATTGGTTACATCATTCATGTTGAAATTATACATGTGAGAACAATGTAGAAAGACGTGCACGTTAAAAGCATCCGTAATAAAAATATAAAACAATTCAGAAATTAAAATAAACTCCTCCTTATTTGAAGACGGTTAAAAACAAGATGTCGGCTTTAGTTTCTATTTTAGCCACCTTCTAGAATAACTGTGTAGCGCTATACCTACTACCTCTCGTTGCTTGGACCACAACAGCTCAAACTGCAAGCAGTACCGGTGAGGCACTTGTTTAATTTAAACTGTCTTTAGACACGTCTTAAGTGTTTGGACGCCACAAATACCTTGCAGCAAGAAGCCATGGAAATCAGACGGGGTATATTAGATTTTGATGCAACTAGGCAACTAAATCCTATATTTCTTCACGGTATGAACAGGCTTTTGATCTTGCATTGTGTTCTCATTGATATTATTTTTCGAGTTAATCGAACACTCAGCAAAAATGCATAATTGCATCGAACGCAAATATGCACATTCGCCAGTTCGCGTTTAGATCTCCGACTACACGTACTCAAAACCGTGACTACAACATTTTACAATACATTTTACCAATTAGTAAGTTATATAGTTTACCGTTTTCTATCATTTCTTGTAACTAAGTGTTATAGTGATTCAATATATCGATTTCCCTTATAATTCGACACTAACTTTTACCATATAAACCCTATCTTATCAATACGAGAAAGGTCACCATAGCGCTGAGCACTACTTTCTACAATTAATACATGACATTATTATGGAGGTGCAAGATAGAGTAGTCGTGGATTTTTGTTGTTTGTGTAATGTTATGTTATGTGATGATGCAAAATGTAATCTGCTAATTTGCATGCAATTACTGTTACTGTTAGCCTGCATCATCCTACTGCTAAGCAAAAGGCCTCTCCTCATGACTTCATGCAAAACCTTATCCAATATTATCCCTTGTGTGGATTTGACGCAGACTTTTCTCACGGTCTTTCGAGAAACGGACATAGCAACATTTCAAGATTGTATTTGTTACATATTCTTGGAGGAGCTCGTGGCTAAGTAATAACAGCCGCACTGGTCGATTCATAAGGTTAAGCTACGCTTGCCGGGGTTGGTTAGTGGATGGGTGACCATCTTTACATACCGAGACTCCTCCGTGCTTCGGAAAGCACGTTAAACCGTTGGTCCCGGCTGTCATTCGTGGATCTTTGACAGTAGTTACGGGTCGTCAGAAGTCCGAAAGTCTGACAGTCAGTCTAACCAAGGGGTATTGTATTACCCAGTTACTGGATTGTGGAGGTCAGATAGGCAGTCGCTCCATGTAAAATACGGTATTCAGCTGCATCCGGATAGACTGGAAGCCGACCCCAACATAGTTGGGAAAAGGCTAGGCAGATGATGATGATTTATTACATATTCTTAAGATTTCATCTGTGTTCCACAAACAAGCGAATCTAGCAACTGTTACTTTCTACTTGGTTTGGATGGTAGTAGGGCTTGCTCTTAGTCCGCCTGGCTAGCTACTACCATCTTATCTAAGTCTGTCGCCATAACAACAATGTTAACAGCATTGTTGTGTTTCGGCAGTTATATGTAAGATGGCCAGTTCTTCTGTGGTTGAGGATTCCGGGTGAAACTCGCTTCCATCTTCGGCCTGGTCATCAATAGGTCAATTAACAGCTATGCCGCGTTGCGAAAAACCGCCGCCTATCCACCACAGCCAGGAAATAAACTGAGGACTGCAGGCATTTATTTTTGTTTTTATTAATGGCTGAAATAATGAAAACAATTGCTTTGTATTTGTTATATTTTGGAGAAACATTATTATGAGAGAGCAGTCGTAGCATAGTGGTATCGGCCCCGGTTTTCGAGTTGTAGATCGTGAGTTGGAATCTAAGCAGGCACTTTATGTCTTTAATTTTATCGCCACTGCTCTCAACACGGTGATGGAAAACATCGTGAGGAAACCGGCATGTCCTAGAACCAAAAATTGGAAGACATGTGACATCCACCAACCCGCACTGGGCCTGTGTGGTGGATTATGACCAACTCCCTCTCACAGAAAGGAGGCTTGTGTCCTTGTTGTGGTTGATTATGCTTAAGGCGAAAGCGTCAGGGTAGCCCGCGAAATTCAAATTTTCTTACGGTTCTTGCAATTTGCAGGTCAGTATCATGTTGATCTAAGTATGATTCGCGGCCGTAACAAATATGGCTTTACTCAATTATAATCATTAGAATCAGCAATACAACTCTATAAGTTAGCAAAGGTGTCAAATGTCATGATTTCATGAAACTCCATTCTATTGCTGATTATAATGATGAACTTAATTCCAAAAACAACAAGTGACATTTGCAGCAGTGTTGTCAATTTATGAAAACGTGAAAAATCACTCTCAGCTTTCATTAGACACATTTTATATTGAGTACCTATGTATCAAAATCTTTTTGCTACCCCAGTACTGCTGCCGACTGGTTAAACGAAGGACATTTTATTTTGATCACATTTCTTGGGTGCACTTGCATGGGCGACTGCAACTAGGCTAATGAACTTTTGTAAAGCAGGGAGGCATGATAAATTTTTGCCTGCTTGCCTAAACTCTGAAAGCAAATATGTGAGTGTCCACAATATGAAGTATTTTATTCCAAATAAGGTCCTATTTTTACTTAGCTGGAGCGAGAATCAAACACTGAATAATGAATAACCTCCTTCAATATAACCTACGTTTAACCATTCACCTTGTATGAGACTACAAAGGTATCACTGCTTTAATCACTATCCCTAAACACATAAATGAATATTCAATTGCACTCTCCCGAAGTTTACCAGCTAATCCTTAACTTTACTGGTAGCCGATAGTATCCTAATATGAAGTTAGGATACACAGCTCCTAGCCTAGTTCACTGAACTTGATTGAACGGATAGCTTAGTTTGCATTACCTTCAAGCTGTTGACACAAGCTGTGGGATTTACGGAGCTGTTTCTAAACTGGGTTCTTGATTAGAAACCTGGCACATTACCTACAAAGGTGCCAGGAGCAACATCAACAGCTAACTCATAAAATACTCAAGCAAAGCTCACACATTATCTCAAATGAAACTACAAAATACACCTACACAAATCAACTCACTCACACTTACACATGCACACAACACACAGTCAAATTCACTCTTGTAGGTATGTTTTAGCGTTATGTTATTTTAATAACGTTACGTTGTTTTTAGGGATTCGTACCTCAAAAGGAAAAAAAAACGGTACCCTTATAGGATCACTTTGTTATCCATCTGTCTGTCAAGATCATTTATCTTGAAAACGTGTGGAGGTATCGAGTTGAAATATAAGCTATATACTCAAGTCTACAGTCCCTTGAAGCTGTGAAAAAATTAAACTTCTATGTTACCGCAAAAAAAAAAGGTATATTTCAACACTCTCAAGGGAATCAAAATTTATAAGGTACTTTCCGTTGACCTAGAACTATGAAATTTGGCAAGTAATATCGTCTTATACTACAAGTACAGGGAAAAATCTGAAACTCTACATTTGTAATTAAATCCTAAAAAATATAAAGTCTTTAAATAAAGTACTACGTAAAAAGCAACTTTGATTAGGTTACCTAACTAATTTAGATATGAACTGTTAGTATTACCACAATTTCACTTATAAAACACAAAAATAAAAGATATTATAGGTTTTGAAAAACAGAATTTCGGGAAAAGCTCGGAAAAAACTGCGAGACTCGATTCCTGAACTATTTATAATATGTACCTACAAACTTGTACGGACCCCTCGGTGGGCGAGTCCGACTCGCACTTGTCCGGTTTAAAAAAAAATATTTTTGTATTTTTTTTCTTTTATTATTTATTCTCTTCTATTTCATAAAAAAACACCCAATGCAAGTTTGTACATATTAAGCGTTGTGGGGCCCTGGTGACTTGTACCACAGGCGCTGCTTGCAATACCTATTTCAAGCTCCAGTTTCTCACAAATGTAAACTATCCTTAAGCTAGTTTTAAGCACCAACTGTACATTTGTGAAGAGAAAATAAATATAAATAATAATATGGGACCACCGTGCGGGCCAATAGACAAATCAGTAATTTATTGTATTTATCTGATTATCAAAGTCTGACGGAACAAAGTAAATAAAACGTATTGTACGTTAATCATTTATTATAATATCATGATTTCTGAACGGACAATTTAAATGAGCAGTCAATTTACTTGACAATTAAATAATAAAATGATTTATGAAAGAACCACACAGATGAGTGGCCCTTTCCTGACTGGAAAGGGCCACTCATCTCATGCACGCGTTTGTAATCGCACAGTTCAACTCTTCTAACTTAAGGAGCTCAACGATTCGACGAACAATACTAACGAAAGGACATTTAGGTAGGCCACATAAATTACTCAAACTGCAAGACCATGATGAAAAAAAAAAACTAAGAACACATTTTTGAGTTTTTTTTTCATCATGGTCATGTTTCACTTCACATTCAAAATAATATAATACTTTACAACGTATATATATTATATATAATAAAGGAAATAATTTGAATTGGCGGCATCCTCCAACAGCGTATCGCACTAAAAAACACATTGTAAAGTTCCGTCATCCATGCGAACGAAGTCGCGGGCACAGCTAGTATATAATATAAATTACTTTCCCTGACTTTACTTAAGGGGCAAATAAATTAACTTTGTTCATTCATCATGTTTCGATAAATTAACACAAAGGGAGATTTTCAGAAAATGCAAATGGAATTAATTCCACCTCTGTATTATAAGTTTGAGAGAATTGATAGTCACAGAAAGTTGTTAGTTAAAAGAACACAGTCATACACATATTGCAGGCAAAACAAGTGTACAACTCAAACAAAAGAGCCATTTTAAAATCAGAATTCGTAATTTCTAATTTGCTAGTACAACTCAAAAGAGCCATTTCAAAATCAGAATCCGTAATTTCAAACGAGCTGTTCTCTATCCAACGGGCTAATTACAATGCATTTCATTTGCGGTATTATCTCCACGGAAATGACATAGAACTCATCAGTGCTCATACTGCTCATGTCCGCAGGCATCATAAAGAGTATTTTATCATTATCTGTTCCATTTCAAACGTATTTCAATTAGGACGTAGGAAGTGATGCTTGTGGTAGAAACAATATTAATTATGTATGCGCATTGAAGTGCGTCACAATGCACGCACATAGAAACGCTGTCATATAGCTACATTTACACTGTATTTATGTACAGCCAAGGTACAATAATGTCACACAATTTTCAAACACATTCTTTTCCCACAACATAATATAATATACATGTCAGCTTTTCGAACAGTCAATTTAATGAAAAAATTGACAAAAATACTATGAGGTGCAAGTAAAAATGAACCTTATGGTACTAAACATTTTCATTACTTGACTATGTTTATCCTATTTTTCACACCTCAATCAATCTGCCTAGCCTTTTTCCAACTATGTTGGGGTCGGCTTCCAGTCTAACCGGTTGCACCTGAATACCAGTATTTACCTATCTTTATTAATTGCACTGCAGATTTTGTGCTCAAATCTAAACGTATCCCTATAAACACAATTAACAGGTACCACTAAGACTTAACTTGCAAATTAGGAACGGTCTCCCCCAATTCCTTAATCTTGGCAATGTGGTTTACTTTAGTACTTACACAATCTACTAATGGCATAAATCTTTGAGGTGCGGCTCACCAATATTAGTTGTGAAATAAACGACACGCTTTTAGTCACTACCATAAAGGTTCATTCAATATTTAATATTCAAAATATTTCCATCAACATTATATTATCATCACGTACGGTGAAATTTGGAAAATTTCTGCTGGCGTATATATTATAAAATTGTTGGCTTGTTCGACAAAATATTGGACAATATTAGGCATACTAAATTCTTATAAACGGTTTTCATTTCTATGTTATTTAAAAAAATACCCATTACCACAAAAAATATACCATTTCCGTTGCAAAAACAATTTAAATGTCCTAAAAAAACTAATCGTCCATCTCAATTTTCAAACACAATTGGGTTTAATACCCAGCGGAGAAAAAATATAAATACCGCCATGTTTTGCTCAGAGCAAAAAGTGAAAAGGTTGGATAACAACACTCAATTTGGAGGAATGACTTGAATTTTCTTAGAAATATATTAAATGTTGCTTCTGCGCGTTGGTCGTTTATTGACATCAACGCCAACGTAGTCAAAATAATGTCAAGATGACTCAATTTGCACATTCATAATGTATTAAGTCGTTCCCCTTCGCTCTGTATACACACGATAAATAAACATTGAAGGGGCTAAAGAGGAAGCGTTTACCGAATCCCTTTGACTCGAAACTCGTTAAAGTTACTCAAAAATATATTATAACACACCTAAATGGCAATGTTGACGAGGTGAGCCAACGCCAACTTTTAATTTAAAGACAACACTTTTTAGTTAACACAATGTTTGCGGCCATGGCTTAGTCAAGGAATTCTTTATAATTCAAGTTACAGACTTAATTGTATGAAAATCTTAACAATTGTTATACAGGCAGCCTTTGAGGGATTCTTAATTTTATGCTGTTGAAATCTATTCCTTCGTGGAACGCTTTTGCTTGAATTAGTTCTGCTAATATTAGTAGACTTGCTTCTAATATATTCTTACTCGTGTAACTTGCGAACGGAATCTATTTAAGTAAATTATGTATAGTCTCGTCCGTGATCTTTGACGATGAGAAGATATTAGTTATTTCTAATATCCCAGTCAATATGAGGATCATTACACTATCAAAATATGTGACGTTAAAAAAGTAACAGTTATTTTGGAATTTGAGTTTCGAGCGCCGTGTCCTAAATTGTATAGCAATACAGGCCCGTGTCATCTCTCAGTGTACCACGGGCTGGCTGTCTGCCTGGCCTCTCGCCAAACCCAGCGACCTCATAATATTAGCCGCGGTTTATTGAATGCCCCACACGTAACGTAATTGTTCCACTTTTTTATTTATAACTACCCTCCAGTAACGGATAAATTTATAGCACTACCTTAGACCTTTTTCAATTTGTGCTAAGATGTCTGGACGTGTGTATTGGAGGATCTTTTATTTTTTTAGCTCAGTATGTTTTATGTTATTTATAAAACCTTTTTGCAATGTCAATGTCACAGGTAAAAACACTCTGGTGTCTTTGTGAAAATCGAAGTATCGAAGATGTTTTAGACAAGAGCCCACACCACCACTGAAGTCCGGCGGAAAAATGTGGACCTACATTTTTTTTTACGAAACTGCAATTGACAAACGGCAAACTGAAAAATGCAATTACATAGACACTAGCGCCACATGAATAAAAAACCGAGTAGAAGGAAAACTTCCTAACAGAGTTCAAAAATTTTACCTACTTTCATAGTAGGGTTGCAATATTTTCCCGAGACACCGTCGGGACAGTTTTAGTGAAAGGAAAATTTTGATATGAAATAAACTAAAAAAACGTGTGGCACTCGGGGACTGCCGCGGTAAAGCTATTGCATAGCATTTGTAACCTCCATGACAACATCACGTTGTCATGGGAACCGTCATTACATGGTAGGCGGAGTGGGGGTGTTAGGTTTTATTTTCGTTACGTTACGGAATTTCTTGATTCGGTCGCCGCGCTCAAAGCCCGCGATATTAGCTATGCAATAGCTTAAAAACGATTTGGGAAATATTTATTTTTTATTACTGAAGATAAAATCGTTCTTTTTGTATTTATCAGACGATTTCACCTGGAAAAATGATTGTCGGTTACTTTTTACGAATTTGTATAATTATTATTATTTTATTATTTATTATTATTATTGCAGACTACAATGGTATATAGTGTTAGTAACAAAAAAGCTTAGCCTATGTTAGTACTTAATAACTAAAACAGAACGGGTCCGGTTTGTAAGCGCCCACACTAGCGGGCTGTCTGCCCGGGCGGCTATTGATTGCAGGATAGTGTTGCGACTGCCACGCAGCCTGCCGAGTAGCGAGGCAAATTTCTTACGCCACAGTGCCTCAAAGCCGTCAGTGCGTGCGTCTGCAAACATTGCCGAGGCACTAAAGAAGCGCGGCAATCGCAACAATACCCTGAATGCATTATTGTATTGGATACGCAGAGCATTGTAAGCCTTTTGGGTATATGTGAACCACAGGGCTCTCGAGTACAGTGCTGTACAGTATGCCTTAAAAAGGGTTATTTTAATTGCGTCTGTACATCGAGAAAATCTGCGGGCCAGCATATTCGCCAACTGTATAATTATTCACAACTCATGTCAAACTAGCCAAGTTAAATCTTGAAATCATCAAATCAATTTGTGTTTGTTTATTTTAGAATGTTGTACGTTCTTAAATTTGTTAATAAATTTTAGGATTATCTACAGAAATGGGCATCCATTTAGATCTGAATTCTTTAGTCGGCGAAGTTGACAACCACACTTATTTTTAATATTGAACTTGGCTCCCATTTTCACTTATGTTTTTGATGCGGTTAATAATTACTTGACAAAATATTTTGGATATATAAAAAAAAATCTCCTTGATATTTCTACCATTATTTGTACACACAGTACCACCGTACCAGTTTGGCATCTTAAAAACAAATAAAACTAAATGTCCGCCTCGTATCGCTGCCAGTGTGCACACCCTAAACTTTGTCCACGTACTGAGCTGGCTCAAACCGGTTTGTACTCTAGACGGGCCTAGCGGGGGCTGGTGCAGTCCCCGCGCGCCTTGTCGGTGACAGGTCACGCACACATAGCTGTGCGTGTAGTAGTATTCCCGCGAACAGTGGTAGTATAAAGCTCTGCTCTATTCTGTGCTAGCGCCGCGTCTATCGGACTTGAGTGGTGGCGTGAACTCTAGCCCTAGGTCTAGACTTTATATTTTTTTATACACATGTATTATAACAAGTACCTGGGCAACCGAGCTCTGGTCTGGTAAAAATAGAGAATGCTCATTTAATAGTATAGGATAGTACCTACTACTTCCATACTGCCATGATAGTAGGTAGGTACTTACGTACTACCATGATCATTATCCTAATGTCAATAATGTTATGTCATTATTCATTTTCTTGATCTAAACTTTGGGCGACCGAGCTTTGCTCGGGTGAAAACACGGAGAAAACAAATTTTCCTACATAATGAGACATAGCTAGATCGATTTTTCGCCCCCGTAAACCCCTACATTGCAACTTTCATCGAAATTGTTAGCGCCGATTTCGAGAACGTGAGTAGAAATCTATATACCAACAAATAAATATATATACAAATATTGCTCGTTTATTATTATAGGATGTAAAGTATTATTTAACATCTACTTAGATATGCCTTGTTCCAATTAGTATGATATGCTGATTTTAGGTTAAACAACTTGGCTAAAGCCAGAAATCTGACAAAACAAATCATTTTTCGTGCGCATCACTAATAAATTCTGACTTGAAGGCAGCTAAATAAGTAGATACTAATGTATTTGCATTTACCATACACGCCGACCTTCCCAAAAATATATTAACCAACTTTCAACCTTATCCCATTGTCATACGATGCTTATGTACATCTGCATATCTAATGTGTTTCTAAACAAAAGTTGTACCGCAAACTTGGCAATCAGTGAGTGATGTTGAGTGTTTGTGCCAAATGCCCACTTTATATTCAAGGTTCAGGGGCTCATTACCTATGAAGGTTCGCCATTTTTTATTTAGGAGGTCAAGTACGGAAAGGTGGATGGACACATTCTGCAAATAAGTACATCACTATTGTGATGTCTGTCCCGAAAGAGTAGCTTTAAGCAGGGTATGCATAAGTTAGTGAACCCAGCCAAGTGAGTGGATCTTTCTTCTATTTATTGCAGAATTTAAGTACCTATGTTAGGTATCTAGTTATGTTATGTTATAGTGGTGGATTTTAGCCCACTTCCTCTCACAGAGAGGAAGCATGTATCCCAGCAGTGGGAAAGTTACAGGCTGATTATGATTAATGTTATCTGAGCATTTTCTAAGAGCAGTGGTGGCCCAGTGGTAACAGCCGTGACTTACGAGTTGTAAGTCGTAGTCGTCGAGGCCTGTGTCCCAGCAGTGGGAACATCATAGGCTGATGATGATGATGATGGTGAGCATTTTCTAAAAGGGGAGGAAATCTCTTAACTGCGATTGCGTTAGATTTTTTTTTACTGAAAACTTTTTCAAAAACTTGTTTATTGTACAATCACAACACAAAGGTCATGCAACTTTTAATGGCTTTCCATTCCTAACCTCTTCGATCACTCGATGTTAGTGTTATCTATAAATGAGAAATCTGCACGATGCATGTCAAAATTGACCTTTAATGCTTAATCTTTTTAGTCCTCGACTTTACCTCTGTCCAATAAAAATTAACTTACCTTCTATTCTCAAAGAAAGTACTCTGAAATAAGATTACAGTTACCCAAATAACCCAGGTAACGGTTAGTTGGCAAGAAGGGGAAACTAAAGAAAGTAGAAACAACATAGTTGTTGGTATTAATGAGGGACATACATCTCCAATCACCTGAATAACGGATTCGCATTCAGAATGGACGAACAGTTTTTCGGAGACTTATTCTTTTGATTGCGATTGCTACTGGTTGAGTTTTAGTTGTTGTTCTATTCATTTATAGCTTATCAATCTGCCTAGCCTTTTCCCAACAACGTTGGGGTCAGCTTCCAGATTTTACATGGAGCGACAGACTATCTGATCTCCACAACCCAGTAACTGGGTAATACGATACCCCTTGGTAAGACTGGTTGCCATAATTTCGGGCTTCTGACGACCCGTAACGACTGTCAAAGATTCACGAATGACAGCCGAGGCCAGCTGTTTAACGTGCTTTCCGAGTCATGGAGGATTCTCGGTATGTATAGATGGTCACCCATCCACGGACCAACTCCGGCAAGCGTAGCTTAAGCTGGCGGATTGATCCGTGCGGCTGTTATTATTTAACCACAAGCTCCTTATTTATAGCTAATGGACACTGGTTAATAGGACATGAGACCAGGGAAGCATGGCACAAAAGGGAGAAGGCTTATGCTCAGCAGTAGGTGGAAGAAGACTGCCAATGATGATGGTCCTTATAGATAGATAAATAGAATACTTTTTCTTATGTGCAACATAAAAATTACAGATATAAACATAGAAATTTTACAGTGGGTGACACAATGGGCGGTCTTATCGCTAAAAGCGATCTTTTACAGACAACCTTTGGATGGATTAAAGGGAGAAGGAGAGACTATACTGCCGGTAGTCAATGGTGTACCATTTATTTACATATACCATAAATACATACAAACATAAAGCATATTACCTGTATAAATATATATATATGTAAATACAAGAATAAACATGAAACAAGAGCAAGGAACTATATGTAATAATGATGTTTGGAGAGTTTACCAGAATTTTAAAAGTGGACAATGATTGAGCACGCCTTATCGACACGGGCAAGGCATCTTATAACCGTACTGCTTGCTTGTTATGTTAACCTACAGAGAAAAATGTCATAATTACTTTCAAATCAAGCTCAGTTGGGAAAATGATAACAGATGTTGAAGCAGCTGCAAATGAGCTTTATTAATCTCGAAATAATCACAACATTATGGAAAACTGTATTGTAAGTGTTTAATTTTTAGTAGGTAGCTATCATTGTGATTCAATGTTAGGCGGTCAATAATATTTTTGTAAATTGTTGTATTATATTGTTATTTGCTGCCGTTGTTTTAGTACTAAACAAAGTTGTGTTTTCACTGACTGTTTTGAACGAACATCTCAGCAAGTTATCAGAACTTAAATAGGTTCAGAGTTCTGAACAGTAATTCTACAACAGACTGCGCGAGCAACGTTTTGCTTGCTCTGACCGTTTTCATTTACCTTGCAAACGAATGTTTGCTCGCTCCGAACACTAAGTGAAAACGCTGCTTAACAAGGAATCTGCTTGTTCTCGTAATTTCAGTTGGATATCTCTAGATAAAAGCTGCCTAATAGTACCTACCTAGCAGCGTTGGAAGGCTAGAATTTCCAAACTTAAGTGGCAATGGGCAGGGCACATTGCTCGCAGAACAGATGGCCGATGGGGTCGAAAGGTTCTGGAGTGGGACCGCGTATTGGAAAACGTAGTGTTGGAAGGCCTCCAACAAGGTGGACTTATAACCTTGTCAACGCCACAGGAACCCGCTGGATACGGGAAGCACAGAATCGGTCGAAGTGGCGGTGCTTGGGGGAAGCCTATGTCGAGCAGTGGACGTCTTTCGGCTGAAATGATGATGACGATGATGACCTACCTCGGCGTTTTATGATACATAAAGCTGTAGAAGAGACACCAGACCGGTGTACGAATTTGGATGAATTTTGGCACATGGGTAGAGCATGACCTGGGTTAGGACCAATAATACTTGTTATCCCGATATTCCCGTGGGATCGAGACTTATGCGGGTAAAATTGCAAGGCGTAGCTAGTAAATAAATAAACACTACTTATACTGTAGCGGTTACACCGCCACATACAAACTACGCATCATAGACATGACGTCACACAAATCCTGCACCGTGCAATTAGAGTTTACCGATCGATCGACGTATATACAAGATTCCAACTTCAAACCGTTAGGGCAGTTGCCCGCCAGACACAACACCCGTCTGGTCGGAGGATCCTCCCTTTTCTATGGTGGATGAGTGAACTTTACACCCTGTTCCTCATACCACTAAAATATAACTGAATTTTTTCAAAATCTCATTGTGCCATATATGCATAAGATACTCGGTAAGGTACTTAAGAATCAGGTTAGATGAAGAAGAATAACGAAGTATTCTTAGTGAAACCACGTTAAAACAGAATTTTTATTTCAGTTCGATCTACATACATGGTATGATTAATCTAATTTTTTTTTTTCAATCATGCTATAATGTAAAACGTTAAGAGTGGAATTTAAATGGATTTCAATCGAATACGTTTGTTTATTCGATAGTCATTTGCTTCACAAATCTATTAATTACTATGTTAGACGTTTATTGGGCAAAAAATGTTTAAAACTGTAACGTAGAGAAACACACAATTTTATTTCATGATAAAATGCAGTGCATTTTCGTATGAACAGATATTCGGTATCTCCTGAATTACACTCCAATGATTTCAGTTCCTAGAAAAAGGCCCCTTCTCTTTTGTAATAGATGATGTAATAAAGAGATTAATTATTAATTTATTTAATATTAAAATAACAGCAACTCTTGGTTAACCATTTACAAAAAAAATATATGATTGAGAATTTTTTAACTAACTAATTTTCAATTAAAACCAGAATTAAAAAGCGTCTTGGTGGAGCAAAGTGGAGTAACTCTAAATACATCCTTATAAACAACCCTATGTCTGCCCAAAATATTTACCAAAGTAAGGAAAACTCATATAATTACAGCAGCAACCGCCTCCCGAGTTACATGATAACACACCAGAGACAAGCCTATAAATGTAATTGCGGACATAAGAAAGTAGTAAATGAGAGGTGAAATTGTGAGGGAAACGTATTGCGTGTTGTAGCTCATGTAGGTACAAATAAACTCGGATACGAATTATATCTGTGGAAGAGGATTATGTATTTTATGAATTTTATTAAGAACAAGTCGTGTGCCCGACGGCATTTCATTCAAACTTTTATCCCCTATTAAAATTGAATCTCTTAAGGGTATGAACTTCCAAAAATCCTGCCTAAGTGCTCACTTTTGCTATAAATGGAAATCTATTTCAAAATTTCATGCCCCTAGACCAAACGGTTTAGGCAGTGCGTTGTCTGTCAGTGAATTTAAGATTTTTATTAAGTAGGTATAGGTAGATTACGACACTGTTTTTTTGGGAACTAACTTGATAGAGAGGAGAGATATGCGAAAAGTCCGAAAAAGTCAGCTTCAAAGGTCTCAATCTTCAAGAGACTTCTAGCTCTGCATAATATATAGCGAAAGAAACTTCTCTCTAACCACCACCAGCCTACCACCAGCTCAAAAGCAGTATTATTTTAATATTACTCCAGTGGGAGAAAGAGATGGAGCTATACGTCCTCTAGAGCTTCATCTCTTTCCCACACTGAAGTAATATTAAAATAATGTTACTTTATGAGCTGGTGGTAGGCCCCCAGGTATTCTACGACACCTCCCGACTTTTTTAAATTTAAATTATTTAATAGGTATCAAAATAATACATTAAGAATACAAACATTATATTTTCGAGTTTTCATTAAATTAAAATTATAGCCGCAAATGGCGTTCTGTAGTTTCTGGCTACCTCCATAGAAAAAAGACGTGAGTTTTTTTGAGTGAGTGACGTGAGTGATGTATGAGTTTGTGTATATTATAGCCCACTGAATAATGGTTCCACTAAAGATCAGAGAAAGGCAAAACCGTCTTTCGTTTCATATAGACATAGAATAAGCACACATCATCAAGTTTGCTCATCAAGGTTGCTGTGCCCACATTCTTCAATGTTTTTCTTTTCCTTTAGACAAAGATTTCGAAACAAAAAAAAAAAAACAGTTGGTCTCCGGGAGTGCCGATAGAAGTGAAAAATGCGCAACGCGCCTAAAGAAGTTTTCAATTCAAAACTTTAAAAAAATCGGCACTGCGGTAATCAACACGTTGATGCCTTTTTAATGGTCAAAAGCTGGTGTCGTAAAAGTGTCGCGAAATCAATTGTTTAGTCCCATCTCAATATTGAAGTCACATTGTCATTTGCCAGCTTCGATCCCACAACCTCATTCTTGAGAAGCGAAACTTTTATTCTTTGAGCCATCTCTTATTAACCTGTTATAACACAAGCTGTCATTTTGTTCTCATAAGTAATCAAAAACGTTGAAGCACTAGTGCAACCCTCTTACCTTTAACGCGAAAGCGATCGTGAAGAAACAAAGAGTATGCGGAAACAATGTCTAATTTCCATGGGGCATATGTGTTCGGAAGTTTGTTCATTAGAAACTTTTCACTCCCTTTTCAAGGGAGAAAGTTTTCTCGCGTTGAGCCCTTCGAGGTGAAAGTTAAAGTGACGTCGAACAAGCCTATAAATACACCTAATAATGAAGGTGTAAGTATATAGATTTGTTTAAACGTTATAACAGGAAGAATAACGGGAAGAATTTTATAGAGGGTAAACACGAATGTAATTAATAATAGGACCAGTTTTTGCTAGTCACGTTATCCGCGTCACAATTTCACATACAGCCTGGTACAGTACATTTGTCACCATCTAAATTTTTTCATGAAATTAGTGTTTTAGGTGACGGGGAGGTGTAGCGGTTAGAGGAATGCGACGCGTGCGCCGGCCGGTCTGTCGGCCGCTCACCCTTACATGACGTAATTGGCTTCTATGTTTAGTGCATAAAGAATAAGAATCATTAATTTGCAGAAAATATAGGTGGACGTGTCAAAGACAAGTCGATATCGATCGGCGCGGGTAAAATAGCCTCAAAACTCATGCGCTCCCACATAAAGAAACAGGTAAAACATTGTTACTGCTTGTTATCTTTCCGTAGATCAACCTGCAGCGATCTGTACCGGAAAACCCGCTACTTTATACAGGCACCATTAGCCGGGAACGACATCCCTTGCGCCTGAGCTGCTTGTCGCCCTCGTGGGGCAATAGTAATTGTTTACAATGTTCTTTACTTCGCGAGTAGGTATTATGAAAATAATAGTGTTATATTATATTTAACTTACAGCCCGGCCGTTGAAAAATGCGTTCTTGAAACATATCAGTTTAATACTAACGAATATTTATTGAACGAATTTGATCCTTATTATGTACTACTAATAGTCGACATTGGCTCAGTTGCCAAAGAAGAAAAAAAAATGTACTACTAGAAATTGTCCAACTGACAGGTGTCAGCAACATATTCTCACGACGGCCGGACCGTGGACAGTGGTCACCCGTAACAGTTTGCGCAGTGCTAAAAGTTTTCCGCGATTCAGGGAGTCAGGGATTCATATGATTATGATGATATGATTCTGATGGTTTCCAGGCCATCATGCGCAAAAAAGCAGCTTCCCTGCTGGCCCGTACACGGGGTAGCAAAAACAGCATTCTGAACGCAATAGCTGTACGTTTTGACTGTCCCATTCAAAATCAGTGGGTCATGACTTGTGTAGGTGTGGCGAGTCATGGCAAATAAAATAAAATGTACTTATTAGGTTAAGGTTACTATGGCACCCGAAATAAAGTTTTATATTATTATAAACCATATCATACATAGACAATCGTGTGTGCATTTTATCAAGTGAACAGTGATACATTAGTGCTGATTAAATCATAAAATAATGTCCAAAAACGTGCAAGACAAATCAGAAATGGTTTGCGTTTTGAAGATTTGCAAAAGGTAAGGGCTTGGTTTTTTTGTATTTTAAGTTTCTATCTACTGTATTTATCACTATTCTAATCGCAGTTTAACTGTCTCGTTGGCCTCGTGGTCGCAAGTACGACTGCTGAGCGTGGAGTTTTGGGCTCAATTCCCAGATTGAGCAGCTCGGAACTTGGAAGTTGGCGGTATAATACCTTTGTGCTTTGAAAGTACAGAAAGCCGTTAATCCTGTGCCTGATCTCTCTCCGGTCGTGTCGGATTGCTGCCCCATCAAATTATGAGAGTGAGTGAGTGCACCTGTGTCTGCGAATACACCTGTGCACTATAATATCTCCCGCCTAGATGGCTGCCAATTTTGTGATGCCTTATTACGTATCTCAATATTTTAGTACTAAATACATAATCAATTAACAATTAATTATTTTAAATAATTTTTCTAAAGTCATATTTATAGATGGTGATTAAAAAAACTGGCTGTATAAATGGGCCATTATTTCTGTAAATCAGTCCTTTAAGGAACTTTTTAAAATACGTATGATATACCGAACACCAAAATCTAAAATTCAGCAAAGGACGTACTTTTAAATTAACATAACATGAATCAATTTGATTGTAATGTAAATAAAAAGAAAGGAACGTAATCCATGTCGACGTTACCACAAATTGTAATATTTTTGTAGACTTAAAAAAATCCTATAAATTCGGATCATCTGCATATTCGTATCCACATTTCCATAATCCAATAATGGATTGGTGTATTTTCGTGCTTACAGTACAGTATGGAATTGAGTTGGACGGTTAAATAAAGTACAATTGTACGTTTTGATTACTCTTGGTATCCTGGTATGCCCCATTTTGTGGTTCATGGAAATGTGTGTTATTTTTAGATAATGAGTAGGTAAATCCGGGAAAGCCGGAAATAATTGCGGTTTAAGGAGACGTTGTAACCATAATTAGACAATTTTGACGAATTCATAGCAAAGAACACACCTTATTAACATAATACCGTGTTTATACAAGGTGTTCCTTTTGATGTCCCATAACTCTAAATTATATTCTTTATGTAAAAATAATACGAAAAAAAAAGTCACATGCTTATAGTTGATTGTTTGACATAGTCTCATTAATACCCAAGAGTTATGGGAACATGTAAAAGGAACATGTTGTTTATGGAGTTTGACGTAAGAATGACATAACTATGATACTTGCTAAAACATAGACACTATTTTGTTCAACGCGTGTCTAATGTCAGTCTTACGTCAAACTCTAACCACAGACGTCATGTCCAACAGTTGTTCGACATGCAAACTAAATACGATTCTGTGGTGCAAATGTTAGTTTTTATACCAAAGCAACTGTGTATCGTGTTCTAATGCTTGCTCACACAAGACAAGTTCTTCTCGTTTTAGTTTAGATGGTACATCTATGTTTCTTATACTGTTTGGGTCAAGTAAGTGACCACATTAATATAGTGGCGTTAGAGGCCTTGTTAAGGTTATCAAGGGTGCAGGTGAACAGAAATTTGGGACACTCTAGCAGACGGGGCGATGGGGATGAGGAATCTGTTCAGGAGCACCGCACAAGACAAGTGACAAGTCTTGGTTGAAATGAAAATGCCAGTGGAATGTTCTGGCAACAATGTATGGACAGGTGACCGTTCGACACTTTACGTCAGCGTGCATACACAAAAGGCATTTCTCCATTTCGGCACAGATTTCATAGACTTGAAGTCTTTGATTATGTCTAATTGTCAAATGTTCGTTTTTTTTAAAGAAACTTATTCCTAAATCAAGGTAAGATACGATCATTTATTAGTCCAAAACATAAGTATACACACACATGGCATGCAAGATGTTACATAAAATTATAGCACAGTCATGTTTTGCCTTAACGGCGTATATTTGATAAACACGTAGTTTATTTTTATTATTAGGATATTAATATCAAATAGTTATAAATTTGTTCATTATTCAAAGCAATTAACATTTCAAATTAAAACTTAATCAATCAAATTATAATAAATATACTACAGAATAGTGTTATCAATCTGTCACAGAAATTTATAATAAAATAAAAGCCTGGGCTTGTACGTGAATATCGTGAAATTATTATTATAACATATAATAATAATTTCATACATTTTATTTTTCACTTGTAAGCGTGGGTGCATGGTGCACGCGCGCGTTTCAGTGTGTTTGTGTGTGGGTGTCAAAATGTACAATGATCTTTAAAATAATAATGTAAATACGAATACATAAAGGGACATACAACAACATTATTATAGTGCAGATGTATATCAGCCTCGATTTACACTACCTACAATAATTATTAGCAGAAATTCATCCCGCTAACTTTTCTGAAGTCATACTTCAGTTTTTGTCGAAAGAAGAGATTGATTCAATAAAAGTGAAATCACGTGCACAAGCAGGCAATATAACATTTATGAGAGTAATATTTATTCAGGTAAAATAATGTTTTCCAAAAGGTGAATGGGTATGGAATATAAATGAATAAGTGAAGCCGATTCTTACCTTTTAATGTATGACCCTTTGTATTTTCATCCGCGGGAGAAATGTTATTATTAGAACATGTTGAATCAAATGTAATATTAAAAAATGCCGAACAAAGAAAACCTTTTCTCATCAATCCGTAAATAATAGTTGAATATTTCCCTACTGACCTTAGTGGTCATATACACGAGCGGTGAAGCAACTGCAGTCGTCAACGTGTACGACTACCGCCGACGAATGTCGACGGCTGCAGTTGCCTCTGCCGTTGGCAACGTTCGGCTCGTGTATTTGAGCACATACTCGTCTACACGAGCGGCACATAGTCGACGGTAGCCGACGACGCGTCGACGGCTGATAAGTAACATTTTTTGGTCTATGTTAGATCCCATTTTACCTACAGAAATTATGTTTTTTTTCTTTAGTTTTTTATCGCAAGTATTCAAATGTATTGAAAGAAAAAGTACAGGGTAGTTTCAATTTTTTTTTAATGAGAGAATCACCGTTAGTCTGTCCAAGTAACTGAATTAGTCACATGGACAGACTAACGATGATTTTAAAGGCAAACACAAAATGAGTCAAACTCTAAAGTATTTGTTTCAATTAAACCAATTTACAGGCACTTTTGAATTGTCAAGGAGGAGGTCAGTCAGAAATATGAATCTAGTTGCCCATTCTAGTTATCCTATTACATGGGACTTAAACATAACTGGCGAAATGTGGGTGTACCTGCTACAGGGACACCTCTGCCCAACCCTTCGGGGAAACAAGGCGTGATGTTATGTTGCCCATTCCAAAGCGTAGTAGGTAACTATGGAGAAGAATGGGCAAGAAACTCCAAGGACACTCTTTTAAACCAAGTTTTCGCATGAGCATCTTTAAATTATTGTATATCAAAAAGAAAATATTAATTTTATACAAAAATCTTGAGACGATCTAATTACAACTTTACATTAATGAGACACAGAGGACCACTTAACTTTCAATTTAATTAAAAATTCAAATATCTTGACATTGACAGATCATCCTAATTAGGTACCCATCCCTTACTACGAGAATGAACCAACATAATCAAGAGGCACTTAATGTTACTCAAAGTCAGTCATGATCTCGTGTTCACTCAACCTATATGGTCCTCAAAATTTCTTCAAATCTACATGATAATAATCGCCCCCAATAATTCGAAATATCGAATTTCAGAAAAAAATTCTCATTACTATTTGGGTGTTAACGCTTTGATCTTGGGTAATCGATTTTCAAATGAGTTTTTGTGGTTAGGCCTTCGTTTATTAGATACCTTGTAATATTATTGAATGTTCAATTTATTTATATTTGGGTTTTTAATTTATTTTCGTTTAGAGCTGTTTTTTTTTTAATTTTCTTAAAATTTTTGGTTTCTTTGTTAAAATTAAGGCAAAATATTTACGTTTGGTGTTTGCAATAACGCTTTGCTTTTTATGCTAATGGAATTTCTCTTCTTTACGGTTCCATTTGGTCTGATTGCAGTCTTTTCAACTATAAGTACTGTTTTCCTAATAAAAGATAATTAGTTCACTTGCGTAATTAGCTTTAACTACAGTGTTTCTCTTTTGCGAAAGCTGCAAACCCTTTTACAGTGAACGTGATACTTTTCACGACTATAAATTACTTCGATTTCCCAACATCAAAATCACACAGCACAACTTCGAAATCCCTAAATACAATATAATTTCAACTGTTGGCAGAAGCTTCAACAATTGTGGCAGCATTCTGCGGGCAATGCTTTACGTGACCAGAAACTGTTAACTTATTTAGCAAATAGCCATCGGTTGCACAATTAAACCAATTCTACCTGTCGGCAAAGGCGTGATTATCGGTCGCCTTCAATAATTAAGATATTGTTGCAGGAAATTCTGAACGGAATACCGTTATGGCTTTGACGGGTAATTAAAATTTGTGGTCTATTATAGTGCTTTGTACAATTAGAGGTAATATCTAAATATATAAAAGCGAATAAAATATATCATCACGCTATACCTTTATGGAGCTAAGCAGTCAATCATAACATATATAAAGGTTGGATTTTGTGATGGTGCAATAAGGGCAGGTACCTTAACCGTTGTCGCTACAAGAAAACGGTCTTAGGAGACTGTCCTTAACTTTTTGAAACATTTTGATCTGTATCCACAGATTTTGAAAAAAAAAGTTACAGTCAGCAAGAAAATGGGCAATTTTCACACAAACTTTTTTGATGCCAGTCGATCCTATTTCTTATTACTAGGGTCAAAAAACTATATCGGGCCAACTGAGGTTTGAGTACGAGAAAAGTCAGAAATTGCAAAAAACTTCCTATACATTTCATAGGAAATGAACCTGAGAGGAGATAGAAAGCAATATAGCTTTGTATGATGAAGTAACTTTTTATTGAGGTATTTAATATTATTTAAATGTACACAATATACCACTATACAATAGTTGAATTATTACAATACTTCATTGGGCTGAATAGAGAAGGAATTTAGCAGATGGATATTTTCCGACATCCATGTGGGCAAAAGCTAGTGATCACATAATTCCGATAAGTTGTAGGAAATACCTTTGAATTATCTTTGAAAATGCCTGTATATTATCATTACACCTTTAAATAAAGCAATAATAACACGGTTAACAAATAAATGTTTTCAAGTTTTATGAATAAAGATAAAATCAAGAGATAAGAAACACAATATTCGAACTTTGCCTTTTACCCAGAAAACAATACTCTAACCAAACACAAAATTCAATACATCTAATACAAAGGAAGAAAAGTTGAAAACTCATCAATAGAACAAAACGCTATTCTGAAAGTAATCTTAAGTTACCGTAAACGACATGAAAGCGGGGCCCAAGGTCGGAACAAATTACCGCGAAGTCAATAAATAAAATCGAAGTTGAACAACTTATTCAGAAATTCTGATGGACGAAGCTGGAAAGAATAATTGATGACTTAATCGTGTAATGGACATAGTAATGGGCATAATGAGGTCGGAGGAATTCTCTGAAATGAGTTACTGAATTGCTACTAAACACAAGTACATACGCACACAGAGAAACTTTCACGAATATCCCAGTAATCCTGCACGCATAAGTGTGAGTGACGATTCAAATAATACAGAGGTTGAACGCAAAATTCTGTGTAATGTTAACGTTACATAAATAGGTCAGGAACCTGTCGAAATTCATCCCAACGACTTAGCAATCAATATTGCTACTACAGACACCCTTGCTGGAGTCGAAGAAGTGAATTTTCCTAAAGCAGTTCATCGTTAAGTTGGGGATACAATGGTCTTGCGGTAACACTGACTATTGAGGGGCCCAAACATTAGTCTCCTGTCGTTAATGAAATGAAAGGGTTAGTGTGTCGTTTACTACAGTCGATTTTGAAGTCAACTGTTTGAAAGATACATTGGTGGTACTTGACTGTTATTTATTATTTCGATATAAAGGGGGCTTAATATTGTCTATTCTCTTTTTGAATATAACTTGATGCTTCATCATAATAAAATTGAATATAATAATTTAAAAATCATTATTATAATCAGCTTGTAATGTTCCCACTGCTGGGATACAGGCCTTCTCTCTGTGAGAGAGAGTGGGCTGTAATCCACCACGCGGGCTCAGTGCGGTTTGATGGATGTCACACGTCTTCGATTTTTTTGGTTCTAAAACATTCCAATATGATGAAATAATTTACACAAATTAAAGCACCTGTCAGGGTTCGAACTTACAACATAAAAAATCACAGTTTTACAAAATTATACAATTTACGGTGGATGAATATTTATTCCCAGAAATTGGGTCAGTTATAGGTAATTGGGTATTAACGACATGGGAATTGAGTGTTTTATTGGACTGCACAGAAATCGTCCTGTGTTTAACGTGAATCGGCTATTGGTCCTCTTTTCAGCTTCGATCGACCATCGCAATCTCCGTTCGCCTCTGACCGGTGATTGCAAATTCCATTTGACGTAAGCACAAACCTCCGATCAATTCTGATCATTGGTATGGTCGACATGAATAAGGAGAAATGTCTGTGGTCAAACGTTGTGGTGGAATTTGAGCCAAGTAAAGGGAATGCTAAAGTAAATTAGTCTCTTTATCGAGATGTGGTACTTTTGTGTCAAAAAGTACGGCAAAGGCATAAATAATTAAGGAAGGTGTTTTAAACATTATTTTGTACGTAGCTTTATTTGTCAAGTTTATTGTTCTTTAGCTTAATTGTTAGAGTAAATACAGCTTTAGAATCGTTTGTAATAAGTGAAGACAGAGCGTACTGACAAAGAACATGCTTAAAGGCAAACAAAGAGGCAACATCAATTGTCTTGCGTTCCTCTCTGAATTCAAAATCACTATTCCACTCGCGCACTACTCAAGATAAATTAAGCGAGCTAATCCAATCTGGTGTATCAACAGCATTACTTTCAACGTTCCCCCTAAACGCAATAATTTATTGAGGTAATTTCGTCACAGTTTGATAATTTCCCATTTTTATGGGTGAACCCCTATAAAATTTATGCTGTCGTAATACTGGGTATTCTCGCGTCGCGATCCTATAATTGATACGTCGCCGTTTAGGCACATCCCACTCGGCAATAAAGAGAAGTGAAACGTAAAGTTTTTTCGGCGCCACCAGCCAGTGAGTTGCCTAATTGTTTACTTCTTATCGCACTAGAAGTTTTCCAGTCAATATCTTGGGTCGTATAAACACATAAAATATAGACATCGTAAAGATACATAAAGGACGATTATCTTAGAAAAGATGTGGGTTGAGTATTTTTTCGTTATTCTGAATATTCGATAGAAAAAAGAATATTATTAAAAGTCTGAACTTATTATTGTAACCTTCTCGTTTGTAATGGTAAAGGGGATTGTGAAGGTGGGTGGAAAATATTTTATAGGTAATATTCCAATTATGGAGCCGGTGTGATAGTGGACACGTTTATTCTTTATGGTCGTTGATTTAAATAAGCTTCCGCTATACTTTGGATCTTGTTAATTGCCAATAAACGCATTTTTCTTTCTTCTTTCTTTCTTTCTTTCTAATTACAATATTTTTCAAATACGAAACTTAAACTATACAGGATAGAACTAATAAAATAATTATAAAATCTTATAACAATCAAAATTTCCATCCAGACATGAAATGGTTTACCTAGGTAGATGATCTCGTAATTTCACAAACAGCAGCAGCAAGTTTCCAACTAAACAGCTAATTACAGCAAGATGTAATAGTAACTAGTTGGATAGTAACTCAGTCGTTCGTTACCTTAGCTTATTTGATTACACCGCCGCTGTTTGTGAATGTTCGTCAATATTCTCTGTGTAATACTGAATTATTTGTTGCGACAAATTTACCTCAATATTATTGCGGAAGTCGAGTTAATTGGTTATAGTTAATGGTTTGTACTTGCTAAAGACAGGTCTATTATCTTTTGTAATTGTTACGTTTAAGGTGTTCTTTTGGAAGGCTCGTCTATGTTATTGAGGAAATAGGAAGTTATCATCTTCAATAGCTTTCAATGGCAGACGTTCCCGGGTTGATAATATTATAATGATGTAATATTCTTGTTCTTGAGACATTGTTTCATTTTCTGGAAGGAAAATTAAATTTCTTTACAATAAAAGAAGAGTATGTTTATAATACTAGGAAGGTACTACTCTTTTGAGGTAATCAGGTAGAATATTATCAATACTGAAACACAAGCACGACAATTAAAACACGTTCTTCAATAATAAATCTTGCCTCAAGTAAATAAAAAAGAGCATCCTAAACATTACTTACCCGAGACAACAGTCACTAATAAAAACCCAAACGTAGCACGAACTCCAAAATAAATCTCAATTCAGTTAATTCGCATCGTCGCATGTAAAAGGCGAGTCACGTAGGGCAATTGATAAAGGGTGCAGAGCACAATTCCACGTCAGACTGACACTGAGGCCTCCAGAGCCAACGTGCGGTAACTAGCGCGAAAGCGGGCGCGATGGCGAGCGCGATTAGGTGACCACTGTGCATTGCGAGTCGTTGTAGGCAGTTGGGCTCGACGAGTTTCCACAGGGTAAAACAATAGACGATCGTTCGCTAGCTACAGCTCTGATTTTGCATTACTGTCAATATCTCAGTGATCTTTAGTTACAGTAAGGTTGTTTTTGGGTTGCTGCTGTCAAAAACTGCTGCTGTCTGAGAGAGGACTGTACTATGTCGCAAATAGCGTAATGTTTGATACACCCGCGAAAGCTCCTCACCGTGGTCGAGGCCTGACACTGAAACATTCGACATGAGCCCCTCTTGGATGAATAGCAATTGTCTGAGTGAGTGGCTTGTATATGAAAAGATGGAGATGGAAATATAGTTGAAAGTGTGTTGTTGTTTGAAGTATTGCATCTCATTAAAGATAAGTAAAATATGGTGGTTACAGCTACAAGGGTTAAACAGGAAAAAGAAATAAGAAATGATTGTAGATATGTGTTGACCTTAGTTTGTCAATAAGGTCTTAAGTCTTTTATACTATAAAAGAGGATATAGAACGTGACTGGAAATAATGGAGAAGATTAAAATATAAATATATATAGTAGCAATAGTAGGTACATGAAAACAGAAAACAATTCAAAACGTCCTTGATACACAATCTCAAATAATCCAGATCTCAAATAAATAGGAATACATTAAAATAAATTCAAACAATAAATATTTAGAAAACAAAAATATAAAATTGACTCCCACAAGAATCGTATGTAATCCAATACAAACAATATAGCAGAACTGTATTAGAATTATGTATTTGTTTATTTAGTATTGAGAAGTAAGTGTGTGGACCCGAAATTGATTTTTTAGAATATAATGTTTTGCATTATTTTGAAATTAGTAAAGATGCTAATGCAGACGATGATAATGATGGATTTAAATTTTGTTTGTTATATAAAAAAAATTGTACGCCTCATCATGCAAAACATGTACGGACTTTTTACCTATTTAAGATGTTGCATACTCGATTTGTATGTAAAAGCATGTTTGACAAATAAATTATCTTTATCTTAAATTTTCACTATTGAAATCCATCATTATATTATCATCTGTCTAGCCTAGGTTTCCAACTGTATTGGGATTAGCTTTAAGTCTAACAAGATGCAGTTTAATACCAGTATTTCACGCGGAGCAACTGCCTATCTGACCGCCAAAATCACGTTACAGGTGTTTTGATTTTCTTTGGAAACGAAATGCTTACTCATTACAATATTATAATAAATTTATAAGGCTCTCAGCTTGGCACTGAGCAAGGAATAAATTAACCTGAACGACCTCCGAGGCACCAGCTACTATGTCATAAATTCTGAACATCCGTTTCTATATTGCAGAAATAGAACTTTTTAATGGTTGTTCATATATTTTCTCTTTAACAGGCAATGAAACTATACGTGTATATTAATTTTTAATTTTAACCTTATCGCCGTCATTATAGAGTTGGATTTCAGTTGTGTTTAAATGAGTGTCTTTTTAAAAGTGGTAATTAACTGTGTTAGTGCATCCGAATACCGATACGACATCAATTGAAACTAGTTGTTTGGGTTGTAGCGCAATTACTGTTGTTTTGCTTGCGAAGACAATTTTATTGGTTGGTACAGTCTTTTATAGGTTCCAGAAGTTATTGAAGTACAGTGTGTATTTATTTGTCTTGGAAAATTAAATTTACTATCACAGCTTTTCTTTAACGTGCTTTTTATTTTATTTTTAAGTTAATTTAAAAACACATGTTTATCTATAATTCAGCCAAATCCCGTCCACTGCTTGAAGATGCCTGCCCCAAGCATTGTCGCAATGACTGGTCTTCCACTGGACATTCAGCCACTCATCCATCATCATCTAGCCTTTCCCCAACTATGATGGGGTCGGCTTCCAGTTTACCCGGATGCAGCTGAATACCAATATTTTACATGGATGACTGAATTTAACCAATAAATTTCAGCTTTATTTGAAAACCAGCGAAAGAAAACCGTTCCCTTTATATGAAAGACTAAAATGGTGACTCTAAACGCGTTACAGTCGACCTCCATTTTAGTTACGTTGAGAGAACTCTCGATGCAGAGTGAATTACACTGTCGTGTTGCACCTAACTCGAGTGAAATGTTCCGACTATTGTTTTACACACTGTTAGACGTTTTGGTTCGCGACAATGTAAAGAAATGTTGATTTAGCTTTTTTCGTGAACTATTTTTTGTTTTTTAAATTGCTGATTACCTACTTACTAAGAATCAAAGTTCAAAATATTATAAGCACACACCTAGTTATATATATGTCGGATCCGGTCATTAGTACGAACACGAAATGAATCGCAAGCGCGCCACTGGCGACATCAAGTGATCTACCCACACCAAAGACGCGCTTCTACAGAGTCGTGATGTTTTAAAGCCACGGCGAGGAGGCATTCAGCCTCTGATGGCATGGGAGTCAAGATGTCGCGGAACTGTTCTCGATTCGTGGTGTTCAGTTATTGTGTTAGTTGTAATTTGTGATCATTTTGTTAATTGGTGATTTTAATAAACGCCGTCGCACCCAGTGTGTGTATAATTTAGCTAGTGTGATTAATTTGATAGTAAATTATAATGTGATCTGAACTGCATACTGTTTTTTTATTGCGCATTAACCAACACTACCCACACTACGCCCACAGTAGTTAAAATATGCCTGAAAATAACGAGAGTCACATATCCGTCTCCGATATATACATATATAAATTCATTTTTTTTTTTCATGGGTGTAAGCAGAAACTACAGAACGCCACCTGCTACGATCCTTACATACTACTTTTGCTTCGTTTACGTTCACCTATCTGCTGGACTGACTTCGCAAAACACTATTTTGGTGAGTCACTTGAGAACTGAATTGACAATTACGGGTAGTCAGAAGCTAAAAAGTTTGACAACCAGTTTTACCAAGGCAGTCCTTGGTAAGACTCACTGACTGAGTAACGGGGAAGTGGAGGTCAGATTGGCAGTCGTTCCATGTGAAATACTGGTATTGAGCTGCATTCGGTTAACCCGGAAGCTGACCTCAACATAATTGGAAAAAGGCTTAGCAGTTGATGATGACTCTGAGCGTCATCCTTATTTCAGACGCAATGTAAGTTTATACGTTTCTTGAAAATCTCAGGATTAAGTCATGCGTTTTCTGATATGCTAATATGCCAAGTTTTCTCATCCATCATGAGATGCTCGTGCAATTTAATTCTGTTGGAAATATATTAAATGTGCTGTTTTACTGTGTGAAGTAAGCATTTTCATTTTACTTTGTCCTTTGAAACTGTTTATTGCAATGGACATTTTTATGAGCTCGTTTTTCTTCTTTTGTTTTATGAAAATATGTAGGTAGTTAATGTCATAATGAAAATAATCTCAGCAAAGTTACATCTAGGATTCTCAGTTCATTAAATTATTTACCGATTTATTTTAGACCAGCTGCTGCTCGCGGCTTTGCCTCGTGAACCCTAATTCTTTTTCTAAAACAAAAGTTGTAACATCAGCTACCTATCTACCAGTGAGAGTCTCGTCAACATCGGTCCAGCCGATTTGGAGATAAGCCGGAACAGACAGATAGACAGACAATTTTTTTTTAATTATTTGTATAGAATTTCGATACTATTAAACTTACTCTCTTCAGTATAAACTCTCAGCTTCCCCAAAATACAAACACATCATTCTCCGTCCTCCTATCTAAACACAAAATGATACGTAACAATAAAATTGTGTTAGACTACTGTCAGAAAGCTCTCTCGTTGACATGTATTACATTGTTCTCTTCTAGTGCTCTACGTACAGCCCTAAGCTTTCTAGGTACAGCTGTTTATATAGCTTACTTGTTTGTGGTTCTAAGAATCAAGGCGACCGCGACGCGAAGAATAATGTAACAAGTAGATGTTTTAGAACTACAAAGGTGTTTAGAAAGCGGTTCAGGTTTAATTTTCGTCTTTATTACAAAACATTGTTTAATGTCAGTCTTTGTTTACGGGTTTGTGTTACTTTAATTTTATGGTTTTGGCTTCATCTCAGATTTTCGTTAAACCACGTTTTGTGGTACAGACATCTGTGTTTACTATTGTAGTCGGATAGTTTAATTGAGTAGTGATAGAATGATTGGCTTCGACTTTACTACGGATCAGAAGTTCAAATATTAATTTTGACGCCCAATGAGCTCTTCCCATTATTTAATTATTTTTTTCCTTTACATACTTGTACATAATACATATAATAGTTAGTTATATATTGACTGCGGTAATTAACATTGTCGGATCTACATTTTTGCGATTTTTAAATTTATTGCATTAAAGGTAAGACCTTTAATGCAATAGATTTGACTCCTCCGTGCCTCGGAAAGCACGTTAAGCCGTTGGTCCCGGCTGTCATTTGTAGATCTTAGACAGTTGTTACGGGTCGTCAGAAGCCCGAAAGTCTGACAACCAGTCTTACCAAGGGGTATCGTGTTACCCAGTACTTAACTGGGTTGTGGAGGTCAGATAGGCAGTCGCTCCATGTAAAATACTGGTATTCAGCTGCATCCGGTTAGACTGGAAGCCGACCCCAACATAGTTGGGAAAAGGCTAGGCAGATGATGAAAGGTCTTAGAATCACACTAATATTATAAAGGTGAAAGTTTGAGAGTGTGTGTGTATGTTTATCTCTTCTTCACGCTCAAATGGCTAAACGTTATTGGATGAAATTTGGCACACAGATAGGTTGTAACCTGGATTAACACATAGGATAATTTTATCTTAATATTCCCACGGGATCGAGACTTATGCGGGTGAAACCGCGGGGCGCAGCTAGTAAATTATAAAAACGTTCCCGCAAAGATTTGAAGCAATAAAAAAAAAATCGCAAAAATGTAGATCCGACAATGTTAATTACTACGATCGATAAATAGTTTAGATCATTTATTAATTTAGAATGAGAAACACTGGTTGCATGTAAATAAACAAGGCTCTTTAAAACAATTAATTCAAACTAAATAAAGTACTTTTTTATTATGTACAGAAGTGCATTTTATAAGTCTTTAAAATCGCTTACAATTTACGTTTAGTTCTTAAACAGGGTAGTGATTTAGTAACCTGAATCCGTCAAGGGGGTGATTCTACCCGTCATACTATACAACTTTCGCTATAAAACGAATACAGGGTGGTAGGGACATCGTCGCGAAAACTGTTACAATGGATTCAGTACATGATTCTGAATCCCCTTGCGTCGCAATTTTTCATCGGTTATAAAAAATCTGCTGTTCCATACATTTTGACCGCGTAGGTATTTTCTATAAAACAGCAGATTTAAAAAAATAACCGACGTAAAATTTCAACGCAGGGGGTTTCAGAATCATGTACATACATTCATGGTAACAGTTTTCGCGTCGGAGTCCCTGTCACCCTGTATAAGGTAAAATAGTAGATTGTTATACGAGGGGCTAAAATAACCCATTCTATCGAGGTAGTTTTACTCCCGAGCTTTAGCGACGGAGTAAATAGAAACCAAGTTAGAATGGGTTTTAGCGCCGTGTTACGATTCTACAATTCGCCATCTATGATTGCGAGAAAATAAAACAATCCAATACAATATTAAATAATTTATTTTATTTAAAAAATATACAATTTGTTCAATCTGAATATTTAAGGAAACTTTTTATCCCGGTATGTGGTAGTAAAAAGCTAGTTTTACATAAGAATAAAGGTTTTTGTAGGCTCGTTGGTAACAGACAAAAATCACTTTTTCCCATAGAGCAAGATATGCTATTTTTTCCCCACTCTGGTACGCTACAATGACGGACTTTTTAGCAAGAGGAGTGAAAAAAAACTTTCATACATGAATCGAAATTGTCTACTGTAAGTTATATAGGAATTTGTATTTTTTTTCCATGAATTGGATATGAGTTTTTAGGGTGAAAATTGCTCAGTATGACGGGTAGGATCACTCTCTTGATGGATGCAGTACAGGTGTCTAAATCGCCACCCTGTATCCTACGCTACAATTTGAGCGAGTAGTTAAGCAACATTGTTAGCACTTATACTGCTCATCCGTATTATTTCTTAGTGCTTGTTTATCGCAGGTGGTACGTGCAACTTAGCGACGATATAAAGCTAATAAAGTGTTCATAACGAGACAAGCATAAAAAGTGTTAATAAAATCCTTATTATGTTGCACTCTTTAGTTACAGACTACCGAATACAATGTTTTCTTAGTCTTTCTTTCGTGTGGTTAGTGACAAAACTGGTGTCAGAGTTTTAAAGCCGCCCAAAGGCCTTTGACTTGGCTTCAGATGCCGTCGAGCAATATCTCTCAGGCACGCCGGTTTCATCACGATGTTTTCCTTCACCGTTTTTGAAGCAAGCAATAATGATACAGTACGTACATAAATCCGAAAAGTTTTAGGTTCGTACCTTGGATTTGAACTCGAGACCAATTCCGTCGTCAGCATTCCTAGATCCAGGACAGCTCTATTGCGTAAAAGAGCAAATCCAATTTGGACCAATCCTTTACGTATAATACGTTGCCAAAATATTGGAGGGAATATCCAACGGAAAAATTAAGAAACAGGTTGAAAAGCTTTCTGTTAGTGAAAGCCTATTACAGCACTGACGAATTTCTGAATGCTAAATTAATCTAATTCTTGTAATTGTGTTTTTCTAATTTTTAAATTCTAATGTAATGGACTGTTAATAATAACAATAATATTTATTAACAGTCTAATATAGGTACCTCATTTAATTAAAAACGTCTAAGGGGCCTCTGCGAGTTTGCTTCGGCCCCTCGTACGCCTTCCAAAGGTCCACAGGTTTAACATTTCTCTAAATGTCAAAGACGTAAAAAAAAAAAATTTTAGTAAATGTATATAAACTTATACGCCGTTCAGGCAAAACATGACTGTGATATAATTTAATTGTAACATCTCGCATGCCATGTTTGTGTATACTCATGTTTTGGACAAATAAATGATCTTTATCTTTATGACTTGGCCGTCTGACGGTCACACGACTTGGCTATTGCTGCTAATCTTGGTAAAATGATATTCTTCTAATACTGTTAAATTTCGGTTAATGTTCGGTTTAACTAAGAAGAAAGAGACAGATGAAAGAACACAATAATTTTTCTGACAAACGTAAATTTATAAACATACATACGCGCAGGTCTCGCACGTGAGTAAGCTAGGCAGAAATTACAAAACGTGTGTGCACGTGTTACCATCCTTAAGTCGATATCAGACGCTTCAATCAAGTGAAGGTTAATTTTTTTTCATATCATATTCTACTCCGAAAAATGTTACACGAATGAACGTTTATCTGCTCCATTCATTTTTGGATTAGTTCATAAATAAATTCGCTTTCGCTTTTGACTTATTTTGTGTTCAGACGCTTTTACTTAGAGTGAAAGATTCCGAATAAAAGGCAAAACAATTCAAAAAGTGAAGCATTGATATCGACTTTACATACCGATTCATTTAGCTACGTCCACACTCATACATCTAGTCATACATGAACGTTGAGTGTACTACGCATGTTTCATCATGTAGAACTTAGTTAACAAGTTATTGTCATCGGGGGAAATGTAACCATTTGACTAATTTGACCACGAACATGTCAATTCAAACACAAGTGCTGGTTGCAAATACTGATTTTCACATTCCTGTGACGGGAATTCTGTTGGGATTTGCATCGAAACAAATGCATCAGAATTAGGTATTTATGCTAATGAGCTTCAACAATGTAGTTCAAACAACAATGTTAGTTAAATTCGTTGCTGGACAGAATTCCAATGGTTAAAATGTTGTGCTAATTCCCTATATGTTTTCCACTGCTGGGACACAGGCCTCCTCTCGGTGAGAGGAAGTGGGCCGTAATCCACCACGCGGGCCCAGTGCAGGTTGGTGGATGTCACATGTCTTCGAAATTTTGGTTCTAGGACATGCCGTTTTCCTCACGATGTTTTCCTTCACCGTTTTGAGGGCAGTGGTGATGAAATAATTTACACAAAGTAAAGCGCCTGTTTTGGTTTGAACCTACAACTTACAATGCGTACGTCGTAGCTGTTACCACTGGGCCACCACTGCTCTCAACATTAGAGAAATAGCGATTAAAGTGTGTTGCTAATTATAGTAGTGAAATACTTTTGTTTATATTTTTTTACTAATATTTGCCCGCGGTTATGCACGCGTGGATGTCGGAACGAGATAAAAAGTATTATATGTGCTAATCCAGGGTATAAACTATCTGTGTGCTTAATTTCATTCAAATCCGTTCAGCCATTTTTGCGTGATTGAGTAACAAACATCCAGACATACAAACTTTCACATTTATACTTAATATTAGTAGACTAAATAGGCAGTATATTTTACAGTTCCTTTTTATGGATCTATTCAACACTCAAAAACTCAAAGCATTAATTTATTTCAAATAAACCAATAACAGGCACTTTTTACTAATTCTTAAAACGGTGAAAGAAAAACATCGTGAGGAAACCGGCATGTCCTAGAACCGAAAATTCGAAGACATGTGACATCTGCCAACCCGCACTGGGCCCGCGTGGTAGATTACGGCCCACTCCCTCTCACAGAGAGGAGGCTCGTGTCCCAGCAGTGGGAACATTTATAGGCTGATGATGAGGCACTTTTAAATGGTCAAGGGTTCGGTCAGTCAGAAAGATGAAGTTGTGGCCCATTTCAAAGGGTGTACATGAAGAAAAATGGGCATGAGACAATAATCATTCTTTTGTTTTTTATTGTTACGGAACTGTTTTAGTTTTCTTAGATCAACAAAAAGAGGTCTTCAAAGTGTTTACTATCTAAAATTGTAAAAACAAAAAGAAGAAACAGTAAAAAAAGTTGTTTTTCTAGTTCTAAATCTGTTGTTTACCTAAGTTTTTCATCCTTTAATCTTCCACGTGGATCGTTGTTGTTTAGTAAATAAGAATTCATCTCTACGTTCTAGGTATCTATTGAATAAAAAGGTAAACACTTTATCCTCAGAAATTATACTACATACACTAGCTTTAACCCATAGCTTCTCGTCATGGTCTATCCGTGTGCCTCCATCGAAATCCGTTCAGCAGTTCAAGCGTGGAAAGGCAGATACACAAATTTTGCGGTGCTTACCCGCAAAGGAAATAGCACACGTCATATCAACTACGAAAGAAATCGTCACCTTATCAACTCGAGCCATTCAGTGTTCTTTGTATGCAACTCCCTACTGCAACGCATACTAATCTAAATCGTAATGAAATCGCCTCGCCTCGGGACAAGCTCATGAACCGCGGCAATACGGTGACGATCCCTTTCCGAGTTGATATGTATGCCATGACCTCAAATCTACAACATCAAAAACAAAACAGCATCGCACCGAAAATAAAACAAAAGAGAAATAACATCTCTACAGAAACTGTACGTAACTTTAATAGCATGAACGTCGGACCGCACGACACGGCAGGCGAATTGCAATGTCTCTGGATTGTAAGTACTCAGACTTGCCGGAAAGAGAATAGTTTTAACGCCATTCCTTGGTCGAATATGTAGAAGATTATCGCTGGGGACTTGAGCAATTTTAAATGGAAAATGAAATAATAGCCATGTGGTTTAGGGCTCAAAAATATATCAAGTTATTATGATACTCTAACGGCTATATTATGAAAAATCTTTTAAGGATTACTTAAAGTGTATACTTGGAAGACGCTGCCTCCTAACGGCACCACTTCATCATCATCAACCTATAGCTGAGTCCACTGCTGGACATCAGCCTCCTCAATTTCATGCTATTTAGCTCGATTCTCGGGAACCAGCTGTTACCAGTCACCCTACGAAGATCGTCGCTCCACCTAGCCTGAGGGCGTCGTACCTTAAGTTTGCCGATTCACGGTCGTTGGTTCTACGGCTAATATGGCCGGCCCATTGCCACTTCAGCTTGCTTAGTCTGTGAGCTCAGTGCAATTTCAATAGTGTAAAAGGCATGCTAATAGGGAAATGTCTTAGCCAGTCAATCTAACTAAACTTTCAAGACGATATTGAATAGGATATTTCAACATTTACCTTTACATTTACTTTTTATCATTTAGGAAACATTAAATCCATAATAGTTAAAACATTATCTTTAAAAAAAAAACCACATGAAAATATTGATCATTTTCCCTCTTGCTTATGCTGCTGTTAATAATTTTCTCTTCTGTAGTTTTTTGAAGTGAAAACTTCTAAAGGCGCGTTGGGCATTTTTGAGATGAGAAAAAACAATTCAACTCGCGATACCGTTACCAACACCTCATTTTTGTAAACGCGATTGTACTCTTTATTTATATTACGTCATATATTAATGTTTTATGCAAGATTTTTTACTTTAAAGGTTTTGGAAGTATTTTTTTTTTTTGTAAAAGTAATTTGCTCTTTTTTGGATAACGTTACGGACCAATGTTCTATATAAGTATTTTTCTTCCACCAAGGCGATCTTATTCAAGTTTTCACTTCCGTCGGCACTCCCGGAGTGTTTTTACTTTTTCCATACTTTTCTATTAGACGTGATCTCGGTAGTAACTCTTTTTCTAGCCACCTTGTACTGTGACGAACTTTTTAAGCTAATAGTGAAAATATTTGCTAGTCAGCGGAGTTGGTAGCCCAGCTGATTGCCTAGTAGTGTTCTAACGTGTTCTAATTATACTCGTCGAAGCCTCTACAAGTCTTCAAGAAATGAATGAAATAACTGAAAACCTTATAATGAGTTATAGAAAAGAAATCAGCTGCTCCATACATACATTCATTTTTGCACAACTGAGAATCCGGGTGAAGTTCACTGATCTTCTAAAGGAAAGGGAGGATCCTCAAACCAGACCGATGTTGTATCTAGTGGGCAACTGTCCGACGATTGATGTCGGGACATTGTATATATGCTGGTCGTCCGGTAAACGCTGCTTGCGCGATGTAGCATTTTGCGTGACGTCAGTGAGATGTGTAGTTTGCATGTGACGATGTAAATGTCACCACAAGGGTTGCAGCAAATTTTTTTGCGATTTCAGGGTTGCTCCCATAGTAAAGGTTATTTAACATAATGATGAGTACAGTAACCCTTTTTCAGGTCCGAAACCATTTTGCTACACCTTATATAATAGACAGCGATAAACAAATTCTATCAAGATTTTCGTTACTCTATTAAGCCAATTTATCATAGCTACAAACGCCAACTTATTCTTATGTAAGTATATTTTTACATACTAAAAGATTTCGTAATATAGGAACTCCGAATTCCCGAACTCACCACGTCACCAAAAACGAGGGTATATTATCCAGCCGAAGACGTAAATTTATCACTTTACACATGACTAGCCATAACTTATCTGTCGGTCTCAATATGAGCCGAATGACCGTTTTATTACTTGTTTACGACTATATTTTATGGCACCGTAAATATAGTATTGATATGTTCACACATATAATATGGCGACGAACTAGTACGTACATATAGGTAGGGGAGGCGACCAGAGGACCTCGTACAAACGCGCGAAGTAAACGTTAGTTACGTAAATTCGAGCGATTTTTGAACCACAACTACAACTATCGTATAGCATCATCATCATTTGTCGCCTTTCGCCAACTATGTTGGGGTCGCCTTCCAGTCTAACCGGATGCAGCTGAATACCAGTGTTTTATATAGAGCGACTGCCTATCAGACCTGCCTATCAGACTTAAAACTCATATTAAAAGTACACTTTGTAAACAAGCATAATTACAAATTAGAGGATTATATTCAGGATAAAAGTGCTTGGAAACATGCTGGTCCTGCTTCATAGGACAATTTAGAATCAAGACAAAATCAAACTGGTTGCTAATTTAATTGTACAATAATTTATTATTTTGTGTTTTATGACATTGATTTTACATTCTGTGATTACTTCCTCACACACTGACTTATTAATTTAAAAAAAATAGGAAAATCGTCTTTTTTTACAATGTTTGTAAATATGTGAATTATCTGTCGTTGTTTCATTTTTAATTATTTTTACCTATTGTGGTATGGTAATTTTATTCTAGGTGCATCGTCTTCACATATAATAATAATTATTTAACTAATGTACGTCGTTAGACAAACAATTGTAAAACATTTTAAAAGAGTAACGGTGGAGTTTCTTGCCCATTCTTCTCCATACGAAAACTAGGTACCTTTGGAAGGGGCGACTAGAATCAATTTTATTATTTTGTAATTTTTGACGTTCAAAAGTGCCATCATACATGGGCCTATTTGAAATAAATGATTTGACTTTGACCTGTACAACCCAACTAGGTTGTGGAATGGAGACTTTGGTAACGTGAAAACTATATTTTTAAGCCTAATTCTCTTAGGAAAAGGCTGTAGTAATGGATGACAGAACCTACCTTTTTTTCGTAAAAGTAAATGACCGAGTTTTAATTATATCTGCCTAGCCTTTTCCCAACTATGTTGGGGTCGGCTTCCAGTCTAACTGGATGCAGCTGAATACTAGTAATTTACATGGAGCAGCTGCCTATCTGACTTCCACAGCCCAGTAACTGGCACAGCCCAATACGGATACCTCTTGGTAAGACTGGTTGTCAGACTTTCGGGCTTCTTACGACCCGTAACGACTGTCAAAGATCCACGAATGACAGCCGGGACCAACGGCTTAACGTGCTTTCCGAGTTACGGAGAGGTCTCTGTATGTAAAGATGGTCACCCATCCACGGACCAACCCTGACAAGCGTAGCTTAACCTGATGGATCGACCCGTGCAGCTGCTCGTGAGCCACGAGCTCCTCTACGAGCCACACAGCTCAGATATGCTGGATAATACGGTCTCCTTGGTAAGACTGGTTGTCAGGCTTTAGGGCTTCTGACGACAACTGACTATTCTATAGTTTTTTGGTTTAAATTCATACAGCAAGCACAATCAGTATCACCCATAGATATGAATAGTAAAAACTATACCCGAAACCAGTATTTTCAATTATAAAAGTCGATCAAATTTACATTACGTTTACTGAGCGCGTTCGTGCTTCCCCCACAGTATTCCTAGTGCGAGTTTTGCACGTTAACTGCCGTCGATACCTATAACTCAGCTAGTTAAAATAGTTTATTAATTTTAGCTCACTCACGTTGACCGTTTGATTTAATCGCTTCATAGGTAATGGTGCCGATTGCCTTGTTCACAAACTAAACTAAATTTAAGTTCAGTGCATCTTTTTCTTTCTATTTGATTAAGAAAAGGACAGGATAAATTTTAGTTTAGTCCTGTCAAATTAATCAGCGCCTGTCACTCTCCATACAAGTTTAGACGTGATTAAAAACTTGTTGACTAAAATTATGTCTATTTACGTCAAGCGCTGATTAATTTGACAGGACTAAACTAAAATTTATCTTCTGTCCTTTTCTCAATGAAATAGAAAGAAAAAAATGCACTGAACTTAAATTTAGCTTAGTTTGTGAACAAGGGAATCGGCACCATTGTAAAGTATGAGATACTTCCCTAGTGCAATGCTGACACTGAGGGGGATTTGGGGAAATTTACTCTAGAATGTAACCAGTTCCTTTTGCAATAGATTGATGCGATAGGCTCGCAATTAAATTCATATACAATTCATATATAATTAACTTACACAGTTCTTAATCGGTTAAAGGACACTGAACTTGACACAATAATTATGTTTTATTGTTATTTCATCTGGAGGCGTTTAGTGTCCCGCAAAGTTTTAACCAAAAATTAACAAAATAATTTTTTTAATAATAAATTCCTGTCACGAAGTTCCTTTCGGGTTACCATTAAACTGCTGGTTAACTTCCTTTCGTGTGGTTAGAGACTAACCTGGTGTCAGAGTTTTAAACCCACCCATGGGCCTCTCACATGCCGTCGAGAAATATCAGGCATGCCGGTTTCCTTACGATGTTTTCCTTCACCGTTTTTGAAGCAAGTGTTAATTATACAATACGCACATGAATCCGAAAAGTCAGAGGTGCGTGCCTTGGATTTGAACTCGAGACCTATGACTTAGCAGTCGGACGGTCACACCACTAGACTATCACTGCTATAAACCTGCTGGTGAAAATGTATGCCAAAATACACACAACCACCATAATAATTATCTAATAACAAAATCTATTCGCTTCTAAACCATGACGCATCACCATCAGGGCATGACTAAGTCAAATCAAGTTCCAAACAAGCAATTCCCCTTCAACGTACTTGACTAAATTAACAAATTATAATAAACACACGTATCAATGTACAACATTACTAGAACTAAGAACTTTCTCGTAAATACTCGTGTAATTACTCAACTATATGCCCGTTAATCTTAATTACTCAGTGTTCCGCGTAAAGAAAGTGTTACATACCTATCAACGGTTACCGGGATGGCAACTCGTTCACTCTGAATATATTGTGCTGTCACTCGACTGTCGTGTTTGAGTAAGTGTGGTTCAAGGCATGAGCGAGTAGCGGGGATATAAAATATACTTAAGAGGACTATAGGACCTAAACGCAAGCTTTATAATGCCTGAAAGTATTAGATCCACTGCAGTAAGCAAAATCAGAAAAATATATGATATTCTTCAGGATATATGCTAGTTAGATAGTGTGTTGAAAACATAATACAACTAATTCGATACTTCGATTCATACTATATGGAAATTTTTGTAAATAGTATTAATTGCTCAATATTTTGCAATAAATTATTACCTGCGTTGTGTCATCGCACTTCTCTTTCTTTTCTATGCAGTCTGACAAAGACCGCGCTTTATCTGTTGTCCCGCTAAGGCCAATGCCTGCCGGAGTTGCGAATAAGGCCGAAAGGGAAATCGTGGCCCCCGGCAACATGGTAACCGAAGGAACATGGGTGGGTTTTAGCCAGTAAGAGTTTGACACGCCCTCCCGCTCCGCCCAGAGCGGGAAAAGTTATTTGATAGTTACCCACCCAAAAAAAAAAAGCCTCTTAATAAGAGCATATTAATATTATACTACCTTCCGATTCAGAACTGTTCGCTAACGCACGAAAGCGATTACGAACATTGGCATGGCATCTACTTTGTTTGTAATTTTGCAAGCTACTGGCATGTGACACCGCATTGTTTTTTTTTTTTATTTTGCCATTTCTGTCCCACTGCTGGGCAAAGACAGAGTCTACAAAAAAAAAAAAACAATTCAAAATGTTTTATTTCCCATAAACCTACATGGGCACTTATGAAACGTCATAAGCTAGGTGCACGGTTCCAATTGGTCATTTCGTATGGAGAAGATCCGGTTAGAAACTCCACGATTACTTTTTTAAAAATAATTGTTTTTTTCAGTCATTGTTAGAACTTATAATATACCATGCCAACGACTCGTAATTATTATCCTACGTTATAATGTCTTTTTAGGGTTCCGTACGCCCAAATGTTACACAGAACCCTTATGTGATCACTCGAATACACGAGTGATCCCATAAGGGTTCCGTACGGACAGACAGACACCTGTCTGTACGTCTATCATGGCCAATTTGCTCCAAGTCTACTGGACCGATGAAGTTGAAATTTTTTACACAGACCTGTGAATTTTTGTGACCTAAACGCGGGTTGTAACGTAAATAAATGCATTTTGAATATGGGTGTAACTCAAGGCACGAGTCTTACTTGCACTTGTCCGGTTTTTCGATTCAACATAAATAAAATAGTCACAATTAGGTTATATTATAATCAATATCATAGTAAATGATTGCGGTTCAGCACAAAATACAGATCAAATATTTGATCAGATTGTTGCGGTGGTTATGTAAAACGGACTCCAAATAACTTATCGTTACATTAATATAAACCGGGAGGCTTTTCTGCTATAAAAGGTTTGATTTGTGTCATAAAATAAAATTATTATGTGACATTCAAAGTTAAGTTATCCATTTCATTACACTCGAATGAGTGCTCAAATAAAATTTTGATCTATACTAATATTACAAAGAGGAAAGATTTGTATTTTTGTATGTAACGAATAAACTTAAAAACTACTGGACCGATTTGAAAAATTCTTTGAGCAATAAATAGCTACATTATCAGCGAGTAACCTAGGCTATATTTTATCCCCGTACTTCCCCGTACTCGGGAACGGGAACTACGCGGGTGAAACCGCGTGACGTCCGCTAGTATTTTAAAAGGGATCAAAAAAAATAATTGCGTACGTTGATTGGTTATCAGTAAGATGTCACAGTGTTTTCATAAACTACACAAGTATTATTTTAACAGTTAAAATATAAAAAACCCCGACACAAACATTTCCTCAATTATTTTTCCTACTCCTTCACCAGACCCTGTTCACCATCTATCTATAACCTATTCATTGAGACCATTCCAATGAGCCCAAACACGATACTTGTGCTGTGAGTTGTATCCTGCAAATGCCAGGTGATGCTGCAGCATCAGTTCAAGGTTACTATGTTCATTCTAATATCATTGAAGTAACAGAATACCAAATTTTAAATCAATCAGACCTGTGGAAGATACTCACATCCATTCATCAAATAGAAAAGAGCTGATAATTTTCATACAGCTGAACCGATGTTGATAAAACATGTCTAAGAACCATCGCTAGAAAAACCTGCTTTCAAATTAAAAAAACCGCATTCAAATCGGTTCACCCGTTTAAGAGCCACGGTGCCATAGACAGACACACACACATAGCGGTCAAACTTATAACACCCCTCTTTTTACGGCGGGGGTTAAAAACTCTAACTCTTATAACATAGCCCACACACCCACTCACGAAAACAAACAAATTTAAACGTTATGACTATTACAATAGAAGTTTCTATGCTGTTATGTGCGTATAAGCATAGCTAGACTGTGTTTGTTATTCTCTTTATGGCACTGAGTATGAAGTATAAAGGTCTGAGCTTAGTTCTGAGGCGATCGGCGGCGGTGATCTCTCGCGTCCGGCCCTGCTTCAGGCCATGGTACGGAGCGAGAGGAAATGGCAGGCCGTCACCTCCTTCTGCGAAGCGGTAATGCTCGCGAAGGAGGAGGCGGAACGCGTGAGGGAGAGGCAAATTTCGCGCCCTCCAGGAGGAGACGCCCGGAGCGGGAATCGCGAGCCGATATCCGGCCACCGTAGGCGCGGGCTTGCGGATGGTGAGCAATGGGTAGCTCGCCGTCCGATAAGGACCAAGCCCAGGTCGACGGTGCGTTGTGTACCACGCGCGCCTCAAAGAGATGTCAGCAGAATTAACGGGGTCCGCTATAGCCAATGCTTGCCGGGGGTTCAAAGAAAACCGATAGGGACATCGTGGCCCCCGGCAACAGGGCAACCGAAGGAACACGGGTGGGTTTTAGTCAGTAAGAGTCTGACACGCCCTCCCGCTCCGCCCAGAGCGGGAGAAGTTATTTGATAATTTCCCACCAAAAAAAAAAAAGGTCTGAGCTTAGATAAAGAGGTTAACTAGGTGACTGCGGTTGATAATAATGATGGGAAGCTTTTATTTTATACTTGAATGTTACTAACTAGGACTAGAGGAGCTCGTGGCTAAATACTAACAGTCGCTCGGGTCGATCTGTCAGGTTAAGCTACGCCTGCCGGGGTTGATCCGTGGATGGGTGACCATTTCTACATACCGAGACTCCTCCGTGCCTCGGAAAGCACGTTAAGCTGTTGGTCCCGGCTGTCATTCGTGGATCTTTGACAGTCGTTACGGGTCGGCAGCCCGAAAGTCTGACAACCAGTCTACCCAAGGGTATCGTATTACCCAGTTACTGGGTTGTGGAGGTCAGATAGGCAGTCGCTCCATGTAAAATACTGGTATTCAGCTGCATCCGGTTAGACTGGAAGCCGACCCCAACATAGTTGGAAAAAGGCTAGGCAGATTAATTTTACTAACTAGGACAACACACCAATTCTGCCAGACGTAAAATAAATAGGCCGAGACATTTTTTCTTTTTTAGGGTTCCAGAACGAGGTAAAAACAGATCCCTTATAGGATCGCTCGTGTGTCTGTCTGTCTGTTTGTCCGTCTGTCACAGCCAATTTGCTAGCTGCTTTTGTATCTAGACCCTTATTCCAAATAATTGACTTTAAAAATAAAAATAAACGTGTTGCACTCGGGGACTGCCGCGGTAAAGCTATTGCATAGCATTTGTAACCTCCATACTTCCTATTTGTCAACGCTACACTTGGGATGATGACGTGATGACATAAAACAAAAATTACGTTCCCATGACAACATCACGTTGTCATGGGAACGTCATTACATGGTAGGCGGAGTGGGGGTGTAAGGTTTTATTTTCGTTACGTTACGGAATTTCTTGATTCGGTCGCCGCGCTCAAAGCCCGCGATAAAAGATATGCAATAGCTTAATAAAACCTTTAAAAATAATCAGTTGCTTATTGTTGTTGTTTGCTTTACTCTAAACATATTCTATGCTTTAAACGTAATAGCTTTGAAAGATAGTAATTATATTCTCATTATTGTATCGTAACGCGCGATTTTTTATCTGTTTTCTCAATTTTTTTCTTAGACAGAATCACGATACGTTTTTATGATACTAAGAGGACGATATTTATGTTATTTACTTTTGGGAGACAAATTAGAAAATTTATGAAAATTGACCATTGACCATTTCAAAAATTTTAGCTCAGTAGTTACGGAGATATCTCCGAAAGTCTCCGGGATTATCTCCGAAACTACTGAGCTTATATTTATGAAAAAAATACAGAAAGTACTTATGAAGCCTTAGAGAATCAGGAAGCCTACAAGAAGTCTACGGACTTACAATAATAATGGTATATCTCTCAATTTGTGTGTATTGAGCGTACAAACTTGCTTTTGCAGTTGTATGGGAGAATATGTTTTTCAACTACAATGTTTAAGTTTGCGTACGCTTTATTGTGCGTGGTCCGACACTCGGCCGGTTTTTTAAATTGTAATATGTTCATATTCAGGATACACACACCTAAGCTGAACACTAAACAAAATTAATGAGACTAAATAAAATTAATTCGTAGAAAAAAAACTTAGGCGCTGATTGCGTCCACCACAATCCAGATCAGTCCTAACAAACTTAACCAAACGATCATTTAATCAACCTGAAAATGAATACAATAACCAACCATCGATCAAAAGCGAAATTAATTATAGTATAACAGCCTGAACGACGTTCAATTAAGCTAAAACGTTCAGATTGAACGCAACAACAAAGGGGCTAGAATAGAACTCACTTCTCGGTCCGTCCGTTCGTCCATCGGCAACCATTGTTTGTCAGCGATGACGTCACAAATGATGAGATTGGGACCAAATAATGGGTGAGCTGATATTCTGTCGTGACGTGTTCGTAATTGTATTGTAGATTGATGTTTGATGTTCAATATAATGGGGATAGATTACATTACTGATTCTTGATCACTGTACTATGCTGGCCGATAGTATTATTGTTACGTAGTAAACTAACGGAATCAAGCTTGAATATAATGCTGCCCGGGATAGTTAATTGTTTGTTATATTGACAAACTACCTACCTCAATTCGCCGTGTTCGTGTGATTTCGTTTCATGCACTTATACATTTTCTTTTTGTGTGGTTAGTGACTAACCTGGTGTCAGAGTTTTAAAGCCGCCCATGGGCCTCTGACTTGGCTTCAAATGCCGTCGAGAAATATCTCTCAGGTATGAGTTTCCTCACGATGTTTTCCTTCACCGTTTTAGAAGCAAGTGATAATTATACAATAGGCACATGAATCCGTAAAGTCAGAGGTGCGCGCCGTTGGTTCGAACTCGAGACCACTAGGCTATCACTGTCTATTATAGAATAACAATTGTGATTTGAATATTCGGACAGTTTAAGTTGCTAAACCATTATTATCCCTGACTTTAATCCGTTCCATGAAATAATTTGCGATTACCATAGATGCGTTTATACTACAAATAATATGAAAATTTCAAAAAGCAAGCATTGAGGATCACCATGCTTAGTCATCGTGGACCTATGATTTCTGACTGTCTTCAAAACAGTAGCAGCAATGTGCAAAAAATATAAATAGACTAGTTAAAAGAGAACGCGTAGTGGCTCTAAAATGGAGGTGGGCAAGAATCTTGGCTAGATGTGGTGATGGCAGGTGGTCCTTACTGACTGGCTGCTGAGAGTCGGCAGAAGGAGTGTTGGCAGTCCAACAGCCAGGTGGATAACATTCAGAAGGTTGCGGGTAAGGACTGGTTGAGACTTACACAGACCAGGGAAGCATGGCACAAAAGGAAGGTGGCCGTTACTCAGGATGGAACAAGCCTGTCAATGACGAAGATAAAGAAAGAAAGAATAAATTTTATTTGGTCACAGTTCGAGAAACACTAAACACAAATAAAAAAAATAAAAATTATGTTTTAACAACAATAGTGTGTGCATCACGGCAACGCCAAAAATGTTAATTTCAGCATTAATGTCAGACAAATGATGTCTGACGCTGGTTTTCTAATGAACCTTTAGGGACAAGTGATGAAGAAAAAGAGAAACAAAAGCTGAAGAGGCTTTGGTCCTCAACTTTCCCACATTAGCTGGACAATTTTGGCTGAGCTAATTATAATGAAGGCAGCCAGCCAAAGAGCTTTAAAACTAAAATAACTGCTGCGTCGGTGAACTAAATATTTCACAGTTATAGTTTGTTGCAAAACTATTTCAAAAAGGTTTTGCCGACCCTTGTACGGAGAAAGCAATTTTGTTAAAAGGGTCACCACTTTAGTGCCCTAACATTTTTTAGATTAAAATGCGTGTCCTTAGAGGAAATATATTAAAGGTAGTTTTTCTCACTTCGTTTATCTAAAGATCTGGCTGTAGTAAAAGTGGTGGTATTTTAAATTTAATTTATTCCAAACAAGCGACCCAACCCTGCTTCCCAAGGGTGCAGCATCGACATTTCTGCGCTATATCTAACATAGTTAAATGATTCAGGCGTGACCTTGCGGAAATCCATTATAAAATACAATAGACGTGGATATATTTAGTAACCTGTTCCGCTTAGCTATTTCTAAAGGGCTATAAAAAATTGCGAACTGTGAACCAGAACATGGCGTGTTCTGGTTCGCGTCAAGTCAATCGTCATCCTGAGGATGCCTCGTTGAGAGGTGAAACACATGTCGATTTCTTTCAGGAGCTTTTTATGGATCTTTAGAAATAGCTAAGCGGAACAGATTACTAGAAAGAAAGAAAAGAAAGAAGAAAGAAAATAAATTTATTTGACACAGGTTAAGGCACACAGTTTTCAAAAACAAAAAACAGAAAAAAACAAAAAAAGCTTAAAACAGTATACTAAACTACTTAATATATACACGTTTATTGTATTTTATATCAAACTTTAAAATTATTGTATTTAAAAAAAATAAAGTTTAAAAAACTGTAACCCGACTACGGGAAAATAAAAATGATCTAAAAAGTATGAAACAAGCAAATATTTCAGACAGAAATCAAGACATAGGTACAAAAATGGTCAAGGTAAAGCCGTGGTCGCATGCCTATGCACCATGTTGGTGCCAAGAACACCTACAAAATTATAATGGCATGCGACGACGGCTTTCCCTTGACCATTTTTGTACCTATGTCTTGATTTCTGTCTGAAATATTTGCTTGTTTCATACTTTTTAGATCATTTTTATTTTCCCGTAGTCGGGTTACAGTTTTTTAAACTTTATTTTTTTATTTTATACTTTTCCGTTTTTACACTTGATAAACGTAAATAAGAGTAGAGTAATACAATAGTTCAGTAATTAACCTATTTTAAATTCCAATAGCAGTGCATAGTGCTTTGGACGAAACTATAGAGCGATTTATTTCGACGCCAACACCATATATCGATATCGAGCTTCGAAGAAATCCAAAATATAAATATTTCATTGTACTTCTTTTTCTTCATAAGAGTGGAATTACAAATCGGTACTTCTTATTCAGTTTTGATTAACTGCACGTTGGTAACATCTTGCGATACTACGTAGCGCAGTCTCACTTTTGCTTGTTTTTAACGATTTAAACATATTTGTTTACTTTTGAAATATAATATTATATACATATTTGTAATGTGCTCGTCAAGACCTTTCTTTTGATATCAAACATGTCATGATCATCACATTTTAATTTTTTTCGAGGTTAGAAATTTACGTGTAAAGTCCACCAAATTAAGTTTAGGGAAAAATTATATAGCCTATGTCACCCGGACCATTATTACGAATCTATTGATACCTCATTCATCAAAATCGGTTTGGTAGTTTAGGCGCTACGGTGGAACACACGTAAAAACAAACATACATACATACATACATACAAACATACATACATACAAACATACATACATAGACTGCTAAAATCATAACCCTTCCTTTTGGCTTTGCCGTAGTCGGGTAAAAAAGTATGTGTACAATAATTAATTTTAACCTTTCAGAATAAATGCTCTAAATTATGCTGCAAACGCATCAAATCCATTGTGTAATTTAGAAGACACGAAACGCGACTTTATGTCAATTCAATTCTCAATTCTTTATTGCATTCTATAATGTTGGTAAAACAGTTGGTAGGCTTAAAATTATGGAAACAATTATAGACCCTGTTGGGCACAGCATAGTAGGAGAGAGGAGGAAGAGCGCTTATTTGAAGAGTGTTTATATTATTTAAATCTTCTGGTAATACTACTTCTTAAATATTTCCACTTTATTAAGTAAGTTGATTAAGTATGTGTAAAATTAATATCAATTGATGCTCAATCCAGTTTCTGAAGCATTTACCTTCTAATCACGATATCACCGTCCTGTCCTTATTCCAATTTATTTTATGTAAGGGTCTGTTTTCAATAATTATCATATTGACTGAAATAATTGGTTGCCGAGATTTGACGATCATAACATAACATCACACCGCAGAGGTGAACCTATAGTATATCCACATTTTGCCAGTTATCTTTAAGTTCCATGTAAAAAGGGGCGAGCCTATTGAAATCAACCGGTCACAAATCCAGACTTCGTGGGCTGCTACTGAGAAATACCACATGGAAAACACAATAACATTTTGTCTAACGTGGGAATCGAACCTAGGTCCTCAAGTTTAGCAGTAGCACTTGCCACCACTAGACCTATGAGGCAGTCGATCATAACTCCTTCAAGTTTTCAGAAACTGTGGGTAGCCTTGACATAATGGAACAAAAGACTACCAAATGAGCATTCCAAAACTCCAATCAAAAAGAAGTAAAGAAAACCAATCAACGGCGCGCACTCCGGGCCTCAAATAGGCGATTTATTGCCAAATTGAGGCCACAATAGGCCGGAAGAAAGGCCGAGATGAAAGGATAGTTTATCAGCCAGTCCATTATTGTTGGACATCTATTGTTAGATGGACGCTCAGCTTGTTTTGTTACTTAATTTAATTTGCTGCGGAAGGGTACTTCGCGGATAAAAAAGTATGTACATTTCTTTTTTCTATCGCTGTAATGGATTATGCTTTTAATGATATTGAATGGGTTGTGTAATCTTTTTATTTTGTTTGGTAAAAGAATAATTCTTCGTTTGGATTTTTAGTTGTTTGCTTTGAAAAAACAATCAATTAATTGATTGCAAACGAATCTTGGACCGGACGACTATAGATCCAGTTGCAAGTTTGAATACATAAAACATTCGAAATGTGTAATTATAATCTTGAAACTTTGACATCTTGTCTTGTACGTAATAATCAGGTTGTTATATAACACGAATAATAACGGAGTGGTACCCTAGAGAAAGCAGAAGAAGTAGAGGAAGACAGCCAAAGCGATGGGAAGACGATTTGAAGCAAGTAGCTGGACCAGAATGGTTACGTACAGCAAAGGACAGAAACAAATGGAAATCCTTAGAGGAGGCCTTTGTCGAAAGACAAGCTGTTAAGAGGAGAGGTAAGCCGAATGCCGAGAATATGTTTTAGTTTAAGTTAATTTTTTTAGTTTTAAATAGTAATGTTTAGTTAAATAAGTTAAAACTCTAACAGCAATAAAGGCTTATTTACTTTACTTGTTACAGTAATTTTCTTCTAACCGTATCGATGATCTAACTTGTGCGATATGTAGGTAGTTATTTTACTCGATATTTGAACCTTAATTTAAACTCACGGCCTCTCGATTGCCTGTCAAGACAGGGATAAAAGATGGGCCACTGTCGTTTAAGAAATAAATGTTTACATGTACGAAAAAAAAATGCTTACAGTGCGAATTGAATAATAGCGCCCAATAAGGGTTTGAAATTGGGTAAAAAGGGCATGCTGCGAGGGTCGAGCTACTTGACAGCTTTCGGAAGAAGAAATATATTGAAACAGATATCTTTGCACACAGAAATGATGGTTTTCTTCGATATTTTATGTTAGAGAATTGATGACTAGCGTTCTTATATAAATGTCATATAATTATCATATAATTATCGTTGGATAATAATAGTAGTTTATGAAACTGTTGCATAATGAGGGGTATTAAAACATGAGTGTGTGTTTAAAAACCGAGCCGTAGGCGAGGTTTTTAATAGTATCATACATTGGGATTGAACCTAATACTAAATAAAAGATCAAAGTTAAAGATCAAGAATAAATTTGAAAAATCCCACGAAATTCAGTACAACAAAACAAATGAATGTCGTCTGCACCAGCACATCCCCGCACATGCGCTACAGCGGGTGTTGCTGTCCCCCGTTTAAACGTTCCAATGCAAAAGTTGATGGAAACTCCTTGGTGATATTAACTTCTTGGAATAGCCCTGTATCGTAATAGAAAAAAAAATTGTTTTATTGTACCTATTATTTTGTTAGAGAAAAAATGTTATAATATGATTCTATTTTTAAATTTTGGTATTGTGTTTATAAAGTGTGTCAATATAAACTTGTTTTGAATTTTATAATTCGAATATTACGCTATGAGAGTAGATAAAATATATTTCTAGTCAATACGTAATTTAAGTTGCGTCAGAGAAAAATATCATCTTTCAGGACGTCTAATAAAATCAACCAAACAAATCTACTAATTGTAATTTTTTTTTAATAGTTCGTTTCACAAAATATTCACTTATTCAATTAAGCAATCATAATGGATTCCATTATACGATTCTAAGTTAAAAACAGTGATACATTTTCTAGAAAATTATGTTGAAATAATAATTTTCGTAAGACATCATGTTTTTAAGAAAATGATAATTTCAACATGATTTTCGAAAAGGTTTGCACCCAGCATCACACAACAATAATACACTTATCGTACAACTATAACACACTTAGAAAACAAAAATATCACCCAATTTTCAAGCCAAGCTCCCACACAATAATTAACAGCCAAGTACACACCGTACACAAACATACTGATCCAGCTGAACCACTTAACCACCCAATTAATAGGACATCCGACCAAATTGCTTGAATTTTTCAGGCCACAGGCCACATCGCATCGCAAAGCATTCACCCACTGATTTATGCGACGATCCACTGCTTGATAAACTGCTGTCTGATGTTCGTGAAATATGGTCGCATGTGCACATACTACCCGGTTTAAAGGGGAATTTGGTAGGTGTTTTTAGGGCTTGTGGGGATGTGGCTGTCCGGTCTAGTAACGTAAGTTATAGGAGGATGAACGGGATCACGTGTCAGTTGTTATTTGAAGTGGCCTAGTGCGACAGTAGTGCTTGTTGGTGAGGCATTTTAGGGGCCTGGAGGTGAACGATGTAAACAATAGTAGTGCAAAAGTTAGGAAATTCTCTCGTATTTTAATGATAAAGAAATGCTTTAAATTTTGTACCTCTTTTGTAATTCTGCTATGACAGTGGGAAGAAAATTCAATGTTTACGTTCTTGATACAATTCTGTACCTTCAGTGAAAAGTGATTTATTTATTTAATACTTCAAGCACAGAAATGTACAGAGGTGGACTTAATGCCACAGGCATTTTCTACCAGTCAACCTTTGGGTGATGCAGAGACAAACTGTGGTAGGTGCAATTACGAAAATGGAGGAAAAAATAACTCAAATATAAGGATACACATATATGTATTACAAACTATAAATATAATGATGATATAATGATGATGAAAGTGATGTAACCGGAAAATCATGATTTTGAGAAAATTAATATTAAAGTTTTAAAAAAATCTGACTCTTTGTCTACTTCACTAAAATGAGTACTGATTACTGACATTGGTAAACAATATCTTAGAGCACGATTTAGTGTAAGAAGAAACAGATTAATTTGTATACTTTTTTTATAATTTAAAAAGAAAGCCAGTTGTATCACGTAACACAACAATATTAAAGTCGTAGTATGTGTAAATTAATTTAAAATGACTTGAACCATTTTACACATTATTTATTTATTGGTTGGTGTTGGATGATTATGTGTAAATATATCAGTTTGTATTAATTCACATACATCGTGTAATAAGAGTCACGTACATTTGTATTAATATACATTAAGGTACTTGAAATATTTGTTCAGTTCACATTGATATTATTTAAAATGTATTTTATTTATTACATATTCATAAATGTAAAAAATGCTTAGTTAGAGCACTTTACACCAAAATAAGTTTGCTCAATTTTAATCTTAGAGGGGCACCAATTAGATCAAAAAATTGCATTTTTTTACTGTTATACTTAGTGTAAGAATATTAAAACTGATATAGGTCAAGATATATCACTTTTCACTGAAGGTACAGAATTGTGTTATAATAAAAAATTATAAATTGCCGTGCGCCTGATAGAATTTTCCATTGGCGAAAAAGATGAAACTCGAAAGGGAATGAATTAAAAAAATATCCTTAGTTCACCTTCGTGGTATTTTACTTGTCAGTATTCTATGGTTCTAGACCTCTAGCAGCGAATTAATTAAAATAATTTGAGAAGTTTGGTTATTTAACATCACACCCCTTAACAAGAAATTCATTCATCTAAATAATGGAAATAAACCAGAAATACTGAAAGGAACCATTACGAGTTTCTGTTAATATGTGTGCACACATAATGTTGAGCGATAAATCTGTCATGCGGAAGCGTAGCTGGTATGTCATCAACCAAGCATGCCACACGTTTGGAAATCAAAGGACGTATGTCGGCTTTGTAAACAGTAACATGCAACGTTTATATAATAAATTAGAGCAAGAATTTGAATAAATTCGAGTTAGAGGTAAGAGTTTAATTTTTTAAGTTAAAACTTCTTTAGGCGCGTTGGGCAGTTTTGAAATGGGACTATTACCATTGATTTTGCGACACTGTGACGACACCAGCGTCAAAAGGACCATTAAAAAGACATCAACGCGTTGATTACCGCGGTGCCGATATTTTTTTCAAGTTTTCTCTTCTGTCGGCACTCCCGGAGTGCCAATGTTTTTTTTTTTTTGTTATGACAATAAAGAATAATTAAATTTAGTAGACATTTTTTAAATGTTCAATCAATCTGTCTAGCCTTTTCCCAACTATGTTGAGGTTGGCTTCCAGTCTAACTGAATGCAGCTGAATATTAGTATTTTACATGGAGTGACTGCCTATCTAACTCCACAACCCACTGTTATCTTTGTCTGTTGTCTTTTATGGTTATTATTATTATCAATTTTTTTAAATGTTTTTATTTTTAATTTGTTTTGTATTTAATTTTGTTTCCTTTATAATTATTTTCGTGTTTTGATTTATTTTATCATTATTATTATTTCACTTTGTCAAGCTTTAATGTTTTTACCTAGATTATAAGAGAATGATGTGGTCTCCCATAATTGGAAGCGAACACTCGTATTTGTCCTCGTATTTGTAATTTTGCATGTAATTGTGTTGCCTCTGTTGGAGATCCAATAAATAAATAAATAAATAGGCATAAATAAATAACTGTTTTTTTTCTTTTTCTTTAAATGACACTATCCAAAATTTTCAAGTATATACCTACCTATTTTTGCCTTTATGTCAGCAATAAAAAATTTAACAATAAACAATTTGTAATTATTTGAATAGTTATTAAACCACTCACTTGGCTACCAGTCGCAATCAGCACGCGTAGCATGACCACCGTAGAAACGAGTTTTGTCGACGGAAGAGTAGACAAAATGACAGATAAACAATCACAATTTGTCATTTTGTCTATTCTTCCGTCGACAAAACTCGTTTCTACGGTGGTCATGCTACGCGTGCAGAGATAGTCTGTCAAAATAATATAAAAAATACCTACTTATAATAAACAAAAACATTTATCATAATTATTATTAAATAGTACCTGGGCAACCGAGCTCTGCTCGGGTGAAAATAGAGAAAACGAATTTTCCCAGATATGAGATCTAGCTAGATCGATTTTTCCTAACCCCTATATTGCAACTTTTATCAAAATTGTTAGAGCCGTTTTCGAAAACGTGATCACAAATGTATTTAAATACAAAAAATTGCTCATTTAAAAGTATAGGATGATGAAACCACAGAATTCCGACGAATAACAAATCCTTTGCGTGTATAAATCAAATAAAATCATTACAAGCATAACAAAATAAACCAAACCACACTGTGGTTAACAAATATTAATGTGTTTGAAATATTAATGCATTGATTCAGGATAGCTATGAAGTACAAACGTTGGCCTACCTCAACAAGTATTTTCTGACAAATGAAAATGATTGACGCAAACCTTGGTTCATATTAATTAATCAACACATATTTTTTTCGAATAAAATCATCATTTTATCTTAAAGATTATTAAAAATAAGAAAAAAGGGTAAGTAACGCCTACACGCTTAGCCACCTGCGTAGCAGCGTCTACGGTGTAGCTTCGTTTGCTACGCCTTGTAGCACTTGACGTAAAGCTGTTTGCCGACACAGTACACGAAATTGATGCGCGAGATTGACTGATCATGAGGTAGAAGCTGAAATAAATTATTAATGACAATAAAAGTCCTCAATTACATAAAAAGGTGCATGTTTGCATAAGAAAATTTTCAACAATAAACTGTAGATTATGTCAAATATATTTTAAATATGTAGCTTTGAAAACACTACGTATCCTCCTCATCAAGCAGACTGTCTATTATGCAAAATGGCAAAAGCAAAACTTAGCTTATAAGTACTTAACTTTAAAATTACATATATGAGGGTATTTCGAAACTTTACCAAAGCTTTAGTAGCGACAGCATCCCAGTCAGCAAGATAATATTTTACGCTACGTTTGTACTTAGTACGTGACAATGTAAGCCCGGAACTGGAGGGAATATTTCATAAAACGAGCTTACTCCGTTACATGAGTTTCAAGTTTCACCTTAGATACCTTTGAAAAAAATAAAGGCTTTTTTGAACTGTGTATGTGAGATTTCATGTTAAATTTAAATGGAAGGAAGATTGTGATCTTAAATGTTATATTTTTCTATATTAAAATATGAATAAGGTAAACCATTAAGAGTAAATATCACGCTTGTATTCCCGAAAGTGATAAGCAGAGTGTGTTATACAGTACACCCACATATTTTGTGAGTTACCAAAGTCCTACGCCATTGATTACGCAATCAATGGCGTAGGACTTTGGTCTAGTACGCACTAATTCAGATTCCGAATTGCTACTGTAATTAAAAGTTTTTTTAAATTATAACAACGTTGAGGGAGGCTGTTACCCAGCAGTAGGACAGCTTAGGCTAATTAAAAGAGAAATTCTATCCTATCCTACTTTTATTTAATATATTTATTTAATATTATAAGCTGTTGGTCTAGTGGTCGCAAGCACTACTGCTGAGCATGAGGTCCTGGGTTCGATTCTTGGGTCGGGCAAAGTGTTATTGGGTTTTTCTATCTGAAATTTCTCAGTATCAGCTCGGAGTCTGGATTTGTGCCCGGTTGATGGCAATAGGCTCGCCCCCTATTACATGGGACTTAAACATAATTGGCGAAATGTGGGTGTACCTGCTACAGGGACACCTCTGCCCAACCCTTCGGGGAAACAAGGCGTGATGTTATGTTATGTTATAAATGCTAAAGTTTGTGAGGATGGATGGATGTTTGTTACTCTTTCACGTAAAAACTATTGAACGGACTTGGATAAAATTTGGCACACAGATAATTTATAACCTGACCTGTTTATATAGGACTTATGCGGGTGAAACCGCGGGGCACTGCTGGTAATAACATAATTATCTATATTTTATTTTACTTCTAGTGACACGCTTTCAAGCGACATTTATAATAATGTATCTACACTAACATTTTAAATACATTTGTATTTTTGTTTGTAATGACCGACTAGTAAAGTGTTATATTATTTTAATTATTGTGAATATGAGGACTATGTGGATATTATTTTTATTTCTCTGCTAGTTTTAGGGATGGTCTGGCAGTTTGAGTAATTTATGTAGCCTACCCAAATGTCCATTCTTTGGTATTGTTCGTCGAGTTGAGCTCCACGATTATTGACAAATGCTTGCACTGACTGGATAGATCCACTCAAATCTGTGTGGTTCTTTCCTCAAAAGACAATTTCAGACACTAATATACATGGTCCTCATATGGCCTGACCGAGATTATGTCTGGACTTTAAAAGAGACTGCGAACTCTGAGTTTATTTCGGCCTTTCTTCTCAGAGTAGTCAGATAGGAAACGCCGAACTCATCTTCATTTTTTTATATTTTTTTTTATATGATATGTAAAGGGATTCCAATATCCTATTTACAGAATAAATAATTTGATTTTATTTCATTTCACTGGACCGATTTTAAAAATTCTTTCTCCAGTAGAATGTCATATTACCACTGAGTAACATAGGCTATAATTTATAAAGATATCACGCAGTTGAAGCCACTGGCGGAAATTAAAAAAAATAAGAGGTTGAGTCATCTTATATTTTTTCATTTTTCTTTTCACCACCTCTCAACGTGGTGGTGGTGGTCGGAAGTAATGATGATGAGATGATGTTTAAGATATCAAAATTGTTAAATCTCGCCAACTTTATCTTATAAATTTGCCTTATTTTATAATATTTTGCTCTATATACTATAACTCCAGACCAGTTGTTTCTTTTTGGTTTCAAAGGGGTATCGTATAATCCAGTTGTGGAGGTCAGATAGGCAGTCGCTCCATGTAAAATACTGGTATTTAGCTGCATCCGGTAAGACTGAAAGCCGACCTCAACATAGTTGGGTAAAGGCTTGGCAGATTGATTGACGAACTATGATTAAAAGTAGCAATGGACAAAACGACATTCCAAAATTGAACGCGAAAAAATTCAGCCACTGTTTCAGCCATCAAAACTCTTCAATTTTCAGTTACGTTTCCTTTCGAACTTAAAAAGATTATGTATGCGAATAAATTTATTCTTGCGGCTTCAGGTGGGACGGCAAGGGATTTGAAAGTCTGATTCTCAAATGGTCACACGTTTGCTTATTCGTCGGGGATATGCTAATATTTTAAGATTTTGTTAGGGAAAATTGTGTAGGTTTGTTGAAAATTGTCTTCGTTTTCTTTCACGGAAGTAAGGGTAGAATTTCGATTTGAAATAATGTAAATAAGATACTCTAATAAAAGCTAGGCTATTGTTCGACTGTAAGACATTCACATCTTCTTTTACAGAGAAGGCACGAGCATTTATACCACCGGTGTTGGTTATAGCATTCTGCTGATTTTAGATTACTTACTAGGTATTCCCAGTTTTATTGCCAATTTTGGCAACATTTCGCGTGTTTTCCTCACGCCATTAGCACTAAAGGTCAATTAAAATGTTCAAAAACAGATGCTCAACTTTGGTGATTGTTAAAATGTTGCTAACAATACAGAAACATATAATTGTTACATAAATACGACCTAACATTTTGTTTACCACAAATGGACAGTCATAGTTCACGTTTCCCCACAGTTTCGAACTAACATATAAACTGTTGTTCCCTATTGGAAGCACATACTTCAGTGTCACTTGTCAAATTCGTTTACCGAACATGACATGGTGTTGACTCTGTATGAATTGAGCAGCCAGTGCAGTATCAAACCGCGTTGTGTGACATAAAATAATTAAATTCTACTAAAATTGTCCTTTTTACTATGTCGTCATGTTAAAAGAAAATATGAAACATGACCAAATCTCTCTAAGAATTTGCTATAATTTAGCTTGTTGAAGTATGTAAACTTGTAATTATTTCGATTTTATTTGGCACCTATTTTCAACCCAGTCGGTTAACATGGTTGCATTTATTTATAAGGCCGTTGTGACAGAGTTTCGTGTCTCTAGATAAACCACTTTCTTTTTAATTTTTTGTCTCGCACGTATAAACCCGCACTTGGCTCGCGTGGTAGATTACAGACCACTTCCTCTCGAAGAGAGAAATTAAATGAAATGAAATTGTTTATTCTGTAAATAGGATATCGGAATCACTTTTACACGTCATATTAAAAATAAGCTAGATGAGTTCGTCGTTTCCTATCTAACTACTTTGAGAAGAGAGGCCGAAACAAACTCAGAGGAGGCCTGTGTCCCAGCAGTGAGAACATTATAGGCTGATTATGCTACTCACCAAATAAAAGTTATTTTATTTCTTAAATAATACCTCTTTAGAAATCCAACCTAGCCAGGATTATAACACATTCAACCCTGTAGCAAAGCACTCTCGTATAATACAAACATTGCACCAGCACAAGGTGTTGGAGCAATCAAGAGGTCGTGAATTCAATCCACACCGGTTGCATACAAGATATTCGCACCAACGAACGCTTTGATTTCTGAATAGTAGATAGAACCAATGAACTATTAGATATAGATTCAATTGAAATTCTGTGCAGAACATGTCCATTAGTTATCACTACGTTCTCTATATCCTATCTATATCCTATATTCACTGTAATAATTCTTGGTGATAGAACAATGAGAGTATTTCCGTTTTCGAAACTGTTTTGAACGTTATTTTGTTTCCTGAATGTATTGAAAGCAGGATATAGCGTTATATTTATCTTATTAAAAGAATATGAATATGTATACTTTATGAAGCAGTTTGATATCGATTAACTGACAAACAACGCGCAGTCATAGCAAAAATCATACTCATCATCATCATTTCAGCCGAAAGACGTCCACTGCTGGACATAGGCCTCCCCCAAGCACCGCCACTTCGAACGATTCTGTGCTTTCTGCATCCTGCGGATTCCTGCGGCCAAGGAACCGACATAGCCCGAAGAATTGCCAAACTTAAGTGGCAATGGGCAGGGCACATTGCTCGCAGAACGGATGGCCGATGGGGTCGAAAGGTTCTGGAGTGGCAACCACGTACCGGAAGACGTAGCGTTGGAAGGCCTCCCACAAGATGGACCGATGACCTTGTGAAAATCATACTACGCGTAATTAATGGGTTCACTATGTGAGGATCTTACGAAACCCAAAAACCGACCAGGTATAAATAGGTACGAATTAAATATACAAACAAATTCTTACGCAATATCTATTTTACAATCATGACCACACGCTAAATTAATGAGACTTTTAGCAAGTTCTGGAAAACAGCTCTTTCACAACATTCACACTTACATAGAACCATTTTGCATACAATCTTTTATACACATTCACACCTCTGCACATACAATAAAAGCATCCACAACAACTCACACACCTGCACTTCCATTCAAACACACACACACTTTTCGAACAGTAACTACATACACAACACACACACCTACATATCAGACACCGGGCTACGCGACGCGGCGTGTTCACGCGATTCGAGATTACCAGGTACGTGACATACCGGGGCCTTGCCATCGTACATGAAATTTTATACCCGACTTCACGTTTTGAACGAAAGTCAGTCAGTCATATCTGATTCGACACCAAGCTGAGTTTCGTTCACCGAACGGACGTAGTTTGAAACGGTGATGTTCTGGGTGTTATGAATGAATGAAAATGAAGCGGCGGTCGATATGACTTGCTTGGGGGAGGCCTATGTCTTTTTACACGAGCAGCCTATGGGCTAGATATACGCAAAGATCGTACAACACTCTCCGCGTTCAGTTCAATAACGCGTTTAGGATGCTGGTGGGGCTGCCCCGCTTCTGTAGTGCATCGGGGATGTTCGCGCATGTAGATTGTTTCTACACAGCCATGCGCAAAAGGTGCGGTTCCATGGTGCGCAGGGTGTGGAACAGCTCCAACAGTATCCTAAGCATGATTTCAAGTCGCCTAGACTGTGTTTTCGTGGGTCGCTGTTGTGCCATCTCACATGGGTTGTCACAGCGGTGATACACTACTATTTGTGTCAGTTTTTTGTAGTATAGTTGTAAGTGTTGTTGTTGTATTTTGTGTGTGTTGTTTGTGTCATTTGTCAATCATTTATGATACTTGAATAAAGATAATTCTATTCTATTCTATGTCCAACAGTGGACGTTTTTTGACTAAAATGATGATTAATGAATGTAAATAATTGGTTATGAGAGTAAATAAAGAGTTTGTTTTCCACTAGGTACCTATTGAACTGTCTTATAATTATTGACTTCAAAAGAGTTTGCCTTATATAACCAGCCCATGCAGATCCATTGCTGAATACGTAGACCTCCTTCTTGTGAGAGTAAGTGGCTCGTAATCCACCACATGGTACAGTGCGGTTCATTTTTTTGTGATTTCATAATGTTTTTCTCCATTATATTGAATAGATAGATCGAAGACGATAATGATGAAGATGGAAATGAAATGAAATGAAATTGTTTATTCTGTAAATAGGATATCGGACTCACTTTTAAACGTTATATTAAAAATAAACTAGATGAGTTCGGCGTTTTCTATCTGACTACTCTGAGAAGAAAGGCCGAAAGGAACTCAGAGGTCGCAGTATCTTTTAAAGTCCAGACATAACCTTGGTCAGGCTAAAAATAATGGTGGTTCCCAAGACTCACTTTCCAAGTACTTCCAAAATATAAAAAAACGTGTGACACTCGGGGACTGCCGCGGTAAAGCTATTGCATAGCATTTGTAACCTCCATACTTCCTATTTGTCAACGCTACACTTGGGATGATGACGTGATGACATAAAACAAAAATTACGTTCCTATGACAACATCACGTTGTCATGGGAACCGTCATTACATGGTAGGTGGAGTGGCGGTGTTAGGTTTTTACGTTACAGAATTTCTTGATTCGGTCGCCGCGCTCAAAGCCCGCGATAAAAGTTACGCAATAGCTTAAAAAAAAAAATACCTAGGTCTTCTTTATAAAATGCAACTAAAACTTTAATATGAAACCCGAGGTGCACCTATAAGGAAATAGATAAAAGTAGAAATACGAGGTACGAGCTACATAGGTACTCGTAAGAGCCCACAACGGCGGCGTGTTCACGCGAATCGAGATAACTTCGAACGTGACAAACCGAACTGTGCAGTTGAACACAGATATTGTGTAGTACACACGACGAGACCTCAAGCTGTACATTCCAGTTTAAGCTGACCATGCATTCTATAGACTTTCGCCGTATGAGAGTTCTGTGTATACTGGATAGTACAGCATGATATTACGCCGTGCGTACGAATACCTGGTTTTATCTACAACGTTTCTTAGGGGAAAATCAAAGTGGAATATTTAATCAGTAACCTGTTCTTAGTATATAGAAAATAAAGTGGAATAAGGTGAAGTTTATGTAGAAAATCTTTTCAATAACCGAGGGTGTCGACGATATAGTACATTAGGTACTGTCGCGGCCTGCAACACGGACGTTGATCGACAATTGTGAAAATGTGGGCCGAGGCAAAGCCAAGGCACACATTTCGTCGCCCTCCCCGCTATCTGTCGTAACTAGCAATTGACATTTTTCCAGGGTAACAGTTTTTCGGACAAGCGCTACAATCATGTTAATAGCAGAAAACTCAGGTATACTATCAGAAATAGGGTTTAATTTACCGGATAGGTACGTGGCGCGGCGGCGCAAGCCGCAGCTGCTGGTGGTGCCGAGTGCGCGCACTGACCTGCTGGGGCGCGCACCGCTGACTCGTGCGCTGCGCACTCTCAACGCGGTGGCGGATGCCATAGACATATTCACCTGTACACTGAGTGAGTTCACAAGGGCCACGTACTGTGTAGCATGTAAGGTATAGAAAAGTATATTTTAAGTTACTTTGTCGCATTAGATTTAATATAATCTGTAATAGCAAAGGAAACATGGCATGTAATTATTTAAATAAACAAATATAGTTGCGTTAGCTGTGGCTTTATTAATGAATTAATAACTTTTTATAAATAGATCTTGACTTAATCTTTAACTCACTAACTGTAGATGTGTGCATATACGACAGGTGGTGAGAATATTTTATCCCTTTTTTGCACTTACGCAAAACAAAATACATGATTATCTTCACACACACAGACACGACGATTAGAGATAACTTTTCGAAACAAAGTTCTGAACTCGTAGGTAATGTGCAGATACGTCAGTTTGTGAGATACGACAGTTAACGGGGAGGGCGACGATATGTGGGTCTATCAATGTCTGGTTGCGGCCAAGGCTTGTATAGTACTTTTCTCAAATAATGCGCGGAAATTCTTTAATATTCTTTAATACCAAGAATAAAATTAACATTATTGTTGAAAAACATGTTTTTCCATACATTCCAACTGAAAATGTAAGTTTGCATGCACAATATTGAGAGATTTACCATGTTATTTTAAGATCATAGACTTCTTATAGGTTTTCCTGTAAACTTTATGTATAGAACTATAAGTTTCGGAGTTAAGGGTCAATTTTCATCAATTTGCTTAAATAACTAAATAACTGTTTATTTTAACAATATTAAAAAAATAGGTTTAAGACTCTCACAATAAGCTCTTTCAATTGAATTATTGTCACACGATACAGTTACTGTTTTTTTTTTCTTATTTTCCTCTCAAAAACCCCCGTATTCAAAATTCATTTAGTTGCGATACACGTGCGTGTTTAGGTCACAAATATATGTATACCAAATTTCAATTAAATAAGTTCATTAGATTCGAAACAAATAGACTGTGACAGACGGATAGACAGACACACGGGTTCACATAAGGGTTCCCTTTTTTCGTTCAGACGTATGGAACCCTAAAAATTATTGGAATACCTACTTACCAGGTTAGATCAACCAGACCAGCAACTTTTGTGAGATGCCAAACCATTTCTTAACTCGAGCCATGACAAATCTTATTATTTATTTTTTAATCAGCCAGCCAGTATAAAACTTTAACTCCGTTAAACCACTGCAAAACTCCTTTAAGTCCGTTCCAATAAAATAGTTCCATTATCTCTCTCTTGAAAGCTGCTGCTAATTAAAATGTAAACAGCTGTGGCTCATCCGGTACGCAATGGATGAAACGCGGAAGGATCTGGTTACACTATCGCTTAGTATGGCATGTACTCTTATACTGCATACGTTTATTATTGATGTGGAAAAATCTGCAGTGTCAATTTTCGTGAGGCAATGAGTTTGCAGTTTAGTTTGTGCAGTTTGTCAAAAAACTGTCAAAAATTTGTCAAAAAAATAAATAATAAATAAATTTGTCAAAAACTGTCAAAAATTTGTCAAAAAAATATCAGCTGTCGTCACAACTTGTCAAAAAATTGTCAAAGAAAACATTATCACGAAACCGTCAATGTCTTAAGGCCAAAAATCGATGTGACTTCCACCAAACCGCACTAGGCCTGTGTTGTGGATTACGATCCACTCTCTTTCACAGAGAGGAGGAGGCCTGTGCCCTGACAGTAGGAACATTATGGGAAACAGTCGCACAGTTATGCTCATGCTTAACCTGAATTTTATTATCTTGAAATCACCGACCAGCTGAGCAGTGACAGCCTAATTTTTTTCACATTCCTCCGCTAGACGTTGAACACAAAGGACGTGTGTCGTTTGCTCGTGCATTATAGTCGGTGATTGGCTAATTGTTGTTAAATTCATTTCCTTATCACACCTAGCGTGATCTTACCTGAGGGCCCTTCCCACTGGGCGGTCCTAGAGAGAGATATAAATAATAGTGTTAGTGACGCTTCAAAGTGAATTTGAAAAAGTGACTGTGATTTGTCGGACTCGAACCATCACCCAAGTGATTAGTGACCAGACCGCTTACCCAACGCGCCATCGAGACAGTTGCGACAATTCTCTAAACAACGGTGTGCTACGAGCTACGAGTGTGAGTCACCGCTGCTACGCTCGCACCGCGCGCGCTGCTACGTCGTGCGCCTGTGCTACGAATCGACAACGTGAACTGTATCGGCTACGCTCTGACGCTGCTGCTTGTTATTATCGGTGTTGCGTAAGACCGGCTTGCCTGTGTATTATCATTTGACTTCAACCCTTTAATAATTCTGGTTGTTATTATGGCAGGGATACAACGTACCCCACCTAAAACACCTAGGACACCGATTGCTAGTATAAGCCAGACCCAAACACGCTCGGAGCCCGATATCAACACGGCCGTAGCAGCGGCGTGCGACTTTGTAAGCACCAGTAGGAATAATAAACGTCAGCGTAACAATACCTCGCCACAAGGCGGTTCGGCAGAGATGAACTTCCTAGAACCGCAGGAACTACAAGATATTCTGGCAAAGTGGAAAAACGAGCAGGATGATAGAATTGCGGAACTACTTGTGGACCAAAAAACCTAAATAGCTGAGCTCTCTTCGAATATAAAAGATATTAAAATTCAAAACGCTAAAATACAGGCATCCAACTCTGAAATGTGTAAGTCAAACGCCGGTATCGTTCAGTCTATGGATTTTTTAAATAAACAGTTCGAAGATTTAAAGATGGAAGTACATACATTGAGGAAGGAGCGACGCGAGCAGCAATCCCACATTGAGTCGCTTGAACGGAAAATAGTAGATCTTCAACATAAAGCGAGATCGTCGGCCATAGAATTACGTAACATCCCGCAAGTAAGTTCCGAGTCAAGCACCAGTCTACTAAAAACGGTGTGTGGCGTAGGCACAGCTTTGGGTGTACTTATTTGCGAAACAGAGCTGCGCGATATTTATCGTCTTCCAGGGAAATCTACCACGTCATCGTCGCCGCGCCCAATAATAGCAGAATTCTCGACTGTGCAAACTAAGCAAACCGTCCTGTCGGCTGTGCGTGCGTACAACAAAGGAAAAGGAAAAGACGATAGACTAAACACTGCAGTCTTGGGTTTACCTGGAGATCGTCATCCCGTGTACATCTCTGAACACCTACCAGCAAACACCAAAAAGCTCTTCTATCAAGCTAGAGAGTTCGCTAACAAAAATACCTATAAGTTCTGCTGGATATCCAATGGAAATATATTCCTGCGCAAGATAGAAGGAGACAAACAGATTCTTGTAAGCTCTGAAAAATGCCTCACTAACCTGGATAGCCCAAATCACATCATCTGACCATCACTGAATGTTCCTATTTTTCATATTTTTGTTTTCGTATTCATTCCTTGTTTATTTTACATTAGTTTTTTAAACTTAACTTTTAAACCATACAATACACTCTTACCTACAATTATTTTATACATCTTACATACAACAAAACAACGCACACAATCTATATATCATACACAAGTCTACATACTAAAATACATAATACGTTATCCCATCACCATACACGCTAATACAATATGTAACTGTCAAATTGCCTACAATATAATATTAGTTCAAACATTAATAATCATAAATATCTTTGTCCATAAGTCTGCTGCACAGCATGTAATACTTACCCTTTTAACCGACTACGGCGAAGGAAAAAAGGAGGTTATCACTTTTTTTTTTTTTTGCTTACATTTACTACGATCTGCATCGTTTTGCCTACATCTTCGTTCAACTTTCTGGCTTATCCTAATAACAAATGGCTAATCTAGATATTATTAATGATGAATTAGACGCGCTTCATATTTCTAAATCGTTCAAGTGTCAACCTGAGTGTTGCGCGCAGTTTATAAAAGACCCGACAAAGGGTTTAAAAGTACTACATCTTAACATACGAAGCATTTGTAAAAATTTTGATGAAGTTTCGGTGCTTATGCGACTATTGGGTTTCCAGACCGACGTGCTCGTTCTCTCCGAATGTTGGTTACGGAAACTTTCACACTTGCCGACCTTGGATGGCTTCACGTCATACTACACCAAAAACTCATACAACCAAAATGACGGGTGTGCTATCTACGTTAAATCTTCCCTTAATGCTGACGTTAAGGAACCACATTTTGTTGACGCAAACTGCCTTATTTGTCGCATAGAGGATGTTACAATAGTTGCTATTTATCGCCCTCCTTCTTTTAAAAACATTACAAATTTTATTGACAGTCTTGATAACGTACTCAAATTAACAACTCCTTCCGATTCCGTGATCCTGATCGGTGATATTAACATTGATATTAAGACTGACAACATTGATAGTCACTCAGATGAGTATTTAACCTGTGCTGCCTCTAACGGACTTCTCCCAGCTCATCAATTTCCGACACGGCTCACAAACTGTTTAGACCACATTTTACTTAAAACAAATAAATCCGCTACGACTTTCGTTATTGAATCATCCATAACAGATCACGAACCGCTGCTTTTGTTTCTACAAGCCAGGAATGCCAACTCAGATGTGACCCGCACTAGATCAAAAATAAACTATGATGCCGCTATAGAGAATATCAAAACTCATGACTGGTCTCCAGTGCTGTCTGTCTCGGATCCTAATGATGCTGCAGATGCGTTAATAGGTAATCTCTCCTCTATTGTCCTAAAGCACACCCAGGAACAAATTGTTCCAAGAAGAGAACGTAATCTGAAGCCCTGGATTACTCCGGGCCTACTCCGCTGTATACGACACCGTGACCGCATGCATGTCAAACTCAAAAAGTCGGATGATAATTTAATATTAAAAATCACTTACACTCGCTACCGCAATTTCTGTAACTCCCTGCTGAGAAAACTTAAACGCTCGTATGAAAAAGAACAGTTTCGTAATTCAAAAAATAATATTAAAGCTACTTGGAATGTCATTAAGAGAGTCTCAGATCTTCAAACACAATCTTGTCCCTCTTTTGACCTGTTACATTTATTTGATAATCCTAAATCCTCGCTTAATCATGTCAACAACTTTTTTGCTAATGTAGGCAGTAGGTTGGCGTCGAAATTTAAATCACCCTCAATAGTGTCCAATTCTGTGTCGAATTCAAATTTCTGTAGCTCAATGGCCCTCTTCGAGGTAACCGAAGACGATGTTTGCTCCATTATTTTGGGTCTTAGGTCTGATTGTGCTACTGGGTTGGACTGTATACCGACTAAAATAATAAAAGCCTCGAAATGCGTTTTAGTTCCGGTTATTACACATATCTGTAATTTGTCTATAATGGCAGGTATCTTTCCAACGGCGTTCAAAAAAGCAGTAGTTCACCCCATTCATAAATCTGGTCGCAGAGATGACGTCAACAACTATCGTCCAATCTCGATTCTAACAGCGATGTCAAAGATCCTTGAACGAATACTGAATAAGAACCTGACCAGTTTTCTCAACGCAAACAACATCTTAGCGAATAACCAATATGGTTTCAGAAATGGAGTTAGTACCGAAGACGCTGTCATGGATTTGTCTAGTCACGTGGCTAGATCGCTTGATAGAAAACACAAGTGCCTGGGAATTTTCCTTGATTTGTCAAAGGCATTCGACACCGTTTCTGCCCAAGCCTTATTGAGTAAAATGGAAAGCATCGGTATACGTGGACACCCATTGAAAATCTTTGCAGATTATCTCAGCAATCGTACCCAAATAGTGAAAATCGGCCCTCACGAAAGTGATGAGCTTTCAATCACATACGGCGTCCCACAAGGCAGCATTCTGGGGCCTACTCTCTTTCTCATTTATATTAATGAACTCTGCAAACTGCCTCTAAATAACTGTAAGATATTTACGTACGCGGATGACACTGCCCTTGTTGTAGATGGTGATGACTGGCCCCAGACATACCAAAACGCCGAGGCTGCGCTGTCCGCTGTAATGAAATGTTTGGCTGACAACTTGCTCACCTTAAATGTTGATAAATCGGTATATGTTCCATTTTCCATTCGGTCCAATCTGTGTCCCTCAAACTCCTTTACCATAAAAGCGCATGCTTGCGGATCCTTAACACAGTGTAGCTGCCTCTTCCTCGCCAAATCCACTTGTGTAAGGTATCTAGGAGTACTCATCGATCAGCATCTCAACTGGCACCCCCATATAGCCAAAGTCACATCCCGCATACGTAAGCTAATATATGTTTTCAAAAAGTTACGAAACTCTGCTGATAAGGATACGCTAAAATTAGTATATTTTGCCCTATGCCGGTCTGTCCTAACGTACTGCTTGCCCGTCTGGGGTGGTGCCACCCAAAATGCTTTTATCCGCCTTGAGAGAGCCCAGAGAGCTGTCCTTAAGGTAATGCTCTCTCTTCCACGTAGGTATCCCACTGTACAGCTCTATTCCGACTGCAAGGTACTCACAGTCAGGCAACTTTATGTGCTCCTGTCGACCCTACGCATACACTCTGCCCGTCCTCCAAAGGAACCGACTGGCAGGCTTAAGCATAATGTTTTTCCCCATGAACGCCATAGAACTGCCTTTGCCAAACGCCAATTCTACGTTAATAGCATTAATATGTACAACCTCCTAAATAAAAAGTTTAAAATTTATTCATGCCCTAAATATAAATGCAAAAACTTACTTAGAGATTATCTCCAAACACTGAGTTATGATGACACTGAGGATCTTCTGCTGGGTAATTTATAATGATAAGGTACTATACATATAAATATAAGTTTAAATCTAACCTTATGCGAATGTGTACCGGTTACACCACTTTCTTTTTAATTTCACACACCCTACACCTACACACCACATACGCACTCACACACATCCTACACTTACTCACTACACACAGACACATGCACTCGGACCCTACATTTATTCACCTCACCACACAGCTAAACGTTTTTCATTTCATTATGTGTTTTCTTTTCATAGATTATATCCTGTTTTTCTTTTACACCATTTGCTTTTTGTTGTAACGTCCCGTTTTATTATATTGTGGCTTTGTCTCGTTTGTTACGGAGAATCACTGACTCCTAAGATACAGGCACATACACCTAGTTTAGGAGTCAGGGTATTTAAATTATTGTGACCTAGTTATAAGCCTTATAATATGCTCTTAGTTCTATGGTTCTTGTACTGTGATGGCTTTTGGTGAAATAAAGAATTTATTTATTATTTATTATTTAATGGTGTGACCGTCGGACTGCCAAGATATAGGTCTCGAGTTCGAACCCAAGGCACGCACCTCAGACTTTTCGGATTCAGGTGCGTATAGTATAATTATCACTTTCTTCAAAAACGGTGAAAGAAAATATCGTGAGGAAATCGGCATGCCTGGGCCATATTTCTCGACGGCATGTGAAGTCAAGTCAGAGGCCCAAGGGCGGCTTTAAAATTCTGACACCAGGTTATTCACTAACCACACGAAAAGAAAAATAAGACCGACCAGCTCATTCCTTTTCTATATGAGGGCTTTTTTCCTACAGTGAAGCAGGAAAAAGGCCAGTATAGTCAAATAAAAACAAATAAACTGCACCTTCCTTTATCTAGAAATAAACGTTGCATGGAATCTGATTTGTCTATCCAACCATAGATCCTTTGTCGGTTTAATTGGATAAATGCCTGTAGTACTGTTTTGATTTGCGTTAGGAATGTAGGGTATTTCATTGGAAAGGTTAATGGAATCCAAGAATTAAATAATTAATAGGTATAGGTAATTAACACTCAAATTCAACATCAAACTCAAAGCATTTATATCAAATAAACCAATTACAGATACTTTTGAATTGTCAAGGGGTCCGTCAGTCAGAAATATGAAGCTAGTTGCCCATTCCAAAGCGTAGTAGATACCTATGGAGAAGAACGGGCAAGAAACTCCACGGACACTCTTTTAAATCAAAATATTGTTACAAAATATTGGTTACATCATTCGTGCTGAAATTATACATGTGTAACAATGTAGAAAGACGTGCACGTTAAAAGTGTCCGTAATAAAAAATAAAAACAAAAACAATTTTGAAATTTAAATAAATTAAAATAAACCGTGGCAGCTAAGAGATGACCAGTCCCTACTGACGGCGCCCGTTCACGAATATGATGCATGGATCAGCACCATTTAGCTCAAACATTTTGAAGGGAACTCAATGATCCAACACACACGCCACCATCAGCGAGACATTTGAGTGAACATGACATACTCTCAGCCGCCAGGGCACATTCAAGTCAATGAAAGACGTACCCAGTAGATGGTAACTTTAAGGAATGTACACTCACCTACATTGGCATTGGTAGGATAATATTCAGTAATATTTCTGCCTTGATGGTCTAGTGGTCGCAAGCGCTACTGCTGAGCATGAGGTCCTGGGTTTGATTCCCGGGTCGAGCAAAGTGTTATTGGGTTTTTCTATCTGGAATTTCTCAGTTGCAGCTCGGAGTCTGGATTTGTGCCCGGTTGATGGCAATAGGCTCGCCCCCTATTACATGGGATTTAAAACATAACTGGCGAAATGTGGGTGTACCTGCTACAGGGTCACGTCTACCCTTCGGGGAAACAAGGCGTGATGTTATGTTGTTGTTGTATTTTATAACAATCAGCCTATCATCATCTGCCTAGCCTTTTTCCAACTATTTTGGGGTCGGCTTCCAGTCTAACCGGACGCAGCTAAATACCAGTATTTTGCATGGAGCGACTGCCTATCTGACCTCCACACCCCAGTAACTGGGTAATACGATACCCCTTGATAAGACTGGTTGTCAGACTTTCGGGCTTCTGACGACCCGTAACGATTGTCAAAGATCCACGAATGACAGCCGGGACCAACAGCTTAACGTACTTTCCGAGACACGGAGGAGTCTCGGTGTGTAAAGATGGTCACTCATTCACTGACCAACCCCGGCAAGCGTAGCTTAACCTGATGGATCGAACAGTTCGGCTGTTATTACTTAGCCACGAGCTCCTCCATAACAATCAGCCTATATAAGTAGGTAATTTTCCTAATGCTAGAGCACAGGTCTCCTCTCTATGAGAGTGAGTGGGTTTTAATCCTCCACGTCGACTTAGTGTGTTTTTTTTGGAAATGAGGTCCCGACTATTCGACGCTGTTACAAATCAGTGTACTCACTTTCTAATTATCATCATTCGGAACTGCGGAAATCATCCAGAAAATTGCCAGTAATTTACACATTATGCAACGTGTCAGTGTTCATTTTTTTGCCCAAGAATAAGCCAAACCACTGAAACACATTAAAGATATTACACCATCTTAAAAATTCACCCCAGCGGAAACAAATTACAAAACACGGAAACCATGAATAATTTTCATGTGAAAATAAAAAGTTACATACTCATCTTTATTACGTATGGATAGCATAAGCATAATCAGCATAAAATGTTCCCACTGCACTTATTGCACCAATACAGTGTGAGTCTTTATAATGTACACATATCGAAATGAGGGAATGAATCAAAGCTTAATTTTATCGAAGAAAATTAAAAAAAAAAATTTTTTTTTATTCTGTTTGGCTTATTAATGAAAAATTTTACGATTATTATAAAAAATTGAATTATTATAAAAATTTGCTAAAAAATGTTTATTTTCAATTGAGGATAGTTTTTTTCCACAATTTTCACTTTATTAGGACGCCTAATTACTTCAAATCATTATGGAGTTTGTTTTATCGCGTTTTGTATTTTTTTTTTTTAAATACCATTTAACCTTGTGAAGGCCGCAGGAATCCGCTGGATGCGGAAAGCACAGAATCGGTCGAAGTGGCGGTGCTTGGGGGAGGCCTATGTCCAGCAGTGGACGTCTTTCGGCTGAAATGATGATGATGATTCCATAAAACATAAAAAATATTTAGATTTAAAAAAAATCCTTCGATAAAATTATGCATAGATTCCCTCATTTCGATATGTGCACATTATAAAGACACACTGTATAATATCAACTGAATAATTCAAATATCGGTGTTTGGCCACTTTTCAATATGAGTGTCTTCATATTTGCTCGGTTTCTTACACAATGCCTTTAAACGGGAAATGAAAAATGAGTTTTGCGATTCAACATCTTTTCAAGTTATTATTTGTGTGCGATGTGAGTTTAATTTTGTCGCTCGATGCTTGAGTCTGTTTGGATAAGGGGTTTATTAAAACTGCATAATGTTTTAGGGGATAGCAGTTATTTATTGCCTGCATGGACTTTTTTTTTATAGCTATTCAAAAGTAATTGAATGAAAAATGAGTTTTTGAACTAGTTTAGTTTTATCTTACGACGTTTATCATTAACTATTTGTACCTCACACCGCACCGTTATCTAAACGAACGGCACTTCAAACTCGCTATCAAATCCAATCGATGTTAAGCGGAAACTTAACTTGAGCGACGTTCACAGTAACTGAATATTGGATTGATATGGTTTTAGTGGCATGAGGGTGTAAAGTTCACTCATCCACCATAGAAAAGGGAGAATCCTCCGACCAGACGGGTGTTGTGTCTGGCGGGCAACTGCCCATCGGTTTTAAGTTGAAATCTTGTATCTATGTCGATCGCTCGGTAAACTCTAACTGCGCGATGCAGGATTTGTGTGACGTCATGTCTGTAATGCGTAGTTCGTATGTGGCGGTGTAACCGCTACATCACTCCCCTCCGGAGACCGGAGGTCGATAATGGGCTGAATCTTACGCTGTTTCACGGTGCCAGCTCTGGTTCCAGTGAGTCGGAACCGGGTGCCACATAGCTCGCGGTGAGTCGGAACTGTCTGTGGTGATTCCCCAGTGAGTCAGGGTGATGAGGATGACAGCGTTAATTCCCCAGTGAGTCAGAGTGATGAGGCTGAGGGTGATGACCAGGAATGCGTGTTCGCTGCATGCTAGTGGTCAAGATACCCGTTGAAGCCGTGGGTGCTGGCTGGCTGTGTGACTCGCCTCACGAAAGCTTGCAGAAGTGATGATGATGATGATAACATCAGGCTGGAGTAGTTGCACGAAGGCTGCGCTGACGTTCATCACGTCGGGGTCACCAATTTAGTGGCATGACGAACAGGGTGTAAAATTCACTCATCCACCATAGAAAAGGGAGGATCCTCCGACCAGACGGGTGTTGTGTCTGGCGGGCAACTGCCCATCGATTTGAAGTTGAAATCTTGTATGTATGTCGATTGCTCGGTAAACTCTAACTGCGCGATGCAGGATTTGTGTGACGTCATGTCTATGATGCGTAGTTCGTATGTGGCGGTGTAACCGCTACATGGTGACAGTAAATTTTAATGAAGAGTTAAGGTCTTTGTAACAAATTCTGTTGGAGACTGTGGGCCTATATCTATGCCTATTTTCTGTTACCACGTAACACAGCTTGTTTCAGGTTGAGGGTTTAAGTGCTGGTAAAATCACAGGCACATAAGATTTTTACATCAATTCTCATGGTAATGCAGATCCATGCGGTGTTATTTATTCATCCTTTGCACATGGCACGGTTTCTTACGGTACGGCGTATGTATAAACCACGCCGTATAAAAAACTTTTCTGTCAACAAGCTTCCATAGTGATTTATACAACACTGATGACCGTGCCTACACACGGCTGTTAGATAAATTGAAAAAAATCTACCTGACTAAATAAATGATGTATTTTTTCTTAAGACGCTAAAATGGGATGAAATTCATTCAGAACGAGAGGGGGCGCACATAGATCGTTTTTCAGGATTTAGGCGGCCAAAATTATTTTATGTGATATTTATATTACAAAATAGTTACATAAAAAGAATTCTGTGTTTGGAATAACTTATCGAAATTATTTGTTGGTGCACGGTGGTTAGGCGCACCTACTTGTGATTTTTTATCAAAAAATATTTTATTCGAGATCGTAGTTGATTTCAAAGTGTTTTTTAATATTATATTGAAAATACATATGACATACTCACGGCTTTCCCCAAGGAGGGACAGCTGTCTACGTTTTAGTAATACTTTCAGGTATGTATATTAAATAAAACAAAGTTTATTTTGTTCTAATAAGTAAGTAAATATATTATATTATTAAAAGGATCTTTACATTCGTTATACAATATTAAAGTTACATAAGCTAAATAGATAATCACTAAAAATAATCAATCATACATTGGAGACTTATTCATCTACATTTAAATTTTCGCCGCTTTCATCAATTTCCATTGGTCGGTTTGGCTCAGCAGGAATTAATAGCTGCATTGTCTCAGGCAAAAATAATTTTGAAGCGGTTTTTTTGGTCTTTCTCATGGAACTAATAAATGGGTCGGATGTTAATAGTAACCTATGATAAATATCTAAGTTGCATTCTTCCCTCGAAAACTTGCGAGCAAAGTTTAGGCGATAAGACCTAAAATGTTTATTGCGGGCCTCAGCAGCTTCTTCCGAAAGTTGCCCTATCGGCAACAACGAATTTTCTATTATTGAAGCTCCATGAATTAAGACCTTATGCATCGTTGGAGTCATAGGATGCCAGCCATATAACTCAACATATAGTTTCGCAGTTTCCATAGCGTATTTATCATATTTTGCTACGTCAATCTTATGGCCGCTTGATATGGCTTCTAATATCACTTTTAATCTAATAATCAAGTCATAACTTATCCCAGTGATTTCTGCAGCCAATTCAGGGTTCTCGAAGAATCTTCTGCTGGTATTTCCATCGTTTGTGTTTCCGAAGTTACTTTTTGGCATATCGACTAAAAGACCTGTCTCCTCTCTAAATCTTTGCTGAATATCAAGTTTCTTCTGCTTTTCTAGATTTTTTTCTTCTTCGGTTCGTCTCTCGCGATATTTTTTCACGGGCAATTTATATGCTAAATGCAGCACACTTTCGAATATCCGGATTCTTGCATGTAATACGGAAAGGCCAAATTCAAGAGCTTCAGGGCGTACATCATTTTTTTTTTGTTAAATCATTAAAATCTTTTGATGTAGCTCCACATATATAACATCTGCTGGTCGATTTGGTGTCTGTAGCTGCATTGCAGACCTTTCCGTCAACCATAGTCATTTTAAAACTATGTTGAAAGAAAAAATTCTCTCCATTGAGGTCAACTTTCGTCAAGTTTAATGAGTTTATACTATTCTTTACATAATTGATTTCTTCTTTTGTGATGTCCGTAGATTCTTTTACGAATCTAAATCTTATTGGACGGCAATATCTAGGTGAAGATGGAGTTGGATTTTGCCACACGATTTTACTTTTATCCTCACCACAAACAATTCGTAGAGGCACAAATGAGCTTATAAAAATATTAGCATCAGATTCATCTTCGTTTGAGAGTCTCTGTTTAAACTGGGCTTGTTGAGAGCCGTCACAACCCCATTTGCAGATGAACAGTAACGAGTTCCTTTCAACGGCATCAAGTGTGAGTAAGACTTCTTCTAAGAAGAGGGATAATCTGGTTACAGTGTGATCCAACAAAGATTGTAAGTTTCCTTCTGCGCAGGTAGACGTCACTCGTAATGACTCCTTGGGTGGGTAGCAATCTTCTTTGGCCTTCAATAATAATTCATAATGTGGATAGAATCTTTTGTTCGTTGCTCGAATAATTTTGTACTGTCTTCTGATCAAATCGGCTTCAACAAACATTGTCAGTGCTTGCAGAGGAGTAAGGGGCTCTATTTCTTTAGACTTTGAATATCTGTTTTTACAATCACTGGCAGACGCAGAAGAATTCGTAATGTCTTTTAAAACAGTAGACGCGTTTCTTTTTCCTTCTGTTTGTAAAATTACTTGTGCCGCGTGAACAATTACTTCTTCGTCGTAAGATGCGCGGACTCCTTCAGTTTTTCTTCTCTTTGTTCTTTCGCTAGATTCGGTAAAAGATTTGGTAGGTCGTCCTGGCCTTTGATGCGTGTCTACGGGGATCACAAATGTTCCTTCCAACCAAGAATTATTAGCCGCCAAAAAGTTTTCAAGTATTCTATGCGCCCGAGACCACCTCTTTATCAAATCACATTTAAAATACGAAAACTTCTTTTTATCACATTTTTATGTTCTTCTGTGTCCCTGTAACACACGAGTAAATAATTTTCTAAATATTTAATTTTTTCATTTATCGATAATGAATGTTGCTCGTTCATTTTATTGAAGAGGTATTTACGAGTCAACATTTTCACCCCCGAGCATCCAGGTGAACCTATAACAATAAAAAAATAATATTAACACAAAAACATAAAATCCGATATTTTTCCTATTTTTGTCAAAAAAAATTCAAACTCGTTTATTTTTAAAACTAGCAAAAACTAGCAGCTGATTTTAAGCAGTTTTCTTTATAAGACTTTATACTATATAATGAAATCAAAAATGTAACTCGGAAAGGTGTGGAAGTAAAGTTTTTTTTCGATTGAAATTGAAAAATAAAGAAAAAACATTTCTAAAAAAGGGTATTATTGACGGCTCATTAAGTCATTTATTGACAATATATTTAATACAATTTAATATTAATTTAATAAAGGCTTACCTGTATTATTGGTATCCATCACTTAAACAAGCAAATATGACACGACACATAAAATATTCACCGAAGAAAATGATATACGAAAAGGGCGTCAAGAACTTTCACGTGCAGTAAGTGCGACAATCAAGTTTCGACTAGTAATGCAGAGCGCGCTCGCGCAGTCTAGGGATGTGGGTGGGGTTGGCTATTGTTCGTCAGGTAGTCTACTATTCCAGGAAAAAAATTGTTTGTCATTAGTCGATTATTGGAATTTCGACTTATGGCCGCCTAATTCCTAGAAATCTACGTATGTGGGGCGTTGAACTTTACAAAGTTTTTATGTGATGAAATGCTCATATACTTGGTAGAAAAGGGTTGAATGGATATTTTTAATAGGTATAGGGTTTAGGAATGTATCAATAGAATGTCAGACTGCCTGTGTCTCCAAACTGAATTGGTATATAACTTATGTTTTGTTCAGAAAATATTGAAACGTTCTTGTATTGACGTAATTATAGGCTTTTATCGTATTTATCCACAAAAAGATTAGGTTTGATTTGAGTACTGGAGTGATTTGAATGATTTAGATCTAAGTTGACTTAAAAGAGTGTCCTTGGAGTTTCATGTCCATTCTTCTCCATAGAGGCGATTTGGAATGGGCTACTAGCTTCAACTTTCTGACTTACTGACCGACTCTTTGACAATTCAAAAGTACCTGTAATTGGTTTAATTGAAATAAATGCTTTGAGTTAGAGTTGTCACAGTTTAGTCCATAGCTGGACGTAGGATCTGTTACATAGGTCAGTATTCCGAAAAGATGATACCGATTTACAGCTGTATAATTTTAGAAACAAAATGCTTAACAGTACTCTAAAGTAATTAGTTAAAACTTCCATCGGGACTAAAAAAGGGATTTAAAACAATTTCCAATGTTAAAAATCGCGTCAGTAAAAATCCGGCTTAAACTTAAATAAGCTTGGCTTACGTGAGTTAAGTCAACTAAAATCATTAACGCGGACGAAGTTACGGCCAAAAGTTATTAACTTTGGTAACGTGAAAACTATTTTTAAGCCTAACTCTCTTAGGAAAATGCGGGGGTAATGGATAACGGAACCTACTTTTTTTCCGTCAAAATAAATGACCGAGTTTTAACTATAGGAGGGTCAATCTACCGAGTCTTTTCCCAACTATGTTGGGATCAGCTTCCAGTCTAATTGGATGCAGCTGAATACAAGTATTTTAAATGAAGCAACTGCCTATCTGACCTCCACAACCATAACCCAGTAACTGGGTAGCACGATACCCCTTGGTAAGACTGGTTGTCAGACTTTTGGGCTTCTGACGACCCGTAACTACTGTCAAAGATAAACCGTAAAGACAGTTTAACGTGCTTTCCGGGGCACGGAGGGGATTCGATATATTAATGGTCATCCATTCACGAATTGACCGCGGCAAACGTAGCTTAAATTCCCGTGCGGCTGTTATCATTAGCCACGAGCCCACTATAGGAGGTACCATAGGATAATTATGTGGTGAATTCGTAAAGTGAGGGGATTTATTTGAAGTGAAAACTTCTTTGGACTAAATAAACCATTGATTTCGCGACCTGTTACCGACACCGTGGAATAAAAGACATCAACGCGTTAATTACCGCGATGCCGATTCTTTTTCAAGTTTTCACTTCTGTTGGCACTCCCGGAGTGCCTCTGTATTTTTATATTTATAAATAGAAACATGTTATGTACTGCCTCTTTGGTCTAATCATAGCAAGCGCGACCGCTGAGCGTCTCTTTTGGAGTTTTATGCCTATGTTTTTATACTAAAACTATTAGAAATGTCTCATTGTTCTAGTGATTGCAAGCACTACTGCCGAGCATGAGGTCCTGGGTTCAATTCTCAGATCGGGCAAAGTGTTTTTGGATTCTTCCATCAGGAATTTTTCAGTAGCAGTCCGGAATCTGGATTTTTGCTCGATTGATGGTAATGTTACACGGGACTTTAATATAACTAGCGAATTGTAAGTGTACAAGAGTACACCTCTGCCTAACTTTTCGGGGATTTCAGGCGTGGTGTTATGTTATTTTTATTTAAAATGTCTCAATAGTAACACGGACTCTGGAAATGAGCTATAGGCTTGTCTTCTGTTACATGTGACTCAAACACAGGTAGAAAATACACGCAAATATACGCCTTTGCCTAGTTCTTCGATGTCCCCGAAGTGGTAGACAATAGAAATGAGTTTTGTCGACGGAAGAATGGACAAAATGACAGATAAACATCACAATCTTTCATTTTGTCTATTCTTTCGTCGACAAAACCCGTAGAAAACCCGTTTCTATGCTTGTCATGCACGCGTGATGGTAAGAATAATGACTTCTATATATATCCAACCTCATAAAGTACTTTTTACTTTAACAACAGCTAACTGCAAGCCATATCCGTGACATTTGCAGCATTAGCTGATACCCAAATTATGGTAATGCCCGCTAATTTGCAGGCAGACTGACGGGAACGCACGGTCCGCGCTACATAATGGCGCGAATGGCGACAATTTTGTGGAGTGCTAGCGAGCTTCATTGTACGAATGATTTGAGTGATCGAGGGCCAGGTATGGGAAGGGTAGTAGGATTGACAATGTTACAGTATCGAGATGAGAGTATTTATACCTAAATATTGACCATTCGGGTATTTTCATCGTAATATTGTATTGTAATTGTGTATTGTATATTGTAATCGCTCGCAACTCCGTGCATGTTTCTTTCAAACATTTTGGTTAAGAATTTTAATGACTAGCTTTTGCCGGCAGCTCCACTCACGTGGACCTTTGAAATTATCCCATGGGATTCATCATCTGCCTAGCCTTTTTCCCAACTATGTTGGGGTCGGCTTCCAGTCTAACCGGATGCAGCTGATTGTACTACCGGAATAAAAAAGAAGGTATCCTATATCCTAACCCGAGTGATGATCTACTTGTATACCAAATTTCATCGTAATCCGTTTAGCCCTTAAGGCTTAAAAAGGTAGCAGACAGGCAGAAAGGCGGATGATGATGGACGGATTGAAGACTATGTCTCTACATTTGTAACGTTATCATAAGTCGAAATTCAATCCACCGGTAAAGCGTGAAAAGGTAACAGATAGAGTTACTTTCAGATTCATAACAATTTGTACGGTTTATAATATTTTGAGAGCAGTAGTGATCCAGTGATATCAGCCCTGATTTACGAGCTTTACTTGGTGTAATTTATTTCATCACCACTGCTCTCAAAACGGTGAAGGAAAACATCGTGAAGAAGCCGGCACCAAAAATTCGAAGACATGTGACATTCACCAACCCGTACTGGGCTTGCGTGGTGGATTATGTCCAATTAAAAGTAATAAATACACTTACGGAAGATAAACTGAAAGACTGGTTAATAGTAAGGAAGGAAGGATGTCAAGATGTCTTAGCCAACAGTCAAATTATTTTAATTAAAAAAATTCAAAAAAAAAAACAATCATTTATTCGAACTAGGCTGAGAATCAGCACCTTTACATAAGACATAAGACAGGTTGTAATGCACCCATAAAGAGCCTCATTTCAAATTATCATCCTTTTCCATAAGGCCATTAGGTAATTCTCAAAACAGCCACTGGCATTCCCACTTACCTGAATTCCAAAGGAATATTAATACAATCAGAATCAATTTATCTTGCACAGGAGAATGAATGAGGGTGTATACATTATTCATGATCAATTACAAGAAACCACGGACGCCTGTAAAATTTATGATATTGTAATGTTGAGACAATATTATATTCCCCCGTGATTTTGGAAGGTTTCGTCTTCAGCGAATTGTGATGATATTTGTTTATAAGAAAGGATTACAATAAATGTAAATAGTGAAGATTATTTTTTCGTAGTCGCCGAGAGACTAGCACATACATACATACATAAACTTACGCCTGCTTCCCATGGAGGTATGCAGATACTACAGAACGCCACATGCTATGATCCTTACATACTCTTTCTGCTTCGTTTACGTTTATACATCTGGTCATTTACGCACACCGGTTGTGAGCACAACGCACCTGACCATTCTGAACATCATCATCAAAAAGTCTAGGTTGGAGTTGATTGATTCAAAACAGAAAATGATTGTCAAGCAGTAGATAGGGATAGGCTAGCGATTCATCTACACTAAAAAAGAAAAAAAAAGTAGTGGCACTCAGGGAGTGCCGACACAAGTGAAAACTTGTATAATTTTATCGTGCAGGAAATACTTTTCTTTTTTGAAGTCGGTAAAAAGAAGGGAAATTTCAATCATGTCGTTGTCATGTCTCCATGTTTAGAATGTCATTAATCCTAAAGAAAATGTATCACACGTTGATGTCTTTTTAATGGTCAAAAGCTGGTGTCGGTAACAGTGTCGCGAGTCCAATTGTTTTTTCCCATCTCAAAAATGCTCAACGCGCCTAAAGAAGTTTTCATTTCATATACCAATAAGCTCCTCAAAAAAAAAAATATAAAAAGAAATGAATGTACTTTACTTTCAACACTGGGTCAGCTCTATACCATATCCATAGTAAATACATACACCTACCACCTAGTAGTACATATATGTATACCTACAGTAAACATATTAAAAAAAAAAACGTAAGCAACCTCCTGGGCCCTGAACAAAATTAAAAAAAGACATGGTTATATCCAAAAAAAACTTTCCATAAGAACTTTATATTTACCTACACTTGTACCTTCAAAAAACTACGCAGCACACTAGCACCTACCAATAAAAATAAACGACAATCACCAAAGAAATAATGTACATAAAAGCACTTTGATAAAATTCACACGTAAAAGAGCAACCGTTGCAAAGAATAGAAATTTATAGAAGCGAAACAATCGAACCAAACATATGCCCAATGCCTACAGTTTCGGGCCAATAATAAGATCGGCTAGCACAGTCAGTATTGCATAGATGAGGATGTTGTAACAGAAGTTGGTAGAGAGCAGTGTGTCGTCACATATTGTTCTCTGTTTGACTAATTAGATTGTTATACTACGTAAATTAGCCATGTTACCTATAATATACGTGTGTGTGTATTTGCATGTTGTATATTAGAAAGAGAAAAAGAAAACTCGCATAGGAAGTAACTAAATAGTATGACACAAACATAGAAAAATAAAAAGAAACGTGTGGCACTCGGGGACTGCCGCGGTAAAGCTATTGCATAGTAATTGTAACCTCCATACTTCCTATTTGTCAACGCTATACTTGGGATGATGACGTGATGACATAAAACAAAAATTACCGTTATTACATGGTAGGCGGAGTGGGGGGTGTTAAGTTTTTTCGTTCCGGAATTTCTTGATTCGGTCGCTGCGCTCTAAGCCCGCAATAAAAGCTATGCAATAGCTTAAAAAGTCCAATAAGAGGCTAAAAGAACCCTATCTCAGCATTTTTAACCGACTTCCAAAAAGGAGGAGGTTATATGTTCGTCGCGTATGTTTGTTTTTTTTTTTCTTTTTTTTTTATGTATGTCCACCGATTTCTCCGTCAATTGTGGACCGATTTTGAAAATTCTTTTTTTTGTTTGAAAGGGTGTGCTCTCGAATTGGTCCCATATAAATTTTATTAACTTTGCTTGGATAGTTTTTGAGTTAGCTACAAAATACGTATTTTTTTCCCACTTAGTATGTAGATGATATGTTCAGTTTCTGTCATTGGTATCAGGTAGTGGTATTCGAATGTGTGTGGGGTAGGCACCACAACTAAAAAGTGAAAAAAAAAACTTTTTACAAAAAAAAACAACTGACCTCCAAAAAACACTACAAAGTGAAAAATAACTTTAATTTCGGAAGTCGGTGGCAAAAAACGAAAATACAAAACCCAAGACACCGATTAATAGCTTAAAAAGCCCAATAAGAGGCTAAAAGAACCCTATCTCAGCATTTTGTAACAATTAATTGTGATATGAATATAAAGGTAAGGACAATGTAGGTTGCTATTCCGTTTGTTAAATAATCAGTATCCCTGATTGTACAACATAAATGTCGCTTCTGTACAGTTGTATTAGTCTATGCCGTCGCCAACGATACGTAATCGAACTGGAGCACTTTATCAAGTAAACAAAAAACGGCTTACGACAGTTCTCATAGAATTTTATTCTAACTGAATGTCGGCTTTTGGGGTCCTTGAGTTTAAAGTGAAATGTGAAATAAGTTCTGAAGGGTTCTTAACGAAATGCTATGAAAATAGAACTAGATGTTAGCAAGGACTTGAAAGATCTGAGAAAAATAGTCTAATAGAAAATGAAAATAACATAACGTTGTATGAACTTTGCTTTACTTGAACAGTGAACATAATATTTAATTTATTCTATTATATATTTAATAAATAATTATTGTCTGTGAGAAAAAAGCATCAAGGCTACAAAATGTGTTAAAAACATTGTATTTCTTTTTAATCTCCATCTTAAATATTAGACAGAAAATTTGAAACAAAATCAATTACAATATACGCCACCTACTAGTCGATAAGAATTCACTATCACCTTTACCTAGGATTTACCCCAAAACCCAGTTTAATCCCTCAGTCACCTGCAACAACATTTATGGCCTAAAAAGAGGTCCTCCCTAGAACCAGATGGAAGCGAAACAATTTTGCATAATCCCGAAGACCGGGCAAGGGGAGTCGTATGCAAAATATAAGGATGCCTTTAAAATAGTTCACAGAGAAAATAAAATGTCATTTTTCTTTTGCATTCTGCTTTTTAAAGTGTCATTTGTAACGTGCCAGTTTGGTATTCTGGTTGTTCGTTTTTTGGTGCGAAAATTTTACGATTTTCGTGGTTCGAAAATATTTCATGATTTGGTAGGCTACTTCTAGACAAGGGTGCACTATAATTGACAGCATTATCACTTGACAATATACTAAGATATTATGACATTTCATTCAGTATTCATCATCAGGCTATAGCAGTTCACTGCTGGACATAGGCCTCTCCAATTGCACGCCATTCAGCTCGATTCTCGGCAACTCCCATCCTGCCGCTACCATCTACCCTGCGAAGATCGTCGCTCCACCTAGCTTGAGGGCATCCTACCTTACGTTTGCCGATTCGCGGTCTCCGCTCAAGAAAACGTCTACCCCAACAGTCATCGGTTCTGGCTAATATGGCCGGTCCATTGCCACTTCAGCTTATTTATTCTGTGAGCTATGTCGACCATTTTTCGGCCGGATCACCTCGTTCCGAATTCGATCCCTCAGAGAGACTCCAAATATGCAGTATTAAAAACAATTTATCACTCCTCACTTGAGTTTTACGCATCACTAGTTAAGTTCCTATGCACATGCTTTCTTATCCAGTTACAGTTAATCCATGGGCCCACAATAATTTAAATTATATTTTTCTACACATAGACATCAAATAAACAGCACAGAAAACAGTAAAACAAATTAAACTCTTAGATATTTAACCCAGTAAAATAAATAAACTCACATCAAAATAATATTACGGAACCCACAAAACAGCTAGCGACTTTAACTAAATTTTTCCTTCAAATGACGTTACCATTCAGTAGAGAAAAATGTTAACGAAATAGAGTCGAAAAGTTATGCCTCGCCCGTCAAAAGATAAAGAAAGGTTTGTTCAAAAAGATAATGTTATTATAGCCACCGAAGCCGTTCACATACTGTGTTATAGATTTGGAATATTTTACCCATATCCATTGGGAGGATTTTTAAGAGATATGAGGGTATATCGCACTGATAATATATTATGATGGGTGGAGCGAAGAATTGGTAATATTATTCATGAAATATTCAACATATCGGTTGAGTTTTCGAATTCTTAAACTTGAAAATATCTTTGCATACTACATTTTTTTTAGTTTAATCAATAATGTCGATGTATCACAATTTTTGATACATTTTTCGTTGCGATTATCACCAAAAAAAAAACAAAAGCTATTTTGTATTCTCACGGTGTAGCTACGAGACAGTCTTAATTAACAATCTGTCTTAAAAGTCCCTCTCGAAGTTATAAATAGACAACAGCGAAAATAAAGTAATTATCCAAATTAACCCTTCACCCAGGAACTGTCCAAAACAAATGAAAACAATTTTAGCCATTTTTTGTCTGAAGTCGGTCATTAAATTAAATCACTCCAATTACTTTTGAGGTCCGCAGTCAAAAAGATGATGATGTCCTTAAAATGAGTCAATTATATAATAAGTTAAGATAATTAATTCCGTCTGGACTTGAAAATAAAAGATAGTAAACAATATTATAAGGGTAAAATGTGGGTAAATTCGATAAAATAATTATATTAGGTATCCTTCTTCATAAAACCGATGGTCACGTAATATTGAAGACGTTTGCCTCGTGTAAGTAGTAAAAAAAAAAAACATAACTAGAGTATTATAGTAAAAGCGTTTTGAAGTGAATAAAGACATATCAATGTTATTGAAAAAAATACAACGACGTTAACGTTTACAACTACACACAACAGCTGTTTATTTTAGGTACCTACCTATTTTTATAAAAGCAATACACTAAAATACATTAGAAAAATACATACAGACGAACAAATAACCTTCTTTTTTGAAGTCGGTTAAAAACGAATAGAGACTTGATATGGCCTATCAACATAATATTACAGTTTGCACTAGGAAGTTAAACTGAGCAAGTTAAACAAAACGCAACGTTAGGGTCAAAACACATACACACGATACGACATCACATCGTGGCACGTTGTGACGTCATATCGTGGCACGTTGCGACGTCGTATCATGGCATGTTGCGATGTAGTATCGTGGCACGTTGCGACGTCGTTTCGAGGCATGTTGCGACGTCGTATCGTGGCATGTTGCGACGTTGTATCGTGGCACGTTGCGACGTCGTATCGTGGCATGTTGCGACGTTGTATCGTGGCACGTTTTGACGTCGTATCGTGGCACGTTGCGACATCATATCGTGGCACGTTTCGACGTCGTATCGTGGCACGTGACGACGTCGTATCGTGGCACGTTGCGACGTCGTCGTATCGTTTTATGTATTTTGGCCCTTAATAATAAAAACGTAATTTTCTGCTGCCAATGCAATTAGTCTGTTACATCTTAGCTCTCGTCCTTCGGGGATTCGTCAACCAAAATATGGTGAAGTCCCCAATCAAAGCAAACGACGTCACCGTTAAAAAGGACTTAATTAAATTGGTAACAAGAAAATTATAAAGTGACAACCATGGTGAAGAGCCAAACGACAGCTCTTTGATATAAGCTGAATAACGCTTGTTATTAATATTGCAAAACAAGTCACTTTAATCATGGTAAAAGATGAATAGCAAAATATTAAGTATTTGGAAGTATGTAATTACAAATTAATTATTTAGTAATTATAATAATAATTGATAGTCAGCTGTAGTGGCAATTATGTCATTTGGTTTAAATAGGTCCTTATTTTTATTATGTTGTTTATCTTTAATATAGATTCTTTTCTTTTAGATTTTGTGAATGTGAGAACGTTGTAGGCTGTAGACTTGTGGACCATTTTCTGTTTTACTAAGTATCTGGTACTTGTTGATAGGCCTACACTGTCCTCCCATACCTATTAACACTGTAATTTGAAAACATTGTAGAAACAATTTATTTTGAAAAGAGTAACCGTGGAGTTTCTTGCCGGCTCTTCTCCATAGGAAGCGACAAATTGGAACCGTGCACTTAGCTTCTGACGTTTCATAAGTGCCCATGTAGGTTTATATGAAATAAAATATTTTGATTTTGAGTCTGGATAACAAGATTTAAGTAAGTAATTATTGAAAAAGATAATAAATGATTATATTATATCCTACTTAATATTGTAAATACGTTAGTGAGAATGTATGGATGGATGTTTGTTACTCTTTCACGCAAAACTTACTAAACGGATTTGGATGAAATTTGGCACACATAATTTAAACCTAGATTCACAAATAGGACACTTTTTATCACGATATTCTTACGGGATCGAGACTCATACGGGTGAAACCGCGGGGCGCTGCTAGTTAGGTATATTTTTTTCTGAATATCAGAAAGAAGGTACACCTAGTAATATTAACACATATGTACATTTTACAATTACATAACATTAAATTTAACATATACATTAAACAATTTTTTTTTAAATTTTTACCACAATATTATTTCAATGTGGTAATTTAGTGCTACTATTTTAGAAATCGTACCATAGAAAACCAAAAACCAGGTAGCGTTACTTTATATTTTAGGTGGATAACGTTTGCTAATATTTCAAACAGTAAAGTCCAATTTAATAACAAAATGGAAGCAGTAAAAACATGGTACATTGTTGATTACACGTACAACTCCTGTCTCTCAGACTAGATATTCTAAAATTGTAGTCTTTACTAGTTTTGTCACCGTATTGTTAATGAAATTAGCTATTTGTTTTGGGATAAGATCAGCAGTTAATATTTAATCCAAATTAGTATAGTTAATTGATTCAGGCGTGACCTTGCGGAAATCCATTATAAAATACAATAGAAGTGGAAATATTTAGTAACCTGTTCCGCTTAGCTATTTCTAATGAGTCATAAAAACCCCTGAAATAAATCGACACGTGTTTCACCTCTCAACGAGGCATCCTCAGGGTGACGATAGACTTGTCGCGAACTCGAACACGGCGTGTTGCCACACCAAACGCCAAGCACTCTGTGCTTTTTATGACTCTTTAGAAATAGCCAAGCGGAACAGGTTCCTAAATAAATATCCACTTCTATTGTTTTTTTTTTTCCAAATTAATATTATTAATAAGTAATTTCAAAATCACCATCATCCTGCTGCTATCCCAATGTTTTGTGGTTAACGCAGCTTATCTCCGTAGGTATCTGTTTTTCTGTGTACTTCGTAGTTGGCGTAATGTATAGAATAATAATAATGTTATACTTACTATTAGTTTTAAGCGCCCTTATCCGTAGCTAGGATTATCCACCAGCAACTTGCTCTGAAATACAGTCTTGTGGAATCGGAAGTACCGTACTATAGATATGTGCCTGACCCAGTCCTCGAAAATGGCAATATCACATTGTATTGGGATCGATCTATCATCACTGACAGGACTATTGTTGCCAATAAGCCAGACATAGTGGTGATAGATCGACTAGAGCGTCGCACAATGATTATTGATATAGCGGTCCCGCATGACGAGAACCTCGTGAAAGCTGAAAAAGATAAACAGCTTAAGTATCTTGACCTGGCTCGTGAGGTTGTCGACATGTGGGATGTGGATACAGCAATCATTGTGCCGATAGTCGTGACGGCCAATGGCATAATAGCCAAGAGCCTCGACCAACACCTGAGGAGGCTCTCGTTAGGCAGCTGGATCAGGGGCTTGATCCAGAAAGCGGTACTCCTGGACACGGCGCGTATTGTCAGGAGTTTCCTCTCTCAGGAGCCCTGACCACCGGTGGCTTGGACCCTGTTCCCGACACCGGTCGGCGACTATTTTTTATATTTTTAAAAATATAAATAGAATATTTAAAAATATAAATAGTATGTTTTGAAATGAAATAAATAAATGTTATACTTACTATTAGTTTTAAGCGCCCTTATCCATATTAATATTATATTTCTTTCTGACATAAATCTCAATCAGCTTATAAATAATTTAATAATATATTTTTTATCATAAGTACCTACAATCCAATTTTTTTTATATTACGTTTGTAGCGGCATCTACAACGCCACATGCGAACTACGCATTAAAAAGACCTGACGTCACAAAAATCCTGCATCGCGCTAACAGAGTTTACCGCGCGAACGACATAATAGTGATATATGTAACTGTCCACCAGACACGACACCTGTCTGGTCGGAGAATCCTCCCTTTTCAATAGAGGATGAGTGAACTTTACACCCTGTTCCTCATACCTCTATACATTTAATTAAAATGTTAGCATTTCAGTTTTAATTAAACTGGCCAAAATACAATGACGTTACATTTACCTTCATAATCGACCTTTTCAATCAGTTTAACCCAAACCCATAAAACATTTAAAAAATCGAAACTCCATACAAAATCCAATAATATTTAAAATTCCGCATCTGGATAGTGCATCGGTAGCAGACAGGGCCCCCTCAGAGGCTGCAGTCGATGGACCAGACGCAAGGAAATGCCAAACAATTTCACTTTGACGCGCTCGGCTTTGGGTATAGAACTGGAAGTGATTTGTGAATACTTGTTACACGTCTTTGGGTTTGTTGCTGGGAAAGAAACGTAAGTATGCTTTTGTTTCAAGACGTCGCTTGACAGGTACATCCTGTCAAGCGACGTCTTGAAACAAAATCAAAATATTGCAATAAAAAGCATATCAAAATAACAAAAAAGATATAGCAGTATTCGTATTTCTTGATTCTAATCTAATGTAACTAGCCTGTATTGTCCCACTGCATGGCAATGGTACAAAATTGTGTGGACAAAGGGAGAGCCCTTTGTCCACACAATTCTGTTTTCTGCCAATGCGGGCCAGTCCTTTCGGTAGGAATTTCCTGAGCACATTTTAAATATTACGATGGTTTGGTCGATAATAGATTGCTTAACAGTGATTTTCTACAGCTGTGTCTACAATAAAATTGTAGTAGCTAGATATTTAAGCGATATGTTTTTGTTTGCATTTTTTTGATAGAAAAATTTTCTCTGAAGATTTTTTTAAACAAAGGTAGTTTGTTTTACATAATATCCAACCCCTATCTACAGCATTATAGTAACAATTTAATTATATTTTACATTTCAACTAGCGTTTGAAACAAAACTTGCACACTCGATGGAACGTCTGTAGCCAAGCTAAACACTACTACTCGGAATTTGTACGCGAGAAATTCAGCAGCTTGAAATTGTTGCTACTTACCTAGCTTGAAATGTGGCAGAGCATGCATAGAATAATATTCTCAAGTACCTAGTATTCGCCCCAGACCACATAATGTTTTTTCATTTTCAAAATTGTCGTCTGTCTAACGAAATCACTTCTGCTTTTGTATATACAATTTGCAATGTTGCGCTCCTCTGTGCATTTGTATTTTGTATTTTTATCTAGATTTACATATTTTACTCCGTCGCTTTAACTCCTTCTGGGAAAACTGCAGATATAGTCAAGACAAATCGTTTGGAGACTTGCAATTTTTAAATTCAATTTTGTGAAAATATTGTTTGACAATCTATTTGAGTTGTATAAAAAAATGTTTCATGTTGGTGCCAGGAACACCTACAAAATTATAATGGCATGCGACGACGGCTTTACCTTGACCATTTTTGTACCTATGTCTTGATTTCTGTCTGAAATATTTGCTTGTTTCGTACTTTTTAGATCATTTTTATTTTCCCGTAGTCGGGTTACAGTTTTTTATTAAACTTTATTTTTTTATTTTATACTTTTCCGTTTTTACACTTGATAAACGTAAATAAGAGTAATACAATAGGTCAGTAATTAACCTATTTTAAATTCCAACAGCAGTGCATAGTACTTTGGACGAAACCATAGAGCGATTTATTTCAACGCCAACACCATATATCAATATCGAGCTTCGAAGAAATCCAAAATACAAATATTTCGTTGTACTTGTTTTTCTTCATAAGAGTGGAATTACAAATCGTTACTATTTATTAAGATTTGATTAACTGCACGTTGGTAACATCTTGCGATACCTACTACGTAGCGCAGTCTAACTTTTGCTTGTTTTTAACGATTAAAACATATTTATTTACTTTGAAAATATAATATTATATACATATTTGTAATGTGCTCGTCAAGACCTTTCTTTTGATACCAAACATGTCATGATCATCCCATTTTAATTTTTTTCGAGGTTAGAAATTTACGTGTAAAGTCCACCAAATTAAATTTAGGGAAAAATTATATAGCCTATGTCACCCGGACCATTATTACAAATCTATTGATACCTCATTCATCAAAATCGGTTCAGTAGTTTAGGCGCTACGGTGGAACACACGTAAAAACAAACATACATACATACAAACATACATACATAGACTGCTAAAATCATAACCCTTCCTTTTGGCTTTGCCGTAGTCGGGTAAAAATATATATCTACACTAACTGAATACACATTACACATTTTGAAAGAAAACGTGGTAAATTTTGTCGTTGCACCAAAATTGCAAACAGAATCTAATCACAAATATTTTAACAATTCGTACGTATAGTGCAATATTATGAAGCTACTCGGGTTTTTTATTGTATAGACAAAACTTACAACGGCGAAGGGTCTCAAAAGCTATTGTAAAGGCCAAGTATTCTGGAAGAATTTCTAACAAGGTACAACGTCGCATGTTTATTTATGTATGAAGTGTTGCAGCCACTTATGGGATGGCTTAGCTAAATACCAACTTGCTGCACTTGATTCAATGGAATGCAGAGCAAAAAGGCTTACAAGCGACACAACGTTGATGGCTAGGCTTCACAGCCTGGCTCATCAGCGTAATGTTGCCTGCCTGTCGATCTTCTACAGACTGTACTTCGGAAAGTGTGCGCAGGAGCTCCACGACCTGATACCACCATCGCTCTTTTATTACCGGACTACCAGGCATCCTGCAGGGTACCATCCGCACTTGGTTGATATCTCGACCAGTCATACTCAGCGCTTCTCCTCCTCATTTATCATGCGCATAGCCAAAGTGTGGAACTCTCTGCCAGCGTCTGTGTTCCCTTCCACATACATATAACCCGTTGCTTTCAAAGCAACAGTGAACAGGCATCTTCTGGGCACGCTCGATCCATCATAGACCTCACCCATTGTTTCCCATCAGCAAGCTCATTCAGTAATAAAAAAACAAGCATCAATTAAATACATACTTCTATCCTTCATGTTATCTATAGTGTGTGCAACATTATCCTTTATTTATTTTATTTAGATACATAAAATGTTAAAAACTCAAAACCCAACTTATTTTTCTACAAAGTCCGTCACATTATTTCCATCATCTCTTAATTTTGTCATCCGTAAAATTATTGGAAATTCAGAATTATATATTCCGATTAATTTACAACACATGAATGATAATGAAAACATAAATTATAACAGTGCACAAATTCAACTTTGCATATATATACCAATCACTGTTAAACGAAGTGTTAAATGCAAAGAATCCATACAGTGTTATATGAAAACGTTACGTCACAACTCATGTAGGTAGGTAGATATTACGGACGTTTCAATTAAAACCCAATGTTAATTAATGTTCTAACTTGTTTAATTACCGCCGTTTGTTTTTCAAGAGATGCCTTGTGGGCTTCAAAGTCTACCCCATCTGTTTTCGTTGGTGTCGTAAGCTTATTAAGGATTTTGTCAGAGAGATAAGTAGCAACAAGAATTTATGTTTGAATTTCGTTTTGTTCAGGATTGGTACTGAAGTTTGATAAATTCGATTATTAATAAGGTTATACTGGCAGCGTTAGAGTGATTGGGTTACTGAATTCGACATATAAGTTCAACAAATATTACCTTACAAAATGTAGCTCATTTAGGGTGAATTTCACCACCGAAACTGGATGCAATCAGCACATCAGCTAAACCATGTTAAAGATCTGTCAGTGTCTATATTCTATAACAATAAATTTTATTTTTATTTATTTGGCTCACCAACAATTGAATACACCGATACAAAGATATGAGATACATGCAATAAACTTATAGACTAGTGTACCAATCTCTTACAGGTAAGCACATCATGCATTACTTATTTGTTGTTTAGTGCCTACTTAAAATTAGATGAGTTCTTACACTCACCGAACATAATTATTATTTCAACAAAATTCCAATTTAAAATCTATAATTGAATTTAAACAAAAATTTATATCATAATTAATTAAAATCACATAAAATTTAAATCAATACTAAAAATAAAATCTAAATCAAAAGAAAAATTAAAATTTAAAAAAATCGAAATTACAACACTGAAATGATTTTACAAATTTTTACATATAATGCTTCGGAACTTACCAAGTGAGTCAGAGTGCACATCAATAAGATCACTGCAGCTATTTAATAATTTACATAGACGGGGGATTGGAGAATTAGCCCCAAGAACAGTTCTGCGAAGAGGAGGACATAAGGGGGTTATAGGAGCTCGTGGGCTTTTCGCGGGTACGCGGATTTTGATCCTGCTGACAACTAATAGCTCTTGAACGCAATTAGATGTGCTGATCGTGTTCAATTTTATTGCTGAAATTTGCCCTTAGACATCTAGCTTTTGCCAAGTATTTTTAACGCATAGAAAAAATCATTATTCAGTACACAATTTCACTTCGACACTAATCTTTGCAACAAAATTTATTTTTTGTTCAAATTTATACCTTAGTGTAAGACAACTTAGGTATTATAACCATCTAAAAGTGACTTCTAGACCTAAAAAGACCACACAATGAAACCTGTCATAATGAAATTTCGCAAAGTGTAACTTTAATGACAAAAACTTTGACCAAACCGCGACATGAGACTGGCTATACAGTAATCGGAGCGATAATTGGTCTTGCTGCGGAATATAGGACCAAAATTTAATTATATTGGCAAACGTAAACGGCATTCCTTTTAAGAACGGAATTAAGATAAATCATCATGCTTGAAAAGCTAAATACTGATGAAAATATTGTCAAAGGGGTTCCCCAATTTATCATAGTATCAACGAATACTTCGTGTCGTTTTCGGTAGCATAACCAAAAAAAAACTAAAAGAGGGTCAATAATAAATTCTTAACCATGAACCTGCTGGTTAAAACATTTTTGTTCTATAGAGTGTATACCAATTTATTGCAGACTATTTTTTTTTTAATTATAAACTTTGCTTAAAGTTAAGTAATGATTAGCGACTGTTTAATGAAACATTTTTGACGTTTGATCGTCACTTAACTTTAAGCAACGTTTTTATATAAACCCCTTAAAGTAAAATATGTCAAAAATGTCTTCTGTATTCAGAAATATTAACAAAGATGTATATTTCATCGCCAAACCAAAATATGTACAATGATCTAAAAAAACGAAGCAAAAGGAGTATGTAAAGATCGTAGCAGGGGGCGTTCTGTAGTTTCTGCCTACCCTCATGGATAGAAGGCATGAGTTTATGTATGTTTATGTCTAAAAAATATAATTTTAGATCAACCTAAAATATCCAGCCACCACAAGATTTTCTTACCTATCTAAAAATACAACACGTAACCCTTCTAAAAATACCGCCTTTTCTCTGACACTCGCCTTACCAACTCCCTGTACCTATGTAGGCACCTATGACTTACACTTTCGCACTGTTTTTCTAAAACATTGCGGTTGACAGAGTTGACGGGGGTCACTTCTGTAAAAAAGTGGTGGAGGGTACCTACGACACAGATGTTCCATTATACGGTGAGGAGAGGGTTGACTCTTGTCTTTTGTGGCCACGAGTTTTTGGGTGTTCGTGCTAATGTAAATTTAATTTGGGTAGAAAGTCGATTTCAAATTGGGTTTTAAAGAAGTATGGGGCGGTGTTTATTTTTTAGATTCGGTGTTTTTTTTTATCGTTTTTTAAGTCGTTCAGAAGGAATTGTTTTGGTGTTGAATTAATGTTAATGTATTTTTTTGAACGCATTTCTTGGATACTGTAAAATGTAAATTAAATGCTCGTTGGTGTTTCTAACATTGTATTTAATTTCTGTTAGTCACTATTGCGGGATTAATCATAAATATACCTCTGCCTAACCCTTCTTGGCATGCAGGCGTGATGTTATGTTATGTCATTGATGCGGTACCTCCTTAAATGCTCACTTCATTTTGATGAAATTCACAGTGTGAATTCGAAAGAAGAAAGTCGCATGGAGGAGGCATAAAAGTGTCAACGCTTTTCCGCGTGATGATTTTTGCTAGTCAGCTCCTAACGCAAGAAGCGCTTTATAATTTCGTTTCAATTTTTTTTATTGAATGCCCTGTCCGTGTATTCTAAGTGATCAGTGATTTTTACTTGTATTCGTAAGTTGTTCGCCAGATGGCGCTAGTAATATTTTACGAAGTATTGTAGAGGTGGGGTGCGGCAAAGAGGGAACGAATGCTTAAGGTTTTTTGGTCAGGGTCCGGTTTTCGTTTATCGTCGTTTATCTTGTCATAGAGGCATTGCCGATACATTAATAGCCATATTTACCAGCATATAAAACGCCATATAAAACGCTGCTTAGTAATAAGTAGATTCCGGTTTTCACAATAAATTCTATCAGTTCTACAGTCACCTTTTTCAAACATTCGTTACCACGCAATTCAAAACCTAGAAATCCTTTAAAACTTCGACTCAGTAACTACACATATCTTCTAACAAATCCCACATATGCACATCGCTCAAAGCCTCTAATACCTCAGCGCTTAACTCTCACAAGGTCATTAGTATTCTACACCATTCTTTTAACAGCACTAAAAACAGTAAGTAAAGCAATTTCGTTGCAAAGTATTTACCGCATGAGAGTACAGTTAGGGTGCTTACTGACTTAGCGTTTGTTTATGTGCGTTTAATATGGACGCGTATTTTGTGAGCTAGGTTTTGGAGAATCGTCATTAGTTAAAACTAAATGTATGCCATTTAGTTTTGATCTCCACAGCTTACTCAGTGCTTAACTGCAATAAGCAGATAGAGGTTGAACCGACTTGATTTAGGCACATTTCATAAAATTCAATCTCAACCAAATGGTGACGATGCGAAGAGTCTGTTCAGGTTTATGGCAAAAATGTAATCCATAGCAGTGCATTTTGTCACATAGAATAAAAAAAAGAAAAAAAAAGCAGATGATATTGTGTATGGATTGAAAAGCCATATCGCTTAATTAAACGCGGGTGATGAATTGAGTAACTGAAATATTTTCATGTAATTAATTACTGATGGCAAAAGTTAAAGTTCAAAGTTTGGAGAACATGTTTTTCAACTACAATGTTAAGTTTATCATTGGGATAAATTAATTCCAACTACTGGAACCTTTCATTATGCGTGGTATGCCACGCACTTAGCCGGTTTTTTGTATCAAATTGAGTTTGAACAGTTACATATTTTTTTCTGAATTTAATAACGGTCTTGGTTAGAGTGCCAAAAAAGTATAGATATGGCTGTTACTTTATGATTATGTATGTAGCTTATCTATTAGCACTAGCTAGTCATGTCACAGCTGAGGCTGATTGCTAAGAAAATTTTATAATTCGAGAAGTAGTAACAATGTGGTAAGAATTATCTAATCGAATCTAACTAGCCTGTATTGTCCCACTGCAGGGCAAAGGCCTCCCTCTGCCTTTTCCACACAATTTTGTCTATTGCTAGTGTCGGCCTTTTCTGTCGATATGAGTCAAGCTCGTTCCGCCATCTTCGTTTCGGCCTGTCGCGATGTAGTCATGCGTTTAGTGGGACCCAATCGGTGGTTCTTTTAGCCCATTTGTCATCTGACATGTGACAGACATGTCCGGCCCAGTCCCACTTAAGCCTAGCGGCTCTTTGGGTAACGTCCGTGACCTTGGTTTTGGCGCGCAGTGTTGTGTTCTTTATACGGTCCGAAATTCGAAACCCAAGCATACTGCGTTCCATGGCTCGCTGGCATTATTATTATTAATTATCATTCTTCAATATACATTATTAACTCCTCCTTATTGATTTCGATAACGATGACCCTTTAAAATTATTATTTTTATTTATTTATTTTATTTTTTGGAAAACTTACAGCTAAACAGACACAATAAGTAATATTTACATACATACATACATACATAAACTCACGCCTTCTTCCCATGGGGGTAGGCAGAAACTACAGAACGTCACCTGCTACGATCCTTACATAGTCCTTTTGCCTCGTTTACGTTCATACATCTGGTCATACACGCACGCCGGTTGCGAGTACTACGCACCTGGCCTTTCTGAAGAACATCACCAATAAGGTCAGTATATGTCCTCCTAGGGCGTCCCCGCCCAGCCTTTCCTGGCCTTTCTAATATTTGTGAACAAAATATGGCCAATTACAAGTTTCCACATGTAGTTTAAACCTAAATTATATGAACACAACAAAAATAAAAAAATAAAGTTTAATAAAAAACTGTAACCCGACTACGGGAAAATAAAAATGATCTAAAAAGTCCGAAACAAGCAAATATATCAGACAGAAATCAAGACATAGGTACAAAAATGGTAAAAGTAAAGCCGTCGTCTATCGATATCGAGCTTCGAAGAAATCTAAAATATTTCGTTGTAGTTGTTTTTCTTCATAAGAGTGGAATTACAAATCGGTACTACTCATTAAGATTTGATTAACTGCACGTTGGTAACATCTTGCGATACTACGTAGCGCAGTCTCACTTTTGCTTGTTTTTAACGATTTAAACATATTTGTTTACTTTGAAAATATAATATTATATACATATTTGTAATGTACTCGTCAAGACCTTTCTTTTGATACCAAACATGTCATGATCATGCCATTTTAATTTTTTTCGAGGTTAGAAATTTACGTGTAAAGTCCACCAAATTAAATTTAGGGAAAAATTATATAGCCTATGTCACCCGGACCATTATTACAAATCTATTGATACCTCATTCATCAAAATCGGTTTAGTAGTTTAGGCGCTACGGTGGAACACACGTAAAAACATACATATATACATACATACATACAAACATACATACATAGACTGCTAAAATCATAACCCTTCCTTTTGGCTTTGCCGTAGTCGGGTAAAAATTGACGATAAGACTATACACAACAAAAACAGAAAAAAGACTATTTACGCTCGAAGAAGCCATTGGATAAAATTTTCTTTAATTTAGCAACACTAGTATTGAAAATGTCGATATCAGCTTCCTGGCAGGTTGCGTTGTACATGCGACTGGCTCTCATCATGTACGAGTTCCGTCTGTACGTAGTGGCTGCCACTGGGGTGTGCAATAAATGAGGTCTACGCAAGAACACAGACGGCACTCGCAGCTCGATTTTGTGTAACAACTCTGTAACACCAGTTGTTCCATTGGCAATCTTGACAAGAAACATAAGATCTGAAATTTTTCGCCTTTCGTAAAGTGGAAGGATATGAAATTTTTTGCAACGGTAGGTATAATTCGTTGAAAACTTTTTAGATCGATACTGAATGTGCCTTAAAAACCTTTTCTGTATGCTCTCAATACGATTTATATAGACATTATAATTGGGGTTCAAAACCTGAAAGGCATACTCCAAGTGACTACGAACAAAGGAACAGTACAATATTTTAATAGTTTTTATATTTTTGAACTCAGAGGACACCCGGAGAATGAAACCTAGTGCCTTTGATGCTTTCTTAACTACATTATCTATGTGCGCATCAAAGAGGAGCTTAGTGTCAAAGGTAATTCCCAGATCCCTGATAGTGTTGACCCTATTAAGTGCTGTATCCAAAAGCGTGTAGTTATGGACGATCTGGATAGGTTTCCGTGTAAAGGAGCAAACATAACACTTGGAGACATTCAAATCCAACTTATTATTAATACAATAGCCTTGAAAACTATTAAGGTCTGCCTGTAATAGAAGAACATCTGCCACGGTATTTATTTGCCTCATTATCTTCATGTCATCAGCATATAGTAATAATTTTGAATACCGGAATGAAGAAGAGATATCGTTAATAAATATATTAAATAACAGTGGCCCTAGCAAGGATCCTTGAGGAACCCCTGAGGGGACATTCATAGGCTTAGAGCAGTAACCATTCAAAACTACAATCTGACATCTGTTCTCCACATAGGACTTGAACCACCGGTAAAGATCGCCTCTGATGCCCACCGATAAAAGTTTACGCAACAGAATCACATGATCTATCCGATCGAAACATTTACTGTAGTCGGTATATATAACATCGACTTGGGATCAATGTGACATACACTCGGAGAGGTAGTCGCTACAGACAATGAGATTAGTCGAGGTCGACCGACCCCTTACGAAGCCGTGTTTTCTAGCATATGCTCTGATATAACTCGCCAGGCCGAATTCTTCAACAGTTGCCTGTATGTTGCTAGGAGCCACGGTATCCCTTTTGGATTTTCCCACGACCCCGGCAGGCATCGATCCTAGCGGACCCCTTCAGTTGTGCTGACATCTCTTTGAGGCGCGTGTGGAACACAACGCGGCGTCGACCTGGGCCTGGTCCTTATCGGATGGCGAGCTACCCATTGCTCACCGTCCGCAATCCCGCGCCTACGGTGGCCGGGGATCGGAGTTTCGACACTCTAGTAGGTATAACAGTCGAACGCACATTAGTAGCAACACGTTGACTTTGATAACCACACTAGGTTTGCAAATATAATATTAGTTATACCTACAGTAAACCCACTCAAATCCGCTCAGTCTGTGAAATCCCTAACATAAACACATTAGGTAAGAAGTCTAAGTCTCGCCCACGAGAGGCTTATAGTTAATCTGATGACTCTTATAGATCATATTATGGCCGACTCTGACTGTGTTCACTTAATATTTATACCTATGATGATATTAGATTGTGGCGGACAAAATTAATGGGTACTTTTAACTGTATGAGATTTATCCAAGTCGTTAATACGTTTAATGCTGAATCTTGCAGACTCAATTAAGGCGAGGGGTTATCTGGAGTTATGAACAGTTTGTTAATCTCAGTCATAATCAGTCATTTCAGCAAACTATTCTTCCAAATTGAGTAAATTCAAAATCAGTAATATGGGTGAGGTGTATTTAAGACTTTGTTTGAGCCTCATTCAAAATAGAAACTGGAAAAACTGTGTTTCATGAAAGAAAAACCAAACAAAATTGAGTATCGCCATTGAATCAGAATCCTTGATATGGTTTCCACAGATGTGAAATTCTAGGGTTCTTACAACAAAACAATGTAACACAACTTTGTTACCTTCTTAATTATTATGGTGCCGCTTACTAAAACCGTAGGTAATTAACTTCTCAATGAAATATTTTTATTAGCACAGAAATTCAGCTGCTCTTAAAGTGGGTCGTTTATTTTGCACGCCATTGTACTAAACACCGAGGCACTTAGCCTAGCACGTAATCTTCTTAGCGTTCGCTACATACTTATATAAATTGTTAATATTCGGAATATTACTGAAATTCTGGTGTGATAGCTATTATAGTTTGAAAAAGGATTATAATGAAAATATATACGCTTTTATGGATTCTAAATGATTCACTTGGAACAGTAATTTTATCTCTTTTATACTCGCTCCACAGGATCATTACAGTTTTTCAATGTATAAATTCACAACATAAGGGTACTAAACTTTAGGGTATTCACCTTTGACTTCTCATGTACTGATAAGTAGACTCTAGCTACATGTATATACAATGTATATAAGTGTGGAGATGGGGGATAGTTTTTTTTAAGTGAAAAAAGGCTTCTTTAGGCGCGTTGGGCATTTTTGAGCGGGGACTAAACCATTGATTTCGCGACACTGTAACGTAATTTATCGACACCGTGGATTAAAAGACATCGATGCGTTGATTACTGTGGTGCGTGGAGTAAAAGACATAAACGCGTTGATTACCGCGGCCACTCCCAGAGTGCCACTGTTTTTTGTTTAGCTAACCTATTTTGTTGC